>BSWB01000002.1:47385514-49786029 GCA_033239125.1 Fagopyrum homotropicum
AAGCCAACCGCAACCAGCTCGGTCTAGACCAAGTCCCCGGCAACGGCGCCAAAAACTTGTTCGCTCCAAACGGTGTGTGCAAGCTTTAAATTTATAACCCTATATGTAAGCTTAAAACAAGGATGCAAACCCATAGTGTACGTGTCAATCGTAGTAAAAAGCAAGAATTTCGGGATGTCGATCTCAGGGACTTAGTGAAACAAAGCAGGTGTAGGTAGTCTATGTAATTACTAACCACAAAAGCGACTAAAATAATCAAAGATGATAAAAAGTCAATTAAGGAAATATGCAATTCTAGGGATTAAAGCATCTAGTTGTGGTTCCAACTCAAGATCTAAAGATAAGCGGACAAAGCTGAGATTTTGCAAAGGGAAGGTGTTACTAAAGTGGAATAGATCACCGGGTAAGTCTCACTACTCACTAATCCCAAACCGTAACTCCTATTACCGGGTAAGTCTCAAGGAATTAAGGAAAAGAACTATAACCTCAAACTAACACACCACCTAAGGGAATAGAATCAACCTTTACCGGGTAAGTCTCAGGCTAACTCACAAAGATGGAATGAAAGCACACTCAAACCCCAATAAAGGATAAACCTTTATTACCTACTCTTATGATCTTTGGTAAACAATCAAAGGAATTACCGGGTATGTCTCATCCTAGGCTTGCATTGAACCAGGAAAGGTGTAATAAGAATAGGATTTGGCAAACTCTAACACTTAACTCTCAGTTTCGGATCAGAAAAGTCACCTCGGTCAGACGAATTCCACCCCGGCCAAGATGTTCATCGACTGAGCGAGATGTTCTAGGGTTAAGGATAAAGACTCGAGCTTTCAGGGTCCTACTAGAATTTAAGATTATTCTATCATTGTTTTTCCCACAACCTTTAGCCAATCACCCTAGAATCACACAAAGAAATTAGCCAATCATCATCATGAATGCAATAATCAAATATAAGGGAAGAAGGTGAATAATTGAACACAAAAACCTTAAGAACAAGTCTTCAATAAATGAATCAATTATCAAATAAACAAGCGTTCCTTGGATTACAGTCCAACAAGACAATCAACAAAGAAGGGAATCTAAGAAAGTCTTACAAAACCCTTCACAAAAGCTATAAAAGTTATCAATTTCCTTCCATCAATCTTCCTTCAACCTTCAAAAAGGTTCTTCAAATCTCCCAGCTATAGTTGGTGTATGCGGGGTATGCGGCCTCCGGATTTGTGGAAAATCCAACCCTTTTTATAGGAAAATTCCCTCCCAAAGATAAGATATCTTAGAAAGATATTTTTCCATAAAAATAGGCAAAATATATGGGCTAAATTATCTTCTTCCTTCCAGGAATCCAGCCTAAAAATATAAGATCCTCTTTCCAAAAATAAAAGATCTCAGCCAAGAACAAAATATCTCTCGCCGCGTCCAAGGTGTTCGCCTCGGTCGAGTAACTCCTCTGGATCACCTCGGTTGAGATGGTACTGTAGCTGACCGAGGTGAATCACAACTGAATGTGAAATCTCTCAAATCTGATCCAAAGTGAATCTTCAATCCATTTTCATGATTCCTGGATTCTTCCTTAAGCTCCTGAATGTAGCTCCAATGACTCCTTAGATCCTTCTTGATGCAAAACGTGCCATTTTACTTACGATTACAACGAAACTTGGTGTAGACCTTGATTCCCGCAAAGGTAGATGAAACGACGATATAATTACATAATATACATCCAAACATGCAGATTATTGAAGATAAAACGTCTAAACAGGTCCCAAAATATAGACTATAATTCATGCTATCACCATCCTTCAAGGATTACCTCCACCTCCTTCACCTTTGGAGGAGTGCAATGAAGTGCTCTCACCCCCGGGCATCCTTGCCATCAACCCTGGAACCACACTTGAAGAGCTCACGAGGGAGGAAGAAAACAGAAAGAACAACGGCCTATCTAGCACAACCACGCCTGTGGTTTCAACCGTGAAAGCTCATTCGTAGAGAACCCTAAGTTAACTTCAACTCCTTCCAATCCTTTCTTGCTTTCCCGGAGTACACACGAAGATTGGAGTCCATTTGCTAAGGAGTCTCCCATGTTGAATGAAGGATGCAAGCATGATGGATCCATGATGGTTATGAAGCACTTCAATGAAGAATTTTCTCCAAGAATCGGCTTTCTTCGGATCATAGAGGATGAGGATGGCAAGCATTTCACCGGTGTGACCGCGGAGTACCAATTGTATAAGTATGGGGTGGCACCTATGGTTGCAACTTCATACTATCATCAAGGGAGCGGTGATGAAGGAGTCTACTACTCACCGGTGAAGAGAGAACTTAAAGCTTATTTGGGCATCAAGTGGCCCTTGCTTGTCATCATGGATGCCGGAAAAAGATGGTTGCTTGGAATCCCCAAGCAGACCATGGTATTTGAGGTGGATTGACACATCCACGGAATTCGGTCAAGCTAATGACCTAAAAGAAGCGCTTCTTGGGAGGCAACCTAAGGGTAACAACTCTTCCCCTTTTCTCTTTCGTTTTGCTTTTGCTTTTGTTTTTGTGTTTTGTGTTTGTGTGCTAGCTTTTAGGTAATAAGGGATTCTTGCAAGGCAAATCGATGAGGATGATCCCGTTTTCAACCATGGGTGGAGTGGACGTGAGACTTGGACGGCATAAGGTGTCTTTGAGGGGTGGAAGAGCTCCCATCTCGCATACACCTTGGCGCGGGTCTCAATACCGAAATGACTATGAAGAGCTCTATACCATGCTTGATCGATCATCTACACCACCACTCCACATGAGTGAACCAAAATACCGAAAACACTACATTTTTACATTGTGAGGACTTATTTCACTCTTCTTTACTTGATTTGCATATTGGGGACAATGTGTTTTTAAGTATGGGGTGGGGTTTTCATGATTCTTAGCATGGCATGATCGCATCTAGGATAATTTCTTTTTATTGCCACACGTTTCTTTTCATGTTTTGCATTGTACATATATATCTCAAAATTTTCAAAAAAAAAATCGAAAAATTTTAAAATTTTGTGCTTTCTAGTTTGGATATGACCCTTATGATGAGATTGTTTTGTGAATTGGATATGGATGGCCTTGTGTGTTGAATGGATTTATACATATGTGGACTTGAAATACTTCTATTGAATCATATGCATGATTTGTGATTATGATGCTTGTCTTGATTGGATTGAGAATTGATGGTCGAAATTACATGCTAGTTCTTACACATCATCTAGGAATGATTAAGGCAATTCATCTCTCTTCTTCTCATCTTGATCATGTTATTTGAGCACCTCACTTGTTATAAAATTTGACCTCTTTTGATCCATCCGAGAATAGGAGCATGCTAGTGTGTTGAGTGTGTGAAAAGCAAGTATGGAGTGATGAAGTTGGTGAATGAATGTTGGGAATGAAGTGCTGAATTTGTTGTGAAAGTGTAAAAAAAATGTAGGTTTGGGGACTTTGGTTTTGATGACGAGTAACTTGGCACCATTCACATAATCGGGTATTTGTGCCTTGCCAAAGTCGGATAAACCGAATGTCCTAACGAGCCTTGGTCTGTGTGCCCGGTGTGAGGCACCTCGGAAAAATCCCAAGGTCCGCTAATCACCAAGGTTTCGGCTTTTGTACACCAATGTCAATGTCTCAAAAATAAGTGAAAGAAAATGAAAAAGAAAAAAAAAAAAGAAAGAAAAGAAGGAGAAAAATACACTTTGGTGGATGAAGTATAAATGTGAAGTTGTGGTTGTTTAGTTACTTTCCCGGATTTGCACCACATGACCTTAGAAAATTCCCACCTTATCATCACGTTTCTTGGCCTCTTCTTTCCTATGTCCTTAAGACTATTTGCTTATGTGTATGACTTAGCGATCTAGATTGGGTACTCTCATGATCATCTTGACTTCATCATTTTTACCTTTCATGCATACTTTCGAGTTAAGTATGATTGTCTTTCCGTGCCTTCATTCATTTAATACATGATTGCTTGTTCATTGCCATGAAACATGACTATGAAGGTGATCCATCTTTAGAAGCACAATTCCAAAAATATTTTCAGTTTTTCTGCATTCATAAATCATGTCACCTCGTAGCCTATAGTTGAACCTTGCTCGGGGACAAGCAAGTGACAAGTATGGGGTATTTTGATGACATGATTTATGACGTTAGTTTAGGCATTCATTTAGATAGTTTTTCTCGTTATTCATGCATGGTTTGGCATTAGTTCATGACGTTTATGCTTAATTCATGCATATTGTCGAAATAGACGTCTACACGAACTCTTGTCGGTTTTGTAGGTATTTTGGGGAGCTTTTGGAGCTTACTCGATACATTCGAGGATCATTCCTCGTGATGGCATACTTCCGGACTCATTAAGGAGCAAGCTAGGAGCAAAGGAGAACACAAAAGACCTTGTTGGTGCATGCCTTGCACCAACTCATGGCTTAATGATATTAAGAGGGCTGAACAAAGAAAACCATGAACCAGAAGGCCTTTCCACGCCCGTGGTTTTGGTTGTGGTTTCTGTGTGGACCACTTTGACACGTGTCCCACGATCTCTTTGCCCGACCTTTGCTTATTGGAGGAGTATTTAAGTGATCTTACAGGCAGTATTTGTGGACTCTCTCCCATCCCTTTTTGACCTATCTTCTTCCCCAAGAACACTCCTCCATCGGAGCTTCTCTTCCAAGCACCCTTGTGGGTGTTCTTGGGAGAGATTAGTGTAGATTTTAGTTTTGTAGTGAGATTTGAGTGGTTTTGAGTGAGGTTTCCTTTGTTGATACCTTGGAGTTGCATCTTGGAACCTTTGTAAGATTTGGTAACTTCTATTCTAGCTTTATAATGTCTTTTCTTTGGTTCATTCTTCATTTTCTAGCTATGACTTGCAAGCATGCTCTATTTATGAAGTTTGATCTAGATTTGTATGTTGTTGGCTGAAGAGTTGTAATTCTAGGGTGAAGGAATGATGTTTATGCTTTGGACTATGATTGTATGGACTTCCATGTTAGCTTATGATCGATTTGTGTTCGAAACCCCAACTCAGTATAGAATCACGGCCTGTTCTTCATGATTCCACGGCCGTGGTTTCTATGATCCACCCGTGATTTTCTCTATTGTGCTTGTATTGATGAATCTGGATGTTAGGATGTAGATGTGTTGAAATCCTACTGTTAGTTGATCCTAATCTAGCTTAGGGTGACCTAATGTTAGCAATACTTTTAAGGGATGAGACTTATACGGTAAATTCCTCTCTTAGATACATAAGATGATGAATTCTAGGTAGTAGTGAGCCAAAAAAGCCGCTATTGGATTGAGTGTGCTAGGATCCCAAGACTTACCTTTTTCGAGACTTACCCGGTAAGGAGGGTTTGACCCTTAGGTAGTGGCCGGTTTGTGTAGAATTCCTGTCCTTAGGTTCTTTGAGACTTACCCGGTAATAGGACCTTAGGTGCGAGACAAGTGGAGCATGAGACTTACCCGGTAATTGCTCCCATTAGAGAAACACCCAACTCCGAACAACCACAACTTTCCTTTGATCTTTAGAAGCATGAGTCTATTGTCATAATGGGAATTCTGAATCTCTAGAATTCGCTTTCTTACCTCTTATC
Source organism: Fagopyrum homotropicum (assembly GCA_033239125.1). Classification (NCBI taxonomy): domain Eukaryota; kingdom Viridiplantae; phylum Streptophyta; class Magnoliopsida; order Caryophyllales; family Polygonaceae; genus Fagopyrum; species Fagopyrum homotropicum. The sequence continues at coordinate 47,391,121 of BSWB01000002.1, forward strand.
TCCTATCTTTTAGTTTGTGTGTTTGTGTTGCTTGCTTGTGTTGATATATTTGTGATCCTTGTTTGATCACCCAAAACCATCCAAAAATATTGTGGTTTGCACTTTCTTTATTCCTCATCTCATCTTAGTTTAGATTTACACTATCTTTGATCATTGAATGACTTGATTTCACCTCAGTCCTTGTGTTCGACCTCAGAATACTTTCCTTCCTACATAACGATCAGTACACTGCGGGTTTCGCTAGGTAGTTTAGGATTTTAGATCGAGTTATAAATTGTAAGACTTTTGTGCTATACATTTCTAGCGTAACAAGATGTCTTAGACTTTTGAGATGATCGAGTTGTTGATATATATATATATCCTCTTGTGAGCAGGTTGTGGGCTTCTTCTTAAGGGAAGGGAGAGTGTTTTGAGTTAAGTGTGAAGACGAGGTAAGTCATCGGACTTACTCAGCTCGTATTCCTTGTATTAGCATCTATGTGTGTTTGGCGGTGTGTGTTTATTGTTATGATTGGTGTGTGTTTATGGTTTATGTTATAACAACTAAACCGGATATAGGACGACTTTATATATTGATATTTGACCCAAGTGTATGATAATGGGCGGTGACAACATTGCCTTGCTCTTGCGTAGAGCTAGGGGGTTCTCGGTGACTAGCCCGGGCAGGAAGACGGCAAGATGCATCAGTGCCATTCCTTGACGGTTAGTAGGAACCGAGGCGAGATCATGTGGTGATTCTCGTGTCACAAATAAAAGTTGAATTAGATTGGGATATGACTTAATAAATAAAAAGATAATGAACCAGACTTGTGTGTCTTTGGAGTATGTTGTATGTTTATGATTATTTGTGTGTGTGTGTGTGCCTTCACCATATTTCTAATGCTTCGAATATTAGCTAACGGTTTCTTACCGATGTTGTAATTGCCTTGCATGATAGGAATGCGGCCGAGAGATCCGGAAGAGTGGACAGCCGGGGTTCCGTACATTTTACGAGGGGTTTTTGGGTTGGAGTATTGGTTGGAGTTTTGTATGTTGGATCTTTATATGACGCGTGTATGGCGTTGGTCTTTGTAGCTGTTTTCGGCTGAAGTCCGTTGTTTGTTTTCTCTCGGGTTCCTTGCATTGCATAAAAATGTATTTCGTTTTGGCCTTTATTTGTGTCTTGTTGCATGATCTAGTGAAATTGTTGTCAGGCTAAGGGTCGGGTGGTCTCGTCTGTAGCATTCCCGAGTCCAGTGGAATCAGGGTGTTACAAAGTGGTATCAGAGCCCTAGGTTGACAACAATGGCACTTGCAATCTTCTAAAGGCCGAATAGAGGGAAAGAGAACCCTCAAGGGTTCTAAGTTTAAAATGGTTTTCGTTTTCCAAATTGCGAGCATAGTCAGTCGGGGTAGAATGTACGGACCACCACTCCTTCAGCGGATCTCGGCAGCTTAGTTTATTGGATTTTGATATATATATATATATATATATATATATAAATATATATATATGTAGATATGTATAGTATATGTGGATTGTAGTTGCATGATGGACTTGATATATGTGTATAGTTATATATAGGGACTATAGTGTGTTTTGAACCTTGTTTGTTGTATTAGAATTTCCGGATGTGTTGTATTGGTAGGGAAGTGGACATATGACTATATAGCCTTATATACGTATTCTTATTATATAGTAGCATGTCGTGATATAGGAACTTATAGAAAAGATATCATCATCGTTAAGACAACGTCATGGCTTGGATAGCGTTCATACGTAGAAGAGTACGCTCAAGTATCGAGTTGAGCATTTCGTGCGGACGAACACAATGGTGTTCCCGGATTCCTTTGAAAGGGTGTCGAAGAGAAGGAGTGGAGATGACATAAACCAAGGACAAACATGTGAAAGGAAGACTCGAGTTAACTTAAGAGGAACCAAGACGGGGACCATACAAAAAGAGGAGTAACTAAGAGGTAAGAAGGTGGTTACAAGGAAGTCGCGATTGGGAAGATAACGAGATCATTATAGATAAAAACATATGATTTCAAGAAGACGCATGGACAACTAAAGATGTGTATCGAGGAGGATATGGGTGCATTCTAACGAGGTTAAAGGCGGTGTTTCATTACGAGAAATGAAGCTTTCCTTAGAAGCTCCTAAGCTTTGGAGTCAAGATGAGAAGAGTGATCGAGCCCAGTGTGAAATATATAAGATATCGTAAGTTAAGCTTACGAGTTACCAATAAGTGAAGAGTCAACCTTACGAGAGCTATGAGAAGAATGTCATGGTAGGGATTCACGTGGAGTAGGCCGGTTCCCGTTATAATGATAAGGCTAAGAAACGCCAAGAAGAAAGAAGCGTGAGTGAACGTGATCCCGAGAAGAGGGGTAACGCAACAAGGATCTTTAGTTATGAAAAGATGTTAGGCGACAATCAAGAGAAACACGAGTGGGCGTTGAGTAACGTTAGAGATTTTGATGGGACACGTTCACGAGATATCCTGAGGTACGGTTAAGTCTAAAAAGGCGAGTTATATGGAGCACGAGGCCGAGAAGAGTAGGGTTACTTTATGGAAGAGGAAGGAGGTACAAAACTGGGAAAGAGCTAACGGAGTTGAGATGGAGTACCCCAAGGAGGGTAGCCTACAAGAAATATGGTAACATGGAAAGTGTAGTAGAATGGTAAGTTGGTGACCTTGGAGAATGTTAACTATAAGCTGACCAGTGACAACCAAGAACACATATGGTGTGGGTTGCCTATTAAGGAAGGGTAGACGGGAGGTATAACCTCAAGCGGAGAATATAAAGGGTGGTAATAAGAGCTTGGAGTTTTCCGGATGGTTCAATGAGGATGGTAAAGAAGTACATCGTAAAGGCGTGATTGTCGTGAGTACTATAACGTTGATTGGTTAAAGCAAGTAATGGTAATAGACCTCTCAGAGAGGGATGTTATTGACCCTTATTATGACCTTCTTAGTTCTTGAGATTTAGCATTTGGAGGAATGATGCAGATGGGAACCTTACAGGTTTAAGCAAGATATGATGATCCAGTGGATCGAGGAGAAGGTAGGATTCCATGTGAGTGGTATGTAAACGGGAGTATATAGAGGATGCATGGTACGAAACGGATGAGATGTTGCCGCAAGAAGAAGAGGAGTCAAGTTTCTAGAGCTCACCTGAAGAGCTACCAAGGATATAATAACGTTATAAGCTTTAAGCTTAAGAGAGTGGTATTTGAGAATTCAAGAAGTGAGAAGTTTTTGCGGTTTGAAATAGAGAATTTCTTCCGGTCTTTCCCTTAGGGCACTCGGATACAAGTTTGAGGGAAGATACAAGTCGGGAAGTGGTGCTTTGACTATTAAGAAAATGTGTAGGCCTACCAAAGAGGATAAGTACCCTCGCCCCATAGTGGACGACTCGTAAGAACAAGTTGCGTGAGGTTACAATGTTGGTTATATCGGTTTTCAGTTGAGATGTCACCAGAGTTGGGTAGAGTAAGGAAAGGACCTAAGTAAGACGACGTTTCGGACCGGTATGGTCGCTACAAGTTGTAGTGAAGCATGGTGGACTAGAAAGTACGATTGTGAGTTGGCGTATATAAAAGTGCTTTCATCGAGTTTCTAAATCGAGTTGCGGTAATAATATTCAGTTTGTGGTTTCAGGTGGTTCCTAGGTGGACCCTAAACTTATGCTAAATGTTGCAGATTAGTCAGCGATGTGTATGAGGTGGACCGTAATCTAATGTTACATACTGACGGTTATTGGTGCAGGAGTCGCACGACTAATTCTTATGTTTGGATTGGACGATGATTTGTTGTACTCTCAGAATGGGGAGGAACAAGCTTGACATGGGACGACAATAATACATGTTACGTGGGATGAGCAGAGTTATCTAACGGGATGGGACGTCCGAGGAGACCTCTTAAGAGACGTAGCGGTGTTAAGAATATCCAGTTGACTAATGGAGAACGAGGTGATAGTTTTGGTAATACCCGTAAGGTTTGTGGAGGAAGTATAAGGTATATGTTGATGGGCCATAACCGCCGAGTTGCGGGATGGTTTGACAATTTCCTCCCTTCTGGGGAAGACGATTAGATCGTGGGATCCGAGACGTGTACGGGGAGCTTGAATAGAAGCCGAAGAGGTGAGTGACCTTTAGTACATTTTCTTTGGCATAAACATTGAAGTCAAGCAAATGTATGGCATTATGAATACATCTAAGCGGGGCTTGGGATACTTTTGAGGTAGCGAAGGAAGTTTTGCATGCATGTTTAGAAGATTGTTGACTGATAGCATGAATTATAGTCTATAGTTTGGGACCTGTTTAGACGTTTTATCTTCAATAATCTGCATGTTTGAATGTATATTATGTGATTATATTGTCGTTTCATCTACCTTTGCGGGAATCGAGGTCTACACCAAGTTTCGTTGTAATCGTAGGTAAAATGGCACATTTTGGACCAAAATGGAGCTAAAGGAGCTAAGGAGTCATTGGAGCTACATTCAGGAGGTTAAGGAAGAATCCAGGAAGCATGGAAATGGATTAGAGATCTACTTTGGACCAGATTTAACAGATTTCACATTCAGTTTAGAGTCACCTCGGTCAACTACAGTACCATCTCGACCGAGGTGATCCCGAAGAGCGTCTCGACCGAGGCGAATACTCTGACGCGGCGAGATCGTTTATTCTTGGCTGAGATCTTTTATTTTTGGAAGGAGAGATTTTATATTTTTGGGCTGGATTTCTGGAAGAAATATTATATATTTTGGGAGATCTATTTTAGAGATTAAGATATATTTTATTAGGATAATATCTTTTTAAGATATTTTAACTTTGGAAGATAATTCTCCTATATAAAGGGTTGGATTTTCTACAATTCACCCATCTTCGGGTCGCCGCAAAACCCGCTACCATCGCAACCTTGGGGGATTGAAGGAACTGCAGTTAGGAACGATTTTTGGAAGGTTGAAGGAAGATTGAAGGATCCTAAGTTCATAGCTTTTTATAGCTTTTGTGAAGGGTTTTGTAAGATTCTCTTAGATTCCCTTCTTGTTGATTGTCTTGTTGGATTGTGATCCAAGGAACGCTTATATTTGTGATATTTGATTCATTTATTGAAGCCTTGTTCTTAAGGTTTTTGTGTTCAAATATTCACTTTCTTCCCATATAATTGATTATTGCTTTCATGATGATGAGTGGCTAATTTCTTTGTGTGATTCTAGGGTGATTGGCTGAAGATTGTGGGAAAAACAATGATAGAATAATCTTAATTCCAGTAGGACCATGAAAGCTCGAGTCTTTATCCTGAACCCTAGAACGTCTCGCTCAGTCGATGAACATCTCGGCCGGGGTGGAATTCGTCTGACCGAGGTGACCTTTCTGATCCGAAACTGAGAGTTAAGTGTTAGAGTTTGCCAAATCCTATTCTTATTACACCTTTCTTGATTCAATGCAATCTTAGGATGAGACTTACCCGGTAATTCCTTTGTTTGTTTACACAAGATCATAGGTGTAGGTAATAAAGGTTTATCCTTTATTGTGGTTTGAGTGTGCCTTCATTCCATCTTTGTGAGTTAGCCTGAGACTTACCCGGTAAAGGTTGAGTCTATCCCCTTAGTTGGTTTGTTGGTTTGAGATTATAGTTCCTTTCCTTAGTACCTTGAGACTTACCTGGTGATAGGAGCTTTTGGCTTGGGATTTTGAGTAGTGAGACTTACCCGGTGATCTATTCCACCTTAGTAACACCTTCCCTTTGCAAAACCTCAGCTTTGTCCGCTTATCTTTAGATCTTGAGTTGGAACCACAACTAGATGCTTTAATCCTTAGAATTGCATATCTTCTTAATTGACTTTTTATCATCTTTGATTGCTTTAATTGCTTTTGTGGTTAGTTGCAATATTGACTACCTATATTGGTTTTGTTTCAACTAAGTCCCTGAGATCGACATCTCGGAATTCTTGCTTTTACTACGATTGACCCGTACACTGCGAGTTTGAAATTTAGGCATACATCTAGGGTTATAAATTTAAAGCTTGCACACGCCATTTGGAGCGAAAAAGTTTTTGGCCCCGTTGCCGGGGACTTGGTCTAGACCAAGTCGGTTGCGGTAGTCTTTTGGGGCACTTGCCCATGTTTCTACTAACCACTCTACTTGAGTGACTTTCGCAGGTTCTTTCTTGTAGGTTTATGCGAAGAACCCGCGCTGGGAAGGAAATCGTTCCTTACGATCCTGAACCAGAAAAGACATACAAAAGACGCTTGAAAGAAGCTAAGATGGCCAATCAAGAGAATCGCGATCTTGAGGCCGAATTGAAGGAGGCATTGGAACAACTACGCCTCAATAAAGAAGAACTGTGACTGGAAAAGGAAGAAACTCGCGCAAGGATGGAAGCGATCGAAGCAGATATGGCGACTTTACGGGACCAATATCTACCTCGACCAGTTCCAGATCCTCGACCGAGGCAGGACCCAACTTCAGCTGCCCCGGCCGAGATACTTCCACCTCGGATGCCTGTCCGAGATGTTCTTTTTGCAGGTATTCCACAAACCCTAGGGCAGAGGATGGACCCCAACCAGCAACTGAGGCGTCCAGGAGTCAACCTAGGGGATCCAACGGACCATGACTATGAACTTCAACCGCAAGTTCTTTCCATGATTTGCCAATGCTAGTTTGGAGGGTTAGAGAGGGAGTCTCCGCATCAACATCTGCAAAACTATGAGATCTTGATGGAGACCTTGAGACCTTCAAGGCTGGAAAACAACAATTACAAGCTAAGACCTTTCTACTTCTCTTTGAAAGATAGGGCGCTTACTTGGTATCAATCTCTCCCTCCAGGAAAAATTAACACTTGGGAGGAGATGACAACGGAGTTCTTAACTAAATTCTTTCCCCCCTCTAAGACCACATCATGAGATTCCAAAGATAGAGTTGTTGGAGATTTACTTTAAGGGACTGGACGGAAATACCCAGTCCAACCTTCAACTACTATCCGCCGGCACATTCATGAATATGCCGATTGACGAAGCTTGGGAGTTCATAGAGAAGCAAGCTTTACACATGGAGAAATACTCCCACCAAGGAACTGAAGGTGGAGTTAAAAGAGTCAACTTCCAAGAAGCTCCATCAAACAATGATCAACTCACCTCTTTGAAGAATGATGTGAAGCAATTGAAAGACCTTTTGGTTGCTCAAACCCAAAAGGAAGAGGGAGGATATCAAGGGTCAAGGTACAACAATCAAGGTTCCCGAAACAACAACAACAACAACAACAACAATAGAGGATCCAACAGCAACAATTGGAGATCCAACAATCAAAAATCTAGTAACTCTTACTCTAACTCAAATTCAAACAACTCTTCTAATCATTTCCTCTCTTCTTCTTCTTCTTCTACTCTATTGAAGAGCCAGGAGCAAGGATCAAGTCGTCCCAGCCGGAAAAGAAAGATGCGGTGCTGGCAGGCATCTTGATCAAGCTAAACTCTATGGAGACATCCATGACTTCATTTTCGAAGGCACAAAAAGCCTTGGAACAACAATTCTTTAATAAAGCGAATGAAGCGCCAAGAGATCCAGGGAACCTTTCAGCAAGGACAGAAAGCAACCCCAAGGGACAAATCATGGCAATAACGACGAGAAGTGGACTGAAGACTGCAGATCCAGTGCCTCGGTCGATGACAGTACAGACGAAGAACACCTCGGTCCAGGCGCAGTCGAAGAACACTTCCGCCGAGGTGCCAACCGAGGTGGAGCCTCAGAGAGCGTCGGACAAAACTGAAGTTTATGTCCCACCTCCTGCATATAAACTACCACTTCCATTCCCCTAGTCAAGGGCTAGAGCACATCTAGACAAGCATTTTGGTAAGTTCCTTGACTTGATGAATAAACTACATATTAACATCCCTTTCCTTGATGCCATTCTAGGGATGCCCGCCTATGGGAAGTTCTTAAAAGAAATTCTATCAAGGAAGAGGAAGTTGGAAGACTTTAGTGAAGTAAGGATGACATCTAAATCCTCGGAACTTATTCAAATCATGAAGGAGAAGATGCCACCCAAATTACGGGATCCCGGCTCATTTTGCATTCCCATTCAAGTTGGGGATGTCACTTGTGAGGCCTTGTGTGATCTAGGAGCCAGCGTGAGCATCATCCCGCTGGAGCTATGTGTGAGGATCGGACTTGGAGAGCCCAAGCCGGTGAAGATACGGTTGTACATGGCGGACCACTCTATTACCCATCCCGTGGGCATTTTGGAAGACGTTCCGGTTAAGTTAGTTAACTTCTATTTACCTATAGACTTTGTTGTGCTTGATATTCCCGCAGATTACCCCGTTCCTATCATTCTCGGGAGACCATTTCTAGCAACTTCGGGTTGCAATGTGGATTGTAAGAACGCCAAGTTGTAATTCAACATTGGCGGTGATCAAGTTGAGTTTGCATTGCTTGCGGCAATGAAGGGAGAGCAGCTAGGAGATGATATCTTCAACATCTATGATGAAGAAGAATCAAGAGAATTGGTGAGCTCTATCCTTATTAACGATCCACTTGAAAAAGTTATTAGCTTTAGCTTAATGGAGGAATGTATAGATGCTTCTTGTGATGCAGATATACGGAGCTTAAAGGCACTGGAAGAAGATCCAGGAGCTAAATTTGAAAATTAATCCAGGAGAAGAAGATCTCTAGTTTCGGTCCCAGTTGCAGTACCTCGACCGAGGCACTTTCTGGACCAAGCGAGACTGAAGAACATCTCGGTCACCCTCTCTGGACCTCGACCGAGGTTGAAAGCGAGATAATGTCAACTGAGACTTCTGAAAGTCCAGATCTTCGATCTACTCCACTGGAAGGAGGAAGCAAAGATCCACCTCAGAAAGCACCCCCACTTGTGGAGCTTAAACAACTCCCAAGTCACTTGAGGTATGTCTTTCTTGGACCGGATTCTACTTATCCCGTCATTGTTAGTGTTTCCCTCTCTGAATCTGAATTATCTAAACTAATGCATGTCCTGAGGAAGCATCAAAAGGCTTTGGGTTTACTATTGATGATCTTATTGGCATTAAGCCTTCTTTTTGCATGCATAGAATACTAATGGAGGACGATCATAAGAATTCAGGGGAACCTCAAAGACGGTTAAATCCGATCATGAAAGAGGTCATGAAGAAAGAAATTCTTAAGTTGTTGGATGCAGGTATCATATTTCCTATATCGGACAGCAAGTGGGTGAGCCCGGTGCATGTGGTTCCGAAGAAAGGAGGGATGACCGTCGTGACGAATAAGAACAATGAGTTAATCCCAACTAGGACCGTCACGGGGTGGAGGGTATGCATCGATTATAGGAAGCTGAACGTGGCCACTCGGAAGGACCATTTTCCACTTCCCTTCATCGATCAAATGCTCGAACGGTTGGCCCATCATTCATACTTTTGCTATTTAGATGGCTATAGTGGCTTCTTTCAGATTCCTATCCACCCTGATGATCAAGAGAAGACCACTTTCACTTGTTCATGGGGGACATTCGCTTATAGGAGGATGCCATTTGGATTATGTAATGCACCCGCTACCTTCCAGCGATGCATGACGGCTATCTTTTCCGAATACATAGAGGAGATCATGGAGGTATTTATGGATGATTTTTCAGTATATGGTTCCTCTTTTGATGATTGCCTATCTAATCTTTCTCTAGTGCTACAAAGATGTGAAGACACTAATCTCGTTTTGAATTGGGAGAAGTGTCACTTTATGGTTAATGAAGGCATTGTGCTAGGACACCTCGTTTCCAATCGAGGTATTAAAGTCGATCGAGCTAAAATCGAGACTATTGAGAAACTTCCTCCCCCTTGTTCTGTTAAGGGAGTGCGGAGTTTTCTCGGGCATGCAGGTTTTTATAGGAGATTCATCAAGGACTTCTCAAAGATCTCTAAACCACTAACTAACCTCTTGAATAAAGATGTTGTTTTTGAGTTTTCGCAGGAGTGTCTCGATGCATTCTACAGGATTAAGGGAGCGTTGATCTCCTCTCCCATTATCCAACCTCCGGATTGGACTTTGCCCTTTGAGATCATGTGCAATGCGAGTGATGTCGCGGTAGGAGCGGTGCTTGGACAAAAGAAGGATGGCCGGACCACCGCCATTTACTATGCTAGCAAGACGCTAGACGAAGCTCAACGTAACTACGCCACCACCGAAAAGGAGCTATTGGCGGTTGTATATGCTTTTGAGAAATTTCGTTCCTACTTAGTAGGGGTGAAAGTTATTGTTTACACTGACCATGCAGCTATTCGTTACTTGCTTGCTAAGAAGGATGCTAAGCCACGTCTTATTCGATTGATTCTCTTGCTTCAAGAGTTTGACCTAGAGATCCGCGATAAGAAGGGATCCGAAAATTCTGTTGCGGATCACCTCAGCCGGCTACCTCCATCCTCACGCGAGAAGGACGAACCACCCATAGATGATTCATTTCCCGATGAACACTTGCACTTGTTGGAACGGTTGATAGACTTCCTTATCTCACCCCATGATGGAGGTGAAGTATGGGGTGAGGATACTTTCCACCTTGTTTGAAGACAACGTATGGTCCAGCTAGCGACCTTAAACCAAGCGCTTCTTGGGAGGCAACCCAAGGTATTGCTTTCTTTTCCCTTTCCTAGTCTAGCTTTTAGATAGTTTGCTTTGCTTCGCTTTGTTTTTGGCGTCCTAGACAGAAACCAGGTACTTTCTAAGGAAGGAATACAACTCAGGAGCTACATGGAAGGACAGAAGTTGAGAAAACAGAGCTTGACTGAGATACATCTCGGGTGCTGTCAGAACGCGTCGACCGAGATGTTCTTCGACAACCGAGATGGTCTTATCTAGGAGTTGTTTCTTATTTCATTATGCAGTTCAGCTATGTCCGGTGAATACTCTACTTTTAGACTTATTTTGACCCATTGGAACAATTTGTCCCAAGTATGGGGTATGCGGATATGTATTATTTGACTTATGTGGATGATTGTATGACTCTTGATGGATATTTATGATTTTATCCTACTCTATATGCTTATCTGAGACTACATGCATGCATACAGGTTATTTGATTGAGAAAAACGTCAAAAACTGGTTTAAGAAAAAAAAATTTTTTGACCTCGACCGATGTGACTCTGACCAATCGAGGTGAAGTACCTCGGTTGACTTAGAACACCTCGACCGAGGCGGTTTAACTGAAAGTTTTCGAAACGATTTTTGTGCTTCTTATTTGGATATGACCTCAGTGATGATTCTGTTTGCTGACTGGTTTTGAAATCCTTATATGTTTGAAAGGTTTTATGATATGTTTAAGTTGTTAAATGCTTTGTTTGGAATTTTGGCATGTTTAATACTTTGTTTTTATCCAAATTATGTTGAATTTGAAGGTTGACACCACATGATAAGTTCTCTCACTTTCTTCCTGGGATGATTAAGGCAATTCATTCTCTTCTCTTCTTCTTGATCATGCTTAGCCCCTCATACACATATTTGCCTCCCTTTACCCATCCGGAAATTTGGAAGCAAGCAAGTGAAAAGCAAGTGAAAGAAAAGTTGAGATGTTTGTTGGAAGTTAGAAAGAAACAAATAGGTTTGGGGAAGTCAATCATGATGATGAGTAACTCGGCACCATTCACATAGCCGGGTGTTTGTGTCTTGCCAAAGTCGGATTGAGCGATATTCCTAACGGGTCATGGTATGTGCATCAAGGTTTTGAGGCATCTCGAGAAATTGATGATTGCTGATCTCCTAGACTTCGGTTATTGTGCACCTCTGTCCATGCATCCCAAAAAGTAAAAAAGTAAAATAAGCAAAGCTTATTGGTGGAAGATGTTGAAGTTCAAAAGGAAGTGAAGTAAAGATCCCTTTTTCCCGGATTCTAGCACCACATTCTCTATATACATCCCACCCTCACACGTTTCTTGACCTTCTCTTGAAAAGACATTGAGACCTCGAGCTTGTTGATTGACTTGGTGGTTTAAACTGGATTATACATGATTAATTTCGATAATAATGATTTATTATGCATTCTATGATTTTATGCAAAGATGAACAACTTTCTTATATTTATAAAATGTTTTGAGCATGTTTTGATTATAAATTCCATGAAACATTCTCTTAGAGTGATCTATGATTGGAGCACACTACCAAAAATGTTTTGAAATACTTTTCATTGATCTTTATGACTTATAATCCATTCTATCTTGTATTTAAGATTTGGAACTTGCTTGGGGACAAGCAAGGGACAAGTATGGGGTATTTTGATAGCACGAATTATAGTCTATATTTTGGGACCTGTTTAGACATTTTATCTTCAATAATCTACATGTTTGAATGTATATTATGTGATTATATTGTCGTTTCATCTACCTTTGCGGGAATCAAGGTCTACACCAAGTTTTGTTGTAATCGTAAGTAAAATGGCACATTTTGGACCAAAATGGAGCTAAAGGAGCTAAGGAGTCATTGGAGCTACATTCAGGAGCTTAAGGAAGAATCCAGGAAGCATGGAAATGGATTAGAGATCTACTTTGGACCAGATTTAAGAGATTTCACATTCAGTTTAGAGTCACCTCGGTGAGCTACAGTACCATCTCGACCGAGGTGATCCCGAGGAGCGTCTCGACCGAGGCAAATACTCTGACGCGGCGAGATCATTTATTCTTGGCTGAGATCTTTTATTTTTGGAAGGAGAGATCTTATATTTTTGGGCTGGATTTCTGGAAGGAAGATTATATATTTTGGGAGATCTATTTTAGAGATTAAGATATATTTTATTAGGATAATATCATTTTAAGATATTTTATCTTTGGAAGATAATTCTCCTTTATAAAGGGTTGGATTTTCTACAATTCACCCATCTTCGGGTCGCCGCAAAACCCGCTACCATCGCAGCATTAGGGGATTGAAGGAACTGCAGTTAGGAAGGATTTTTGGAAGGTTGAAGGAAGATTGAAGGACGGAAGTTCATAGCTTTTTATAGCTTTTGTGAAGGGTTTTGTAAGATTCTCTTAGATTCCCTTCTTGTTGATTGTCTTGTTGGATTGTGATCCAAGGAACGCTTATATTTGTGATATTTGATTTAGTTATTGAAGCCTTGTTCTTAAGGTTTTTGTGTTCAAATATTCACTTTCTTCCCATATAATTGATTATTGCTTTCATGATGATGAGTGGCTAATTTCTTTGTGTGATTCTAGGGTGATTGGCTGAAGGTTGTGGGAAAAAACAATGATAGAATAATCTTAATTCCAATAGGACCCTGAAAGCTCGAGTCTTTATCCTTAACCCTAGAACGTCTCGCTCAATCGATGAACATCTCGGCCAGGGTGGAATTCGTCTGACCGAGGTCACCTTTCTGATCCGAAACTGAGAGTTAAGTGTTAGAGTTTGCCAAATCCTATTCTTATTACACCTTTCCTGATTCAATGCAAGCTTAGGATGAGACTTACCCGGTAATTCCTTTGTTTGTTTACCCAAGATCATAGGTGTAGGTAATAAAGGTTTATCCTTTATTGGGGTTTGAGTGTGCCTTCATTCCATCTTTGTGAGTTAGCCTGAGACTTACCTGGTAAAGGTTGATTCTATCCCCTTAGTTGGTTTGTTGGTTTGAGATTATAGTTCCTTTCCTTAGTACCTTGAGACTTACCCGGTGATAGGAGCTTTTGGCTTAGGATTTTGAGTAGTGAGACTTACCCGGTGATCTATTCCACCTTAGTAACACCTTCCCTTTGCAAAACCTCAGCTTTGTCCGCTTATCTTTAGATCTTGAGTTGGAACCACAACTAGATGCTTTAATCCTTAGAATTACATATCTCCTTAATTGACTTTTTATCATCTTTGATTGCTTTAATTGTTTTTGTGGTTAGTTGCAATATTGACTACCTATATTGGTTTTGTTTCACCTAAGTCCCTGAGATCGACACCCCGAAATTCTTGCTTTTACTACGATTGACCCGTACACTGCGGGTTCGCATCCTTGTTTTAGGCATACATCTAGGGTTATAAATTTAAAGCTTGCACACACCATTTGGAGCAAACATTGACACATAAGGAAATGGACAGTTCAAGGGTCGAAAGTAAGGTGCTTTTACACACACTTTATGATTAAGCCGGTATATTGTTATGAAGAAACATGCTAGTCTGGTACGGACCTCTTGGGTTCGGATATGAGACAAGTCGAGTTAAGAGTATTCTGGACGCGAAGCGTCATACGGGTTGGTTATTAGAAGTGAGTTGGGTCCCAATATATATCAGACCTTTTGGAGATTTCAACATGAGTTGGGAAGTGGTTTACCACTTGGTATGGCCACCGGAAGTGAGGGACGTTCACCAGGTTTCATGTGTAATGGTCGAGGGAGTACATGTATGACTTGAGATATGATGCTAGTGGTGCTGATCGAGTGATAGACGAGGAGCCGACTAGGCTACCGGGAAGACGTGGGATAGTATCTTGGGATGCATTTTCTGATGATCTAGTTACATCGAGATAGTCGATGAGTTAGGTTTATGTGCATGTATGAGTTGTGTTTCGTGCCCGAGAGGGAATGTGTTGTGGGTTTGATTAGATCTTGTCTGTGTATGCGATATGCGGCGAATGTGAGTATGTGTGTAGGCCTTGCGAGGCCTTGACGCGGTTATACGAGGTTGGGATGGTCGTCGAGTAGAGAGTTGGAACGTTACGGTTTTGAGTGGTTACCGAGTCAGTCACCCGAGAGTGTTGTGTGTAGCAAGTTTCGGGACAAAACTTATTTTTAGGGGGATTAGTTGTATCATCCGGAATTTTTATTCCGGTTGTGGACCGGTTTATCGATCTTCCCGCATGCGCGGCTCAGTTTTCCCGCATGCACGGGAAGCTGAGTGTCGGGATTTATTCCAAAATCCCGTACCGATTCTTCGTTATTCCCCTTTCGCTTTCCGACCCCTCGTTCCTAGCTTGAGGTGACAAGAGGTCAGCTGACCCCTTGTTTCCCTCCCACCTTTTCAGCCTTGTTCTCTCTCTCTCTCTCTCCTCTCACTCTTTCTCTTTCACGTTAGTTTGCACCCCTCTCTCTTCCACTTGTGGTTCCTTCTTCATTTATCTCTTTGGATCTCTTGTGGTGTGGCCAGCAAGGAGATAACTTCAGATTCGGTGTGGTTAGCTTCTCATCTTCTCCTCTTCTCCTTTCCAAAGGTTTTTCCTTCTTCTTCTTCTTCTCTCTTCTTCTCCATGGCTATGGTGGAAGCTCTAGAATAGGGTTCTTGTTGAATCCTTTGCATGTGTGTGTTCTTGGCTCGATTAGGTCGTGAGGGAGAGGCTATATACCGTGGATGATGTTTGAAGAAGACCCAACAAGAGAAGGAGGCCATAAAAGCTCAAGGTCCACAATCGAAGACAAAGAAGGCGATGTTTCTGGAGTTCAGCCGCGGGGGTGGACTATGTGAGCCGCGGGGGTGGATTCACTAAACCCCGGGTCGGTAAGTAGCGGCGTGGGGGCGGCGGTAGGATTTCCATCAGCTACGGGGGCGGATGAACAGTGTCGCGGGGGCCGTGACCTTCAACACACAATTGCGCCAACTTGTTTCCGCTATTGCGTTTCTTCAACAGTAGGCTCTTCTCCTCCTTCCTTCTTGGTTCCTTCTTTTGTTTGAGAGTTTGATGTATGTTAGTATCATGCTAGATTGGACCAAGGATAGTTGTGAATGCCATGTAGTGGCTTTTGGGATCTTAGGCGAGTATGTTGAGCATGTTGGACTTCCTAGGCTTGTATGTCATTCTTGGATGTTGAGTATGATCTTGTGAGAGTTAGTTTGATGTTGTAAGATCTCCTCATGCTTTGAGGGAGATGTGAGTGTTATAGATTATAGGATGCGGTCCTAGAATGAGAGTCAAATGATCTTGCGTAGATCATTTGTGTGAGATGTCTTAGACTTTTGAGAAGAGCGAGTTTTTGATATATATATATATTTATATCCTCTTGTGAGCAGGTTTTGGGCTTCTTCACAAGGGAAGCGAAAGTGTTGTGAGTTGAATGTGAAGACGAGGTAAGTCTTCGGACTTACTTAGCTCGTATTCCTTGTATTAGCATCTATGTGTGTTTGGTGGTGTGTGTTTATGGTTTATGTTTTAACAAATGAACCGGACATAGGACGACTTTATATATTGATATTTTGCCCAAGTGTATGATAATGGGCGGTGACAACATTGCCTGGCTCTTGCGGAGAGATAGGGGGTTCTCGGTGACTAGCCCGGGCAGATAGACGGCCAGATGCATCGGTGTCATTCCTTGACGGTGAGTAGGAATCGAGGCGAGATCATGCGGTGATTTTCGTTTCACAATCGAAAGTTGAATTAGATCGGGATGACTTAATAAATAAAAAGATAATGAACTAGACTTGTCTGTTTTTGGAGTACGTTGTATGTTTATGATTATTTGTGTGTGTGTGCCTTCACTATTTTCTAATACTTCGAATATTAGCTAACGGTTTTATACCGATGTTGCAGTTGCCTTGCAGGATAGGAATGCAGCCGAGAGATCCGGAAGAGTGGGCAGCCGGGGTTCCGTACATTTTAGGAGGGGTTTTTGGGTTGGTGTCTTGGTTGGAGTTTTGTATGTTGGATCTTTATATGCCGCGTGTATTGTGTTGGTCTTTGTGTTTGTTTTTGGCTGAAGTCCGTTGTTTGTTTTCTCTCGGGTTCCTTGCATTGAATAAAAATGTATTTCATTTTGGCCTTTATTTGTGTCTTGTTGCAAGATCTAGTGAAATTGTTGTCATGCTAAGGGTCAGGAGGTCTCACCTGTAGCATTCCCGAGTCCAGCAGAATCGGGGTGTTATATTTAGCTTATAAGCTAAATTTGAACGGAGTAATTAACATATATAGATCTAAGGAAAACCCCACTTTTAAAACCCAAGTTAAAAACTATAAATATATATTCCGGGCAAATTGTATAACCTTATAACCCAAGGTAAAACTCGTTTTCAAAGTCAACGTTAAAATTCGTTAAACCCTTCTGGGCCGAAAATATGAAATCAAACCACTTGGTCGTAAACCCGAAATTACAGTTTGAACCATGTGTACAATGAAGAAGAAAAATGTCGACATGAAGGAGTTGTTCGGCATGCCCAAGTGCAAATTGGAGCAATTGGAGGAAAAATATTCAAAGCTGAAAAAGAATGATGAAAGGAAATTCAAGATGGCTCTACTGCTGTTTATTGAATTTGTTTTGCTTGGCAATGACAAGAAGAAGTTTGTCTCCAATCTTATCGCTTCTGAAGGACATGGATGCCTTTAATTCTTATTCACGGGGGCGCCTAGTCTTCAATAAGACACTTGATAACCTCAGGGATTGTCAACCAACAAAGTTTAGGGCATCTGGAAATTACCGCCTTTCTGGTTTCCCTTTGGCATTCCAGGTATGCTTCTGGTTTTCCATTTATGTGCCTCTGGTATGGTTATATTTGTTATTTTTGTTATGGTTTATGTTTCTGGTATGCTTGTTTTTCATTTATTTTCCTCTGGTATGAGTAATTAGTTATCAGAAATGTTACTTTTGTGATTTTATGGTATGCTTTATTGCATTAGCATTTCTGGTTTTTGTTTCTGGTTTTTTATTCTTGTATTTTGTTTTAATGTATTAGATTCTGGTATGATTGTGTCTGTTGTATAATTGAGTTCTGTGATGTACTGTTTTGTTGGTAGTATGTTCTGAATTTTATACTATCTGGTATGATTTTACTTGCTTTCTGGTATGAGCAATTAGTTACCGGAAATATTAATTTTGTGGTTGGTATGCTTTATTGCAATAGCATTTCTGGTATATCTTTCTAGTGTGTGTTTTATAATTGAGTTATGTTATGTATTGTGTTGTTTTTGGTATGTTCTTAAGTTTATACTTTTTTGTATGACTTTACTTGCTTTATGGTTTTCTGATATGCATTTGTGGTTTCATTTTCTGGTATGATATTATTTTATTAGTATTATATTATTTATTGGTTTGAGTTTCTGGTATGGTCTATTCGTTTGTTTCCTGTCTATATTATGCAGGTTTTCATCCTTGACTCTATCCCACACTGGCATCTTTGTTTGGCACATGTGTTGATGAAGAAACAAACCCACTTTGTCTTAAGTGGGTTTCATCAACCAAGGGGAAGATGAAATGCAGCTTCCAAACAATAAAGGATACAACGTCATCGGTGGCCCAAGATGACATCAAAACTATTCCCCTCAACCTAGAAGACCCAGAAACCGAGGATGACTGCAAATGGTGGGGGGATGAAGTTTTAGACCCAGCTGGCTATCTTTGTCATCTTTTCAAAGTTGGGTTCCACGATGTACGTGTATCCAGGCCTGGAGGGCATGATATCAAGGTTATCAAGGAAGTCCCAAAGAAGGAGGAATCCGAGAGTGATGACTTTGCTACTCCTCCTCCTCCTCCTCGTCGTCATATTTTGAGGTTGCCAAGACCACAAAAGGTTGTCAAGAAAGAAGATGTCTCAAAGAAGAGAAAAATTGAAGAGGGAAGGAAAAGGTGTCTCAATACATTTCATACTCAAACTATATTTTCATAATGTTGCATTAGTTTTTGCTATACTAGTCTCTTTAGTTTATTGTATGACTGCTTTTTTGCTTTCTGGTATGTGTATGTTAGTTTCTGGTATGCTTCTAATATAACTTCTCATATTAGTTTCTGTTTTAGTTTTCTGGTATGAATGCTTTGTTACTTTCTAGTACGTGTCTTTTTGTTTCTGCTTTTTGTTTTATGTTAATTCTGGTATAAGTTTTTTCTTGCATTCTTGTATTAGATTTAATATGTTTTCTGGTATGATCTTTTGAATCTTGTTTCCTGTGTATATTGTTATGTTTTGTTTGGTTTTTGTTTTTGGTATGTTATTCATTTACTTAATAATTTTTTTCCTAATGTAGGGCTCCATCTAAGAAGCCTAAGACAGAACAGATTGTTGAGGAAGTATCATGGTAAACTGAAGTTGAATATGTATTTATATTTTCATACCAGAATTCTTAATTTTTACAAAATTTGTTCTATTGTTTTAGCCCCGAAGAAGACATGTTGGCATTGGCTACACCCCCAGTTGTTGGTGTTGCACCTTCTAGCACTGTTGGAATTGTTGTTGCTCCAGAAATAGATACAATTGTCCATACAGATGCTTTGGTTGCACCACCTCTGCCTGATCCCACCACCTCCAATGCAGAAGCTGTGGTTGCACCACCTCCCTGATCCGACCACTTCTAACACAAAAGTTGTGGTTGCACCACCTGTCTCTGATCTCACCACCTCCACTATTTCTACCACAAACAGGTAGTTGATATTTTACATACCATAATTTATTACTTTCAAATGCTTATTTGATATCGCATTTGTAATCTTTTACTATGTTAATGTATAGTGTGCTTGATTGGGTTGAGGATTTAAAGAAACAACTACAAACCCAAAATCAATTGATTTTTGAGTTGGTCAAGAAGGTTGAGCAACAAGATGCCACTATCAACCAAGTTGTTATGAGGCAGAAGGCACAAACTATGACACAACACAGAATAGAAAATCAATGTTTTAGGATCATCACTAATGTTCAAAGGATGGCCGGTTCTTCTAAAGGTACCAAAGCCTCTAAAAAGCCGGCCTCCCAACCTCCAACTGATGCTCCTAAGTTAGAAGTTCTTGGGGTTTCTTCAAGTTCTGAAGAGACGCTATCTACAAAAAAGCCAATGCCCCAGCCGAGCCCAAGGAGGAAGCTGAAGTTGATCAGCCAAAGGAAGAAGCAGTGGAAGAGGTATAATACACTACTATTCTTCATGTGTTTTGTTTCCGTGCATATTTGTTAATGTTTGTGTTATGTTGTCGTTCTGGTACAGAAACCAATAGCAGATGTAGATGTGAAAGGGAAAGGGAAAGTTAAAACCAGAGGACTGAGGAGAATGGGTTTACGCGAAAAGAAACTCAGCGACCTTGTTGCATCTCCCTATGTCGTCCCAGTAAAAATCCACAAGCCACCCAAACATAATTTCTTGAGCAAGAAGGATAGAGATGCTTTTTATGCTTGGTACCTTAACCCAAAGACTAAAAAAGAATTTATTACTGGATTTCAACATTCAGCAAATAAAGAACACTTCAAGCTCTTACTCCAAAAAACTGGCTGGTTGTGGGATTATGTAAGTTAACACTAACCTTACTTTTGTTTAAGTTAATAATTTCTGGTATGATGTTTTCTGGTATGACTTTCTAAAACTAGCTACTGATGTGTTTCTGGTAAGATGTTGTTTGTACATTTTGTTTTTAAAATTTCTGGTATGATGTGTTGTACTGCTTTCTGGTATGATCTAGTTTTATAAGAGTCTGGTATGACTTTATTTTTGCTTCTTTTTTTTCTGGTATTATCTATTTTATTAGTTTTATGGTATGTAATTCTTTCCTTTTGCCATAAATTATCATTTGACTACCGTAGATGATTTATTGCTTGAGCTTTCTGGTATTTGTTTATGTTTTGTGTTTCTGGTATGATGTGTTTTCATGTATGTGTATCTTGCCTGATGGTTTTCATGTCTTGAATTCTGGTATGAACATTTTTTTTTTGGTATTATTCTCATATGAGCTCTGGTATTGAATTATTAGTTTTTTCCTACTTTACAGCAACTGGATGAAATGATTACATACCTCCGAAAAGCTGTAATTGAGTATCTAGAGGTTTATCGCGTATTACCATTGTTCCCGTACCATTTGTCGACTACTTCAACGATGTGCGTTATAAACAATTCTTAGATTCGAAAGCTACAGGGAGTTTTAATTACGGTGAAGAAATTGCAGGTTATATATTTGGACTTGATCCTCCCTTTTTTAGCAAGAGCTTTTATGAAGTCGATACAATATACACTGCCATCAACACCTGTGGTAAACACTAGATAGCGCTACAGGTTGATTTAATTAAATAGTGTGTTGTTGTATATGACTCAATTGTAGACTGTATGTCTGATGGGGACTTGAAAGCTTTGCTCACCCCATTCCTTGTTATGTTTCCTTATATTCTGAAACTTCATGGAGAATTTGGGAGGTTTGGGGACAATCTTGATAAGCCATTAGATTATGTTCGAAAGACAGCCAAAGAAGTTCCACAGAACAACCCAAGGTGATTTCTACAATACTAGTCATATGTTTCTGGTATGTTCATTAGTATGATGTTTTGGAAAAACACTTATATAATCTGTTGTCTACAATTGCAGTGGAAGTTGTGGTGTATTTACAATCAAGCACATTCAGTATTTGTCATCTGGACGAACTGATTTGTCAAACATATGTCAAGAACGGGTCCCAGCTTTCAAGGAACAATTATGTTCTATTTTGTACCATAGGGAGTGGGTGAAACCCCACGAGCCCCTTTGAAACTGAATCTGTCCTAAATGATGTAGTTGACTCTTGCTAAACTTGTATTTTGGTATTGACTGACTCTGTTGTAATATATTAACTGTTTTGTAATATAATTTAGCAGAAGTGTTTATGTTGCTATTTACCAGAAGTATTCTGTTAATAGAGTTTCTTTACCAAAAGTGTTTATGTTGCTATTTAGGATTCTGGTATTTCATTTAAGTCCCTCTGTTATGATTATATCTGGTATTTCTTTGTTATTTTTATGCTTCTGGTATGATTGGTTTTCATATATGTGCCTCTGGTATGAGTAATTACTTACCAGAAATGTTTATTTTGTGATTTTATGGTATGAGTTATTGCATTAGTATTTCTGGTATGTGTTTCTGGTTTGTATTTCTTGTAGTTTGTTTCATCTATTTGATTCTGGTATGATTATTTGTTTACCAGATTTGTTCAATTTGTGATTTTCTTGTATGTTTTATTGTCTATGCTTTCTGGTATTCATATAAATAGCCTGATGGTATACTTTTATTGGATTCTGGTATTAGTTTTTTTTTATTTTGTTTTTGTTATTACCTATTGTTTTGATTCTGGTACGTGGACATTTACACATAAAACAACCATATATTTATATAGTAACTATTTACTACATATCTGATAATGACAAATAATCAAAATTAGTATTTCTGGTATGTGTCTTCATTCTTTCTCCATTGGTTGATTTCGACAAGTTTTTTTGTTATGGCCTATCCTGCCGCAACAGCTGCATTTCTTCTTCTTGCTTCCTTCCATTGATCCCCGTATCCTATCTTTAGGCAATCTTCCGGTTCTCTTCCTCTTTATAGGAGGGTTGCATTCAATAGATGTAATGCAACTTGGAATCTCACAATGCTCATGATCTACAATTGGGTATATTGTCTCCTCATATGCCGTGTTCCAATATTCGGTGTTGTAATATTTACTTAACAGAGATGCCGAATACATTTTTGCCATCTTTGTTGCAGCAATTGCATGAACACATGGTATTTCCTCAATATCAAATTCCTTGCAAGTGCAACTCCTATCCACTAAACACACAACTTCCCTTTCGTGGTTCCATTGTACCTCAAACAATAGCCTTTTCGCATCAAGCATGTAGCATCCATACTTTGTTGCCTCCCCATATTTAGCTTGTATTAGGACATCGACGTTTAGTGTTGTCATTTCTGTACATGATTCAGCACTTTGCCTTCGCGTTGCAAACCATCTACCCACTGTATGTCTGATAACATCAATGAGGGCAAGCAATGGATAATCCCTTGCATCACACAGTACACTATTTATACATTCTGCATTGTTGCTTGTCATAATGTTATAACGTTTCGCGTTGCAAAAAGCTGGGACCAAGCAGAAAATCCAATTTCTTCCAACAGTTGTGCAACTACTACCTTCTCCTACAAACATTAGCAGGTACACATGAAGTTATATACAATACCAGAAAAAACATACCATACATCTAACATGTTTCAATACCAGAAAAAGGTAATACCATAATCATTGCTCATCAATAATAATGTTGAATACCAGAAACATGACATGTATGATACCAGAAACGATCACAAAAAGCATACTAGAATTCATACCAGAGATTAAATGTAATACAAGAAATTATAATTTTCATACAACATTCATACCAGAAACACTATATATGAGAGATAAGGGACAATACCAGAAATGAAATAAACCACCAGAATTGAAATACCAGAAGCATCATGCGATTGCATACCAGAAAATAATAAAAACCAGAATAAACATACCATCTTTATATTTTCAAACAGTTCAAGACACTTATCCTTTCTGTAGCACCTAGCTGCATCCACGAATATTTGTTGAACTATATTCTTGGTTGATTTTTTCTTGATGTTCCCTTTCAAGTGGTACATGCAAACTCCATGAGATGCTTTTGTGTAGTGCTTAGCAATACCATTCTTGATTGACATGTGTCTGTTCGATATAAATAGTTGTTCCTCGGTGTCAGGGACAAACTTGTGTATATGATAGAAGAAGAAATCATACGAGTCATCACATTCACGGTCAACAATTGTAAATGCTAGGGGGTATATTTGTTAGTTTGCATCTTGCGCTGTTGCAAGCAATAGCACCCCACCATATCGTCCTTTTAAAAATGTTCCGTCAACTGATATAACCTTAAACAACAACAACAAAAAATCAATTAGTTTTCTGGTATACCAGAAATGGATAATAGTCATACCAGAAACTTAATTGTTCAAATATATATCACTATACTAGAAGCTGAGCTTGAAATCAAATCAGAAATGATATTACCAGAAGTACATTTATCTAACAATATCAGACACTGGTTATACAAACCAGAAAAGAGCATACCAGAAAGATAATTATACTGCTTACCAGAAACACAACATTACTACCAGACTCTATATCATTCATGCATAATTGATAATACCAGAGGCATAACTTTATTACATACCAGAACAAGGATAATACCTTTCTCATTACTGTATATCCTTTGATTGATTGTCCCAAAGCAAAGAAGACATACTTGAATTTGTTTTCATCATCCAATTGCAGTGCTACAATAGTGTTCGGATTTGCCTCTTGCAATCGATGTAAGTACACCGGCACACCCTTGTAATTCTCTTCATTTGTTCCTCTTATATTGTCCTTGACAGCCTCTTGTGCCATCCAACATTTCAGTAGCTAGCTTCTAAACAATGCTCGTTTCTCAAAATTCTAATAATTGTCTTAGGCTCGGGGAGTTTATGTGTATTAGCATACCTGAATAACATAAAAAATATGATTTGAATGTAGTTCATACCAGAATGGAAGAAAACAATATAGAATTGAATATTATATGTGATAATAAGCAATGGACTTACATTTTTGCAACTATTTCAGCAATGACACGATATGAGACCTTTTTGCGAAAATTTCTTCTGGTATGGAATGAACAAGTGTGCTCTCTGGTATACTTTGTTAGTGTAAACACTTTCGATTTCTTGATTTTTGAGAACCGCACGCGCCACTTACAATCTTTATCTAGACATCGCGCAAGAATAGCAAGCTTCATAGACTTTGTTATTCTGTATTGTGTACATTCGGCAACAGCATTCAAACACAATGCATTTTTCATTGCGTTTTTATCCTTGAACTTTTGACCAAGCTTAAGACCCCATTGAGTTTCTTCAGGTTCAACTTCAGTGATAGCATAGCTATTTTCTATTTCTATTTCAGTCATATTGGGAGCAGGAACAATGGCAGTGTATGGATGATATTCATTAATTTCTTCAATTTCTGGTATAATAATTGTAGACTTTAATCTCACACACAATGACACACTCCAGCATGGTTGAGTCAATTGATTAACTTCAACAAAATCCTCGAAATCTTCTACCGTCTCAATATCAAATGGTTGCAATGCTTTATTTAAGGTATTCTTGTATGTAAGTTCCAATTTGTTCATTGTCTCATCTACTTGAAAACGTTTGGCAATCAACATCCTAATTTTTCGTATGCTAACTGGATCTCCACAGTGATGGGTTTGGACACTACTTTATCCCCTAAATATGTCCATTCATTTCCCACAGGTTTCCATTCTCCTCCACAATAAACTACAATTTGTAACTGAGCTATGGCTAACAAGTTCTGTATATACCAGAAAAAAACTATTATAAGTATACCAAAAGTTAAAAGTATACCGAATTATGCACAACATCGCAAATACCAGAAGCTAAAGTATACCAGAATTATGCAGAACACCACAAATACCAGAAGTTCAAGTATACCAAAAGTTAAAGTATACCAGAATTATGCACAACATCACAAATACCAGAAGTTCAAGTATACCAAAAGTCATTCAATTCATTATACCAGAGAATTAATGATACCAAAAAGACAATTAGCATACTACAAAAGAGATTATACCAGAACTCATTAATTGATACCAGAATTAATAATACCAGAAAGATAATTATCATACTACAAAGGAGATTATACCGGAACTCATTAATTCATACCAGAATTATGCATAACACCACAAATACCAGAGTATTAATGATACCAGAAAGACAATTATCATACTACAAAAGAGAGTATACCAAAACTCATTAATTCATACCAGAATTATGCACAACACCACAAATACCAGAAGTTCAAGTATACCAGACGTTGAAGTATACCAGAATTATGCACAAGAACATAAATACCAGAAGATCAAGTATACCAGACGTTCAAGTATACCATAATTATGCACAACGCGACAAATACCAGAAGTTCAAGTATACCAGAATTCATTGAAATCATTATACCAGAGAATTAATGATACCAGAACTCATTCTTTCATATCAGAATTAAGAAAACAAACTAGCAACAAGGTTCATACCAGAATCGTAACACACTCATTCATACCAGAAACATAATTTAAAACAAAACCAAATCTGACGATACCTTATACTAGAAATACAAGAATCTGATAAAAATTTCACAATGGTGAACAAAATACCAGAATAATACTGAAGATGGCGAGAGAGAGAGAGAGAGTAGAATATTGTGAGAGAGATACTTGTTAGATCGAAGCGAATTCTGGTATTTGAAGTCTTGAATCACAAGTCGATTGCGTTGTATTCGTTTCTGGTGTTTGATCGATTGATACCAGAGAAGATTGCTCGATCGATGTCGATTGTGAGAGATAAGAGAGAAAATAGATCGATAATTCTGATACCAGAGAAACTTGCGAGAAGGGCGAGATCGAAGGAGGAGAAGAATGGATTCTGAGATCGAGATCGAGAGGAGGAGAAGAGTGAATTTTGAGATCGAGATCGAGAGGAGGAGAAGAAACCAGATCGGGTTTCTTTGATTATAACAGAAAAGAGAGAGAAATAGGAGATTTTACCTAATTATTATGGTAATTAATTTCTACTTGAACGGTAAATATGATTTTGGGTATATTTTATTGATGGAAAATATGAAAAAGCCTACTTACTATCATGATTTCTTAAAAAAGCCTAGTTACCAAATTTACCCAATTATTTATGAGATTATATAGTACTTTAAATACGGGTAATAAAATATATCAATATATATACTCGTAGAATTTAATTTACGACGTAAAGTACTCGTAAAAATATTGAAACAATTTGGTTAACTAGTCTTTTTCTAGTTTTGTGTTTAGTAAATGTACCCCTTAAGAGAAGAGTGTGTATAGTTTGAAAATAAATACAAAAGGTTGGGGTATATTTACTTAATTGAAACATTAAAAAGCCTAGTTACTACTATAGTTTTTTTAAAAGGCCTAGTTACCAAAATTGCCCAAAAATATTTAAGCCATTTAAAATATCGATAAAATCCGGAAAGAAATAATAATAATAATTCGCAAACGCGCCAAAATTGGGGCGTTACATCAGATCCCCTAAAAACAAGTTTCGTGTCGAAACTTGCCACACGCCGAACTTCTCGGTCCCTAAGGCCGAGGTATGAACTATCAACTAAGAAGGCTTGAACCATCAAGTTTATACACACTACTACTCGAACTACCACCGCAAGATATATCATGTCATATAGCACATTCCCGCACAAGGCACAAATTACACATAACATCACACATACACATAACTCAACTAAGGAGAAAACTAGTTCTAAATCTTCGATTCTATCGCTGCTACTAGCTCTGCGTAATACTCAACCAAAGATTCTATCCTCCGTCTTCCCGTTAGCCTCATTGGTTCCTCGTCTGCCACTAGATCGTCATGACTGAAAATACGTCTCGAGTCATGTATGTAATTCCTTGACTGTTGCACACGAGACACCGGATGAACACCCTCTACTCCCGGTGGCCACGCCAACCGGTAAATCATTTTCCCAACTCGTGCTAAGACCTTAAAAAGGTTCAATATATCGGAACTCAATTTCCTTCTCGGGTCTCTCTCAATGCAGCATATCCATTATTTTCCCTTTGATTTTTCTACCAAAGAAGATCGAACTTCCAATTTACACTTTTGGCTTTGGTTCTAGTCAAACCAAACTTTGACGTTATGTTTCCTCAATTCTTGTTGCAATTCCAAGTAACGAAGGAAGTACTTTACTCCACACCGTTTCTACTAACGATACACGTATGCTACTACTTTTCTCTCGTTCCTCAATACTCAATCAAGAACTTGTCTTGGAGAATCACTTGTACACTTCAAACTCATCATACCTCGAGGCAAATTTCCAAACAGTTGCACCAATGAACCTTCTCTTAACTCTCAACAACTTCGTCGTTAATTTCTTCCCACTCAATACATCATTGTCATCCGGAGTAGGTTAGTCATATATGGTGTTACTTGGAGAATCTCTCCACAAATCCGGTAATGACCAGCACATCCAAGAAAACTTGTAACTCCTTTCATATCTCTCAGGGTTTTCCATCCCGAGACAACTTGTCATACGACTTCTCTCTCTAGTGACTCTGGTTGGTCCAAAATGCCATATTTGCAATGTTTGAGTCTCGAATTCTCAAATAGTGACAATCAAATCTTAACTTAATATTAGAAGAGACTACCGAATCTTGCAGTTGATCGAGTAGATCTCCCATTCGTTGTAAGGGATAGTGGTCCTTCATTGTCATCTTGCTCAACTTATAGAAATCGATGTACAAACAGAGATAACCGTCTCTCTCTTCGCAAACTGGTGTCTACTATAACATTTTCAAATCAAGAATTCAAGATATATCTCAACATGAACTTCAAATCAAGAGTTCAATATATATTCCAACACGAACTTCAAATCAAGAGTTCATATATACTTCCAACATGAACTTCAAATCAAGAGTTCAAGATATACTTTCAACATGAACTTCAAATCAAGAGTTCAAGATACACTTCCAACATGAACTTCAAATCAAGCTTAATGGTAAAATCCGCCTTCCGATGAATTGGAATCCGATCTATTCCGGGTTCCATCTTTTCTCTACCCATCTCATATCGTAATGGCCGGCACAACCTGATCTCAACGCTTGACAAGTGGTCCACCCCGATCTGTTAGAGTGGTGTCATTCAATACGTGTAACGTTCCATCCCTACCTACACTGTTCACCGTCCCCTTTCCAAGATCCTTCATCTCCAGAACTCGAGAGACTTGCTCAACTCTTCCGACTCTTGAAGCCTTGGTTAAGCAATAGTTTAGTTTAATCCCCCTTTTCACTTCAAAGGAAAGGCGATAATAACATCTCTTGACTTCACATATATATCCAGTCACAAAAGTCCTAACTACAAGACTCAATCATGCCATATAACAAATCGATTCATTCTTCTTCGCTTTCTCCGACATCCCAACATATGGGAGGAACTCCTCGTATTCTACATCAGCTTTCACCAAAGACGTCCTTTCTTCAAGTAGGCGTAGAAATTTACACTTCACTTTCTTATGTAACGTCAAACGACCGCAGAGGCTCTAACCTCGATCTTTCATGTACATCTTGTACATATCATATCGACATAGCACTTCAAAACTTCAATCTTCTCCTACTCTTGTTGGTCACCTTATACATCCCTTGGTATTCCAAAAACAACTTCACAATCGTACCGGTATGTCTTGTGAAGAACGCTAGGCTAATATCCCCCTACCAACATCACTGAAATGTCCAACACATAACTCCACCCAACACTAATATCATAACTCTAAGCTTGCAACGTTTCCCTAATCTAGGTCCTCCTTTTCACGCCATAACCACCGGGGTTCTTCCGTGTGAGTTTGAAACATCTTATTCGACTTTTGCTCGTAAAAACATACCATCCATTTCATTAGACGAACATACTATGCTTCCTCTTATTATACTCCCGTCTACGCACCACAAACAATGAAAACCTCACCTTCCTCTTAGTCTATCAGTTCCCTTTACCATGATCAAACCTTAAAAGTTCTAATCCGGGTCGTTCTCCCATATGCCGTTCTCATGACCTAATAAGGTCGCAAAGGTTCGTTACAATCCCTCCCTAGGAGGTCTATTATAGTTACTTGTTTTGACCTCAATGCATGCTACTTGATTAAAACACTTGCACTTCTATTGATATAACTCCTTATTGCTGACATTGAACCACCGGGAATATTCCAAGTTCTTGTTACCATTCCTTTACGATCCACACTCTTGGTTACTCTTCTCGTCCACACTCACTAGTAGACAAACCGTCCCTGTGCATTCTCGGTGGTCACCGATTAACTTACACCTGGCCTTCTCCAAGTTCAACTACTCACCATTCTTCCTACACTCCATGTTATCATACTCCTGAAGGTTACCCTCGTGGGGTACTATGTCTTAAACTTCACTAGCTCATTTTACTCTACCTCAAACTCCGCTAGGTCTTTCTATGCTCCTCGCTTCCTTCCACTTATGTAATATAATTATACGCTTCTCGGCGTTGTAGTGTCACAAGACTCACCTTCATAGGCATTACCAGTTCCTCCAGGACATCTTTCAACTGCACCTTCTCAAATTCCTAGCCTCAAATAGTGTTCGTTCAGGTTTCTCTTGATTGCTATCTTAAGTCTTTTCATAACTAATAGCTTCTTGTTATGTCACTCATCTCCTCGGGATCACATCCACTCACACTTCTTTCCTCTTTGCAATTATAAGTCTTATCAATATAACGGAAAACCGGTCAGTCTTCTAGGAAAATTCTGCCATGTGAAACTCTACTACGTCGTTCTTCTCATAACTCTCGTAAGTTAACACTTCACTTATTGGTACTTCGTAAGCTTAACTTACGGTATCTTAAATCTTTTGTGATTGGTTCATCCACACTTCTCATCTCGACTCCCATGTCTAGGAGCGCCTAGGGAAAACTTTTACGTCTTAATGAAATACCACTTCTACCCTTGCTAGTAGGTATTTCTCTTCCTCTTGATACACGTCTTTGGTTTATCGTCACGCCACTTGGAAGAAACTTAAGTTCGTTGTCGCGAATTCGCTTCATTGATTTCGATCATTGCTTCCTCGGAACCACTCTCATACTTCATGTCGTTTCCTTTCTTGCACAGCTTCAATCTCGGTACTTGAGCATACTCATCATCGTTTATATATTATCCTAATCCCAAAAGGCGTTTGTCCAAGGGCGATGATAGCTTCCTATCATCCTAACTATAAGGTCCCCTATTACTAATATAATACTAGCATACCATATGTGTATGTATATATAACTATATATATAAGTTCTATGTTCACATTACTACTAAGATATCAAATCTGGAAATCCATAACGAAACAAGGTCTAAAACGCACTATAGTCCACATATATAACTCTACCTATATATCAAGTCCATCATGCAACTACATTCCACATATACACACACACACACACACACATATATATATATATATATATATATATATATATATATATATATATCAAAATCCAATAAAATAAGCTGCAAAGATCCGCGGAAGGAGTGGTGGTCCGTACATTCTACCCAAACTAACTATGCTCGTGATTTTGAAAACGAAAAATCATATTAAACTTAGAACCCTTGAGTGTTTTATTTCCCTCTATTCGGCCTTTAGAAGATTGTGAGTGTCATTGTTGTCAAACCTGGCTTTGATACCACTTTGTAACACCCCGAATCTGTGGGACTCGGGGAGCTAGGGGTTGAGGCCTCACAGTTGATTCTGACCCTTAGCCTGATAACAATTTCACTAAATCATTCAACAAGACACAAATAAAGGCCAAAACGAAATACATTTTTATATACTGCAATGAAACCCGAAACCATACAAACAAAAGACTTAAGCCGAAATACAACTGCAAACACTACTACTACTACTACTACTACTACTACTACTACTACTACTACTACTACTACTACTACTACTACTACTACTACTACTACTACTACTACTACTACTACTACTACTACTACTACTACTACTACTACTACTACTACTACTACTACTACTACTACTACTACTACTACTACTACTACTACTACTACTACTACTACTACTACTACTACTACTACTACTACTACTACTACTACTACTACTACTACTACTACTACTACTGCTACTGCTGCTACTGCTGCTGCTGCTCCTACGGGCAGAGGTGCAGAAGAAAGTAGGGCGACGACGGGCAGAGGGACGGCAAATGGTGGCCCTCCGGTGGGCTTCAAAGGCGGCTCTGATGGCCGTTCTTCCGACGGCAACAAACGCGAGCTCTCCAGTGGTGGTAGACGGCGGAGCTCCCCTCTATTCTCTGCGGTGGTCTCCTCTCTGACTGCTCTCCCAGTGGAGGTCTGAGGCCAGTTTCATCGGCCGAATTCCAGGCGTGCAGTCGATAGAGAAAGTCGGAGGGAAGAGAAGAGAGATATTGAAGCTGCATCAGATCGAAATGTAAGGGGAAGAGACAGCTGGGAGAGTTTGAGTGCGCTACTTGAAAGAATAGATTTAAACTCGAAATTTGATTTATTCACAATAGCAAGGTTACATATATAAAGAAGAGCTGTAAAATACGAAAGGAAAAGGAATAAAAAGAGATATTACAATCTTTATCAAAAGGAAAGAGTATAATCATATATACAAAAACTTAATATGCCCCCTCAAGTTGGCGCATGAATGTCCCGAATGCCCAACTTGCGGAGTAAGTGATGAAACGGTTGATGGCCAAATTGTTGATGGAGCGGATGTGATGCGTTTTGATTGTCCCAAGTTGAACTTGATCTCGAATGATGTGGCAATCAACTTCAATGTGTTTCGTTCGTTCATGAAAAATGGGATTGGATGCAATGTGAAGAGCCGCTTGATTATCACACCAAAGATTCATGGGAGAATTATGATGGACACCTAAAGATTTGAGCAAGGATTTGAGCCAAATTAACTCGCAAGTTGTAGACGCCATTGCACGATACTCAGCTTCGGCGGATGAACGTGATACGGTAGATTGTTTCTTTGTTTTCCACGATATGGGGGACTCGCCGAGCATGATAAAAAAAACCAGTTAAAGAATGACGAGTTAGAGGACATGTCGCATAATCCGAGTCACAAAATGCGTTCAGTTCTAGTTTACTTGTATGAGACAGAAAAATACTTTGCCCAGGAGATGATTTGAGGTATCTAAGTATCCGAAGAGCTGCGTTCCAGTGAGCAATGCGTGGAGTCTGCAGGAACTGAGCGAGTATATGCACAGAATAGCTGAGCTCCGGGCGAGTCAGCGTGAGATACACCAATCGGTCAACCAAGCGACGGAAGCGGTATGGTTCAGGAAAGACGCTATTATCGGACAAAGAAAGAGCGTGATTTGGTTCAATGGGGAACGTGACTGGTCTAGTAGTGAGTTGGCCAGTTTCACCGAGTATGTCAAGCGCATATTTGTGTTGAGAAAGAAAGAGACCCGTGTGGGTGCGAGTGATTTCAATCCCGAGAAAGAATCAAAGATAACCTAGATCCTTCATGTGGAAACATTTGTTAAGGAATAATTTAAGATGCAATATAGATTTAGAGTCATTACCAGCAAGGATTAAGTCGTCGACGTATACGAGTATATGAAGAGAAACGGTGTCCTGTTGGTAGGAGAAAAGCGAGTAGTCCGCGTAGGATTGTTGAAAACCGAAGTGTTTGAGGGCGGATGCAAGCTTGGCGAACCAATTTCCCGGGGCTTGACGGAGTCCATAGAGGGATTTGTTGAGTCGACACACCATATTTTTGTTAGGAGAAGAAGTTCCGGGAGGCATGGTCATATAGACTTCTTCGTCCAAATCTCCGTGAAGGAAAGCATTATCAACGTCTAACTTATGTAATTTGTAACACCCAGAATCCGCGGGACTCGGGGTGCTACGGGTTGGGACCTCACAATGGGTCCCGACCCGTAGCTTGACAACAATTTCACCGGACCTTTCCAACATGGCACAAATAAAGGCAAAAACTCAAATCGTTTATAATGTATGCGAGAACGGAAAGTAAAAGTACAAAGTGGAAACTCAGCCGAGTCCTCAAAACGTCATAACTCAAAACATATATCCGAAAACCATGAGTCAAACATAACAAGAATAAACTCAAAAACGCCCCCGTCCTATAATGTACGGAGACCCCCCGGCTGTCCACTCCTCCACCTCACTCGGCGGCATCCCTAACCTGCAAGGCATCTATACAACCGGTTTTGAACCGTTAGCTAGCAATTCGAATATAAGAAGAACGATAAGGCACAAACACATATAAGGATAAAGTAAACACACAATCATGCTTGCAAGAAGTCCGGTTATTATCTTTGATTTAGGTTATTCCCTTACTAATTTCCATTTAGTTGTGGCACGGAAATCACAAGGATCCCGCCCTTGTCCCCTTTCACCAAACAGGTTTGGGCCAGATGCGGATCAGCATCACCTGTTGGACTGGTCGCAAGGCACCTCCCGGCCATCCCCATTTTGGGCCGGACATAGTGGTCACCGCCCGTTGTCATACACTTGGGCCAAATAAATAATAACACGTCCACATCCTAGTCCGATTTATAAGTTATTTCATAACAATTAATAAGAATAACACACACCACCCACACGTCACAACTCATATGCGAAAAGCTAGTTAAGTAAGTCCGTAGACTTACCTCACTCAAGGTACACGAATAAATCCTCTAGGCTTCTTGCAGAAAACACTCAATGCCTGAACACAACGAGGCATACTATCATCAACTATCCGTCAAGGTAACCACCCCCGTACTTCTATATGCTCAACTTGTAATATAATCATTAGCATGCTAGTTCCCATATTTTGATTCTCTAAGTAAGCTTGCCGAAGCACACCACAATCTATAAACTATTCTTAACACCTAAGGTCACGGCCACTATATGGCATTTGCTCTACGTTATACTAGATTCACCTAGTATGATACACTACCGCCATTAACATAAAGAGACGGAGAGGGTACTCACGCGAGTTCCAAGGTAGTGCGGGGGTTATGGATGTCGAGAACGGATTTGGTGGACTTAACGGGTGCTTCCGGACCTATACAACAAAGCTACAAGAATTTAGCTTATAGGCTAGATTGATTGCATAACGGTTTAGACATAATTCGAGAAACTCGTTTTCAAAACACTGTCAAAACCCGTAAAACATTTTCAAGGTGAATAACATGATTAGACCAAAACTCCCCAATTCATTATTTTTCCGTTCGGATGAAAAACCCAACAACTTGGTTGTTTATTTTATTTTTTTTTAAAGATCCATAGTTGGTTAAATCTCGTAATAAACTTCACATGGCTAGAATAGTGGTTATTAATAAATTTTGGATGCAATCTGTAGTTATCCAGAAAATAGGGTTACTATTGCAATTATACAGAAGCTGGGGCAAAATCTGTAATTTTACAAAAAGGAAAACGAAACAGTAGCAGCTCTTGTAACCCTAGCCGCACGCTGCAGTGGAGAGGGAGAAGAGGGCTGGTGGCGGCTTACGGCGTGGCGGCGTGGCGGCGTGGCGGCGTGGCGCAGGGGAGGACGAGGTCCGGCGGCAGGCTTCCGGCGAGGCGTCGCCTTCGACGGCGCGTGGTCGCGGCTGTCACAACCGGCCGAAAGTCACACAAAAAGAAGAAGAAAAATAACGAGACAGGAGAGAAGAGGGAAGAAGGAGAGAGACTCGGCTACATACTATCCGGCGGCACAAGTGGTTAGGGGCGGAGGGACAGGCGGCTCCAGATCCGGCCTCCGGTGGATGTGGCCTCACCGTCGATCCCGATCTGCAAAGGTGAAGACCTTGTTTGCTTGATCTGTTGACCAGGGACGAAGAGAGGGAAAGGTGAGGAGTGAATGAGAGAGGAGAGGAGTGAATGAAAGAGGAGAGGGAGGGTAGTCTAGGAGGTGGTCGTCACAGGGGGCGAAGGGTCGGCCGCCAGGCTAGGCGGGTAGGCTGCAGTGGCGTGCATCAGCAGCGAGAAGAGCGAGGAGACGCAGCTGCCCAGGCCTATCAGCACGCACGCACAACAAGAGGAAGGAAAGGAAAAAAAAAAAAGAAAAGGAAAGAAAGGAAAAGAAAAAGAATAGAGAAAAAGGAATTAGGGCAACTCGATTAAATGATCGGAACGAGATTTTCCGGATCGATAAATCCCGACTCTCCGACTCAATTAGATTAATAAAATACGGAAAAGGTATTTTTAATATATATATAAAAAAAACTCATCTTAAAAATTCAAGCTAATAACGAAACACTAGAAGGGAAAGAAAACGAAGTCGGAACGCACCCGAATAAACGGGGCGTTACATCAGGTCCTCTTAAAGAAAAGTTTCGTCCCGAAACTTGCTATACGCGGAACTCTCAAACAACGTGCCTCCATATTCTCTTGGAACACTATCGTGGTAACTATGGCCCTTCTAATCCAAAGTCTACTTGCCTAGACTCGCGAAATATACACATATGAAACACACATAACACATCACGTCACAAATCACATAAGAATAACCAAGGATAGATCTCGGGACTAACCCGACGGTCCTGTAGATGTGGCTAATCCCGCGTAAAACTCGGGATAGTTCCTACGGATACTATCCTCCGTCTCCCAAGTGGCCTCATCGGCTCCTCGTCTCGACCACTGTACTCTCAGCATCGGTATCTCCTTCGACCGAAGTCGTCTCGTGCTACGCTCCAAAACCGCAGTCGGATGCTCCGCGAAAGTATGGTCCGGCTCGACAACCAGGTCCTCGTGGCTAATGACGTGTCTCGGGTCATGTATGTACTCTCTCAGCTGAGATACATGAAACACCGGGTGAATACCCTCCAACCTCGGTGGTAACGCTAACCTATATGCCAACTCTCCGACCCTCTCCAAAATCTCAAAGGGACCGACATATCGGGGGCTCAACTTCCCCTTAATGCCAAATCTCCTGACACCCCGTGTCGGTGATACCCTCAGCCAGACGTGTGCTCCTACTCTGAACTCCAAGGGCCTACGTCTCCTATCTGCATACGACCTCTGACGGCTCTGCGCGGCCAACATCCTCTCTCGGATCAAAGCAACCCTAGCCATGTCATCCTGTATCTGGTCGGGAGCTACAACACTAGAACTGCCCAGCTCGTCCCAACACAAGGGAGTACGACATCTCCGTCCGTACAACGCCTCATACGGTGCCATCCCGATCGATGCGTGCCAACTGTTATTATACGAAAACTCCACCAATGGAAGGTGGTCTGGCCATACATGTCCCCAGTCTAGTACACATGCCCGTAACATGTCCTCTAAGGTCTGAATAGTCCGCTCGGACTGTCCGTCGGTCTGTGGATGGTATGCGGTGGTGAAATGCAGACTCGAGCCTAGGGCGGCGTGTACCTGCTGCCAGAACCTCGAAGTAAAACGTCCATCCCTATCCGAGATGATAGTCCTCGGGACTCCATGCAATCTCACAATCTGACGAGTAAACTCCTCAGCGAGACGACTAACCGGCCACGTCTCTCGAATAGGAATGAAACGTGCGGTCTTCGTCAGCCGATCCACTACCACCCAAATCGCATCAAAGCTCCTACTCTGTCTCAAACCGGTGACAAAATCCATGGATATGTCCTCCCACTTCCACTGCGGCACGGGCAGTGGGTGGAGCTCTCCCCCCGGTCTTTGGTGCTCGATCTTGACCTGCTGGCAGGTCGCGCATCTGGCTACATATCTAGCTACATCGGGCTTAAGCCCGCCCCACCAATAAGATCTCCTGATATCCTGGTACATCTTACTCGTGCCTGGATGCACTGAGTAAGGAGTAGAATGTGCCTCCTGCAAGATCCGCTCTCTCAACTCTGGGTCTGACGGCACACAAATACGTCCATGGCGTCTCAACAACCCATCTGCCCCTGTAATAAACTGCGGTGCCTCACCTCTGGCCATCTTGTCCCGAATCCTCGCCAACACGGGACAACCCTCCTGCTTCTGCCGGATCTCTCCAGACAGATCAGGTAACACCTCCAACTCGGACAGACGGCCGACCATGTCTGGAAACTGAATATCTAGCTCTAACTCCGCCAAATCCCTCTGCAACTGTGGCTGAATCGTGAGTCGAGCTATAGCCTCCTCTTGAGGTGTCCTCCTACTCAGGGCATCGGCGACCACGTTCGCCTTCCCCGGGTGGTATAAAATCTCCAAATCGAAGTCCTTAATCAGCTCTAACCATCTCCTCTGGCGGTTATTCAACTCCCGCTGAGTGAATATATACTTCAGACTCTTATGGTCTGTGAAGATCTGACACGTGGCTCCGTACAAATAGTGTCGCCAGATCTTCAGGGCATGAATCACCGCTGCTAGCTCAAGATCATGGGTGGGATAATTCTCCTCGTACGGCTTCAGCTGCCGTGAAGCGTACGCAATAACCCTACCCCTCTGCATCAAAACACACCCCAAGCCTAGCTTGGAGGCGTCACTATATACAACAAAGTCCTCTACGCCCTCAGGCTGGGCTAATACAGGAGCGGAGGTCAACCTCCTCTTCAGCTCCTCAAAGCTGCGCTGACAAGGCTCAGACCAGACGAACCTGGTAGACTTCCTTAGCAAGGAAGTAAGGGGTCGTGCAATCACGGAGAAACCCTCAACAAAACGGCGGTAATATCCCGCTAAGCCCAAGAAACTGCGCACCTCCTTGACCGTCCGAGGAGGCGGCCATGAAGAAACGGACTCTATCTTCGCCGGGTCAACCATGACACCCTCGGCGGAAACTATGTGACCCAGAAATGCCACCTCGGGCATCCAAAACTCGCACTTAGAGAGCTTTGCATAAAGCTCTCTATCCTAAAGGACTCGAAGAACCGTCCTCAGGTGTCCCTCATGCTCCTCCCTACTCCGGGAGTAGACTAAGATGTCATCTATAAACACCACCACAAACTGGTCCAAGAAATCGATGAATATTCCGTTCATCAACTCCATGAAGACGGCAGGTGCATTCGTGAGCCCGAATGGCATCACGAAAAACTCATAGTGGCCATATCTCGTCCTAAATGCCGTCTTCGGCACGTCCTCCTCTCTCACCCTCAGCTGGTGATATCCCGACCTCAAGTCGATACGTGAAAACACGGAGGCTCCCTGCAACTGGTCTAGCAAATCATCAATGCGCGGAAGGGGGTACTTGTTCTTGATGGTGACTTTGTTCAATTCCCGGTAATCGATACAAAGTCTCAAAGATCCGTCCTTCTTCCTGACGAAGAGGACCGGTGCACCCCACGGGGACACGCTCGGGCGTATGAAACCCCTCTCTGCTAACTCCTCGAGCTGCTTCTTCAGCTCTAGCAACTCGATCGGCGCCATGCGGTATGGGGCCTTGGAGATCGGCCTCGTGCCGGGCTCCAACTCAATAGCAAAATCAACACTCCTCTGCGGTGGTAATCCGGGTGGCTCTCCAAATACATCATCGAACTCACATGCCACGGGAATCTCCTCCAGTGATGGTCCCGTCTCCTCCTTCATGGCATAACACCAGAAGGCCTCGCATCCTTGTCCGATAAGTCTTGCGGCTCGAACCGCACTAATGACTGTACCGGTCTTTCCGAGGTCCCAACCTCGGAAAATCACCTCATGTCCCGACTCTGTGGTAACTGTCACAGTCCTCTGACTGATGTCTAAGACTGCTCGGTGGCGGTCCATCCAGTCCAGGCCCAAAATGACTTCTTCATGCACTAAGTGCATGACATAGAAGTCGGCTAACCAGTCTCGGTTTCCCAAACGTATGGGACAACCGCGTACCTCTCGGGTACCACTAACCCTACCCCCATCGGGTAACCCCACAACAAAGGGTCTCCCCTCTACCGGAACTAAGGACAACCTAACTACACAATCATCGGATATAAAAGAGTGCGTGGCACCCGTATCAAATAAAACTCGGACCGAAATGCCGTGAATCTGAATAGTACCTGTAGCTGCTGGCGCTGCTGGATCAGCAGCACTCCTCAACTCGAACACTCTAGCCTGTGTGCCTCTAGTATCCTGGGCACCTCCACCCCGGCCTCTACCTCGGCCCTGTCCCTGGGCTGAAGTCTGTGCCTGTGAATATCCCGGGACCCTCTACTGGTGCTGACTCTGTGTCTGACGCTGGGGTGGTCTCTGTCCACCTCTAGGGATGCCAACAGGTGAAGAACCCTGCTGGGACGGTACCGGGCCCTGTCGGCAAAAAGTGGCTCGGTGTCCAGGTCTGCCACAAAGATAACAAGTCACTGTCGTCCTCGGGCAGTCACCTCGCATATGCCCATACCCGCTGCAGTTGAAACACTGCCGTCCTCTATCTGATACCTGCCCAGACTGTTGGGGTCCTGAACGTCCCTGAGTCTGACTACGCCCCTGAGTCGGGCCACGTCCCTGTCCTGGGGCTCCTGCTCCTGAACCAAATGATCCTGTCCTCTGTCTCTTGTCCGGCCCTCCGGACTGTGGTGCTCTCCTAGACCCTGGTCGGTCTCTCTCGTATGCTGCGGCTCGGTCCTGGTACTCCGCCAAGGAATCACAGCGGAATCCCGCAAGGTAGGCACGTGTGGAATCCCTCAATCTCCTAGAGAATAAGTAGACGTGTTGGTCTGCCGGAGGTGCGGCGGGACCCAACAAAGCTAACTCCTCTCGGAACCGTCTAACCGCCTCGATAACTGGGACATCCTCAAATCCCGCCTCCAAGAAGTCCTGTACTCTATCTCTCCTCAGTGAAGCCGGACAAAAACTCTCTCTAACGAGGCTAAACAACTGGTCCATCCTGGTCACTCCTCCTCTAACCGTCCTCCACCAATACTGGGCCTGCTCCCTGAATAAAGTCTGAACTATCTCCACCTGTCTCTCCTCTGGACAACGGATCGCCTCTAAAGCCGACTCCACATGCCCAATCCAGTGCTCCACCTCTAACCCTACCTTCCCATCGAAGTAGGGTACATGCTGCTGGTTGAAAGCCTTCAACCAGGAATCAGGTCTCGGAAATCTCAGCTCATCTCTCGCCCTAACAACATCAACAACTGGCTCGGGTGCAACTACTGCTGGTGCAACTACCTCTGGCGCAGCCCTAATCGGAGTAACTCTCTGCGTGACCTCTGCTGACCTCGCAGGTGCCGGTGCAGGTGCTGGCCCTGGGGGTGTGGGTGGTGGTACTCCTGTCCTAAATGCCTCCTCAACTCGTCGTACATAGTCTGCAAACACGCTAGCTCCAATAGATGCTCCCCCAGTCCTAGCAGATGGAGAACTCTGAGCCCCGGACCTCGCGACGGTCCTATCCCTAACCTCGGGAATGATGCTCTCAGCGACGTCCTCTACGGGATCCTCAGGTGCTGGCGGATCCACAACTGGTGGGTCCGCAATGGGAATACGTCCCCGACCTCTCGTGCCTGGAGGTCTTCCTACTCGTCCCCGTCTTTGGACGGTAGGAGGAAGAGGTGGTCTACCCCTGGCGGGTCCTACGTATGCGGTAGCTCTCGTACGTGTCATCTGATATCGTTCCGCGTTTATTTATATATGAGTGTATATATATATATATATCTATATATACGTAATAATTGCAATATTTAGCATATAAAGGAAACTTGTAAAAGCATAAAAAGAAGCAACAATCTAGGATTCAACCGAGGCATAGAAGCCCAATCATCCTAAGGTCACATGCTTAGCTAGGTACA
This sequence comes from Fagopyrum homotropicum, assembly GCA_033239125.1. Classification (NCBI taxonomy): domain Eukaryota; kingdom Viridiplantae; phylum Streptophyta; class Magnoliopsida; order Caryophyllales; family Polygonaceae; genus Fagopyrum; species Fagopyrum homotropicum. The sequence continues at coordinate 47,432,029 of BSWB01000002.1, forward strand.
TTCAAGTCCGAAACATCCTAAAGTCATATATAAATACTTATAACTATGTCAATATATAGTTATTACATACATCAAATCCAGAAATCTACGCCGCCGAGGTTTGCGTGAGGAGTGGTGGTCCCGTACATTCTAACCCAGTCCCGACTCATGCATATGAATTTTGAAAACGAAAAGTCAGAACCCGTGGGGTCCTGTTTATACCTCATTCAGCCTTTAGAAGATTGCGAGTGCCATTGTTGTCAACCTGGCTCTGATACCACTTTTGTAACACCCAGAATCCGCGGGACTCGGGGTGCTACGGGTTGGGACCTCACAATGGGTCCCGACCCTTAGCTTGACAACAATTTCCCCGGACCTTTCCAACATGGCACAAATAAAGGCAAAAACTCAAATCGTTTATAATGTATGCGAGAACGGAAAGTAAAAGTACAAAGTGGAAACTCAGCCGAGTCCTCAAAACGTCATAACTCAAAACATATATCCGAAAACCATGAGTCAAACATAACAATAATAAACTCAAAAACGCCCCCGTCCTATAATGTACGGAGACCCCCCGGCTGTCCACTCCTCCACCTCACTCGGCGGCATCCCTAACCTGCAAGGCATCTATACAACCGGTTTTGAACCGTTAGCTAGCAATTCGAATATAAGAAGAACGATAAGGCACAAACACATATAAGGATAAAGTAAACACACAATCATGCTTGCAAGAAGTCCGGTTATTATCTTTGATTTAGGTTATTCCATTACTAATTTCCATTTAGTTGTGGCACGGAAATCACAAGGATCCCGCCCTTGTCCCCTTTCACCAAACAGGTTTGGGCCAGATGCGGATCAGCATCACCTGTTGGACTGGTCGCAAGGCACCTCCCGGCCATCCCCATTTTGGGCCGGACATAGTGGTCACCGCCCGTTGTCATACACTTGGGCCAAATAAATAATAACACGTCCACATCCTAGTCCGATTTATAAGTTATTTCATAACAATTAATAAGAATAACACACACCACCCACACGTCACAACTCATATGCGAAAAGCTAGTTAAGTAAGTCCGTAGACTTACCTCACTCAAGGTACACGAATAAATCCTCTAGGCTTCTTGCAGAAAACACTCAATGCCTGAACACAACGAGGCATACTATCATCAACTATCCGTCAAGGTAACCACCCCCGTACTTCTATATGCTCAACTTGTAATATAATCATTAGCATGCTAGTTCCCATATTTTGATTCTCTAAGTAAGCTTGCCGAAGCACACCACAATCTATAAACTATTCTTAACACCTAAGGTCACGGCCACTATATGGCATTTGCTCTACGTTATACTAGATTCACCTAGTATGATACACTACCGCCATTAACATAAAGAGACGGAGAGGGTACTCACGCGAGTTCCAAGGTAGTGCGGGGGTTATGGATGTAGAGAACGGATTTGGTGGACTTAACGGGTGCTTCCGGACCTATACAACAAAGCTACAAGAATTTAGCTTATAGGCTAGATTGATTGCATAACGGTTTAGACATAATTCGAGAAACTCGTTTTCAAAACACGGTCAAAACCCGTAAAACATTTTCAAGGTGAATAACATGATTAGACCAAAACTCCCCAATTCATTATTTTTCCGTTCGGATGAAAAACCCAACAACTTGGTTGTTTATTTTATTTTTTTTTAAAGATCCATAGTTGGTTAAATCTCGTAATAAACTTCACATGGCTAGAATAGTGGTTATTAATAAATTTTGGATGCAATCTGCAGTTATTTAGAAAATAGGGTTACTATTGCAATTATACAGAAGCTGGGGCAAAATCTGTAATTTTACAAAAAGGAAAACGAAACAGTAGCAGCTCTTGTAACCCTAGCCGCACGCTGCAGTGGAGAGGGAGAAGAGGGCTGGTGGCGGCTTACGGCGTGGCGGCGTGGCGGCGTGGCGGCGTGGCGCAGGGGAGGACGAGGTCCGGCGGCAGGCTTCCGGCGAGGCGTCGCCTTCGACGGCGCGTGGTCGCGGCTGTCACAACCGGCCGAAAGTCACACAAAAAGAAGAAGAAAAATAACGAGACAGGAGAGAAGAGGGAAGAAGGAGAGAGACTCGGCTACTCACTATCCGGCGGCACAAGTGGTTAGGGGCGGAGGGACAGGCGGCTCCAGATCCGGCCTCCGGTGGATGTGGCCTCACCGTCGATCCCGATCTGCAAAGGTGAAGACCTTGTTTGCTTGATCTGTTGACCAGGGACGAAGAGAGGGAAAGGTGAGGAGTGAATGAGAGAGGAGAGGAGTGAATGAAAGAGGAGAGGGAGGGTAGTCTAGGAGGTGGTCGTCACAGGGGGCGAAGGGTCGGCCGCCAGGCTAGGCGGGTAGGCTGCAGTGGCGTGCATCAGCAGCGAGAAGAGCGAGGAGACGCAGCTGCCCAGGCCTATCAGCACGCACGCACAACAAGAGGAAGGAAAGGAAAAAAAAAAAAAAGAAAAGGAAAGAAAGGAAAAGAAAAAGAATAGAGAAAAAGGAATTAGGGCAACTCGATTAAATGATCGGAACGAGATTTTCCGGATCAATAAATCCCGACTCTCCGACTCAATTAGATTAATAAAATACGGAAAAGGTATTTTTAATATATATATAAAAAAAACTCATCTTAAAAATTCAAGCTAATAACGAAACACTAGAAGGGAAAGAAAACGAAGTCGGAACGCACCCGAATAAACGGGGCGTTACATAATTCCCATTGTCGAACGGATGCAACTGCAAGAAAGGTTTTAACAGAATTCATCTTAGCTACCGGGGCAAATGTTTCCGAAAAATCAATACCTGGTTTTTGACGGTTGCCTAGAACGACTAATCTGGCTTTATATCGTTCAAGAGAGCCATCTGCTTTAAACTTCGTTCGGAAAACCCATTTACAACCGATTGGTTGTTTCCCTGGCGGTAGTGGGACGACCGTCCACGTTTTATTGCGATATAGAGCATCGAGTTCAGTTTTCATTCCAGCACTCCATTCGGGATGGAGAATTGCTGTTTTGAAAGAGGTAGGTTCCGAGATACGAGTAACCGCTGCAATGTAAGCTTGAAGAGAAGATGAAAGATGATCATAAGTAATAACACATGAAAGAGGATACTTTACCGTAGATGGGATTGTAGATGGAGCGGAGAACGCCGTTGGCAAAGGGGAGGAATTAACGTGATTACAAATAAAATCATCGTATTTAGGTGGTAGAGAGGAAGTGCGTTGGCTTCTGCGGAGAGGAGGGTTAGAATTAGCAGATATAGGATTAGGGTTAGTTATTAATTGATTAGAGGGTGAGGGAGTAAGGGAATCCGTAAGTGGAAGTTGGGTTGGTAATGGGTCTGGGTTAGGAATTTCATCAGGTAAATGGGCTGGAGATGGGGCGGATACTAAATCTGGATTATTAGATTGGGTAGGGTTGGAAATAAATGGGGGAGGTGGGGTAACGTGTGAAGGTGGTGTAGGTGGAGAGGGAGCAGCAAAAAAATCAGGGATAGGTGTGGATGAGTAGGAAAGAGGATTAGGTAAATTAGGAAAAGGAATATTAGATTTAGAAGATTGTACGGGAGTAGGTGGTGAATATGTAGAGTGAGAAGATGCATCCCTAATTTTAGGGAAAGTGGATATTGATGGAATATTTGAGGATAGAAAATTAAAATTTGGTGAGGAAATATCCGTAGGATTATTGGAGTAATTAGAAGATTGTTTAAAAGGAAAAATATCTTCATAAAAAACGACATCATGGGATATAAAAATGGAATTTGTGTTTAAATCTAGAAGACACCATCCTTTTTGACCGTTAGGATAACCCAAAAAAATTGATTTTCGAGAACGGCTATCAAATTTATTTGAACTCCGAGGTTGATTAGATGCGTAACAAAGACAACCAAATATACGAAAATGAATATATATAGGTTTTGTGTTAAAAAAAATTTCAAAGGGAGTTTTTCCATTATGAAGTTGAGTAGGAGTCCGATTAATTGAATAACATGCTGTAAGAACACTTTCACCCCCAAAATTGAATTGGTAAATTCGCATGAAATAATAATGCTCGAGCAATGTTTAAAAGATATCGATGTTTTCGTTCGACGCGACCATTTTGCTGGGGGGTATAAATACACGACGTTTCAAACAAAATACCATTTTTAGAGAAAAAAGGTTTTAGAGAAGTAAATTCTAACCCATTATCACGACGGAATTTTTTAATATTTTGGTTGAATTGTGTACGAGCCATTTGACAAAAATCGGGAATTATTGTAGATACTTGAGATTTATTTTGTAGTAAAAAAACCCAAGTAATTCTAGAGAAATCATCAACCATAGTAAGAAAATAACGCATTCCACAAGTAGAGGGTATTCGATATGGACCCCAAATATCACAGTGAATCAAATCAAATCTGGATGATGCATTGGATTTACTAAGAGGAAAAGAAGTACGAGATTGTTTTGCTTTGTAACAAGTGTCACATGGTAAATGTTTTATTTTATGAACATAAGATAAAATAACATCCGGAACGGGAAGAACCGAGGGGAAGGATGGGTGTCCTAAACGAGAGTGCCAAAGAGAGGCTGAATTTGAAGAAGTTGTAACATGGGCGGCTGAGGGGAAAGAGGATGAAGCAATCCATCGGAGCCAATAGACACCATTGCGAGGTTCACCCGCTCCAATCAGAGTCCGCAAAGAACGGTCCTGAATTACACATAAACGATTAGTAAGAGTAACCACACAATTTAAATCTGTAACACCCCGAATCCGCGGGACTCGGGATGCTACGGGTTGGGGCCTCACAATATGTTCGTTATCTCTAGTTGCCTCATTGATGCTCCTTCACTATTTCCTTGATACCACTCTCATGTCTTCATGTCGCTTTTATATTGGTATAGTCTCCATCTTGGTTGCACTTAAGTTGACTCGAGGTTCTCTTCCACTTGTTTGTCCTTCATTACACCATCTCTAATCTTCTTCTTCGACGTCATCTTAATGGAGTCTGGAAAATCACTGGGGTGTTTGCGTAAACTTGATGCTCAACTCGATAACTTGAGCATACTCATCTTCGTATGTATACTATCCTAAGCCAAAAGTCGTTGTCCATGGGGCGATGATACCTTTCTATCATCATAGCTATAAGGTTCACTATCACTAATATGAAATTCGCATACCATATGTTTATATATATATATATATATATATATATATAAGGATATAAACGCCATGCTACTACTATAAACATAACTATTCCATAAATAATTTTCAGTTCAACATACAAGTATAGTCCAAAACATCCTAAGTCCACATATACATATCTACATATATACACATATATATACCTAATATATTAATCAATAACTACGTCGCCGAGATCCGCGTAGGAAGTGGTGGTCCCGTACATTCTACCCCAACTGACTCATGCACATGATTTGAAAACGAAATTCATTTCTTTAAAACTCAGAACCCTTGAGGGTTCTGTTTATTTTTTTTTCAGCCTTTAGAAGATTGCGAGTTCCATTGTTGTCAACCTAGGGATCTGATACCACTTTTGTAACACCCCGAATCCGCGGGACTCGGGATGCTACGGGTTGGGGCCTCACAATGGGTCCCGACCCTTAGCCTGACAACAATTTCACCGGATCTTGCAACAAGGCACAAATAAAGGCCAAAACCAAAATACATTTTTATGCAATGTTATGAAACCCGAAAACAAAATAAAAGAAAGACTTCAGCCGTCCTTACAACAACATCAACATAATATATAATAACAACAACACAATGACTCCAAAACCCAACTCAATCTAAGATGTACGGAACCCCGGCTGCCCACTCCTCCGGATCCCCCGGCCACATCCTATCCTGCACATCAACTACAACAATCGGTATAAAACCGTTAGCTCACATTCTAGGCATTATAAGAATAATATGGCACAAACACACATAGGAACACAAACACACAAAATGCTCATAAACATACACATCCGTTATTTATTATCTTTTTAGGTTATTCCATATCTAATCCATTCGTTCAAGTGTGACACGAGATTCTTATAACTCTCGCCTCTGTCCCCGTGTAACCAACAGGAGTGTGGCGGCGCCCAACCCGTATACCCTGAGGGAGTGATGAAGAAGCCCGCCCGTATACCGTGTATGGCCTGGTCGCAGAGATCCCCTAGTCTCCCTCGGGAAGCTGAGCGGTGATGTCACCGCCCGATAATAATAGTAACAATGGGCCAAATAATATATATAGTCAAGTAATCCTAATCCGGTTTCATGATCAAAAGCGATAAAACACACACCACCATAATGTATCCAAATAAGGCATAAAAGCGGCTAAGTAAGTCCGAGGACTTACCTCGTCTCAAAGCTAAACGAAACCGATAACACTCTCCGAAGAAATATAATTAAAGCCTGTTCAAGACAAGACACGATAATCAACAACCACTCACGCAAGCTAGAAGTCCTTAAACTTCTAGAACTATATACTCTTACAAGATCGTACACTCCCATAAACTAGGATAGCATTCCTAATCCTCACAACTCACAAGATCACGACTACCACCACAAGTGCTAGGATACTCTCATCGTAAACTCCACAATCTCAACCAACATATAAATACCATCTCAAGTCTAACAAAATCAACCACGAGGCTCACAACTGTATAACAACTCGAGATCCCACAACACGTGACATAAAACATCAATAACTTCTAACATTGACCTAAAGGTTTCGAACCACTACTTGGCATTTTCCCTAAGTTATGCTAAATCCATCCTAACATGATTCTACCACTAAATATAACTAGATCGAGGAAGAAGGTACTTACACACGATCCAAGGTTGAAGATGATCTACGGATGTCGAGATTGGATTTGTTGATCTATAACGGCTGCTTCCGAACCTAAAACCAAAGCTAAGGAAATTTAGCTCATATGCTAAATTTGAACGGAGGATTCAACGTATATAGATCTAAGAAAAATCCGCTTTCAAAACCAAGGTTAACACTCGTAAAAACATTTCCGGGGATTTATAAAATTATATAAACATAGGTCAAAATCCGCAATTAAATTTCCGGGCCATAAATATGGAACTCAAGAACTTAGGCCAATTTCCGAAAATAACTTTGGGCCAAATCTGTCATTTATTCACAAGGATAAATCTGCACATTTCCAAAACATAGGGCCAAACTTGCAAATATATATATATCCGTAGGGCATAATTGTTTCATTTGAAAAATCTGGGTAGAAACTGTAATTATCAATAAACTGGGGACAAAACCGAATTAATTAAAAAGAGGGGCAAAAATTGTAATTAATCCACTCTTCTTCAACCTCTTGTTATCGCGACCCAGAAGAAGGAGAAGGGCATGGAAATCCTGCAGCTGCCCAGGCGGAGGAAAGGAGGTGGCCGGCGTGCAGGCGGCGACTCCGGCAGCAGTCGGCGGTGGTCCAGATTCCGGCGGTTGCTACACATAATTAGGGAAGATAGCGTGTTACACAGAGGACCGAAGAAAGAAAAAGGAAGGGGAGATGGCGGCGACTCACTACGCCGGCGACACAGGTGGCTTGGGGCAGAGGCGAGGCAGCTACTGCTCGCCCGGCGGACCTCCTGGTGGCGTTGCACTGCCAATTGCTGCCCAGAAGGATAAGAGAGGGAGAAGGGTGAATCGAGAGATTGTGGTACGAGATGGTGACAAGAGTGGGAGAGATCGATGAGGGCAGTGAGGCTGCATTGGGGGGTAGTCATCAAAGATTCACAGGAGGGAGGGCGAAGGGACGCCTGGCCGGTCGCAGGCCGTTGCAGACGGGCAAACGAGGGGCCGGGTATCCTGTAGCGCCCTAGCCCAGGCGGAAGAGCTGCAGCAGCTTCTCACCAACCGCAAAAGACACGGCAGAAGAAGACAAGAAGAAAAGAAAAAAAAAAGGAAAAAGAAGGAGAAAAGAAAAGGAATAAAGGATAGATAAAAAGGGAATAGGGCAAAACTCGATTAAATGATCGGAACGGAATTTCCAAATCGGGAAGATTATCCGAACCTTTCCGAAAGTTAACCTCAAATATGAATATACTCGGAAAGCTATTTGTAAGTGGTAAAAATACTTTAAATAAAATATTTAATCTAATAAAATACCGATAGAAGTTGGAAAATAAAAATCGAAAACGCGCCAAAATTTGGGGCGTTACAAAATCAGTGGTGAGACAATGAAAGGAGATAATGTTACAATGTAATCCAGGAACGGGTAAGACATTAGATAGAGTAAAAGAAGAAGATAGTTTAATAATGTCAGCAAAAGTAGCAGTAGAAAGAACACCATTAGGCAATTTAATAATATGATTAGAAATGGATTGTAGATTAGATAAAATATGCTTATCACCCGTCATATGAAAAGATGCCCCCGTGTCGAGAATCCACGGGGTTAAGATTATACCTGATTGAGTATCCTGAGATCCTTGATGAAAGTTTTTAAACTTTTCAAATAAAACATTCCACTGGTCATCTGTTACGTTAGGGCCAAGAGCAAATTTGTCCGAAGAGTTGAGATTAGATGGCACCGTAGCAGATGCTGAATTCGCTTGAGCGAACTGAACATCGTTGCTGTTACATTCACGGGTACGAGTCTGAGCAGGCGGTGGTTTACCGGTGAGAGGGTCAGCGACGCCTTTTCCGTTGTTCCACCAGTCTGGATAGCCTATAATTTTGAAACAAGAACTCTTACCGTGTCCTGGGCGATTGCAGTGCGTGCATACAATATTTGTTTTATTTGGTTTGGATTGTTGTTGACGAGAATATGAGCGAGCAGCAAGAGCCATGGCATCGGTGATGGGAGTAGATTTGATACTCTGCTGGGAGCATTCTTCTTGGACCGCAAGAGCATAGACTTGATTAAGAGTCGGAAGAGGATCTCTTGCGATTACAGATGAGCGAAGTTGAGCGTACAAATCATCCAATCCCAAAAGGAATTGGTGGACTTGCTCATCTGCGCGTTCAGTCGATGCAAGTTTAGAGCAAGGGGAACAAAATTTTGAATGGGATGGAAGACATACCATAAGATCATCCCATAGGCGTCTTAGTCTGCTGTAATATGTAATTATAGATTGCCCTTGTTGCTTGCAATCACCGATATCAGATCGGAGTTTCAGAATTCGAGGTTTGTTGCCTAATGAGAGGCGTTGTTGAATATCTTCCCATAGTTCCTTAGAAGTAGCACATGAAGCGAGAGAGGGTCGGAGACCGACTTCGATGGAGGCATTAATCCAGCCAATTAGCATCGAATTTACAGTGGTCCAATGACTATATTCAGGTGTGTCCGGTTCAGGCGCAGCAATAGATCCGTCGATGAATCCATGCTTGCGTTTGGCACGTAGAGCGTTTAGCATGTTGTGTTGCCAATCCCAATAATTGTTACCATTGAGGATAACCGGGCAAATGTTGAGACCTGGATGATCCGAGGGGTGAAGGTAGAAGGGGTCAGTGATGGCTAGAGTCGTGGCTGGTGCCATGAATAAGTGTGTTTGAGAGAAATCAAGTAATCGAAAGAGAGGAACGTTGTTTGTCTGATACCATGAAAGAATAGATTTAAAATCGAAATCTGATTTATTCACAATAGCAAGGTTACATATATACAGAAACTTAATACTACTGAAGTAGCAGGAGATGAAGACTTGAAATTGAAGGAGATATTGGGGTCGGAATTGATCTCGCTAGTGGAGTCCTCAAGCTGGACAATCTCGAAGGTTTTGGTACCGGTAGGGTGGTCTAAGGAGAGGTGCAAGGTATAGCAGGAGGCTTCAGGTGCTTCATCCGTGGAGATGGTGAGGAGAGTTGAGTGTTGCTCAATGTTAGGAGACAGAGTAGAGTCTGGTTTGTGTAGAGGAAAGGCGCAGGAAGCAGGGAGATTGGGTGTCAATTGCAGAGGGAGCGAGGGGTCGTCGCAGGGCTGGGTTGCAGAGCTCGCAGAGGGGAGGGAGCGAGGGGTCGATACTGATACCCGTTGGGGCAAAAGTGAGCAGCTCACCAGCCGCAAGAGAGAGCTGGAAAGGAAAGAAACAAAAAAAAATATATAAAGAAAAGAAAAAAAAATAAAAGAACAAATAAAATACACTCGATTAAAAAAAATCGGAACGGGAATTTCAGATCGGAAAAATTTTCCGAGCTTTTTCCGAAAATAAAGATGCGGGAATATACGTGGATCGAATATATAACTAAACTCGGAAGAAAAAGAAAAAAAAAGAAAACAATATATATATATATATATATATACTTTGCAATATAAAAACACTTCTCGTAAATTATTTATGAGATTATATTATACTTTAAATACGGGTAATAAAATATATCGATATATATACTCGTAGAATTTAATTTACAACGTAAAGTAATCGTAAAAATATTTAAGTCATTTACAATATCGATAAAATCCGGAAAATAATAATAATAATAATAATAATAATAATAATAATAATAATAATAATAATAATCATAATAATAATAATAATAATAATAATAATAATAATAATAATAATAATAATAATAATAATAATAATAATAATAATAATAATCAATTGCAAACGCGCCAAAATTGGGGCGGTACAGTATCTACACATGCATAAGATTTACAAGAATGCGTAGCACCGGTATCGAAAAGAACTTTGACAGGAATATCATTAATATGAATGGTACTTGTGGTTGTTGGCACTGTCGGCTCTACAACACTCCTGAGCTCATACACTCTGGCTGATGCATCTCTAGTGTCTACAGAATCACCAACACGTACTCTACCTATCCCCTGTCCCGGAGTGGAACCCTGATGAGCGATAGAACCAGAAACTCTCTCTTACTGCTGATACTGAGACCTCTATCCACTTCTTGCAACACTAGCAGGTGAAGAACCCTGTTGTGATAACGCCTTGCCTGGAGGCAAAACGCAGCTCTGTGTCCGGGCTTGCCACAAGAAAGCAAGTCACTGCTGGCTTCTTGCAATCAGCTCGGATGTGTCCTGCATCTCCGCAGTTATGACACTGACGTCCTCTGTCATAACTCTGTTGGAAACCAGAACGTCCCGGCGTCTGACTACACCCAAATCTAGCTGCTCCAGCTCCAGCACTGGCTGATCCAGTCTTATGTCTCTTCTGAAGACCTCCTATTTGAGTAACTCTCCTCTGACCCGGTCGGTCTCTCTCTGAGGCAAAAGCTCTATCTTGATAGTCCGTCAAAGAATCACAACGGAAACCAACAAGATAAGAGTGTGTCGACTCTCTCAGCCTCCGAGAGAAAAGGTAAACATGCTAATCCTAAGGTGGTGCAGACGGACCCAGCAAAGACAACTCATCCTGAAACTTGCTGATGATCTCAGCAATAGGCAAATCCTCGAATCCAACCTCAAGGAAATCCTGAAGACGGTCTCTCCTCGTAGCTGCAAGGAAGTAGCGATCTTTGATCACCGTCTTCATCTACTCATAACTAGTGACCTTACTACGAGTTGTCCTCCACGAAGAATGATCCTCATCCTTCAGTAGCGTCTGTGCTATGTTGACTCGACGTCCCTCTAGGTAGCCGATAACCTCCATAGCAGAATCCAGCTGTTGTAGCCACTGCTCCACCTCCAATCTAGTGTTTCCCATGAAAGTGGGAACCTTCAGCTGGTCGAAAGCCTTCAACCAACTTCCGGGCTTCGGCTCCTTCGCCTCAACCGGTGCTCTAACAACCTTAGCAACTCTAGTAGGCGGGGCAACAACCTGTGTAACTCTTTGTGAAACCTCAGCTGATCTTGCGGGAACGAGCGGCACTGGTGCTGGTCCTCCAGTCTTGATAGCCTCTATGACTCTCTGTGCATAGTCGCGATATACAGAAGCTCCTATAGACACTCGGCCGGACTCTGTCGATGGCGCTCTCTGTGCTCCGGACCTAGCAGCGGTCCCGTTCCCATCCTCAGGAACAACACTCTCAGCAACCTCCTCAGCAAAAGCCTCAACGATAGGCGGATCAACAACTGGGGCCTGGCCTCGACCTCTAGCTAGTGGAGGTCTCCATGCACGTCCTCGTCCATGGACGGCAGGTGGAAGTGGTGGTCGACCCCTTCCTCGCCCTATAGAAACGGTAGCTCTAGTGCGTGTCATCTGCTATAAGGATAGATATATAACACTATATATAGATATAAGGTCACGCTACAGCTAAAGCAGAGAACCAGGAGAAACATATAAAGGCCAACATATAAGAAACTACACTGTTGAGATCCGCGGAGGTAGTGGTGTTCGCCCGTACATCTATCCCAGACCGACAAGTTTAAAACAAATACCCCTTTTGAAAACGTTAGACCTCTTGCAGGTTCTATTTTATTTATCCATATGACCTTTAGAAGATTTCGAGTGCCATTGTTGTCAACCTATAGCTCTGGTACCATATTGTAACACCCCAAGTTTTGGGAACACGAAGCACTACGGGCGAGGACCGCACAATGGGTTCCGACCCTCAGAGTAGCAACAACACAACGGATCTTACAACAAGGAACAGACGAATGAAAACCAAAACTCAATATAAAATCAAAGGTTCGAACAAAATAAAGCGTAAAAGACTCGCAGCCGAGTTCAAAACAAAAGGGAAAAGCAACAACAAAACATAAACCCGATCCCGTCCTATAATGTACGGGAACCCCATCTGACCACACCATCCAGATCACTCAGCATCATCCTGAACCTGCGGAACATCTAAAACGGTGGTATAAACCGTTAGCTAACATTCTAGATATCAAAAAGAACGTAAAGGCACAAACACACATAAGGTAAAATAAACATATAGCATGCTTGCACACAACCGGTTATTATCTTTCTTAAAGTTATCCATTACTAATTCAACTTCTTTTGTCACACGAGAATCTCCCGAAACTCGCCTCCGCTTTTGTCTAGCAGTGGGAATAGATCAGTACTATCCGTTACCTACGGGCCTGGGTCGCAATAGCACATTCTAGTCTCCTGTGGAAGTAGACAAATGGTCATCGCCCGGTTATCATACATTTGGGCCAGTTAAGGTTACAATGGTGAATCCTATTCCGGTTATCCGTTATAACATGATAAACAACACAAACAAGCCAAAACACTCCAACCAATATACGGAATGAAGTTAAGTAAGTCCAAGAGATATACCTTACTCGAAGGAACACTCAACACACTACACCAAAAACGACTCAGTTTTCCTCAGGAAAGGAGCAAGGAAAGCCTGTTCACACAAGCATCACGAATCAGGAACGAAACGGTTGCTAGAGGTCTATAACTTCTAGTCTCAATGATCTCTAAGAGATCTCCACAAGCTAAGGGCTCAACCTTAGTCTCACAGCATACTCAGGGGACAAGAAACAACAAGAAGGAACAAGGAAAGGAATGAGGAAAGAAAAGAAGGAGCAACTGACAATAACGGGAGTTACAAGAGAGTAAACTGCAAGGGCGGCTTGACAGGCGCAAGGGCGGACTGCCGCGGGTCGGCACAGTAGAGGCGTAGGGGCGGTTTTTCCAACAAAAACACAGACTTCTTCTTCGATAGCAAGGAACTTCACCAAAGGTCAAAGCTTGCCTTTCTAAACACACAACCACGTCATAACTCAACCAAGAGAGCCTGTGGACATCAAGGAATCAACAACGGAACACTTTAACAAGAATCAAGGCTCAAGCTTGATCCTTCAAGAAGAAGAAAAGGGAAGAACGAAGAAGAAACGAAACAGAAGGGAAAGGCGTGCAGCAACTACATGAACGTGAAGAAGAAGAACTCAAAGGAGAAGACTTACACGTTCCGTAAGATCATAGGGAGCAAGGGAGACGGCTGCAACTTCAGGTTTGAAGAAGACGTAAGTGAAAACGGGAAAAAGGAGAAAAGACGGGAATATAGAGAGATAGGCTGGAAACATAAAAGGAAGGACGTCAAGGGTTAGGAAAAAGATAAGGAAGCCGACCCATAGATAGAAGATCAGATATTCTATCTATTGAAGGAAGATAAAACAAACGAAAACAGATCGGGCGCGATCTGTAGCAAATCCTCAGGGGCGAATTGCTTCAGCCGCAGGGGCGGCCCCTTGTCAACGCGGGGCGGTGAAAGACACCAAGGCCGCTGGGCGGCCTTCTTCACCGCGGGAGCGGTGAATGTCAAAAACTAGGATCTTACAAATATCATGGGTAGGGTAATTCTCCTCATACGTCTTCAGTTGTCTCGATGCGTATGCTATAACCTTACCCTTCTACATCAAAACACATCCCAAGCCGCGGTTGGATACATCGCTATAAACCACAAAGTTCTCAATGCCCTTTGGTTGAGCTAATATAGGAGCGGATTTTAGCCTCCTCTTCAGCTCCTCAAAACTCTAAATGCACGGCTCGAACCACACGAATCTCGTAGACTTCCTCCAAAAGGAAGTGAGAGGTCGGGCGATAACTGAAAAGCCCTCCAGAATACGATGGTAGTAGCCCGCCAAGCCTAGGAAGTTGTGTACCTCGTTGAAGTTCCTAGGACGCGGCCAAGACGCTATAGAATCGATCTTCGACGGATCTACCTTGATCCCTTCTACGGAAACGATGTGACCAAGGAAGGTCACCTCAGACATCCAAAACTCACACTTAGAGAGCCTAGCGTAGAGCTCTCTATCCTACAAGACTTGGAAAACGATCCTTAAGTGTCCTGCATGCTCCTCTCTACTATGAGAGTATACTAGAATATCATCGATGAAGATTGTTCGCTCAAAAGTGTGTGCGTCAAAGTCTTAAATTTATATCTAGAACTTATGCAAAAGCGAACACGCAGTGTACGGATCGGCGTAGTAAGGCAAGATATTCCAGAGTCGAACTCAGGGATTTGGTGAGAATAAAATCAGTTCACAAATCATCGAGCAAATAAAATATAGAAGCTTTGCAAGTAATATTGGGAAAACTACAATTCTAAAGATCCAAGTATCCAATTGTGGCAGTTGAGTCAAGATATTCTATAGATGTAAGGACAGAGTCGGGATCACAAAGGTATATCTAATGTAAGGTTTTGTACGGTGAAGTTCCAAAACCCTATATGTCTCACCCAAGGACTCTCTCTATAAAGGTTGTTGAGGCTGCAGTATAGAAAGGATCAAAAGACAAGAATTACTCTCAAATACTCATGCCCAAACCCAAAGAATAAAAGACAAGCCAAAACGGTTAAGGTTGTGACACTCGAAACCGAAATAGAGGATGTTGAGTCTCACTACTACCTAGAAAAGGCAAGCCAAGGCTAGGTTAAAGCAAATCTTTAACTTTGGATCAAAGCAAAAGCAAAAGACGTACGACAAAGGAAACCACGGCCGTGGAACTCAAGAACAGGCCGTGGAAAAGGTTGTCGACGAAGTTTCTCGCAACTCTCACGGTCCAATCTGTTTTGGTTCAATCTATCATTATCTAAGCCACAATTATCAACCCTTCACCTTAGAATCGCTAAAGGGTTTTAGCCAATAACCATCATCATTGAATCAATAATCAAGTTTAAAAGAGAAAAAAGGTAAAAATCTCGAAAACTCAATAATAGTCATGTAACACCCCAAATTCTGAGAACTCGGGGAGCTACTGGTTAGGACCTTTCACAACGGGTCCCGACCATTGTTTGACAACAATTTTACATGGATCTTACAACAAGGCACAAAAGTATTTAAAACATTTGAAAACTGTAAACAATATATACATGGAGAATATGTATCAACCTTACAAGAAAAGATACTAAAACTACGTATATGAAGAACAGAAGACATCCCCGTCCCCAATAAATGAGTACGTGGACCCGGCTGACCATTTCCTCCGGATCTCTCTACAACTGTCTTAACCTGCAAGGCATCTACAAGCGGTATAAAACCGTTAGCTAACATTCTATGCATAAGTATAAAGGTAAAAGCACAAACACACAACATACACAATCAACATGCAACACTCAATCCTTTTATTATCTTTAATTAGGTGATAGGTCGTTACTAATAATACTTATTTTGTGACATGAGGGATTCCCAAACCTCGCCCCTGTCCCCGTTTACCAACGCGGAATGGTACTAATGCATCTGACCGTCTACCTAACTGGGCTGGTCGCAGGGAACCTCCTAGACTCTCGCAAGAGCTAGGCAGATGATGTCACGACCCGTTATCATACACTTGGGTCAATTACGTAAATAATAAAGTCGGCCTAATCCGGTTTCGTTATTTATTATAACTAACAAACACCACTCCTACACATTACACTCATACAAGAAGCCAGCTAAGTAAGTCCGTGGACTTACCTGAATCAGATCTCGACTTTCTAATTCGCAAATCGATCTGTACAGTAGGAATTCAGTGGCCTGTCAAAGGAGGCAAGTGTGTCAGCACACTTTCTAGGTGATTAGAAGTCTAAGACTTCTAAGATAGTAGGTCTTAATAGAACGTAATTGATTACAGTACTAATTTACGGTAAAATGACTATTTTACCCTTGGTCCCGAAACTTCCAAAAATTCCATAATTTATGTCTACTCTCTTATTTGAGACTAAAAAGTCATATTCGAACTCCTAAAGATGAGTTTGGTTACAAACTGGCAATTTACCCATTTTCCTATTTTCGGAAAGATCGTTAAGGTACAACTTCGGCTTCAAATATAAAATTCGAATAAACTTAAAAAAATTCCGAAATAATTCCCTAGATCATCTATTATATCTCATCTAATCCTAGGAGCAAGAATTTCTTAAAACTGTTCAACCATCACTTCTACAAAAATTTTCAAAGTTGGTTACAACACTTAACAAACAACACATTGTCTTAAATTTGAAAAATCATAACTCCTAAACTACTCGCTGGATTTATCCCAAATTTTGATATGTTCTACTATAAAATCTTATCTATAATATATCCAAAATTCAGCCGAAAAGGAGATCAAAATCCTATTTAAAACTATCTCACAAAACCGAATTTCAGCGCAACAGAAAAAACTGCTTAAGACTCAATCTTTGAAAAATCATAACTCCCAAACCACTCGCTGAATTCCTCTCAAATTTTAATATGTTCTACAACAATAATTCAACTATATCATATCAAAATTTCAGCAAGAACGGATGAGTTTTGCATACCTAAATCTGACCTCGAATTCGACTGCTTGACACTTATTGAAAACTCAGAAAGGTGTGAATCTTCACTGCTTCTTCTATGGCTGATCTGAGTATGATTTGAAGACATAAAGGGAACCCATTAGGCATGAAAAGTGTGGAAGGCAGTGCAAGCAAGGAAGACACAGATACCGTTTAGTTGACAGTAGCAAAATCTTTCCCGTCAGCAAGGGCGTGCGTTTCGCTAGGAGTCGTATGGGTTAGTACAGGTCTGCAGTTCGGTTGGAAGGCTCGCCCTCCTCTGTGGCCTGTGTCCTATGCAGATTTAATGACTCAGCATCCGAGATGGTGGGGAAACGAACACATATAAGAGCAGAAGGAGATACTCAGACTCACCTATGTCGCAGCTGTGTGCAGGAGGGTTGAGGCGCACAAGGAGAAGGAAAGAGTTCCTGCTCTGGTTGTGGTTGATGTGGTGCTGAGCAACCGCTTGGAGACTGCCTCGTGGTGTACGCGTAAGGGACTCGAAGCAGCGAAATACGGATGTGCTTGTGGAGATTGTGCAGTTAAAAGGAGTGAATAATGGGAGGCGTAACTGCTGGCCATGTGATGTGAAGAGTCACTAGCGCTACCTCGCTGGGCTTCTGGGCTGCGAGGACAAGAAGCAGCTGGCCCTACTCTTCCTTGGGCTACCAGCGGCTGGCATGCTGAGGAGACTGCTGCAAATTTCTGGGCTGGGCCAAAGCTG
Organism: Fagopyrum homotropicum; assembly: GCA_033239125.1. Taxonomy (NCBI): domain Eukaryota; kingdom Viridiplantae; phylum Streptophyta; class Magnoliopsida; order Caryophyllales; family Polygonaceae; genus Fagopyrum; species Fagopyrum homotropicum. The sequence goes on from BSWB01000002.1 coordinate 47,449,827, forward strand.
CAAGCATGGGAGAATAGGCTAAACAAGGTAAATGGGAAGTTGGGCTGAAGTTGTTGTATGGGCTGAGTTTGTCCTGGGCTGGCTGAGATGCAGCTGAAGACATGGGCTGCTGAAGGCTTGGTTGGCTGGGCAAGAACAGGTCCGTGTGGGCTGGAGGGTTATGGGTAGCTGGGCCATCATAGCAAAGAGATGGGCTGAAACAATTGCAAGAAGGATGGCTGAAATAATTGCAAGAAAGATGGGCTGAATAGTTTGTCAAAACCTGTCAAAACTCGTCATGACCTTGTCAGGTCCATGAATGAGTTTGTCACAGGTTTGTCGGGCTTTGTTATGGTCTCGTCTCAGCTTAGTCATGATCTCGTCACAGCTTGTCATGATCTCGTCTAAAGTCATCGATAAGAATGAATTATAATAACTAGGGTTTGGTATAAATCTATCATTTTATGTGAATTAAATTCTACATAAAATGATAAATAAATATAAGAATTAGAGCTTGATATAATTTTATCATTTTATGTGAATTAAATTCTACATAAAATGATAAAATTCGTGAAGAAAGAAATACTAGATAGAATGGAAAACCGTCAACGGCTCGAAGTCCGATTTGCTTCGGAATTAAACGGAACGAAAAATTCCGGATATTACATCAGTGCCCCCTTAAAATAAGTTTCGTCCCGAAACTTAGAACAAGGTATTTAATCAGACAACTTCCATACATAAACTTGTTTATCCTAGTTTCACTAATTTCTAATTTCGTTTTCTAAACCCCTCTAACCCTATTAAAGCGTAACGAAAAATCCGGTCGTTACATCAGATCCCCTTCAAAATAATTTTCATCCCGAAACTTAGGATAAGACAATTCTGATCGGCCTTTAAGGCACCAAATGGGTGTGTTTGATCATTACACAAAAGTCTCGTCGTTCCAACATCTAAGTATCCTATACATCAAGGTTACCAAAAGAACACATCACTAACTAAACATTCAAACATGAAATAAACAACCAGCCAGACAATATCACACATATAAGGTCAAGCCCTAACTCGTCACTCTCGAGGTTACAACTATCGCTACATAGGTCTTTGAAAGGTTACATCTCTTACTATCCCCCATATCTTAGGTAGCCTTATCAGCTTTTCATAAGACCACTAAATCTTAAATCTTTTTAGGTACTTAGATCATAAGCGTCTGCTACCACGTTCTAGAGTGATTACCGGATATCCCACCGGTATTATCCGGCTCAACGGTGTGCTCCTCTAATCTGATCACCTAACTCGTGTATCGTAGGTATTTCTCCAACTGAAGATCTCAAACTCAGTTCCCAAACTTAGTCTCCGTGGAAAACTGAAGTTGCACTCTCCAATAGGGTGAGGAATACTAGTCCATCAGTCACTTTTAAACCGCTTTAAAACTTCCAATGGTTGCCTTACACAACTCACTTCTAGATCCTTTGATGACCCAATAGAAAAATGGTCTATTCAACTTTCTTCCCTTTGTTATGACCACTTGCTTCCGGCTTTCCGAAAAGGTTCTGACTACACAATCAGGTCAAAGGTCCTGGACATCCACCAACATTTACCAAGTGCTCAATGCTCTTTGTATCACGACCCACTTGGTCTTGTCTTTTAATATTACTCAGTCATCTTATTCCTCAAGTAAGGAATTGTCACCTTTACCCTTTTCAGGTCTAACACTCGAGACAACTAAAAATCAAATCTAGTGGTCATCCTCTTTGTTCACTTAGCATTATTATATTATTTACAGATCTCTCATATATCGTTTGCTCAAAATTAGGTTTATCACGCATTTTCCAAGATCTTAAGTGACCTAGAATACGTCCGGAATGACGGTATTAGACACAAAGTGATCTCATATCAACGTTATTTGATCATGACTATTCAATAATTGTTAACATACCATCAGCAGTGCACTCTTTTCTCCACCATGGTTATCAGACCGATAATATCCCTCTGACTTAAAACGCAACTCGGCTCTGTTCTGATATAATATTACACATAAAATCTACTCCGAGATTATGCTTTCTTAAGCACAGTTACTAGGTTGCAAGTATGCTCCTGTCACTTCTCTTTCTTATGTATCTTCGACTCAGGATGGTAGTTACTCACTTTGAGCTTTCTAGTGCAGGCCATGCACAATACTTTTATTACATCAAGAAAACTCACTCTAGCATAGTCCGTTACGTATTGGATTCCGAACTAGTTATCTGACCACATCTGACAAGCCGTCCTTATTCACTTGAATCCATATTAGGGTACTAATCTCCTTCTATAACCTCTTACATGCACATACTTTCCCGTCTATCTTGATGGTGATAAAATTCTTCCACCCCATTATAGTCGCTCCGCATAGCCCATCTCATGTTTGTTCTCATCAAAACACATTTCTCCAACTACCATCATCTTGACCTCGACACTTTTTCTGTACCATTGCTTCCAGCTCTGTGGGTTAGGTCCAACCATGCTTCCGCTGTGCAACTCTGATAATTCTCTTGTCACTCATTAATCATAAGGACATTTTCTGTGAGTCCCAAGTGATTAACTTCAAACTCTTTCTTCCAATTATACCATAAGTCCTAACCGGATGAAGTATCAAGTACCTTCCTTAATTGCCTTAAGAAAATAAAACAACGATTGAAAAACAACTCCTTTCGCTTACTTTCTTAATTCTTCTACCACGGATCAAAACTTCCTGACTTGACCAGAGTTTAATCTGAACTAGCCAAGAAATAACCCTTAAAACATTTCTCTTTATTCCTTTAATTCATCCAAGAAGGTTGTCGTTGCCTACTTGAGGAAATCCTCTAAGGCATCGGCAAAGCTACTCCATAGATGCACAGTCACAAATATCTCTTCTTAACGGCACATAACTCCTCAATACCAACAATATCTGCACGTCCTTGGTTGACATCGGTCAGTCTATAATTGACTTATCTCAATTTCATACCTCTACTCGTATTAAACTTTTGGTGCACATCACCTACTAGATTAATCCTTTCGATACTGGCGTTGTGATTTTTCTTAGAATTCTTATCTTGAAAGACGACAAAACGTCTCCAGGCTTGTGAAGTCTACCCTTCGCTCTTACATTAAGTTGTAAGTCTCCATTCCGTGTTAACTGTGATTTGTCAAAATTTCCTTAGCTAGTAGGTAAACAGTTGCTCACAACAATCCTTTTATACTTCTTTAGTTCGTTCCACCTTCCACTCTTCCGCTTCTTATGGGCTAACTCCATTTCTCTAGTTCGATTGTGTCATTCATCTGACATAAGTAGTCGTTTCAAGTTTTCCACGATAGCTTGCAATCGTCTTTGCACTTCTTATGGCCGTAATGATCATCCACTTGCAGTTCCTCTTGCATGGACCGTCTGTGTTGATGGCTTAGGTCCCGTGATAATTGGGGTTACCCTGGACTCTCGAGTTCAGCAACGCCGTTCTCCCATACACATTTCTTCACTGGTGTTGGTGGTACTATCGCCTTCATGAGCGCCGTTGACCCCGCTACATGCTTCCATTCTTTGGATATTGGCGTCGCAATTCCTTTCAAACTTCTTATATCTCTGAGGAGGTCAAAACCTCCCACAATTGTGGGGTTTGCCTTTTCGCTTTTACACTCAATTGTAGGTCTTCATTCCGTGCACCTTAGATTCTCACACCCGGATTGACACTCTGACTCTTCTAGTTTCTCATGCCCATAATGGTCTATGAGGCATCCGCCTCGATTATAATGTCCTTGATTCCGCAAATCCTGGTTGTACTCCATTCTACTTGTCTCGTTCCAATATTGTTCTACTCCGCTCTCTTGTAGTCTCTTGCATGGTTCTTCTAATTCCATCTCTCGGCCTCGTATGCCCGACTACCTTGTACAACCTTCTAACTAAACTCACTCAGGAATTCCTTCCTCATCTAAACGTGTTTGTGGCAAAATCATCTTCACAACTTTACTTCCTTGCTCCCTTGTTCTCTCGATGATTTGTAAGGATCAACAAGCGGCCCACCCGAGTATAATACTCAATTCAAGGTCTGATTCCATTGCCTCGTTTTGGAGACTCTTCAAGTCCGCTACTGATTTATCAAAAGGCGATAATTGCTTCGTGATTTCATGACTAAAGGATATAAAATATCCTTTAGGATACTAACAAGTTAAGCATACAGATGTATATAACATATAATAGTAAACCTCATAAAAAAAAGTCTATATACTCACTCCTATCGATCCAAGTTGCAGAGATCCACGGAGAACAATGGTGGTCCGACGTACTACTAACCCAACAACCCGACTATGCGTGTGTGTAAAAACAGAAATCCGTTTTGAAAATTTTAGACCCCTTTTGGGTTCTAGTTATTTTATACATTTGGTCTTTCAGAAGATTTCAAGTGCCATTGTTGCCAACCCAGAGCTCTGATACCATATTGTAACACCCCAAATAATGAGAACTCGGGGAGCTACTGGCTAGGACCTCACAATGGGTCCCGACCATAGTTTGACAACAATTTTACTTAGATCTTACAACAAGGCACAAAAGTTTTTAAAACATTTGAAAACTGTAAACAATATATACATGGAGAATATGTATCAGCCTTACAAGAAAAGATACTAAAACTACGTATATGAAAAACAGAAGACATCCCTGTCCCCAACTAAATGAGTACGTGAAACTGGCTGACCATTTCCTCCGGATCTCTCTACAACTGTCTTAACCTGCAAGGCATCTACAAGCGGTATAAAACCGTTAGCTAACATTCTATGCATAAGTATAAAGGTAAAAGCACAAACACACAACATACACAATCAACATGCAACACTCAATCCTTTTATTATCTTTAATTAGGTGATAGGTCGTTACTAATGATACTATTTTTTGTGACACGAGGGATTCCCAAACCTCGCCCCTGTCCACGTTTACCAATGCGGAATGGTACTAATGCATCTTACCGTCTACCTGACTGGGCTGGTCGCAGGGAACCTCCTAGACTCTCGCAAGAGCTAGGCAGATGATGTCACGACCCGTTATCATACACTTGGGTCAATTACGTAATAAAGTCGGCCTAATCCGGTTTCGTTATTTATTATAACTAACAAACACCACTCATACACATTACACTCATACAAGAAGCCAGCTAAGTAAGTCTGTGGACTTACCTGAATCAGATCTCGACTTTCTAATTCGCAAATCGATCTGTACAGTAGGAATTCAGTGGCCTGTCAAAGGAGGCAAGTGTGTCAGCACACTTTCTAGGTGATTAGAAGTCTAAGACTTCTAAGATAGTAGGTCTTAATAGAACGTAATTGATTATAGTACTAATTTACGGTAAAATGACTATTTTACCCTTGGTCCCGAAACTTCCAAAAATTCCATAATTTATGTCTACTCTCTTATTTGAGACTAAAAAGTCATATTCTAACTCCTAAAGATGAGTTTGGTTACAAACTGGCAATTTACCCATTTTCCTATTTTCGGAAAGATCGTTAAGGTCCAACTTCGGCTTCAAATATAAAATTCGAATAAACTTAAAAAAATTCCGAAATAATTCCCTAGATCATCTATTATATCTCATCTAATCCTAGGAGGAAGAATTTCTTAAAACTGTTCAACCATCACTTCTACAAAAATTTCCAAAGTTGGTTACAACACTTAACAAACAGCACATTGTCCTAACTTTGAAAAATCATAACTCCTAAACTACTCGCTGGATTTATCCCAAATTTTGATATGTTCTACTATAAAATCTTATCTATAATATATCCAAAATTCAGCCACAAAGGAGATCAAAATCCTATTTAAAACTATCTCACAAAACCGAATTTCAGCGCAACAGAAAAAACTGCTTAAGACTCAATCTTTGAAAAATTATAACTCCCAAACCACTCGCTGAATTCCTCTCAAATTTTAATATGTTCTACAACAATATTTCAACTATATCATATCAAAATTTCAGCAAGAACGGATGAGTTTTGCATACCTAAATCTGACCTCGAACTCGACTGCTTGACACTTATTGAAAACTCAGAAAGGTGTGAATCTTCACTGCTTCTTCTATGGCTGATCTAAGTATGATTTGAAGACATAAAGGGAACACACTAGGCATGAAAAGTGTGGAAGGCAGTGCAAGCAAGGAAGACACAAATACCGTTTAGTTGACAGTAGCAAAATCTTTCCCGTCAGCAAGGGTGTGCGTTTGGCTAGGAGTCGTATGGGTTAGTACGGGTCTGCAGTTCGGTTGGAAGGCTCGCCCTCCTCTATGGCCTGTGTCCTATGCAGATTTGAAGACTCAGCATCCGAGATGGTGAGTAAACGAACACATATAAGAGCAGAAGGAGATACTCAGACTCACCTATGTCGCAGCTGTGTGCAAGAGGGTTGAGGCGCACAAGAAGAAGAAAAGAGTTCCTGCTCTGGTTGTGGTTGTTGTGGTGCTGAGCAACCGCTTGGAGACTGCCTCGTGGTGTACGCGTTAGGGACTCGAAGCAGCGCAGAGGGTATGCGAGTTTGGAAGGAGCGAAATACGGATGTGCTTGTGGAGATTGTGCTGTTAAGAGGAGTGAATAATGGGAGGCGTAACTGCTGGCCATGTGATGTGAAGAGTCACTAGCGCTACCTCGTTGGGCTTCTAGGCTGCGAGGACAAGAAGCAGCTAGCCCTACTCTTCCTTGGGCTACCAGCAGCTGGCATGCTGAGGAGACTGCTGCAAACTTCTGGGCTGGGCCAAAGCTGCAAGCATGGGAGAATAGGCTAAACAAGGTAAATGGGAAGTTGGGTTGAAGCTGTTGTACGGGCTGAGTTTGTCCTGGGCTGGCTGAGATGCAGCTGAAGACATGGGCTGCTGAAGGCTTGGCTGGATGGGCAACAGTAGGTCCGTGTGGGTTGGAGGGTTATGGGTAGCTGGGCCATCATAGCAAAGAGATGGGCTGAAACAATTGCAAGAAGGATGGCTGAAATAATTGCAAGAAAGATGGGCTGAATAGTTTGTCAAAAACCTGTCAAAACTCGTCATAGTCTTCTCAGGTCCATGAATGAGTTTGTCACAGGTTTGTCGGGCTTTGTCATGGTCTCGTCTCAGCTTAGTCATGATCTCGTCACAACTTGTCATGATCTCGTCTAAAGTCATCGATAAGAATGAATTATAACAACTAGGGTTTGGTATAAATTTATCATTTTATGTGAATTAAATTCTACATAAAATGATAAATAATTATAAGAATTAGAGCTTGATATAATTTTATCATTTTATGTGAATTAAATTCTACATAAAATGATAAAATTCGTGAAGAAAGAAATACTAGATAGAATGGAAAACCGTCAACGGCTCGAAGTCCGATTTGCTTCGGAATTAAATGGAACGAAAAATTCCGGATATTACATCAGTACCCCCTTAAAATAAGTTTCGTCCAGGAACTTAGAACAAGGTATTTAATCAGACGACTTCCATACATAAACTTGTTTATCCTAGTTTCACTAATTTTTAATTTCGTTTTCTAAACCCCTCTAACCCTATTAAAGCGTAACGAAAAATCCGGTCGTTACATTAGATCTCCCTCAAAATAATTTTCATCCCGAAACTTAGGATAAGACAATTCTGATCGGCCTTTAAGGCACCAAATGGGTGTGTTTGATCATTACACAAAAGTCTCGTCGTTCCAACATCTAAGTATCCTATACATCAAGGTTACCAAAAGAACACATCACTAACTAAACACTCAAACATGAAATAAACAATCAGCCAAACAATATCACACATATAAGGTCAAGCCCTAACTCGTCACTCTCGAGGTTACAACTATCGAAACATAGGTCTTTGAAAGGTTACATCTCTTACTATCCCCCATATCTTAGGTAGCCTTATCAGCTTTTCATAAGACCACTAAATCTTAAATCTTTTTAGGTACTTAGATCATAAGCGTCTGCTACCACGTTCTAGAGTGATTACCGGATATCTCACCGGTATTATCCGGCTCAACTGTGTGCTCCTCTAATCTGATCACCTAACTCGTGTCTCGTAGGTATTTCTCCAACTGAAGATCTCAAACTCAGTTCCCAAACTTAGTCTCCGGGGAAAACTGAAGCTGCACTCTCCAATAGGGTGAGGAATACTAGTCCATCAGTCACTTTTAAACCGCTTTAAAACTTCCAATGGTTGCCTTACACAACTCACTTCTAGATCCTTTGATGACCCAACGGAAAAATGGTCTATTCAACTTTCTTCCCTTTGTTATGACCACTTGCTTCCGGCCTTTTGAAAAGGTTCTGACTACACAATCAGGTCAAAGGTCTTGGACATCCACCAACATTTACCAAGTGCTCAATGCTCTTCGTATCACGACCCACTTGGTCTTGTCATTTAATATTACCCAGTCATCTTATTCCTCAAGTAAGGAATCATCACCTTTACCCTTTTCAGGTCTAACACTCGAGACAACTAAAAATAAAATCTAGTGGTCATCCTCTTTGTTCACTTAGCATTATTATATTATTTACAGATCTCTCATATATTGTCTGCTCAAAATTAGGTTTATCACGCATTTTCCAAGATCTTTAGTGACCTAGAATACGTGCGGAATGACGGTATTAGACACAAAGTGATCTCATATCACCGGTATTTGATCATGACTATTCAATAATTTTTAACATACCATCAGCAGTGCACTCTTTTCTCCGCCATGGTTATCAGACCGATAATATCCCTCTGACTCAAAATGCAACTCGGCTCTGTTCTAATATAATATTACACATAAAATCTACTCCAAGATTATGCTTTCTTAAGCACAGTTACTAGGTTGCAAGTATGCTCCTGCCGCTTCTCTTTCTTATGTATCTTCGACTCAGGATGGTAGTTACTCACTTTGAGCTTTTTAGTGCAGGTCATGCACAATACTTTTATTACATCAAGAAAACTCACTCTAGCATAGTCCATTACGTATTGGATTCCGAACTAGTTATCTGACCACATCTGACAAGCCGTCGTTATTCACTTGAATCCATATTAGGGTACTAATCTCCTTCTATAACCTCTTACATGCACATACTTTCCCGTCTATCTTGATGGTGATAAAATTCTTCCACCCCATTATAGTCGCTCCGCATAGCCCATCTCATGTTTGTTCTCATCAAAACACATTTCTCCAACTACCATCATCTTGACCTCGACACTTTTTCTGTACCATTGCTTCCAGCTCTGTGGGTTAGGTCCCACCATGCTTCCGCTGTGCTACTCTGATAATTCTGTTGTCACTCATTAATCATAAGGACATTTTCTGTGAGTCCCAAGTGATTAACTTCAAACTCTTTTTTCCAATTATAACATAAGTCCTAACCGGATGAAGTACCAAGTACCTTCCTTAATTGCCTTAAGAAAATAAAACAGCGATTGAAAAACAACTCCTTTCGCTTACTTTCTTAATTCTTCTACCACGGATCAAAACTTCCTGACTTGACCAGAGTTTAATCTGAACTAGCCAAGAAGTAACCCTTAAAACGTTTCTCTTTATTCCTTTAATTCATCCAAGAAGGTTGTCGTTGCCTACTTGAGGAAATCCTCTAAGGCGTCGGTAAAGCTACTCCATAGATGCACAGTCACAAATATCTCTTCTTAACGGCACATAACTCGTCAATACCAACAATATTTGCACGTCCTTGGTTGACATCGGTCAGTCTATAATTGACTTATCTCAATTTCATACCTCTACTCGTATTAAACTTTTGGTGCACATCACCTACTAGATTAATCCTTTCGATACTGGCGTTGTGATTTTTCTTAGAATTCTTATCTTGAAAGACGACAAAACGTCTCCAGGCTTGTGAAGTCTACCCTTCGCTCTTACATTAAGTTGTAAGTCTCCATTCTGTGTTAAATGTGATCTGTCAAAATTTCCTTAGCGATTAGGTAAACAGTTGCTCACAACAATCCTTTTATACTTCTTTAGTTCGTTCCACCTTCCACTCTTCTGCTTCTTATGGGATAACTCCATTTCTCTAGTTCGATTGTGTCATTCATCTGACATAAATAGTCGTTTCAAGTTTCCACGATAGCTTGCAAGCATCTTTGCAATTCTTATGGCCGTAATGATCATCCACTTGCAGTTCCTCTTGCATGGACCGTCTGTGTTGATGGCTTAGGTCCCGTGATAATTGGGGTTACCCTGGACTCTCGAGTTCAGCAACGCGGTTTTCCTATACACATTTCTCCACTGGTGTTGGTGGTACTATCGCCTTCATGAGCACCGTTCACCCCACTACATGCTTCCATTCTTTGGATATTGGCGTCGCAATTCCTTTCAAACTTCTTATATCTCTGAGGAGATCAAAACCTCCCATAATTGTGGGGTCTGCCTTTTCGCTTTTACACTCAATTGTAGGTCTTCATTCCGTGCACCTTAGATTCTCACACCCGGATTGACACTCTGACTCTTCTAGTTTCTCATGCCCATAATGGTCTATGGGGCATCCGCCTCGATTATAATGTCCTTGATTCCGCAAATTCTGGTTGTACTCCATTCTACATGTCTCGTTCCAATATTGTTCTACTCCGCTCTCTTGTAGTCTCTTGTATGGTTCTTCTAATTCCATCTCTCGGCCTCGTATGCCCGACTACCTTGTACAACCTTCTAACTGAACTGACTCAGGAATTCCATCCACATCTAATCGTGTTTATGGCAAAATCATCTTCACAACTTTACTTCCTTGCTCCCTTGTTCTCTCGATGATTTGTAAGGATCAACAAGCGGTCCACCCGAGTATATAACTCAATTCAAGGTCTGATTCCATTGCCTCGTTTTGGAGACTCTTCAAGTCCGCTACTGATTTATCAAAAGGCGATAATTGCTTCGTGATATCACGACTAAAGGATATAAAATATCCTTTAGGATACTAACAAGCTAAGAATACAGATGTATGTAACATATAATAGTAAACCTCGTAAAAAAAGCCTATATACTCACTCCTATCAATCCAAGTTGCAGAGATCCACGGAGAACAATGGTGGTCCGACGTACTACTAACCCAACAACCCGACTATGCATGTGTGTAAAAACAAAAATCCGTTTTGAAAATTTTAGACCCCTTTCGGGTTCTAGTTATTTTATACATTTGGTGTTTCAGAAGATTTCAAGTGCCAATTTTGCCAACCCAGAGCTCTGATGCCATATTGTAACACCCCAAATTCTGAGAACTCGAGGAGCTACTGGTTAGGACATAACAATGGGTCCCGACCATAGTTTGACAACAATTTTACTTGGATCTTACAACAAGGCACAAAAGTATCTAAAACATTTGAAAACTGTAAACAATATACATGGAGAATATGTATCAGCCTTACAAGAAAAGATACTAAAACTACGTATATGAAGAACAGAAGACATCCCCGTCCCCAACTAAATGAGTACGTGGACCTGGCTGACCATTTCCTCCGGATCTCTCTACAATTGTCTTAACCTGCAAGGCATCTACAAGCGGTATAAAACCGTTAGCTAACATTTTATGCATAAGTATAAAGGTAAAAGCACAAACACACAACATACACAATCAACATGCAACACTCAATCCTTTTATTATCTTTAATTAGGTGATAGGTCGTTACTAATGATACTTATTTTGTGACACGAGGGATTCACAAACCTCGCCCCTGTCCACGTTTACCAACGCGGAATGGTACTAATGCATCTGACTGTCTACCTGACTGGGCTGGTCGCAGGGAACCTCCTAGACTCTCGCAAGAGCTAGGCAGATGATGTCACGACCCGTTATCATACACTTGGGTCAATTACGTAAATAATAAAGTCGGCCTAATCCGGTTTCGTTATTTATTATAACTAACAAACACCACTCATACACATTACACTCATACAAGAAGCCAGCTAAGTAAGTCCGTGGACTTACCTGAATCAGAACTCGACTTTCTAATTCGCAAATCAATATGTACAGTAGGAATTCAGTGGCATGTGAAAGGAGGCAAGTGTGTCAGCACACTTTCTAGGTGATTAGAAGTCTAAGACTTCTAAGATAGTAGGTCTTAATAGAACGTAATTGATTACAGTACTAATTTACGGTAAAATGACTATTTTACCCTTGGTCTCGAAACTTCCAAAAATTCCATAATTTATGTCTACTCTCTTATTTGAGACTAAAAAGTCATATTCTAACTCCTAAAGAGGAGTTTGGTTACAAACTGGCAATTTACCCATTTTCCTATTTTCGGAAAGATCGTTAAGGTCCAACTTCGGCTTCAAATATAAAATTCGAATAATCTTATAAAAATTCCGAAGTAATTCCCTAGATCATCTATGATATCTCATCTACTGCTAGGAGCAAGAATTTCTTAAAACTGTTCAACCATCACTTCTACAAAAATTTCAAAAGTTGGTTACAACACTTAACAAACAACACATTGTCTTAACTTTGAAAAATCATAACTCCTAAACTACTCGCTGAATTTATCCCAAATTTTGATATGTTCTACTATAAAATCTTATCTATAATATATCCAAAATTCAGCCGCAAAGGAGATTAATCCTATTTAAAACTATCTCACAAAACCGAATTTCAGCGCAACAGAAAAAACTACTTACGACTCAATCTTTGAAAAATCATAAATCCCAAACCACTCGACTATATCATATCACAATTTAAGACAGAACGGATGAGATTTGCATACCTAAATCTAACCTCGAACTCGACTGCTTGACACTTATTGAAAACTCGGAAAGGTGTGAATCTTCACTGCTTCTTCTATGGCTGATCTAAGTATGATTTGAAGACATAAAGGGAACCCACTAGGCATGAAAAGTGTGGAAGGCAGTGCAAGCAAGGAAGACACAAATACCGTTTAGTTGACAATAGCAAAATCTTTCCCGTCAACAAGGGTGTGCGTTTGGCTAGGAGTCGTATGGGTTAGTACGGGTCTGCAGTTCGGTTGGAAGGCTCGCCCTCCTCTGTGGCCTGTGTCCTATGCAGATTTAAAGACTCAGCATCCGAGATGGTGAGGAAACGAACACATATAAGAGTAGAAGGAGATGCTCAGACTCACCTATGTCGCAGGTGTGTGCAGGAGGGTTGAGGAGCACAAGGAGAAGAAAAGAGTTACTGCTCTGGTTGTGGTAGCGGTGGTGCTGAGCAACCGCTTGGAGACTGCCTCGTGGTGTACGCGTAAGGGACTTGAAGCAGCGCAGAGGGTATGCGAGTTTGGAAGGAGCGAAATACGGATGTGCTAGTGGAGATTGTGCAGTTAAGAGGAGTGAATAATGGGAGGCGTAACTGCTGGCCATGTGATGTGAAGGGTCACTAGCGCTACCTCGCTGGGCTTCTGGGCTGCGAGGACAAGAAGCAGCTGGCCCTACTCTTCCTTGGGCTACTAGCGGGTGGCATGCTGAGGAGACTGCTGCAAACTTCTGGGCTGGGCCAAAGCTGCAAGCATGGGAGAATAGGCTAAACAAGGTAAATGGGAAGTTGGGTTGAAGCTGTTGTACGGGTTGAGTTTGTCCTGGGCTGGCTGAGATGCAGCTGAAGACATGGGCTGCTGAAGGCTTGGCTGGCTGGGCAACAGCAGGTCCGTGTGGGCTGGAGGGTTATGGGTAGCTGGGCCATCATAGCAAAGAGATGGGCTGAAACAATTGCAAGAAGGATGGATGAAATAATTGCAAGAAAGATGGGCTGAATAGCTTGTCAAAAACCTGTCAAAACTCGTCATGGCCTTGTCAGGTCCATGAATGAGTTTGTCACAGGTTTGTCGGGCTTTGTCATGGTCTCGTCTCAGCTTAGTCATGATCTCGTCACAGCTTGTCATGATCTCATCTAAAGTCATCGATAAGAATGAATTATAATAACTAGGGTTTGATATAAATCTATCATTTTATGTGAATTAAATTCCACATAAAATGATAAATAATTATAAGAATTAGAGCTTGATATAATTTTATCATTTTATGTGAATTAAATTCTACATAAAATGATAAAATTCGTGAAGAAAGAAATACTAGATAGAATGGAAAACCGTCAACGGCTCGAAGTCCGATTTGCTTCGGAATTAAACGGAACGAAAATTACGGATATTACAAGTCAAATGATCAATCTCAAATCCAAACAACAAATGTATGTGTTTAATGAATGCGGAAAAGGGAACAGAAATCCTCACAACAATCGTGAGGAAATATGAAGAACGGGATGTCAATCCATCTCCAAAGGTAAACCCTAAGATAATCTCTAAGTACGCAATCTCCAAATCGCAACCTTCTCGGGATCTTCCCTGTACGCAATGGAATATTCCTAAGAAATGATCCGAATATCTCTCTCTTCGGGGTGTAAGCAGCCGTTTTCAACTTCTCGCTAACGTCGGGGCTCCAAGTCCGCCCTTCAATGTTGAAGGCTATCGGATATTTGTAGTGATAAATCTAGGGTTTAAAGATAAAACCCTAAATATTTGGGCTAAAAAGAAGTTGAACCCGCTGGCATCAGAAATTACTCTGGGCCGTGTTAGACGGTATCAGATAATACTTTGGCGCGTCAGACGGTATCAGAAGATACTTTGGGCCGCATCAAACGGTATCAGAAAATACTTTGGCGCGTACTAGCTTCCTTTTATGCTCCTTTTTGTCCTGCTTCAAGGCTCGATCCTTAAATGTGCCATTTCGCTTCATAATTCGCCAAATTGCCTACAAATGCAATAAAACTCTGTGTAGACTTCTATTCTCGCAAAGTAGGTGAATATAACCATATATGCCATGAATGTATGTCTATGCATGCAAAATAAAGGAAAAATCTATATAAATACATGCCTAAATATAGGTCATAATTCATGTCATCAAAATATCTCATACTTTCCTCTTGCTTGTCCCCAAGCAAATTTTAAACATAAAATACAAGATGATATGAATTATGAATATGCAAAAACAAAGAAAAATCACGATATTTTGGTTGTGCTTCTATTCATAGATCACCCTCAAAGGATTGCTTCATAGCTAATAGCAATCATCATATGGTTAAAAGGAATTACATCATGGAAAGGATAATCACACTTTGCAAGAGAATCATAACATGCATCATAACTTGCAATATATCAAAATCAATCATGAGGAATCCAATTTAAACCACAAAGCCAAACAACATACTCAAAGATCTTAAGGTCTTTCAAGCAAAGGTCAAGAAACGTGAATAGGTGGGACTTTCATAAGGTAATGTGGTGCAAAAATCCGAGAAAAGGAACAACACAACTCTTTTCTTTTTGCGAACTTGAATCAACCACCATTTGAGAGCTTTGCTCCTTTTTAGACAAATTTCTTTTTCGACTTTACCTTTTTGGAAGTATGGACAACGTTGCACAAAAACCAAAGCCTAGGAGATCGGCGATTCTCTATTTCGAGATGCCTCAAACCCTTGATGCACATACCATAATCCGTTAGAAATATCGCTCAATCCGACTTTAGCAAGACACAAACACCCAGCTATGTGAATGGTGCCGAGTTACTCATCATCATGATTGACTTCCCCAAACCTATTTTGTATACTTTGAATGCACAATTTTCTTTCATGACCCTCCCACATCAAACATGCCAAAATTACACTCTTCCTAATTCCCGGATAGGTAAAGGAGGCAAAAATTTCATTGAGGGGCTGGATAAATAAAGAAGAAGCAAGAAAAATCGAGGCGCCTTAATCATATCAATAAGAAGTGTAAGAACTTATTATGCGGTTTCAACCTTCAATACTCAACATGATTTAGAATGAAAGTAATTTATCAAACATGCATGAAATTCTAATAAAGTATTCAAATCCCACATATGTCATAAATCAATTCAAGCATATTAAAATCATCATAGCTATTCCACAAAACAACATTCATCATAGAGATCATATCCATCCTAGAAGCACAAAAATTTTAAAATTTTTCAAAATTTTCAAAATAAAAAACTTGCAAGACATAAAACATGCAAATGGTATTGCAAATACCTCCATCCCATACTTAAAACTCACATTGTCGCCAATGTGAAGAAAATAAAAGATGGAAAAGGATACTCACAATGTAAGATGGCGAATCAGGCAAGGCGAATTATCAATCACGCGGTGGTGGTGGGAATCTATAAAAGCTCAATAGGGAATTCTGAATATTACAATCGGTGTTGAAGAAGAATGAATAAGGGGAACGTCCTTCGGCCGAAAATTTTTCCGGAAAAAAAAAATTTCCACGGCCTATCGGGCATTTCCACGGCCGTGGTTTTGTACGGCCACCCGTGGAATCTGGTTCTTTTATTTTGATTAGCTACGACCTGCTTTTCCACGGCCCAATTTAGCAAACCACGACTGTGGTTTTGCCTTTTTGGCCGCGGAATCCTCTTTTCTTGCCAAAAATCCAAGTTGCGTTATTCCTTTGGCTTCCTTCACTTCTTTTGGTTCTTTCTCAACCCTGACATCCAAAGACACAAGACATACCGGAAGGTATCGACGAAAAACAAACAAAAACAACTACTCTAATCTTATCTAAGAAAAGGGAAAAAGTATGCATTACCTTGGGTTGCCTCCCAAGAAGCGTTTTGTTTTAGGTCCTTAGCTAGACCAATCTCCATAGATGACTCAATGCACCTTGAACATCTTGGATTTCTCTTTAAATCCACAATTAAACTCTTCCAAGAAATCTTCGGTTCCTAATTTCACCGGCAAGTGGTAAGATCTCCCACGTACAAGCTTGTACGGTTTGATTCTCACCGGAGTCCTCCTAGCTTTCCTATGCTTTAATGGGACATAATTCAGCCTTGCGCCCCATCGTTTCCTCGATCGAGAAATCAGTTTCTCGAGAATCCTCCTAGGTTCCCCATCTCCAGCTTGGGGATGATGTATGGTCTTCTCCATGTGAATGACCTCATACTTGAACAAGAAACACTTATTGGCATTAGCGTTGAAGCGCTTGCCAAATTTACTCCTTGTAGTCCAAGGAGCATCTACTTCCAGCAGCTTTAATGGAGGTTTCATCTTCACCTTAGGAGGTTCTTTTGGAAGAGACCTCCAACTCTCCGGTGCATTCCTGAAAAAATTAAAAATTTTAATAGGAATTTCAAAGAGAGTAAAAGAATGTACCTTGTAAAGCTCTTCAAGGCTTGGGACAAGTTTCATGTTGGGATTATGATCCACACATGAAATATCTCCCAACTCAGCTGGATCCTCTTCAACCTTGGCCACACTTTCAGTAATTTGGCCAAGGTTCTCCACTTCTTCCTCTTCTTCAGTGAGGATTTCAAAAGGAGCTTAAGATTCGAGCGGAGGAACGATCGAAACTTGTGATTCTTCCTTGCTAGATGAATGATTTTCCAAGGCTTTTTCAACCTTAGAAATAACTTTTTTGGCGTCTTCTACCACTTTTAACCGATATTCCTCACGGGCTCTGAAACTTCTTCGAGCTTGTCAATTTTCTTCATCAATTCATCCAAGATCAATTCCTCCGCATCTTTGGGAGGTTTCTTTTTAACCTTCTTTGGGTGGTGCAGCTTATCCCATCTTGCAAATTCATCTTCAATGGCTTGTTCATGTTCTCTTTTGGTGGCAAACCAATGGAAGGCGTACTCCTCTTCCAAGTATCCGTAATAATATGCTATAACCGTTTGCCTCGCTACGCATATTGGATCGTATGGAGGCTTACAACCCTCAACAACCATTGTTCCATTCAAGGTCGAAAACTCATAGAAATAAAATAGATCTGCAAAATCACTAAAGTAAATAGATCAAATAACAAGAGCAAAAGCTCCCAAGCCCGACAACCAAAAACCGAATTTGGCCTAAACCGTATCCCCGGCAACGGCACCAAAAACTTGTTCGCTGAAAAGTGTGTGCGTCAAAGTCTTAAATTTATATCTAGAACTTATGCAAAAGTGAACCCGCAGTGTACGGTTCGGCGTAGTAAGACAAGAAATTTCAGAGTCGAACTCTTCAGTTCACAAATCGTCGAGCAAGTAAAATATAGAAGCTTTGCAAGTAATATTGGGAAAACAGCAATTCTAAAGATCCAAGTATCCAATTGTGGCAATTGATTCAAGATATTATATAGATGTAAGGACAGAGTCGGGATTGCAAAGGTATATCTAATGTAAGGTTATGTACGGTGAAGTTCCAAAACCCTATATGTCTCACCCAAGGACTCTCTCTATAAAGGTTGTTGAGGCTGCAATATAGAAAGAATCAAAAGAGAAGAATTACTCTCAAATACCCATGCCCAAACCCAAGGAATCAAAGACAAGCCAAAACGGTTAAGGTTGTGACACTCGAAACCGAAATAGAGGATGTTGAGTCTTATTACTACCTAGAAATGGCAAGCCAAGGCTAGGATAAAGCAAATCTTTAACTTTTGATCAAAGCAAAAGCAAAAGACTATGGCAGAGGAAACCACGGTCATATCTTGAAGAACCACGGCCGTGGAACTCAAGATTAGGCCGTGGAAAAGGTTGTCGACAAAGTTTCTCGCAACTCTCAGGGTCCAATCTGTTTTGGTTCAATCTATCATTATCTAAGCCACAACTATCAACCCTTCACCTTAGAATCGCTAAAGGGTTTTAGCCAATAACCATCATCATTGAATCAATAATCAAGTTTAAAAGAGAAAAAAAGGTAAAAATCTCGAAAACTCAATAATAGTCAAATGATCAATCTCAAATCCAAACAACAAATGTATGTGATTAATGAATGCGGAAAAGGGAACAAAAATCCTCACAACAATCTTGAGGAACTATGAAGAACGGGATGTCAATCCGTCTCCAAATGTAAACCCTAAGATAATCTCTAAGTACGTAATCTCCAAAATCGCGTCCTTCTGGGGATCTTCCCTGTACGCAATGGAATCTTCCTAAGCAATGATCCGAATATCTCTCTTCGGGGTGTAAGCAGCCTTTTTCAACTTCTCCCTAACGTCGGGACTCTAAGTCCACCCTTCAATGTTGAAGGCTATCGGATATTTGTAGGGATAAATCTAGTGTTTAAAGACAAAACCCTAAATATTTGGGCTAAAAAGAAGTTGAACCCGCTGGTATAAGAAAATACTCTGGGCTGCGTCAGACGGTATCAGAGAATACTTTGGCGCGTCAGACGGTATCAGAAGATACTTTGGGCCGCATTAAACGGTATCAGAAAATACTTTGACGCGTACTAGCTTCCTTTTATGCTCCTTTTTGTCCTGCTTCAAGGCTTGATCTTTAAATGTATCATTTCGCTCCATAATTCACCAAATTACCTATAAATGCAATAAAACTCTGTGTAGACCTCTATTCTCGCAAAGTAGGTTAATATAACCATAAATGCCATGAATGTATGTCTATGCATGCAAAATAAAGGGAAAATCTATATAAATACATGCTTAAATATAGGTCATAATTCATGTCATCAAAGACCACTACAAACAAGTCTAGGAAGTTTGTGAAAATGTTGTTCATCAACTCCATGAACACGGCGGGCGCATTCATGAGCCCGAAAGGCATCACTACAAACTTGTAGTGACTGTATCTGGTCCGAAATGTCGTCTTGGCTATGTCCTTCTCTCTCACCCTCAGCTGGTGATATTCGGATCTTGGAATACGAAATGTCGTCTTGGAATACGATCCTTAAGTGTCCTGCATGCTCCTCTTTGCTATGAGAGTATTGTAACAGTCAAAAATCAAATATGACCTAATCGGGAATTTTAGGAAGTTAAACGGGTTTAAAGGAATTAAAACCGTCTTAACAAGAGATCGATACCTAAATGATATAAACCCGGTGTTGTTTGGAGCATTTGGGAGCTTCAATTAATAAAAATGCAGTTGAGAAAAATGATCAGGACATCGGACATGTCCTAGATATGAAAAACATAGAAAGGCAAAACGGCCAAAAGAGTCGCTATTTCGTTTCTTAGCGGCTAAGAAAGACGGCTTATGAATACGCGTTTCTCGAGACAATTGCGGAATAATTATCCATACAATATTCCAGATTTATTATTCCAATTTCGAGAAGTTTGGAGAAAGGGGCTTAAACCGCTTTCGGATCGGTGAAAGGATAATTATCGACTCCACTAAAGGATAATTATCGTCTTCGCTATAAATAGCAGAAATATCGTTTATTAATTCATTTCCTTTCACGTTTTCTCGTAAAAGCTCTGATTTCTCTCAATCTTCAAACTCATATCTACTCTCCGTTTCTAATCCGATTTCAAATCCGTTCGAGTTTTTGGATTCCTCTCTTCATTCTCTTCATTTTGGTACCGAGTTTCTACATTTCCGCGCAAGGGAAGGCCTGGTCGAGCATATATGATACTAGGGAGGTTCCGTCTCTCAGATTCCGGTGAATTTGATGGTGTCCGAGCGTAGCCTGTGTCGTTGTGATTCCGAATCTTCTTTCAGATCGTCAATCGGGTTAGTAACGAATAAGTTATGAATTTATTCGTTTTTCGTATTGCGATTTAGCCTAAATTGACCTTAGGCTTGTCAAAATGGATAATTGGAAATTCCATTATGCTCGTTACTTTATTCTGGTGATTATGGGTTGTTTGTTTGATGAGATTTGATGACAGATGGGTTCAGAAATTGTCTGCGGGCAAAGCGTTGTTCTGGCGAAATTTAATTAATTAATTAATTAAAGGTTAATTAGTTAAATTGGGATTCTAGAAAATGATATAAGCTAATTAAAATCAAAGGAATGAATTTAACTGGTGTTTGAAGCGAGAAGTTTAATACGAGGAATATGATATTCTCCGCAGGTGTTGTTGAAGGTTTTGTTTAACTATAACGTAGTTGCTTTGTGACCGTATCCAAGCACGATAAAAGAGGATAGTCCGAGTGGGAAACGGACTCATTAGTTGGTTTGCGAGGTTTTATTGTTCTTACCTGCGAGGTAAGTGTATATGAATTACACTTGCTTAATATATGTTATGTATTTAATATGCTATGATTTTGTAAATGCTTGAGTGTATATATATGTTTGTTATGATTGTATGCATGCTTATATGTATATGAGTGAGACGATGATGATGACTTGATATTCCTTATGAAAGCATGCATGAGGTACATGAGATGATAGTGGAAAGAATGTGATGAAAGAATATGATGAAAGCATGAAATTGAGTTATGATATGAAAGTGATAATATAGGATGGTAATTGATTAACTAGCCCAACTGGGTCCCGCACGGGTTTCCGGGGACGAGGTCGCTACCTGATCTACAGGGGGCCTCAGAGGTCGCTACCTGATCTACAGGGGGCCTCAAGATAAGAAAAACAGCCAGGGGTCGCTGCCTGATCTACAGGGGGCCTCAAGATAAGAAAAATAGTCCAAGATCGCAACCTGATCTACAGGGGGTCTTAGGACAAGATGGCCGAGGTCGCTACCTGATCTATAGGGGGCCAAGGATGCTATCGGGTTGGCCAACCGAAAAGAAAAAAAAATAAAGAAAGAAAGAAAAGAAATACGAAAGCAATGAGAAAATATATCGTACGATCAGTTGGGGCTAGTTAGTTAATTATCACCTATGCATCGATGCAATCGAGTCTAGCATGTTATGTGTTATGTTATGATTATTTTTATGTGATGAGATGATATGTTTAGATGTGATGTGTGATAAAATGCTTGAATGTTTATGTAAAATGTGATATGAATGGTTGTGGAATTATATGTGAATGTGGATATGTATGTGTGCTTTGAAATGTGAGGAAGGGTATAGAGTGTCCTTTGGGGACAGGATATTAGATACTTATATATATTGGGAGAGTGCGATTTGTATACCCTTACTGAGCGTGTGGCTCATTGTTGTTATATCCACATATTTTTCAGCTACTCAGACTCGGCCTGATCAAGGCAAGGACATTGGACCCAACACCTGGATTTGAGATCATATCGGGTGGGCTGTTATGGGATGCTACCGCCTAGGATGTTTTGCATGGTTTTAAAACAGTTGTGTTTTGGTTAAACGGAGTTTATGACGTATGTTAGTATGTATATATGTTGTGAATATGGTTGTAAGATAAAGTTTTAAAAATTTATGTTTTCCGCTTTTCCGCTTATTGTTTTAAACAGGGTTAATTAATTGGTAATCAACTAGAAATGAAATAGGTGTCACAAGTATACCAGAATATCATCGATGAAGACCACTACAAACAAGTCTAGGAAGTCTATGAAGATGTTGTTCATCAACTCCATGAACACGACGAGCGCATTCGTGAGCCCGAAAGGCATCACTACAAACTCGTAGTGACCGTATATGGTCTGAAATGTCGTCTTGGCTATGTCCTTCTCTCTCACCCTCGGCTGGTGATATTCGGATCTTAGATCGATCCGAGAAAACATAGAAGCTCCGTGCAGCTGGTCCAATAGATCGTCGATAGGGCAATGGGTACTTATTCTTGATTGTCACCTTGTTAAGTGCGCTCCCAAGAGATACACTAGGGCAGATGAAGCTCTTATCAACTAGATCCTCGAGCTGCTTCTTAAGCTCAAGCATCTCGATAGGCGTCATGCAGTAAGGATCCTTCGAGATCGGTCACATCCCGGGCTTTGGACTCGTACTATCCTTCATGGCATAGCACTAGAAAGCCTTGCAACCCTGACCGATAAGTCTCGCAGCTTGAACTGCACTGATGACTGTACTGGTCTTTCCAAGATCCCATCAACGGAAAATCGCTACATGGCCTGACTTCCTAGTAACTGTCACTGTCCTCTTGCCGATGTCAAGAACTGCCAGATGTTGATCCATCCAATCCATGCCCAGAATAACTTTTTCATGTACTAAGTACATGACGAAGAAGTCAGCTGGCCAATTGCGACCTCTCAATCTAATAAGGCAATTGAAAACCTCTTGTGTACCTCTAATCTTACCCTCATCGGGTAATCTTATTAAGAAGGGTATCCCCTCTACGGTAACTAAGGTCAATCTATCTACACATGCATCAGATATAAAAGAATGCGTAGCACCGATATGGAAAATAACTCTGATAATAAAACCATTAATATGAATGGTACCTATGGTCGTTGGAGTTGTCGGCTCTACGGCACTCCTCGGCACATATACCCTGGTTGATGCATCTCTGGTATCTGACGTACCACCGACTCATCCTCTACCTCTCCCTTGTCCTTGAGCGGAACCCTGAAAAGTTGTAAAACTAGGAACTCTCTACTGCTACTGCTAATACTGAGGTCTTTGTCCTTCTCATACAATGGTGGCAGGTGAAGAACCCTCCTGTGATAGCACCTTGCCCTGACGGCAAAATGCAACTCTATGTTCGGCTTGCCACAAGAAAAGCAAGTCATTGTAGTCTTCTTACAATCAGCTCGGATATGTCCGACTCCTTAGCAATTATGGCACTGCCGTCCTTTGTCGGAATGCAATTGCTCCAACTCCAGCACTGGTTGGTACAGTCCTCTGCCTCTTCTCAGGACCTCTTGCCTGAGAAGCTCTCCTCTGACCCGGTCGGTCTCTCTCATAAGTAGATGCTCTATCGTGATAGTCCATTAAGGAGTCACAAAGGAAACCAACAAGGTAAGAGTGGGTAGACTCTCTCAACCTCCGAGAGAAAAGATAAACATGTTGATCCTCGGGTGGTGCGGACGGACCCAACAAAGACAGCTCCTCCTAAAACTTGTTGACAATCTCAACAATAGGAAGATCCTCGAATCCAATCTCGAGAAAATCTTGAAGTCGATCTATCCTCATAGCTACAGGGCAATAACGATCCCTGATCACAGTCTTCATTTTCCCATAGCTAGTGACCTTACTACTCATGATCCTCCACCAGTGATGAGCCTGATCATGCAGTAACGTTTGTGTTATATCGACTCGACGACCCTCTAGGCAACAGATCGCCTCCATAGCAGAATCCAACTGGCCTAGCCAAAGCTCAACCTCCAATCTAGTCTTCCCTCTTAAAGAAGGAACCTTTAGCTGGTTGAAAGCCTTCAACCAACAGTCGGGCCTCGGCTCTCTCGCCTCATCCGGAACTCTAGCAACCTCATCAGCTCTAGCAGGTCCTCCAGTCCTAGCGGTGTTGGTACAGGTCCTCCAGTCCTGATAGCTTCCTCGACTCTCTACACGTAGTCGCGGTATGCAAATGCTCCAATGGACACTCGACCGGACTCAGTCGACTATGCTCTATGAGCTCTGGACCTTGTGGTGGTCTTGCTCCCAGCCTTGGGAATAACACTCTCAGCAAATTCTTCGATGTTTGCCTCAACGATAGACGGATCAGTAACTGGGGCTTGGCCCCAACCTCTAGCTAGTCGAAATCTCCCTGCACGTCCATGTCCACGGACTGCAAGTGGAAGAGGTGGTCGACCCCTTCCTCGCCCCATAGCAGATGTAGCTCAAGTACGCGCCATCTACGACGGGGATATATATATATATATATATATATATATATATATATATATATATATATATATATATAGATATAGATATATAAGACCAACATAAAAGAAAACTAACTGCTAAGATCCGTGGAGGTTATGGTGGTTGGCCGTACATCTATCCTACACCGATAAATTTAAAACAAAACCCCTTTTTTGTAAGTGTAGACCCCTTGCGGGTTCTGTTTATTTATCTATTCGACCTTTAGAAGATTGCGAGTGTCATTATTGCCAACCTAAAGCTCTGATACCATATTGTAAAACCCCAAGTTCTAGGAACCCGAAGCGTTACAGGCTAGGACCTCATAATGAGTCCCGACCCTCAAAGTAGCCACAATAACATCGGATCTTACAATAAGACACAAATAAATGAAAACCAAAACTGTTATAAAACCAAAGGAATAACAAAGGGAAGCATCAAAGACTCGCAACCGAGTTCAAAACAAAGGAAAGAACAACAACTGAAATATAAACCCGATCCCTTCCTATAATGTATGGGAAGCCCAACTGACCACACCATCTGGATCACACAACAGCATCTCTAACCTGCGGGACATCTACAACATCGGTATAAACCGTTAGCTAACATTCTAGATATCATAAAGACAGTAAAGTCACAAACACACATAAGGTAATATAAACATATATCATGCTCACACTAACCGGTTATTATCTTTCATTAAGTTATCCATTACTAATTTAACTTCATTTGTCACACAAGAATCTCCCAAAACTCGCCTCCACTTCCGTCTGCCGATAGGAATAGATCAGCACTATCCGTTACCTGTGCGCCTGGGTTGCAAGAGCACCTCCTAGTCTCCTGCAAAATTGGACAAGTGGGCATCGCCCGGTTATCATACACTTGGGCCAAACTACGATTATAAAGGTCAATCCTAGTCCGGTTATCCGTTATAACGATAAACAACACAAACACCGCCAAAACGGTCAAACCAATATACGGAACGCGGCTAAGTAAGTCCAAGGGACTTACCTCACTTGAAGGTAAACACGAGGGTCAACAACAACTCAGTTTCCCGAAGAAGATCACCAAAGACGGGAGCAACTACAGGAAACCCTAGTCTTACAGATCACCAAGGGTCAACAACAACCAACACAACTCAAGGAAGGAACGAGAAAACAAGGAAAGGAAGCAAATCACCAAAGACGGGAGCAACTACAGGAAAACCACAGGGGCGGATGGGCAGAGGCGTTCGGGAGGTACTAGGCAAATCCGCATGGGCGGCTCTGTGCAAGCGTGAGGGGTGGCACAAAAGGTGGCATCGGGGCTTCTATTTGACAACAACACACAACAGGGGATCCAAAGCTCAATTCTTTGTTCCGCACTCTTCAAAACTCAAACAAGGGAGCATGTGAACATCCATGTATCAACAAGGGAAAGGCAACAAGAATCAAGGCTCAAACTCGATTCTTGTGAAGAAAAAGAAGAAGAAGAAGAAGAAGAAATAGAAAGAAGAAGCATGCAGTAGGCTCAAGAACGTGCGAAAGGATGAAGGGAAAGCAGACTTACACGTTCAGCAGGGTTTACAACGAAGAAGGTTGCTGCTTTGCTTAAGGTTGAAGAAGATGTAAGCAAATAACGAAAAAAGGGAGAGAAAGCGGGAATTTATAGGGAACGGCTGGGAAAGATAGAAGGAAGGACATTTATAGTGTTAGAAGATGAAAGGAAAGTTGTCCCATAAGATAGAAGATTGGATCTTCTATCTATGGAAAGAAATTAAACGGAATAAAAACAGATCGGGCGCGATTTGGAGTCAGCCGTAGGGGCGGCTGACCCTGCCGCAGGGGCGGCCCTTTTCACCGCGGGGTGGTGAAGGCTAAAAACGGGGTTTTACAATCATAACTTTCAGTTGTCTAGAGATAGAAATCCTAGGGTCAGAATACCTAATAGGAGATACAATGATTCTGAATGTAAGAGCCTTAGTTTAGGAGCTGAGTTGTGCTGAGCCAGGGCTGAGCCGCCCTTGCGGGCTTTGTGAGCCGCCACTACGCCTCAAGAGGGCCGCCCTTGCGCCTTGCCTGATCCGCCCCTGCGGGTTTGTGCGGCTGCAGCCACCTTTGTTGACCTATTGACCTTGCTTTTGGCTAGCTTCTTATATAAGCTTCTCATAGCTTCAGATGAGGGGTTTCCTCATCTCTCCAGCTTCTCTCTTCCTCCTCACGTTCATCTTCTCTTCTCTTCTTCCTTGATCTTCTTTGGTCTCTCCTTGATCTTGTGTGTGAATTTTTGAGAGTTTGTTTGAGGTTTTGAGCTTGGATGATCATGAGGATGATGTTGAGAGTCTTTGCTGATGTGTTGAGGTTGTGAAGGTGTTGATTGTTCTTAGTTGCTTCTTAGGGTTCTACTGAGGTGAGATCTCCATCTTCCTTTCTTATTGTTCCTTGCTTCTTTCTTTCTTCTTTAGTTTAGGATCACAAGCTGAGCTTGTGTGGATCTTTTCCTGGACGTTTTGATGTTCATACATGTGTATATATGTATGTGTTATGTTGTTGCGTGATGGAGAAGTGAAGAGAGTCAAGAGAAAGATCGAAGAGAAGTCGGGGCCGACCTTCTGCACAGACAGCCGCCCCTGCGCCTGCTTTGAGCCGCACCTGCGCTTGGTGTGTAAGCCGCCCCTGCGCCCTGAGCCATCCGCCCCTGCGCCTGACTGGTTCAGCGCCCCTGCGTCCTTTGTTTCCGCTGGTGCGTCTAGGGCATACCTTGTTGGTATGATTCTTTCTTCCTTTCCTTTAGCCTTGGCTAAGATGATAGCTAGGCTATCTTGGTTAGGATGAGTTATATGTTGGAGATGTGCCTTAGGCACTTGTATTAATGTTAAGGATATGCCTTAGGCATTTGTGAGCATGTTATGATTTTGAGGTTTAGATTGAGGTTGTAGGTTGGTTATGGTTATGGAGACGAGTCTCCTAACCCTTGCAGTATGTGATGTTGTGTGCCTTTCGATTGCAGGCGTTGATTACTTCCCCAAGGGGAAGCTGTGACGTGGTATTGGATACGAGTATTACAGGTAAGTCCATAGGACTTACTTAGCGTTCAGTTATGGATTTGTGTGATTGTGATGGTTGTGTGTATTCATATGATTGTGCATTTACAACCTAAACCGGACTAGGACGACCTTTTATTACATTAAATGGCCCAAGTGTATTATAACGGGTCGTAACCACCGGTCTCCGCCTGCTGGTAGGAGGAGGTGCTCTGAAGATGATCTCACAGGAGGGGACGAGTGATGTTGACCCCCATGCAAAACTCCTGTGTTACGTTGGATGGGAGGAGGTTCTTGATGCTCCTCGTGTTACAAAAGAAGTTCAATTAGTAATGGAATAACGAAATTGAAAGATAATAAATGAATGTGTGTGGCATTGCATATATGAGATGTTGGTGTGTGTTTGTGCTATTAATTTCATACTTATTCATTATTGTAGCTAACGGTGTATACCGTGTTGTAGATGATCTGCAGGTTATGAAGACTGCAGAGTGAGCCAGATGGTGTGACCAGTCGAGGACTTCTGTACATTAGGATGCGTGGGATATGGGATCTTTTGTATCAAATGTTTATGGTTGATGTTTTGTACTCGTCTTTGTGTTTGTAAACTCTTTTGATGTATTATATACAGATTTTATGTATTTGGTTTTAATCAACATGTGCCTTGTTGTAAGATCCAATGAACTTGTTGTCAGGCTAGGGTCAAGATCCATTGTGAGATCCTAGCCCAATGTAGTACTCCGAGTCCCGTGTATTTAGGGTGTTACAAAGTTGGTATCAAAGCCTTAGGTTGACAACAATGGTACTTGCTATCTGCAATAAAGGTAGAGTGGATAAATAAATAGAACGCACATGGGGTCTGACTTTTAAAAAGGTTTTTGGTTTTAAAGCGAGTACAGATGTTTTGGGATAGTATGTACAGAAGCCGTCACTCATCTGAGGATCTCGACAGTATAGATATATATAGATATAGATATCTTCTATTTGTTGAGGTGTATGCATGCACTATTAACTATTATATATATCTATACATATGGCCTATATATAGCCTTATAAGATTAGGTGCGTATATTCTACAGATGGCTCAAACTAGAGTAGTATCTGTAGTGGGACGAGGTAGGGGTATACCCCCTCTTCCTCCAATAGCGCTAAGTCAGGGACCAGTTTCCGCTGTTGTTCCACCTATGGCAGAGGACGAGTTTGAAGAGGCTGATCATGTCTCCATGAGTAGATCCGAGTTTCAAGAATATATGCGCCAAGTATACGAGGTAGGGACTTTTTTAAAAACTCCCTAGAGTATTTTTGTTTCTCAGGACTTGCAAATAAAATCCCGAGAAAAAGCTCTCGGCCAAAGCTTTTACGGGACTTGTAAAACTCCCTACCGTAATGCAAAAAAAGTCCCGGGAAACTTAAGATTTGTACTAGTGCCAGGTGGTAAACAGAGTCCGGCTGGTGGACGTTTGAGTAGTTTCCGCTCTACACGGACTTCTGGTGAGATGAGAACTTGTTACAATTGTGAGAAGTCTGGACATATACGACCACAGTGTCCAAGATCGCTAGTGACTTGCTTTACCTGTGGTAGACAGGGTCATAGAGTTGCCTTCTGTAGGCAAGGTAGAGTTACATCACAACAAGGTTCCTCTTCTGCCAGTATGACGGGAGATGGTTAGAGGACACTTCAGCAACAGACACAGGGACAACCGAGAGTTCCAGATCGTCAGTCTACTCAGGGATCCGTTCCCAGACCGAGTAGAGATAAGGGTCGTGGTAGGAGTGCCATAAATACCAGAAGAGCTCAGGGTAGAGCCTTTGAGTTGGGAGCAGTGCAGAGAAGTCCCCTGTACTAGTTGTAGAGATGAGACGTTTATGTCTCAACTGTGGCTATCCAGATCATTTGCGCACTGAGTGCCCCTCGGCACCGATAGCTTGCTTCATTTGTGGCAAACTAGGCTATCTGGCCCCTTTCTGTCAGAAAGATAGTGTTTCTTCTCAGCAAGACTTTCCTCTTTCCGGTGCAGAAAGAGTTGAAGTGGAGGCTATGGCGATGTCCTCAAAGATACCTGAGGAGCATAGATCCGAGCTTGAGTGATGATATGCAATGGAACTGCTGACGTTAGATGTTACAGGTACCATTCTCATTAATGGTTCATCTAGTGGAGTTTTGTTTGTTGTGATTGCTATGTACTCCTTGTCTTTCGATGCACGCGTTAATAGTGGAATGTGGAAACAGTATAAGGTAAACTTTCCTTTACAGGATTACCAGTTAGGGGTCTGAGGTACCCGCACGATATGTGGTTGTCCCATTTATTCAGGGACTTGTGTATGGTTTGCAGACTTCTTTGTCATGCCGTAGGTGCATGAAGAAGTCATTATGTGTATGGATTGGATGAATAGATATTATATTGTGTTAGATATTAGTAGGAAGTCTATTATAGTCTTTACTAAGATGGATTAGATAGAGGACTTCCGAGGTTAAGGCCTTTGGAGAGACGGGTTTATCATCAGGTCTGTACAAGCAGCGAGTTGATAGCACAAGGATGTGACGCCTTCTGGTGTTATACCATGAAGGAGTGAGATAGTCTAATATTGGAAGGTATTCAAGTGGTTTATGAGCTTATAGACGTGTTATTGAACCGTCTAATTTCCGCCCCAGCGGAGTGTGGACACTGTTATCGAGTTACAGTCTACACTCATTATCTTCTTAGTATTAAATGCCAGGAGAAAAGCTCAAATAATCTTTAATGTTTTGGATTTTGGGACTGAAGAACACCCCATCTCATCTCCCAAGGAAAATGACAAAGATTTAAAGAGAGAGATATGTCAGTGGCAGCATCCACCTTAACAGCTAGGAGAAGAGAATAAGAATTTTCAATCAAAGCTCAGATTGACACATCCATTTCATTGCTTTGGTTGCATCTCTGAATTACCCAGTACCATTACAAGCATTATGTGATCAATTATTTTTTACTGTATGGTGAAGACTTTTGGCTAGTATCATTCACCCAAAACTTTTCTTGTTTTTCAAACCAATAATTTTCATTTCAAGTAAAACTTGTGACCTTATATATTTCTTGTGTTATGTGTTCTCCATTTCCACCAACTATATGGTGGATCAATTCTCTTTCTTGTTAAAAAAAATAAAGTGTTTATAAGTTCATTTGAATGAATCTCCTGAGTAAAACTGAAGCTGTATGCATTTTTGTACACACCTTTCTGAACATTAAACAGTTGGTGAGAGCAAATATATGTTTGTATATAGGGATGTGGTGCTAGACTCCTTAAGTGGTTAGCCTGGAGATTCGAGTTCGAATCCTCCCGGCATCATGTATGGAAAAACTGATATTGGGAGGGTATCCCCCAGCAATGGGCCACGATTTAGTACCCGATACGGACGTAGATCGGCAAAGCCGATCGAACCGGGTGTTCTAACTAACTTTTCAAAAAAAATATATATATATATATATGTTTGCATATATATATATATATGTTTGCATATATATATATATATGTTTGCATATATTTCATCATTGACATGCAAGTTTGCTTGGTTTTCATCATTCTGCGTTGCATATTTGCATGCACTGTCTCTTAATTTCAGGAAATTGATGAGTTCACATACATTTAACTATTTTGACCCATTATTTTGTTTATTTTTAAAACTTTTGATGGTCAAACAAAGGGCAGGTGTGAAGTGGACTACTTTTTTGGTGTTGAAGATCATTCTCTTAACAAAAAGACTCTATTGTGTGGAATGTGTATGACACCAAAAAAGATGGCATAAATTGTCCTCTCAATGCAATATTATATTACAAAAAAAAAAAGGATTGGAAAATGTGATCCTTTTTGCACTCTTGCAGTTGAAGTAAAGCCTACCCTTTATCTCTTTCCCTTGTACTCATTTTACTAGCTTTTGTATTATCCCCATCCCCAATTTTTGTGAGAAGCACCATAATAGATATTAATAATCTAGCAACTTGAAAATGATCAAAAAAAGCCCAGCAACTTTATATTGTATTGCCCTTGGTTGTCTTTTTTAATAAAGTAGGGGCATCAAGCATGCAATGTTATTCTCTATAACTCCAATCCTCCATATTCAGCTTTCACTCCTCAAATTTGTGTTAAAGAAAAGGTATAGCTGAACCTAAAGTATAATCTATCTTTTCCTTCATTTCATCTACATTCATATGTAAGTAATGAATGAAGATTGTAGTGTAAATTGTGTTAGAGAGTGAATCTAGTGTTAGTGGAGGGTGATTGAAAAGAGAATAAGTTAAGTACAGACAGTAGGACAAAATGTCATGCATTTTTGCAGCATTCAATTCATTGGATGGTATATGATGAACAACTTAACTGCATATTTCTCTGTTGAATATAAACTCTTTTACTGTTTTGTGCTATTCAGTTTGCTTATTTTTCTCCGAGAAGCTTTAGCAGCACCCAGATTGGAGGATTTATTGGAATATTATTTGGATTATATATATGAGTAGCATGAATTCCAATGCAATATCTTTGAACCGCCCAAAATATGATTGAGATGATTAGTGCAGAAACTGAAAGTAATGGTTGCTGCTAAGACCACAATATAGTGTGAGCCATGCGCACTTTTTCAACGATGAAATCAATTTAAAGGAGGAACGTAAAGATGACTTGGCTTCCATTACACAAAAAGTAAAACCTTGTGTTCTTTCAACTAAGTAATCATATGTATTGCTTTTTGATCAATCAAGGTTCTCGCTTCTAATTAATAAACAAAATCTGCTGTTAAGTATATAAGGTTCGTCGATTACTCAAATCTTGTGCACTGTATTGTTAAAAATATACGAAGATTGCATAGTTTCTACAACCAACCATTCCTTGAGTGGACAACTCTCATATATATCTTTGGTTCAACCAAATATGGTAGGGATAAGGCTTATGAGAAAATATTACATAAATTCTTTCACAAAGAAGCCAGCATCAAAGAGGCACTTCACGTTAGTACCGATTGGTAAGAGAGCTCAAAAGCTGTCACAATGCAAAATGGAAGTCAATCCACCAGCTGAAAATCCAAATAGAATAGCATAATGGGGCAAATCTTCAGTAATAATCACTACAAAGAAACGCGGTGCAAAACAACATATAAGAGAGTGAACTTTGGTAGGTAAAAACTAACAACCCATACATTTTCTGCAGATTTTAGCCATTTTGCGAGTACATCTTCAATCACAGCAAGCCAAATTCTTGCTCCTCTGAAATGAAACTTAGTAACCTACTTTGCCAAACCACGAAAAGGAAAAGACTTAGTATAGATTGTGAACAAAAGTCCTCAAAATTCGTTGCAGCAATAGAATTTGAAGTAACAGGTACATTTACATACTACCTCTTTAGTTATGATGATTGCTTTGACATGTTAATCCCTCAAAAACCGACATCCAAAAGAGAGATTCAACATCAAAATTCGTTGAGAAAAACCCTATGGCATCAATATCCGAGCTGCAAACCCTTTATGACGAGTATGTTGCACATCAAGTTCATATTGCGCCGTCTCAAGTTAGGGCATTGCAGGCCATACAAGATTGATATCGTTTTAGTAAGGAGAAAATATAAAAAATAAGAATTTTATTAAAACTATTTATTACCTCAATAAATTTAAACTAATTAATTGTATAATATAAGTGTATCTATATATATTAAATTAAAAAAATCTAGAAGAGTTAACTAAAATTCATTTTTTTATTTTGGATAAAAATAATATGTTATAAACTTTTATTTATTTTTGAATTAAAATAAAATATAGAAATTAAGTTTAAAACTAATTCAAAAATAATGGATGTATAAGTACTTTTTGTTTTACACTTTACATTTAAAAAAATATATATAGAAAAGTATATTAAAAACTAATTGTGTACCCTTATTTAGAATAAAAGTATAGTAAATTTATATTTATTTTCGATTTAGTTTTAAATTTAATTTTCTATAATTTTATTTTAATATGAAAATTTAAAAAATTACTATAGTTTTTATTTTAGTTATTATTTTAGTTCATAAATAAATAAAAACTTTAAATTACTTCTTTTTTCCGGATTTTTTTAAATTAAAAAAAATTTTATACTTAGTATCATGATTCAATTATTTTTTTTATCATTTTATGTGAGGATCATTTACATATAACACTCAAATTCAATCATTTTACGTGAGATCTTTTCCAAAGTTTAAGGCACACGCAGGTCTGACTGATCACCAACACCTGAAGTAATCCTAAAATTCAACAATATATAAAACCATTAGCTAGTGTCCTAAAGTCAGATCCGAAGCTCAGGAATCAGATCAACGCATCATATGAGGAACATCAAAACAACATAATATATATACAGTCAAGTTCACCTCATAAAACTATCACAATTAAACCTAAACCAAAAAGAAAAGTATAGATCACAGTTTCTCAAGTCAAATTATCTAACTTCCTAACATTGCATACTATGTAGAACTACCGAAAAGTCCAACAAACAATCTAGCACAACAAACGATAAGCCAAAGTATGTACACTAACCCACTGAACTTGTAATTCAACTCCGTACTATCATTCCGCAAATAACGTAAATCAACTTCGTACTATCATTCATCAAAAACTCCATCTAAATTATAATTAACTTATCAACAACTTAACTCACCCGATTTAATCAAACTTAAATCGATTACGTAAAATCCTGGAAAATCAGATATTACAATTATTAATTCTAAAATCCGATTCTACATTCTAACATGTCTAAAACTAATAAAAATCGAAAAAAAAAAACATTAATTCTAAAATTTTTGATTTTCTATACTAACATGTCTAAATCTAGTAAAAAGAATAATAAAGGTATTAATTCTCCGATATCGGTTCTCAATTATACCATGACTAAAACTAGGAAATAAAATGACAAAAACGAATAGAAATAATAATCCCGTTAAATAAAAAAATATACTTACTTTCATATGTGTAAGAAGCTCATTTATATAGTTCTTTTCATCAAACGGAAGATTAACGCTTTGACATGTTGTGTTTTCGTGCTAGCTGTGATATGTGCATATGATCTGTCAGATCTTGTTTGCTAGCGCGAGATAGGTATAGCTGGAGATGATTATTTCCTCCATGCTATGGTGTGTGTTAAGATTAGCTGGAGATGGTTCTTTCCTCCATGCTATCATTGATGGACATAGTGTGAGTGGAGACGGTTTTCCTCCACGTAGTAATGTTATGTGTACATTTTGG
Organism: Fagopyrum homotropicum; assembly: GCA_033239125.1. Classification (NCBI taxonomy): domain Eukaryota; kingdom Viridiplantae; phylum Streptophyta; class Magnoliopsida; order Caryophyllales; family Polygonaceae; genus Fagopyrum; species Fagopyrum homotropicum. The sequence continues at coordinate 47,484,401 of BSWB01000002.1, forward strand.
CTGGAGACGGCTTTCCTCCTGTTCGCCCCTAGAGGTGTGTGCAAATAAGTTTTAAATTTATAAAACTAGAATCAAGCAGCGAACCCGCAGTGTACGGATCGACGTAGTTAAGCAAGAATTCCAGAGTATCGAACACAGGGATTTGGGGGGAACGAACTCGATTGCAGGTTATCAAGCAAGTAAATATAAGAGTTTTGCAAATTATTGGGAAAACAACAATCCTAAAGATCCAGGTATCCAGCTGTGGCAATCGATTCAAGATATACTTAATGATGTAAAGACAGAGTTGAGATATGCAAAGGTATACTAATGTAAGGTAATCGTACGGTGAAGTTCCAAAAACCTTATATAACTCACCTACAAGGCACTCTCTATACAGGTTGTTGAGGCTCAATATAGAGGGATTCTAGAGGCGAGAATTAGTGTCGAATACCCAAACTTATAACCCAAGGATCAAGACTAACTTAACCGATTGAGGTTGCGACACTCACAATCGAGGTAGAGGTTGTTGAGGCTTCACTACCACCTAGAAAAGACAAGTCTAAACTAAGCTAAAGTAAATCTTTAACTTTGGATTAAAGTAAAAGCAGGTTCGTAGACTTAGGGGAAATCACGGTTAGTTCTTGAGGTTCCACGGCCGTGGACTCAAGAACAGACCGTAATTTAGGGTTGTCGGCGACAATTCTCTAACTCTCAGGGTCTAATCTGTTTGCGATCGATCTATCATCACCTAAGCCACAACTATCAACCCTTCACCTTAGAATTGTTAAGGGTTTTTAGCCAATAACAGTCATATTGATATCAATTCAAGAATTAAAAGATAAAAAGATGAAAACTTTCAAGAACTTTCAATAATCTTCAATTCAATCTCAAAATCACAAAGGGAATAAGCAATGTCAAAAGATTCACAATAGAACAAACAATCGTAATCCTAGGAAAGAAAAGAAAACGGGATGTCAATCCGTTTTCCAAATCGAACCTAATCAAGAAGAGAGATCTTCTTGCAAAATCTTCCAAGAACTTCGATCTTCCGCAAATCCGGAGATCTCCACAGCAATCTCCACCAAAAGTGCGAGATTAGAGGAATTCCAAACACGAACTTCGATCTCTTCAAAGAGATGTCAATTGCTTCCAAGCAAGCTATACAAAAATGTCCTCGTGTCTAAGCGGCGATCGATGAGGGTAAACGGGGTAGCCAAGGTGACGGAATCTTGCTTCGTCCGTCTTTTTATAGTGTAGGGCAAATGTCGGCCCGGCCCAATCTTTAAAAGATCGTGGCTTCAAAGTGTGGCGAAAAGATTCGCCAAGATCACGGTCGTGGAAGTGTTCCACGACCGTAATTTAGAGCGTGGAAACAAATACGGTTTGCAACATATGTTCCACGGCCGTGTAATCCCCTGGAATGAACATGAATTTCTGACTCCAAATCCACGGCCGTAATTCTGAACGTGGTTTGTGATACGGCCGTATTTTAGGGCGTAATTTAGGGCAAGAACGTGATTCTTCCCTAAACTCGTGCATTCCTCAAGCTAAGACTCCAAATTGCTTCCAAAGAATGTCCTCAATCTATGGACATATCAACTCAACTCTCCTTTGCTCGTTTCCGTTCGGAAATAGCTCCAAATTACCTATAATCAACATAGACTAGTGTAGACATCCATATCGACAATATAGGTAATACTAGCTCACATATGCGTAAAGTTCAATCAAAGACTATCAATATGAATCAAATACGTTTAGAAAACGTGCCTAAAATATCACAATATTTCATGCTAACAAATAACCCCATACTTAACACTTGCTTGTCCCTAAGCAAGGTATTTCAAAAAGCTTTAAACAAGAGTTAGGATGAAATATGTGTACCTTCTTTTGGATGAATGTGACTTCTAAAGAATAGATCATTCTCAAACCTTGCTTCAATCGTTTATCAAACTTTCACACACTTAATCAAATAGTAAAAGGTAAAGAAAATTCATGAATCAACTCAACTTCTAAACAAGCATTATAATCTTCAAACATTAACAAAATCAATCTCAACAAACTTCAATTTAGATCACCAAGTCATATAACATTCTTTTGATCTTAAGGACTTCCAAAGAAAAGGTCTAGAACATGGAAGGGAAGGGAAAACTTTAAGGGAAAGTGGTGCATAAATCCGGGAAAGTGGACAACTACCTTCTTCTTCTTATGCGGTTTCCGCAACACTTCAACTTAGAGCTTCGCTCTCTTCTTTTCATTTTTCGACTTTACTTTTGGAGTTATGGATAGAGGTGCACAAAAACCGAAGCCTAGGAGATCGGCGTTTCTCAAATTTTTCAAGAGATGCCTCAAACCCTTAGCGCACATACCATAATCCGCTAGGAATATCGCTCAATCCGACTTTGGCAAGACACAAACACCCGGCTATGTGAATGGTGCCGAGTTACTCATCGTCATGATTGACTTCCCCAAACCTATAATTTCTTTCTATTCAATTGATTGCAAATAATTGCTCTCATGGCCCTCCCACATCAAACATGCCTTTTTCTCATTCACTTCTCCAAATTCCCGGATAGGTAAAGGAGGCTAATATCTCAATGAGGAGCTAGATGATCAAAGAAAGAGGAAAGAAAGTATTGAATTGCCTTAATCATTTCAAAAGGAAGTATAGGAACTTATAACATGATTTCAACTTCAATTTTCTAGCATGATTTAGGTAACATTCTCACATTATAAAACTTGCAAAAGAGGTAAAATTCATTCATTCAAACTCTTTTCAATTCACAATCCTTTTAAGCATGCAATTGTCATCAAACTCAATTCACAAGTAGTGATTATCATGGAAATCATCTCAATTCATTAGAAGCACAAAATTTTCAAAATTTTTCAATTTTTATGGGTTTTTCAAGTCATTTTTCATGCAATGCAATAAGGAAACATGTAACACATAATGAAGATGCAACGATAGTCTCGAATGAAAGCAAACATAGAGAGTAGAGTTATTACAAACTTTTAGTACATCCCACCCCATACTTAGGACGAACATTGTCCCTAATGTTCAAAAGAAATAAGGAAAAGAAGAAAAGAAAAAGAAACTCACAAAATGGTGGCGGGAATGTCTAAAACAAACGATCATGCGTCCAATCACTGCGGCGGCGGTGGAGGTGGGAATGGAGAGAAACTCGGATCATAGAACCGCCCAAACTGCTGGCGGTAGACGTCCCTCATCATGTGGTCAAGGTCGTCTAAGCGTCCGTCTCTAGCATCCGCCCGGATCTCTAGCGCTCCAACTCTCTCCGAAAGTCCGGTAGCCCAATCCGGCATCTGCTCATACCATCCCGGGGCGTGACTGTACCATGATGGAGCATCGGATGGTGCTAGTGTTGGTGGTGGTGGTGGTGCTGCTGGCTGCGCCATGGACCAAGGAGGGGGTGTGTCATACCAAGTGGGAGGTGTAGTCATCCACGTGGGCCTCTCACTCACGCTAGCGCGGCGAGATGACGAGCCTGAAGCTCTAGCTGGACGTGGAGAGCGCCTAGGTACATCCTGGGCCGCCTCCGGCTGATCCGGAAACGTGCCGAACTCGTGCTCCGCTCCTCCACCACTCTCGTACTGACCTCCCATGCCCTCCTCCTCCACAACCGGTGGTGGAACGTAGGGGGGAGCTACTAGCCTGTTCGCATGCATCGCAGCGAACGTCTCCTTCCAATTGTGGCGTCCCGCCACAATGGAATACTCCGGCAGCCACTCAATCCCTCTACCCGTCCTAGTCTCCCAAGGCATGCCCGCATAAGGCGGACCTCCATGTGTGGGGAAGATGAGTCCCCTAACCATAAAAGCATGTAGCCCTAAGGGAACCGCCGGTATACGGGTGCAAGCAGAAAAGTCAACGCCAAACGTCCTAGCAATGTGGGTCACTATCCCACCATATCCAATGTTCCCTTTCTTCTTGTTCTTAAGTTTACTCATCGTAGCCGCCAAAAGAGTGGCACAATCTGCACGGCGACCGTATAGCATACTATAGAGCAAGAATAGCTCATCCGTCTTGATCTTTTGGGGCGTCTCCGTCCTAGGAAAGAGACACTCCGAAAGAACGCGGTGTGCTATCTTCAAGGCTAGATGGTACATCAATCTAGCCTTGGTATCGGCGGGTTGCCAACGGTCCTCGTCGGCGTAAATCATGGCTACTTCCTCCCAAAAATCCTTGGGGTAAACTCCGCTCAGAAATCGACCGTTATAGGTCTCATGGAACCCGAAAATGGTCCCAAACTCAACAATACTCAAATGATAGTCTCGTTCCATGAGACGGAAGGAGACGGTCCTATCTACGTGGCTGTGCTCGAAGGACGTCACAACCTCCCGGGTAATCTCCTCATAAGCGTCTTCACGAATGTTCGTGAAGACAAGCAATCCGGCTCTATCCAAGAGCCATGTAAGATCATCAACAATGTTGAGAGGATGTAGATCCTCCAACAACAAATACCTAGGACCTATCACTGTCCTCTCCTTGATCCGGTCAAGTGCTACAAGGTGGTTCTCATGTATGGTTGGGATGCTAGGGTGAGGAGGTGAAGATGGAGGTGAAGGTGAGGATGGTAGTGAGGGAGATGAGGGTGGTGGTGCCCTAGAGGTGGAGGGATTGCCCTTTCTTTTCTTATTCTGCTCTCCCTTTTTCTCCTTTATCCTTCCTGACACTCTCCTTACGAAATCCATTTTTCACCAAAAAATTACGGTCTGTTCTTAGATTCCACGGCCGTGGTTTACCCAGAGACCGTGATTCGTCTCAGAAACTTGCAAATCTCAGCAAATTCACCAACAATCACCACAACAAGCAGCCCTAATCTAATTCCTTCCAGTCTTTGTCAGTTCTTCCTAAGAATCTATAGCAAAAACGAACCAAATCCACGAAATTGAAGAAGAAAGAATAAACCTCTTTTTCGGATTGAAAAACCCGAAATGCACGTTTGTTGATGGATTTCCGCTCGGTTTGTTGCTTGGATCTTGTTCGTGGTTGGATTTGCTGCAGTTTAGGATGAAGAATCGTTGAAAACGATAAGAAAACGAAGAATTGGAGAGGGTCGTGGGATTTCGGCGTTTTAGGTCGTGGAAAGGGGTAAATTTGTGGTTAGTTTTGTGAAGAATGTAGCTTATATACTCGCAGGCAAAATTTTGAAAATCACGGTCTGTCGGGGTGTTCCACGGCCGTGGAAGTGTACGGACCCGTGGTTTTGGTGATTTTTCAAAGGCTTTTGAGAATTACGGCCACTGTAGCTATGACGACCGTAATTTAGACCGTGGAACCTTCTGTAAAGCTTCAAAGTCCAAATTTCGTCGCCTTTCTTCGACATTATTCTCCCTTTCTCCTTTTCCATCGATCCTACAACCAAAAACACGAACATACCGGAAGAAATCGAGGCAAAATAAAGCGAAAACGTCTATTCTAAGCTAAACTATGAATCGAAAATAAAAATAAAAATGCAATACCTTGGGTTGCCTCCCAAGAAGCGCTTTGTTTAAGGTCCGTAGCTAGACCAAACTCGCACTTATTCGAGTGTGGTAGGCGCAAACTCCTCAGCTTGGGGTTCCGGTGTGTACTTCTTGAGTCGTTGACCGTTCACCTTGAAACTTCCGCTAGCTTCACCCCATACTTCAACTGCACCATGGGAGAAAATGCGTTTGATTAGAAAAGGTCCGGTCCAACGGGATTTAAGCTTACCTGGAAAGAGGCGAAGTCTTGAATTGAAGAGGAGAACTTGATCTCCCTCTTTGAAGTCCTTTGGAATGATATGCTTATCATGCCAACGCTTTGCTCTTTCCTTGTAGATCTTAGCGTTTTCATAGGCGTTCAAGCGAAGTTCATCCAGCTTGTTGATGTCTAGGAGACGCTTCTCTCCTGCTTCTTTCATGCCGAAATTCAGCCACTTGATGGCCCAAAACGCTTTGTGCTCTAACTCTACCGGCAAATGACAGGACTTCCCATACACAAGGTTGTATGGTGTGGTTCCTATGGGAGTCTTGTACGCAGTCCGGTACGCCCATAATGCATCATCTAGCTTCAAGGACCAATCCTTCCTAGTCTTTGAAACCGTCTTCTCTAGAATTCCCTTGATCTCCCTATTTGAGATCTCAACTTGTCCACTCGTTTGAGGATGGTAAGGGGTAGCGATCTTGTGAGTAACCCCATACTTAGCTAGAAGAGCTTCAAAGCGACGGGCTATGAAGTGAGAACCTCCATCACTAATGATTGTCCTTGGTGTTCCAAATCGCGGAAAGATGGTCTTGTTGAAGAATTTAACCACCACCATGGCATCATTTGTGGGAGAGGCGATTGCTTCCACCCATCTAGAAACGTAGTCTACCGCCAATAGTATGTATTGGTTTCCACAAGAAGATGGGAATGGTCCCATGAAATTGACTCCCCAAACGTCGAAAATCTCCACCTCTTGGATGTTGTTGAGGGGCATCTCGTTCCTTCTAGAAATATTGCCTGTTCTTTGACAAGCATCGCAGCAAGAGACAAAGGATTGCACATCTCTAAATAAGGTAGGCCAATAGAATCCAGATTGCAATACCTTTGCGCTAGTCTTGTTCGAACTAGCGTGTCCTCCACAAGGTAGTGAATGACAATGGCGGATGACACTTTGCATTTCATCTTCCGGCACACGTCGCCGAATGATGCCATCCGGACCTCTCTTGAAGAGGAGAGGCTCGTTCCAATAGTATTCCCGGACGTCCTTAAAGAACTTCTTCCTTTGTGAGTAGGATAGTCCGGGTGGTATCTCCTGGCAAACCAAATAGTTAACAAAATCAGCAAACCATGGTTCGTTACCTTTGGAGATCTCGTTGATGCACTCTTCTATGATGTGTAAGTGTTCGTCCGGAAAGGAGTCATCAATGGGTAGATGGTCGTCCTCTAGATGTGTGAGGCGACTCAAATGATCCGCAACAGAATTTTCTGAACCTTTCTTGTCGCGGATCTCAAGATCGAACTCTTGTAGGAGAAGAATCCATCTAATTAGCCTTGGCTTCGCGTCTTTCTTCGCAAGGAGGTACCGGATCGCAGCATGATCCGTGTAGACAATCACCTTTGCACCTACAAGATAAGAGCGAAACTTGTCAATAGCGTAGACAATGGCTAGAAACTCTTTTTCTGTAGTGGCGTAGTTGAGCTGAGCTTCGTCTAGCGTCTTGCTAGCGTAGTATATGGCATGGGTTCACCCTTCCTTTCGTTGTCCAAGAACAGCTCCAATAGCTACGTCACTAGCGTCGCACATAATCTCGAAGGGGAGAGTCCAATCCGGGGGTTGGATAATAGGTGCTGAAATTAGAGCTTGCCGAATGGTGTTAAACGCATCTAAACATTCCTGCGAAAACTCAAAAACCGCATCCTTCATCAATAGATTAGTGAGAGGTTTTGATATCTTAGAAAAGTCCTTAATGAAGCGTCTATAAAATCCAGCATGTCCTAGAAAACTTCTTATCCCTTTCACCGAAATTGGGGGAGGAAGTTTCTCTATGGTCTCTATCTTAGCTTTGTCTACCTCTATCCCTCTACTAGAGACTAAGTGACCTAATACGATTCCTTCCTTAACCATGAATTGACACTTTTCCCAATTAAGAACTAGGTTAGTGTCTTCACAACGTTGTAAAACAAGAGAAAGGTTAGAGAGGCAATCGTTAAAAGAGGAACCGTATACGGAGAAGTCGTCCATGAAGACTTCCATGATTTCCTCTACGTACTCGGAGAAGATGGCCATCATGCACCGTTGAAAGGTGGCTGGGGCGTTGCAAAGCCCGAACGGCATTCTCCTATAAGCGAACGTACCCCAAGGGCACGTGAATGTGGTCTTCTCTTGATCGTCCGGATGTATCGGAATCTGAAAGAAACCACTATAACCGTCAAGGTAGCAAAAATGTGAATGTTGTGCTAACCTTTCAAGCATTTGATCAATGAATGGCAATGGAAAGTGATCCTTCCGCGTTGTGTTGTTGAGCTTGCGGTAGTCTATGCACATTCGCCATCCAGTCACGGTTCGGGTAGGAATGAGTTCGTTGTTCTTGTTGGTGATGACCGTCATTCCTCCCTTCTTCGGAACTACTTGAACTGGACTCACCCATTTGCTATCGGAGATAGGATAGATGATACCTGCGTCAAGAAGTTTAAGAATTTCCTTCTTGACAACCTCCTTCATGGTCGGATTCAACCGCCTTTGAGGTTGTCTTGAAGTTCTAAAATCCTCCTCCATTAGTATCTTATGCATACATAGGGAGGGTTTGATTCCTACTAAATCCTCGATAGTGTAGCCTATGGCCTTTCTATGTTTCCTAAGGACTGTCATGAGCTGTTCATGTTCATCTATGCTTAGTTCGGAGCTAACAATGACCGGAAAGGTATAATTAGATCCAAGAAAAGCGTACCTTAGATGAGTAGGAAGTGGTTTGAGTTCCATCACTTTCGGAGCTTCCAATGGTCCTTGAGGGGCATCCGACGTTTCCTTAGAAGTTTCTAAGGTTGTTGAGTGGTTTGGAGAAGAATCAAAAGAAGTTGAAGAAGTAAGTCGATCACCTTCTTCCACGGTCAGAATTACGGCCTCCTCATGTGTTCCACGGCCGTGTAATCCCCTGGAATGGAGGTCGATTTTGGTTGTGAAATCCACGGTCGTGGAATACAGGGTATGACCGTGGATTCTTACATTCTCAGCCTCATCGTGGAGTTTTTCAAACTCCACTCCATGCACCTCTTCTTGTGCTTCTAAGGCTTCAATTTCCTCTTTGCACTCTTCTTCTTCCCCTACATTGGTTAGACTCATAGTGATAACCTTTTGTAAAGGATCGTTAAAGAGAATCGCACTTACCTCCTCCCTAGACAAACCTTCTTCATCTTGGATATCGTAAACATCCTCATCAAAGATTGGCTCCTTTACTAGAGTGGAAAGAACGAACTCTACTTTCTCTTCTCCAATATCAAAAGCGAGTCTCCCATTCTTGCAATCGACCATGCAGCCGGATGTTGCAAGAAACGGTCTTCCGAGTATAATCGGGACCGGACTATCTGCAGGAATGTCAAGCACGACAAAATCAATGGGGACAAAGAATTTACCTAGCTTGACCGGGACGTCTTCTACAATACCGACGGGGCGAGTGATGGATCGATCCGCCATGTATAACGTCATCTTGACCGGTTTAGGATCACCTAAACCGATCTTCCTACATAATGCAAGTGGTATGATGCTCACACTTGCTCCCAAGTCACATAAAGCGTCGTATGTGACATCTCCCACTCCAATTGGAATGCAAAATGACCCTGGATCCTTCAACTTTGGGGGCATTTTCTCCTTCATAGTCTTGATGAGATCCGAAGAATCCGAACTCATCTTGACCTCACCGAAATCTTCTAGCTTCCTCTTGTTAGAGAGAAGCTCCTTCAAGAACTTGCCATAAGCCGGCATACCTACAATAGCATCAATGAAGGGTATATTAATATGCAGCTTGCTCATGAGCTCTATGAACTTACCGAATTGTTTATCTAGGCGCGCTCGCGCTCTAGATTGAGGGAACGGTAGGGGAGGTTTGTAAGCTGGAGGAGGAACATAGATATCTTCCTTCTCCTTCTCCTTTCCTTTGTCCTTCTCTACGGGGACTTCAACAAACGTAGGCTGCGGATCGGTGGTAGTCACTCCGCTCCTAGTTGTAATCGCCATTACCCTTCCCTTATGGTTGTCCTCCGTCTTTCCTGGAAGTTTCCCTTGATTTCTAGGAACTTCCTCCGCGTGGTTGAACAATTGGTTCTCCAAAACCTTTTGAGCTTTGTCAACCTTAGAGACTTGATCATCAACCTTGATGAGGCGGTTCTCCAACCCTTGAAGCTTTCCGAAGATTGTCTCCAACATGGGATCGGACTTCTCCTTTCCCGTATTGTTTCCTCCATTAGATGATTGCCCCTGGCTTTTCAAAGGAGTAGAGGAAGAGGAAGGTGGAGTTAGCGAATTAGAATTGGAAGGATAGGAGTTACCGGAATTTTGTTGATTGGAGCGCCAATTGTTGTTGTTTGAACCCCGATTGTTGTTCCAATTGTTGTTGTTCCGGTTGTTGTTGTTTCCATTCCAATTATTGTTCCGGTTATTGTTGTTGCGGTTGGTGTTATCACCGCCATTGTTGTTGCCCAAATAGCCAACATCCTTCTCTTGTTGCTTTGGGAAGTTGGTCTTGATAGTCTCCTTCAACTCTTTGATCTCATTGTTGAGGGAGAAAATCTGATTTTGAGCTTCATGTGTGAGCTTCGCTCCTTGCTCCACACGATTTCCCTCCGCTTTCCGGTGGGAGTACTTCTCTATGACTCTTGCTTGCTTCTCAATGAAGTCCCAAGTGTCATCTTCTCTCAAGTCCATGAATGTTCCGCATGAGAGGGATTGGAGGTTGAATTGCGTTCCCACATCCAGCCCCTTGTAGTAGATTTCCAGCAAAGTAAGCTTGGATATGCCATGATGAGGGCAATCCAAGAGTAAATCCTGAAACCTTTCCCACGATTGAAACAAACTTTCGTTAGGTCTCATGGAAAAAGCATTAATCTTACCTCTAAGTTCCGCCGTTTTGGAAGGCGGAAAGAATTTGGTGAGAAACTCCGCGGAAAGGTCTTCCCACGTGTCTAGTTTCCCATTGGGAAGAGCTTGATACCATGACAACGCTTTCCCTTTCAAAGAGAAAAAGAAAGGTTTGAGCTTATAGCTGTTGGTAGTAGCGTTCTTCGGTCTCATCGTCTCCATCATACACTCAAAGTTTTGCAAGTGTTGGTGTGGAGATTCAGCACTTGTACCGCCAAATTGACTTTGGCGAACAAGAGTGATAACTTGAGGGTTAAAGCTAAACCCTTGCATATCTTCAGCATCAAAATTCACACCCAAGCGGCGTGGTTGTTGTGTTGGATCCATCCGCTGGCCAAGAGTTCTTGGCTCATTATCCACACGTTCGACTCTTGCATTCCTAGGCGGAATGCGGCGATTAGCAGCTCCTTGTGGATGGAAAGGATTCATATTGATCGTGGGATCAATCTCTTCCAACGGTGGCATGGAAGAATCACTATCATCAGCGGATGAGTGGCTTTTTCTTCTAGACCTTGATCTCCTTCTTGAGGGCTTCTTGACTACCTTATTCTCAAGGTCGCTCATCTTTACCCTCATTTAGAAGATCATATCTTGTAGACCGTTGACTTGAGATTGATGACGATCCATCTCATCCTGGCGGAGAGTCTCATTCCATCGGAGTTGAGCTTCCTTCTCCGCCAACTCCGTTTGAAGGTCACGTTCGTGTTCTTCGGCCATCTTCTTTTCCTTGCGCTTTTGCCTCAAGGTTTTCTCTAGCTCTTGATCAAGAGGTAAGAGATCTACGGTGTTCCTAGACCTGCGCATGCACTCAAAGAGATATCAAATAACAAGAGCAAAGCTCCCAAGCTTGACAACCGATAACCGAATTCGGCCTAAACCAAATCCCCGGCAACGGCGCCAAAAACTTGTTCGCCCCTAGAGGTGTGTGCAAATAAGTTTTAAATTTATAAAACTAGAATCAAGCAGCGAACCCGCAGTGTACGGATCGACGTAGTTAAGCAATAATTCCAGAGTATCGAACACAGGGATTTGGGGGGAACGAACTCGATTGCAGGTTATCAAGCAAGTAAATATAAGAGTTTTGCAAATTATTGGGAAAACAACAATCCTAAAGATCCAGGTATCCAGCTGTGGCAATCGATTCAAGATATACTTAATGATGTAAAGACAGAGTTGAGATATGCAAAGGTATACTAATGTAAGGTAATCGTACGGTGAAGTTCCAAAAACCTTATATAACTCACCTACAAGGCACTCTCTATACAGGTTGTTGAGGCTCAATATAGAGGGATTCTAGAGGCGAGAATTAGTGTCGAATACCCAAACTTATAACCCAAGGATCAAGACTAACTTAACCGATTGAGGTTGCGACACTCACAATCGAGGTAGAGGTTGTTGAGGCTTCACTACCACCTAGAAAAGACAAGTCTAAACTAAGCTAAAGTAAATCTTTAACTTTGGATTAAAGTAAAAGCAGGTTCATAGACTTAGGGGAAATCACGGTTAGTTCTTGAGGTTCCACGGCCGTGGACTCAAGAACAGACCGTAATTTAGGGTTGTCGGCGACAATTCTCTAACTCTCAGGGTCTAATCTGTTTGCGATCGATCTATCATCACCTAAGCCACAACTATCAACCCTTCACCTTAGAATTGTTAAGGGTTTTTAGCCAATAACAGTCATATTGATATCAATTCAAGAATTAAAAGATAAAAAGATGAAAACTTTCAAGAACTTTCAATAATCTTCAATTCAATCTCAAAATCACAAAGGGAATAAGCAATGTCAAAAGATTCACAATAGAACAAACAATCGTAATCCTAGGAAAGAAAAGAAAACGGGATGTCAATCCGTTTTCCAAATCGAACCTAATCAAGAAGAGAGATCTTCTTGCAAAATCTTCCAAGAACTTCGATCTTCCGCAAATCCGGAGATCTCCACAGCAATCTCCACCAAAAGTGCGAGATTAGAGGAATTCCAAACACGAACTTCGATCTCTTCAAAGAGATGTCAATTGCTTCCAAGCAAGCTATACAAAAATGTCCTCGTGTCTAAGCGGCGATCGATGAGGGTAAACGGGGTAGCCAAGGTGACGGAATCTTGCTTCGTCCGTCTTTTTATAGTGTAGGGCAAATGTCGGCCCGGCCCAATCTTTAAAAGATCGTGGCTTCAAAGTGTGGCGAAAAGATTCGCCAAGATCACGGTCGTGGAAGTGTTCCACGACCGTAATTTAGAGCGTGGAAACAAATACGGTTTGCAACATATGTTCCACGGCCGTGTAATCCCCTGGAATGAACATGAATTTCTGAATCCAAATCCACGGCCGTAATTCTGAACGTGGTTTGTGATACGGCCGTATTTTAGGGCATAATTTAGGGCAAGAACGTGATTCTTCCCTAAACTCGTGCATTCCTCAAGCTAAGACTCCAAATTGCTTCCAAAGAATGTCCTCAATCTATGGACATATCAACTCAACTCTCCTTTGCTCGTTTCCGTTCGGAAATAGCTCCAAATTACCTATAATCAACATAGACTAGTGTAGACATCTATATCGACAATATAGGTAATACTAGCTCACATATGCGTAAAGTTCAATCAAAGACTATCAATATGAATCAAATACGTTTAGAAAACGTGCCTAAAATATCACAATATTTCATGCTAACACCTCCATACTAGTGTGATGTGGTTAGTGTTTGGCTAGAGATGAGATTCCTCTAGGCCTTCTTTAGAGTTGAGGATAGTGTTGCTGGAGTGATGATTCCTTCAGGCTATGTTGAGGATACAAAATGTTATAAGTTACGATGATATCTCTTAAAGAGAGAGTTATACCTCAGCTTATGGGTCCGAGAGGAATTGGGATCTTGCAAGTTTCGGGACGAAACTTGTTTTTAGGGGGGTGTGATGTAAGAGCCTTAGTTTAGGAGCTGAGTTGTGTTGAGCCAGGGCTGAGCCGCCCCTGCGCCTCTGAAGGGCCGCCCCTGCGGGTTTGTGCGACTGTAGCCACCTTTGTTGACCTCTTGACCTTGCTTTTGGCTAGCTTCTTATATAAGCTTCTCATAGCTTCTTATATAAACCATGAGAATGCCAAGAGGAAACCTAAAAACTTGTGGATACGAAGAGGAAAAATCACAACTTGAAGTGCACAAAGAAGAAAAATTCATAAAAGTATTAGTTTTATAATTTCAATTCTCAATTCTATCATCCCTAAAACTAGGAAGTAAAATGACATAAATGGAAAATAACAATTCTGTTAATGAAATAATAGACTTACTTCCATATGAATAAGAAGCTCATTTGGATTGATATACTTCTTTTCATCGAACGGAAGATTAACGCTTACACTATCGGATTCAACTTTGATCTCTTAGGAAAATATCGACATGTTTTACGATGTTTTGTGGATTGAGATGTGAATTGTGATTTGGATTTCACGTAAAATATATAGCATCGCAACGGGCTAAAGTAAGCGAGAGGATCGGCCCAATCTCGAGCGCAGTAGAAAGCTAGGAACAAGGCACAAGCATAAGCTGCCTCCGGGGCACATCCAGGATCCGCCCGAGAGGCGTATCCAGACTGCGCTCGAGAGGCACATCCAAAATACGCCCGTGTTATCTCCTGTGTCTGATCGAATAGCAACCCCGTATTTTTTTGCTAAATTTTAATGAAACAAAACCAACTACTACATTTTAGTAGGATATTCTCTTTTGCCCATATGATGCCCTTCGGGATTAGCGAACCCCTCATGTTTTTTGAACAATCCAACAAATCTCTTCAGCCATGGATCCCATATTGTTGGGGAAAACTCCGTGTGTTCCTGACTCTTTGAGTATATAGCGGGTATTTTGTTGCGCACTCACACTCGTACAACCTCACTTGTGTATAAGCCTTTGTGATCGAACTTCTCTTACTCTCTTATTTTCATTATTTGCAAACAGCAAGTACATATGTATATGGCTGAATTGGCATTTAGGGCCTTTTACACTATAGAGTTGAAATTTAGGATTTTACCAATTACAAATTGAGAAATAGGGCTCCTACTTTACTAGACTAATTCATAAATATGACAAAAAGTGATGACTAATGAGTGATGGTTGATGTGAGTGCTGACTGTGACACTTTTGATTGACATTTGGAGGGAATTTGGGGCAAAAAAAACGCAGCCCTTTGCCCAGAAAAAATCCGCTTACCCAAAAATCTGCTTACCCAACTAATGTCACAATCATACCCAAAAATAAATTTGTCAAAGTATATAAACATACTCGAACACAACATACCCAATAAATCAAATATCAATATAAAATAATATTCATAAATTGGATAATATTTTATATTTATACCCAATTTAAACATCACTTAATACAAAATTCATACCCAATTTAAATTTGTCATACCCAAAATTTTCAAAACTCGATATTGTACACAAATATCAATATCAAATGACATTTGGTCATTACCCAAAAAAATTCGCTTGACACTTGATCATTATAACACATTTTGGGTAACCATAAAACATATTCACGATATCACTTTAAATATAACACATTTTGGGTAACTATAAAACATATCCAACATTATAACACATTTTGGGTAAGTGTTTTGTAAGATATTGGTATGTTTGGGTAAGTGGTTTGTTAGTATGGTTGTCAATGTAGTAGATCGAACATGGTAAGTGCATATCCTAATTTTGAGATCGTAATTTTGGGTAATCAAACATAAATCGTCATACAACACAAAAAAATAAATAACACACCTAACATACCCAAAAAATAACAACCCAGTTTCGTCATACAATACCCAAAAAATAAATAACACACCTAACATATGAACGATTAAGTGGGAGTCTCCCTCACTTTATTTAAAAAATCAAAAAGTATGAATAGTAAACATCCCATCAATATTTAAATATTGTGCAGTACCATCATTTCAATTATGTCCTATTTTCCTAGGTGTAAGCCTAATTTTTATTGTTTTCTCTAGATGCCCATTTTACAAAAACAATATATAAAGGGTCCCATTTCCCTAATTTATTCTATGTATATTGATGAATGTCGGTTGAGAATTGCACCAACAAGCAACCGACTTATGCACACTAATCTAAGTTGATAATTACAAAAGCTTCCCTAATATTCTAGATAATTCTCACATTTGTCCCCTTATTTAAGTCTTCACTTTTCTAGACTTTTCCACACATGGATTGTTCAAGCTTCCCCTTACTAATTCGGTCCAAAATTTCAGCCCACCCTAATCCATTAAATGTGCCCAATTAGATTTATAAATATGTATTAGTCTAACAATTTCTCCCTTAATCCATATTTCCAATTATCTTCACCGATTTTGAAATAGTTATCTACGTCCTCTTCTTAGCTTTGACGTCACCATCTCTTTCTCGTACTACTCTTCCGTCTAGGAAGCAAATATTTTTTTTGTCTTTGCGGCCTCGCATTACTAAGCGCCTCCCCTTTAACACCTTGCACCATCTTCTTGTGCCGACTAACCTATACCTCTCCATCGTCATCGCTCCCAACGAGATGACATTCACGTTCGCCGATGGCACGTACCTCACGTTGTGTAGAGTGTGGCTTGTACCATTGGGAAGCCTCATCCTCACGCTTCCGGTACCTTCAACCTTCAACTTCTCACCACCAACTAAGTTGAAGTGAACAAACTTTTCACGAGTCTCCAAGATGTCAAACATTGCTTGGTCCCGATATACATGCATTGAGGCAACACAATCCATCACCCGCTCTTTCTCTACCTTGGCAAGCTCCTCGACCATTGCCAAGTAAACATCACCATAATCAACTTCACCAACTTCACTAACCACATTTGTATTGGAGTCCTCTCTCTTCTTTCCCGGCGACATCTCTCTCAACTTCTTTAAGTCCTCCCTCATTTGAGGACACCGGACTTGCATGTGACCCCTCTCCCGTAGTAGAAGCACTCGACCTCACTCAAATCTCGTCGTGAGCATGTTCTTTGTCTCGGGTCATCATGCCTCCTCTATTGACTCCTCCCTCGTTCTTGCTCCCTCGCAACTAGTATGCGATCTTCTCCTTTGTCGGTAGCATCATTCTTCATCATTCTCTCACTCTCCCGCAAAACAGCGGTCAACTCATCTAGAGTGAGAAACTTTCTTCCTACAAGTAGCATTTGCACCAAGGACTTGTAGGACTCCGGCAATGATGCTAGCAACAACACTTGCTCATCTTCTCCAATCTTATCATCTACATTCAATAATAGGCATACTAGTCGATTAAATGAGTTAATGTGGTCATGAAGATTACCTCATTCCTCCATCTTGAGCGAGTAAAACTCCATCTTCAAGCACAACCGGTTGGTCAACGACTTCGACGCATAGATGCTCTCAAGCTTCTCCCATAACACCTTTGGTGTGGTCTCCTTCAACACACCAAACTTATTATCGGGAGCCAACGCCAACCGAATTGTACTTACCGCCTTCCTCTAGATGCTTCTTCACTTCTCCTCGCTCATCGATCCAGGTTTCTCTTCCTCCAAAGCTTGGTCAAGACCTTGCTGCACCAAGAAGTCTTGAATCGTACTCTACCACAAGTGAAGTTGATATTCCCATCAAAGAGTAGAATCTCGAACGCCCTCATCACCTCGGCAGTCATCACACCAATACGAGATTCTTTAAGCAACAAACTTTACCCGAACACACTACCAAATAACTGAGCTATTGTAACACCAAAATTGTAATGAATTTTTTCACGTGTTACAATAAATATCTATGGTAATGGTTGATATCCAAAGTGTTACTACGTTACCTATTGTAATGGTATGACGTAACGGGATGCGTCTAATGTAATGACTATGCAAAACAATTGTAACGGTGGCTTAAAATAATACTCTGAGTAACGCATGTGTCTATCAATTGTAATGGTTGTTTTTTAAAAAAAAATTAAAAGTAGAGCATAAAAAAAAACCGCGGAGCTTAAAACTTGGACTCGCTCTGAAAATTTCCCTCCTAGCTCCCTCCACAATCTCTTCTTATCGCCAAACCCTACCTTTTCCCTCTTTAGACTCCATGACAATCTCATCCGCCCTTCTTAGCTTCATTTACAAATTAGAACTGATCTTGGGCATCATCGATTGAATAAGCATCCTCATCCCTTCTTCTTATCATACTTCTTCTACACCCTCTCCAATGACAGATTGGTTCGTCGATAAAGCTCAAATTCGCCCCATGGTTATCAACACCAAGACGCTTTAGTTTTCTCCCTTTCCAAGGGCATCGGAGTTTCCCTTTCTTTCTTCCTTTCCACCAATAGCTCAAGCATTGGCGGTGGTTATGATGAAGGATTTTTAGTTGTTTCCGCCATGGCCCTTGCTCTTGTCACTGCGACTTGGTACAGTCATAGGTAATAAATCGGAATAGGTTTACTAAAGTTTCAATTTCAGTCTCCTTTTCCTAATTGGAACTTTGAATTGTATGTGAATAAACCTTATACTTGTCAATTAGGATTGTAGAGAGGGTTAAAATGATGATTCATTAGTTAGGGTTTTGAAATTTTAGTGGTAATGTTCTTCGTTAGGCATAAATGACAACTCTTAGAAGGAGTAACATGGTTTGATGTAGACAGAAGTAGCTCTTAGAGGGATAGAATGATGATTTTTTTTAAAAATGGTTTTAGGGGAGAATGATGACTAATTAGTTTTATTAGCCATAGATGAATTTGGGTTGCCTTAATTGTTTTAGTTGATTAAAACCCTCTTTCTTATGGATATATATGAGGTCTTTGTTCGCTTTCTTATGTAAAACTTGGCCCTTTACCTTCCATTATGTTGACAAGGTTTTATATAGGCTGAAGTAATTTTAGATGCTCAAGAAATTCAGGTGGTTTTGGAGCATTTTTACATTGTCTTTTCATGAAGAGTGATTATTCACAATAACATGTGTCAAGAGATACACAAACACTTCTAAAGTTTCCAAATCAACCATTATGGAGAAAGGTTTGCATACAAAATTAGACAAGGGTAATGCCCCCTACTTTGGAGTTTTGTTCAGGTTAAATATAGTATTTGTATCTACTTTTAAATGCACTCCATTTTCCTTGTCATATGTTGTGCAGGTTGTACAATTTACGTAAAGAACAAAGATGATATGCCCTCTCATACTTTGTTTCCACCAACTCAATTAGTTATATTAGTCATAGATGACAAATGTTAAGATCTTCCTCTAACTGTGATTATGTGTTTCAAAACCTTCTTCTTCATCACCACTATCAACATTTGTCCTTCAATTTGTGGGTTTAGATATTGTCAAGTCTATTAGTCATATATGTATTTGGCTTTCCTTAATTGGTTGGTGATCTTTGCAGCATATTCCATTTGTTGTTGAAAGATTTAAATTCTAAAATTTTACTGTAACTAATATAACTAATAGAATTGGTGAAAACAAAGTATGAGAGGGCATAACATCTTTGTTCTTTACGGAAATAGTGCAAGCTACACAACATATGACATAGCTAGGAGGAATACGGTCTTTGAAACTAGATAGTGTTAATTTACTTCGCTGATTTTTTGGGAAAAAGGTGAGAAATTTATGCAGTTTCTCAACTAAAATATTGTGATAAATTTTATAGGAAGATTTTGTTGAATGTTTACAAGATAAGTGGATAATTTCTTACTGAATTTGTAGAAGGAAAGGGAGAAACTTCTCAACTAAAATGGAGGGCTTGATTTTATGTTTTTTTAGAAATCAAGACTACTTGCTGAGTTTTTAGGAGGTCATATTCATATCCTAGTTCAGGAAATAGTCTAGAAAGGAGTAATAATAGATAACTTCTTGCTGCATTTCTAAAAGGAAAGTAAGAAATTCCTATAAATTCTCAACTAAAATAGAGTGGCTTGAATTTTTAAAAAGCAAAACTATTTTGCTGAATGTTTTCTGGTTGAAAAATTGTCTAGAAAGAAGCAGTGTTACAACATATTCATACGATAGTGTAGAAAGGAGCAAGGTGTTAGATCATATTCATATGCTAGTTCAAAGTGAGTGATCAACACTATATGCTTTATTATTGTATTGTCTTAGGTCCAAATACAAAAACAATGTTCCCAAAAATCAGAAAGTATTTGTTAAAAAATTGTTTGTTGGATTCAAATATAGAATTTTTGTAAGAATATATCAATCTAGAAATAATGTTGACTAAAATCTAAATTGTTAAAACAATAAAGAAACCTATCATATAAACTTTAAAAATGACAAATGCTACTGGAATACTAATGACTAATGGGGCTCATTAATACATGACTCTGTACAAAGTAGGTGTTATGATTAGAGTATCACGTGTATGAAGGATCAATATCACATTTGTATACTTTTTATATTTAGTTTCTAAAGAATTTGGTATTTGAATTTATTATCTTGTGACCTCACGATGTTAATTATATATAATGGACAAACAAGAAGTCTCTTAACATATAGGTTCAAGGCGGTGTAAATATCAGTCAATTGTACAATCTATTCAATAAGGTAAGTTTTTACATGCGATGCATTGATGATGTTTTCTGCTTTTTTTTTTCTTACTTGCCTGATTTTTTTTTATCTTTTCTCCTTAAAGTTAGCCTTTGATCTTTTTTGTTTTAGTGATACTGTAACTCGTCCATCACCACAACTACTATTTTTACATACTTTTTACCTTATTATATATGGCTGAATCTTTGTCAACCTCTCTAGTTGCTATTGGTAAATTTTTATGTTGTCATGTTTTGTTGTAGCTTAGTTTATTGTTATGACTTAATTTCTTAAGTTGTAATTTTGTTGACTAGTGGGTATTTGTTGCAATGCGTTATTTGTGTGCTAACAATATTTTACCCTTTCTATTGTTCTTGTTGTTGTTTGAGACAAATGAAATGAGTGGAATTAGTAACATGTTAGGCCAACACATCATATAAGCATGAGATTTGATGGTACTATTGTTGGATTGCTGATTTGTTTCTTAATGGTTATAAATCAAGTTGGAGGTCTATTGATTTGTTTCTTACAAGTACTATTGCTGCAATTATTTTTGATGATTTGTTTTTTTGGGGCCGAATGTTTTAGTTATTCTGAGATTTGATGAATTGCATCTGCTAAATATGACAACAAAAAATGCTTCCATTATTTTGGATATGAGTTTCATTATTTTACTATTGAATATGACAACATGACACTAAATTGTTTATGATGGCATGCATATCCTCTAAGTTTTTGTTCTATTTGGTTCACTTTGCAATTAATGCTTGATTTATTTGCTAATTTTTGCAGGATGAAACTATGGAATTATGACTTCAACTGAAGAACTATAGGTCATGTACATGGGTTCTTGATCAAGTGATTTTGGTATATGTATGTGAATTTGCCTAAAAGATCAATATACATTGTAATGCACATAGATGCTTATCATTTTGCTGATCCCTTTTGTAAACACTACTATTAAGCAAGTTTACTGTAATATCCGGATATTTTTTATTCCGATTAATTCCGTAGCAAACCGGATTTCGATCCGTTGATCCTTATATGTCTACCTAGTCGGACACAATATCTCAAATTTTATCATTTTATGTAATCTCACTTCACATAAAATGATAAGATTTTTATAGCAACCCTAATCCATCAAACCCTAGTTTAGAACATGACTTGTCTTTGACAAGGCCATGACGTCCTAGTGACGAGACCATGACAAAGGCCATGCATGGGCTTGACAAAGCCCGACGAGTTTTGACGAGGCCATGACAACGTCACCGACAAGCTTGGAACAAGCAATGGCAAGCTTTTGACAAGATCTTATAATAAATCTTTCAGCCCACATAATTCCTCATTGCTGCAGCCTCCAGCCCAATACTTACTTGCCTCTGCCCAGCCAGCCCAGGAAACGTCTCAGCCCATGTACCACTTCAGCCGAAGAAACCCTGCGGACTCATACTTTCAGCCGTTACATTTCCGTGCCCCTTCTATCCAAGCCAGCGGTTTTTTCTGCACAAATTACACCATGATTTACATAACCAGCTCCACGTCTCTCTCTCCCTCTTCGATCTTCCAACAAGTGCAATGACAGCTCCAGTCTCGCTCTCTCATCGATCTTCCAGCAGGTGCAACGACAGCTCCAACGTCGATCTCTCTTATCTTCGACCTTCCAACCTTGCTTCGTTACCCCTATACTGGAACCGAAGACTCACCCTTGTGTCGATTTTAGCCACCCGAAGACCTTCGTGCTTGCTCCTACACCCGGATCTTATCCAGGAGCGCAACCTCCTTCGTCGCCAGCCTTCTTGTCCCACGCACAGCAGTTGGCGAGCCCGGATCGAATCCCTTCCCTTTTTCGTCGCTGTCCATACCACCTCACTGTTGTCCCGTCTACGGACGTCCAGATCCGGCAGTAACGTTCTCCTCAAACCTTCTGCACGTCTCGATTGAACTAGACGATAGAGCCACATCGACCTATTGTGCAGACAAGCCTTCTGGTAAGCCATCCTCCCTGCTCTCGTTCTTCTAACATACATGTGATTGGAGTGGATCACCAAACCTGTGTCTCCATCCGTGCAGCACACAGAGGAGAGCCTTGGCCGCTTCTGATACGAACCGACAACATGTTTGGACCACCTTCCGCCGGCTGCAAAGACTTGGTGATTACTCTTGGCCTTATGTTTATGTATATGGTTAAGGGAGAACTTCATTCCTGTAGGCGGTTAAGCACATGCTGACCTCTTCCCTCCTGTGCAAAAGCGGGTTTGACAGCAACCTTGAGCCTTTGAGTAAGCACAACAGACCAAGGCCCCTCCTCCCTCCTTGTCGAGATTATAGTGAGTATGACATGCTCTTCCTTCCCTCCGTTTATATATATATGCGTAGCTGCTGCTAAGCCATCCTAGAAACCATACTTTGCAGCCAAAGGAGCAATTACAAGGAGCTGTTACTTCTTTTTCAGCTTTCCAACATTTACGAGCAGTCAACTTCGGGTCAAATTTTGGGTAAGCTATACTCTTCCTTTTTGGCTGGTTTTCGGATATATTATAGACGGTATTTCAAAGTAAATCATACTAAAATTTCAGAGGAATCCATGTTATGGTTTGAGAGATATGGGGTTTCAAAGTTCAGTTTTATAAATGTGCTGAGTTGAGAAAAACAGCATGGGATGCTGTTTTGTGAGATAGTTTTGAATAGGCTTTTGATTTCTGTTAGGCTTGAATTTTTGATATGATATAGTTGACATCTGGTTGTAGATCATATTAAAATTTGGGAAGAATCGGAGTTACGGTTTGAGAGTTATTGTGTTTCAAAGTTGACGTTTTTATATATGTGCTGAGTGTTGGGAAAAACAGCAAGTGATGCTGTTTTGTGAGATGGTTTTGAATAAGCTCTTGATCTCCGTTGGACTTGAATTTTGGATATGATATGGTTGATATATTGTTGTAGAACATATTAAAATTTGAGAGGAATCCAGTGAGTGGTTTGAGATTTATGATTTTTCAAAGATGGCGTCGTAAGCAGTTTTTCTGTTGTGCTGAAATTCGGTTTTGTGAGATAGTTTTAAATAGGATTTTGATCTCCTTTGCATCTGAATTTTGGATATATTAGAGATAAGATTTAATAGTAGCACTACGCCATATTGCAACTCGGGTGACGGAATAAAACCGTCACCTCAATACCTTTTCCGTCGCCCAATCAGTCTCGCGACGGACATTCCGTCGCCTAAATTCCGTCACAGCACAACCGTCCCCGTAGTATTCAGGTGACGGAAGTATAAATTTCCGTCGCCTAATCCTGTCTGTAGCTACGAAAGGGATGAGTCGTCGACTAAGAATTGGAGTGACGGAAGTCATTTAGGCGGCGGTTTTCTATCTTCGTCACCTAATTATTAGGCGACGGACTTTGTTTAGGCGACGGAATTTCTCATTTAGGTGGCAGTTTTGGTCGCCGTCGCTCCAATAATTACGCGACGGAAGTTTTTAAATCTTTCCCTCACCTTATTTCGATTGGGTATGAAAAAAAATAATTAAAACGTTCACTAAACCTGTAAAAAAAATACCCAAAGCTGAAAATACACAACCAACAAAATATGTCAAAACTCAAATCACACAATCAACAAAATCTGTCAAAACCCACACAAAACTCCACACAACCAACTAATTCAAAACCCGCACAAAGTTCCACTACATAGCTGAAGCATACTAATTGCTTATCAATACTCAAATCACACAATCAACAAAATCTGTCAAAACCCGCACAATACTCCACACAACCAACTAATTCAAAACCCGCACAAAATTTCACACAACCAACTAATATCAAAATAGTTCAAGCATACTAATTGCTTGGCAACCACTACATACTACCTCAAGTTTGAGCTTGTTGTTAATCGGCGGTATATCTTTGAAACATGGCCCGCAATGCTTGAACCTCCTCTTCTAATTTCTTGGAATTCTCCTCTATTTTCTTGGCTTTCTCTATGGCTTCAGCGGCTGTCGCCTCGGCCTTTTCAGCTCTCTCTTCGGCATTTCGAAACCTCTCTTCATTGTGTTGAGAAAGATCGGCTTTTCCACGTATCTTTGAAGGCCGCCTTAATTGTCCTCCAAATCCTACAATAAAACAGTGAATGGAAGTTAAAATAAAAACAGTGAAATAATAACCCATAAAAATCACAGCAGCAATCTTACCTCTGATTTCAGTCCCTTTCCGTTCTCCAAAACCGTATACAACCAATTCATGTTGATCATCAAAGGAAAGGGGGGCTGCATTATCCGGGTCATCCTCTCTTCGTTCTTGAATTACTTCTTCAACTTTCCTCTTCAACTTATCCTGAAAACCAATACAGTGAATAAATACAGTGAATAAATGGAACAAAAGTGAGGGCTGCTCTAAATCAGCCCAGCCAGTTCAGCCAATTCAGCTAGTTCAGAAACATCAGTCAGTTCAGCCAAAAATAGTGAATAAATGCAGCAGAATGAACAAAAATAGTGAATAAATGCAGCAGAATGAACGTCAGCCAGTTCATCCCAAGTAGTTCAGAAACATAACAGAATGAACAAAAAGTATCTCATCTTGAGAGGGGAACAAGGAGAAAATTGAAATTTGTGGTCACAGTTTTGCAACATGAAATTTGACCCAATTATAGCTTGGAAAAGTATTCAAACTTGCAACATGAAATTTGTATGTCCAACAGAATTTGACCCAATTATAGCTTGGAAAAGTATCTCATCTTAGACTATTCAAACTTGCAACATAAAATTTGTGGTCACAGTTTTGCATGTGTCCTCTGCTGAAAACAACTCTTCATCAGAAAAACAATCCCAGCAGAATTTACCATTTGCTAGCTTTGTATGTCCAGCAGAATTTGTGGTCACAGTTTTGTATGTCCAGCAGAATTTACCATTTGCTAGCTTACCGTTGCTTTCATTTCAGCTCAAATTGTATCAAAATATATATGATTCACATATTGATTCAATCCCAGCAGAGAAAATTGAAAGACAACATGGATACTCTGAACTAGCTGAAAGTATATATGATTCACATATTGATTCATTTCAGCTCAAATTGTATCAGATTGATGAGATCAAACATACGATGTTTTTCATGGATGAAAACTGTTTAGATTCAATGAAAAACGTGTTAGCATGAAAGTTAGGCAATTGAAGGAAAAGTGAACCGTGTTTGAACGTAAAGACTAATGGGGTTCTATTTTGAATGCTAAACAGGAATGAAGAACAGTGGACTTGGAAGTAAACACTACAAAACTCATTTAAGCATGACATAAGAAAGAAATACATGGAACTCTTAATGACAGAAAATAAATAACTCTGTGGAAGACAATATATACAAGGAACTCCTAAATACATGGAAGACAATAAATACAAGGAACTCCTAAATGACTTCTACAATAAAAATCAGAGTATGGGATGACTTCTACAATAAAAAAATCAGAGTGAGGGCTGCTCTAAATCTTATAAAAAAAGCAAAGAGAAAGTTAGAAACCTCACCGCTTTTTCACTCCTGTACTTGCTGTTACAATATGCTTCTATAGCAGCTGCACAGTACGGTGCCGGATGCCCTTTCTTCGCGAACTCCTCCGCCATGTAAGTTAGGGGTCTTGAACCCGCGTGATGGTTGATTGGAGAGGGATTTTTTGTCCGGTTTATTTGGTTTTGCTTCCACATAGCCTCGAAAAACAGCAACAAAAGTTACAGTTAGAAGCAATTCACATACTAATTATCAAAGAAAAAATAGAATTTGAAATATTAATATGCTTACTTGTTTCACTTCATCTTTAAACTCTTGACCAACTAAATATTCCCATTGCTCAGGGCGGTCAAGAAACTCAAGTGGAAGTGGATCCCCGTACTTCAGAAAGTGCTTGTGGCACTTGTGTTTCCAATCAGAGTATCTCTTTTGAGACTTCTCTTTGATGTACTTCCACATGTTTACCTCCGTTTCAGGAATAATATAGTAATCCTGCAAAATGCAACCATCCTTAGCATTTTAATACAACAAAAAAAGAGACAAATAAAAAATATTATAAAAACAAACAAAAAAAAGGACTGACCAATAGGTAATGTTTAACAACATCCCTGTAATGCTCGGGTAAGACACGAAAAGAAGATGCAAGCATAGGAACTCTTGATCTTACAGCTGCCCCGATATCATGTGACAACAAGCTACAGTTCTCCTTCGTGTGAGGTCCGCTATGGAAATCAGACCACACTAGTGTGATCTTTCCTCCCGCGGCATTCACAATTTGAGAAGTTTTGTTGCTTCTAACCACTCGATATTTAGGTTGTGTAAAACCTGCACAAAATAATAAAAACAATTCAGCATAAGCAGTAATTTAGTGCAGCAATTTAGTGCAGCATTTTCCTCACCATCTTTAGCATTTTGACACCGAATGCTCAGTGGTGCAACATCTTGGTTGTCGTCTATTGTGGAGCTAACCACCGGTTCAGAGGGTTCTGGAGGTGGAGTAAAGAGGGATTGGACAATGGAAGTATTACAGGATAGGGGAGTAGGTAGAGGACGAGGAGAAGGTGAGTTGATTATGTGGTTTCTGAGAGGAGGAGGAGGAGGCGGTGGAGAAGGGTTGTTGGTGTTTAGGGTTGGAGAACAGGGAGAAGGAGATGAACTAGATCGGTTTTTGAGAGGCGGTGGAGAAGGGGATGAACTAGATCGGTTTATGAGAGGAGGAGGAGGCGGTGGAGGAGTGTTGGTGTTTAGGGAGGGCGGAGCTAGCTGTGGCCGATTAGGGTTAAGAGGAGGACGCAAAGAAGAAACAGAAGGAGAAGGAGAACGAGAAGAAGAAGGGGTAGCAGAAGAAGACGGAGAGGGGGAGGGAGAAGGAGAGGGCACACGCTGCAAGCGCTTGGACTTGATCGGAGCCATCGTGACGGTCAGAAATGGATTAAGATCAAATATCAACTGTTGACATGGGAAATAGAAAACAAAAGCAGTTAAAAACAAGAGCTTAGTTACATCCCTAAAAATATGGAGTATTAGGCATGCCATAGCTAATAAATAACAGTTGATATTTGACTTCGAAAAAGACTCAGAGGCAGAAGCAAAAATTGCTACTTCCTTAGCACCTGCTGCAATAGCTACAACCATATGACGACAAAACAAGGACAATCACATTAAGATTTGATCCATGTACTTTTAAAGAAAACACTTAACCATAAGATCCACAATAGGTCTGCTTTCACTTCAGTTTTCTTTTAACTCGATAGATGCAGGTAGAGGACGAGGATAAGCAATACATTGAATTTGATAATAGCACATGGTGGTGGAAGAAAAGGGCTATAAGGCAAATCATTTACTGAAATCTAAAAGTGGTACAAGAAAAAAGACCAAAAGATCATAAGATAGATGTCTGCACAAAAAAAAGACTGTGGAAGATAATCAATAGATTACTGAAATCATCCCCAAAGAATTTGAGTAAAAAATAGGAATGATACATGTGGATGATTCCTATTTTTTTGCTCAACTGGTTGCCTCGACCACAGGTAAGCCTGAGGATGCAAGCCTCTTTATCAACTCTATTTTCACATCAGTAGGTATTATATCTTTCTCATTCTGCAATCCATCTCGTGGACCAACTTCAACTATTTTAACAAAATCTGGAATTCTTCCAAGCAACTGCACTGCAGAGAAAAGTATTAGAATGCACAGAAATGAATCATATGAACAAAACAGATGACATCTAAAGAACCGAAACAGAATCATCTATTAGAACACTGAGGCAACAAAATCTTACTCAATTTTGCAACTACTGAAATTCCCAAGTTCAATGCTCAGTAGGAATTGAGTAATCATAATGTAACTGGACTCGAAAACAAAATCTTACTCAATTTTGCAACTACTGAAATGGAGAAACCGGCAGTGAAACGTACCAGAGGCTGCTCGAGGCTACTCGGAGGCGTCGGAGGTGTCGGAAGCGTCGGAAGCGTCGGAGGCGTCGGAGGCTAGGCTGCTCGTACCATTGACCAATTTCTGACCTGGATAGGCTGCTCGTACCAGTGACCAATTTCCGATTGCAAAACCGTAAGCAAGCTGCTCGAGGAGGAGGACGCTAAGCAATCGGCGAGGAGGCGTCGTCGTCGTCCCACAGTTCGCCCTTCGTCCTCTTGTGAAATAAAAACCCTAAAATGATATCGGGTTAGGAGAACGAACGAATATCACTTACCGATTGTAAAAAAATAATTGAATATTACTTAGGTGACGGAATTATACTATTCCGCCGCCACAATTTAGTTAAAAATTTAGGCGAATTTTTTTTGGCTCTATTTTTCCCGCTTTTGTATTAGAATATTGAATTGATTTTTTATTGTAACATTTAGGCAACGGAAATGCTTAAAAGCGCCGCTTGAATTGAATTAGGCGACGGAACTTTCTAAGTCCGTCGCCTCAATACCTTATTTCCAAAAAAAACAATTTCATTTATATGATTAAGGTTGTTACCTGGTTTTCAATCGTGGAATAGAAAAAAATTATACCCTAAAATGTAAAAAACAAATGTAACAAGTTAACGAAACATAAGTTTGTTTTACAAACCATTTTGAGTTTTCAAAAAATGCAAATACACAAATTTCTTCATATAATCAATCATCATCTTCTTCATCTCCAAATTGTGCATGGTCTTCTTCTTCACCAAATTGTCTCCCGTCTTCCTCTTCCTCTTCCCCTTCCCCTTCCCCTTCCTCTTCATCTTCCTCTTCCTCTTCCTCTTCTTCCACTTCAAGGTCAATAGTAACATCAAAGACTCCGCTATATATCATGTTGTGCTCTTGATAGGGTTCTTCAACGTGATTTCCAATAGGAGGTCTATCATTGTCATGTGTTGCAAGTGTTCTAGGATCATACACATTCCTATGAGAGCTCACATTAACTACTTTCCAATTCTCACCCGCTTTCGGATCATCCACGTAAAATACTTGTTTTGCCTTGGTCGCAAGACAAAAGGGAGAATCTTCATACCAACTACTACTAGTATCAACAGATAACAAGCCATGATCTACCTTTGTACTGTCATTGTTACAAGGATCGGTATCATACCACCTACACTTGAACAATACAACCGGCATCCGATCTGTGTATAATAGTTCAACCACATATTCAAGGATCCCATAGTAGTTCGTACCTTGTGTCTCTACCATCACTCCACAATTTTGTGTTTGCAAGTATCGATCTTTATCCCATGATATGAACTTGATCTCATTCACATAACAAGAAGAATAGACAATGTGGCTTTGTGGTCTTCTAGCCAAATTGAGCACCCCTAACTTTAAGTAAGGATCTCCAGAGTTGTTAAGTGCTTCAACCTGCAAGATTCACACAATTAGTGTAAGGTGGATGATAATAGAGATTCTGTAATGGAAAAACAGTTTATGTGTACATACCCAATCTAGGAAATAAAGATGAAAATCAAGCATACGTGACTTCTCGTCAGAGTATGGATGTTGTTCCATATAAAGTCTTTGATGTTCGGACATATAGTATCTCACTTCTTCACATTCAAGCAAAACTTGCAAGTGAGCCTTATTGATTTCGTGTTCTTGTAACCTAACACGAGACCTACAACGATCTGGACACACAAGCTCCGAAACAACAGAAATACCGTAATGCAATGATGTGTTAACGTTGGTTGTTTCTTGACGATGTTCACCAACCCCCATGTATAAACTGCAGTATATCACTGATTCTTGATCAATATAATGCTCGGAAATACAACCTTTTGGAAACCGATTATTGCGAACTGATTTCTTATAAGTTCCAAGTTGGCTACAAAAAAAAATTGAGTTAGTTAAATTGGGCAAAACATAGAAAAAGTATATAAGAAAACAGAAAAGACATTGACTAACTAATATACCGTTCAATGGGAAACATCCAAGTAAAATGCACGGGACCAGTGAGCATCACTTGTTCTGGAAGGTGAACCATAAGGTGAACCATAATGATAAAGAAATGGGGAGGAAAAATCATCTCCATCCTACACAAGATAGTGACTATCTCATGTTCCATTAACCGAACATCCTCCTTTTTCAACTCTTTGCTACACAATTTCTGAAACCATTTGGACAATGCAATCAAAGGCTTGACAACACTTAACGGTAAGTACTCACGAATAACTATCGGAAGAAGACGTTGAAGCATTACGTGACAATCGTGCGTCTTTAATCCATGAAATTTTCTATCACGTACAGAAACCTTATTCCTCAAACTTCCAGCATAACCATGAGGATACTTCACATCACGAAACCATTCAAAAACCTCTTCTAAACGTTCTTGCCTCACCAAGAATGGCGCATGAGGAAGTTGTCCATTTTTTCGCTCCCACTGACTTTGTCGCACCCCCCTTTTTCTCAAGGCATCACGAGCTTTTGGACCGTCTTTAGACTTTCCTTCAATACTAAGAATGGTTCCAATGATGTTATCAAATACGTTCTTTTCAATGTGCATGACATCAAAAGCATGTCTCACCTTTAAAAATTTCCAATAAGGCAACCTCCAGAAGATGCACTTGTTACTCCAACATACTCTGTTCCTTGGATTATACGGGACCTTGAAGTTTTCATGCAAGCTAAGTGTTGGAAACTCGTGACTGTTGATCCTTGCAAGAATTTGCTCCCCGGATAGAGTAGGAGGTCTTTCTCTGAACTCACACTCTCCATTAAATGCATGATCAGTAAACCGCCATGGGTGATCATTTACAAGCCATCTACGATAACCATCGTATACCATCCTTCCACATTCATGTTTTGCATCCACATCATCCAAACAGATTAGGCACGCCTTATAACCACTAGTAGTTGAGCCTGCCAACATACCCAAACCTGGAAAGTCACTAATGGTCCATAACACAGCTGCTCTCATGGTGAAAGTAGATTGTGCGTAGCGGTCAAAAGTACAAACTCCAATTTCCCACAGTTTCATAAGTTCGTCAATCAACGGCTCTAGGAACACACTAAGACACTTTCCGGGAGACTTTGGACCTGGGATCAACAAAGTTAACATGTTAAACTCCTTCTTCATACACATTGATGGAGGCAAATTATACGGCATCAAAACAACAGGCCAAGTGCTGTGAAGACTTCCCATTGTTCCATAAGGGTTGAAACCATCTGTTGCTAGCCCAAGACGCACATTTCTGATATCATTAGAAAAATGAGGAAAGTTTTTGTCAAAATCTCTCCATGCCTCTCCATCTGCATGGTGCTTTAACCAATCATGATCTGACATCCTCTCTCCGTGCCATCGCATTTGCTTTGAAGTGTACGGAGACATGTACAAGCGTTTCAGTCTGGGAGTCAAGGGAAAGTAGCGGAGTACTTTCCTAGCAACGCTGCTGTCATCCTCTCTCCATCTTGAAGTGTGACAGATGGGACACTCATCACATTGGGCATACCCTTTGTAAAACAATACGCAGTTATACTCACAAGCGTCTATACTCTGATAACCCAAACCAATATCCCTGCAAAGCTTTTTCATTCTTCCAAAATCAATGGGATAATTGTGTCCAGGAGGAAGCAAATCACTAATGTAATTGCAAAGATCGTGAATACTCTTATCAGACCATCCATTTTCTACTTTCATTTTCAATGCTTTCAACACAGCACCCAAAACAGTTTCTGTGCTCCCAGGATATAACGGGGTTTGAGCCTCTAATAAAAGTCTGTCATACTTCTGATAATCTTCATCAACAGCGTCATCAAAAGTAGGATCATCACTATCACTATTGTCTTGACCTAAACCAGCATCATATCCATCATGATAAGGGAAACGATCATGCACAATGTTCATAACAGGATCCATAGAAGAACTAGCACCACTGTTAGAAGATGTCATTTTATCGAGCAACTGATTTCTGAGTTCATCAATTCTCGATTCATGCGAAACTTCACCATGTTTGTCCCACACCGTATATAGAGGCCACATGTCTTTAGTAGACAAGTGAGAATACATGGTGTGAATGTCAACCGGAAGTCCACTATTTCGACATTTCTTGCAAGGACACAAAAAATGTGTCTTCCGAGGCGACATTTCTTTAACCCAGTTCACAAAGTCAAAAGTCCCTTGAAGGTATCTTCGATCAGTAAGGCCACATTGCATCCAACTTTTATCCATTTTCCTAAATAGAAATGAGATAAACCATTCAACACATTTTCTAACAAACAACACATTTTCTATTTCATTTCATATCCAAATAAACCAATCCAATTTTCTAGCTAATTCCATGACACAAAAAACAACTCAATTTCTACTTTAGTTCATATTCTAACAAAAAAATTCATTTTCTATTAAAGACCATTACATTTCCTAATAATACAAAAATTCCAACACTATTCAAACAAATAACAAATCACCAAATAACACACATAACACAAATTACCAACAAACATAGCTCAAAATTCCAACACTAGCTCATCAAACTAATAACAAATTACCAACAAAAAATTCCAACACTATTAGATTCTTCCAATTTGACAAAAAGAATTCCAACAAGAAGAGAAAAAAATTAACACAAAACGAAAATTTAAATAATTACGTACCTAAAACAATGTAGTATAGTAGGGTTGACAACCAACTAATTTGTATTAGATTCTTCCAATTTGACAAAAAGAATTAAGGTTGAAAGGAAGAAAGTCGAGAAGAAACGAACGATGGAAGGTTGAAGAAGGGGTATAAACCCAGCCAATTAAAACATCTGGTACGTGCTCAACTAACAAATTAAATGTGACAGCTTTTTATTTAGGCGGCGGAAGTCACATTCCGTCGCCTTAATTCATTCAGGTGACGGAAATAATACCTCCCTCGCCTAAGATAAAAACTCTTGCAACCTACATAATTTCTGGCGACGGAATTTTGTGGTGACGAGATTACGTCCGCCACCTGGGTGTTTAGGCGACAGAATGAAAAAGTTTCCGTCGCCTGAATATTTTTAGGTGACGGAAGTAAAGTTCCGCCACCCGAAATTATTAAGGTGACGGAACTAAAAAGACTCGTCGCCCGAGTTGCAATATGGCGTAGTGTAGAACATATCAAAATTTGGGATAAATACAGCGAGTAGTTTAGGAGTTATGATTTTTCAAAGTTAGGACAATGTGTTGTTTGTTAAGTGTTGTACCAAACTTTAGAAATTTTTGTAGAAGCGATGCTTTAACAGTTTTAAGAAATTCTTTCTCCTATGAGTAGATAGGATATCATAGATGACCTAGGGAATTATTTCGGAATTTTTATAAGATTATTCGAATTTTATATTTGAAGCTGTAATTGGACTTTAGTGACTTTTCGAGAAATAGAAAATTGGTGGTTTTTCTAATTGTTACCTAAAATCATCCTAGGGAGTAGAAAATGGTTAGTTAGTCTCAAATAAGAGTTTAAACATAAATTATGAAATTTTTAGAAGTTTTGGGACCAGGGGTAAAATGGTCATTTACCTGTATAAGGGTATTTTGATAATCTCTTGTTGATCGATTTTTATATCTTAGAAGTTGGAGACTTCTAAGAAAGTGGGATACATTATTGATTCCCTTGTCTTGTATAACAGGCAATTGAGTTCCTACGGTTACATACCGAGTTGAGATTAAGAGAGTTGTGACTTGACTCAGGTAAGTCCTTTGGGCTTACTTAGCTGACTTCTAAATATGAGCATGAATGATGATAGTGGTGTGTGATTGAGATGTTTAGAGTTATAGGTTGTGATAGATATTTACCGACCTATACTTGGCCTAAGAGTAACGGGCGGTGGCATTCTGCTCAGTTAGCTTGCGGGCGCTGGGGGTTTCTTTAGGGACTAGTCCATACTCGGTTTGTAGTGATGCTACCGGCGGAGGTCAGCTAGACCTACACCCAGTTGGATAAGGAACGGAGGCGAGAACTGTTAATAACTCTCGTGCCACAACTGTAAAATTGAATAAGATGAATCACCTAAATAATAGATAATAAATGGTTGAGTGCCAGCATGATGTTTGTTTATAATTTTTCTGCGTGTGATTGTGCTATTGTTATTCTGCTTATATTTGGATTGTTAGCTAACGGTTAATCCGTATTGTAGATCTGTAGAGATAGACAGTTGCAGAGAGATCCGGAACGGATGGTCAGCCGGGTCCACGTACTCATTAGATGGGGACGGGGGAGTCTTCCATACGTCATGCATGTTATGTATCTTTATATATGCTTATAAGGCTGTCACATGTGTACATTCATACCATTAAAATTATTATGTTTTAGAAATTGTTTTAAATACATTTGTGCCTTGTTGTAAGATCCTAGTAAAGTTGTTGTTAAACCAAGGTCGGGACCCATTGT
Source organism: Fagopyrum homotropicum (assembly GCA_033239125.1). Lineage (NCBI taxonomy): Eukaryota > Viridiplantae > Streptophyta > Magnoliopsida > Caryophyllales > Polygonaceae > Fagopyrum > Fagopyrum homotropicum. The sequence goes on from BSWB01000002.1 coordinate 47,518,770, forward strand.
GAGGTCCTAACCAGTAGCTCCCCGAGTTTCGAGAATTTCGGGTGTTACATTTACTTTGAGTATATCAATATTCATATGGTCTTATTTCATATATATATTGATCAGGTGCATGATGTACATTCATATATAAGAATTATATATCAGTGTATAATGGTTGAATGTGATAAAACAATAGTTCATTTATTTATTGTAATGGTTATTACTAAGATAATAGTTATGTATATATTGTAATGAATGTATCTAAGGCAATGTAAATACATCTAAGGCAATGGTTAAAGCTATGGTAATATATGCACATCTATTGTAATGGTTGTAAGTGTAATTTATCACATTGTTACAATAGAGTGACATACCGTTACTATATATCTAAGGCAATGGCCGTTGTTGTAATGAGAAGTAAATCATTACCTTAGGTCTATTATAATAGTTATTAAGTGTTTCGTAACTAATAAGGGGCATTACAATAGGTCAATTATTTGGTAGTGACACCACCACTGTAACCTCGGCTTTGATATTAGTTGTTGGGGAAAACTCCGCGCGTTTCCGACTCTCCGAGTATATAGCGGGTATTTTGTTGCGTACTCAAACTCGTACAACCTCACTTGTGTATAAGCCTTTGTGATCGAACTTTTCTTACTCTCTTATATTCATTATTTGCAAACAATAAGTACAAGTATATACATACATACATACATACATATATATATTGATGAATATCGGTTGAGAATTGCACCAACAAGTAACCGACTTATGGACACTAATTTAAGTTGATAATTACAAAAGCTTCCCTAATATTCTAGATAATTCTAACCTTTGTCGCCTTATTTAAGTCTTCACTTTTCTAGACTTTTCCACACATGGATTGTTCAAGATTCCCCTTACTAATTTGGTCCAAAATTTCAGCCCACTCTAATCCATTAAATGAGTCCAATTCGATTTAGAAATACGGATTAGTCTACCACATACTTTGTAGAAATCAAAGTTGTCCAAAGTTTGTTTCCATGACTTATGAGTTGTCATGCAATTAATAATAATCCTCTACAATTCACTAACATATATTGGCAAGGCAAAGAACATGACTTACCCAAATACATTTCACTACAATTAAAGATCTTAGCTTTCAACTAGTTTCTAACTACTATAAATATCAACACTAATAGCATTAATCTCCTTATACAAAACCCAAAAAACGTGACATACCAAATACATTTCAATAGAATTAATGTGACCTTTAACTTTCAACTAGTTTCAAACTACTATAAATATCAACACTAATAACATTCATCTCCTTACCCATACAAAACACAAGTCTTTTAGCCCTCCCTGAAAATCAATTGAAGTTAACCATGAAATGTGTAGCAATGATCTTTGGTGTACTTGGCCGGAGTTTCACTCTTTTTCAACCCATTCCACCTAAACACAGAACCGTTCCTTGTCCAAATCTCCGGCCACTTTCCGTTCCTATTCCACCTAAACACATAACCGTTCCTTGTACCATCAATGTGTCAAATAGTATCACTTTAAACCTCCTTCATCGAGATGATCCAATCATACAAAGCCGCTTAGAGAGCCTCGGTTTCGAGACTCTCGAACCAAATTCATATTCGACCATCTGGGACTCTGGGACCCTTTTAGTCTATCACTTGGAAACACCAGCAGAAACTATGCTAGCCTACTTCAACACTGGAAGCAGTTTCATTTGGTTCAAACAGATGAGACAAACACCGAGTAGAACCTTGCGACAATTGTCGGGTTTCGATGCTGTTTGTGAGTATGTGCCCACCTTTGACTGCTCAGTTCTTATTAGTGCATAATTCTTGCTCTTGTTCTTATCCAACATTTCTACTAATTTTTTTATGCTTGATAAACTAAAGGCGCATTAGGCTTACACTAATAGACCCCAATGAGGCACATTGCTTAACCTAATAAAATGATTAACATGACAACAGTAGTTAAAATGGGACTTGTCCATTCAAACCAAGACCAATACATTACACATTTTAGATACCAATACAGAGATTTAAAAACTTAATTAGAATCTTACTTTGAATATTAGTTCAAGACTAACTGAAAATATGAGAAAGAGGTACAACATAATAAGAATGCTACATCTTACCATGTGTGGGCTGAATGAAACCACCTCCTGGGGAATTTTTGGCCTAAAAACTCGATTGTGACAAGCTATATCATAGTGATATAGGCAATTTGTGGGCTAAAGTTGGAGGCTAATTTATGATTTGCTCAACAATTAGGCGCATTTGGTACAAACAAACACATGTAAATAGCTTTAAGCATTTTGACATCCATAATCTTAAAATTCACATAAGTATTTCAACGAACAACTTGAGTTCATCTTTAAATTGATTTTTACCTCAAGAGATCATTTGTGATAAACATTACGTTCTTCGTTTGGAAAGGTAGAAAATGATATTAGAGAAGACACCCATATTTGGACTCAATCACATCGGCAAGCACGCGAGCCACACAATTAAGAAGAAAACAAGCTCTAGTCGGTTGGAGCTGGTTTTCTGGTGACGGAGGGGTGACTTGCCGCAATGGCCAAGGACGAGACGAAGATGCTTCAGTGGAGATGGGATGTCGGCGAATTAACAAGCGTCTGCGTAAGCGGGTTTTCTTTAGATGATTAGCAAAGAAAGGGAGAACTGAAGAGGAGCGATTTGTCTAGGAAGAGAAGAAAAGGAGACAGAGCAGCTGGCGAAACCGTGGGCGGTAACAAAAGACGGCACATTTGTAATCTAATCACGTGATGTTAGGGGCAATGTGGTAGATTAAGTCCATGAGGACAACGCATGAAAGACCTTGAAGGTGATAAGTATCATATTAGACTCAATGTTCACACATGAGGCAAAGGCGGGAGGAAGATGAAAGAGGAGTGGCACAATTCGTAAATTACTAAGTTATGCTACGGTTAAATTATAAAGCTGCTATTCATTTGCACAACCCTCCCTTTTTATATATATTAGTATGGACGCGTGTGCTAAGCACGCGTGCCGTTTAACGCTTAATGATCGAAAGGAAAAAGTTTTACCTTTAAATGAAACGTAAAATTTATCATATATGATCAAAAGGAAAATGTGTTACATTAAAATGAGTTTGGTGTTACATTGAAATGAAATGTGAAATTTATTATTAAATGATCGAAAAGAAAAGGTGTTACATTTTAAATGACAAGAAGATTAAGAAGATGGGTCATTTTGCACAACTCTTCGATTTGCCACTTTGGTCACATTGATTGTATGTATATTTTCCATTAGAGTTGTGGAGGCAGTTCTTGTCCCCCAAAGTCCAATACCTCTCCGCACAATCCCTCGTGTTGGAGGTTTCGAGTTTATTTGCAATGTTGTGGAATGATATGTGGCAACCTGGTCAAAATTGTACAAGTTACATGAAATGAATTTAAAAAATATAGCTTCTCATGGAGTATAAGATATTACTTACCGAATCTACAGATGAAATCAGTGACACAAGTATCGTTATGATGGATTTACTCATGTGGAAGATGGGGATACCCATTGTAGAGGGTATGTAACTCTGACCCAAAGAGTTATTCCCCATGCATATGCCCATATAATAGAAACACTTAAAAGGAACTTGCAACAAACCGTTAGTATCAAAAAACTTTGGCATGATGTAATTAGGTCTACACTATAAGCAACCTTCATCCTAGCGCCATTTGTCTTGCACCAAGCCTGCATTTTTCAAAGGCTGCTTGGTGAGCAATATATTCTATTTCTTGTGATATTCATGTTTGTTTATGTTACCTGCGAGCTCAGTCAGTATTTTCCAATCAAGTCAATGCAGTAAGGAACCAAAGCCACCAATCGAGTCATATCGTCCATTTTTTGACGGGGAGAGCAAATTTACAGCTTCTTCTTCTGAGTGTCTGGGTGTTGGTCAGAGAAGTGCAATAAGATGAAAGACTTTCTGAATTTCTTAAAAGTTTTTTCTCCAAACACCTGCATGAACCAAAATGAATAATATGCCCAGTTTCAAACAATTACTAACTACCCTTGGATCCTAAACACTTGCTAAGTCAGACAAAAACACAACAATTTTGTTGGGTATTCATAATTGCATAAAATGTCATGAGCCTTCACAACTTTGTACAAAAAATAACATTAATCCAAATTTATTAGTAGACTCGGTAAAGACCCACAACAAGAGGAAATAAGTTCTCAAAAGGTGCAAGTAAGTAGTAACAACTGAACTTTTCACATGAGTTGTGCAAGTTTTTCCATGCTGTAATTTTAGTATGCAACCTAGCCAGCAACAAAATTCCCAAAATCTACTAAGACAATGCTAATCCAACCAAGAAAACCTGTTCCATGATATGATTATTAGATAAAATCAAAATTTTTCCAAAGATTAGTGAAAAGTAGAACAAAATATAAAAGGGAAAAATAATCCAGTAGCTGAATTACTGTTTCTGTAGTTGAATTGTTGAGTGATATTATAAGTTGAAGAATTTGGTAAGTACTTATCAACAAGTGTAATTACAGTGTAGGTACTTGTGATTGAAGAGTAAACAAAATTAGGCAATCAAACAGTAGGAGGAAAGAGAGACAATATTTGGAAGGGCGATTGAAAGGTGACTTCATAAATTCCAGTGGCAAACAGAGAACCATGGAGGCTGCTCAATTGTCAATCTCGATTTTAAGAGAAATAGAAATGGGAAGAGAATATTAGTACTAGAGATGGGAAGATGCATGGAAAGTTAGAAAATCAGGCGGCCATGACCTAGGTATACGAGAGGCTGCACAAAATTAAAACAATCATAACCTGTAAGACACCGGCTGTGTTTGGCACACGGCCATTTACATTGGTGTTAGGAAACACCACTGTTTAATAGGGGTTGTTTCTAGTAACACTAGTGTTAGGAGTCCTGAAACCCTTAAACCGTGTTTGGTAGAAACACTAGTGTTTCGTAGCCAGATTTTCAGGGTTGTTGTTGGGTTTTCGCATTTCTCAAACTGATTCATCTTCTAGCTTCTGTGGGCGATTTTTTGGGCGATTCGGCGAGAGCACCGTCGTCGTCCTCAGGGCATCGTTCCCCCTCATCAACATCGGCCGTCGCTCCCTTTGTCAACATCGTTCATTATCCATCGAGGTTAGCCGGTATATTAGGGTTTGTTGTGTGTTTCTTCGCCTCTTCAGTTCCTACATCTATTCATCGAGGATAGCCGGTATATTAGGGTTGGTGAAATTGATTTTTGCATTCGGTTTGTGTGTTTCTTCGTATCTTCTATCCCTGCATCCATTCTTTTTCCTGCATAGCTATCGATTTCGAATCTGATTGTTCCAATGTGGTGAAATCTGGTGAAATTGTGTACATATATGATAACTGGTTTCACATTTTTATGGTATTGGTTGAAGTTTTGATGAGTGGTTGCATAGTATTCCAATCTGAGTGTTCGAATCAAGAGTTCATAAGTATGTTGAAGTTTTATCGATTGTCTTGCATATGACTGGTTTTGGCTGCTCTGTTCTATCGATTGCATATGACTGGTTTCACATTAATGTTGGCAATCTGATTTTAAGCAGTTGGAAGCTAATTTATCATATATATAGCCTCTACATTATATGTTTCTCATTTAATTACAGCAGGTTATGCAAAGTTCATGAACAAAATAAGGCAATTCATCTGTAAACAGCAGGGTAGTATTCGGTTGCTGATAGAATTATGCAGGGTAGTATTGGGTTGCTGAAACAGAAAGTGATGTGCATCGTGTTTTGTTACTGAACAGCAGGTTATGCAGGGTAGAATTAGGTTGCTGATAGAATTAGATTGATTTTGTTTACTTGCTAACTATCAACTTGTATGTGCTCACAGTAGGAAAGTGATGTGCATCGTGTTTTGTAAAATGCAGGGTAGAATTAGGTTGCTGATAGAATTAGGTTACTGAATCTCAGTCCAAGAAACTTAAGGCAAGCTGCTGATAGAATTAGGTTGATTTTGTTTACTTGCTAACTATAAAAAAAAGGACTATTTACTGATCTTTTGAACATTGACTCATTCATCTCGGCCTCGTATACATGTACAACTGCTTAGTTTCTTGGACTGAATCATCTTCTAGGATAGCCATGGATGCAAAGTTTATTCTTGCTTAGTTTCTTTTCAACTGCTTAAAGTATTTACTATTTAGTATTAAACAAGAAGACTATTGTCTAATTGATTTTGATGTGTATATTCATGTAGAAATTTAAGTCTTCTGTTGATTTCCTGCTTGAATAGTATGTTAGCTACGGGATCAATTTCCTCATTCTCTTCATACAAATAGTCAGACACAACAAAGTCCTCATAGATCCCACATCTCTTGCACTTTTTTGTCAAAAGTTCAGTTAAAGGCTAAAACAGAAAGATCATGAATAGTTTAGGCTTTAAAGGCTGAAACAGAAAGATCCCACAAGGTTAAGTAAGCAGTTTGCTGAGCAACACTTCAGTCCAACATCTATTGCAAAACGTTATAAGAAAATAGTAGATCCAGCAATTAGCATTTAGCATTAAACATGAATAGTTTCTTTTCAACATTGATGATCTTTGCATTACTTTCTGGGGCACAGATTCACAAGAGGGAAAACCATGGATGCAAAGTCTTTTGAGAATTATCATGCCATGTTTATTCTTGCTTCTCTGTAGCTTCTGTCTCAATGTGCTGTGGTGTTTTTGGGAATTATTGCTTCTATCTAAGTTGAGATTGGTGTCAAAAAATTTACTTTATCAATTCCTTACATGACAGATTGTTAATCTATTGAATGTGTTGTGTGTTAGATAGCAATGGACGACTACTCCGGTTTTGAGAGCGACATACACATGTCAGATGATGATCCCATCGAAGATGAGATGCTAACGTACGATTGAATTATGAAGTTCGAGTATTGCGCTTGTGGGAAACTGATGCTGCTATCATGATTGATGCATTAAAGGGAGAACTTAAAAAAGAGAGACAACTGAACGATAAAATCCGGACTGAAAATTGTGTGCGATCATTTGCTTGGGGTTTAGTTTGTGGGGTTGCAATTGCTTTTTATGTAATGTACTACTAGGGGTTTACTTTGCGGGGTTTCAATTACTTGTTATGTAACGTACTAAGGGTGTCCTTACCCAAGAATCAACAATGTATTAATTTGGTTAATGTTATTGGCCTTGTGTCTTTGCTTTTTATAACTCAAACGTATTAATAGAATGTTGTTTACAAATTATAAAAATAGTGTCAACAACAACATAAAGGAGTGTTTTAATAAATTCTGATTGATGAGAAATGTTCATAAAAGAGTACATAAATAAAAGTTGGACAATGTCGGTTATACATCAACAATATTACTACATAATCCTTCTTGCATTCCATATTGCTGCTGCAATACGATCACGAATATGACCCATACCTCTTCCATTGTCATTGGTCTCTTTCACTTCTTCTACCTCGTCTTGATTAGTTGTTGGCAACTCATCTTCATCTTTTGATAAGTCATCGTACCCTGAGTATAGACGAATAAAATTGTGTAATGCAAAGCAAGCAAGATGAATGTCAACTTGGGTGTAGTCCGGGTAACAAGGCATAGCAGATAATAACTTTCATCTCTTCTTTAGGATTCCAAAGCAACGTTCAATGCAGCTTCTCAGCGAAGAATGTGCTTTGTTAAACGCTTCCTTTTTATTGCTAGGAGGCTCATTGTCAAACTGATTTAGGTGATATCGAGTCTTTGAATATGGAACTAGGAACCCCGGTCTATCAGCATAACCCTTGTCACAAAGATAGTACTTATCTGGTGGTGGAAGCGGGAAGTTGAGATCGGGGTTGCAAATTGCATTTTCGAGAACCTTGGCGTCATGAGCCGACCCTTCCCAACCGGACAAGACAAATGTGAACAACATATTAAAGTCACATACGGCGAGGACGTTGAAAGTGACAGTATGTTTCCTTCCGACAAAAGGAACTTGAGCAACTTCTTCAATGCATGCACTAATGTGCGTACCATCCAAACAACCAATGCAGTCCTGAATTGGTTAGTTCAGATAAGTCCACTGTATATATATTTTATATGAAGAAAATCACCTACTACAAATGATTTTGTTTACCTTAAAGTAATCCTGGTACCTCGGGTCAGCTGCGATGTGGGATGGTGTTCTAGGAAAATTTGGGTTCCGGGGACGGATGATATCACCTGCTAGTCCACACCCTTCATGTCCACGTCCGGTAATAGAGTTCAATACGCTATGGAAAGAGCGGTGTACAGTTTCGGTTGACCTTTGAAAGTGTTCAGCAACAACACGAACCGAGCACCCTTGTGCAAGGGTGTATAAGAACAAACCAACCTTTTCAATTATCGAGACTTCAATAGAAGAAGTGAGGCCATAGTTCTGCTCCAACTCGTTACATAAACGTTGGAAAACTTCAGCATCCATTCTGAACATGTTCACTGTTCGAATGTGATGACCATTCAAGATCTCCTCCATCCAAAGTCTCCCCCGATCATACTCAGTGTAACAAGGCTCCTTGTATATGTGCTTGTAGTAGTGATCAGCGGCAACGGCATATTGTCTTTGCAATTCTTGGTGTGACTCAATGATGTTGAACCGTCGAATTTGTCTACGCTCATTGCCGTCACTGTCACTGCTATCAGTACTAGAACTTGACATTAAAAACCTGGAACAAAAAATTGTGCAAATAAGTACTACTATTAAAGAATGTACTATGATGCAACTTATTTGTAGGTAATAAGGAAATGAGTTTCATGAAATTTCAAAATAAATAATCCAACAACACATACACACAATCCAACATGTTTTTCTTAATAAAAGTACTTTCATAAAATAAATCTAACACTCGGACAATTACATCAATGACCGCTCATACTCCCATGTCAACCAACTCAACCTCTCCTCATCATTATCCGGGTGCAGTAGTATGTTCATATCCTTCCTAATTTTAGTCCTCCCAATAATGTAGCACCACAATGGACTTCCACTTTCAACCAAGTTATTCTGGACCATCCTTTTGACTACATCCAACCCTTTCTGAGTCACTCTCTCTTCATCTCTTGCCTTAGAATTTACCTCTTCCTGGAGTACTGCAAGCAATCTGTCACTATTATCTTGTGAACGTTCCAAAAAGGCTTCCAATTTGGAAGAGCCAACTGATTGTCTTCTTTTCCTCTTCATCGGACCCTTATCTTTATTACCCTTAGTTGTCGGTGTTGGTTCGGTGGATTGAATCGGTTCATCATTGGCGTCTGCTTGAACTCCAGAGTAGCTAGAAGCGCCACCTTCATTAACAGTGCCAACAAAATTACGGAAAAAATCACCACCATCACCGTCATCTTCACCTATACCTAATTCCTCATCATCTGCAAGTGAGATAGGCTCAGGTGTTGCCTCACGAACCATTCCAGCTGACATGGCTAGACGGCCTGTAGCTACATTTCCAGCAAACAACGAAGTCAGCAACTCCTCATAGTCCGCATCCATTCCCTTGTTTTTATACTTCTTACAATTTACGTCTTCCTACAATACATAAAGCACATCAAGTTAAATAAATTATTAAACATCACAAATTAATATGTGTAGAAGCTGTAACAACGTAGATACTGACATTGATAAATTACCTTTATCTTTCTATCCCACCATTCATTGGAAGCCGTAATCATTCGAGTCTTCTCGTCCCATCCTAGACCAGTCTCAGATTTCCTAAGATGATTCCATGTCTTGTATTCCTTTTTCATTGACTCGTATTTATTTTTACAGAAATCCTTAACTCCTTCCTTCCCAGCCTTACTAACAAATGTAGCTGAGATCTCCTTCCAATTGTAAGTTTGCTTGCTTCCGTTTTTCTTTTGAAAGTCATTTAAAATTGACACTAGAAGTTTAACTAGTTCAAAAGTCCAAGGAAAATTTGGACCCCTACACTTTTGTGAGAGATTATTATTGTCCATCTACAAGCTCAAAACAATATAACATATGTTTAGTACAAACAAAACACCACAAAATGAAAAATAAAAAATGTATAAGATTAGGTACACTGGAAGCATTCTAAAAATCAGATTGGCTACACTGCAAGCATTTATACTGGTATAAGAATAGAGAAGTTTCTCAAACTATCGATGGATCATACATACAAAACTGCAGCAATAAATTCTTAACTTCAATCTCAAACTATCGATGAATATAAAACCTAACAGTTTATTTGAAGTTTAGCAGCAGTTCCACAAATATCAGACCACACAAGAACAAAGATTAAATGGAGCTTAAATGGACACAATTGCAAGAGTATGAAGAAGTTTCAGCAACAGTCTAACTTTAACAAAGATTATAAATGGATACAATTGCAACCCATAAATTACAGAAGTCAATAGTCACAAAATTACAACTCTGAAGAGAAGAGTAAATTACATCAGTTTGGAAATAAAATGTAATAAAGGAAGCAACCCGAAGCACAATTGCTCAACAATCAAGCAAACGCAGCAACTACAACCTTATGGTAAGAATAATCATACCAATTTCAGTAGATAGAACATGTATACAGACTGACCCTTGGCTAGTATCAAATTCGAAATGGAAGCATTATATATTAAACATGAACTCAGATTCGAACAGAGCAGTCAATAACTCACTGCAAATTATAAACTCAGATTCGAAAAGCAACCCGAAGCAACTACAAGTTTCCACATTCATTTTAATGATAACAAGTTTCCACATTCATTTTTTAGTGATAACAACATGTATACAGACTGACCCTTGGCTAGTATCAAATTCGAAATGGAAGCATTATATTAAACATGAACTCAGATTCGAACAGAGCAGTCAATAACTCACTGCAAATTATAAACTCAGATTCGTTTAATCCGAATAGATGCAGGAAGACTCAGATTATACTACAAAATCTAATAACTCACTGCAGCCAAGTTATGACTCAGATTCGAAAAGCAAAATAGATGCAGGAACTCAAATTATAAACTCGAATTGGAACTCAGATTTGAGCAATCACCACCATCAGATTCGAATTGGAAAGAACAATCACCACCATCAGATTCGAATTCGAAAAGCAAAACAGATTCGAACAAAACAGATTCGAAAAGAGCAGTCACCACCGTCAGATTCGAACAGATTCGAATAGATGCAGGAACTTCAAATGCATTGCAATCACAAACACGGTTTAAGGGTTTTGATGAGAATATTACTGTAATGCAGCAATCCGAAACGTACCTCAAACTCGTCGCCTTTTCTCGTCCTCTTGCCGCCGTCAGTTTCTCTTTGCCGTTGCCGTCGCAGGGTTGCTCCAGATCGGGGAAGAAGATAGCAAGGTTGATGAGAGAGGGTGTTAATTATATACCCGGTTAATGCGTAATTCTTGTTAATAGATGAGGATATTTTGGGTATTTTGCACGGAGAAACCCTAGTGTAACCCCAAAACTCTTGCTCAGATGGGAGTTTCACAAACAATCGGAGAAACACTAATCACCACTGTTTCTCTCCGTGCCAAACACTCTTAAAAACGAGATACACTACAAAACAATCAAAAACACTAGTAGTATCCGTGTGCCAAACACAGCCACCAAAAAGAAAGATTCAAAATTCAGATGGTTTCATATAAGTGAGCATGAGAATATGATTCATTGAAATCAAACCACTCCACTTGATTATTCACATCATGATATTGATCTATATTGCTAAATCAAGCATTAAATTATAAAATATTATAATATATTATATTTTAATAAACTAAAAAAAAAAGGCAATTTTAATAACTAGGCCTTTTTGAGAAAGTAAAGTAGTAACTAGACTTTTTAATATTTCAATTAAGTAAATATACCCCAACCTTTTGTATTGATTCTCAAACTCTACACACTATTCTCTCAAGGGGTACATTTACTAAACACAAAACTAGAAAAAGCCTAGTAAACCAAATTGCTTCAAAAAAGTATACTATTAGTTATAATTGTTAAAAAATAATATAAATATAGTTTACGCTAAATTTTTTAAAAAAATATCCGTGTAAAACACGGAACAACAATAGTTTTCTTTAAACCTGTAAATCTACTAAACATACCACGTGAATATTGAGCAAATGTTTTGTATTTTCTTTACTTTACCTTTTATTTTATTTTATTTTATTTTTTGTTTTGCATTGGGTCACTGCCTCTTGGCTCTTTGCCATTACAAAACACCCATTTCTTTCCTTTTCTGAAATTTCAGTTTTACTTTTTATTCTCTTGCTTTTTCTTTATTGTCTATTTCTTCTTCAATCACTTTATTGTCTCTTCAAATATGGAGATATATAAAAATAATAATTTGCATTCTTTTTATTTTTGCAAATCGTGTATATAATTTAAGGTTAAACACTTTTTAGGCAACTCTAAATTAATGCCCTTCTAAAGGGACATATAAGGTTTAATTTTCTACCTATAAATACCATATAGTATTTTTCCACTTTTTAATAAGATACAATGAAGATGTTTATTAATCAAAAGATTACATATGAATCTAAAAGGATAAAAAAAAAAACAAAATAACATAAATGTATATTGAACCAAAATTATATAAAAAAAATTTTACAATGTCTGGATGACCGTAAATAACTACACACTACAGGTTTTTATTACAAATAATATCTCATACAATAATTTTCCTATCCTTGTGATAACTCATAATTGGAAACATCCAAAAAGATTTGTAGCACCACTAAGAAGATATGCTACCCTACATTACAATAATGTATGAATGATTGAAAATTTCTGAATATGAGCTTGATGATGATGTCTTTATATTCATATTCACGAGCTTGCATATAGCTCAAATCTCATAGAACAAAGCAATGGACTACCAAACTACACTCTTGTTTTCCTTATCATCTGTACTATTCTTCTATTATCTTTTCAAAGGAAAGTCCATCGGCAAACTTCCTCCAGGACCAAAGCCATGGCCTATCCTTGGGAACATCCTCCAACTCACCGAAAACCCGCATCGCTATCTCGGCCACCTTTCCGAATCATATGGCCCTCTAATGACCCTTAAATTAGGGAGTTTCACTACCATTGTTGTTTCCTCAGTAGATATGACTAGAGAGGTTTTTCAAAATCACGACCTATCTTTCTCTAGTAGAAAAATTCCTTATGCTGCTAAAGCATTGAGTCACCATAAGTACTCAATTGCTTGGTTACCCGTTTCGCCAAAATGGCGAAATTTGAGAAAGATTTGCTCTGTCAATGTCTTTACCAAGAAAAGCTTAGATGCAACCGAGGTTTTACGTCGAGAAAAGGTGCAAGAGCTTCTTGATTATGTAAGGAAGAGTTGTGGGAAGTGTGAAGCTGTGGAGATTTCCGGAGCAGCTTTTACGACGCTATTGAATCTGTTATCAAATACGTTCTTCTCCGTTGACCTGGTTAGCCAAAGCTCGAAAGCATCCCAAGAGTTGAGGGATGTTGCTTTTGCTATAATGGAAGCTAGTGGAAAACCTAATTTGGCCGACTATTTTCCGATTTTTGGTTATTTTGATTTGTTTGGTGTTAAGCGAAATGGGGAAGCTTGTATGAGTAAGTTTCTTTCTGTTTTTGATGAGATTATTAAGCAGAAGTTAGCTGATGTTTGTGATGAAGGTGATGATGTTTTGTCTACACTTCTCAAGATCTGTAGGGAAAGTGAATCTGAGTTGAGTCTCAATGATATTAAGCACCTCCTCTTGGTAAGTTCTCTAAATTGATGAGATTAGGAGCCAAATTTGATGGGTTGATTCATTTTTTGTGTTGTTGATCTATAGGACTTGTTTGTTGCTGGCACAGACACTACATCGACGACACTAGAATGGGGAATGACGGAGCTACTACGCAATCCGGAAAAGATGGCAAAAGCTCAAGCTGAGTTAGATAAAGTAGTTGGCAAGAACGAGCTTGTCAAGGAATCCGACGTCGAGAGACTACCTTACTTGCAAGCAGTAGTGAAAGAGACCCTACGGCTGCACCCGCCAGCCCCGTTCTTGATTCCTCGGAAAGCCGAGAATGAGGTAGACTTGTGTGGCTACAAGATTCCAAAGAGCTCGCAATTGCTTGTTAATGCATGGGCCATTAATCGAGACCCGAATGCTTGGCAAAACCCTGCAATGTTCTTGCCTGAGAGGTTTATGGAGTCGGAAATCGATTTTAGAGGTCATCAGTTCAAGCTCGTGCCGTTTGGAGCTGGAAGAAGGGTGTGTCCTGGATTGCCTTTAGCTGATAGGATGTTGCACTTGATGTTGGCTAACCTTCTTCACTCTTTCAATTGGAAGCTTGGGAATGGAATGAGAGAAGAAGATGTTGACATGACTGAGATGTTTGGACTCTCCTTGCATAAAGCTAAGCCTCTTTTAGCACTTCCCGTTGCCAAATGATTGTATTTTGTATTGGATGATCCTAACACGGAAAATCACAAGTCGTAGTGGAACCTTATTGTGTTTTGTCAAATACATATTGTTATGCGGAATTATCACAAAGAACATGAATCTACAAACAAAAATAAAAAACAACACACAAATCTATAGACAGAGTCCTTCTGCCAGGGTTTGTCTGATGGCAGTAGTCAAAGTCTTGATTTTCGGATTTCGGGTGAATTCCATAGACTCTCACACGTTTTTCGTCTAATGACAACTCAAATTTACTACTAGTTGATGCACCTAATGAAATAGAGGAAATAAAGTTGGTAGGTTCGTCCAATGAGTTTCAAATGCCCTGTGTCAAAGTTTTTTTTTAATTAGTATCAATTTTAAAAATTATGTTTTATTAGGAGAAAAAAGACTAAAAATATTTTTTTAATAAAAAAATACATTAAAAAATACAAAAAAAATAAAATATATTCGTTACTTAATGATTTAATCACTTACTATATTAGCAATAAAAAAAAAAGATTTTTTCTTAACTTTAATATATTTTGAGATAAAAAAAATATATTATAAAATGAAAAAATAAATAAAATAGAATAAAATAACGTAGAAAGGGATTTGAACTCTTGATATTGAGGTTTAATCGCTATGACAAGCACTCTTTTGTTTCATAAACAATTAAAAATAAATATTATAGACCAAAAAAATTGGAAACTTGTGTTGTTGTGTCTAACGACACCCCTTGTCAGACGGGCATTTAAGTTGGTTTTAGGGGGTTGAATGTATAATCAAGCCTTATGATCTCAAAGAGAAACATGTTTAGAGCAATATTGTAGCTGAACATCTTGGCTCTTAATATCAACATTCAAGGTACAATTCATGGCAACCGCCACGTGTTTCTTGACGAAGCCCAATAGCTTCACACGCCCTTTCACAACCATATAAGCGGTCACCTCCAACTCCCCGTCGGTCAGGTCCCCAACCAGGCTCGGCGTCTGAGCCAACTTCTCCACCATCACAACCGCAGTTACATTCACCCTCATCGAAACAGTGAATATCGAAATTTCTGAGTTATTGTAACAGTTTGATGATCTGTTCCAAGTGCCAGTGCAGTTACCTCCCTTTAGACAAGGCTTTAACCATAAAATTCCCTTGTTGGAGGGCGCTAACCCAGTTAATCAAAGACCATACAGATATGCTGTGTATCAAAAGAATGAGATTGATAAGATTGTGCAAGAAATGTTGAAAGAAGGTACAATACAAGCAAGTTGTAGTGCTTATGCATCTCCTGTGGTATTGGTCAAGAAAAAAGATGGAACATGGAGGTTATGTGTAGATTATAAAGGACTTAATGGGTTAACCATAAAGGATAGGTTTCCAATCCCACTGATTGAAGACTTAATGGATGAACTGGGAGGATCTTCCATTTATTCAAAGATAGACTTGAGGTCTGGTTACCATCAAGTAAGAATGGATCCGGCTGACATTCATAAGACTGCTTTTAAAACTCATAGTGGTCATTATGAATACTTAGTGATGCCATTTGGTTTGACAAATGCTCCTGCAACCTTCCAAAGTCTAATGAATTCAGTATTGAGGGAATTCTTAAGGAAATCAGTACTGATCTTCTTTGATGACATTTTGATCTACAGCTCTTCCATGTCAGATCATATTCAGCATTTGAGGGATGTATTTGAAGCTATGAGAAGCAGTCAGTTGTTAGCCAAGAGAAGCAAATGTTCATTTGCTAGTGATAAAGTGGAGTATTTAGGACATTTTATCTCAGCTGCTGGAGTGTCCACCGATCCAAGTAAAGTCCAAGCTGTAGCAGATTAGCCAGTACCAAAAAACCTTAAATAACTTAGAGGATTTTTGGGATTGGCAGGGTACTATAGGAGATTTGTGAGAAATTTCGGGGTAACTGCAAGACCCTTAACTCTT
Source organism: Fagopyrum homotropicum (assembly GCA_033239125.1). Taxonomy (NCBI): domain Eukaryota; kingdom Viridiplantae; phylum Streptophyta; class Magnoliopsida; order Caryophyllales; family Polygonaceae; genus Fagopyrum; species Fagopyrum homotropicum. The sequence goes on from BSWB01000002.1 coordinate 47,535,077, forward strand.
CTCATAAAGAAAGATGCATTTGCTTGGAATGAAGAAGCCAATTTTGCATTTGATGCCTTGAAAACTGCTTTGTGTCAAGCTCTAGTTTTGGCTCTACCCTTGTTTGATAAACCCTTCCTGGTGGAGACAGATGCATCTAGTCAGGGTATTGGGGCAGTGCTTATGCAAGAAGGTCATCCATTGGCTTATATCAGTAGACATTTGAAGGGGAAACAATTAAACCTGTCAATTTATGAAAAAGAACTGCTAGCTGTGGTATTTGCAGTACAGAAATGGAGGCATTACTTGTTGACTGGACACTTTATCATCAAGACTAATCAAAGAAGTCTCAAGTATCTGTTAGAGCAAAGGCTTAATACCCCAATCCAACAACAATGGCTCCCTAAACTCCTGGAATTTGATTATGAAATTCAGTATAGAGAAGGTAAAGAAAATTGGGCTGCTGATGCTTTATCTAGGATGGATGGCGCTAAAGTGTTGCACATGTCCTTATCTATCTTAGAATGTGATTTGTTAAAGCAACTTCAAGCTGCTTATACATCTGACACCAACATTAACACCATCATTGAAGCTCTACAAAAAAGTTCCACAGCAAAGAAACACTACTCTTGGAACCATGGCCTTTTAAGGAGAAAGAGTAAACTGGTGATCCCTAATGATGCTTCTCTCAAAGATAAAATTCTAGAATGGCTTCATGGGTCAAGTACTGGTGGCCACTCAGGTCGGGATGCTACTCATCAGAGAGTTAAGGGTTTATTTTACTGGAAAGGTATGGCTAAGGACATACAAAGTTACATCAGAAGTTGTAGTGTATGCCAGCAGTGTAAGTATGATAATGCTCCTTCACCTGGATTATTGCAACCACTCCCTATTCCTGAGTTTATATGGTCTGATATCTCTATGGATTTCATCACTGGATTACCATCGTCTTTTGGCAAATCAGTGATATTTGTTGTAGTGGATAGACTCAGCAGCATCAGTAGCTCAAGCCTACTTGGATAATGTCTTCAAAGTACATGGATTCCCCAAATCCATTGTGAGTGACAGAGACACAATTTTCTTGAGTAATTTTTGGCAGGAATTGTTTACTCTACAAGGGGTATCTCTGAATTTGTCCACTACATACCATCCTCAAACTGATGGTCAAACAGAAGTGGTTAACAGATGCATTGAAACTTATCTGAGATGTATGACTAGTGATAGACCACATCTATGGAGCAAATGGCTCCCATTGGCAGAATTTTGGTACAACACATCCTTTTACTCAGCCACCAGACTTACCCCCTATGAGGTAGTATATGGCCAAGCTCCTCCTCATCATCTACCTTACTTACCTGGTGAATCAAAGGTAGATATTGTTGCCAAAAGCTTACAGGAAAGAGAGAATATGATTAAAATTCTCAAATTCCATCTGTTGAGGGCTCAACACAGAATGACACAGGTTGCAGATGCACATAGAAGTGATAGGAATTTTGATATAGGAGACTGGGTTTATGTCAAGCTACAACCATATAGGCAACAAACAGTGGTTGTAAGGAACTCTCAGAAGTTATCACCTCGATATTATGGGCCATACAAAGTCATTGATAAAATAGGAAAGGTTGCTTACAAGTTAGAACTTCCTAGTACTTCTCAAATTCATCCAGTTTTTCATGTCTCACAACTTAAACACCATGTGGGCACTGCTGTCTCTTCTTCTACTCTGCCTTCTGTGCTAATTGATGTTCTAGCCAAGGCACCAGAATACATTTTAGAAAGAAGAATGGTTAAACGACAGGGTCGAGCAGCTACTCAGATCTTAGTGAAATGGGTTAATCAACCTGTGGAAGAAGCAACCTTGGAATTTTTCTATGAATTCATGAAGAAATATCCAGATTTTGATGCTTAGGATGTTTCAACCTTGTGGTCAAGGTTTTTCGAGGGGGGAAGATTTGTTACAGCAATTCAATAGAAAACAATTGATGGCCAGTAGGTTGCCACGTGTCTGTTTGTAGGTTGCCACGTGCCTGCTGTAAAGGTTGTTAAAATTTTGTTACAAGTCCTGTTATAAGGCAAAAAAACAGAGACTTGTAATGCATTCATTCATATCAATGGAATTCTCATTTCTCTCGTCTCTCTCATCTCCTTTCTGATTTCCTGAGAGATTGAATCTCTCTTCAATCTCATCTCAGGTTGTTATAGGTTGTTGTTCAGTAATTGAACATTAGCTTGTAATTGGAATCTATTCTCACTAATACAGTTTACTGTATTTGATACAAATGTCAAGAGACGGTTATTAATCACCCGTGAAGTTGTGTTTGTAATTAGTAAAAGCAAATTCTTCAAAATGTGAAATGAAGAGCAATCCTTGAATGAATCTCCAATTAAGAAGCTTCACTCGTTGCTAACTAAAATACAATAAAATCCAAATTTGTGTTAAAAAAAGAGTTTGAAAATCTATGATTTATGTGTTCTCCACATGAAAAATCTCATCAAATATAGACAGTAAACTGAAATTTGGTCAATACTTCAAATGTGAAATCAAGAGCAATCCTTCAACGTTGGAATCATCTCATTAAGTTAAATAACAATGTGAACATAAAGTAATATAATATTACCATATAGACAGTAAAGTGAAATTTGGTGAATATTTAAAACAAAACATGAAACCACGATATTGAGAAACTAAATATGAATAGCATAAAAGTCACCAACAACAAATTTGATTACCACATTTGAACCCTTCGACTAATGAATTGGAGATGACAATCACAACCTAGATCTGTAGAATTTCTTATATAAAGTTTACAAGATCCATTTTCAAGTCTTTTATGAGCCTTCAGAGAATCCATACTTTTTACGAAAAGTCGAGGGAAGAAGAAGAAGAAAAAACGGATCAAACGAGGTAAGCTTTGCGAGGGTGGTGATTGTAGAGAACTCCGTTGAAGCTTTTAACTAAAAAGATTTGGAGAATTATTACATTTAGTTAACATAAATTTACAATATCTTTTCGGTTAATATCTTTCGGTTTACGATATCGAGATCGATATTATCATATCTAAAAGTAATAATTAATAGTTTTTAACAATATTTACTCTTTTTGGAAGATATTAGTAAAATCGAGTATCTTCAAATTTGACAAAAACATAACAAACTTTAGGCAGTTAAGATATCTTATCTTATATCTATTAAAGTAGAAGCTTTTTGCCACGTGTCAACGTCACGTTTCTCGAAGCCCAAAAAATTTATTTCAAAAAGTAATTTTTAAATATTAATATAAATTGCAAATTGATTTTTAAATTTTGTATAAATATATTTAAATAAATGCTTTACAAAAATAAATTTTAAACTCTTACAAATTTTTTACCATTGATTTTACCAACAATCATATATTAACAAATCTTTTTAGTTTTATTTTTACGGTGTAATTTTTTTTTATCAAATAATTTTAGCTTTGTTATTTTATCCTAAGCCATTTCCTTTTTGTTTTGTTTTTTCAAAAAAACTTAATCTAATTATTATAAATATTTTTAATATATAATTAGTTAGAAGAGAAAATACTTAATAGAGAATTAAAAATCAAAGTAATTATTATAATTCTCCGTTCTTTTATCTTTTAAAAATATACATAAGAACTTATAAGTATTGATATATATTAAAACTCAACCCGCACAAGGGTGCGGGTAATATACGTATCTATTAAAGTAGAGGCTTTTTGCCACGTGTCAACACGAGATTTCTCTAAACCTACCAAAATATTTTTTAAAGTTAAATACTTATTAATCAAGAAGTAAATATTTTTGCCAATAAATCTTATCTAACCTTTTTCAATTTTTTATAATACTAAATTATGCAAATCTTTTAAAAATAAACTATTAAGTTTGTTATTTATCAATCACTCTAATAATTGACAAAAAAATATATTATTTTAAAAATTAGTTTTTTTTGTAAGCTAATCTTTTCCCAAATTTTTTAACTTTTGATAAGAATACATTAGGCAGATTTTAAAAAAATTAATAGTTAATTATTTATTTATCTCTCGGATAACTGACAAAAATAAATTATTTTAGAATTAAAGACAAAGGGCATCTCATAATCTCATAAAGGCATGAGTCAACATAAAATACAAAATACAAGATAGTAATGTAGTAAAGTATTAGAAAATAATCTCATTCCAAGAGCATAGAGTTCCACTTCATTCCGCATATAACTCTGCTAGAAAGTTAGAAAGAAAATCGTAAAAGATGAGAATTTAGTATATAAAATATATATCTTAAATGATAGATATTATAATGTAGATACAAAATTCAATCCTTGATGATGCATATATTAATGATAAGGCTCTAAGAATAATAAATAATGATTATTTATAATTTATAACCCTTATCAAAATGATTGTTATTTTACTGTTAAAATTATACTAATCAAGACAAATCACCGTTTCATTCATTTATCAAAATTTAATAAGAATCATGTTGTTCAACCATAAAAAGGCATACAATTTTGAAATCTTATATCTATTAAAGAGGAACCTATTTTACCACATGTCAACGTCACATTTATCGAAGTCCAAAAAAAAAATTTCAAAATAATTTCTAAATGTTATTATAAATTGAAAATTAATTTTTAAATTAATTTTAAATATTCAAATAAATATTTTTACAAAATTAGTTTTTAAACTTTTACAGATTTTTTTCCATCAATTTTTGCAAAAATATTTAATAAATATTTTTTACAAAAATAGTTTCAAAAGATATTTTTACAAAAATAGTTTCAAAATATAGTGCAGAATATAACTTGATAAAAATTTAAAATTTAATACACATGATATTTTTTGTTAATAACTTTATAAGTAAATATAAAATATTTTATAACAAAAATAAAAAACAACACCCGTGCACTGCACGGGTAGTACACTAGTCTATATATATTACTAAAACAGCACCCATTTTGTCCACATGTCAACCTCTAAGGCTGTCCACATCAGCATTTTTTCAATTTATATACAGATTTGTCACAATGTATTTACAGATTTGCCATTAATTATTTTATAAATTTTTTTTTTATTATAATTTGTAAACAGTCATCATGCCACGTCAATTTTGTTAAAATAAAAAAAATTAAAAAAAAATAAATCTACTTATCTACCAATCAAAATTAACAAACTGATATATTATAATTCGATTTTCTTGAAAAATTTTCACGCAAATCTTCTAACAAGATTTGACACATTTTTTAAATTTAAAAAATAAAGAAAAATTTAAAGCAGAAGTGATAATATATTGAGATATAAATATAATGCTCGAACAATAATATTTGTAATAGATTTTTAATTATTTTCTTTTATTTATTAAAAAATATAATTAATCCTCATATATTTTCCTATTAATTAATAAAAAATAATTTTTTAATAGATTAATATCAAATAAATGATGCATGAAAGTGAAAATATAATATTTTTTATTTAGGCAAACCCGCACAAGGTGCGGGTACTAAACTAGTATCTATTAAAGTAGAATCCTCTATTGCCACGTGTCAACGTCTGGTTTCTCGAACCCTAAAAAATTATTTTAAAAAGTATTTTTTAAATGTTAATATAAATTGAAATTTGATTTCTAAATTTTTTAAAAAATATTTAAATAAATATTTTTATAAAAATAGTTTTTAAATTTTTAGGAATTTTTTTTTACCAACAAGCATATCTTAACAAATCAATTTAAAAATATAATTAATTAGAAGAGATAAATACTTAAAAGAGAATTAAAAATCATAATATTGATTATAATTTCATTTTTCGAATTTTTATTTTTACAAAAATATACATATAAATTTCTAAGTAATAAATATTTATTAAAACTGAACCCGCACAAAGTGCGGGTAATAGACTAGTTATCTTTTTATTTATAAAACCGGCTAGTTTGAGTTGTCATCTTCCTTGTACTTCTTAACAGATGACGGTTATAGCTATGGTGTGTTGTTATAGCTATGGTGTGAAGGTGATCTTAATTTGAAAGAAATGGACGGTGGATGTGAGATATGGTGAGAGAAGTAGTATGCAGTGGTAAATTATTAAATTATGTATCAATTACCAAAAAAATAAAAATAAATTATGTATCATATTTAATTGATGAAGTGTAATTTGTTTTTGTTGAATTGGCATGACATGGAAAATATTTTAATTTTGACTTAAAATTGCTATTGATTAATGGTGTAATTGTAATTAATATATAATAAAATTATAAATATTTGTTAAAAAGTCCTAGGTGGAATAGTTAATGTGATGACATGTGGCTAAGAGGGTTCTCTTTTAGTGGGAAGTGTTCAAGTAAGGCCCATTATTCCGGTACGGCCGACACGTGTCCCGGGAAAATTTTTTTTTTTTTTTTTTAAACGAGTAAAAGTAATAGTTCAAAACTTATTATGGAATAGTTCATAACTTATAAAAGGATAGTTCATGAATTATAATAGAATAGTTCATAGTGTAAAATTTATAAAGGATTGAAAGTAATAGTTCAAAACTTATTAAGTAATAGTTCATAACTTCTAAAAGGATAGTTCATGAATTATAATAGAATAGTTCATAGTGCAAAATTTATAAAGGAGTGAAAGTAATAGTTCAAAACTTATTATGGGATAGTTCATGAATTATAATAGAATAGTTCATTAATTATATTAAAAAATAATAGTTCATGGATTATATGGGAATAGTTCAAAGTTTATAAGAGAATAGTGCATAAATTATAACATGGTAGTTCAAATAAATTTTCATTAGTTTCCGGAAAAAAAAAATCGGTTCAGAAAAGAGGAAAAAAATAAAATAAAATAAAATAAAATTTCGGGATCGTCCGTACGGTCGACCGTACGACCGCACCGCAATATAAGGCCGTACTTGAAAATGTAGTATATATAGATTCGTGAGCACGATTACATATTACATTCACAGAAAGGACATTCAGAAGATTGATCTTAGAGTACCACCTAGGCAAAATTCAAGTTGACCTAGACTTATAGGTTCAAACCAGGCTAACACTCCCGTATTTGAATTGGACCAAAAAAGCCCTCCTCGACTCCCAATTTATCATTGGCTACTCTAAATTGATATACTATATAAATAAGCATAGTAACATGAATTGTCTTCACTAACTGTTTGAGCAATTTAGAAAGGTAAAATGCAAAGCTCAATTCGATAACTGAATAAAGGATGCGGGTTGCGATAAAACTCAAGCTACAAATTCTAACAAACTTAATTATTATCTTTATTTTTCAATTCTTTATTCAACTTCTCCATTTTCTCCATGCGTTCCAATTACTTTGAGCATTTTAAAAGATGTGTACGTCTTTCAAAGGTTTTAAGAGAGGTTTTGGGAGGAGTAAGAAACAACATGTTTACGTGATATGTAAAATGTCCGGTATGTAAATATCCGGTATGTAAATATCCGGTATGTAAATGTCCGGTATGTAAATGTCCGGTACGTAAATATTCGGTATGTAAATGTCCGGTATGTAAAAGTCCGGTACGTAAATGTCCGGTATGTAAAATGTCGGGTATGTAAAATGTCCGGTATGTAAAATGTTCCGGTGTGTAAAATGTCCGGTATGTAAATGTCCGGTATGAAAATATAAAATAAAAAAAAATAAAAAAAGAAAAAAAATAATAATAAATTAAGTTTAATAACTTAATTATTTGAAAAGTCTTCCTATTTTTTTTTTAAATAGAGGAGTTTCTTTTTTTTTAATAAAGGAATTGATTATTTTTAACTGTCATTAAATAAAAGTGACAAAAAATTATTTCAGGGTACATAAACTAAAACTCTAAATTCTTTTTTTTTAGGATACATGTCTGTATCCTATATCAATATTCATTTTCAACTAATCCCATTACAGCTATAAAGAAAAAATGTGTACAATTCACTTAATATTTTCACTTCATTTCAACCATAATTAACAAACACTTGTTAAACAACCAACTATTACTTAGTTAACATTAACTTTTGATTTGTTTGTAATGACACCAACAAACGGCATAATCACATATCCAAAATACAAATCTCCCTCATTTTCCTCCACTTCCCTCACAAATTTCAAACTACCACTTCGATCTTCCAATGCCTCTATTATCTCCCCTTCCTCACTTAACTTAAATCCCATTCCAACGGCTTTCATTCTCACAGAACCTTTAACTACTCTCATTGCCATAGGCCAACTAACAATGGCATTTCCGATCCAAGGCCTCGCAAACACGAACTTCGAAGGACTTGTCTTCTTTGAATAAACTCCAACCCAATACTCCCCCTTCTCGTTCATCTTTATGTTGTCCGGAAACCCTGGAAGCTCAATAACAATCCAGGGTTCCGGCTTTTGAGGTTCCTTCTATCCAATACCTCAACAAGTAACACTTTCTATTAAAAGAACGGATTTTCCATCCTTGCTTAGACTAACTCCGTTCGGAAATTTCAGGTTCGGAACTAACATCGTGACTCGTTTGGTCTCTATGTCGTATTTCATTAATCTCCCTGTGTTGTCTCCCGTGAGAAAAGCTGCTAGGTAATTCCTGTAATTTCAATTTGAGTGATTTATAGTATTTTATTAAAAAAAAAAAAAAAAGTAAATGTAAATTTGATGTAGTGTACTAGTGTAGTAGTGTGTGATTTTGTGAGATTATGTACCTTCTTACGTAACGAGTGCTGCTAATAGTGAAATAGATGACGTCGTTGCTTTGATCGATGTCTAGGCCATTAGTGAACACAAAATGGGCTGCTTGATCTTCTTGTTGGGCCCATACCTTAGTGTCCAGCCCACCATTTGGGCCCACTACAAGAAGGCCCATGTAAGCATCCGCAATGTAGAGATCTCCGGTCTTCACGTGGAAACGAAGGCCTAATGGCCGTCCACGTGTGTGTTCCATCTCCTCGTGGCCACCCGATCTTTGGCCTTCTTCCCTGCAAAATCAAAATCACGTGATTTGAACGAATATATTGTGTTGGAGAAATTTAAGGAAACTATCCTTACACGGTATGATCCTTATATTAAGGACTCATTGCCCACTGTACGTCCCAACTAGAGCTGATACTAAGCGGGTTCGGGCCGGATCCGGTCCGGGCTTTTTCTATTTTTTTGTCCGGATGTCCGGGCCGGATCCAGGCTTTTTACCTTGACCGTACCCGTCCGGATGTCCGGGCCGGGCTGTCCGCCGGGCTTTTTCTATTTTTTCATGACTTCAGCACGTTTAACCATTTGAGGTTAGAGCACAAAATTTAACATTACAAATTTGCAGAAGAGTTAATGTACTAAAAAAAATTAAAATCATGACTAGAAGAAGTCTAGAACTCAGTCAACAATTCAGTTTCATGACTAGAACTCAAAGAAAAATTGAAACTAACAAAAAGAAGGGTCAAACTCACTATAAAAATACAGATTTGTGACCAGAACTCAAAGAAAGTTCGAAACTAACCAAAAGAAGGGTCGAATCCGGCGACAGAACTCAAAGAAGGGTTGAAATTTTGTCGAGAAGCAAGTGAGACGCCGAAAGGAAGGCTGAAGGCCGAGACTATTAACTTCTGAAGGATGGCGAGTCGAGTGAGAACTGAGAGTCCGAGAAGGAAGACTGAATACTAAAGAGTGAAGAATAAAGAGGCGAGGTCGGAGAGTGAGGGCTGAGTCGCCAATCGCCGATCCGCGAGGGAAGCTTGAAGAGTCGTAGAGTAGAATGAGAAATTAGAATCCTTACCCTTAGGCGGCGTTAGGGTTTCTCACTTTACTTCCAACTTTACAAATTACAAGCCATAAAGAGTTTAATGGCTAGTGGGTCAGTGGCTACTGCGTTAGTGCGTTACCTTGCAATTGCAAAGTTACAAGTTACAAAACAATGAAATTATGAAACATAAAGCAATATTTTTTTATTTTTTTTTAATAATCCGGGCCGGGCAAGCAGCCCGACCGGACTTTTTATTATGTCCAGATCCGGCCCGGATGTCCGGCCGGGCCGGGCTTTTAGGCCCGATCGGGCTTTTCCTCTTGTCCATACCCTTCCGTTTTTGCGGGCGGTCGGGCCGGGACGGCTCGGGTTGTATCAGCTCTAGTCCCAACTCATAGTCCAGAAACTTCTTTTTCGGGTAAATTAAGGAAATATATAGGAAAAAATAAATTTGAAAAATCTATAAAAAAATTTAAAAAAAAGTATTTAAAAAATAAACTTGATCCAGCCGTTGGTTATTTCAACGTGGTAGACTCAAAATATCGCAAAGTCTTTTTAAATAGGGGTGTGTATCCGGTCCGGATCAAATATTTCGAAATAACAGAGAGACAAATACCTACATGTTGGTGAGATGGTAGATTCGGGGAAGGAGTGGGCGAATTCTTTGACGGTATCAATCGATGAGAGGATCGTGAAGAACATCTCTAAACAAATCACAATGGAGAGTTTTAAAATTAAGAGAAAAAAATAAGGGAAACAAAATCCCTAGAAATAGAATGGGGCTACCATGAGATGCGTCGTCGCCATCATTATTGGCGGTCATGTAAATGCCGAGGAAGATACCGACGACGCCGAAGACGAGGAGAGAAACGGCGAGGGCAAATTCCTTGATGGGGCTATTGGTGATGGCGGTGGTCAACGTAAGCCATTGTTGGACCTTCGAAGGGTTTCTTGTAGATTCGAAGCAAATCTCCAAAATCTCGCGTTTGCTCGGTCGCTCTCAATCGGTTGCTTGCGAATTCAATTGAACCCTACAACCAACTCCAGATCGCGATAGCTGAAACATCAAGACAAAATTTTTTAATACCATCGATAATCAGGAGAGAAAAGGAATGGAAGCAAACCTGGAGTAGATATACCATGAAAAACAAAATCAATCGAAACCACGAAAGAAACGACGACATGGAAGAGAAGGCGGTGATACGTAAGGTGTCTGAGAAGGGTTTGTGAGGAGGTTTCAGATTCAGAGCTACAACAAAATAATGAAGAAGAGACTCTTGGCGTCGGCACAGAGGAGGGAAGAGAGAGGCAAAGCTAAGAACCACGGAAGAGAAAGAAATTGGGGTTTAGAATGTAGCGGTGGAAGAGCGTTTGAATCAAAACAATAGCCGACACGTTAGGTACCAGGTGTGCATCACATACGCTGCAAGTGAGAGGTCATGACAAAGGGTTTTTTTGAAAATACTTTTCTAAACGTAGGGGTAAAATTGAAAATCGACTATTTATAAGAGGAACTCCCTCTTTTAGAATTGTAAGGATATAACTTCGTTATATTCTCCGACTGGGTTATTTCTCCATTGATTTCGGGGATAATATACTTTTTATTAATTAAGGGTTTAGTTGCGGTAAAATTTTTGAAAAAAATTTCACATAAAATTGAATGAAGTCAACGATTAAATGATGATCTAATGGTTAAATTAAGTTTATTTTATCTCTAAATTTTTATTTATTTACAATTACCTGCTATCCTCTCCAGACCCATCTATTAATTTGTTGAGTTTGGCTTGTCGGGTCACATCAGATACAATACAAAATATCACCGAAAATTGATTAAAAAAAAGAAACAATTTGGTTTACTAAGCTTTTTTCTAGTTTTGTGTTTAGTAAATGTACCCCTTGAGAGAATAGTGTGTAGAGTTTGAGAATAAATACAAAAGGTTGAGGTATATTTACTCAATTGAAACATTAAAAAACCTAATTACTACTATAGTTTTTCAAAAAGACCTAGTTACCAAAAATGCCCTTAAAAAAAATATCATAGGAGGTTCAATTTTAGACCAGCTATATTTAGGAAGTAAATTTCATTTAGAAAGAATTTTACAAGGTGGTTTCCTAAAAAATTAAGTATTATAAAAGGTGGCTTTTGCTAAAATATCCTTTAATGTTTTATACATAAAATATAATTAAATATATAAAGTGGTAAGATAAGAACTTATTAATACCACACGGTAAGTTTGAAGAAACCATAAGCTTTAACAACCATTAGTCTTTTTTTTTCTTTTTTCTTTTTCCTTTTTTAATGTAATGTTTGCATTTTGTTATCTTTAATATGATATCTGTTTTGTTGGTATAGAGAAAAAATTATCCATGATTTGGTGGCCCGTCAAAATTCGGATATCCAACGAATTTGGAAAGTTTGAAGCCCAAAATCCAAGATCGACATGAGGACAGGCCGAAAAAAAGCAAGAAAAAAGCTTTTGCCTGGCTCAAGTCTAGACTTGTTATTCGGGGTCGGGCCGGATTTGGATCGAGCTTTAAAAAATACTAAGCCCGTTTAGCCGGATTCGGGTCTGGGATGGGTGCCGTATCCGGCCGGGTCGGGATAACGGGTCGGACTCGCGGGTAACCGTTTTTCAAATTTTTTAAAATATATTATTTAAAAATGTTTTTAATTTGATTTTTTTAAAAATAAATTATATTTAAGATATTTTATATAAAATATATTACATTTATTGTAATTATACAATTCCATTTGAAAATAACCTTTAGTATAGTATACCTCTCGATCAATTTCCAAGTTCATCATCTAGTGTGATATCTTTCTTTTGACTCTTCGTAGTTTGATGCTTATTATATTAAATCTCCATCTTTTCATGTTTTATTTTTACTTATATTATTTATATTTTAGAAGCTTGAGGAACTTATCTGCTTCTAAGATTGAAATAGTGTATTACCCGCACCTTGTGCGGGATGTATTTTAAATTTAATTTATAATAATATTATGATATATTAAATGTAAGGTTCAAAGTATAAAAAGTTTGTTGTGCAATAGTAATGATGCGTTACTTCATCCAACAATACGTTATTTCTAACAAATAAACATCAACAACTTATTAAGTAATTGATTTTTCTAGACGGTGATATAAATTTTTTTATTTAAATTTTTAAGTTTTTCATATTTTTTATTTTATAAATTTATTTTACTTAAGAGATATTGTTAACTTTTTTTTAAAAAAAAATCTAACTATAAAATCTATTATTTTAAATAATTAAAAAACTTAAATAAGATTTTTAGACTTTTATTAATTGCTAAAATGACATGTGGGAGTTAGTTTTAAAACATTTATATGTTTTAGTAAAAAAGATTTATTAGTCTAATTTGTTATTTAATAAAAAATTTAATTCGTGAAAAATTTTGGGGGCGCCACATCAACATTAATTTTGTCTGATTTAGTAAAGTATATAGATTTGTGCAACTAGAGCCAGGATCTTGTTAAAATTCACGTGATGAAGGAAAAACATATAAAAGTGAGATATCGAATAAAAAATGCTAATCATTTTTTGATAAATTTTTTTACAATTTTTGTAATTAATATATTGACTTCAAATAAAATTTCAACACTCTTATGTATTCCTTAGACATGAGTAGAATAATATTAGAGCAGTGATACAAAACATTACCAAGCTAAAGTAATGACATAGAAAAATCTATATTAAATATATGTTGTGATACAAGTATTAAATTTGGACTAAAATGCTTCTCTTTTTTCTTTTTTTTTTTGAGATTATTATCTTTCAGCTTTGGGGTCGATACATAGATTGTTCAGTTATATTTTATTGTTTGTGTTGTTGAAAACAACCAAAATATATTTTACATTACAAATATAAATCGGCTCATCCAGTCCAGGATTAGACCAATAGATTTAGGTCTCGAATGTGATATTCCAGTCCTTTCCTTACAAGGCCGGTTGTTGAATTTTTTCTATGCACGGGGCAATATTAATTTCGGGTCTTTGATAAATCATAGCGATTAAAATTGATGTCATACTCAAATATTTTGGGGGTTTAGAATCCAATGGACGACTCATTCCACGCCATTTATATTAGATATAAAAACATGATAACATAGGATATAAAACCAAAACTTTGTTTTATATAATTGAAAATAAATCAAAAGCACATTATAACATACATAACTAGGCATATTCATAATCATCTAAAATGATGTCATCTTGCATTTTTGGAACAAAATCCTCTCTTATCTTTGCACAATCAACAAATTTCAACAATTGACCGAATTGTTATTCCATTAAGTGTATATTGAGTCATGCTAGTCCGCAACATGACTTGAATAACTTTAGTTTAGAATAACTTATTTACGCAAGTGTATCATCACCGGTATAGTCAATAAAATTTTATAATCAACCATAGGTGGAAAACATGTTCATTCTCTTAACATACTCCATAATTTGGATGAATGTTCATTGCTTAAGTTTCTCTTGGTAAGATATTGCACACATATATAGAGAGAATTTTACTTAATTTTTATTTAGGAAGAGAGGGTAAAAATAGTTTAAGGAGTATTGATTGAAAAAAGGGAATAAAAATAGAAGCCTACAAAGAAGCCATTGAAAAATAATATTTGATATATTTTTTAATCTACTTCTATACACATATATATTTATTTATTTTTAAATTTGGGGCCCCAAATTATATGGGCCCATGGGCTATGAGCCATGCTGCCCAATAGCAAGGCCAACATTGGTACAATTGTTGTACCGTTGAAGACCTCTGTGGTTCTATCTACTGTAAATGTTATATAAGATAAATTTTTTCAAAAGTAGGTTTGTTAAAATGATACAATTTGAAATTTCTCTTTTTTAAAAAATCTAATTATTTAATTTTTTTTTTACAAATCCAACCAATAGAAATGGTATTTTATTAATATTACCTTATATCTATTTTTTAAAAGTGAATTCAGCTTATATAATATATTTACTAAATTAAAACAACAACAATTATCTTACAAAAGTTCACATATTAGTTGACTAGAATGTGATTGAATAACTTTTTTTATGAAAAGTTATTAGGGAGTGATTCAAGAGAGTGATTGTGGCGTGGAACTGTGGAGTAATTTGACCCGTTAGTTGATCTGATTTAGTGGCTTAAGTCTTTTCACCAATTAAAAGAGGTGTGGTGATTTTTTTTTTTTTTTTTTTGTAATTTTTCGAAGATACATGTAGAGACAATTTTATCATTTTGAAAAATAATTTTTAAAAGGGATAAATGTGGTGATATTTTTGTAACTTTCATGAGAAAAGATTGTAACAATTACTTTGTCGATTCAAATTTTAAGTTCAATTCGTTCAAAACATGCACTATTAGTTTTAATATTTTCTATCATTAGTTCATGCATTGTTTTATTTTATTTATTAGTTAAGTTTTTATGCCATTTTTTTTGAAAAGATTGGTCTAAAAAGATCTTTTTTGTATTGCTAATACAAACTAGACCCTTGTTATAAAGGGAGTGAAAAGGGGTCTAGCTCGTCTCCTAGTAAACAAAAAAAAAAACCTGTTTGACGCTACATTATAGAAAATAGACCTACTTAGGGCCTGTTTAGTAAGGGTTTGAGTTTATTCGGGTTTATAAACTAATGGGTTTATACGGGTTTAAAAACCCAAATAAAAATAACCTCACCTTGAGAAGGTTATATTTTACGGGTTTAAAAACCCAAATAAACTCGTTTAAATAAAAACTCATACACATGTAAACGGTTACACAAAATCAGCAAAGGTTTATAAACTATCATTTAGTTTATAAAGGCCCTTAACCAATTCACTCACTTTTTTTTTACTTGTACATATTTGAACTAATAAAACACAAAGTTTGAACCAACATAAGACAATGTTTGAACTAATGATACCCAAATTTTGAGCTAATATTATATAAGTACAAATCTTATGGTTACAATTATTAGTATACTTTTATTATAATATATGTAAGTTCAAAAAATTTATACTATTAGTTCAATAGAGTGTCTTATTGGCTCAAACATTTTATATTATTAGTTCATGCATTGTTTTGAACTTATGAATATAAATTGCGAAATGTATGAACCGTTACAATATAATTTATTCTAACAAAACAAAAAAATTTGAAAGCAATGTACAAAAGTTTGAATGAAAAAGTGTCAGTTAGAAAAAGTGAAAAAAGTTCAATTTTTTAATATTATTAGTTCAAATAGAGTGCTCTATTAGTTGAAACATTAAATTGTATTAGTTCATGCAGTATTTTGAACTTGTGATTTTCTTACAAAACTGTATGAACCATTTGTACAATATAATTTGAACTAACAAAACAAAAAATTTGAACAAAATGTATAAAAGTTTTGAACGAAAAAAATTCCTGTTAAAAAAAAGTTTTAAAAGAGTGTTCTATTAATTCTAATATTTTATATTATTAGTTCATGCATTATATTGAACTTATGAAAAAAGTTTATATAAAATACGAACCATTAGTAAAATATAATCTGAACTAACAAAACAAAAAGTAATGAAAAAAGTGCTAGTCAGAAAAGAAAAAAATATGAAAAAAATTTGTAACACCCCAAATTTTACAACTTAGGGAGTTACTGGTTAGGACCGCACAGTGGGTCCTGACCTTAGTTTGACAACAACTTAACGAGATCTTACAACAAGGCACAGATAAGGAAAATCAGAAATCATAAAATAGTTCTTAATAATGCATGAATGTGACCAGATTGACTACAGCCGGAAAACGGAATATAACAAAGTACGAAAGGAAACAATGTTCAACTGTAAAACCCACAAATGCAGAAACTGTAAAACGTCCTAAAGTACGACACCCCGGCTGACCACTACCGTCTGGATCACTCGGCATCTGCTCTAACCTGTGTCAAATCTAAGCAACATATCAACAGTTAGCTAACTATCCAAATATAAGCAAAATGATAACAGCACAAGCACACGCAGAAATAAAAATAAACAAACATCATGCTGGCACTCAACCGTTTATTATCTATTATTTAAATGATTCACATTATTCAATTTAAGTTGTGGCACGAGAATTATTATTAGTTCTCGCCTCCGTTCCTTATCCAACTGGTGTAGGTCTAGCTGACTTCCATTGGTAGCATCACTACAAACCATGTATGGACTAGTCCCGAAAGAAACCCCCAGCGCCCCGCGAGCTACTGAGCAGAATGCCACCGCCCGTTACTCTTAGGCCAAAATATAGGTCGGTAATTATATATCACAACCTATCTCTCTAACATTTCAATCACACACCACCATCATCATTTATACCCATATTTAGAAGTCAGCTAAGTAAGCCCAAAGGACTTACCTGATATACAGCTCGACTCTTTGTAAACCACTCGTTCTGTAAATTGTAGCAACTCAGTTGCCTGTCAAAGGCGATAAGTGTATTAGCACACTCTCACGTAGTTAGAAGTCTAAAACTTCTAAGATCGAATGATGTATTAAGACATAACTAGTTACAGTATTAGTTTAGGGTAAAATGACCATTTTACCCTTGGTTCCGATTTTTTCGAAAACCCTAAAATTCATGTCTAAACTCCTATTTGAGGTTCTAAATTTATATTCTAACTCATAGAATTTTATTTGGTTCCAAACTGACATTTTTCCTATGTTTCTATTTTCTGGAAGAATCTTAAAGGTTTAACTTCGGTTCTAAATATAAAATTCTTAACAGCTTATAATAATTCCGAATTAAATCTCTAGATCATCTATGAGGTTCTATATAACCTTAGGAGAAAGAATTTCTCCAAACTGTTCAGCCAATATTTTTATAATAATTCACAAAGTTGGCTACTTCATTCACAATTCCTATACTTAGCCAAAAACTTAAGTTTACCAAACTGCTCAACTACCTAACTTCGGAAGCTCATAACTTTCAATCCGACCGTTCATTTCTTCTCAAATTTTAATATGCTAAACTACATATATCCATCTACAACATATCCAAAATTCAACGGTGGATCTTAATCCAAACGTTCAATAATTGGCCGACAAGATAGGCAGTTTATGAGTCCAAAGCTGAAGGAATAAATGAATTTACAGCAGCCCCCTTATTTCTATTGTTCATAATTACAGCAGTCCTTTGTTCCTATCCTTATGTCTATATATTCAGCAGCTACACAAGGTCAACCTAACCCATGTTCAAGTCTGACTACAGCAGTTCATCATTCTAGCATTACGGAAATAGTATACATACATAAGATTATACACTAACTTCTAGAGGCAAGAATTTGGGCTGCATAAGCGATGACTCACCTCTTCAACCTCTACTGGCTGAGGCGTCTTCAACACAGTTCCGGATGCCCTTCTGGCTCCCTTGGCGTGACGGTTCAGGAGGAGAAGCAGGTTCGGCTTGGCTCTACTACTACACTGATTGGCCAACTCCTTCCAGCCTCGCTACTGTCACGGAGTGGTCGAGATGGAGTTGTCATCGCAGGTACGGAGATGTGAGTACTCATGAACGACTAATCAAAGAGGTGAAGATGAATGGTATATTGATCCTTACCGAAATATACAGAAGCTGCCCGAATTCAGTCCGATTCTAGAGGAGGTTGTTGCTCTACCGGTTGTACGATTGTGGAAGCCAACGTTCACCAGCAGGAACGAAACAGAAGGCGATGGTTGCTGATGAATCTGGACGGCTGAGGAGAAGGAAGGTGAGCAGCTGTATCCCTTGATTTTAGGAAGCGTTTAAGGTAAAAGATCTGCTCTCTAATTAATTATGTATAAGTGCTGAACGGTTTATTTCCTACAGCTTGTTGGGCTTCTCTCTTCACATCCGAATGGCTGGAGTAACGGGCTAGAGTTGGCGCTGCTGCTGGGCTGGAAAGCAACGCTGCTGCTGCTGGGCTGGAGCGGACAAGGAAGCGGGCTGGAGCTGCTGAAGAAGCTGTTGCTGGCAAGCTTCTGGGCTGGCAAGGTAAGACGCTTCTGGCTGCAGATTGGGCTGAACGTGCTGCTAGCGCTGGGCTGTCAACAGCCTGTCTGGGCTTGTCACAGACTCGTCACAGCCTTGTCTGGCCTTGTCACAGACTCGTCACAGCCTTGTCTGGCCTTGTCACAGCTTCGTCACGGCCTTGTCTGGCCTTGTCACAGCTTCGTCACAGACTTGTCTGGACCTTGTCACAGACTTGTCCGGACCTTGTCATATTCTAAATTAGGGCTAAACTTATTATTTTATGTGAAGGTAAGCTACCTAAAATGATAAATTTTATAAAGATCCTATCATTTTATGTGAAGGGGAAGCTACATAAAATGATAAACTTTTAAAGGATTCCATTATTTTATGTGAAGGAAATCTACATAAAATGATAAATTTTATAATAATGTGTCTAACTAAGTAAACGGATATGGATCAACTGATCGAGATCGGGTTTATTACAGAATAAACGGAATAAAAATTCCGGATATTACATCAGTACCCCCTTAAAATAAGTTTCGTCCCGAAACTTAGAATAAGGTATCTATCCAAACATTTCCCCTCAAGAGTTATATTCTAGCATGCAACTACTCACGCCATTAAGCACATAAACATAAACAATCATTTAAACATATAATCACAGAAATCATATAAAGTATCATCTCAGTACTAACCCGTCGGTACTGAGGTAGCGGCTAACTCCGCAAAGAACTCAGGGTAGTTACGTCTAATATTCTCCTCTGTCTCCCAGGTAGCCTCATCAACTCCTCGTCTAGACCACTGAATCCTCAGCATCGGTATCTCCTTAGAACGCAGGCGCCTAATACTACGATCTAGGACGGCTACTGGATACTCCACCAAAAGTGTGGTCGGGCTCGACTATCAGGTCTTCATGACTGATGACGTGTCTAGGATCCGGTATGTACTCTCTCAGCTGAGATACATGAAAAACTGGGCGTACTCCCTCTAATCTCGGTGGCAGTGCTAGTCGGTAGGCAACCTCTCCGACTCTCTCTACGATTTCCAATGGACCAACATATCGGGGACTCAGCTTCCCCTTAATGCCGAAACGTCTAACTCCTCTCGTAGGTGACACTCTCAACCACACCTGTGCACCTACTCCAAACTCCAAAGGTCGACGCCTTTTGTCGGCGTAGGACTCCTGACGACTCTGAGCTGCTAACATCCTCTCCCGGACTAAGGCAATCCGGGCGATGTCGTCCTGTATCTGATCTGGTAATACTCCATCAGCCTTGCTAGGCTCATCCCAACATAGCGGTGTACGACATCTCCGCCCGTACAAAGCCTCATAAGGTGCCATCCCAATAGACGCGTGCCAGTTGTTATTATATGAAAACTCTACTAGTGGGAGGTGATCTGGCCATACTTGTCCCCAATCTAGCACACATGCCCTCAACATGTCCTCTAGGGTCTGGATGGTCCTCTCGGACTGACCGTCTGTCTGCGGGTGGTAGGCAGTGGTAAAGTGAAGGCTCGTACCCAAAGCAGTATGTACCTGCTGCCAGAACCTCGAGGTAAAACGTCTATCCCTGTCGGAGACGATAGTCCTCGGTACTCCATGGAGTCTCACGATGTGCTTGGTGAACTCCTCTGCTAGACGACTTACCGGCCACGTTTTCTTAATCGGAATGAAACGTGCGGTCTTCGTCAGACGGTCTACTACTACCCAAATGGCATCAAAACCTCTACTGAGCCTCAATCCGGTGACGAAATCCATAGAAATGTCTTCCCACTTCCAATGTGGTACTGGAAGTGGGTGTAGCTCTCCTCCGGATCTACGATGCTCAATCTTGACCTGCTGACAGGTCGCACACTGGGCTACATATCGGGCCACATCAGACTTCAAACCACCCCACCAGAAGGAACGTCTTACGTCCTTATACATCTTACTCGCTCCTGGATGTACGGAGTAAGGGGTAGCATGAGCCTCACCTAGTATCCTCTGTCTCAGCTCACTGTCTGATGGCACACAGACACGGTCCTGTCGTCTCATCACTCCATCGGCACCGATAGTGAACTGAGGTGCCTCATCTCGTGACATCCGGTCTCGGATCCGGGTCAAAGTCGGACAGGTCTCCTGCTTCTGTCGGATCTCACCCAACAGGTCAGGAAGTAACTCTAAGGTGGCTAACTGATGAGCTGTATCGGGGAACTGGATCTCTACCTCCAACCAAGCGAAGTCTCTCTGTAACTGTGGCTGTACTGTCAACCGAGCTATCGCCTTCTCCTGAGGCGTCTTCCGACTCAAAGCGTCAACAACTACATTTGCCTTTCCGGGGTGGTAAAGAATCTCAAGGTCAAAATCCTTGATCAACTCTATCCACCGCCTCTGGCGGTTATTCAACTCCCGCTGAGTGAATATGTACTTCAGACTCTTATGATCTGTGAAGATCTGACAAGTCGTTCCATAGAGATAATGACGCCAGATCTTAAGGGCATGTACTACAGCAGCTAACTCTAGGTCGTGAGTGGGGTAGTTCTCCTCATACGTCTTCAGCTGCCGAGACGCATACGCTATAACCTTACCCCTCTGCATCAAGACACACCCCAAGCCCAGCTTGGATGCGTCACTGTACACTACAAAGTCCTCTGTACCCTCAGGCTGTGCTAAGATCGGAGCAGACGTCAATCTCCTCTTCAGCTCCTCAAAACTCTGCAGACACGGCTCGGACCAGATGAACCGAGTAGTCTTCCTTAGGAGAGAAGTAAGTGGTCGGGCGATCAGGGAAAACCCTTCCACAAACCGACGGTAATAACCTGCTAATCCAAGGAAGCTGCGAACCTCCTTCACATTCTTCGGAGGTTGCCAAGAGGACACTGACTCAATCTTCGCTGGGTCGACCTTAATCCCTTCAACAGTCACTACATGGCCTAGGAACGCCACCTCCGACATCCAGAACTCACACTTGGATAGTTTAGCATATAGCTGACTATCCTGTAGAATCTGTAACACTGTCCTCAAGTGTCCGGCATGCTCCTCTCGACTTCTAGAGTAAACTAGAATGTCGTCAATGAAGACCACTACAAACTGGTCTAAGAAGTCGATGAAAATCCCATTCATCAACTCCATAAACACTGCTGGCGCATTAGTGAGCCCGAATGGCATCACTACAAACTCATAATGACCATACCTAGTCCGAAATACCGTCTTAGGTATGTCCTGATCTCTCACCCTCAGCTGGTGATAACATGATCTCAAGTCCATCATCGAAAACACAGACGCTCCCTGCAACTGGTCCAACAGGTCATCTACGCTAGGCAGTGGATATTGTTCTTGATGGTGACCTTATTCAAATCTCTGTAATCGATGTATAACCTCATCGATCCATCCTTCTTCTTCACAAACAATATCGGAGCCCCCCCCATGGAGAAACACTAGGGTGTATGAAGCCCTTCTCTGCTAGCTCCGATAACTACTTCTTCCCTTCAAGCAGCTCTATCAGTGCCATGCGTCACGGGGCCTTCGAGATCAGTCTCGTGCCCGGCTTTAACTTAAAGCTAAAGTCAACTCTCCTTTGTAAATCTAGAAATTGACCACAACTTTTGCTCGAAAGAGCACCATCCGTCTCATTTGTGGGGAATGCTAAGTAACCTCTATCTGGACTGACGTAGGATCTAATCAATTCTTCTTACTCCTAGTTCTTCTAATACGACTTCATTTGTACTTACTATGATTTGTACCTTTTTCTTAGCCCATAAGTAAACAACTTCTCACAACCATTCTCTTTATATCATTAATTATATAAGGGGTCCTTTCTGACCGTCAACTCTTCCTTTACAATTTTAATTGGATTTATTGACTTGAATTATTCGGTATTACTTGCACTCGTATCGATTTGACTTTACAATTGTCGTATTTGATCTCTTCAAGGACTTCTCCACGTGTCGATAGAATTCATTTGTAACCGTGTGTTTATTCTTCTTATATGTCAACCAGTCACTACTAGTTAACCCACACATGTAAAGGCTCCGATAGTTACCATTTAGTCTATAGTTGACCTTCTACAAGATCATAGACTAACTTTTCTTCTATCTCTTTGAGGTTTGATTTACTTGGGGGAAATCTATCTCCTCCAGCTTCTCTGTTTATACTCCTTTCGCTTCTTCTATAATTCACACTTCTCTTTCTCACTATAAGCCCACGATACTCTTTCCTATTTTAGCTGCATCATTCATCTGCCGTCAATGGACTCATCAGATTTCCCACGATAGCTCGTAAATACATCTTCATGACTTCTTTTACCTCAGTCATCAACTGTTTGCGGTGCTCCTGTGTGAATCGTTGGTGTTGGTAACTTAAGTCCCATTGTGAGAGGGAAGTTATTACGGCCCTTGGGTATGCCACGATCATTTTCACACACTTTTGTTCCTGAGTTGGTGTTAGGTTATAATGTTGCCTTTATAGTGATCCTTTGACTCCGCTTTCAAGATTCTATCATTTGGATATTTGTAACACCATCTTTCTTGTAACTCACTTGTCATATAGAAAGTCACTTTGCCTCCATACTTATGAATTCTACCCTCCACTTTCTGGCAATTCCCTAAGCTTCAGTTGTGCGGCTCTTTAAGTCCTCATAGTTGGTTTGACGACATCTCTCTTCTTAACTCTTAGGTTATCAGTGTCTAGGTGGGACCCTCTTGATTAGGATGCCGACTTACCTTGCCAATAGTGGTCATATTCCGCCCTGCTTCTAACAACAACCTTCATATTTTGGTCTGTCGGTAAGCTTAAATTTAATATTTCTTGTTTGAATTTGTTCTAAACCTTACTTTGACTTTCATTACTATGACTGTTTTTGACGGTATCTACGTGGTTCGTATTGTCATTTTACACCACACTTGAAAGAACCTCTGTGATGTCGCTCCAAATCTGCATCATTGTCGACCATCCAATGCTTTTCCGGAACTACTCTCATGTATAATCTTCATTTGATCCTATTAAGTTAACTCGGGATCCCCTTCCTGCCATGGTCGTTGGTGTTGTCCTTCAGCCTTCACTTTTCCATCTCGACGTTCCTCAACCAATCGGAGGAGTTGTCTGCCATTCGTCTACCCTATGCACATAAGATGTGCATACTTAGATGTGCCAACGGAGTGAGAAACTCATTAATCTCTATTAAGGACATAATATATTATTATGATACTAACCTTCGACATAAGTTATCTATTGTACATATCTTTATAAGCAGCTACTACATCAATATAACATTTCTAAATGTACTAAGCTGCCGAGATCCGCGGAGGTAGTGGTGGTCGTCCGTACTTTCTATCCCAACCCGACTATGTATGCATTTAAAAACCAAAATCTTCTTTGAAAAACTCAGACTCCTTTCGGGTTCTGTTTATTTACTTATATGACCTTTTTAGAAGATTTCAAGTGCCATTGTTGCCAACCTAGAGCTCTGATACCATGTTGTAACACCCCAAATTTTACAACTTAGGGAGTTACTGGTTAGGACCGCACAGTGGGTCCCGACCTTAGTTTGACAACAACTTAACGAGATCTTACAACAAGGCACAGATAAGAAAAATCAGAAATCATAAAATAGTTCTTAATAATGCATGAATGTGACCAGATCGACTACAGCCGGAAAACGGAATATAACAAAGTACGAAAGGAAACAATGTTCAACTGTAAAACCCACAAATGCAGAAACTGTAAAACGTCCTAAAGTACGACACCCCAGCTGACCACTACCGTCTGGATCACTCGGCATCTGCTCTAACCTGTGTCAAATCTAAGCAACATATCAACAGTTAGCTAACTATCCAAATATAAGCAAAATGATAACAGCACAAGCACACGCAGAAATAAAAATAAACAAACATCATGCTGGCACTCAACCGTTTATTATCTATTATTTAAATGATTCACATTATTCAATTTAAGTTGTGGCACGAGAATTATTATTAGTTTTCGCCTCCGTTCCTTATCCAACTGGTGTAGGTCTAGCTGACTTCCATTGGTAGCATCACTACAAACCATGTATGGACTAGTCCCGAAAGAAACCCCCAGCGCCCCGCGAGCTACTGAGCAGAATGCCACCGCCCGTTACTCTTAGGCCAAAATATAGGTCGGTAATTATATATCACAACCTATCTCTCTAACATTTCAATCACACACCACCATCATCATTTATACCCATATTTAGAAGTCAGCTAAGTAAGCCCAAAGGACTTACCTGATATACAGCTCGACTCTTTGTAAACCACTCGTTCTGTAAACTGTAGCAACTCAGTTGCCTGTCAAAGGCGATAAGTGTATTAGCACACTCTCACGTAGTTAGAAGTCTAAAACTTTTAAGATCGAATGATGTATTAAGACATAACTAGTTACTGTATTAGTTTAGGGTAAAATGACCATTTTACCCTTGATTCCGATTTTCTCGAAAACCCTAAAATTCATGTCTAAACTCCTATTTGAGGTTCTAAATTTATATTCTAACTCATAGAATTTTATTTGGTTCCAAACTGACATTTTTCCTATGTTTCTATTTTCCGGAAGAATCGTAAAGGTTTAACTTCGGTTCTAAATATAAAATTCTTAACAGCTTATAATAATTCCGAATTAAATCTCTAGATCATCTATGAGGTTCTATCTAACCTTAGGAGAAAGAATTTCTCCAAACTGTTCAGCCAATATTTTTATAATAATTCACAAAGTTGGCTACTTCATTCACAATTCCTATACTTAGCCAAAAACTTAAGTTTACCAAACTGCTCAACTACCTAACTTCGGAAGCTCATAACTTTCAATCCGACCGTTCATTTCTTCTCAAATTTTAATATGCTAAACTAAATATATCCATCTACAACATATCCAAAATTCAACGGTGGATCCTAATCCAAACGTTCAATAATTGGCCGACAAGATAGGCAGTTTATGAGTCCAAAGCTGAAGGAATAAATGAATTTACAGCAGCCCCCTTATTTCTATTGTTCATAATTACAGCAGTCCTTTGTTCCTATCCTTATGTCTATATACTCAGCAGCTACACAAGGTCAACCTAACCCATGTTCAAGTCTGACTACAGCAGTTCATCATTCTAGCATTACGGAAATAGTATACATACATAAGATTATACACTAACTTCTAGAGGCAAGAATTTGGGCTGCATAAGCGATGACTCACCTCTTCAACCTCTACTGGCTGAGGCGTCTTCAACACAGTTCCGGATGCCCTTCTGGCTCCCTTGGCGTGACGGTTCAGGAGGAGAAGCAGGTTCGGCTTGGCTCTACTACTACACTGATTGGCCAACTCCTTCCAGCCTCGCTACTGTCACGGAGTGGTCGAGATGGAGTTGTCATCGCAGGTACGGAGATGTGAGTACTCATGAACGACTAATCAAAGAGGTGAAGATGAATGGTATATTGATCCTTACCGAAATATACAGAAGCTGCCCGAATTCAGTCCGATTCTAGAGGAGGTTGTTGCTCTACCGGTTGTACGATTGTGGAAGCCAACGTTCACCAGCAGGAACGAAACAGAAGGCAATGGTTGTTGATGAATCTGGACGGCTGAGGAGAAGGAAGGTGAGCAGCTGTATCCCTTGATTTTAGGAAGCGTTTAAGGTAAAAGATCTGCTCTCTAATTAATTATGTATAAGTGCTGAACGGTTTATTTCCTACAGCTTGTTGGGCTTCTCTCTTCACATCCGAATGGCTGGAGTAACGGGCTGGAGTTGGCGCTGCTGCTGGGCTGGAAAGCAACGCTGCTGCTGCTGGGCTGGAGCAGACAAGGAAGCGGGCTGGAGCTGCTGAAGGCTGGAGCGGACAAGGCAGCGGGCTGCTGGGCTACGGACAAGGCGCAACAGTGGGCTGGAGAAGCTGTTGCTGGCAAGCTTCTGGGCTGGCAAGGTAAGACGCTTCTGGTTGCAGATTAGGCTGAACGTGCTGCTGGCGCTGGGCTGTCAACAGCCTGTCTGGGCTTGTCACAGACTCGTCACAGCCTTGTCTGGCCTTGTCACAGACTCGTCACAGCCTTGTCTGGCCTTGTCACAGCTTCGTCACGGCCTTGTCTGGCCTTGTCACAGCTTCGTCACAGACTTGTCTGGACCTTGTCACAGACTTGTTCGGACCTTGTCATATTCTAAATTAGGGCTAAACTTATTATTTTATGTGAAGGTAAGCTACCGAAAATGATAAATTTTATAAAGATCCTATCATTTTATGTGAAGGGGAAGCTACATAAAATGATAAACTTTTAAAGGATTCCATCATTTTATGTAAAGGAAATCTACATAAAATGATAAATTTTATAATAATGTGTCTAACTAAGTAAACGGATATGGATCAACTGATCGAGATCGGGTTTATTACAGAATAAACGGAATAAAAATTCCGGATATTACAAAATTGACACACGACAATGCTCCCTCCGTAATAAATTCAAGTTATTTCATAAAAAAAAAAGGTATGCTATAACAAAAATAAAGGGTCATAATAGATGAACCCATATAATTTATTTATAAAATTACCCAATTTCGCGCTTACGGAATCAATTAGGTCATTTTGAAAAATACATTTTTTTAAAGTTTCAATTTCGGGCCTCAAATGCAAAACTAATCAAAACCAATTTTGCTTTCAGGCTCGAAGTGCGGAATTAATTAGAATCAATTTTGCTTTCGGACCCCACGTACATAATTAATTAAAACCAATTTCGCTTTTGGGGCTCAAGTGCGGATTTAATTAAACTCAAATTTTCCTTTCACACCCCAAGTGCGGAATTTTTTTAATACTAATTCCGCACCCCAAGTGTGAACGAAGTGCGGAATTAGAGAGATGATTAAAGGAAATATACGGGTTCATTTAAGATCGGCGAAATAAAAGAGCGAAGTTTTCAAATAAGATGTTTATATAACAAAAGGTTTCAAAGATAACTTATTACAAATATAATATAAATAGATATCTGCAATAATAAATTAAGTATTACCTTTTAAATAAATAAATAATAAAATTTTGGTCAAATAGTCGATAATTTTATTTATTAATTATTGATGGATTAATTTCATGGGGTGCTATTCAGGTAAGGCACATTATTCCGGTAGGGCCGTGTGGCTGAACGAAGAGTTGACATGTCCCTTCTTTTTTTTTTCTGAAACTAGTGAAAGTTATAGTTCAAAACTTATTAAGGAATAGTTCATAACTTATAAAAGGATAGTTCATGAATTATAATATAATAGTTCATAGTACAAAATTTATAAAGAAGTGAAAATAATAGTTCAAAACTTATTAGGGGATAGTTCATAACTTATAAAAGGATAGTTCATGAATTATAATAGAATAGTTCATAGTGCAAAATTTATAAAGGATTGTGCATAACTTATAAAATGATAGTTCATGAATTACAATTGAATAGTTCATAACATATAAACGATTAATTTATAAATAATTTAATATAACATATTAAAAAGTAATAGTTCATTAATTATATGAGAATAGTTCAAAGTTTATAAGAAAATAGTGTAGAAATTATAACATAGGCAGTTCAAAAAAATTTTCATTCGTTTCTAAAAAAAAAATAAAAAAATAATTTTTTTTGGGACACGTGTTAGCTCTACGTTCAGCCGCACGCCCCTACCCGAAATTATAACCGTACCTGAACAAAAGCCTAATTTCATGATTTATATTAAACAAGATGTTTTTACAAACATAAAAGAAATAGTTTGTTAAAATTATTTTAAAAGATAACTTTACCTAAAATTCCTAAATTATGTAAAGAATAACTAAAGTAAAATGATTTGGTGGAGTAAAACGAGAAATCTTAGCTTGAATTATGCACTAATAAGAACTGAGCAGTCAAAGGTGGGCACATACTCACAAACAGCATCGAAACCCGACAATTGTCGCAAGGTTCTACTCGGTGTTTGTCTCATCTGTTTGAACCAAATGAAACTGCTTCCAGTGTTGAAGTAGGCTAGCATAGTTTCTGCTGGTGTTTCTCTAAATTATTTTAATATATAAAAACAAAATTCAAACTGTTAGTCGAAGAAGAAGACATGTAACCTGAATCCTCTGCTGCACTAAATCCGGTGCGAGCTTAGTTGGTCGATCGGGTGAATATAATCTGCAACGGGTGGACGGACTGTTCTTGTCCAGTTCTAATATAGTCCAGCCAATAGCCTGCAACTAAAAGAGCTGTTTGGCTTTAAAATCCCGACGAATTCTCTACGAGGCGCAAGTGGCACACTCATCAGCAAAATTCATATTCAGACATCGACCTAATAGATAGATAGCCATAAATCATGTCATTCTATCATTAACCTAAAACACCATTCAAGCACCACTAAAGCGTTGCCAAGCCCTTTGTTTCAGATATTTTTTTCATGACAATGACCCCTGACCCCGAGCAAGGTGGGTGGTAAACCCCGCTTCCATGACCAGCCCGACAAACCGGGTTGCTTAAGATATTTCGATGATACTGCCATTTCAAACTCCAACTCTATTGTAAGTAGGATAAGACTATAAGGAATTCCCAAAGGGGATGGGACAAAGGTGGAACATACACATGTACCACTTGTGAGTTGTGAACTCCCCTTCAGTACCAGCAATGGACCCTTTCTTTCTCACTCTATTGCCTTAGGAGTCATCATTGATCACCAGAATTTCTTCAACGAGAGCACGCGCGATCAAAGTTGTTTTCTGCAAGAGTTTTTCAAGAGTTTGTGTCTTGTCATGTTTGTGAGACTTTCAACAGCACCAAACTTGCTTTCCGTAAATCCATCAAGATGCAATATACCTGATATACGTCCAAAATTACTCTTCCTAAAACACATGTCAATGCACAATACTCATCTTTTACATCAGTAAACATGAGCTTCCCTATAACAATGAAAATAACCAGGATCGGTGTAGCAAATACACCCAAGCTAGACCTGCGCAAAACCGGCCTCCAGTCAGATTGGAGCCTGGGTTTACACACATTTCAGACCATGGGCACCGGTGGACAGCCTTCCTAAACTTAGATATTTTTTATTATTCGGACCCACCTGTTCTGCTGAGGGCTGACTGACCTGTATGTGCTCATATGAGTAGACCAGGAGAACCTGGGTGGCTGGGTGTACTTTTCCACTCAGCTAAAAGGGCAGGTTTGAATTGTAACAAGATCATAGACCAGCCAGCCTATATCCCGGCCCGGGTCAACACTCACAACATTTAGTTCAGAATTTTTAAAAGTTTATTCACAATTTAGTAGTTGATATTTTACTATCATTTATTTCAGACTATCGTGACACATTTTATATTGTATCAAATAAAGTTTTACCATCATTTAATTCATAATTTAATAGTTCATGGCTTACTATAATTTTATTTCAAAATCTCACAACATTTAGTTCAGTATCCACATCGCATGATATAACAAGAAATATGAATTGACAATTCAATTTTTAGTAGTAGTAATTTAATAAAAATAATGTAAACAATATGAGTTAAGTAGTACAAAAATGAGTACACCTACAAATATTACTAAAAACATAAGTAGCAAATTGTACACAAATACAGTAACTAAT
This sequence comes from Fagopyrum homotropicum, assembly GCA_033239125.1. Lineage (NCBI taxonomy): Eukaryota > Viridiplantae > Streptophyta > Magnoliopsida > Caryophyllales > Polygonaceae > Fagopyrum > Fagopyrum homotropicum. The sequence goes on from BSWB01000002.1 coordinate 47,565,261, forward strand.
AGTACAATTTCTCATCCACACCTTAACCTCTTATAATAATTATATATACTTTTTCAAAGATAAACTTATAATATTTTTTGGAAAAGAGAGGTACTGAGGTCTGGACTCGTACTTCAATTGTTGATATTACGTTTGTTACTCTCTTACCATGACAGATGGCCCGTTTACATATTTCTTTGGTTTCTCGGTATACCAGACATGTCCGTTGGATCAAATCAATATTTTTAAGGAAAATAAAAAGAAGTTAATATTAGATGCTCTTAATATCATCTACTATCATGTTCAGTTACTGGTTTATTGATATATATCATGATGCTCTTCACGTGAATTGAAAAAACTACCCTTCTAAAAATTAAGATCATGCTAGCTCGGACATCATCAGCCCATGAGTCAGGACCTAAAATACCCATTGTTTGTATATATAGAAACTCATAATTCTTTATCTAAAAAAGATGTAACTAGGTTGGCCCGTCCATAATGGAAGGCTCGGACAAGGTTGTTCACTCAAGAACTAGACTTGGCATGGATCCATCCCTAGGAGCAGTATATAAAATGGTAGTTCCGGCCAGGCCAATGCCATTCTTTCTTTAAAGTCTTATACCCAGGACAAAAACCATTCCACTTTCATGCATGATGCAGAACACTCCCAATATGAGGAGTAAGGCATTTTTCTCTATATGCTGATGTGCTCAGCGAGTCAGCGTGTAAGAATTGTGTGATTAAATTTTGAATGCTTTCAACAACAGTCAAGATGTGTCTGCCATATCATAAAAGTAAAAGGACTGCCACTTACCATTCTAGTCAGTCCACATTAGCACAATATGAACATATTACTCTTCTGTCAAGGCAAGAATTTCTGAATATGCATCGAAGAAGAGTCACTAGATGCTTCATTAAGTCGGTCAGAAAGAAAAGCATGTGCAGAAACCACACCGTCACTTGTTCAGGATGGAGACAGCACCTTAATGTTAAAAAACCAAGCTTGATGTCAGTATTTTCCTCAATCTTCTGTTCTGCTGCTTTTACTCTGGTTGTAAGAATAGAAATATAGCGAAGTCTCAGAGACTCATAGTTCTTTACACCAATGTAATGATGAGTAAAGGTTTTAAAATCTAGTTTCTTCACATTACAACTAATGTTTTGTGCTTATTTTGTGCTCTTTCTTGTTCATTTACCAGAAAGAAGTACAATCAAGTTCTTTTTGGGTACGGAAAGTGGAAGTAAGTGGTGGCATTTGTGGAGCATTATTTTTCATTGCTTGACTTCCCTACACCAATTAAGCCAATAATCAAGGGTAACTGTTAATTTCACTAGGAATATTATTCTCAAACCGTCCTTTGGACCTTAGTTTGTAGTTCCAATCAAATATGGACGATTAATCCTAAGTAATCCCTGGTGCAGAAGTAGTGCTTACTGCATTTTAGAGATAATGCTCCAATGAATTGAGGGTTACATCAGGTTCCCTTCTACCCAAAATTCAATTTTAGTATTTCTTATCACCTCCCATCTAAAAATAGATAATCTTCTCCTTAAACTGATAAGAGCCACAGTCAAACAAATGTCTGCGAGCAAAGTTATAAGAGGCACAGTCAAACATGGTTGTATATTATAACACGAAAACATGTTTGTATATTATACCACAAAATCTCTACGACCTAAGTTATAAGAGGCACAGTCAAACAAATATGTACGAGCAAAGGTATATGATCAGATGCAGAATCAACCAGCCCTCTGCACAATCCTGGTCATTCAGAATTGTTCAATACTAGATGGAACACGTTTGATCAGGAGAGGCAACATGATTGTATATTATAACACGAAAACATGCTTAAGTGCATTTATAAAAATCATTCAGTAGGCAATACAATCACGAAACAGACAGCCAAAAGTGGTCAGTGCAAGAGGCCACATTTTAAGTGGACAACCTTTATGCTATTATTTTTTTTCTTAACAATGTACGTACACTTGGATAATCAATACAAATTTTGTATAGTTTTCGCAAATTACTTGATTATATGCACTCCTAGCCATAGACTAACACAAACAAGATTATCTGAAATAATCATGAGAAGTTCAGAAATTGTAGCTAACGCTTGAAATTGCCACAAAAAAAACTCCACAAAGGAGCAATGACAAATTTCAGTATGATGATCACATCAATGTTCAGATATTGACTTGTGAAATCCTAAACGAATTAATTCAATTCGGTTTATACAAGCACTAATGTAGTGATCTTGAACTAATCGGATGTGTGGTTGAAATGACGTGAAACAGATATTTCTCCACATGAAAGATTAGCATGCAGAAGCAAAATTCATATACTTGAATAAACATGAAGTAAGGATGATATCATCCCTCTTCTTATTGATACGGAAATTTTGATATACATAAATATTTTCAATAAAAGGACTATTCTCAGTGTCATATATTTGGAAGAGCATGAAATAAGGATAGTATCATCCCTCTTCCTAATTGAATCGAAAAATGTGTTATGCATAAATAATTTCAATAAGAGGACTATTCTTGAAGTCATTATGACCCAGATTGAAGCCTTTTTTATTTTCAAATTGTACAACTTCGCATTCGCTGCTAATGGATTTTGCGTGACTTTTTTGTCTAGTTCTGTATTTGGGACAACTTCAGCTCTGGCTTGTGCTAAAATGTTCACAGGCTATATATAGCTATAAATGGCTTTCCTCCTACTCCACAATCCATCGAGGGGAACAGTTTCCATGATTTCCATCTAGAGAAAGAAAGAAACCTCAGAAATAAAATGGCATCAACAATTATACCTATTCCAAACGAAGATGGGAATATTACAAAGGTTACCCGGAATCCTAAATCTTGTATTCAATCTCTATTGGCTTTGTTGTCAGTAAAAGGAAACTGTGACAAGAGAAAAGTAATTCACAGTGTGAAGGTTGGTGTAGCTCTGGTCATAGTTTCTCTTCTCTATCTTCTTGATCCATTATATGAGCAAGTTGGGGAGAATGCTATGTGGGCTATCATGACTGTTGTGGTCGTATTTGAGTTCAGTGCAGGTATGCTATCAAAACTTATTTAGTTAACATGTTTAGCCTCCAAAGCCATGCTTATCATAAACATGTTATCAGGTGCTACATTGAGTAAGGGTCTAAACCGTGGAGCTGGAACTATACTAGGAGGAGGGTTAGGGTGCATTGTGGTTGGTCTTGCTCATGCAGTTGGTGGTATAACTAGTGGCATATTGATCAGCATCTCTGTGTTTCTATTGGGTGAGTATGACACATTCAAAATGCCAAATTCTCAAGCACTTAATGAAAAATGCACTAACATCTAGTTTACAAATGCTACAGGTTCTGCCGCAACATATACTAGATCAGTACCAAGTATCAAGAAGAAATATGATTATGGAGTCATGATATTTATTCTTACCTTTAATTTGATTGTAGTGTCTGGCATTAGAGTAGAGGAGGTCATAAATATAGCACGTAAACGCCTCTCAACAATTGGTATTGGTTTCGGAGTATGCATCTTCACAAGCTTCCTGACATACCCCGTCTGGGCTAGTGACGAACTACACTGTAACTTAGCCTCTGAATTCAGAAACCTTGCCTGTTGCATAGAAGGTAATTTTTTCAGGAAATTCCAGTAGCCAGTAAAATTTCAAAAACCTTGCACATACTACAAGATAAAGTTATTAGGAAAAATCCTAAGTTCTAAATCCTTTTACATGATTCATTTCAATATATGATTGCAGGTCTATTTGAGGACTGCTTCCAACCAAACAGCAAAAAAGAGTGTCAGCAAGATAAAACTATGGGTGGCTGCAAGATGGTGCTCTATTCCAAATCAAAGGATGAATCTCTGGTACTTGTTTATTCAGACACAAAATAGTTTAGCAAAATAAACTTTCTTTGATTACTTTCTGAAAACTGAATCACCAACAAACTAACAGCACAATTATATGACACTTAATTCACTGAATTTCAAAGGAGAGTAACACATTGAAGAAGTTGTATTCTTTGCTTTGCAGGCCAATTTCGCAACATGGGAACCATGGCATGGAAAATTTGGGATCTCTTATCCTTGGGGCAAATACCTCCAGATTGGAGATGTTCTAAGAGAATTAGCAGCAGTGACTCTTTCCCTTAGTGCTTGTCTTGGTGCAACAACAGAGGTTAGCAACAAATATTTTGTTAGATGTTTATTGTGATTGATACTCTATCATCCATAACTCCTTTCTATGAAACAGACTTCATCAGATATGCAGAACTCAATAAAAGATCCATGTGCAAAAGCAGGAGCTAGTGTTGCATGGACTTTGAGAGAGTTAGGTGACAGTGTCATGAGTATGAAAAAGAGTCATCCACAGATTCTGCTCAAGCCCAAGTTGCAATCAGTGAAACTCGAGCTGAGTCAAGTAATTACTCAACTCCAAATAAGAGAATTGGAGAGCCATGCAGGTTTCCAAATAGCAAGCTTCGTGTTCTTGGTAATGCATATGGTCGACAAGGTGGAAATATTAACCAAAGCAGTGGATGAACTAAGTGAAGTTGCACAGTTTTCTTCCAAATAGCTTGCTACTCTAAAGTAACCTTTGATCTTGCACACAAGTATACAAGAGGTTCTTGCTCCAGACAACTACAGTTGGCAAACGGGAGAGCCTTGAAAGGATTAAGCAAATTGGAGTTAAAAAGTCTTGATGCTGCAAGCCTTCAACAATAGTGTATTGTTTCACATATTCATATTCAACGCTAAACTAAATCCTTTAAGCAATGGGGACTCACCCTCAATGCAAAGAAGACTTTGTTACTAGCAAATACAATAAATTCAGCATATTATTTGACTTCGATCCAAGTTTCACAAGTTGTAGGTAGAATCCCAGAAATGCATGATTATGAGATACATAAAGAAAGATAATAGGTCAATGTTTGATGAGTAACATGATTCTGTTTTATAAAAGGCACATTCTGTTAAGAATACAACAATATGCAATTTTGGCACATATTTATGCACTCTTTGCACCTCACCGTAAGATGGATCCTCAATGGAACCTTTCTCTGCTCATTATAATAGTAAGGTTGTATCGGGTGCCCATGTTCACAAAGTAATTCTCTGAAGAAATATCCACCTTTTGTGTTGGTTGAACAGATTAATTTCCCATGGGATTTGAAGAGAATAGCCGAAATAGAGGGTGCCGTCCATGATTATGGCTTTCCCTCTAAAAGACTTCAATCCAATCAATAGATATACTCTAATCACACTCGTTAATCAAGATGAAAAGTCATCAGGATTACATATATGATACGCGGAGATCCATAAAAAGCATATCCTAATTCATAGACATGCTTATAATTAAAGAGGCGCTAGGACTTCAAGATCTACATACATGCATTTCAATTTGAATTTTGGGAACAAACTCGGTATCGCAAAAAGATAATCATCGTAAGGAAATTGTAGATAATGTATATATGCAGCCATGTACAAATTACATTCCTACGATGATATTATTGTTCGACAAAGCCATCAAATTCTAAAGTAAACGCTGTATCTAACCTTTGATTTGACCCTTCCTCATTATAATCTCTGTTTTCTGCTCTCAATCAAGAACAACAGTAAAAAGAAGTGTCACTACTCTTACCAGAAGAAGATTATTCGTAAAACCGGATCCATCTCCTTTCCGCCAGCAAACCACCGTTGAGGTCGTCGTACTCCACTACCGACCTTTCCAGGTATTTGACTTCGCACTGAAGGTCAGAAGACTGAAATCCGTTTGATCGTTGCAGCTTCCCCATAGTCGTCTTCTCTAGAGGTATTACAAGCGAATCAAATCAGACACGACTACCTCGCGGAAATAAATACCAACCTAAACGGAATCGACGGACACGAGAAAAGACGAAAGGAATTGCGATTCAAAAAACATCATATCCACATCCCAAATACTAGTAATGCAACCGAAATCAACCGATCCATCGACGTACGAGAAACGCGCGCGATGGATACAGTCGAGGTGTTTTTTTTGGTTTTCCGGAGGTATCGGTATGAGCCAGCTTCTAGAAGATAGTTGAAAAATATGATAAGTTTTTTTCTCTCATCGTCGTTTGAACTTTTTCACTATTTACTGAGTTTTAAAATTTCTCTTAGTATTTTTATAGTTTAATTTATTTATTTTTTATGACCATTTTTAATATATTATATTAAAATTTATTATATAATAATTAAAAAATATATAATCAAATTTAGAGGTTATCATGACCCAATCTATTTTAAATTAATAAATTTATAATAAAAGTATTTTTCAAATATTTTTTTAATTAAAAAAGTAAATTAAAGATATTTTGTGAACTAAAATAAAAAAAATTTCATTTATTTTTTAATTAAAATATATAAAATTAAATCAAAAATAAAAATTTTGAAGATTCTAGAGAAAGAATTTGGCATACTAAACCTTTTTAAGTTTTGTGTTTAGTAGATGTACCTATAATTTTTTATCACTTTCATTTAATGGTAGGTAAAACTAATTAATCCTTCTACTAAAAAATAAAATAAGGTAAGCTCCTTAGAACCTTCCTAACTTTTTCTTCGTTTGTGAAGACATTTCCAAGTGAGTCCAGGTTGGTCACGATCTAGTAAATCTTGTGAACATTTCTTTGACTGGTTCGTTTAGTTTCATCTTGAATAGCTCATATTGTCTGAGGAAAATGTTGATCTTTGTTTTCTTGACTTGACTTGTTCTTTCGTATGTGACAACAAGCTTGTCCCATATTTCTTTTGCATTGTTGCATGATGAGATGCGGTTGAATTCATTTGCATCTAATCCACAATAGAGCAAGTTCATGGCCTTGTAGTTCTTTGAAACACTATCCAAGCCAGCTTGTGTGAAGTCAACTTCCTTCTTTGCGACTTGGACACCTTCAACTGTAGTAGTTGGGATTTTGGAGTCATTTTGAATAATGCTCCATAGTTCCATGTCCTGATCAATAATGAAGATGCGCATTAGTGCTCTTCAATGGGTAAATTTGTTGCCACAGAAGAGTGGTGGTCGAGATGAGGATCTTCCTTGAGGAAATTCTCCATCACCTACAAGATTCATGATTAGTCTCATTGATGGTTAAATCAAATTACGTGAGTCTAACTCTGATACCAATTGAAGAACCGTTAGGTGAATATAAAGGATAAAGACACTCTAGAAGGGGGTTGAATAGAGTATGATAACTTTTCGCAAAAACCTATCTCAAGGCTTTGAAACTGATTTCAAAGGCCTTAATGTCGATCTAAGCTCTTTGTGACACACTTTGATTTCAAGGGATTTGAAACTGATTTCAAGGGTCTTGACTTTGTAAACCTGCAAAACAAAGTTATTCACAATAAAGCAGATATAGTGCGTAATAGAAAAGATCGACACGAGGATATGTTTACAAAGTTCGGCTCTAAATAGCCTACTCTTCGTCCTAGAGTATAGCCGTATGATCTAACTATCTATTATTAGCTTCAAAGAGTCCTAGATACAAACTAGAAGAAATTCCCTTCTTCTCTCACTGTAGTCAATGCTACAATCTAGCTCTAACTCTTCACCTTGCTATAATAGCCTAATTACTTTGTAGAGTAACTCACACTCTAATATAACACTGTTTAGATATGCCAATGAAGCTCTCGAGTTTTATCTCTCTCTAGGGGATAAACCTTTTGTAGAAAGAGAGAAAGAAAAACTTATTTGATCGAATGAAGATGCTTTGGATCATTTTAAGACTTTGGATATTTCTGTATAAACTTGTGTACTTTCTTCTTCAATCGACATCTTCATTTATAGTCTTCGATGGAGAGGCCTTCTAGCCGTTGTAAAGATGACCGATGTCGATGTTTCTTCTTCTCCATGAAAAACGATTATTGGTTGAGATGAGATAGCCGTTGTAGATCTTCTTTATCTTCTTCATCTCCTTAAAGCACGTTGATTCTTCTTCTCCGTAATCTTCTCATCGTTGTTGAAGATCTTTGTCTTTTGGGCATTGAGATCTTCAAATCTTGTTATGATTTGGATGAAGATCTTCAAATTCTGTTGAGAAGAAATCTTGCGCCTTGGGTTGAAGATCTTTGCGAGATCCTATTTTGAACCGAATCCTCTAGGTCGTCGAGATCTTCTTTGTTGAGCGTATCTTCTTGTTGAGCGTTTCTCTTTGGAAGATCTTCTTTGATTCTTGGTTGATTTGGTTGGTAGGAATTTTGATTCCTTCCAGCCGTTGTGTCCTTTGAAACTTGTTTCAAGGTTGTGCTTCTGATCCCTTGAAATGGCTTTAAAGGCCTCCGTGTTGAACTTCTTCAAACTCTGCGCTTGTCCCTTGTATCTGGTTTCAAGGCCTTGCTTATTCCTTGTATATGATTTCAAGGCCTCCGACTGTCCCTTGAAATACTTTCCAAGGACTGCACATATTTAGATAAAACACCAAACAAACCAAGCAACTAGACATACAATCGATATTTTGTTAGTATAAAAACCGTTTTATTTGTGTTAAGTTTTCCATCATCACATATTCAAAATATACTCAAGGTGGAGTTTTCACCTTGCTACAGTAATGAAAAATTTGCCCGTCAGCCAGCCCATTGGGTTGCTAACAATCATTAGAGTTGTTTAGTATGGGCCTCTGATATTGCTTGCCCTCCTTAAACTTACTTCCTAGGCGCCCCATTCCACTAGACCTACAAATGATGGTTTGGATCTTTTGCATTGTCTCGTCTTTTGTTTTAAATTTAATGAGGTCATAATTTATTTTAAAATTTTAAAATATTTTAATTTAAAAATAAAAATATCTTTATTTTAAAAAAAAATATATATATATAAACTATTTCTATTATAAATTTATTAATTTAAATTTAATGAGGTCATAATTTGTTTTAAATTTATTTTTTCAGATTTTATTATTTATAATGAATTTTTAATATAATATATTAAGAATGAGTATAGAGAGGAAACAAATAAAGCATGAGGGTACCAAGAGTAATTTTGAAACTCAGTGGATACCAAGAGGAAAAGTTCAAACCTTGATGACACCAAGAGGAAAAACTCTATAATATATATACACCAGATTTTGAAGTATATTATCTTATATCTTATATATCTTATATACAATATATAAGGTTGAGTTACCCCTTGCTACAATAACGAACAATTAGCCCGTCAGCCGGCCAATTGGGTTGTTAACAATCATTAGAGTTGTTTAGTATGGACCTTTGACATTGCTTGCCTTGCTTAAACTTATTTCCTAGGCGCCCCATTCCACTAGACCTACAAATGATGATTTCGACCTTTCGCATCGCCTCGTCTTTTGGCTCTTTCCAGGCGCTTGTCTCCTAGGTTATGGCCGCCTCCGTTTCTCAACTTCCATGCATCTTCCCATCAGCGACATTGACTACACCTGGTCTGAGACCTCGCCACGTGTTGTTGGCGTGTTGTTTTCTATGCATGCCACCGACGGGTCATTGATCGCCGCTATATTTGACTTTCTAATGTGCTCGCTTTAAATGCGTTCACATGACGGTTTCAATGGTCGTATGCTTCTTATTGGGAACTTACAATCTCCACTCTCCATTGACTCCGACATCTCGGGTAAGCTCTTCAACTTTTTCTTTGTCTTCACTGACCTTTTCTGGTTTAGATTTGACCACAGTTGAGGGTAAAATCTAGTTTAGATCTTATGTTTCTCTAATTTCTTAGTTTTGTTGATCTGTTATACCAATCGTTGTTACTATAAGTGTTCATCTCATAATGTTAGGATGTCCTTCTTTAAAGGTATCACTTCTACCTTTTCTTATGGATGACAGCGTGTTCTCCCCTCCCTCACTTCTTCTCTTGATTTTTCTGTTTCCTGCTATTTTATGTGTTTTTGCAGTTGGTTCCTTTCATCTCCTTCAGGTAAGCTTCCGACTTCGTATTTGGTCAGCTAATTGGCTCGAAGTTGTGGTTTATATGATATGTTTGTTCTATTTTGTTTGTCTTCTAGTTTTATTTGTTCGGATTCCTTTATTCACTGCTGCACAAGAAAAGCTAACCCAAATTATCAAAATTTCAAAGTGATTAAAACTGCTACTTCCATTATAGAAACAAAGTAGATTTGATATTTATCGTACAACTATGATTACAACTTAACAAAAAAATAACTAATCCAATAATACTGACTAATGAGAAAATATCTATGATGAATTCTTGATTATTAGTCGACCCATCTGATATTCATCTATTCATTTTGGATAAATTAAGGTTATTTAGATAAATATTAAGCATAAATATCAAACAATTGTTCATAAAAGTAGAAGAAAATTTCGGGGTGTTACATTATGAAGTCCTAACTCGTAGTGCCCCGAGTATGAGATTTGAGTTGTTACATTCATAGTCTCTTCATCAAATCTTCAAGGATCATTCCTAAAATCTCCATCATGCACCAAAACACCAACAATCCTCCTGAAAACAAAGACAAAACTAGTAGCAAAGCATAAAACTTGTGTTAAAATATGCTAAACTAATACTAAAAACATGATCTAAAACCTAATAACAACATGCTATCAGGAGTGGTACAAGAAGTTCGACTCTTTCATGGCAAATCACGACTTCAAGAAGAATTCATATGACCCATGTGTCTTCGTGAAGAGGCACACTAGTGGCTACTTTCTCATACTTTTACTTTATGTTGAAGACATGTTAATAATAGGTCATGATCCTAACAAGATAGTTGCTCTTAAGAAAGATTTGAGCTAGAGCTTTGCCATGAAAGATCTACGATCGGCAAAGCAAATTCTTGGGATGAAGATCACTCGTGATTGATCAAAGAAGATGTTGTGGCTATCCCAAGAAAGATACAACGAAAAGGTGCTAGAGAGATTCTACTTACACCAAGGTAAGCCGGTAAGCACATCATTTGTTGGACACTTTAAGTTAAGTTCAAAGCAATGCTAAACTAGTGAACAAGAGAAGCGGGATATGAAGAAGATCCCCTTTGCGTCGGCAATAGACAACCTTATGTATGTCATGCTGTGCACTAGGCCCGACATTGCCTATGTAGTTGGAGTAGTGAGTCACTTCCTAGCAAATCCGAGAAAGGAACATTGGACTGTAGTGAATTGGATAATCCGATATTATGAGGTACTACTAATAGGTGTTTTGTAACGCCCCAAATTTTTGGCGCGTTTGCGATATTTATATTTACGGCTTTCATTGATATTTTAATAGCCTAAATATTTTTATTCGAGTATTTTCACGTCGTAAATTATATTTTATGAGTTATATATATAGTCCGTATTGTATTCACGGTAAAGTCGGAATATCTTTCCGATCCGAAAGTCCTGTTCCGATTGTTCCGAACTAATCTAGTGATTCCCATTTTTCCTTATTATTTTTTTTTTCCCTTTCTTTTTACTTTGTTCTAACCTGATATTTTCCCTTCCCCGATCTTTTGATATTTGCAGCTTGTCTGACTGTCCCTAGCTCGCCTGTCCTCTAGCTAGCCGCCAGCCTATGTTGCGTGCCTCAACCTCTCCTCACTCCTCATCATCTGTGTGGCTTTTCCCCTCTCTGGAGCATCTCTGCCTTCACCTCTACTTTGCATCACCACTCTCATCGCCAGAAGCAGTAGCCCTCCGGTCTCCCTCCTCTGTTTCTCGACCACCCTCGCACCGGAGCAGCCCTGCCTCGCCTGTCGCCGAGAAGAGCAACCGCCATCTTCAACCTTGCGCCTCCCTCACACACTCAGGCTTTTCTGTTTCTCATAATCCCGGACCTCGCCTTCAACCTTCCTAAGGCGTGTCCATCTCTCCTGGAAACAGCAAGCTGGTCTCCTCTTTTTATCTTCTGCGGCAACCACCACCAACAGGGCACCCCGCAAAGGTGACACTGCCCCACCTCCTTTTCCCTCCTTTTCTTGCCTCTCTCGACAAGAATCTCGCCGGAGCCTTTCACCCACACATCTGCAGCACCTCATTGGAACCCTCTTCGATCCTCGCCGGACGCCTGCCCTATCACCGCCGTGAAGGAGCCAACCGTCGTTGTCTGAGACGCCTTCGCCTCGCTCATCGGAGCCACACAGTTTCCTCCTCCCCAACGCCGTCTTCAGTGCAGGGTTTGAGAAGCCTTGCTTCTCTAATTAATTTGGACACCCTCCCTTTTTGGTATAATTAAATATTGAACCCATATTTTGTATTTTCAGTTTTGGCCCTATTTTCGGAAATTTGCAGAATTGCCCTTGTTGAGTAAATTACAGATTTGGCCCAAAGGTTTTGTTTACGGAAAGTGACCCAAGTTTCTAGAGTTGTATTAATTGCCCGGGAATTTTATTTACGGTTTTTAAACTTGGATTTTCTTCGAGTTGTATTCTTATATTTATTTTTACTATATTTTATGGCATCGTTGGATTAATTTTGGGTTATGGCTCAAAGATTTAATTGCGGTTTATGACCAAGTTTCTAAAATAGTATAAATTGTCCGGAAAGTGTTTTTAAGATTTTAGACTCGGATTTCAATTACGGGATTATTCTTATAGCTTATATATATATAATGCCCAAGTTTAGTCTTTAAAGCTAAACTTGTTTAGTTTTGGTGTTAGATTCGGAAACGACCCCGATAATGGCCTAACGAATCCGCATTCGACATTCGTAGATCGTCTTCCGTCTTCGACCTCGTGTGAGTACCTTCTTCCTCGATCTAGTATGTTTAGTAGTAGTATCATGATAGGTTGGACATAGCATAACCTAGTGAGAATACCAAGTAGTGGTTTGGACCTTAGGTGAGTTTTGAGGATTTATGATTGTTCTAAGGCTTGAGTTGGGTTGTTATCTTGTGAGGATTGTTAAGTATTTGTGCTTTATGGTTGATCTTGTGAATCTTGTGGCTTGAGGTTTATGGTTACATGGTCTTTGAGATTGTGGAGACTAGGACATGAGTATCCTAGCCTAGCGCTTATGGTCGGGGAGATTATTGAGACTATGAGTGTTCTGTCCTAGCATGTGAGTTGTATGACCTTGTTGAGGTCATTTGGGCTAGAAGTCTAAGGACTTCTAGTATGAGAGATAGATGCTGATGTTGTACCTTGTTTGGTCAGGCTGAGAGTATCTTCCGGCGGGAAGCAGAGTGCGATATATTTTCGGTTGTGACAGGTAAGTCTCCGGACTTACTTAGCTCGTACTCCTTGTATTAGCATTGATGTGTGTTTGGTGGTGTGTGTTTATTGTTTATTTTTTATAACAACTAAACCGGAATTAGGATTACCGACCTTTATATTATTTTGGCCCAAGTGTATGATAACGGGAGGTGACAACTTGTCTAGCTCCGCGAGATAGGAGGTTCTCGGCGACTATCCCGTGATGGTAGACGGTCGAATGCATCAGTACCATTCCATGCCGGTATGTAGGGACCGAGGCGAGTTTCGGTGACTCTCGTGTCACAACCTAAGTTGAATTAGAACGGGATACTAATAAACCGGATTGGTGTGCTTTTAAGTATGTTGCGTGCTTGCAGTGTTTACTTGTGTATATGCCTTTCCCATTAATTTTAATGCTTCGAATATGAGCTAACGGTTTATTACCGATTGTTGTAGGTTGCCTTTCAGGTTAGGAATGCGGCCGAGAGATCTGGAAGAGTGGCCAGCCGGGGTCCGTACATTTTAGGAAGGGTTTTTGGATGGAGTTGAGTTGTGTTTTGTGCTTCGATTGTTGTGTATTGTATGCCGTGTATTTGACGTTCGGTTTTTGTTTTGTACCTTGGCTGAAGTCTTTTGTTGTTTTCCTTCGGGTTTCTTATCATTTGCATTAAAAGGAATTTCGGTTTTGCCTTTATTTGTGCCATGTTGGAAAGGCCCGGTGAAATTGTTGTCAAGTTAAGGGTCGGGACCCATTGTGAGGTCCCAACCCGTAGCGCCCGAGTCCCGCGGATTCGGGGTGTTACATGTTTATGCTTCGAAAAAGAAAAGCTTACACTACAAGGATACACAAATGTCGACTGGACCGGCGATAATGATTCCAGGAAATCAACGTCATGATATGTGATTACATTCGTAAGGGGAGTTGTTTCCTGGCAATCAAAGTTACAAAAGAGTGTTACCTTGTCCATCACTGAAGTAGAATATATTGCATCTATTGAGGCCTGCAAGGAGATGTTATGGATGAAAAACTTCTTGATGGAGATGGGAGTATATCAAAATCGATATATCTTGCAATGTAATAATCAAAACACAATTCACATGGCAAAGAATTCAACTCTTCACTCCCGCTTGAAGCACATCGACATACGACATCACTTGATCTGAGATATTCTTGAAGAAAAGCTTATGCATCTTGAGAAGGTGCACACGGATAAGAACTGGTAAGACATTATGACTAAGGTAATTGATAGCATGAATTATAGTCTATATTTTGGGACTTGTTTAGACGTTTTATCTTTAATAATCTACATGTTTGGACGTATATTATGTGATTATATTGTCATTTCATCTACCTTTGCGGAAATCGAGGTCTACACCAAGTTTCGTTGTAATCGTAGGTAAAATGACACGTTTTGCATCAAAATGGAGCTAAAGGAACTAAGGAGTCACAGGAGCTACATTCAGGAGCTTAAGGAAGAATTCATGAAGCATGGAAATGGATAAGAGATTTACTTTGGACCAGATTTGAGAGATTTCACTTTCAGTTGAGAGTCACCTCGGTCAGCTACAATACCATCTCGACCGAAGTGATTTAGAGGAGCGTCTCGACCGAGGCGAACACCTTGGACGCGGCGAGATATATTTTATTCTTGGCTGAGATCTTTTATTTTTGGAAAGAGAGATCTTATATTTTTGGGCTGGATTTTTGGAAGGAAGATCATATATTTTAGGGATTTATTTATGAGAGATAGATATATTTTATTAGGAAAATATCTTTTCAAGATATTTTATCTTTGGAGGATAATTTTCCTATATAAAGGGCTGAATTTTCCACAAATTGGGCAACCCGCTACCATCATAATAGCTGGGGATTGAGGAAGCTGCAGTTATAGGGATTTTTTGGAAGGTTGAAGGAAGATTGAAGGAAGGAAGTTCATAACTTTTATAGCTTTTGTGAAGGGTTTTGTAAGATTATCTTAGATTTCCTTCTTGTTGATTTGTCTTGTTGGATTTGTGATCCAAGGAACGCTGATTTGTTTGATATTTGATTCAGTTATTGAAGCCTTGTTCTTAAGGTTTTTGTGTTCAAATATTCATTCTCTTCCCATATATTTGATTATTGCTTTCATGATGATGAGTGACTAATTTTCTTGTGCAATTCTAGGGTGATTTGCTGAAGGTTGTGGGAAAAATAATGATAGAATAATCTTAAATTCCAGTAGAACCCTGAAAGCTCGAGTCTTTATCCTTAACCTTAGAGTATCTCGTTCAGTCGATGAACATCTCGGCCGGGGTGGAATTTGACTGACCGAGGTGACTTATCTGATCCGAAGCTGAGAGTTAAGTGTTAGAGTTTGCCAAATCATATTCTTATTACACCTTTCCTGGTTCAATGCAAGCCTAGGATGAGACTTACCCGGTAATTCCTTTGTTTGTTTACCCAAGATCATAAGTGTAGGTAATAAAGGTTTGTCCTTTATTGGGGTTTGAGTGTGCCTTCATTCCATCTTTGTGAGTTAGCCTGAGACTTACCCGGTAAAGGTTGATTCTATTCCCTTAGGTGGTGTGTTGGTTTGAGGTTATAGTTCTTTTCCTTAATTCCTTGAGACTTACCCGATAATAGGAGTTACGGTTTGAGATTAGTGAGTAGTGAGACTTACCCGGTGATCTATTCCACTTTAGAAACACCTTCCATTTGCAAAACCTCAGCTTTGTCCGCTTATCTTGAGATCTTGAGTTGAAACCACAACTAGATGCTTTAATCCCTAGAACTGCATACTTCCTTTAATTGACTTTTTATCATCTTTGATTTCTTTAATTGCTTTTGTGGTTAGTTGCAATATTGATTACCTATATTGGTTTTGTTTTGATAGCATGAATTATAGTCTATATTTTGGGGTTTGTTTGGACGTTTTATCTTTCATAATCTGCATGTTTTGCATGTGCATTATGTGATTTTACTACCATTTCATCTACCTTTGCGAGGATCAAGGTCTACACCTAGTTTTGTTGTAATTGCAGGTAATTTGGTACGTTTTGCATAAAAAAGGAGCGAAAGGAGTCATGAGTCATTTAGAGCTACATCCAGGAAGCATAGCCATGGATTAAAGATTTACTTTGGACCAGTTTTGAGAGATTTCGCATTCAGTTGTGACTCACCTCGGTTGACCAGAGAATCACCTCGACCGAGGTGATCCAGAGACGCCGACTCGACCGAGGCGAATACCTAGGACGCGGCGAGAATATTTTATTCTTGGCTGAGATCTTTTAAAATTGGAAAGAGATTTTATATTTTTGGGCTTGGCTCCTGGAAGGAAAGAGATATGCAGAATCATAATATTTTACCTATTTTTATGGGAAGAGATCTTTCTAAGATATCTTATCTTTGGAGGGTTATTTTCCTATAAAAAGGGTTGGATTTTCACAAATCCAACATCTCGCATACGACGTCGCATACCCCGCTGAGATCCGCATACTTCCTGCAGTAGCCGCACTCCAGTTTGGGAGAGATTCGAAGAACCTCGTTGAAGGTTGAAGGAAGGTTGAAGTCTATAGCTTTTATAGCTTTTTGGAGGGTTTTGTAAGATTGTCTTCAATTCCCTCACTTGTTGTCTTGTCTTGTTGGATTGCTATCCAAGGAACGCTTTATTGTGATATTTGATTCAGTTATAGAAGTCTTTTTCATTAAATTCTTCTTATTCAAATATTCACCTTCTTCCCATATATTTAATACTTTCATAATGATGATGAGTGGCTAATTTCCTTGTGTGATTCTAGGGTGATTGGCTGAAGGTTGTGGGAAAAACAATGATAGAATAATCTTAGATTCCAGTAGGATCCTGAAAGTTTGAGTCTTTAACCTTAACCCTAAGCATCTCGTTCAGTCGATGAACATCTCGGCCGGGGTGGAAACTGGCTGACCGAGGTGACTTATCTGATCCATAACTGAGAGTTAAGTGTTAGAGTTTGCCAAATCCTATTCTTATTACACCTTTCCTGGTTCAAAGCAAGCTTAGGATGAGACTTACCCGGTAATTCCTTAGTTTGTGTACCAACGATCATAAGTGTAGGTAATAAAGGTTTATCCTTTATTGGGGTTTGAGTGTGCTTCCATCCCATCTTTGTGAGTTAGCCTGAGACTTACCCGGTAAAGGTTGATTCTATTCCCTTAGATGGCGTGTTAGTTTGAGGTTATAGTTCTTTATCTTGATTTCTTGAGACTTACCCGGTAATAGGAGTTACGGTTTAAGATTAGTGTGTAGTGAGACTTACCCGGTGATCTACTCCACTTTAGAAACACCTTCCCCACGCAAAAATCTCAGCTTTGTCCGCTTATCTATAGATCTTGAGTTGGAACCACAACTAGATGCTTTAATCCCTAGAATTGCATGTTTGCTTTATTGACTTCTTATTCATCTTTGATTGTGTTAATCGCTCTTGTGGTTAGTATTGACATAAGCACACCGTATTGACTTTGTTTCACCGAGTCCCTGTGATCGACCCTTGAAATTTTCTTGCTTTTACTACGATTGACCCGTACACTGCGGGTTCGCATCCTTGTTTTAAGCTTAAGTCTAGGGTTATAAATTTAAAGCTTGCACACATCGTTTGGAGCGAACAAGTTTTTGGCGCCGTTGCCGGGGACTTGGTCTAGACCGAGCCGGTACGGTTTGCTCTTGGGGCGCTTGCCCCGTTTCATCTAACCACTCTACTTGAGTGACTTTTGCAGGTTCTTTCTTAGGTATATGCGAAGAACCCGCGCTGGGAAGGAAATCGTCCCTTACGATCCCGAACCAGAAAAGACATACAAGCGACGCTTAAGAGAAGCGAAGATGGCCCAACAAGACGATCGTGATCTTGCGGCCCAATTGAAAGAGGCGCTAGAGCTGCTACGCCTCAGCAAGGAAGAACTCAGGCAAGAGAAAGAAGAGAATCGCACCAAGACTGCAGCAATCGAAGCTGAGATAGCAGTCATACGAGACCAGATTCTACTTCGACTGAGGGAAGATCCTCCTGTTGATCCTCGACCGATGCAGGATCCAGTAGTTGACCCGCGACCGAGGCAGATTCCAGTACCTGACGCCCCGGCCGATGTACCTCCACCTCGGATGCCAGTCCGAGATGTTCTTCTCGCAGGAATCCCACAAACCGTAGGTCAAAGGATGGACCCTAACCAACAGCTGAGGCGTCCAGGAGTGAACCTAGGAGATCCAGCAGATCATGACTACGAACTTCGACCGCAAGTTCTAGCCATGATTCGCCAATGCCAATTCGGAGTGCTAGAGAAAGAGTCGCCGCATCAACATCTTCAAAACTACGAGATCTTGATGGAAACCTTGCGACCCCCCAGAATTGAGAATAACAACTACAAGCTAAGACCTTTTTACTTTTCTTTAAAAGATAGAGCTCTTACTTGGTATCAATCTCTTCCTCCAGGAAAAATTAGCATATGGGAGGAGATGACTACGGAATTCTTGACCAAATTCTTTCCCCCCTCAAAGACCGCTGAAATGAGAGGGAAGATCAACGCTTTCATTATGAAGGACAGGGAGAGCTTGTCCAAATCTTGGGAGCGGTTCAAGGATATCCTCTTGGATTGCCCACATCATGGGATTCCAAAGATCGAGTTGTTGGAGATCTACTTCAAAGGGCTGGACGGAAGCACCCAGTTCAATCTCCAACTACTCTCCGCCGGTACCTTCATGGACATGGCGATTGATGAGGCTTGGGACTTCATTGAGAAGCAAGCCTTGCACATGGAGAAATATACCCACCAAGGAGTTGAAGGTGGAGTTAAAAGAGTCAACTTTCAAGAGACTCAATCCAACAACAATCAACTCACGTCTTTGACGAATGACGTGAAGCAATTGAAGGAGCTCTTGATGGCTCAAACTAAGAAGGAAGAGCAAGGGCAAAGGAACAACAACAACAACGGGTACCGTAACAACAACAACGGTCTCCGAAACAACAACTACAATAACAACAATAGAGGATCCAATAGCAACAACTGGAGGGCGAATAACCAAAACTACGGTAACAATCATTCAAACTCCAACTCTAATGATTCCTCTAACCCTTTCCTCTCTTCCCCTTCTTCTTCTTCTTCTACTCCATTGAAAAGCCAAGGGCAAGGATCAAGTTCGTCTCAGCCAGAAAAGAAAGACGCAGTTCTGTAGGCAATCTTGATCAAGCTTAGCGCTATGGAGAATTCTATGACTTCATTTTCGAGGGCCCAAAAGTCCTTCGAACAACAACTTGCTAATAAGGCGAATGAAGCGCCAAGAGATCCAGGGAAACTTCCAGCAAAGACGGAAACTAACCCTAAGGGCCAATGCATGGCCATAACGACGAGGAGTGGACTCAAAACTGCAGATCCAGTACCTCGCTCGACGCAGACCACCTCGGTCCAGACCCAGTCGAAGAACACCTCGACCGAGATGCCAACCGAGGCGGAGCAACAGAAAGCAGGAGGGGCGACAGAAACTTATGTTCCGCCTCCTGCATACAAACCACCACTTCCATTCCCTCAGTCCAGAGCCAGAGCACATCTAGACAAGCACTTTGGTAAGTTTCTTGACTTGATGAATAAGCTACATATTAATATTCCTTTCCTTGATGCTATTTTAGGTATGCCCGCCTATGGGAAGTTCTTAAAAGAAATCTTATCAAGGAAGAGGAAGCTGGAGGATGTTGGTGAAGTTAGGATGACATCTAAATCTTCGGAGCTTATCAAAATCATGAAGGAAAAGATGCCACCTAAGTTGAGAGATCCCGGCTCATTTTGTATTCCCATTCAAGTTGGGGATGTCACTTGTGAAGCCCTTTGTGATCTAGGAGCCAGCGTGAGCATCATCCCGCTGGAGCTATGCACGAAGATCGGTCTTGGAGAGCCCAAGCCGGTCAAGATTCGACTTTACATGGCGGATCGCTCCATTACCCATCCCGTGGGCATTTTGGAGGACGTCCCGGTCAAGTTAGGTAACTTCTATCTTCCCATAGATTTTGTTGTACTTGACATTCCCGCAGATTATCCTGTTCCTATTATTCTCGGGAGACCATTTCTAGCAACTTCGGGTTGCAACGTGGATTGCAAGAACGCCAAGTTGAAATTCAACGTTGGTGGCGATGAGGTGGAGTTCGCGCTACTTGCAGCCATGAAAGGGGAGCAGCTAACTGATGATATCTTCAACATCTACGATGAAGAAGAATCAAGAGAATTGGTGAGCTCTATCCTTATTAACGATCCACTCGAAAGAGTTATTAGCTTCAGTTTAATGGAGGAAGGTATAGATGCTTCTTGTGATGCAGATATACGGAGCTTGAAGGAACTGGAAGAGGATCCAGGAGCTAAAACTGAGAAGCTAATCCAGGAGACGAAGATCTCCAGTCTCGGATCCAGTAGCAGTACCTCGACCGAGGCACTTTCTGGACTGAGCGAGGCGACCGAAGAACATCTCGGTCAACGCTTATGCGCCTCGACCGAGGTCGATGGCGAGATGATGTCAACTGAGATTACTGAGAATAACAAATTTCTAACTCCCTCCTCTGATATTCATCCACTGTTGGTGGAGCATTCCATCCACAAACTTTCTGATAATAAAGGTCCTTGGTACGCTGATATTGTGAACTATCTTGTTTGCCAGGAGATACCGCCCGGATTGACGTACTCTAAAAAGAAAAGATTCTTCAAGGAAGTACGACATTACTACTGGGACGAGCCGTTGCTATTCAAGCGCGGACCGGATGGGATGCTTCGAAGATGCGTTCCGGAGGATGAAGTTAATAGCGTCATAAGGCATTGTCATTCACTTCCTTGTGGGGGGCATGCTAGCACCGATAAAACATGCGCTAAGGTATTGCGTTCCGGTTTCTTTTGGCCTACATTATTTAAGGATGTGCAATCTTTTGTTGTCTCTTGTGATGCATGCCAAAGAACAGGAAACTTATCAAGGAGGAACGAGATGCCACTTAATAACATCCAAGAAGTGGAAATCTTTGATGTATGGGGATTGACTTCATGGGACCTTTCCCATCCTCCGGAGGAAACCTCTACATTCTCCTTGCAGTTGATTACGTCTCTAGATGGGTTGAAGCCATTGCTTCTCCCACTAACGACGCCAAAGTGGTTGTGAAGTTCTTGAATAGAACTATCTTTCCACGATTTGGAACTCCACGCATCATCATTAGCGATGGAGGAACGCATTTCATCAACCGGAAGTTCAAAGCACTTCTATCGAAGTATGGGGTAACCCACAAGGTATCAACTGCTTACCACCCTCAAACTAGTGGACAGGTCGAGATCTCGAATAGAGAAATCAAGGCAATTTTGGAGAAGACCGTCTCTAGAACGAGGAAGGATTGGTCCATGAAGTTGGACGATGCTCTTTGGGCATACAGGACCGCATTCAAGACTCCCATAGGCACCACTCCTTATAATTTGGTATATGGGAAGTCTTGCCACTTGCCCGTTGAATTGGAACACAAGGCATATTGGGCTATCAAATGGTTGAATTTCGATATCAAAGAGGCTGGTGAGAAGCGACTATTGGAACTTAACGAGCTGGAGGAGCTGCGTTTGAACGCTTATGAGAATGCCAAAATCTACAAGGAAAGGACGAAGAGATGGCATGACAAGCGTATCGTCCCAAAGGAGCTTAACGAAGGAGACTTAGTTCTACTCTTCAACTCCCGCCTCCGCCTTTTTCCAGGTAAGTTGAAATCTAGATGGACCGGGCCTTACGTTGTGAAACATGTTTTCCCTCATGGTGCAGTTGAGATATGGGGCGAAACTAGCGGAAGCTTCAAGGTCAACGGTCATAGACTTAAGAAATACCAACCAGAAACGCCGGTTGAGGAGGTTGCACCAATATACCTCATTTGAGACGCAGCATGGTCCAGCTAGCGACCTTAAATCAAGCGCTTCTTGGGAGGCAACCCAAGGTATTGCTTTCTTTTCCCGTTTTCTAGTCTAGCTTAGATAGTTTTTTTGTTTTTGCTTTGCTTTGCTTTGTTTTTGGCGTTCTGGACAAACAACAGGGAATATCTAAGGAAGGATGGATAACTGGAAGGACAAAAGTTCGAGATTTTGAGAAGACAGAAGCATCTCGGTCACTGTCAGAGCACCTCGACCGAGTTGATTCTTGAGCAACCGAGGCGACTAGGGTTTCTGCAGAACCACCTTGGTCCGTACCACCTCGGTCCAGTCGAGACCATCTCGACCGAGGTGACAGCAGATCCAGGAACAGTATAAAAGGGGGAAAAATTTATTTTTCACTTTTTTTACCCACCTCGACCGCGGCGACAGTCCACTTCGATCTCTCTCAAATCTCGCTCGTTTTTGAAGATTTCTGCTTCTAAACTGTGATTGAAGGGTCGAGGAACCGATTGCAACAACAGATCTGCAAGAAAATCGAACGAATCGACCGAAACGAGGTAAAACAAGTCGAAACCCTAACTCGTTCATTCGCTTCGATTTGGGCTTTGGTTGCCCCTGATTTTGCTGAGAAAAGGCATAAGTACCCCTTAGGAAGCAATTGTAGTGATTTTAGGGGGAAAAGAACTGAAATTCTGAGATTTGGAATCGTAACTGCTACGCCTCGGTCCAGTCGAACTGCATCTCGACCGAGGTGTTCTTGAGGCTTGTCAGTGACCGAGGTGGTCTGACAGTGCTGAGTGAAAATGAGTTCCGATCGCCGCCTAGCCCTGAGAGACAGATCCTCACCCTCCCCTTCTTCCTCTTCCTCCCGTCCTTACCGCCCGGTTATCCACGAGAGATGTCGGGTAGACTATGAGCGGATAGCTAGCCGTCCAGTTATCGCACCACGATTTCTAGACGTGTCGGCTTTTGATTGCCTAGGGTTAGACGCTGACCTTAGGAGGATGATTGCTACTGTCGGGCTGGATCAGTTTACTGAGATCCGAGCCCCAGCTTACTTGGAGCCGACCTTGGAGTTTGTTAGCTCCTTCTCCTACCTCCCCACAGACCAGTCTGTGAAGTACCGGTTGATGAACCGGAACTTCATAGTTCCTTTAGAGATATGGAGAGAGATTTTTGGTTTCTCTGAGCCCACCGCCACTGATTTCCCCTCCCGATCCGTAGCTAGGGAGTTCTGGGGGCAGATTGCCCATATTACTGAGCATGCAGACAGATGGCGCCCTAAAGATTCCAGGGAGAAGGTCATCTTTCATCCGGCCTTCAGACTAGCCCACAGGATTTTCAGCGAGACACTTCTGGCGCGTACTGAGACGCCCTAGAAGATCAGACAGGGCGAGCTCTTCAGCCTCTACTGCATGGTCACAAGAGGTTTCCCAGACTTTGGCTTGCTCCTGGCAGAGGATCTGCACAGGATCAAGGCCAAGGCGAAGGGAGACATTTGATGCGGAGGTCTAGTCACCCATATCGCTACCTACCACGGGATGGACCTCAGTGTTTGCACGATGGTGGCGGCTCCGAAGCCGTTGGGATTACAGGAGATGATCACACGGAGGATTCTGGTTCCCCGTGGTTTGACCACTCCATACGTCGCCATGCCTTGGGAGCGGACTGCACCTCAAGGGATCCGCTGGTCTGCTCAGTTCACAGTCTTTGATCCTCAGTACTGGCAGACAGCTTGGGCTACACTGATGGAGGATCACAGAGAGGCAGCAGCTGCCCCTGCTGAGGAGGAGGAGGATGACGACGACGAGGAGACGACGGATGAGAGAGATGGTGGTGTCCCGATGGATACAGGGATAAATACTGCAGGGACGAGCGCGCCACCGATCATCGACTTGGATGATGAGGAGGATACTGAGCCAGCACCTGCTGCTAGATCTGCTAGGCGTCGGACACGCCGCCATAGAGATTCTGAGGTTCATCGCCGGATCGACGACCTGACAGATCATATGATAGACTCTTATGCTGCCCTTACTGTGGACATGCATGAGAGATTTGCTGCCCAGGACCGACACATTGACCGCTGGACTCATCAGATGTTAGAGGAGCAGCACTATTAGCGCAGGATGATGGAGCTACAGTTCCAGCAGACTATGGGCTATCCGTTCGACCCGGCTCAGTATCCGTATGCGCCACCACCACCACCACCACCGGATCGAGACTATTGAGGAGCTACAGGATTTTCTTTATTCTATTTTTATGCAGTTCAGCTTTTTATCCGGTGAGTACTCTTGTCTCTAGACTTTTTATTTAACCCACTGGGACAGTGTGTCCCAAGTATGGGGTGTTTGTATTATTTGACTACCTTTTGATGTATTTGACTACTTGATGTATTATATTTCATCGGATATTTTCATATTTATGCTTCAGTTGCCTTTATATGATTATCTGATATTACATGCATACCTACAAGTTATTTGATTGAGAAAAACGTCGAAACCGAAAAAAAAAAAAAAATTTTTGACCTCGACCGGGGAGATTCTGGCCAAACGAGGCATTTCACCTCGGTTGAACCAAGAACACCTCGACCGAGGTGGGTTACTGAGAGTTTTCGAAACGATTTTTTTGTGTTACTTATCTGGATATGATCTCAGTGAAGATCTTGTTTACTGACTGGTTTTAAATTCTTTATGTGTTTGAAAGGTTTTATAATATGTTTAAGTTGCTAAATGCTTTGTTTGAAATTATTGGCATGTTTAATACTTTGTTTTTATCCAAATTATGTTGAATTTGAAGGTTGACACCGCAGGTTAAGTTCTCTCACTTTCTTCTTGGAAAGACCAAGGCAATTCATTCTCTTCTTCTTCTTCTTCTTGATCATGCTTAGCCCCTCATATACATTTTGCCTCCCTTTACCTATCCGGGAATTTGGAAGCAAACGAAGTGGTGAGAGCAAGTGGAGTTAAAGTTGAGAAGTGGCTGGAAGTGAAAGTGTTAGAAAGCAATAATAGGTTTGGGGAAGTCAATCATGAAGATGAGTAACTCGGCACCATTCACATAGCCGGGTGTTTGTGTCTTGCCAAAATCGGATTGAGCGATATTCCTAACGGGTCATGGTATGTGCATCAAGGGTTTGATGCATCTCGAGAAATTGATGATTGCAGATTTCCTAGGCTTCGGTTATTGTGCACCTCTGTCCATGCATCCCAAAAAGTAAAGTAAAAAGAAAAAGTGTGAAATAAGCAAAGCTTATTGGTGGAAGATGTTGCAAGTCAAAGTGAAAGTGAAGTTCATCCTTTTCCCGGATTCTAGCACCACATTACCTTACATACATCCCTACCCTACACGTTTCTGGACCTTTCTTTTGGGAAGCCCTTGAGACCTTGAGCTTGTTGATTGACTTAGTGGTTTAAATCGGATTATACATGATTAATTTTGATAATTATGATTTATTATGCATTCTATGATTTTATGCAAAGATGAACAACTTTCCTATATTTATAAAATGTTTTGAGCATGTTGAGTTTTTAAATTCCAGGAAGTACTCTCTTAGAGTGATCTATGGTAGTTGCACACCATAAAATGTTTTTGGAAGACTTTTTCATTGATTTTTTATGACCTATAATCCATTCTACCTTGTCTTCTATATGAGGAACTTGCTTGGGGACAAGCAAGGGCTAAGTATGGGGTATTTTGATAGCATGAATTATAGTCTATATTTTGGGGTTTGTTTGGACGTTTTATCTTTCATAATCTGCATGTTTTGCATGTGCATTATGTGATTTTACTACCATTTCATCTACCTTTGCGAGGATCGAGGTCTACACCTAGTTTTGTTGTAATTGCAGGTAATTTGGTACGTTTTGCATCAAAAAGAAGCGAAAGGAGTCCTGAGTCATTTAGAGCTACATCCAGGAAGCATAGCCATGGATTAAAGATTTACTTTGGACCAGTTTTGAGAGATTTCGCATTCAGTTGTGACTCACCTCGGTTGACCAAAGAATCACCTCGACCGAGGTGATCCAGAGACGCCGACTCGACCGAGGCGAATACCTAGGACGCGGCGAGAATATTTTATTCTTGGCTGAGATCTTTTAAAATTGGAAAGAGATCTTATATTTTTGGGCTTGGCTCCTGGAAGGAAAGAGATATGCAGAATCATAATATTTTACCTATTTTTATGGGAAGAGATCTTTCTAAGATATCTTATCTTTGGAGGGTTATTTTCCTATAAAAAGGGTTGGATTTTCACAAATCCAACATCTCGCATACGACGTCGCATACCCCGCTGAGATCCGCATACTTCCTGCAGTAGCCGCACTCCAGTTTGGGAGAGATTCGAAGAACCTCGTTGAAGGTTGAAGGAAGGTTGAAGTCTATAGCTTTTATAGCTTTTTGGAGGGTTTTGTAAGATTGTCTTCAATTCCCTCACTTGTTGTCTTGTCTTGTTGGATTGCTATCCAAGGAACGCTTTGTTGTGATATTTGATTCAGTTATTGAAGTCTTTTTCATTAAATTCTTCTTATTCAAATATTCACCTTCTTCCCATATATTTAATACTTTCATAATGATGATGAGTGACTAATTGCCTTGTGTGATTCTAGGGTGATTGGCTGAAGGTTGTGGGAAAAACAATGATAGAATAATCTTAGATTCCAGTAGGATCCTGAAAGTTCGAGTCTTTAACCTTAACCCTAAGCATCTCGTTCAGTCGATGAATATCTCGGCCGGGGTGGAAACTGGCTGGCCGAGGTGACTTATCTGATCCATAACTGAGAGTTAAGTGTTAGAGTTTGCCAAATCCTATTCTTATTACACCTTTCCTGGTTCAAAGCAAGCTTAGGATGAGACTTACCCGGTAATTCCTTAGTTTGTGTACGAACGATCATAAGTGTAGGTAATAAAGGTTTATCCTTTATTGGGGTTTGAGTGTGCTTCCATCCCATCTTTGTGAGTTAGCCTGAGACTTACCCGGTAAAGGTTGATTCTATTCCCTTAGATGGCGTGCTAGTTTGAGGTTATAGTTCTTTATCTTGATTCCTTGAGACTTACCCGGTAATAGGAGTTACGGTTTAAGATTAGTGTGTAGTGAGACTTACCCGGTGATCTACTCCACTTTAGAAACACCTTGCCCACGCAAAAATCTCAGCTTTGTCCGCTTATCTATAGATCTTGAGTTGGAACCACAACTAGATGCTTTAATCCCTAGAATTGCATGTTTGCTTTATTGACTTCTTATTCATCTTTGATTGTGTTAATCGCTCTTGTGGTTAGTATTGACATAAGCACACCGTATTGACTTTGTTTCACCGAGTCCTTGTGATCGACCCCTGGAATTTTCTTGCTTTTACTACGATTGACCCGTACACTGCGGGTTCGCATCCTTGTTTTAAGCTTAAGTCTAGGGTTATAAATTTAAAGCTTGCACACACCGTTTGGAGCGAACAAGTTTTTGGCGCCGTTGCCGGGGACTTGGTCTAGACCGAGCCGGTACGGTTTGCTCTTGGGGCGCTTGCCCCGTTTCATCTAACCACTCTACTTGAGTGACTTTTGCAGGTTCTTTCTTAGGTATATGCGAAGAACCCGCGCTGGGAAGGAAATCGTCCCTTACGATCCCGAACCAGAAAAGACATACAAGCGACGCTTAAGAGAAGCGAAGATGGCCCAACAAGACGATCGTGATCTTGCGGCCCAATTGAAAGAGGCGCTAGAGCTGCTACGCCTCAGCAAGGAAGAACTCAGGCAAGAGAAAGAAGAGAATCGCACCAAGACTGCAGCAATCGAAGCTGAGATAGCAGTCATACGAGACCAGATTCTACTTCGACCGAGGGAAGATCCTCCTGTTGATCCTCGACCGATGCAGGATCCAGTAGTTAACCCGCGACCGAGGCAGATTCCAGTACCTGACGCCCCGGCCGATGTACTTCCACCTCGGATGCCATTCCGAGATGTTCTTCTCGCAGGAATCCCACAAACCGTAGGTCAAAGGATGGACCCTAACCAACAGCTGAGGCGTCCAGGAGTGAACCTAGGAGATCCAGCAGATCATGACTACGAACTTCGACCGCAAGTTCTAGCCATGATTCGCCAATGCCAATTCGGAGTGCTAGAGAAAGAGTCGCCGCATCAACATCTTCAAAACTACGAGATCTTGATGGAAACCTTGCGACCATCCAGAATTGAGAATAACAACTACAAGCTAAGACCTTTTTACTTTTCTTTAAAAGATAGAGCTCTTACTTGGTCAATCTCTTCCTCCAGGAAAAATTAGCATATGGGAGGAGATGACTACGGAATTCTTGACCAAATTCTTTCCCCCCTCAAAGACCGCTGAAATGAGAGGGAAGATCAACGCTTTCATTATGAAGGACAAGGAGAGCTTGTCCAAATCTTGGGAGCGGTTCAAGGATATCCTCTTGGATTGCCCACATCATGGGATTCCAAAGATCGAGTTGTTGGAGATCTACTTCAAAGGGCTGGACGGAAGCACCCAGTTCAATCTCCAACTACTCTCCGCCGGTACCTTCATGGACATGGCGATTGATGAGGCTTGGGACTTCATTGAGAAGCAAGCCTTGAACATGGAGAAATATACCCACCAAGGAGCTGAAGGTGGAGTTAAAAGAGTCAACTTTCAAGAGACTCAATCCAACAACAATCAACTCATGTCTTTGACGAATGACGTGAAGCAATTGAAGGAGCTCTTGATGGCTCAAACTAAGAAGGAAGAGCAAGGGCAAAGGAACAACAACAATAACGGGTACCGTAACAACAACAACGGTCTCCAAAACAACAACTACAATAACAACAATAGAGGATCCAATAGCAACAACTGGAGGGCGAATAACCAAAACTACGGTAACAATCATTCAAACTCCAACTCTAATGATTCCTCTAACCCTTTCCTCTCTTCCCCTTCTTCTTCTTCTACTCCATTGAAAAGCCAAGGGCAAGGATCAAGTTCGTCTCAGCCAGAAAAGAAAGACGCAGTTCTGGAGGCAATCTTGATCAAGCTTAGCGCTATGGAGAATTCTATGACTTCATTTTCGAGGGCCCAAAAGTCCTTCGAACAACAACTTGCTAATAAGGCGAATGAAGCGCCAAGAGATCCAGGGAAACTTCCAGCAAAGACGGAAACTAACCCTAAGGGCCAATGCATGGCCATAACGACGAGGAGTGGACTCAAAACTGCAGATCCAGTACCTCGCTCGACGCAGACCACCTCGGTCCAGACCCAGGCGAAGAACACCTCGACCGAGATGCCAACCGAGGCGGAGCAACAGAAAGCAGGAGGGGCGACATAAACTTATGTTCCGCCTCCTGCATACAAACCACCACTTCCATTCCCTCAGTCCAGAGCCAGAGCACATCTAGACAAGCACTTTGGTAAGTTTCTTGACTTGATGAATAAGCTACATATTAATATTCCTTTCCTTGATGCTATTTTAGGTATGCCCGCCTATGGGAAGTTCTTAAAAGAAATCTTATCAAGGAAGAGGAAGCTGGAGGATGTTGGTGAAGTTAGGATGACATCTAAATCTTCGGAGCTTATCAAAATCATGAAGGAAAAGATGCCACCTAAGTTGAGAGATCCCGGCTCATTTTGTATTCCCATTCAAGTTGGGGATGTCACTTGTGAAGCCCTTTGTGATCTAGGAAAGGGTATAAAAGGGGACTGTGATTTCTCTCTCTTCCCTCTCTCACCTTCTCGACCGTGGCGACCCTATTCACCTCGTTCTCTGATTTTCGCCCGTTTTCGACGATTCTCACTTCCAAACTGCAAGGAAAGGGTAGAGGATCGGTTTGCAAGCAACAATCTGCAACAAAAACGCTCCAAATCGACCAAATTTGGGGTAATTCGGAAAAAACCCTAACTCTCCTTTCTTCACCGTTTTTGATCAATTTGGGCTTTGGTTGCCCTTGCATTGTGCTGGAAAAGGATTAAGTACCCCATAGGAACCATTGCTAGTGATATCGGAGGAAAAGAACTGGATTTCTGAGAGTTTTGATCGCACAACACATCGCCTCGGTCCAGTCGACCTGTACCTCGGCCAAGGTGTTCTTGAGAGTTGTCAGGACAACCGAGGTGGTCTGACAGTAAGAGAGAAAGATGAGTTCTGACAGACAGCTGGTTTTGAGAGATATATCCTCTCCTTCTTCTTCTTCTTCTCGTCGATCCAAACCGGTGATCCACGAGCGTCACCAGGTCGATTATGACCGTATTGCTGCACGTCCAGTAGTTGTACCACGGTTTTTGAACATTTCTGCTTCTGATTGCCTCTACGTGGATGATGATCTGAGGCGGATGATAGCTATGGTAGGGTTGGAGCAGTTTACTGAGATTAGAGCTCCAGCCTACCTCGAGCTGACCTTGGAGTTTGTTAGCTCCGTTGCTTACTTGCCTACTGAGCGTGCCATCAAGTACCGGTTGATGAACCGGAACTACTTAGTTCCGATGGACCATTGGAGGGACATTTTCGGCTTCCCGGCCCCCACAGTTGCTGATTTTCCTTCTCGAGCTGTAGCTCGAGAGTTTTGGGGACAAATAGCTCACGTAGTTGAGCATGCTGACAGGTGGAGACCTGGAGATTCCAAGGAGCGGATTATTTTTCACCTAGCCTTAGACTTGCTCACCGAATCTTTAGCGAGACTCTTCTGGCGTGTACTGAGACGCCCCAGAAGATTAGACAGGGTGAGCTGCTGAGTTTGTACTGTATGGTGACCGGAGGAGTTCCGGATTTTGGAGTGATGCTGGCTGAGGATCTCCACAGGATCAAGGCGAAGGCGAAGGGAGATATCTGTTGCGGAGGTATAGTGACTCACATTGCGAGTTACATGGACTTAAACTTGAGTGCCTGTACTGTGGTGGCGGCTGCCAAGCCGCTCGGGCTGCAGGAGATGATCACTAGGAGGATCTTGGTTCCTCACGGACTTACTACGCCGTATGTGGCGATGCCTTGGGAGCAGACTGCACCTCAGGGTATTAGATGGTCATCTCAGTTTACAGTGTTTGACCCTCAGTACTGGCACACCGCATGGATTCCGCTTATGGGGGACGCCAGAGACGTAGCAGCAGCAACTCAGGGGTAGGATGAGGACGAGGAGGCTGATGAGCAGGATGATGAGGATGATGATGACGGTGCTGCCATGGACACAGGTACAGACACAGCTGGTACCAGCATACCAATCGTCGATCTAGACGACGAGGAGACAGAGGAGGAGCCAGCTACAACACCAGCACGTCCTGCCAGGCGTAGGGTACGCAGGTAGAGGGATCTAGTCGCTCACTACCGGATCAATGATCTGACGGATCAGATGATAGATTCCTACGCCGCCTTATCCCTAGAGATGAGAGAGATGCGGGAGAGCCAACACTACCAGCACAGGATGGTTGAGATTCAGTTTCAGCAGATCATGGGCTACCCGTTTGACCCATCTCAGTACCCGTACGTGCCACCACCACCACCACCGGATTGGGATTAGAGCTTGCAGGATTTCTTTATTTATTTATTATGCAGCTCAGCGTTGTCCGGTGAGTACTTTGTTTCTTTAGACTTATTTTGACCCATTGGGACAATGTCTCCCAAGTATGGGTATGCGGATATGTATTATTTGACTTATGTGTATGCTTGTATGACTCGGTTCGGTTATTTATGATTTTCTTTATGCTCTATGTGTTTATCTGAGATTACATGCATGCATACAGGTTATTTGATTGAGAAAAACGTCAAAAACTGGTTTGAAATTTTTTTTTTATTGACCTCGACCGATGTGACTCTGACCAAGCGAGGTACAGTACCTCGGTTGACTTAGAACATCTCGACCGAGGTGGCCTAACTGAGACAGTTTTCGAAACAATTTTTGTGCTTCTTATCTGGATATGACCTCAGTGATGATTTTGTTTGCTGACTGATTTTAAAATCTTTATATGTTTGAAAGGTTTTATGATATGTTTAAGTTGCTAAATACTTTGTTTGAAATTTCTGGTATGTTTAATACTTTGTTTTTATCCAAATTATGTTGAATTTGAAGGTTGACACCACATGATGAGTTCTTTCACTTTCTTCCTGGGATGATTAAGGCATTTCGCTCTCTTCTCTTCTTCTTCTTGATCATGCTTAGCCCCTCATATACATATTTGCCTCCCTTTACCTATCCGGGAATTTGGAAGCAAGCAAGTGAAAAGCAAGTGAAAGAAAGTTGAGATGTTGGTTGAAAGTTAGAAAGAAACAAATAGGTTTGGAGAAGTCAATCATGATGATGAGTAACTCGACACCATTCACATAGCCGGGTATTTGTGTCTTGCCAAAGTCGGATTGAGCGATATTCCTAACGGGTCATGGTATGCGCATCAAGGGTTTGAGGCATCTCGAGAAATTGATGATTGCTAATCTCCTAGGCTTCGGTTATTGTGCACCTCTGTCCATGCATCCCAAAAAGTAAAAAAGTAAAAATAAGCAAAGCTTATTGGTGGAAGATGTTGAAGTTCAAAGGAAGTGAAGTAAAGATCCTTTTCCCGGATTCTATCACCACATTCCCTATATACATCCCACCCTCACACGTTTCTTGACCTTTCATTTGGAAAGCCCTTGAGACCTCGAGCTTGTTGATTGACTTAGTGGTTTAAACTGGATTATGCATGATTAATTTTGATAATTATGATTTATTATGCATTCTATGATTTTATGCAAAGATGAACAACTTTCTTATATTTATAAAATGTTTTGATCATATTTTGATTTTAAATTCCATGAAGCATTCTCTTAGAGTGATCTATGAGTGGAGCACACCACCAAAAATGTTTTGAAATACTTTTCATTGATCTTTATGACTTATAATCCATTCTATCTTGTACTTAAGATTTGGAACTTGCTTGGGGACAAGCAAGGGACAAGTATGGGTATTTTGATTGAATGAATTATAGTCTATATTTTGGGACTTGTTTAGACGTTTTATCTTCAATAATCTACATGTTTGGACGTATATTATGTGATTATATTGTCATTTCATCTACCTTTGCGGGAATCGAGGTCTACACCAAGTTTCGTTGTAATCGTAGGTAAAATGACACGTTTTGCATCAAAATGGAGCTAAAGGAACTAAGGAGTCATATGAGCTACATTCAGGAGCTTAAGGAGGAATTCAGGAAGCATGGAAATGGATAAGAGATTTACTTTGGACCAGATTTGAGAGATTTCACTTTCAGTTGAGAGTCACCTCGGTCAGCTACAGTACCATCTCGACCGAGGTGATTTAGAGGAGCGTCCCGACCGAGGCGAACCCCTTGGACGCGGCGAGATATATTTTATTCTTGGTTGAGATCTTTTATTTTTGGAAGGAGAGATCTTATATTTTTGGGTTGGATTTCTGGAAGGAAGATCATATATTTTAGGGATTTATTTATGAGAGATATATATATTTTATTAGGAAAGTATCTTTTCAAGATATTTTATCTTTGGAGGATAATTTTCCTATATAAAGGGCTGAATTTTTCACAAATTGGGCAACCCGCTACCATCATAACAGCTGAGGATTGAGGAAGCTGCAGTTATAGGGATTTTTTGGAAGGTTGAAGGAAGATTGAAGGAAGGAAGTTCATAGCTTTTATAGCTTTTGTGAAGGGTTTTGTAAGATTCTCTTAGATTCCCTTCTTGTTGATTTGTCTTGTTGGATTTGTGATCCAAGGAACGCTGATTTGTTTGATATTTGATTCAGTTATTGAAACCTTGTTCTTAAGGTTTTTGTGTTCAAATATTCATTCTCTTCCCATATATTTGATTATTGCTTTCATGATGATGAGTGGCTAATTTTCTTGTGCGATTCTAGGGTGATTTGTTGAAGGTTGTGGGAAAAACAATGATAGAATAATCTTAAATTCCAGTCGAACCCTGAAAGATCGAGTCTTTATCCTTAACCTTAGAGTATCTCGTTCAGTCGATGAACATCTCGGCCGGGGTGAAATTTGACTGACCGAGGTGACTTATCTAATCCGAAACTAAGAGTTAAGTGTTAGAGTTTGCCAAATCCTATTCTTATTACACCTTTCCTGGTTCAATGCAAGCCTAGGATGGGACTTACCCGGTAATTCCTTTGTTTGTTTACCCAAGATCATAAGTGTAGGTAATAAAGGTTTGTCCTTTATTGGGGTTTGAGTGTGCCTTCATTCCATCTTTGTGAGTTAGCGTGAGACTTACCCGGTAAAGGTTGATTCTATTCCCTTAGGTGGTATGTTGGTTTGAGGTTATAGTTCTTTTTCTTAATTCCTTGAGACTTACCCGGTAATAGGAGTTACGGTTTGGGATTAGTGAGTAGTGAGACTTACCCGGTGATCTATTCCACTTTAGAAACACCTTCCATTTGCAAAACCTCAGCTTTGTCCGCTTATCTTGAGATCTTGAGTTGGAACCACAACTAGATGCTTTAATCCCTAGAATTGCATATTTCCTTTAATTGACTTTTTATCATCTTTGATTGCTTTAATTGCTTTTGTGGTTAGTTGCAATATTGACTACCTATATTGGTTTTGTTTCACCTAAGTCCCTGAGATCGACACCCCGGAATTCTTGCTTTTACTACGATTGACCCATACACTGCGGGTTCGCATCCTTGTTTTAGGCATACATCTAGGGTTATAAATTTAAAGCTTGCACACACCATTTGGAGCGAACAGTAATACCGACCAAGAAGTTTGAAGATTGTTGTCAAGGTAACGGTCTTGTATCACATGATTAAGTTATGGGGAGAGAATTGTTGGTCCCTCCTTAATCAAACCCATTTAATAAATGGGTTAACCAACAAATTGGATGTAAGTCCAACGGGCCAAGATCCAAAAAGGAGGAGGTCATTATGTGGAAAGATCTAGAGAAAAAAAGAAAAGACGAGAATAATCTAGAGAAGATTAGTCTAAAATTAATCTAGAATTCTTCTCTAAAATATCTTCTAGAAGTTTGTATAATTGTTGAACTCTCTTCTCAAATATCTTCCTAGATTATTGTGTAGGAAGGTGATCTCCTTCTACTATAAATCGCTGGAGAAGTTGTACATTTGCATCATCAACAAATATTGAGAGATGAAGCAAAGTTAAGCACAAGTTGTGAGAGTGCCCACTAAATCTTGAAGAATTCCTTCTCAACATAAATATAAGTGAGTTTGTATCAATTAAGTCATTGACTTAATTAGTCCCATATTTCCATTCTACCAACACGAAAGTGGGAGATTTTCCCAACTGTTACGGACGTGAAAAAAATATCACACAAATTGTTGCCGCGACGAGGCATGGGTGTGGAAAAGTGGACACGGCCATGTAATCTCAATCATGCCCGTGGAGTTTATTCGGCTTACATTATTTGAAGATACCGATTTAATTATAGGCATGCCTTTGATCTTAAATTGGAGCAGTATTTTAGGACATATAAAATTCATGTCTTAGACGATTTACATTGGACTCTCGAGATCGAGAATTCTGCCTTTTGCTTTGGCTGAATTTAAACAAATAGGTTGATATTTTCTTTTATTTGATGAACCTTGAATTATTCGGTATTGGATATTGATGGGAGTTTGATGGTTTGTTGTACTTCTTACCTTTTCTATAGTTCTTCATTGATTCTTTGTTCTCGCTTATGTTGATTCATACTTGCATTTGTAGCATGTTCTTGAGAGATTAAACCGACTAGTTAACCTTGCAATAAAACAAAGTGATTTATATAGTCAAATTTGCCTAAAAACAACGATGTAGTTTTCAAGCTTGTTCATGTTATTAGATGAAATTAGATTTTTGTTAGATTGCCATCACACAAAAGCTCCATTCTGTAGCAAAATATGAGATTGCCTTCGCATAAAAGCTCCTTACTCTTTTCCATCAAGGTGTCGTTTGGGAGCAAGCTTATTGAAGCTTATACTTTTACCGTACAAAAATGAAACGTGTTTGGTAATCCTAGCTGAAGCTAGATGAAGAAACTTATTGAAGCTTATGAAAGTTGAAGAAATCCACCTTTCCATCAGCTCCCCTTGGCAAGCTTATGGGAGCTGAAGGAGCGGATGGATTTTCTACTTCTTCAAATACCCTTGTGTTTTTATTTTCCTTTTGTTGCCTCGATAGAACAAGTATCGATCTCTTCTTCTTCTTCTTCTTCTTCTTCTTCTATTATTCTCTGTACATCTCTTTTGTAGGTCTTCTTCTTCTTCTTCTTCTTCTTCTTCTTCTTCTTCTTCTTCTTCTTCTTCTCCTCTTTTAAAGATATCCAAATGCCCCTGTGTTTTTATTTTCCTTTAAATCTTGCTTTTATTTTCCTTTTGTTATATGCTTAACCCTAAAGGTCCCCTTGTTGACAGATTCCAAGCACATGTTCATCATTCAGCTTCAATGACAGGTTGCCCTTTGTCGATTTCAATTACAACCTCTCTTAGGATTTAGCGATTTACAACTTTTGTTGTCTTTATTAAGAAGCATATTACTTGTCCTTTGAGGGTTTTAGCATAGATTTCCTTTGATATTTAGCATGAATATTGCATGAACATAGTTGATAGAAATTGTTGGTTATTTCCCTTCTACCTTCGCCTTTACCCTTTGTCAATTATTGACTGAAATTGTTGTTGATTTTTTATTTTAATTGTTGAACACAGTTATCAGCTTGAATGAAGGTTGATAATGAATTATTGTTGATTAGATTAGAAGCTGGATGAATTATGTAGGTGTCTCAAAATAAGCACAAACCTTAAGTTCATATGAACGATTGTACTAGGCTGATCTACATATGGTAGATGTAAAGTGGAAGTGAATGATTGTGTGAATGCATTTCTTTCACAATAGTAAGATACGAGGGTCAATTGAATGCTTTAGATCGGTACTTCTAGTGCTTGGATTTCATATAATGCCTTATCTGTGAAATTTGTCTAAGTCTCTTTGTTGTTGGATATCAAGAACTTAAACCCTTAAGTTCATATGAAAATGATGGATAATGGTTGCTCATCTGAGTACTAAAATAAGAAATGATCAATAAAGATTGGTACTTCCAGTGATTGTGTGAATGCATTTCTGTTGGCTTGATTTCACTGACAAAAGATAATATTAAGGGGGTAGCCTGTTTATGTTCTTAACTCTTTTTAAGTAATGTGGTCCATTTGTTGTACTACAGCAGAGAACATGGATTTCGACACAAGCGAGCAACTAGTTAGTGGCTACTACGCATAATGGGGTTGGGGTTCTGAGAGTTCCTCTACTACTAGTAGATCCACAGACCCAAAATATCGTGTATATTTATGATCTATAAAATTTTATGAGACCAAAAATATGAATTGTTATGAAACACTTATGTGCTTTATGTTATTCTTACAATCATCTTTTTGACATTAAAGATATTACTTGGAGACACTAATAACTCGTTGATAGACGAGCATTCAAATAACCCGGAGGTGAGAACTATACATGAGATATCACGTGATCTAAGGGAGCGTTCAGCAACAGTGCAAGATGACCTTGACCCAGCTCATCGACACATTCGATATGCAGACGAGGCAAGCGAACATAACAACGGAGAAATCAACCGCTTGATCGAGCATTAGATTGCTCTGCAAGTATCCAACATTCGGCTGTCTGCTGAACTTGACCAATGCAAGATCATTGGTACACAACACGCACTATCCGCAAAATGTCTCTACAAATGCCTATTGGTTGCTTTATCTTTTGCTTGTAGTGTGTGTCGCTCATGATATTATGTTTTAGGAGTTACTTTGTTCTAGTTGAAAATCTTATGTGTAGTTGAATCTTATTCCATCTAAATGTTGTTTTCATTAGGCATGACTTCTAAGACATACCTTTTGGTTGTATTGTATGTCTTGAAATGGTGACTGAAAAGTGTGTATGCTTGTTAGGGTAATGTCTTAAATGTGTTTGCTTGTCCCCTCTTTGATTGTGCTACACATGCTTGATATTTAAAACTAGCATTATGGTTATTCAACTTCAGAAACCACACTTAGCATAGAGCATGGATGCTAACAGTTGATATTTAAAACAAACATGTCAAAAGGACAACAACCCTCTTAACTACATGATTTGGGAAACACCTCTTATGAACCAAAAAAGACATGGGTTAGGAAACACCTCACAACAACCACAAGCCCTCTAACTTCATGGTTTAGGAAAAACAAAATATAAGTTTAAAGAAAACCATACTAATGCTACATTAACACTTGTGCACACCACTTCTCCACGTTGACATTCATTTGTTTGCGGCGGAAAATTTGACAACAAGGATAATCCTACATTAAAGTGAGATAAAGCAAATCTTTGTATCATATATACACACATAAAAAATTCAAAGTGCATGATTTTTCAACAAGTGAAGAATATCTAACCGTAATATTATTAGTAAACCAAGAGTCCAGGATTTGGACCTTTCCTGTGTCAGGGTCACGAGCAACACCGGAAGAATGGAGTATGGTTCTCCAAATTATGAACTCTTTTTTCAACAATGACAACCTGTTATGGAGTCTCATCAGAGGAAGATTTGTTCCACTTCTCCTACCAAATTCAGCAGCAAGTACTTCCCAATTATAACAACCCTTTTGGATATCATCCTCACTATCATCAGCTTCGGCACATATTTTCAACAAGACTATTGAATTTTCATCATTCCATTTGAAGTTAGATGGAGAAGCCATTATCTTTTTTCCTTATTGACTAGAAACCACACATTCACAATTTATAGTGGAATATGATTTTTGTTTTACACGTTACTATCACAAACTATTATGATATTATATATATATATATATATATATATATATATATATATATATATATATATATATATATATATAGCAAGAAAATATGTTGTTTTACTCATTACCATCGTAAACTGTAGCTACTCATGTATACACACATATTTATAAGGTTTTCCTATTGCTCAAAAAATGACATTTCAAAGCTAGCTACTGGTTAAGGCTATTTACATTGCATTGGCAAGTAAACATCAGAAAATGACAATTGCCTTTTTTTTTTGAGAGGAAGAAAATGACAATTGTCTAGTTGTGCATTCAATTCTTCCTATATCAGTCAATTTATTTCATTTAATGACAATTGTGTAGTTATGCATTCAACTCTTCTCTATTTGGAACTTTGAAGTAATCAAACGAGCATTCAATGTCTCTGTTCAGTTTACACATGCATTACTGAGTTCTTTTCCTTATGTGTTTCTGACTTGTACATAGCAGATTGATGAGTGGAACGACGACTCAGATCTTTATTGAGGAGCAACACTAGGTGGATGAAAATAGAGAAGAAGCTTCACTGTGTTTCAATTTCAAGTGAGCACTTCTTCTCTATTTTTCTGTTTGATGACAACATGGTGAGTTGTAGATGTTCAACTTATACATATTTCATAATATATGAACTAGCTGAATGATTCTGAAGGAAGAGTTGTGTAGGTGACTGATTATATATGAACAAGCTGTATGTCAACATGGTGATTCTGAAGGAAGAGTTGTGCAGGTGACTGATTATATATATGATAGCATGGTGAGTTGTAGATGTTATGCTTGATGACAACACTTCTTCTATTTGGAGTGAGCATACAACTATCAAAATACCAGTTACCATTTAGCCATTACATATAAAAGAATTAGAAAAGTATAACATTTGATGAAGAAAACATGATAAAAATGCAAAATATGTGTACGTCTATCAAAATACTAGTTACCATTTGGATTTAGAAAAAACTTGGGCACCAGGTGGAAGATTGTTTTGTATGGGAGCATCATCATACCCTAAATTGTAGTTGCTTGATAAGATGATAGATAATGGATTCCCTCTAACGACAAACCCTAATATTTTGAGACAAATGATCGCTCCGCCAAATATTGTTAGCAAAGTATATGTGGAACTTGTTGAAGTTATGGATGCAGTCACAAACAGGTTAGTAATGTTAACGTTGATATGTTATACATATTCATTTTCTTTTTCCCTCTCTATTTGGATCTTTGACACTGATATCTAGATGGCACTGTGCAATAAACTTGTTAGATATATAATTGACCGTAAAGTTTAGCTGCACTATATTTAATGATTAACTTGTGGAGCACAATTGTAATGTCCCAACCCAGTTTATACTAGAAACTTTTTGAGCCTTTCTAAGGTTAAAGAAAATAATACAATGGGAGTTGATACTTTATTTAGCTCAGAAATTACGAATACAGAAGGAAAACTTTGTGGTGAAAGTAAGTCAAATGAATGAAGAATGTTTCATATAAAAGAAAATTAGTTATAGACTTCTACGGTTCTTCTCACATATGATTGAATTGTCTTCTACATTAGCGTTATTCTGTGTAGTTGAGGGAATCCATTACAATATGTGTCTTCTGCATCAGTATGTGTCTTATGCATCATTGTTGAGGAAATTTATTACAATATATGTCTTCTACATAAGTGGTATTCTGTGTAGTTGACACAACAAGCTTGTGATCTTCTTAAGGCATTTTGTGATTTTATTATGCTCAAGTCAAACTTTAGCCATGATAAATTTGTCTCAATTAGTCTTGAATATGAGTATGTGTCTTCTCCACCCTCTTTTTCCTTCTTCTCCACCCTCTTTTCCTGCTTCTTTGTCAGGGATGGGATCTTAGTGAAGTGTGAAGCCTATGGTGAAGTTCGAGTCATCTGTCATCTATTTGGCAGCCTTGTTCTATCTCTCAAATTAGCAAACCCTGCAATCCTAAATGATGTTAGATTTCATCCTTGTGTCCGGTTTTGGCCATGGAAGTTTGATCAAATCTTGTCATTTATTCCTCCAAATGGAGAGTTCAAACTCATGAGTTACAGGTTACCTAAACAATGCAAATCACATTTGGTTTCTGTTAGCATGAAATATTGTGATATTTTAGGCACGTTTTCTAAGTGTATTTGGTTCATATTGATAGTCTTTGATTTAGCATTGTTGCATTTGTGAGCTAGTTTGCCTATATTGTCGATATGGATGTCTACACTAGCTTTATGTTGATTATAGGTGATTGAGAGTCATTTCCGAACGAAATCGAGCAAAGAAGAGTTGATTGAGTATGTCCATGGATTAAGGGCACTCTTAGGAGCAAATTGGAGTCCAACTTGAGGAATGCACGAGTCTAGGGAAGAATCACGTTCTTGCCCTAAACCACGCTCTAAAATACGGCCGTACTACAAACCACGTTTAGTTCCACGGCCGTGGAACCTTGCAAAGAGAGGCGTGATGCATTCCAGTAACTATTACGGTCGTGGAAACCATGGTTCAAACCGTGACACTTTCCACGCTCTAAATTACGGTCGTGGAACCTTCCACGACCGTGATCTTGGCGATCTTTTTCGCCACACTTTGAAGCCACGATCTTTTGAA
Source organism: Fagopyrum homotropicum (assembly GCA_033239125.1). NCBI lineage: Eukaryota > Viridiplantae > Streptophyta > Magnoliopsida > Caryophyllales > Polygonaceae > Fagopyrum > Fagopyrum homotropicum. The sequence goes on from BSWB01000002.1 coordinate 47,606,600, forward strand.
GATTGGGCCGGGCCGATATCTTATCTTGCCCTATAAAAAGACGGACGAAGCAAGATTCCGTCATCATCGCTTAAGATCACTAACGCCCGCTTAGGCTCGCTCACCTTCGCTTAGCGGCATTTATCGACGCATAACCCTCGCTCAACCCTCGTTGGGAAGCATTTTACATCTTTTTGGAGATCGAAGTTCGTGTTGGGGTTTTGCCCTAATCTCGCACCTTTGGTGGAGATTGCTGTTGAGATTTCCGGATTGGCGGAAGATCGAAGCTTTTGGAAGATTGTTGCAAGAAGATTCCTCTTCTTGTTTAGGTTTGATTTAGAAGACGGACTGACATCCCGTTCTTCCTTCTTTCCAAAGATTATGTTTGTTTGGGTTATTCTGAATCTATTGGCAATATTCGTTATTGATTGTGACTTTGAGATTGGTTTGAAGTTTATTGGAAGTTTTCGGAAGTTTTCATCTTTCAATCTTTTAATCTTTGAATTTGATATCAATATGACTGTTATTGGCTAAAAACCCTTAACAATTCTAAGGTGAAGGGTTGATAGTTGTGGCTTAGATGATGATAGATCGATCGTAAACAGATTAGACCCTGAGAGTTTGAGAGAATCGTCGACGAACCCTAAATCACGGTTTGATCTTGAGTTCCACGGCCGTGGAGTCTCAAGATCTACCCGTAATTTCCCTTAAGTTTACGAACCTGCTTTTACTTTAATCCAAAGTTAAAGATTTGCTTTAACTTAGTTTAGGCTTGCCTTTTCTAGGTGGTAGTGAAGCCTCAACAACCTCTACCTTGATTGTGAGTGTCACAACCGTAATCGGTTTAGTTAGTCTTGATCCTTGGGTTGCAAGTTTGGGTATTTGACATTAATTCTTGCCTTTAGATCCTTTCTATATTGAAGCCTCAACAACCTGTATAGAGAGTGTCTTATAGGTGAGTCATATAAGGTTTTTGGAACTTCACCGTACGATTACCTTACATTAGCATACCTTTGCATATCTCAACTCTGTCTTTATATCATTAGTATATCTTGAATCGATTGCCACAGCTTGATACTTGGATCTTTAGGATTGTTGTTTTCCCAATAATTTTCAAAGCTCTTACATTTACCTGCTTGATAATCTGCAATTGAATTTGTTCCCATCCAAATCCCTGTGTTTGATACTCTGGAATTCTTGCTAATCTACGTCGATCCGTACACTGCGGGTTCGCTTGCTTGATTCTAGTTTTATAAATTTAAAGCTTATTTGCACACACCTCTAGGGGCGAACAAGTTTTTGGCGCTGTTGCCGGGGATTTGGCTTCGGCCGAATTCGGTAGCCGGTTGTCAAGCTTGGGAGCTTGCTCTCGCTATTTGATATTACTTTGAGTGCATGCGCAGGTCTAGGAACACCGAAGATCTCTTGCCTCTTGATCAAGAGCTAGAGAAAACTTTAAGGCAAAAGCGCAAGGAAAAGAAGATGGCTGAAGGACACGAACGTGATCTTCAAGCGGAGTTGGCGGAGAAGGAAGCTCAACTCCAATGGAATGAGACCCTCCGCCAGGATGAGATGGATCGTCATCAATCTCAAGTTAACAATCTACAAGACATGATCTTCCAGATGAGGATAGAGATGAGCGACCTTAAGAATAAGGGAAGCAAGAAATCCTCAAGGAAAGCATCAAGGTCTAGAAGAAAAAGTCGCTCATCCGCTGATGATAGCGATTCTTCCATGCCACCGTTAGAAGAGATTGATCCCACGATCAATGTGAATCCTTTCCATCCACGGGGAGCTGCCAATTGTCGTGTTCCACCTAGGAATGCAAGGATCAAACGTGTGGATGAAGAGCCAATAACTCTTGGCCAGCGGATGGATCCAACACAACTACCACGCCGTTTGGGCGTGAACTTTGATGCCGACGATGTGCAAGGGTTTAGCTTCAACCCTCAAGTCATTACTCTTGTTCGCCAAAACTAATTTGGCGGGACAAGCGCTGAATCTCCACACCAACACTTGCAGAACTTTGAGTGTATGATGGAGACAATGAGACCAAAGAGCGCTACTACCAACAGCTATAAGCTCAAGCCTTTCTTCTTCTCCTTGAAGGGGAAAGCGTTATCTTGGTATCAAGCTCTTCCTAGTGGGAAACTAGACACGTAGGAAGACCTTTCCGCGGAGTTTCTCACCAAATTCTTTCCGCCATCCAAAATGGCAGAACTTAGAGGTAAGATTAATGCTTTTTCCATGAGATCTAACGAAAGTTTGTTTCAATCTTGGGAAAGGTTTCAGGATTTGCTCTTGGATTGCCCTCATCATGGCATATCCAAACTTGCCTTGCTGGAGATTTACTACAAGGGGTTAGATGCGGGAACGCAATTCAACCTCCAATCCCTCTCATGTGGAACATTCATGGACATGAGAGAAGATGACGCTTGGGACTTCATTGAGAAGCAAGCAAGGGTCATAGAGAAGTATTCCCACCGGAAAGTGGAGGGAAATCGTGTGGAGCAAGGAGCAAAGCTCACACATGAAGCTCAAAATCAGATTTTCTCCCTCAACAATGAGATCAAAGAGTTGAAGGAGACTATCAAAACTAACTTCCCAAAGCAACAAGGGAAAGATGTTGGTTATTTGGGCAACAACAATGGCGGCGACAACAATAACCGGAACAACAACCGGAATAACAATTGGAATGGAAACAACAACAACCGGAACAACAATTGGAACAACAATAGGAGTTCAAACAACAACAATTGGCGCTCCAATCAACAAAATTCCGGTAACTCTTATCCTTCCAACTCTAATTCACTAACTCCACCTTCCTCTTCCTCTACTCCTTTGAAAAGCCAGGGGCAATCATCTAATGGAGGAAACAATTCGGGAAAGGAGAAGTCCGATCCCATGTTGGAAACAATTTTGGGAAAGCTTCAAGGGTTGGAGAACCGCTTCATTAAGGTTGATGATCAAATTTCCAAGGTTGACAAAGCTCAAAAAGTTTTGGAAAACCAAATGTTCAACCATGCGGAGGAAGTTCCTAGGAATTAAGGGAAACTTCCAGGAAAGACGGAGGACAACCCTAAGGGAAGGGTTATGGCAATCACAACTAGGAGCCGAGTGACTACCACCGATCCGCAGCCCAAGTTCGTTGAAGTATCCGTAGAGAAGGACAAGGAGAAAGAGAAGGGGAAGGAGAAGGAAGATGTCTACGTTCATCCTTCAGCTTATAAACCTCCCCTACCATTCCCTCAATCTTGAGCGAGAGCGCGCCTAGATAAACAATTTGGTAAGTTCATAGAACTCATGAGCAAGCTGCATATTAATATACCATTTATTGATGCTATTGTAGGTATGCCGGCTTATGGCAAGTTCTTGAAGGAGCTCCTCTCTAACAAGAGGAAGCTAGAAGACTTCGGAGAGGTTAAGATGAGTTCGGACTCTTCGGATCTCATCAAAACCATGAAGGATAAAATGCCCCCAAAGCTAAAGGATCCGGGGTCATTTTGCATTCCCATAGGAGTGGGAGATGTCGCATACGATGCGTTATGTGACTTAGGAGCAAGTGTGAGCATCATACCACTTGCATTGTGTAGGAAGATCGGTTTAGGCGACCCTAAACCGGTGAAGATGACGTTGTACATGGCGGATCGATCCATCACTCGCCCCGTCGGTATTGTAGAAGACGTCCCGGTCAAGCTAGGTAAATTCTTTGTTCCCATTGATTTTGTCGTGCTTGACATTCCTGCAGATAGTCCGGTCCCGATCATACTCGGAAGACCGTTTCTTGCAACTTCCGGCTGCATAGTCGATTGCAAGAATGGTAGACTCGCTTTTGACATAGGAGAGGAGAAAGTAGAGTTCGTTCTTTCTACTCTAGTGAAGGAGCCAATCTTTGATGAGGATATTTTCGATATCCAAGATGAAGAAGGTTTATCTAGGGAGGAGGTAAGTGCGATTCTCTTTAACGATCCTTTACAAAAGGTTATCGCTATGAGTCTAACCAATGTAGGGGAAGAAGAAGAGTGCAATGAGGCAATTGAAGCCTTAGAAGCACAAGAAGAGATAGGTGAAGTAGAGTTTGAGAAACTTCACGACGAGGCAGAAAACGTGAGAATCCACGGTTATACCCTGTATTCCACGGCCGTGGATTTCACAACCAAAATCCTGCCTCACTCCAGAGAGTTATACGGTCGTGGAGAATATGTAACAACCGTATTTCCCTTCCACGCCCTAAACCACGGCCGTGGAGGCCATGAGGAACCCGTAATTTTGGGCGTGGAAAGGAGTGATCGAGACACTTCTTCAACTTCTTCTGATTCTTCTCCCACACACTCATCACCCTTAGAAACTTCTAAGGAGACATCGGACGCTTCTCAAGGATCATTGGAAGCTCTGAAAGCAATGGAACTCAAACCACTTCCTACTCATCTAAGGTACGCTTTTCTAGGATCTAATTCTACCTTTCCGGTTATTGTTAGTTCCAATCTAAGCATAGATGAACATAATCAGCTCATGATTGTCCTTCGGAAACATAGGAAAGCTATAGGATATACTATTGAGGACTTAGTAGGAATTAAACCCTCCCTATGCATGCATAAAATACTAATGGAGGAGGATTTTAGAACTTCGAGACAACCTCAAAGGCGGTTAAATCCGACCATGAAGGAGGTTGTCAAGAAGGAAATTCTTAAACTTCTTGATGCAGGTATCATCTACCCTATCTCCGATAGTAAATGGGTGAGTCCGGTTCAAGTAGTTCCGAAGAAGGGAGGAATGACGGTCATCACCAACAAGAACAACGAACTCATTCCTACCCGAACCGTGACTGGATGGCGAATGTGCATAGACTACCGCAAGCTCAACAATGCAACGCGGAAGGATCATTTTCCATTGCCATTCATTGATCAAATGCTTGAAAGGTTAGCACAACATTCACATTTTTGCTACCTTGACGGTTATAGTGGTTTCTTTCAGATTCCGATACACCCGGATGATCAAGAGAAGACCACATTCACGTGCCCATGGGGTACGTTTGCTTATAGGAGAATGCCGTTCGGGCTTTGCAACGCCCCAGCCACCTTCCAACGGTGCATGATGGCCATCTTCTCCGAATACGTAGAGGAAATCATGGAAGTCTTCATGGACGACTTCTCCGTATACGGTTCCTCTTTTAACGATTGCCTTTCTAACCTTTCTCTTGTTTTGCAAAGGTGTGAAGACACTAACCTAGTTCTTAATTGGGAGAAGTGTCAATTTATGGTTAAGGAAGGAATTGTATTAGGCCACTTAGTCTCTAGTAGAGGGATAGAGGTGGATAAGGCTAAAATAGAGACCATAGAGAAGCTTCCTCCCCCAATTTCGGTGAAAGGGATAAGAAGTTTCCTAGGACATGCTGGATTTTATAGACGTTTCATTAAGGACTTTTCTAAGATATCAAAATTTCTCACTAATCTATTGATGAAGGATGCGGTTTTTGAGTTTTCGCAGGAATGTTTGGATGCGTTTAACACCATTCGGCAAGCTCTAATTTCAGCACCTATTATCCAACCTCCGGATTGGCGGAAGATCGAAGCTTTTGGAAGATTGTTGCAAGAAGATTCCTCTTCTTGTTTAGGTTTGATTTAGAAGACGGACTGACATCCCGTTCTTCCTTCTTTTCTAAGATTGTGTTTGTTTGGTTTATTCTGAATCTATTGGCAATATTCGTTATTGATTGTGACTTTGAGATTGGTTTGAAGTTTATTGGAAGTTTTCGGAAGTTTTCATCTTTCAATCTTTTAATCTTTGAATTTGATATCAATATGACTGTTATTGGCTAAAAACCCTTAACAATTCAAAGGTGAAGGGTTGATAGTTGTGGCTTAGATGATGATAGATCGATCGTAAACAGATTAGACCCTGAGAGTTTGAGAGAATCGTCGACGAACCCTAAATCACGGTTTGATCTTGAGTTCCACGGCCGTGGAGTCTCAAGATCAAACCGCGACAAGAAAGCGAACCCGGATCATGCTGCGATCCGGTACCTCCTTGCGAAGAAAGATGCGAAGCCAAGGCTAATTAGATGGATTCTTCTCCTACAAGAATTCGATCTTGAGATCCGCGACAAGAAAGGTTCAGAAAATTCTGTTGCGGATCATTTGAGTCGCCTAACACATCTAGAGGACGACCATTTACCCATCGACGACTCCTTCCCGGACGAACACCTACACCTTATTGAGGAGTGCATCGATGTGATCTCCAAAGGTAACGAACCATGGTTTGCTGATTTTGTTAACTATTTGGTTTGTCAGGAGATACCGCCCGGACTATCCTACGCACAAAGGAAGAAGTTCTTTAAGGACGTCCGGGAGTACTATTGGAACGAGCCTCTCCTCTTCAAGAGAGGTCCGGATGGCATCATTCGGCGATGTGTGCCGGAAGATGAGATGCAAAGTGTCATCCGTCATTGTCATTCACTACCTTGTGGAGGACACGCTAGTTCGAACAAGACTAGCACAAAGGTATTGCAATCTGGTTTCTTTTGGCCTACTTTGTTTAGAGATGTGCAATCCTTTGTTTCTTGCTGCGATGCTTGTCAAAGAACAGACAATATCTCTAGGAGGAATGAGATGCCCCTCAACAACATCCAAGAGGTAGAGATTTTCGACGTTTGGGGAGTCGATTTCATGGGATCATTCCCATCCTCTTGTGGAAACCAATACATACTATTGGCGGTGGATTACGTTTCTAGATGGGTGGAAGCAATTGCCTCTCCCACCAATGATGCCATGGTGGTGGTTAAGTTCTTCAACAAGACCATTTTCCCGCGATTTGGGACACCAAGGACGATCATTAGTGATGGAGGTTCTCACTTCATTGCCCGGCGCTTTGAAGCTCTTCTAGCTAAGTATGGGGTTACCCACAAGATCGCTACCCCTTACCATCCACAAACAAGTGGACAAGTTGAGATCTCAAATAGGGAGATCAAAGGAATTCTAGAGAATACGGTTTCAAGGACTAGGAAGGATTGGTCTTTGAAGCTTGACGATGCATTGTGGGCATACCGGACTGCATACAAGACTCCCATAGGAACCACACCATACAACCTTGTGTATGGGAAGTCTTGTCACTTGCCGGTAGAGTTGGAGCACAAAGCGTTTTGGGCCATCAAGTGGTTGAACTTCAGCATAAAGGAAGCGGGAGAGAAGCGTCTCCTAGACATCAATGAGCTGGATGAACTCCGCTTGAACGCCTATGAAAACGCTAAGATCTATAAGGAGAGAGCAAAGCGTTGGCATGATAAGCATATCATTCCAAAGGACTTCAAAGAAGGAGATCAAGTTCTCCTCTTCAATTCAAGGCTTCGTCTCTTTCCAGGTAAGCTTAAATCTCGTTGGACCGGACCTTTTCTAATTAAGCGTATTTTCCCCCATGGTGCAGTTGAAGTATGGGGTGAAGCGAGCGGAACTTTTAAGGTGAACGGTCAACGACTCAAGAAGTATACGCCGGAGCTCCAAGCTGAGGAGTTCGCGCCTACCGCACTCGAATAAGTGCGAGATTTGGTCTAGCTACGGACCTTAAACAAAGCGCTTCTTGGGAGGCAACCCAAGGTATTGCATTTTCGTTTTTACTTTCGATTCATAGATTAGCTTAGTATAGACGTTTTTGCTTTGTTTTTGCCTCGATTCCTTCCGGTATGTTCGTGTTTTTGGATGCAGGAACAATGGAAAAGGGAAAGGAGAGGATAATGTTGAAGAAAAGTGACGAAAATTGGACTTTGGAGCTTTACAGAGGGTTCCACGGCCTAAACCACGGTCGTGACAGCTACAGTACCCGTAATTCCCAAAAGCCTTTGAAAAATCACCAAAACCACGGTTCCGTACACTTCCACGGCCGTGGAACACCCCGACAGACCGTGATTTTCAAAATTTTGCCTGCGACTATATAAGCCACATTCTTCACAAAACTCATCCCAAAAACCCTCTTTCCACGACCTAATTTCTGAAAATCCACGACCCTCTCTCAATCACTCGTTTCCTAATCGTTTTCAACGATTCTTCTTCCTAAACTGGAGCAAATTCAACCACAAACAAGATCCAAGCGACGAATCGAGCGGAAATTCACCAACGAACGCACAATTCGGATTTTTCAATCCGAAAAATAGGTTTTTTCTCTCTTTTTGATTCTTGGCAATTTGGTTCGTTTTTGTTAGAGATTCTTAGGAAGAACTGATTAAGATTGGAAGGAATTAGACTAGGACTGCCTGTTGTTGAGGTTGATTGCTGATTTGTTGAGATTTGTGATTTTCTGAGACGAATCACGGTCTCTGGGAGAATTACGACCGTGGTTTTCACAAGAACAGACCGTAATTTTGAGCAGAATGGATTTTGTGAGAAGAGTCTCGGGGAGGATAAAAGAGAAGAAGAATGATCAGAATAAGAAGAGGAAGGGTAATCCCTCCTCCTCCTCATCCTCTAGGACACCACCACCCTCTTCCCCTTCACCTCCATCCTCACCTTCACCTCCATCCTCACCTCCCCACCCTAGAATCCCGACCATACACGACGATCATCTCGATGCACTTGAGAGGATCAAGGAGAGGCCAGTGATTGACCCTAGGTACTTGTTGTTGGAGGATCTAGCTCCTCTCAACATAGTTGATGACCTCACTTGGCTCTTGAATAGAGCCGGACTTATTGTCTTCTCGGCTATCCGAGAAGACGCCTATGAGGAGATTACACGGGAGGTTGTGACATCCTTTGAGCACAGCCATGTAGATAGGACCGTCTCTTTCCGTCTCATGGAGAGAGACTACCATTTGAGCATCCGTGAGTTTGGGACCATTTTTGGGTTTCAGGAGACCTTTAACGGTCGATTTCCTAGTGGCGTTTACGCCAAAGATTTTTGGGAGGAGGTGGCGATGATTTACGCTAGCGAGGACCGCTGGCAGCCCGCTGACACCAAGGCTAGGTTGATGTACCACCTAGCCTTGAAGATAGCTCACCGTGTTCTTTCGGAGTGTCTCTTTCCTAGGACGGAGACGCCCCAAAAGATCAAGACGGATGAGCTGTTCTTGCTTTACTCCATGCTTTATGGACGCCGTGCTGATTGTGCTACTCTCTTGGCTGCTACTATGAGCAAGCTCAAGAATAAGAAGAAGGGCAACATAGGATATGGTGGGATAGTTACCCACATTGCTAGGAGTTTCGGTGTTGATTTTTCTGCTTGCACCCGCATACCGGCCGTTCCTTTAGGGCTACATGCTTTCATGGTTAGGGGTCTCATTTTCCCCACACATAGAGGACCGCCTTATGCGGGCATGCCATGGGAGAGTAGGACGGGTAGGGGTATAGAGTGGCTACCGGAGTACTCCATTATGGCAGGACGCCATAATTGGAAGGAGACGTTCGCTGCCATGCATGCGAACAGGATAGCAGCTCCCCCATATGTCCTACCGCCGGTTGTTGAGGAGGAGATGGGAGATCAGTTTGAGAGTGGAGGAGGAGCTGAGGAGGAGTTTGGCACGTTTCCGGATCAGCCGGAGGCGGCCCCCGATGCCCCTAGACGTTCACCACGTCCAGCTTGAGCTTCAAGCTTGTCTTCTCGCCGCGCTAGCGTGAGTGAGAGGCCTACGTGGATGACCACACCTCCTACATGGTATGGCGTTCCCCCTCCTTGGTCTACAGAGCAGACAGCAGCACCAGCACCACCACCAGTACCATCCGACGCTCCAGCATGGTATAGCCACGCCCCGGGATGGTACGAGCAGATGCCAGATTGGGCTACCCGACTTTCAGAGAGAGTAGGAGCATTGGAGATCCGAGCCGATGCTAGAGACGGACGCCTAGACGACCTCGACCACATGATGAGGGATGTCTACCGCTAGTAGTTTGGGCGGTTCTATGATCCTAGCTTCTCTCCATTCCCACCTCCACCAGCGCCGCAGTGATGAGAGTTTGATGATTGACCGTTCGCTTTAGACATTCCGCCACCACCTTGTGAGTTTCTTTTTCTTTTCTTCTTTTCTTTCTTTCTTTTGAACATTAGGGACAATGTTCGTCCTAAGTATGGGGTGGGATGTACTAAAAGTTTGTAATAACTCTTACTCACTATGCTTGCTTCTATTCGAGACTATTTGCATGTTCATTATATTGTTGCACGTTTCATTATCGCATTGCATGAAAAAGAACTTGAAAAACCCATAAAAATTGACAAATTTTGAAAATTTTGTGCTTCTAATGAATTGAGATGATTTCTATGATAATCACTACTTGTGAATTGAGTTTGATGACAATTGCATGCTTAAAAGAATAGTGAATTGAAAAGAATTTGAATGAATGAATTTTACCTCTTTTGCAAGTTTTATAATGTGATGAATATTGTCTAAATCATGTTGAGAAATTGAAGTTGAAATCACACTATAAGTTCTTATACTTCTTGTTGAGATGATTAAGGCAATTCAATTTTTCTTTCTTCTTTCTTTGATCATTTTAGCTCCTCATTGAAATATTAACCTCCTTTACCTATCCGGGAATTTGGAGAAGTGAATGAAAAAGGCATGTTTGATGTGGGAGGGTCATGAGAGCAATTATTTGCGATCAAAAGAATAGAAAGGAATTCTAGGTTTGGGGAAGTCAATCATGATGATGAGTAACTCGGCACCATTCACATAGCCGGGTGTTTGTGTCTTGCCAAAGTCGGATTGAGCGATATTCCTAGCGGATTATGGTATGTGCGCTAAGGGTTTGAGGCATCTCATAAAAATTGAGAAACGCCAATCTCCTAGGCTTCGGTTTTTGTGCACCTCTATCCATAACTCCAAAAGTAAAATCGAAAAATGAAAGGAAGAAGAGCGAAGCTCTAAGTTGAAGTGTTGCGGAAACCGCAAAAGAAGAAGAAGGGTAGTTGTCCACTTTCCCGGATTCATGCACCACATTCCTTAAAAGTTTCCTTCCCTTTCCACATTCTAGACCTTTTCTTTGAAAGTCCTTAAGATCAAAAGAATGTTATATGACTTGGTGATCTAAATTGAAGTTCTTATGATTGATTTTGATAATGTTTGAAGGTTATGATGCTTGTTTAGAAGTTTAATTGATTCATGAGTTTTCTTTGCTTTTTACTCTTTGGATAAGTGTATGAAAGTCTTATAAACAATTGAAGCAAGGTTTGAGAATGATCTATTCTTTAAAAGGCACATTCCTCCAAAAGAAGTATTGCTTTGAGAAGGTACACATATTTCATCCTAACTCTTGTTTAAAGCTTTTTGAAAGACCTTGCTTAGGGACAAGCAAGTGTTAAGTATGGGGTTATTTGTTAGCATGAAATATTGTGATATTTTAGGCACGTTTTCTAAGTGTATTTGGTTCATATTGATAGTCTTTGATTTAGCATTGTTGCATTTGTGAGCTAGTTTGCCTATATTGTCGATATGGATGTCTACACTAGCTTTATGTTGATTATAGGTGATTGAGAGTCATTTCCGAACGAAATCGAGCAAAGAAGAGTTGATTGAGTATGTCCATGGATTAAGGGCACTCTTAGGAGCAAATTGGAGTCCAACTTGAGGAATGCACGAGTCTAGGGAAGAATCACATTCTTGCCCTAAACCACGCTCTAAAATACGGCCGTACTACAAATCACGTTTAGTTCCACGGCCGTGGAACCTTGCAAAGAGAGGCGTGATGCATTCCAGTAACTATTACGGTCGTGGAAACCATGGTTCAAACCGTGACACTTTCCACGCTCTAAATTACGGTCGTGGAACCTTCCACGACCGTGATCTTGGCGATCTTTTTCGCCACACTTTGAAGCCACGATCTTTTGAAGATTGGGCCGGGCCGATATCTTATCTTTCCCTATAAAAAGACGGACGAAGCAAGATTCCGTCATCATCGCTTAAGATCGCTAACGCCCGCTTAGGCTCGCTCACCTTCGCTTAGCGGCATTTATCGACGCATAACCCTCGCTCAACCCTCGTTGGGAAGCATTTTACATCTTTTTGGAGATCGAAGTTCGTGTTGGGGTTTTGCCCTAATCTCGCACCTTTGGTGGAGATTGCTGTTGAGATTTCCGGATTGGCGGAAGATCGAAGCTTTTGGAAGATTGTTGCAAGAAGATTCCTCTTCTTGTTTAGGTTTGATTTAGAAGACGGATTGACATCCCGTTCTTCCTTCTTTCCTAAGATTGTGTTTGTTTGGTTTATTCTAAATCTATTGGCAATATTCGTTATTGATTGTGACTTTGAGATTGGTTTGAAGTTTATTGGAAGTTTTCGGAAGTTTTCATCTTTCAATCTTTTAATCTTTGAATTTGATATCAATATGACTGTTATTGGCTAAAAACCCTTAACAATTCTAAGGTGAAGGGTTGATAGTTGTGGCTTAGATGATGATAGATCGATCGTAAACAGATTAGACCCTGAGAGTTTGAGAGAATCGTCGACGAACCCTAAATCACGGTTTGATCTTGAGTTCCACGGCCGTGGAGTCTCAAGATCTACCCGTAATTTCCCTTAAGTTTACGAACCTGCTTTTACTTTAATCCAAAGTTAAAGATTTGCTTTAACTTAGTTTAGGCTTGCCTTTTCTAGGTGGTAGTGAAGCCTCAACAACCTCTACCTTGATTGTGAGTGTCACAACCGTAATCGGTTTAGTTAGTCTTGATCCTTGGGTTGCAAGTTTGGGTATTTGACATTAATTCTTGCCTTTAGATCCTTTCTATATTGAAGCCTCAACAACCTGTATAGAGAGTGTCTTATAGGTGAGTCATATAAGGTTTTTGGAACTTCACCGTACGATTACCTTACATTAGCATACCTTTGCATATCTCAACTCTGTCTTTATATCATTAGTATATCTTGAATCGATTGCCACAGCTTGATACTTGGATCTTTAGGATTGTTGTTTTCCCAATAATTTGCAAAGCTCTTACATTTACCTGTTTGATAATCTGCAATTGAATTTGTTCCCATCCAAATCCCTGTGTTCGATACTTTGGAATTCTTGCTAATCTACGTCGATCCGTACACTGCGGGTTCGCTTGCTTGATTCTAGTTTTATAAATTTAAAGCTTATTTGCACACACCTCTAGGTTCGATACTTTGCAATTGAATTTCCCATAAAAATTTTTTTTTACCTATTTTATTTAATTAAAAAGATGTTATTATAAACTTTTTTCCAAGGAGCATTTTGTTCCTACTGATGGTAAATCACAAATTTCATAGCCCTTAGTTACTTACCACTACCAATTGTTACCCCTGCTAAAATATTTATTTTACTTTTTTGTCATTGGATCACCCCTTCTAGGTCACAACTACTCCAAAACTGAAATCCTTGGCTATTAATTGTTGTAAGCTTCTATCTTATTTTCTATAGGTTCAACTTCTGTTTTATGGTGAGTTGTATGATGAGAAACCTTAATAGCAAGACTGATTTATGAAGCCATTATTTTCTGTCTTTGAATGTATGAAGCATACTCACTCTCCCTGGATATTAATGAAAAATACATTTTCATGACTGATTTATGAAGTTTCTGTCTTTGAATGTATGAAGCCAATTTGAAGGTGTTGTTGTAAGCTTCCGTCTTATTTTCTGCAGTTTCAGCTTCTGTGCTTTATATATATATATATATGCTATCATATTAGTTGATACTCCAGACTGTATAAAGACAACTCTAGGATCATAAGAACAAGGCGCCTTCCTGCATTTCTCAACGGTCTTCACCTCATAAGACAACTAACATAGTTTGTTTTGTAGTACAATGTAATGATTTCTTTTAAACCTTAATTATAATCAAGCAACAAATAAGTGGACTTCTTTTCTGAGATTACTCAATGTAGTTGTCTTCATTCAAACAAAAGCTAATCTTGTTTTTAATGACTTGAACATAAAACTCCACATAATGGGCAAGACATAACTTCCTAACGAACCAAAATGATAAAAGATGAGGAACTTCTAATATCCCATAATCGATATCATAAAAAATATCTACTATCCCACAATCATTGTGCAATATCATCTCTAACACTACCCATCCCACCAACACTTGCATCATCACCTTCATCTCGTGTAACCCTATTGAATAGACCATCGTAAGCTTTGGGGTTAGACTCAAGCGTGTCAAAGTATTCGTCGTGCTCTTAATGCAACATGCAAAAACTATGAAGAGCAAAACATGCCAAGATAATATCGATCTGTGTGTCAATTTTATAGCTAGGAATCACCCTTAGTATCTTCCATCCTTTCTTCAAAACACCAAAGGCACGTTCAATTGCGCTTCGAATACTGAAATGCTCTCTAATAAAACCCTCTTTGTAGTTCTTAGGATCGACGCCCTCAAATTGTGATTGGTGATACTTGACTTTGGAGTACGGTGCCATGTATCATTTTTTGTCTAGATAACCTTTGTCAACCAAATAGTACTTTCCTACATTAATAGCAAACACGGGTAACACGTTAAATTTTTAATGATGTATGCAATAACTAAAAAGCAAAATGATCTCCAAACGCAAACCTTTTGGCAAATGTGGAAAGTTAAATGAATCTGTCTTAAGTGCATGATTGAAAAAACGGGCATCATGAGCTAAACCCTCCAACCAGCAGAAACACATGTAAAATACATATCAAGGTCACATACATCCATCACGGGAAAAGTGCACGTGTCCTTCCTTCCTTTATATGGCAACTGCTCTTTTGCAGGGATCATTGCATCAATGTAATACCCCATTTATTCGGGTGCGTTCCGACTTTGCATTTCTCCCTTTCCTCGATTCGCTATAGCTCGAGTTCTTATTTAAAATATATTTTTATAGATTTAAAAATAATTTTTCCGGGTATTATATTATTTTGGGAATACATGTATGTATTCCCGTATTTTATTTATTTAATTTTGTCGGAAGTCGGGAATCGGGATTTACCGATCCAGGAAATCCCGTTCCGAATGTAAATCGAGTAAGCTATTTTTAAAAGCCCTCCTCTTTATTTTTTTATTTATTTATTTTTCCTTTTTCTTTCTTTTCTTCTCCTCTCTTTTTTTCCTGGTTGGCGTGCTGTTAGACTTAATGAGGAGGGTCTCCTCGTTCTCCCTCCGCTGCAGCTTTTCCCCAGGCTGGCCGGCCGACCGACCCCTGGATACCCTCCTCTGATGACTAACCCTAACAGCCTCTCTCCTTCACTTCTCTCCTCTCTCAGTCGCACTCTCTCCCTCACATCTCTCTCTCGCTGTTACTTTTCCCAACTACAGCTCTTCTCTCCTCGTCCGGTGCAGCAGCAGTAGCAATCGACGCCGCCTGCACGAGCCGACCGGAGGAAGCAACAACCGCCCTTGCCTCGCCTCGAGCCGCGTAGGCTGCCGGATTGAAACTACCGGCAGGAAGAGCCCGGAACCACCGCTAGCCACCGAGTCCACGTCGGTAGAGCCGACACCGGACGTTGTTCCTGTGCCACGATGCCGCCTGGTGGATCGGAGCCGCCAACAAGAGTGCACAGCCGCGCCCAGCCCCGCCGTCTCACTGCTTCACCTTCTCCTTCCGCCGGAGGTCGCCGCCGCAAGACCTTCACCGGCACCGACCGCCGCCTCCTCTGCCAGCACCGACGCCGCCCCGTGCTCTCTTCCTCCACCTGCGGACGCCATAGGGCTTTGCGCCTTTTCATTCTTCTGTCCATCGATTGTTGAAGGTTGAAGGAGATTGGCACATTTTGCCCTCTCTTTACTATTTATTACAGTTTGTGCCCATTTTGTGTGTAGTTGCAATTCTTACCCAATAACTTTGGAAAAGGAACATTTATATCCTTCATTAAATTATTAATATTATTAAACCCTTAATTTTGTTAAGATTTGTGACCCAACTCCTTTAAAAATTATTTTGGTGTCTTTGATGGTTTAAATCCGATTGTTGGATAATTTGAAATTCGGTTTTTCAATCAACTTTTCATTTTGGATATTTTGCCCGGAATTGGTTTTAACGAGTTTGGAAAACGGAGTTTTCATTGGAATATATTTATGCGCTAAACCTTCCTTTCAAAATTAGCGTTTAAGCTAATTTTGCTTAGTTTTGTCCTTAGGTCCGGAAGCGCCCGATAAAGGCCATCGAACTCGTTCTTGACTCTGTAGAGTGTGTTTCACCTTGGATCTCGTGTGAGTACTTCTCCTTCGTTAGTTCTGTAATGGTAGTATAACATGTTAGATGAGCTTAGCATAACGTAGAGCAAATGCCATGTAGTGGCCGTGAACCATAGGTATTAGTGATTGGATATGGAACTTGTTGAATTACCTTCTTTACGATCTTATGATGATCCTCGAGATTATAGATTGGACCTAGCATGTTAGAGTTAGATATCATATATATATATATATATATATATATATATATATATATATATATATATGTTGGAGACTAGAAGTCCGAGAACTTCTAGCTTTTTAGTTGGTTATTGATAGAGTGCCTCGCTTGGTCAGGCTTGGAGCGTTTTCCTGCGGGAAGTTGAGAGTGGTTATTCGAGTTACCTTGAGAGAGGTAACTCTTCGGACTTACTTAGCTTGTATTCTATGTATTAGATTCATTGAGTGTTTGGTTGTGTGTGTTTTATTGCTTTCATTATAACTTATAAAACCGGAATTATGATTACCGACCTTTATATATTATTTTGCCAAAGTGTATGATAACGGACGGTGACAACTTGTCTAGCTATTGCGTAGAGTTAGGAGGTTCTTGGCGACTAGCCCGTGTGATTAGACGGTCGGATTCATCCGTACCGTTCCACGCGGTAAGTGGGGACCGAGGCGAGGTTTGGGAGATTCTCGTGTCACAAAATAAGTTGAATTAGAACGGGATATGACCTAATAAATAAAGATAGTAAACTGGACTTGTTTGTTGAGCATGATTATGTGATGTTATGATGTATGAGTGTTCTTGTGCCTTCACCATGATTCTAATGCTTAAAATATAGCTAACGGTTTTAAACAGCTTGTGTAGTTGCCCCATAGTTTAGGGACGCTACCGAGTGCGGCGGAGGAGTGAACAGCCGAGGGTCGCCGTACATGATAGGACGGGGGCGTTTTTGGGTTTATTCTTATTATGTTTGGAGTTATGAATTTCAAATATATGGTTTCGGATTTATGTTTTGAGATTTTTTCGTTTTGAGGACTCGGCTGAGTTTTCACTTTGTACTTTTACATTTTGTTTCTCGCATACGTTATAAATGATTTGAGTTTTTGCTTTTATTTGTGCCATGTTGGAACGGTCCGGTGAAATTGTTGTAAAGCTAAGGGTCGGAACCCATCATGAGGTCCCGCCCGTAGCATCCCGATATCCCGCGGATTTGGGGTGTTACAAAAGTGGTATGAGAGCCCTAGGTTGACAACAATGGCACACACAACCTTCTAAAGGCCGAATGAGGAATAAACAGAACCCCCATGGGTTCTGACTTTTCGTTTTCAAAATTCATATGCATTAGTCGGGATTGAGTTAGAATGTACGGGACCATCACTCCTCACGCAAACCTCGGCGACATAGATTCCTGGATTTGAAGGATGTATATATATATATATATATATTATTACATAGTTATATATATATGTTCGGACTTAGGATGTTTTTTGGACTTGTATGTATCTAGTTACGTATATGACCTTAGGGTGATTGGGCTTATGGGCCATGGTTGTACATTTGAATTTCGGCTATCATCATGCTTTTATGAAGTATTATCATATTAGGTTCATAAGTATTACATATGTATTTATATAAATATACGCCATACGCTATCAGATGGAACGTACGAGAGCCACCGCTTACGTAGGACCCGCCAGGGGTAGACCCCCTCTTCCTCCTACCCCCCCCCCCCCCCCCGAGACGGGGACGAGTAGGGAGACCTCCAGGCATGAGAGGCCGGGGACGTATCCCCATTGCGGACACACCAGCTGTGGATCCGCTAACAACTGAGATTCCCGTAGAGGATGTGGCAGAGAGCGTCGTTCCCGAGGTTAGAGATAGGATAGTTATGAGGTCCGGGGCATATAGTTCTCCGTTTGCTAAGACCGGAGGACCATCTATTGGAGCTACTGTATTTGTAGACTACGTACGCCGAGTAGAGGAGGCATTCAGGACAGGAGCACCACCTCCCGCACCACCGGTGCCTGCACCTGCACCTACGAGATCAGTTGAGGTCTCGTAGAGGGTTACTCAAATTAGAGCCGCACTAGAGGTAGTTGCACCAGCGGCAGTTGCACCCGAGCCGGTTATAGAGGTCGCTAGAGCTAGAGATGAGCCAAGGTCTCCTAGACCTGATTCATGGTTGAAGGCTTTCAACCAGCAACATGTACCCTACTTCGACGGGAAGGTAGGGTTGGAGGATGAGCATTGGATTGGGCACGTGGAGTCTGCACTAGAGGCGATCCGTTGTCTAAAGGATAGGCAGGTTGAGATAGTTTAGACCCTGTTTAGGGAGCATACCCAATATTAGTGGAGGACGGTTAGATGAGGTGTGACTAGGATGGAGCAGCTGCTGAGCCTCGATAGAGAGACTTTTTGTCCGGATTCATTGAGGAGAGATAGAGTCCAGGATTTCTTAGAGGTAGGATTTGAGGGTGTCCCTGTCATTGAGGTGATTAGACGTTTTCGGGGCGGAGTTAGCCTTGTTGGGACCCGCTGCACCTCCAGCGGACCAGCATGTTTATCTCTTCTCCAAGAGATTGAGGGAGTCCACCCGTGCTTACTTGGTGAAATTTCGTTGTGATTCGTTGATAGAGTATCAGGATTGAGCTTCGGCATATGAGAGAGATCGCCTAGGGTCCAGAAGAGCAGCATAGTCCGGAGGGCCGGACAAGAGATAGAGGATATGGTCAGCTAGTACAGGGGTAGGAGCCTCAGGATAGGGGCGTAGCCAAACATTGGGACGTCCCGGTCCCCAACAGTCGACTCAGACACCAGACCGGGGCCGACAGTGCCACAATTGTGGAGAGTTTGGACACATTCGGACGACATGTAAAAGGTCGCCCGTGACGTGTTTTACTTGTGGCCAGGTGGGTCACCGAACCGCTTTTTTCCGTCAGGGCAAGTCCCAGTCACAACAGGGCTCTTCACCTGCTGGTGTAGTGGGGGGCATCCGGAGGCCGTCACAGTTTTAGTCTCCAGGTTTTCAACAGATGGATTAGAGTCAGACTTGTACACAGGGGTCAGGCCAGGGACAGGGCCGAGGTAGAGGCCGTGGTGGGTATACCTAAGAGACCAGAGGCACTCAGGCCAGGGTATTTGAGTTGAGGAAAGCGGTTGATCCAGCAGCGCCAACAGCTACAGGTGCTATTCAGATTCATGGATTTCCGGTTCAAGTTTTATTTGATACGGGTGTCACGCACTCTTTTATATCCGATGATTGTGTAGCTAGGTTGTCCTTATTTACAGTAGAGGGGAGACCCTTCGTTGTGGGGTTACCCGATGGAGGTAGGGTTAGTGGTACCCGGGAGGTACACGGTTGTCCCATACGTTTGGGAAACCGAGATTAGTTAGCTGACTTCTATGTCATGCACATGGTGCATGAAGAAGTCATCTTTGAGATGGATTGGATGGACCGCCACCGAGCCGTTTTAGACATCAGCCGGAGGACCGTCACGGTCACTACAGAGACGGGACATGAGGTGATTTTTCGGGGTTGGGACCTCGGAAAGACCGGTACAGTCATTAGCACGGTCCCAGCCGCGAGACTTATCGGGAAGAGATGCAAGGCCTTTTGGTGCTATGCAATGAAGGAGGAGACGAGACCATCACTGGAGGAGATTCCTGTAGCATACGAGTTTGAGGACGTTTTCGGAGAGGCACCCGAATTACCACCACAGAGGAGCGTTGATTTTTCTATTGAGTTGGAGCCCGACACGAGGCTGATCTCCAAGGCTCCATACCACATGGCGCCGATCGAGATGATGGAGTTGAAGAAGCAGCTCGAAGAGTTAGCCGAGAGGGGTTACATATGCCCGAGCGTTTCCCCTTGGGGTGCACCGGTCCTCTTCGTCAAGAAGGACGGATCTTTGAGGCTATGCATTGATTACCGATAATTGAACAAAGTCACCATCAAGAACAAGTACCCTCTACCGCGCATTGATGACTTAATAGACCAGTTGAAGGGAGCCTCCGTGTTTTCATGTATTGACTTGAGGCTGGGATATCACCGGCTGAGGGTGAGAGAGGAGGACATGCCGAAGACGGCATTCAGGACATATACGGTCATTATCAGTTTATCGTGATGCCATTCAGGCTCACGAATGCACCTGCCGTCTTCATGGAGTTGATGAACGGCATCTTCATCGAATTCTTAAACCAGTTTGTGGTAGTGTTCATAAACGACATTTTAGTATACTCTCGGAGTAGAGAGGAGCATGCGGGACACGTGAGGATGGTGCTTCGAGTCCTACAGGATAGAGAGCTTTATGCAAAGCTCTCTAAGTGCGAGTTTTGGATGCCCGAGGTGGCATTCCTAGGTCACATAGTTTCCGCTGAGGGTGTCATGGTTGACCCGGCGAAGATAGAGACCATTTCCTCATGGCCGCCTCCTAGGGCGGTCAAGGAGGTGCGCAACTTCTTGGGCTTAGCAGGATATTACCACTGGTTTATTGAGGGTTTCTCCGTGATTGCACGGCCACTTACTTCCTTACTGAGGAAGTCTACTAGGCTCATTTGGTCCGAGCCTTGTTAGCGCAGCTTTGAGGAGCTGAAGAGGAGGTTCACCTCCGCTCCTGTTTTAGCCCAGCCAGAGGGCGTAGAGGATTTTGTAGTGTATAGTGACGCCACCAAGCTAGGCTTGAGGAGCATTTTGATGCAGATGGGAAGGGCTATTGCATACGCTTCAAGGCAGCTGAAGCCGTACGAGGAGAATTTTCCCACCCATGATCTTGAGCTAGCGGTAGTGGTTCATGCCCTAAAGATGTGACGACACTACTTGTACGGGGCCACGTGCCAGATCTTCACAGACCATAAGAGTCTGAAGTACATATTCACTCAACGGGAGTTGAATAACCGCTAGAGGAGATGGTTAAAGCTGATTAAGGACTTTGATTTGGAGATTTTGTACCATCCGGGGAAGGCGAACGTAGTCGCTGATGCCTTGAGTAGGAGGATACCTCGAGAGGAGGCAATAGCTCGGCTTACGTTTGAGCCTCAATTGCAGAGGGATTTGATGGAATTAGAGATGCATATCCGGTTTCCCGATACGGATTGTCACTTGTCTGAGGTAGAGATATTACCTGACCTGTCCGAAGAGATCCGACAAAAGCAGGAGGGATGTCCCATTTTGACGAGGATTCGGGACATGATGGCCTGAGGAGATGCACCGCAGTTTGTCACAGGAGTAGATGGGTTGTTGAGATGTCAGGGACGTAGTTGTGTACCGTCAGACCCAAAGTTGAGAGAGCGGATCTTGCAGGAGGCACATTCTACTCCTTACTCGGTGCATCCAGGAACGAGTAAGATGTACAGGATATCAAGAGATCTTATTGGTGGGGTGGGCTTAAGACCGATGTAGCTAGATATGTGGCCAGATGCGCGACCTGCCAGCAGGTCAAGATCGAGCACCAAAGACCAGGAGGAGAGCTCCACCCACTGCTTATGCCGCAATGGAAGTGGGAGGACGTATCCACAAATTTTGTCACCGATTTGAGACCGAGTAGGAGCTTTGATGCGATTTGGGTTGTAGTGGATCGGCTGACAAAGACCGCATATTTCATTCCTGTTCGGGAGACGTGGTTGGTGAGGCATCTAGCTGAGGAGTTTACTCGTCAGATTGTGAGGTTACATGGAGTTCTGAGGACTATCATCTCGGATAGGGATGGGTGTTTTACTTCGAGGTTCTGGCAACAGGTACACGCCACCCTAGGTTCAAGTCTTCATTTCACCACCGCCTATCATCCACAGACCGGCGGCCAGTCCGAGCGGACTATTCAGACCTTAGAGGACATGTTGCGGGCATGTGTGCTAGACTGGGGGCAGGTATGACCAAACCACTTTCCATTGGTGGAGTTTTCGTATAATAAAAATTGGCACACATCGATTAGGATGGAACCGTATGAGGCGTTGTATGGACGGAGATGTCGTACTCCCTTATGCTCGGACAAGCCGGGAAATTTTGGTGTTGTAGCTCCAAATCAAGTACAAAATGACATGGCTAAGGTTGCTTTGATCCGAGAGAGGATGTTGGTTGCGCAAAGCCGTCAAAGATCGTATGCAGATAGGAGGCGTAGGCCCCTAGAGTTCAGAGTAGGAGCTCAGGTCTGGTTGAGGGTATCACCGACACGGGGTGTCAGGCGATTTGGCATTAAGAGGAAGTTAAGCCCCCGATATGTCGGTCCCTTTGAGATTTTGGACAGAGTCGCAGAGGTGGCATATATGTTAGCGTTACATCCGAGGTTGGAGGGTATTCACCCGGTGTTCCATGTATCTCAGCTGAGAGAGTACATACATGACCCGAGGCATGTCATTAGCCACGAGGACCTGGTGGTCGAGCCGGACCATACTTTCGTGGAGCATCCGATTACTATTGGAGCGAGCCTCTCTTGTTCAAGAGAGGACCGGATGGAGTCTTTAGGAGGTGCATCCCGGAGGATGAGGTGTAGAGTGTGATCCGCCATTGTCACTCCTTGCCATGTGGAGGCCATGCTAGCTCACACAAGACGTGTGCAAAGGTATTGCAATCCGGTTTTTATTGGCCTAACTTGTTTTAGGATGTGCAGAATTTTGTGGTAGCTTGTGACGCTTGCCAAAGGACGGGCAACATCTCAAGGAGGAATGAGATGCCCTTGAACAACATACAAGAGGTTGAGATATTTGATGTTTGGGGTGTGGACTTTATGGGGCAATTCCCCTCTTAATGTGGCAACCTCTACATTCTCTTGGCGGTGGATTATGTGTCAAGATGGGTAGAAGCAATCGCCTCTCCCACAAATGATGCCAAAGTTGTGGTGCGGTTTTTCAACCGAGTCATCTTCCCTAGGTTTGGAACACCAAGAGTGATCATAAGTGATGGAGGGAAGCATTTCACCAATAGGAACTTTGGGACACTTTTGGCTAAGTATGGGGTGACTCATAAGGTGGCCACACCTTACCATCCCCAAACTAGTGGCCAAGTGGAGATCTCCAACCGGGAGATAAAAGGGATACTTGAGAAGACGGTTTCTAGGACAAGAAAGGATTGAGCTATGAAGCTCGATGATGCTTTGTGGGCTTATAGAACCGCCTTCAAGACACCGATTGGCACCACTCCCTACAAGCTAGTTTATGGCAAGTCTTGCCACCTTCCGGTGGAGATGGAACATAGGGCGTATTGGGCCATAAGGTGGCTGAATTTTGACCTCAAGGAAGCCGGTGAGAAGAGATTGCTAGACATCAATGCTCTTGAGGAGATCCGGTTGGATGCCTATCAAAACGCCCGAATTTACAAGGAAAGGAACAAGCGTTGGCATGACAAGCGTCTCATCCCAAAGGAGTTGAGTGAAGGTGACCTTGTCCTTCTCTTCTACTCGAGGCTGCGGATCTTCCCCAGAAAGCTAAAGTCAAGATGGATGGGTCCTTATGTGGTGAGGAAAGTCTTCCACCATGGAGCGGTTGAGATAGGAGGGGAGCATTGTGGAGATTTTAAGGTGAATGGGCACCGGTTGAAGAAGTATATCCTGGGATCTCCGGTGGATATGATTGCCCTGCTTCACCTTGAGTGAGACACCCCCGAATTTGGTCAAGCTGATGACCTTAAAGACGAGCTTAATGGGAGGCAACCCATTGGTACATGTCTTTCCCTTTTCGTTTTTATTTTGGTTTTCATTTTTCTGTTTTTGTGTGTTTGTGTGTGTTTGGTGTTTGTGTGCTAGAATCTAAGTAGCATGGAAGTCTTGCATGGCATGAGGATGATGATGGTGATCCCGCATCAAACGTGGGTGGAGCGGACGTGAGACTTGGACGGCTAGCGGTGCCTAGCGTGGGTCCCGATGCCATATTGAACATCAAGAGCTCTCTACCACCTTAGATTGATCATCTACCATCACTCCACATGAGTGAACCAAAATACCAAGGCAACACCATTTTTACATTGTGAGGACTCTCTTTTACTCTTCTTTACTTGATTTGCACATTGGGGACAATTTGTTTCTAAGTACGGGGTGGGATTTTCATGATCACTTGCATGATTAGCATCTAGGATAGTTTCTTTTTGTCAGATGTTTCTTTATGTTTTGCATTGTACATATATATTTCGAAAATTCCAAAAAAATCAGAAAATTTAAAAAATATTTAGTGCTTCTAAGTTTGGGTATGACCCTTATGATGAGATTGTTTTGTGAATTGGCTATGGATGGCCTTATGTGTTGAATGGATGTATGCATATGTGGACTTGAATTACTTATCTTGAATCCCATGTATGGATTATGATCATGATGTTTGCCTTGATTGAATTGAGGATTGATAGTCGAAATTACATGCTAGTTCTTGCACATCATTTAGGAGTGATTAAGGCAATTCATCTTTCCCTACTTCTCATCTTGATCATGTTGTTTGAAGCACCTCAATTGATATAAAATTTGACCTCTTTTGACCCATCCGGGAATAAGAGCATGCTAGTGTGTTGAGTGTGTGAAAAGCAAGTGTGGGGTGAAGTTGTAGATGAAAGAATATTGTGAATAAAGTGCTGAATTTGTTGTGAAAAGTGTAGAAAAATATAGGTTTGGGGACTTTGGTTTTGATGACGAGTAACTCGGCACCATTCACATAATCGGGTGTTTGTACCTTGTCAAAGTCGGATAAACCGAATGTCCTAACGAGCTTTGATATGTGTGCCCGGTATGAGGCACCTCAGAAAAATCCCGAGGTCCGATAATCACCAAGGTTTAGGCTTTTGTACACTAATGCCATTGTCTCAAAAATAAGTGAAAGAAAAAAAGAAAGTGAAAAAGAAAAGAAAACAAAGAAAAGATGGAGAAAAATATACACTTGTGGGGAAGTTGATCAAAATGAAATTGTGGAGTTAGTTCCTTTCCCGGATTAGCATCACATGACCTAAAAATTCCCACCTATTCACAACGTTTCTTAGCCTCTTCTTTCCTAAGTCCTTGTGACCTATTTGCATGTGTGTAAGACTTAGTGATCTAGATTGGATATACTCATGATCATCTTGACTTCTTCATTTTCACCTTGCATGCATGCTTTTGAGTTAAGTACAATTGTCTTTCCATGCCTTCATTCATTTGGTGCATGATTGCTTGTTCCATTGCCATGAAACATGACTATGAAGGTGATCCAATGTGAGAAGCACAATTTCAAAAAGATTTTGTTGTTTTTCTGCATTCATAAATCATGTCATCTCTTAGCCTATAGTTGGATCTTGCTCGGGGACAAGCAAATCTTAAGTATGGGGTATTTTGATAACACGATTTATGACGTTAGTTTAGGCATCCATTTAGATAGTTTTTCACGCTATTCATGTATAGTTTGACATTAGTTCATGACGTTTACGTTTGATTCATGCATATTGTTGAGATAGACGTCTACACGAACTATTGTCGGTTTTGTAGGTATTTTGGGGAGCTTTTGGAGCTTAATCGATACATTCGAGGATCATTCCTTGTGATGACACACTTCCGGACTCATCAAGAGGCAAGCTAGGAGCTAAGGAGAACACATAGAACCTAGTTGGTGCATGCCTTGCACCAACTCATGGCTTGATGATCAAAAGGAAGCTGAACAGGAGATTCCACGGGTAGGAGGCCGTGGTTTTGGCTGTAATTTTGGCCGTGATTCTTTCTGGACAGTTGTGACAGCTGTCCCACGATCTCCATAACCGACTCTTGCCCTTGATGGAGGATATAAGTGGTCCAACAGGCTGATTCTAGAGGATCCTCTCCCTCACTCTCTCATTACACATCATTCCATTGGAGGCTACTCTTGGAGGGGAGCAAAAACACTTTCATTTGGAGAAGAAGAAGAAGGACATTAGTCTTAGAGTTTTTTTTAGAGTTTTTGAGTGATTTTTGAGTGAACTTGTTTAAGACATTTGCAAGGCTTTGTAAGGAACGATTTGAACCTTCTTTTGAAGGGTTGTAAATCTTTCTTAACATTTATTCAGCTTGTTTACTTGTTCCACTTGTTTCATCTCTCTTTCACTTTATTTACTTGCTATGGAAGCCATGAATGTATGCTTGTTGAGTTTGATTGTTAAGATGCATGTTGTTGGCTAAATAGATGCGATTCTAGGGTAATGGAGTGATGATTATGGCTTGGATTATGATAGAATAGACTTAAATGTATCCTTGGATGAATTGCTTGCTCGAACTTAACTGCTGTTGAAAATCACGGGTTGTTCTTCCCCTTCCACGGCCGTGGTTCTAGATGATCTGCCCGTGATTTTGTCTGTTGTGCTTGTATTGATAAATCTGAATGTTAGGATGTTAGATTGTTGAAATACTAGTGTTTGTTAAGCATAATCTAGCCTAGGGTGACCTAATGCTAGCAATCTAAGTGAGAGAAGAGACTTACCCGGTAATTCTCGCTCTTAGATACTAAAGATGATTAACGCTAGGTAGTAATGAACCTCATAAGCCGCTATTGGATTGAGTGTGCTAGGATTGATGTTTAGGACTTGCCTTCCCGAGACTTACCCGGTGAGGAGAGGTTAGACCCCTAAATAGCATCCGGTTTGTGTAGATTTTCCAACCCTAGGCTCCTAGAGACTTACCCGGTGATAGGACCTTAGTTGCGAGATTAGTGGATCATGAGACCTACCCGGTGATTGATCCCATTTGAGGAACATTCCTTCCCAACATACCATAGCTAGTCCAAGATTGATTAGAAGCTTGAGTCCAATGCCATAACCGGAATTCCTAACCCCTAGAATCCGTTTTTCTCTCTTCGATCACATATCTCGTGTTTGTTTCGCTTATTTGTGTTGCTAGCTTAGTTTGCTAATTTGATTTGTTAATCTTGCATGATTTGCGATCTTTGCTTGATCACCATAAAACCAATCCAAAAACATTGTGATTTTCTTTTCTTTATTCCTTTCTCTTTTCTTAGACTAGATTTACACTATCCTTAGTCACTTATTTGATTCGATTTCACCTTAGTCTTTGTGTTCGACCTCGGAATATTATCCTTACTACAAAACGACCCATACACTGTGGGTTCGCTAGGAGTTAGGAAAAATATATCGAGTTATAAATTTAAGACTTTTGTGCTGCACGTTCTTAGCGTAACACCGGCCGACCCCTCGATACCCTCCTGTGATGACTAACCCTAACAACCTCTCTCCCTCACTTCTCTCCTCTCTCAGTCGCACTCTCTCCCTCACATCTCTTTCTCTCGCTGTTACTTTTCCCATCTACAACTCTTCCCTCCTCGTCCGGTGCAGCAACAGCAGCAATCGACGTCGCCTGCACGAGCCGGCCGGAGGAAGCAACAACTGCCCTTGCCTCGCCTCGAGCCGCATGTGTTGCCGGATTGAAACTGCCGGCAGAATGAGCCTGGAACCACCACCAGCCACCGAGTCGAAGCCGGTAGAGCCGACACCGGATGTTGTTCCTGCGCCACGCTACCGCCTGGTGGATCGGAGCCACCAACAAGAGTGCACAGCCGCGCCCAACCCCGCCTTCTCACTGCTTCACTCGCGGCCCTACCTTCTCCTTCCGCTAGAGGTTGCCGCTGCAAGGCCTTCACCGGCACCGACCGTCGCCTCATCTGCCAGCACCGCCGCCGCCCCGTGCTCCCTTCCTCCGCTTGCGGATGCCATAGGGCTTTGCCCCTTTTCATTCTTCTGTCGATCAATTGCTAAAGGTTGAAGGAGATTGGCACATTTTTCCTCTCTCTACTGTTTATTACAGTTTGTGCCCATTTTTTGTTTAATTACAATTCTAACCCAATAACTTTGGAAAAGGAACATTTATATCCTGTAGTAAATTATTAATATTATTAAACCCTTCATTTTGTTAAGATTTGTGACCTAACTCCTTTACAAATTATTTTGGTGTCTTTGATGGTTTAAATCCAATTATTGGATAATTTGAAATTCGATTTTTCAATCAACTTTCCATTTTGGATATTTTTCTCGGAATTTATTTTAACGAGTTTAACCTCGGTTTTGGAAAATGGAGTTTTCATTGGAAATATTTATGTGCTAAACCTTCCTTTCAAAATTAGCGTTTAAGCTAATTTTGCTTAGTTTTGTCCTTAGGTTCGGAAGCGCCTGATAAAGGCCATCGAACTCGTTCTTGACTCCGTAGACCATGTTTCACCTTGGATCTCGTGTGAGTACTTCTCCTTCGTTAGTTCGGTAATGGTAGTATAACATTTTAGATGAGCTTAGCATAACGTAGAGCAAATGTCATGTAGTGGCCGTGAACCATAGGTATTAGTGATTGAATATGGAACTTGTTGAATTACCTTCTTTACGATCTTATGATGATCCTCAAGATTATAGATTGGACCTAGCATGCTAGAGTTAGATATCACATATATATGTTGGAGAGTACAAGTCCAAGAACTTCTAGCTTTTTAGTTGGTTATTGATAGAGTGCCTCGCTTGGTCAGGCTTAGAGCGTTTTCCTGCGGGAAGTTGAGAGTGGTTATTCGAATTACCTTGAGAGAGGTAAGTCTTCAAACTTACTTAGCTTGTATTCTATGTATTAGATTCATTGAGTGCTTGGTGGTGTGTGTTTTATTGCTTTCATTATAACTTATAAAACCGGAATTAGGATTACCGACCTTTATATATTATTTGGCCCAAGTGTATGATAATGGGCGGTGACTACTTGTCTAGCTCTTGCGTAGAGTTAGGAGGTTCTTGGCGACTAGCCCGTGTGGTTAGACGGTCGGATGCATCCGTACCGTTTCACGCGGTAAGTGGGGACCGAGGCGAGGTTCGCGAGATTCTCGTGTCACTAAAGAAGTTGAATTAGAACGGGATATGACCTAATAAATAAAGATAATAAACCGGACTTATTTGTTGAGCATGATTATGTGATGTTATGATATATGAGTGTGCTTGTGCCTTCACCATGATTCTAATGCTTATAATATAGCTAACGGTTTTAAACCGCTTGTGTAGTTGCCCCACAGGTTTGGGACGCTGCCGAGTGAGGTGGAGGAGTTGACAATCGAGGGTCGCCGTACATGATAGGACGGGGCCGTTTTTGGGTTTATTCTTATTATGTTTGGTTACGAATTTTAGATATATGGTTTCAGATTTATGTTTTGAGATTGTGCCGTTTTGAGGACTCGGCTAAGTTTCCACTTTGTACTTTTACATTCTGTTTCTCACATACATTATAAAAAATTTGAGTTTTTGCCTTTATTTGTGCTATATTGGAAAGGTCTGGTGAATTGTTGTCAAGTTAAGGGTCGGGACCCATCATGAGTTCTCGCCCATAGCATCCCAATATCCCGCGGATTTGGGGTGTTACAATCAATGTGTGTTCCGTCTATGCAACCTATGCACCCCTGCATTTACGGTTACATATCACCAAGATCCATGAACTTAGCAGTTGTATAGCTCCTAAATAAAATAGTGTACATATTATTGAAAGAAGTTGATGCCTCGAAAAAACTGTACTTTTCATTTTCCAATATTTGTGTAGGTGTACTGGAAAACATGAGGTCATGCGGTCCTAAAAGTTCTCATGCAATTCCCGAGTATCCCCGTGACCTTCTTGTGATTGCATCTAGAACCTCATGTATTGTTCGACCGTATCGTTGAGACTCTCACAAACGTCTCGATTTGATATCCCAAACCTAAAGTGTATAACAAGATACCCACTTTCTCCAACACACTCATGTCACGCCTTGTTTTAGACCGTACTTTGACTCCAAATCGTCACATAAACGTTGCAGAACTTTTGGCTTCATCCGAAAGACTCTCATACATCTAAGCCCCGAGTTTGCATCCATCACTTGCGTCATCCATTTGTACCCTATAAATTTTGAATCATAGCATGGTTCTTTGTGTATGTGATTGAAGTAATACACATAGGACAATGAATTGTTCATCTTCAGCCATAAGTTTGCAAACATCATTTATTTTTGGCGTCTTTTGAGCCCTTTCTTCCCTTCTACAAGCATTTACAAATCATGACAAAATTTAGGATTCTCCATAGCATATACGTACAATTAAATGAAAGGAAACGTAGTACGATACATGGAATCGGCACAATCGTTCGATACAAGCAAACGAATCATCCTTCATAACAAGGATGTATTGTTTTTCCTTGGGAAATTTGACACGCATAGGACCACATAAATCCATATGTAAAAGTTCAATGACTCGAGAAGAACTTATAACCTTCTTTGGTTGAATGAACCTCTTGTTTGTTTACCTTGTGTACAAACTTTACATAGTTCATCAACCTTGAAGTTCAAGTTTGGTAATCCACGTACCAAATCCTTTAAAACAAGTTTCTTCATAGTATGCATGCTTACGTGACCAAGTCTTCTATGCCAAAGCGTTGGATCGTCCGTCAAGGCCTTAAAACACTTTAAACTTGTTCCTGAAATTTGGTTAGTGCGTATAAAATATACGTTATTACATCGAGGGGCACTAAGAACAACATCACCAAATAGACCATTTTGAACTTCACATTTTTCTGAATCAAATATCACTTTGTTACTTTTATTACATATGTGAGAGATACTTAGCAAGTTATACTTTAAAACGTCAATAAGACAAACATCATCAATGTAGTTAGAAGAATTATAACCGATTTTACCTATTCCAATAATGTGACACTTCCCTTTATCACCAACAATAATGGTTCTAGTTGATTTCTTCTTTAAATCTGAAAATAGTGAACTTTTTCCACTCATATGTCTTGAGCAACCACTATCTAATATCCATTTATGCTCCTTAAGCTTGGTGATATCCTACAAAACAACAAAAACCTTTCCGGCTAGACCATATGGAAAATTTTGATCCATACTCAAGTTGAACCATGTTTGGTGGTCTAGTCCTTTTAGGAACCCATATTTACTTGACTTGTTCTCTTAGACATAGAGGATAAGTATTTCATATGATATAGGGATCATTTTTCTTATAAGGGCAAGTTGATTTTACATGTCCCTTTTTTCCTTCAATAGAAACATGTGGGTAAGTGAACTTCATTTAGCTTTAACAAAAGTGGTCACCGCTTTTCTTAGAAAGTTCTTGTTATATCCAAGACCTCTTTTTTTGAAAGGTTGACAAGTAACTCCCGGTTCGATTGGCTTCGCCGCTCTACATCCGGGACGGGAATAAGTCGTGGCCCATTGATGGAGGATACCCTCCCAATATCAGTTTTTTCATACATGCCTCCAGGAGGATTTGAACTCGAATCTCGAGACTAACCACTTAAGGAGTCTAGCACCACATCCCATTAGACCAACTGAGTATTGGTATAACCAAGACCTCTTGTTAAGAGATGATTGTTGTTCAGTCATCATCCTTTCGAAATTAGCTTTAGAACGAGTGATTTGAATGAGTGCAGCCTTCTGGTCTCTACACTTCACTGTTAGATCAATCTTCTCTTCCTCTAGATTAGTATAATCTTGATGTAGAGAAGAGAGATTTTCCTTAAGAATTGCATTTTCCAATTCCAAGGCCCTGACATTGGCATCAAGGTTTAACTTTAAAGTGTTGAGATTTTCAACTTTGAGAGACAATTCAATAACTATTTTCTATTATTCGATTAGATTTTCCCTTAAGAGACATATTCCAATTCTATGTTCTTCTTCACTTATGATCATGTTTTAGGAATTCAACATGCTCTTTTCTAGGTTTAGACATTAGAGTTCTTACCACTCCTTCAAGGTAGTGTTTGGGATCTTCTTTTTGATTGGCCATTAAGCATAAGTTTGCTTGATCATTTTCATCATCCGAATCATTTGAAGAGTCTGAGTCACTCCATGATGCTACCATAGTTTTCTTCTTTCGATCATTCTTCCGGTAATTGTTCCTCTTCTTTTGTGGACAATCCCTTACAAGATGATCTGCTTCTCCACATTCAAAATAAGTTAGTACCTTAGTTTTCTTATTAGGGTTAGAAAACTTACCTTTAGGTTTTGATGGTCTTGGATAGTCCTTGTTTGCAAGTTGCTTCTTCATTTGTAGAATTCTTGCAAGTCCTCTTGAAATCAAGGCAAACAAATCTTTCTCATCATCTTCACTTTCTTCATCCTCTGATGAAATATTATCTTTCTTGGATTTCAGGGCAAGATTCTTTGCGTTTTAAGAGGGCTCTCCATCTTCTTCACCAAGAACCATTTCGTGAATGATGAGTTTTCCAAGTAGATCATCAAGAGCTAGAGTTGAAATATTCCGAGCTTCCTCAATGACGGTCACCTTTGGTCCCCACTTAGCTTTAGGCAAACTCCTTAGGACTTTCCTTACTTTTTCTTCATTATTGAAGATCTTTCCAAGAGAGTTGAGGTTATTCACAATTTAGGTGAATTTTGTAAACATCTCCTTGACCGTCTCACTTGATGTCATTTTGAATAGCTCGTATTGCCTAAGGAAGATAATAATCTTGGTCTCCTTGACTTGACTTGTTCCTTCATACGTGACTATAAGCTTGTTGATAGCATGAATTATAGTCTATATTTTGGGGTTTGTTTGGACGTTTTATCTTTCATAATCTGCATGTTTGCATGTGCATTATGTGATTTTACTACCATTTTATCTACCTTTGCGAGGATCGAGGTCTACACCTAGTTTTGTTGTAATTGCAGGTAATTTGGTACGTTTTGCATCAAAAAGGAGCGAAAGGAGTCATGAGTCATTTAGAGCTACATCCAGGAAGCATAGCCATGGATTAAAGATTTACTTTGGACCAATTTTGAGAGATTTCGCATTCAGTTGTGACTCACCTCGGTTGACCAGAGATTCACCTCGACCGAGGTGATCCAGAGACGCCGACTCGACCGAGGCGCATACCTAGGACGCGGCGAGAATATTTTATTCTTGGCTGAGATCTTTAAAAATTGGAAAGAGATCTTATATTTTTCGGCTTGGCCCCTGGAAGGAAGGAGATATGCAGAATCATATATTTTACCTATATTTATGGGAAAATATCTTTCTAAGATTTATTATCTTTGGAGGGTTATTTTCCTATAAAAAGGGTCGGATTTCCCATAATTTCGGCATCCGCTTAGGGCTGGACATCACGCTATACCGTCGATCAGGGTTTATAGCACACAGCAGCAGCACCCTACTCCAGTTGGGAGAGATTTGAAGAACCTTTTTGAAGGTTGAAGGAAGGTTGAAGTCCATAGCTTTTATAGCTTTTTGGAGGGTTTTGTAAGATTGTCTTCAATTCCCTCACTTGTTGTCTTGTCTTATTGGATTGCTATCCAAGGAACGCTTTGTTGTGACATTTGATTCAGTTATTGAAGTCTTTTTCATTAAATTCTTCTTGTTCAAATATTCACCTTCTTCCCATATATTTAATACTTTCATAATGATGATGAGTGGCTAATTTCCTTGTGTGATTCTAGGGTGATTGGCTGAAGGTTGTGGGAAAAACAATGATAGAATAATCTTAGATTCCAGTAGGATCCTGAAAGTTCGAGTCTTTAACCTTAACCATAAGCATCTCGTTCAGTCGATGAACATCTCGGCCGGGGTGGAAACTGGCTGACCGAGGTGACTTATCTGATCCATAACTGAGAGTTAAGTGTTAGAGTTTGCCAAATCCTATTCTTATTACACCTTTCCTGGTTCAAAGCAAGCTTAGGATGAGACTTACCCGGTAATTCCTTAGTTTGTGTACCAACGATCATAAGTGTAGGTAATAAAGGTTTATCCTTTATTGGGGTTTGAGTGTGCTTCCATCCCATCTTTGTGAGTTAGCCTGAGACTTACCCGGTAAAGGTTGATTCTATTCCCTTAGATGGTGTGTTAGTTTGAGGTTATAGTTCTTTATCTTGATTCCTTGAGACTTACCCGGTAATAGGAGTTACGGTTTAAGATTAGTGTGTAGTGAGACTTACCCGGTGATCTACTCCACTTTAGAAACACCTTCCCCACGCAAAAATCTCAGCTTTGTCCGCTTATCTATAGATCTTGAGTTGGAACCACAACTAGATGCTTTAATCCCTAGAATTGCATGTTTGCTTTATTGACTTCTTATTCATCTTTGATTGTGTTAATCGCTCTTGTGGTTAGTATTGACATAAGCACACCGTATTGACTTTATTTCACCGAGTCCCTGTGATCGACCCCTGGAATTTTCTTGCTTTTACTACGATTGACCCGTACACTGCGGGTTCACATCCTTGTTTTAAGCTTAAGTCTAGGGTTATAAATTTAAAGCTTGCACACACCGTTTGGAGCGAACAAGTTTTTGGCGCCGTTGCCGGGGACTTGGTCTAGACCGAGCCGGTACGGTTTGCTCTTGGGGCGATTGCCCCGTTTCATCTAACCACTCTACTTGAGTGACTTTTGCAGGTTCTTTCTTAGGTATATGCGAAGAACCCGCGCTGGGAAGGAAATCGTTCCTTACGATCCCGAACCAGAAAAGACATACAAGCGACGCTTAAGAGAAGCGAAGATGGCCCAACAAGACGATCGTGATCTTGCGGCCCAATTGAAAGAGGCGCTAGAGCTGCTACGCCTCAGCAAGGAAGAACTCAGGCAAGAGAAAGAAGAGAATCGCACCAAGACTGCAGCAATCGAAGCTGAGATAGTAGTCATACGAGACCAGATTCTACTTCGACCGAGGGAAGATCCTCCTGTTGACCCGCGACCGAGGCAGATTCCAGTACCTGACGCCCCGGCCGATGTACTTCCACCTCGGATGCCAGTCCGAGATGTTCTTCTTGCAGGAATAACACAAACCCTAGGTCAAAGGATGGACCCTAATCAACAGCTGAGGCGTCCAGGAGTGAACCTAGGAGATCCAGCAGATCATGACTACGAACTTCGACCGCAAATTCTAGCCATGATTCGCCAATGCCAATTCGGAGGGCTAGAGAAAGAGTCGCCGCATCAACATCTTCAAAACTACGAGATCTTGATGGAGACCTTGCGACCCCCCAGAATTGAGAATAACAACTACAAGCTAAGACCTTTTTACTTTTCTTTAAAAGATAGAGCTCTTACTTGGTATCAATCTCTTCCTCCAGGAAAAATTAGCACATGGGAGGAGATGACTACGGAATTCTTGACCAAATTCTTTCCCCCCTCAAAGACCGCTGAAATGAGAGGGAAGATCAACGCTTTCATTATGAAGGACAAGGAGAGCTTGTCCAAATCTTGGGAGCGGTTCAAGGATATCCTCTTGGATTGCCCACATCATGGGATTCCAAAGATCGAGTTGTTGGAGATCTACTTCAAAGGGCTGGACGGAAGCACCCAGTTCAATCTCCAACTACTCTCCGCCGGTACCTTCATGGACATGGCGATTGATGAGGCTTGGGACTTCATTGAGAAGCAAGCCTTGCACATGGAGAAATATACCCACCAAGGAGCTGAAGGTGGAGTTAAAAGAGTCAACTTTCAAGAGACTCAATCCAACAACAATCAACTCACGTCTTTGACGAATGACGTGAAGCAATTGAAGGAGCTCTTGATGGCTCAAACTAAGAAGGAAGAGCAAGGGCAAAGGAACAACAACAATAACGGGTACCGTAACAACAACGGTCCCCGAAACAACAACTACAACAACAACAATAGAGGATCCAATAGCAACAACTGGAGGGCGAATAACCAAAACTACGGTAACAATCATTCAAACTCCAACTCTAATGATTCCTCTAACCCTTTCCTCTCTTCCCCTTCTTCTTCTTCTACTCCATTGAAAAGCCAAGGGCAAGGATCAAGTTCGTCTCAGCCAGAAAAGAAAGACGCAGTTCTGGAGGCAATCTTGATCAAGCTTAGCGCTATGGAAAATTCTATGACTTCATTTTCGAGGGCCCAAAAGTCCTTCGAACAACAACTTGCTAATAAGGCGAATGAAGCGCCAAGAGATCCAGGGAAGCTTCCAGCAAAGACTTAAACTAACCCTAAGGGCCAATGCATGGCCATAACGACGAGGAGTGGACTCAAAACTGCAGATCCAGTACCTCGCTCGACACAGACCACCTCGGTCCAGATCCAGTCGAAGAACACCTCGACCGAGATGCCAACCGAGGCGGAGCAACAGAAAGCAGGAGGGACGACAGAAACTTATGTTCCACCTCCTGCATACAAACCACCACTTACATTCCCTCAGTCCAGAGCCAGAGCACATCTAGACAAGCACTTTGGTAAGTTTCTTGACTTGATGAATAAGCTACATATTAATATTCCTTTCCTTGATGCTATTTTAGGTATGCCCGCCTATGGGAAGTTCTTAAAAGAAATCTTATCAAGGAAGAGGAAGCTGGAGGATGTTGGTGAAGTTAGGATGACATCTAAATCTTTGGAGCTTATCAAAATCATGAAGGAAAAGATGCCACCTAAGTTGAGAGATCCCGGCTCATTTTGTATTCCCATTCAAGTTGGGGATATCACTTGTGAAGCCCTTTGTGATCTAGGAGCCAGCGTGAGCATCATCCCGCTGGAGCTATGCACGAAGATCGGTCTTGGAGAGCCCAAGCCGGTCAAGATTCGACTTTACATGGCGGATCGCTCCATTACCCATCCCGTGGGCATTTTGGAGGACGTTCCGGTCAAGTTAGGTAACTTCTATCTTCCCATAGATTTTGTTGTACTTGACATTCCCGCAGATTATCCTGTTCCTATTATTCTCGGGAGACTATTTCTAGCAACTTCGGGTTACAACGTGGATTGCAAGAACGCCAAGTTGAAATTCAACGTTGGTGGCGATGAGGTGGAGTTCGCGCTACTTGCAGCCATGAAAGGGGAGCAACTAACTGATGACATCTTCAACATCTACGATGAAGAAGAATCAAGAGAATTGGTGAGCTCTATCCTTATTAACGATCCACTCGAAAGAGTTATTAGCTTCAGTTTAATGGAGGAAGGTATAGATGCTTCTTGTGATGCAGATATACGGAGCTTGAAGGCACTGGAAGAGGATCCAGGAGCTAAAACTGAGAAGCTAATCCAGGAGACGAAGATCTCCAGTCTCGGATCCAGTAGCAGTACCTCGACCGAGGCACTTTCTGGACTGAGCGAGGCGACCGAAGAACATCTCGGTCAATGCTTATGCGCCTCGACCGAGGTTGATGGCGAGACGATTGTAACTGAGACTGCATCTAGTCCAGCTTCTGATACCACTCCACTGGAAGGAGGAAGCAGAGATCCCTCTCAGAAAGCACCCCCAGTTGTGGAGCTTAAACAACTCCCTAGCCACTTGAGGTATATCTTTCTTGGGCCGGATTCTACTTATCCCGTTATTGCTAGTGCTTCCCTCTCCGATTCTGAATTGTCTAAGTTAGTGCATGTCCTGAGAAAGCATCGAAAAGCCATAGGTTACACCACGGACGATCTTATTGGCATTAAACCTTCTTTCTGCATGCATAGAATTCTAATGGAAGATAATCATAAGACTTCACGGGAACCTCAAAGACGGTTAAATCCGATCATGAAAGAGGTTGTGAAGAAGGAAGTTCTTAAGTTGTTGGATGCAGGTATTATTTATCCTATCTCGGACAGCAAGTGGGTTAGCCCGGTGCATGTCGTTCCGAAGAAAGGAGGGATGACCGTTGTGACGAATAAGAACAACGAGTTGATCCCAACGAGGACCGTTACGGGCTGGAGAGTTTGCATCGATTATAGGAAGCTGAACACGACAACTCGGAAGGATCATTTTCCGCTTCCCTTCATCGATCAAATGCTCGAACGGTTGGCCCAGCATTCACACTTTTGCTACTTGGACGGCTATAGTGGGTTCTTCCAGATTCCTATCCATCCGGATGATCAGGAGAAGACCACTTTCACTTGTCCTTGGGGGACGTTTGCCTATCGAAGGATGCCATTTGGATTGTGCAATGCGCCCGCTACCTTCCAGCGATGCATGATGGCTATCTTCTCCGAGTACATAGAGGAGATCATGGAGGTATTCATGGATGACTTTTCTGTATATGGTTCCTCTTTTGATGATTGCCTATCTAACCTTTCTCTAGTGCTTAAAAGATGTGAAGACACTAACCTTGTTTTAAATTGGGAGAAGTGTCATTTTATGGTTAATGAAGGCATTGTGCTAGGACACCTCGTTTCTAATCGAGGTATTGAGGTCGATCGAGCTAAGATCGAAACTATTGAGAAACTCCCTCCCCCTTGTTCTGTTAAAGGTGTGAGGAGTTTTCTCGGGCATGTAGGTTTCTACAGGAGATTCATCAAGGACTTCTCTAAGATTTCTAAACCTCTAACTAACCTCTTGAATAAAGATGTTGTTTTTGAGTTTTCGCAGGAGTGTCTTGATGCTTTTTACAGGATTAAGGAAGCATTGATCTCCGCTCCTATTATCCAACCTCCTGATTGGACCTTGCCCTTTGAGGTCATGTGTGACGCTAGTGATGTAGCCGTAGGAGCGGTGCTTGGACAGAAAAAAGATGGACGGACCACCGCCATTTATTATGCTAGCAAAACGCTAGATGAAGCACAACGCAACTACGCTACCACCGAGAAGGAGTTATTGGCGGTTGTATATGCTTTCGAGAAGTTTCGTTCCTACCTAGTAGGAGCGAAAGTCATTGTCTACACCGACCACGCAGCCATTCGTTACTTGTTGGCTAAGAAAGATGCCAAGCCGCGCCTTATTCGATTGATTCTCCTGCTCCAAGAGTTTGACCTAGAGATCCGCGATAAGAAAGGATCCGAGAACTCAGTTGCGGATCACCTCAGCCGGCTACCGGAATCCTCCCGCGAGACAGATAACCCACCCATAGACGATTCATTCCCCGATGAGCATTTACACTTGTTGGAGCGGTTGATGGATCTACTTACTTCACCCCACGATGGAGGTGAAGTATGGGGTGAGGGCACCTCCTACCTCGTTTGAGACGCATCATGGTCTAGCTAGCGACCTTAAATCAAGCGCTTCTTGGGAGGCAACCCAAGGTATTGCTTTCTTTTCCCGTTTTCTAGTCTAGTTTAGATAGTTTTTGTTTTTTCTTTGCTTTGCTTTGTTTTTGGCGTTCTGGACAGACAACAGGGAATATCTAAGGAAAGAGCATAACTGGAAGGACGGAAGTTCGAGATTCTGAGAAGAAAGAAGCATCTCGGTTACTGTCAGAGCACCTCGACCGAGTTGATTCTTGAGCAACCGAGGTGACTAGGGTTTCTGCAGAACCACCTCGGTCCGTACCTCCTCGGTCCAATCGAGACCATCTCGACCGAGGTGACAGCAGATCCAGGAACGGTATAAATTGGGAAAAAAAATTTATTTTTACCTTTTTATCTTCTTCACCTCGACCGCGACGACAGTCCACTTCGCTCTCTCTCGTTCCTTGCTCGTTTTCAAAGATTTCTGCTTCTAAACTGTGATTGAAGGGTAGAGGAATCGATTGCAACAACAGATCTGCAAAGAAATCGAGCGAATCGACCGAAACGAGGTAAAACAAGTCGAAACCCTAACTCGTTCGTTCGCTTTGATTTGGGCTTTGGTTGCCCCTGATTTTGCTGAGAAAGGATTTAAGTACCCCTTAGGAAGCAATTGTAGTGATTTTGGGGGGAAAAGAACTGAATTTCTGAGAATTGGAATCGTAACTGCTGCGCCTCGGTCCAGTCGAACTGCATCTCGACCGAGGTGTTCTGAGTCTTGTCAGCAACCGAGGTGGTCTGACAGTGCTGAGTAAGAATGAGTTCCGATCGTCGTCTAGCCCTAAGAGACAGATCCTCCCCCTCCCCTTCTTCTTCTTCTTCTTCCCGTCCTTACCGCCCGGTTATCCACGAGAAATGCCGGGTAGACTATGAGCGGATAGCTAGCCGTCCAGTTATCGCACCACGATTTCTGGACGTGTCGGCTTTTGATTGCCTAGGGTTAGACGCTGACCTTAGGAGGATGATTGCTACTGTCGGGCTGGATTAGTTTACTGAGATCCGAGCCCCAGCTTACTTGGAGCCGACCTTGGAGTTTGTTAGCTCCTTCTCCTACCTCCCCACAGACCGGTCTGTGAAGTACCGGTTGATGAACCGGAACTTCATAGTTCCTTTAGAGATATGGAGAGAGATTTTTGGTTTCTCTGAGCCCACCGCCACTGATTTCCCCTCCCGATCCGTAGCTAGGGAGTTCTGGGGGCAGATTGCCCATATTACTGAGCATGCAGACAGATGGCGCCCTGGAGATTCCAGGGAGAAGGTCATCTTTCATCCGGCCTTCAGACTAGCCCACAGGATTTTCAACGAGACACTTCTGGCGCGTACTGAGACGCCCCAGAAGATCAGACAGGGCGAGCTCTTCAGCCTCTACTGCATGGTCACAGGAGGTTTCCCAGACTTTGGCTTGCTCCTAGCAGAGGATCTGCACAGGATCAAGGCCAAGGCGAAGGGAGACATTTGCTGCGGAGGTCTAGTCACCCATATCGCTACCTACCACGGGATGGACCTCAGTGTTTGCACGATGGCGGCGGCTCCGAAGCCGTTGGGATTACAGGAGATGATCACACGGAGGATTCTGGTTCCCCGTGGTTTGACCACTCCATACGTCGCCATGCCTTGGGAGCGGACTGCACCTCAGGGGATCCGCTGGTCTGCTCAGTTCACAGTCTTTGATCCCCATTATTGGCAGACAGCTTGGGCTCCTCTGATGGAGGATCATAGAGAGGCAGCAGCTGCCCCTGCTGAGGAGGAGGAGGATGACGACGACGAGGAGACGACGGATGAGAGAGATGGTGGTGTCCCGATGGATACAGGGACAG
Source organism: Fagopyrum homotropicum (assembly GCA_033239125.1). NCBI lineage: Eukaryota > Viridiplantae > Streptophyta > Magnoliopsida > Caryophyllales > Polygonaceae > Fagopyrum > Fagopyrum homotropicum. The sequence continues at coordinate 47,647,338 of BSWB01000002.1, forward strand.
ATACTGCAGGGATGAGCGCGCCACCGATTATAGACTTGGATGACGAGGAGGATACGGAGCCTGCACCTGCTGCACCTCCCGCTAGACCTGCTAGACGCAGGAGACATGGAGTGAGGGATCGAGCTGCTCACAGACGGATCGATGACCTGACGGATCAGGTTATTGACACGTATGCTGCATTATCGCTGGATATCCGCGAGATGCAGGAGCGGCAGCACCATCAGCACATCATGGCCCAGCTTCAGTTCGAGCATGTCATGGGCTATCCGTACGATCCGACTCAGTATCCCTACGTACCACCACCACCACCACCGGATCAGGATTATTGAGGAGCTGCAGGATTTTCTTGATTTTCTTTTATGCAGTTCGGCCATTTATCCGGTGAGTACTCTCATGATTAGACTTTTTTTTTTTTTTTTTTGACCCACTGGGACAGTGTGTCCCAAGTATGGGGTGTTTGTACTTATCAGACTACGTGATGTATTTATTCGACTACCTTTTGATGTATGACACTTTATTTATCGGATATTTTCATATTTATGCTTCAGTTGCCTTTATATGATTATCTGATATTACATGCATACCTACAGGTTATTTGATTGAGAAAAACGTCGAAACCGAAAAAAAAAAAAAAATATTTTTTGACCTCGACCGGGGAGATTCTGGCCAAACGAGGCATTTCACCTCGGTTGAACCAAGAACACCTCGACCGAGGTGGGTTACTGAGAGTTTTCGAAACGATTTGTGTTACTTATCTAGATATGATCTCAGTGAAGATTCTGTTTACCTACTGGTTTTAAATTCTTTATGTGTTTGAAAGGTTTTATAATATGTTTAAGTTGCTAAATGCTTTGTTTGAAATTATTGGCATGTTTAATACTTTGTTTTTATCCAAATTATGTTGAATTTGAAGGTTGACACCGCAGGTTAAGTTCTCTCACTTTCTTCTTGGAAAGACCAAGGCAATTCATCTTCTTCTTCTTCTTCTTCTTGATCATGCTTAGCCCCTCATATACATTTTGCGTCCCTTTACCTATCCGGGAATTTGGAAGCAAGCAAAGTGGTGAAAACAAGTAAAGTAAAGTTGAGAAGTGGCTGGAAGTGAAGGTGTTAGAAAGCAATAATAGGTTTGGGGAAGTCAATCATGAAGATGAGTAACTCGGCACCATTCACATAGTCGGGTGTTTGTGTCTTGCCAAAGTCGGATTGAGCGATATTCCTAACGGGACATGGTATGTGCATCAAAGGTTTGATGCATCTCGAGAAATTGATGATTGCAGATTTCCTAGGCTTCGGTTATTGTGCACCTCTGTCCATGCATCCCAAAAAGTAAAGCAAAAAGAAAAAGTGTGAAATAAGCAAAGCTTATTGGTGGAAGATGTTGCAAGTCAAAGTGAAAGTGAAGTTCATCCTTTTCCCGGATTCTAACACCACATTACCTTACATACATCCCTACCCTACACGTTTCTTGACCTTTCTTTTGGGAAGCCCTTGAGACCTTGAGCTTGTTGATTGACTTAGCGGTTTAAATCGGAATATACATGATTAATTTTGATAATTATGATTTATTATGCATTCTACGATTTTATGCAAAGATGAACAACTTTCCTATATTTATAAAATGTTTTGATCATGTTGAGTTTTTAAATTCCAGGAAGTACTCTCTTAGAGTGATCTATGGTAGTTGCACACCATAAAATGTTTTTGAAAGACTTTTTCATTGATTTTTATGACCTATAATCCATTCTACCTTGTCTTCTATATGAGGAACTTGCTTGGGGACAAGCAAGGGCTAAGTATGGGGTATTTTGATAGCATGAATTATAGTCTATATTTTGGGGTTTGTTTGGACGTTTTATCTTTCATAATCTGCATGTTTGCATGAGCATTATGTGATTTTACTACCATTTCATCTACCTTTGCGAGGATCGAGGTCTACACCTAGTTTTGTTGTAATTGCAGGTAATTTGGTACGTTTTGCATCAAAAAGGAGCGAAAGGAGTCATGAGTCATTTAGAGCTACATCCAGGAAGCATAGCCATGGATTAAAGATTTACTTTGGACCAGTTTTGAGAGATTTCGCATTCAGTTGTGACTCACCTCGGTTGACCAGAGATTCACCTCGACCGAGGTGATCCAGAGACGCCGACTCGACCGAGGCGAATACCTAGGACGCGGCGAGAATATTTTATTCTTGGCTGAGATCTTTAAAAATTGGAAAGAGATCTTATATTTTTCGGCTTGGCCCTTGGAAGGAAGGAGATATGCAGAATCATATATTTTACCTATATTTATGGGAAAATATCTTTCTAAGATTTATTATCTTTGGAGGGTTATTTTCCTATAAAAAGGGTCGGATTTCCCATAATTCCGGCATCCGCTTAGGGCTGGACATCACGCTATACCGTCGATCAGGGTTTATAGCACACAGCAGCAGCACCCTACTCCAGTTGGGAGAGATTTGAAGAACCTTTTTGAAGGTTGAAGGAAGGTTGAAGTCCATAGCTTTTATAGCTTTTTGGAGGGTTTTGTAAGATTGTCTTCAATTCCCTCACTTGTTGTCTTGTCTTGTTGGATTGCTATCCAAGGAACGCTTTGTTGTGATATTTGATTCAGTTATTGAAGTCTTTTTCATTAAATTCTTCTTGTTCAAATATTCACCTTCTTCCCATATATTTAATACTTTCATAATGATGATGAGTGGCTAATTTCCTTGTGTGATTCTAGGGTGATTGGCTGAAGGTTGTGGGAAAAACAATGATAGAATAATCTTAGATTCCAGTAGGATCCTGAAAGTTCGAGTCTTTAACCTTAACCCTAAGCATCTCGTTCAGTCGATGAACATCTCGGCCGGGGTGGAAACTGGCTGACCGAGGTGACTTATCTGATCCATAACTGAGAGTTAAGTGTTAGAGTTTGCCAAATCCTATTCTTATTACACCTTTCCTGGTTCAAAGCAAGCTTAGGATGAGACTTACCCGGTAATTCCTTAGTTTGTGTACCAACGATCATAAGTGTAGGTAATAAAGGTTTATCCTTTATTGGGGTTTGAGTGTGCTTCCATCCCATCTTTGTGAGTTAGCCTGAGACTTACCCGGTAAAGGTTGATTCTATTCCCTTAGATGGTGTGTTAGTTTGAGGTTATAGTTCTTTATCTTGATTCCTTGAGACTTACCCGGTAATAGGAGTTACGGTTTAAGATTAGTGTGTAGTGAGACTTACCCGGTGATCTACTCCACTTTAGAAACACCTTCCCCACGCAAAAATCTCAGCTTTGTCCGCTTATCTATAGATCTTGAGTTGGAACCACAACTAGATGCTTTAATCCCTAGAATTGCATGTTTGCTTTATTGACTTCTTATTCATCTTTGATTGTGTTAATCGCTCTTGTGGTTAGTATTGACATAAGCACACCGTATTGACTTTGTTTCACCGAGTCCTTGTGATCGACCCCTGGAATTTTCTTGCTTTTACTACGATTGACCCGTACACTGCGGGTTCGCATCCTTGTTTTAAGCTTAAGTCTAGGGTTATAAATTTAAAGCTTGCACACACCGTTTGGAGCGAACACTTGTCTCATATTTCTTTTGCATTTTTGGATGATGAGACACGATTGAATTCGTTAGCGTCTAATCCATAATAGAGCAAGTTCATAGCTTTATAGTTCTTAGCCACATTCTCTAAGTCAGTTTGATTGAAGCCAACTTCTTTCTTTGGAACCTCAACTCCCTTAAAATTTGTGATTGGTATTTTTGGTCCAGTCTTAACTATGCTCCATAGTTCCATATCCTGATCAATGATAAAAATTTGCATTAGTGCTCTCCAATGTGAAAATTGTTACCACACAATAAGGGTGGTCGAGAAGTAGATCTTCCATGAGTGAGTCCTTCACCACCTACAAAATTTATGATTAATCTCACTAATGGTTAAATCAAATATAAATGAGTCTAGCTCTGATATCAATTGAAAAACTGAGTAGGGGATTATAAAGATATAAATACTCTAGAGGGGGGTTGAATAGAGTATGGGGACTTTTTGTAATATCGGATATCAAGGCTTTGAAATGAATCTCAAAGCCTTGAAGTCGATCTTTGTACTTTGTGACAAAATTGTTTCTCAAGGCTTTGAAGTGAATCTCAAGGCCTTGAAGTCGAACCTGTAGAAAGTTGTTAGTCACAATATAAGAGATATAAGGTGCGAAAATTAAAAGATCGACACATGATATGTTTATGAAGTTCGGCCCTATAAGTCTATGTCTCCTGTAACACCCCAAATCCGCGGGACTCAGAGCGCTACTGGGCTAGGATATCACAATGGATCATGACCCTAGCTTGACAAAAAGTTCACTAGATCTTACAACAAGGCATAGATAGATTAAAACCAAATACATAAAAACTGTATAAATATATACATCAAGGTTTAGAAAACGGCAACACCAGATACAAACGAGTACAAAACATCTCATAACCCTCGCACAACCTAGTGTACGGAAGCCCTCGGCTGATCACCCATCTAGCTCACTCTACAGTCCTCCTAACCTGCAGATCATCTACAACACGGAATAAACCGTTAGCTAACCATTCATATATAACATAATGCATAAGCACATACACATGTCAGAGAATAATAAACACATAATCATGTTGTCACACATTTACCCGTTTAATTATCTATATAACGTCATACACTCAAGGTATACATATGTATGTATATATATAGATGAAAATATGTGACACGAGGAATATATCCTCCTCGCCTCTGGGTACCATAGCCATCTGGAGTAGTATCGGCGCACTTCCCGTGTACCATAAGGAGTGGTGAACTTCTCATCCCGTATACCAGGACTGACCTGACCACAGAGAACCTCCCAACCTCCTTACAAGATGAAAGGGAAAGGTTATCACTGCCACTGCAAGGGGGCTATCCAATAAACCATAGGTCGGTAATAATCAATAACACATGCTATTAAGCATTTAACAATCACCGCTCATGCATACATCTAATATAGGGATGGTAACTAAGTAAGTCCTGCGGACTTACCTCAACCTAAAGATAACCTCAACCACGATCAACTCTAATCCGGAGGATGGCACTGTCTAATAACAAGGCATAAAGAGATATCAAATCTCCTATCAGTCAAAGGGGTCACACCTAGACCCAAGGGATCCATAAGGATCATATCCAATCTATAAGCCTCAACAACTACTAAACCTCAAAGCCATAATTGGCATATATTGATACCATGATATCATAATCCTATTCTCATATACAAACCTAGAATGCTACTAACCCACTCATACTAGGAAAGGAAAGGATTCATACTACCCTAGGTAAGTCCTGCACAAGACGCACCTGCGTGACAGGAAGGCACAGGGGCGGCTCCTGGTGGCACAGGGGCAGTTGGCTGTGCAATGAACGATTCCCGACTTCTCTTCGATCCTTCACTCGATTACCTTCACTTCTTCACCATCCAGCAACCATATACATACATATATACATAAATCCATGCCTAGGAAGATCAACACAAGATCAACTTGTGAAATACTAAGCTAAAAGAGAAGGAAATGAAGAAAAGAAGAAAGGAAGAAGAAGGAAAGGGAGGACTCACCACAACTGCAACCAACAGAGGGAGAGATCACACAAAACCTACTCAGCTGGCTCTCCACAACAAAACATCAACAACCAGCCCTCATCAACAAAGCTCAAACTCTCAACAAGATCAAAGAAGATCCAAGATGCAAACTCAAAGGAAGAAAGGAAGAGAAGAAAAGCGTGAGGAAGAGAATGAAGCTGGGAGAAGATGGAAACCCTCACCCAAAAGGAATGAGGAAACTTATATAGGAAGATAGGGAAAAGCACGGGTCAACAAAGGTGGCTGCAGCCGCAAGAAACTGCAGTGGCGGATCCATGAGCCGCAGGGGCGGCCAATTGGGCGCTGGGGGCAGCTCAACTGAGGCGTAGGTGCAGGATCCCTAGAAGACTAAGGCTCTTACATCACACCCCCTAAAACAAGTTTCGTCTCAAAACTAGTACAAATCTAAATCCTCTCGGACCCATACGCCGAGGTATAAAAACTCTCTCTCTATCAGAGGTATCACATCTCCACTCATAAGGCATCAACCTATAACACTCTATAACCTCAAAACACAAGCATGGAGGAATCATCAAATCTAGCAACACGATCACTACACTATCCAATGGCATAGAGGAAAACCATCTCTAGCCAGACTATAATCACATGACATGGGCATAGAGGAAACACATCTCTTGCCGTAGCATACTCATAACCCAAGGGCGTGGAGGAAGAGCATCTCCAGCGAAACTATACTCATAATAGCATGGAGGAAGAACCATCTCCAGCTATAATCATAAATCGCGCTAGCACATCAAGATCTAATAAGATCATACATCACATCATAGCTAGCACAAAAGTAAACACATCAAAGCACATAGGCACATAATCACAACACTCACTAAGATAGCACTAAGATCTACTCATGGATCCTATAGGTGCATCTATCACGGCATAAAAATCTGGATAGTTCCTCTGGATACTATCCTCAGTCTCCCATGTAGCCTCCTCAGGTCCTCGTCTCGACCACTGTATCCTTAGCATAGAAATGTTCTTCAAACGTAGGCGTCTCACACCTCGTTCTAGGACTGCAATCGGGTGCTCAACAAAGATGTGGTCCGGCTCGACCACCAAATCATCATAGCTCACGATGTGCATTGGATCTGGTATGTACTCCCTCAACCGAGACATATGAAACACAGGGTGAACACCCTCTAACCTCGGTGACAAAGCCAATCTATATGCTGCTCTCCTAACTCTTTCCAGTATCTCAAAAGGACCGACATATCGGGGACTCAGATTCCCCTTTATGCCAAAACGTCTGACGTCATGCGTTAGAGATACTCTCAGCCAAACATGAGCTCCAACTCTGAACTCTAGAGACCGACACCTCTTGTCTGCATATGACTTCTAGCGACTTTGTGCAGCCAACATCCTCTCTCTGATCAATGTTACACGGACAATATCATCCTGAATCTGATCAGGTGCTATACCACTGACACAGCTAGGCCCATCCCAGCATGACGGTGTGCGGCATCTTCGTCCATACAATGCCTCATAGGGGTGAGCAACTCCGAATATCCGATTCGATCCGATCCGAAGGCTCAGATATCCGATCCGACAAACTTTAAAAAGTCCGATCCGAATCCAATCCGAGAACACCCGGATATGCGACAGATTTATCCGGACGGATATCTGATTCGAAGATCCGATCCGATCCGGACAATTTATTCTTAGACTAGTCGGATATATCCGATCCAATCTGATCCGACTTTTTCCTCTAACTCCAATCCGTATCCGATCCGATGATCCGAAAAATATGCCCGGATCGGATCGAACTCGGATCACAAATTGTCGGATATCTTCGGAATCGGATTTTTTCGGATCGGATCTTTGGATTAGTTGAATCGGATATTTTTGCTCACCCCTAGTGCCTCATATGGGGTCATTCCAATCGATGCATGCCAATTGTTGTATGAGAACTCAACCAATGGGAGGTGATCTGACCATCTCTGTCCCAATGTAACGGATAAGCTTGCAGCATTTCCTCTAGCGTCTGAATGGTTCTCTCTGACTAACCATCTAATTGAGGATGGAACGCAATCGTGATGTGCAAACTCATCCCCAAGGCAATATGAATCTACTGTCAAAAACTCGAGGTAAATCATCCATCTCGATCTAAGACAGTCGTCCTCGGCACACCATGGAGTCTCACTATCTGTCTAGTGAACTCCTCAACCAATTTGCTCACTAGCCACGTTTCCCTGATAGGGATGAAACGTGTAGTCTTTGTCAGTCTATCAATCACAACCTAGATAGCATCAAAGCTCCTGCTCATCCTCAATCCTCTCACAAAGTCCATGGAGATGTCCTCCCATTTCCACTGCGGTACAGGAAGTGGATGGAGTTCACCTCCATGTCTGCAATGCTCTATCTTGACGTGCTGACAGGTCGCACATTGTGCCACAATTCTGGCCACATCAGGCTTCACCCCTCCTCACCAGTATGAACGTCTCACATCCTAATACATCTTACTCGCACCTGGGTGTACTAATTAAGGTGTGTAGTGAGCCTCCTGTAAAATCCTTTGTCTCAACTCCGAATCAGCGGGTACACAGACACGGTCGCGGCGTCTCATCACTCCATCTGCTCCTAGGGAGAACTATGGGGCATCACCACGAGACATCCTATCTTGTATCCACATCGACGTTGGGAAGTTCCCCTAATTTTGTTGGATCTCACCCAACAAATCAGGTAGAACCTCTAAGGTACTCTACTGGGGATCCTCATTAGGAAACTGGATGTTCATCTCTAGCTACGGTAGATCTCTCTGAAGCTGAGGCTGAACTGTCAGCCTCACAATCGCCTTCTCTCAAGGCGTCTTCCTACTCAGGGCGTCGGCGACAACATTCGCCTTCCCTGGATGGTACAAAATCAATCATTGATCAGCTCAAGCCATCTACGTTGGCGATTATTCAATTCCCGTTGCGTGAAAATATACTTCAGACTCTTATGGTCTATGAAGATCTGACATGTAGCACCATACAGGTAATGTCTCCAGATCTTAAATGCATGAACTACCATTGCGAACTCCAAATCACGAGTCGGGTAGTTCTCCTTATATGTCTTTGATAACACGATTTATGACTTAGTTTTAGGTAACAATTTAGATAGATTTCACACTCATTCATGCATGGTTTAGCACTAGTTCACGACGTTTTGCACTCAATTCATGTATTTTGCCGAGATAGACGTCTACACGGACTTGTGCGTGTTTTATAGGTATTTCGGGAGATTTAGGAGCAACACGATACGTTTGAGGATCGTTCATCTAGATGACACACCCTCGGACTCATTAGGACACAAGTTAAAGGCTAAGGAAGACTCATGGAGCCTTGCCAACACTTGCCATGCACCAAACCACAGCTTAATGATCCAAGGCGAAGTTTCTGCACAGAATCACGGTTCTCTGACACTCCACGGCCGTGGAATCAACCGTGGATTTTGCCAGATTCTTGTGACAGCTGTGCCACGACTCTTATGGCCAGCTCATGCAAGTTTGTTATAAAAGTGGTCCTTCATGGACTGTGAGAGGCAGCTGGGAGTTGGGGAGTAGCTCATCCATTATCCATTTCTCTCTAACAAGAAATATTCTCTCAACAAGAAGTTTTTCTAGGAAGGAAAGTGTCAAAGAGAAGAAGAAGAGCTCCATTGAAGAGGAGGAGAAGAACACACACCATCACCACACTTGATAGTTTTATTCCGGATTTTATTTCTAAGAGTTGTATGAATCATTGAACCTTCCTTTGGAAGGATTGTAAGTTGTTCTAATTCTATTTTCAGCTTGGTTTTCTTTTAGTTCACTTGTCCATCTCTTTTCCTTCATTATCTTGCAATGGATGTTATGATTTTATGTTTGTTTGTTTCGATTTCTATTATGAACGTTGTAGGCTAAATTGATGTGGTTCTAGGGTAAGGAAGGGATGGTTATGGCTAGGGCTATGATAGGACGGACTTAGATTTACCTTTGGATGACTTGTGTTTATGAACGTAGCTGCTGTTAGAAATCACGGGTAGTTCTTGTCTGACCACGGCCGTGGTTTAGGTAGAACAAACCGTGATTTTCCCTGGTTCAAAGGATCTTGCCTTATATCTATAGAAAGTTGAAATCCTAAGTGTTTGTTGAGTTTGACCTACCCTAGGGTAGCCTAGTATAGTGACCAAGTGTTAGGAGAGACTTACCCGGTAATCCTTGCTCTTAGATTCTAAAGATAACAACCCTTAGGTAGTGGTGAGCCTAATAAGCCGCCATTGGATTAGTTGTGCTAGGATAGTTGTTTAGGACTTTCCTTTCCAAGACCTACCCGGTAAGGATAGGTTAGACCTCTAATTAACAATCCGGTTTGTGTAGAATTCCTATCCTTAGGTTCTTAGAGACTTACCCGGTAATGAGACCTTAGGAGTGGACTAGTTGGATCATGAGACCTACCCGGTAATTGATCCCATTTTAAGAAACACTTAATCCCAACATATCATAGTTAATCCAAGGAATGAATAGATAACTTGAGTCCTATGCCATAACCGGAACTTCCAACCCCTAGAATCCGTCTTTTCTCTCTTTGATCATTATCTTGTTTAGCTTGTTTATTTGTGTTGATTCTTAGTTTAGTTTGATTGTTTACTTTGTATGAATTGTGATCTTGGATTGATCACCAAAAACCAACCAAAAACATTTGAGATTTTCTTTTCTTTATTTCCTTCTTTTCTTTCAACCTAGATCTTTACTAAATTCAATCACAATTCGAATCAATTTCACCTTAGTCTTTGTGTTCGACCTCGGAATACTAACCCTTCTATAAACGTCCCGTACACTGCGGGTTTCGCTAGGTAGTTAGGAATTAGTTCGAGTTATAAATTTAAAACCCATTTGCGCATCACGATCTTAGCGTAACAAGTTTTTGGCGCCGTTGCCGGGGACTAGGTCTAGATTGAGTCTATTTTGTGATTGTTTCTAGTGTAGATCTTTCTTGTTGCTTTTGATCTCTTTTTGCATTGTGTCTTTGTTTTTCAGGACATCTATTACTCTTAGGTGTATGCGAAGATCTCGTGGCAAGGATTTAGCTCCATTCGATCCCGAACTGGAGAAAACCCTTCGATCTAGATCCAAGAATATCCGAAAAGAGAAAGAGATGGCCGGTAGAAATCTCCAAGCTGAGTTGGATGAAGCCTTAGAGCAAATAAGGCTAAGAGATGAACTCTTGGAGGAAGAAAGGAGACTTGCCAATGAGAGACAAGAGGAAACTAGGAGGGAGATTGAGGAGATTAGGCAAGCCCTCGTTCAAGGAGAACTTAATCGCCGACAACCTCCACCTCCTCCACCACAACCGCAGCCGGCGGCTAATATTAGGGTTGTGCCCATTGCCATTGAAGAGCCACAAACCCTAGCGAGGCGTATGGATCCGGCACAAAGAGCGCACCGTCCGGGTGTGAACTTAGGAGATCCCGCAGCCCACAACTATGAGCTCCGCCCTCAAGTTCTACAAATGATCCGGCATAATCAATTTGGAGGGATGGAAGGAGAGTCTCGTCATCAACATTTGATGAATTATGAGATCTTGATGGAGACTCTTAGACCGCCAAGATTGGAGAGCAACAACCATAAGCTAAGGGCTTTCTCCTTCTCTCTTAAGGATAAGGCCTTAGCTTGGTATCAATCTATTCCACAAGGGCGAGTTGGTACTTGGGAGGAGATGACAACCGAGTTTTTGACCAAGTTCTTCCCACCTTCCAAGACTACCGAGTTAAGAGGGAAGATCAATGCCTTCATGATGAAGGATAGAGAGAGTTTATTCAAGTCTTGGGAGAGGTTCAAAGATCTTCTTCTTGATTGTCCACACCATGGCATACCAAAAATTGAGCTATTGGAGTTCTACTTCAAAGGACTTGATGAAGATAGCCAATTCAAGCTCCAATCTCTTTCCAGTGGGACATTTATGGAGAAGCATGTAGATGAAGCTTGGGAGTTCGTGGAGAAGAAAGCTCTAGTGATTGAGAAGTACTCCCATAGGAAGAGTGAAGGAAGAAAGGCGGGAGCATACGAGGTGAGTGAAGTCACCATGAGCAATTTCAAGCTTAACGCCATCAAAAACGAGTTGAAGTCCTTGAGGGAGTTGTGTACTACAACTTTGAAGAACCAAGCAACTCCTCAAGTGTTTCCACAAGCCAACTTGTCTTCCAAGGAGGAGGATGTGAATTATATGGGAAGAAGCAACTTCAACAATCACCAAGGCCCAAGGAGTTTTAACAACAACCGGCAATTCAACAATTACCGGCCCAACCACAACCATCCCGGATTTTCTTACTCTAACCCGGATGGAGCCTTGAACCCTTCCTCCTCCACAAGCACAACACCACCATCAAGAGCTTCACAAGAACCTCCACCCGGATTTACTCAACCTCCAAAGGATAGAACCGAAATAATGTTTGAGCAATTGCTTGGAAGGTTGAGTGGTCTTGAGAGCACGGTGACTTCAATCTCTAAAGCTCAAAAGGTTTTGGAAGCACAAGTGTTCCAAAAAGATGGTGAAGCCCATAGAGACCTGGGAAAGCTTCCCGGAAGGACCGAAGACAACCCAAGAGGCCAAGTGTTGGCTATTACAACAAGGAGTGGGTTGAGTATGAGAGATCCTTTGCCCAAGGATGATGCTAAGGGAAAGCAAGTAGTGGTAGAAGAGGGAAAGTTGCAAGAAGATGGAGGCAAGGGCAAGGATGTAGAGCCAACCTATGTGGCACCGCCTCCATACAAGCCGCCACTACCGTTCCTACAATCAAGAGCAAGAGCTCGTTTGGACAATCACTTTGGTAAGTTCCTTGAACTAATGTCCAAATTACATATTAACATTCCGTTCATGGATGCCATTTTAGGAATGCCGGCATATGGCAAGTTTTTGAAAGAGATACTCTCCAACAAAAGGAAGTTGGAGGAGTATGGGGAGATAAGAATGACCAAGCGATCCTCGGAATTGATCCAAACAATGAAGGAGGAGATGCCTCCCAAGCTAAGAGATCCCGGATCTTTTTGTGTCCCAATTGGAGTGGGAGATGTTAAGTACGAGGCCCTTTGTGATCTTGGAGCGAGTGTAAGCATCATACCACTTGCACTTTGCAAAAAGGTTGGGCTAGGAGAGCCGAAACCGGTCAAGATGACCCTCTATATGGCGGATCGTTCTATCACTCATCCGGTTGGGAACCTAGAAGACATCCCGGTGCAACTAGGAGGATTCTATGTGCCAATTGATTTTGTAGTCTTGGACATTCCGGCGGATTATCCGGTTCCCATCATCCTAGGAAGACCCTTCCTAGCCACCTCCGGATGCCTAGTGGATTGCAAGAATGGAACTCTCTCCTTCAACATTGGAGAAGAGAACGTCAAGTTCAAGCTATCCACAATGACGAAAGGGCCAGCCCTTGATGAGGATCTTTTCAACATAATCGAGCAAGAGGAATCTAGGGAAATTGTGAGCTCGATTTTGATCAAGGATCCCTTGGAGAAGGTTCTTACCTTAAGTATGATGGAGGAAGGTGTTGAGGAGGCTTGCAATGAAGAGATCAAAGCCTTGGAAGCATTGGAAGAGGAGCCAAGAGTTGGATTTGAAATCCACGAAGAGGTGTTGAACAGCTGCAAGTTCCACGGTCGAGATTTAAGTTCCACGGCCGTCAAACTTTCTGGACAACTCCGGGAAGCAAGCTTAGCAAGAACCACGGCCGTGGAAGTTGAGCAATCCGTAATTCCAGCCGTGGTTTTCCCTGGACCAGTCCTTGATGATGGTCAAGCTTTTAGGAGCCATGAGGAATCTTCATTTGCTTTGGATTCATCTCATCCAACTTTATTTGGATCATCTTCAACCGATAAAGGTCCTCCTCAACTTGAACTCAAACCCCTCCCCTCTCATTTAAAGTATGCATTTCTTGGTGAAAACTCTACATATCCTGTGATTGTTAATGCATGCTTGAGTGACGATGAACTTGCTAAATTGTTGCATGAACTGAGATTGCATAGGAAAGCCATTGGCTATACTATTGATGATTTGGTTGGGATTAAGCCTTCTTTGTGCATGCATAAGATAATGATGGAAGATAACCACAAACCCTCTATTGAACATCAAAGGAGATTGAATCCTATAATGAAAGAGGTAGTCAAAAAGGAAATCATTAAGTTACTAGATGCGGGAATTATCTACCCTATCTCGGATAGTAAGTGGGTTAGTCCCGTTCATGTAGTTCCTAAGAAGGGTGGGATGACCGTAGTAACTAATGAGAACAATGAACTAATTCCGACTAGGACGGTTATGGGGTGGAGAATGAGCATCGATTATAGGAAGTTGAACATGGCCTCTAGGAAAGATCACTTCCCTCTCCCCTTCATTGACCAAATGCTAGAAAGGTTAGCTCAACACTCTCATTTTTGTTATCTAGATGGCTATAGTGGATTCTTCCAAATCTCTATCCACCCCGATGACCAAGAGAAAACGACCTTTACATGTCCATGGGGTACTTTTGCATATAGGAGAATGCCATTTGGGTTGTGTAATGCACCCGCCACCTTCCAAAGGTGTATGATGGCTATCTTTTCGGAATACATAGAAAATATCATGGAAGTGTTTATGGATGATTTCTCTGTTTATGGTTCTTCCTTTGACAATTGCTTGGCTAACTTGTCCTTAGTATTGCAAAGATGTGAGGAGACAAATCTTGTCTTGAATTGAGAAAAATGCCACTTCATGGTAAGTGAAGGCATTGTGTTAGGACACTTGGTGTCTAACCGTGGCATTGAGGTTGATAGGGCAAAAATTGAAACGATAGAGAAGTTGCCGCCACCTACCTCGGTGAAAGGGGTAAGGAGTTTCTTAGGGCATGCCGGTTTTTACCGGAGGTTTATTCAAGACTTATCTAAAATTTCTAAGCCTCTCACTAACCTACTAATGAAGGATGTTGATTTTGTCTTTTCCAAAGATTGTCTTGAAGTTTTTTGTAGGTTGAAGAACGCCTTGATCTCCGCACCTATCATGCAACCTCCGGATTGGAGTCTACCATTTGAGATCATGTGCGATGCAAGCGATGTAGCCGTAGGGGTTGTTTTGGGGCAAAGAAAAGATGGGCGCACTCATGCTATTTATTATGCTAGTAAGACGCTAGATGATGCCCAACTCAATTATGCTACCACCGAGAAGGAGTTGCTAGCGGTGGTGTATGCATTTGAGAAGTTCCGCTCATACCTTGTTGGAGCGAAGGTCATAGTTTATACGGATCATGCTGCGATCCGTTATCTACTTACAAAGAAGGATGCCAAACCAAGGTTGATTCGGTGGATCCTTCTTCTTCAAGAGTTTGATTTGGAAATACGAGATAAGAAGGGATCCGAAAACTCCGTGGCGGATCACCTTAGTAGATTGCCTCCATTAGAGCTTGGAAGAGACGACATTCCAATTGATGACTCATTCCGAGATGAGCAATTGCAAATGGTGGAGGAATGCTTGTTCCAAGTGTCTAGAGGAAATGAGCCATGGTATGCCGACATTGTGAACTACTTAGTGTGTGAGGAAGTGTCTCCCGGATTGACATATGCACAGAGAAAGAAGTTCTTCAACGATGTGAGGCATTACTATTGGAGTGAGCCACTCTTGTTCAAGAAAAGCCCGGATGGAATATTTAGAAGATGCATACCGGAAGATGAAATAGAGAGTGTGATCCGGCATTGTCACTCCTTACCATGTGGAGGCCATGCTAGCTCACACAAGACGTGTGCAAAGGTATTGCGATCCGGTTTTTATTGGCCTAACTTGTTTAAAGATGTGCAAGGTTTTGTAGCGGCATGTGATGCTTGCCAAAGGACGGGCAACATCTCAAGAAGGAATGAGATGCCCTTGAACAACATCCAAGAAGTCGAAATATTTGATGTGTGGGGTGTAGACTTCATGGGACCATTCCCTTCTTCATGTGGGAATCTCTTCATCCTATTGGCGGTGGACTATGTGTCAAGATGGGTGGAGGCAATCGCCTCTCCTACAAATGATGCCAAGGTGGTGGTACGGTTCTTCAACCGGGTGATCTTCCCTAGGTTTGGCACACCAAGGGTGATCATTAGTGATGGAGGAAAGCACTTCACCAATAGAAATTTTGGAGCGCTTTTGGCCAAGTATGGGGTGACTCACAAAGTGGCAACACCTTACCATCCCCAAACTAGTGGCCAAGTGGAGATTTCTAACCGAGAGATCAAGGCCATCCTTGAGAAGACGGTGTCTAGGACTAGAAAGGATTGGGCTATGAGGCTCAATGATGCCTTATGGGCATATAGAACCGCCTTCAAGACACCGATTGGCACCACTCCCTACAAGTTGGTCTATGGCAAGTCTTGCCATCTTCCGGTAGAGATGGAGCATAGAGCTTATTGGGCCATTAAGTGGGTAAATTTTGATCTCAAGGCGGCGGGAGAAAAGAGATTGCTTGAATTGAATGCCCTCGAGGAGATCCGGTTAGACGCTTATGAGAATGCCCGGATTTACAAAGAGAGAACCAAAAGATGGCATGACAAGAGGATCATCCCCAAGGAGTTGAGTGAAGGAGATCTTGTTCTTCTCTTCAACTCAAGGCTAAGACTCTTTCCCGGAAAGCTCAAATCAAGATGGACCGGGCCATATGTGGTGAAGAAGATCTTTTCTCATGGAGCCATTGAGATAGGAGGGGAACATTGTGGGAACTTTAAGGTGAATGGGCACCGATTGAAGAAGTATATCCCGGGAGCTCCGGTGGAGATAATTGCCCCACTTCACCTTGAGTAGACGCCCCCGAGTTTGGTCAAGCTAATGACCTTAAAGAAGCGCTTGGTGGGAGGCAACCCATTGGTAACATTTTTCTTTTCTTAATTTGCTTTTGTTTCTAGATTTTTCTATCTTTGTGTGTGTTTTGTCTACTTTGTGTGTGTGCTAGAACATTAGTGGCATTGGAGGCCTTGCTTGACATAGGAATGATGATGATGAAACCCTCATCAATTATGGGTGGAGCGGACGCGGAACTTGGACGGCTAGCGGTGCCTAGCGCGGGTCCCGAAGCTTTGATGGATGCTTAGAGCTCTCTACCATGGTGGAAAGGATCATCGAACATCAATTCACTATTGAGCAATCCCAAATACCATAACAAACCATTCTTACATTGTGAGAACCTTCTTTCACTCTCTTTACTTGTATACCACATTGGGGACAATGTGTTTCTAAGTATGGGGTGGGGTTTGCATGATCCTTTGCATGATGAGCATCTAGGATAGTTTAAAATCTTCACATGTCTTGCATTGTACATACTTAAAACAAAAATCCCATAAAAATTCAGAAAATTTAAAAAATTTTGTGCTTTCTAGGCTTGGATATGATCCTAATGATGAATCTTGTCTTGTGAATTGGCTATGGATGGCCTCATGTGTTAGGATTAATGAACGCATATGTGGACTTGAACTACTTCTCTTGAAATTCTATGAATGATTTGTGACCATGATGTTTGCCTAGAAAGGATTGAGTAGTGAAGATCGAAATTACATGATAGTTCTTGCATACCATCTAGGAACGAATGAGATAATTCAATCTTTCTCTACTTCTCATCTTAATCATGATTGCTTGAGTACCTCAATTGAGATAAAATTGACCTCTTTTAACCCATCCGGGAATAGGAGCATGCTAGTGTGTTGATGTGTGTGAAAAGCAAGTGTGAGGTGAAGTTGTTGATGAAAAGAACACCATGCATAAAACGCTGAATTTGTTGTGAAAAGTGTAGCCAATAATATAGGTTTGGGGACATTGGTTTAAATGACAAGTAACTCGGTACACTTCACATAATCGGGTGTTGGTGCCTTGCCAAAGTCAAATGAACCAATAGTCCTAACGAGCTTTGGTATGTGTGCCCGGTGTGGATGCACCTCGAAAACTAAGAAAAAGCCCGAGGACGGCTAATCACCAAGGTTTCGGCTTTTGTACACCAATGCCATTGTCTCAAAAACAAGTCAAAGAAAAAGAAAAGAAAGAAAAGATAGAGGAAAATATAGACTTGAGGGAAGTTGATCGAGGACAAGGATGTGGAGTTAGTTCCATTCCCGGATTAGCATCACATAATCTAGAAATCCCCACCCAATCACTACATTTCTTGGCCCTTTTATCTCACAAGACCTTATGACCTATTTGCATGTTTGTAAGACTTAGTGATTTAGATTGGATGTACTCTTGACCTTCTTGACTTCTTCATCCTTACATTTCATGCATACTTTTGAGTTAAGTACATGTAACACCCCGAATCCGCGGGACTCGGAGTGTCACATTGGGCTAGGATCTCACAATGGATCCTGACCCTAGCCTGACAACAAGTTCACTGGACCTTACAACATGGCACTGACAGATATAAAACAAATACATAAAACAGTATAAACTGTATGACCCAAAGTAAACAACAACATAGCCGAGTATATAAAACGACATCCTCACATAGGAGGTACAAAAGATCATCCTCACACAGGAGGGGAAACACAACAACCCCAAACCAACCACCTAATGTACGAGAGTCCTCGGCCTGTCACCCTGCCAGATCACCCAGTAGCGCCTAACCTGTAAACATCTACAACACGGTATAAAACCGTTAGCTAACCATACATATATGAGGTAATGCATAAGCACAAGCACAATCATGAAAGATAAACACATCAGCATGCTATCACACATTTACCCATTTATTATCTTTATATAATAACCATTCACTCAAAAACCGTATATATATATATATAGATAGATGAAAGTATGTGACACGAGGACCGATACATCCCCGCCTCTGAGTACAATGTCCAGCTGTACGAGTATCGGTCACACAATCCGTGTACCCTATGGGAGTGGATTGCGCCCTTCCTGTAAACCAGTCTGGCCTGACATCAGAGAACCTCCCAGACTCCACGGCGGGATGAAAGGGAAAGGTTATCACAGCCACGCAGTGGGGCAGTCAATAGAACATAGGTCGATAAAAACGACAACTCATGATATCATAGCAAACATATAAAGCACACACCACTCATGCAAACACCCAATATAGGGATGGTAGCTAAGTAAGTCCTACGGACTTACCTCAACCTTGTACAAACTCAACCACGATCACCTCTACACTGGAGGGACAACACGGCCTATATCAACCTCTATTCATCAAAGGGGTCACACCTAGACCCAAAGGGATCCATAAGGATCATACTCAATCTATGAGCCTCACAACCAACTAAACCTCAATATCTCAGCATAGCTCACAATTCCTCAAATCTCAAGATAGTATCTAATCAACATTTCTCAATCTCAATTTTAATCCTAATTTAATTAATTAACCTTTAATTAATTAATTAGATTCCGCAAGAATAACGTTTTGCCCGCAGGCAATTTCTAAACCCCCTGTCATCAGATTTCATCAAACAAGAACCCATAATCACCAGAATAATATAACGACCATAATGGAATTTCTAATTGTCCTATTTGACAAGCCTAAAGTCAATTTAGGCCAAATCGCAGTACGGAAAACGAATAAATTCATAACTTATTCGTTACTAACCCGATATACGAACCGGAAGAAGGTACAGACTCCTTGCGATACGGGGAGTAAGAGCACGGTATAAAACCTTATGTTTGATGACTTGCGGTGGTCCGTCGGCGTTCCGATAGCGGTAAACGGAAGCTTTTCCAAAAAGCTAACAAACGGAAAATAGATTTGTACCAAGATGAAGAGAACAAGATAAGGGACTCGTTGGTACAAACGGATTTGAAAATGGATCAAAGATGGAGGATGTAGAAGAGATTGAAGGAGGGTCGAATGTTTCGCTTCTTCACTCGCTTTCTTTTATCCGTAAGTAATTGAATTGCAATTGAAATTGGGATAGGAAGAAGATACTGCAACCGCCTCTCTGCAATATATATTAACATATACTTATATATAATATAATATATATATATATATATTATATATGTAGTACATGTAAGAAGCTTCTGACGTTTCTTCTTTTGCTTTTGATTTATATATATATATATATATATATATATATATATATATATTATAATGATGTTTATCTAACACATTTAATTAAAACACGGTTATAATTTCCGGTCTTTAAATTTTATCAAATTGGAATAGAAATTTCGGAATCTTATCGGGATAGTTAATCCATAACTATCTCGTAAAAGGGGCATTCCTAAGCCGCATTTCTTAACCGCTAAGAATCGGAATAGCGACTCTTTTGGCCGTTTTGTCTTTCCATATTATTTCATATCTAGGACATATCCGATGTCCTGATCATTTCTCTCAACTGTATTTCTATTAATTGGAGCTCCCAAATGCTCCAAATAACACCGGAGGGTAAAAATAGTTACCCGGGGGAAAAAGTAAAAATTTCCCCAAACGTCCAAAATTACACCAGAAACATAACGGTGTGACTCTTACTCATCACTTGCGAAATCTTCGCGAGTTATATGTTAATTACTATCAACGATTAAGTTAATCAACATTAATTAGAATTCGGAAATCCTAGCTATTACATCACACACCCCTAAAAAAAAGTTTCGTCCCGAAACTTGAACAATTCCCAAATCCTCTCGGACCCATACGCCGAGGTATAACTCTCACTCTTTCTATCGGAGGTATCACATCTCCGTTCAAAAGATCATAACCTATAACAATCTATAACCTCAAGTATAAACATGGAGGAATCATCATCTCCAGGAAATAGGGCCATAACACTACCCAAAGGCGTAGAGGAATCACGTCTCTCGCTATACCACATCAGAAGGCATAGAGGAAGGACATCTCTAGCCAAAACATATCATAGGCATAGAGGAAATACGTTTCTAGCCAACCCATAAACATATATATCTCATGGAGGAATCACATCTCCACTGAACTATGTCCATCAAGGTAGCATGGAGGAAAGAACCATCTCCAGCTGAATCCTAATCCCACTCAAATAGCATGGAGGAAAGAACCATCTCTAGCTATAAATATGATCATACTCGGGTAGCGTGGAGGAAGTAATCATCTCCAGCTATAGCATACATCACGCTAGCACATCAAGATCTACTAAGATCATAAATCACATCACAACTAGCATGGAATAACATATCAAGGCATATAAGCACATAAGCACAACATTCATCAAGATAGCACTAAGATATACTCGTGCTCCCACAAATGGGTATGTCCTAACATATACTCTGGATAGTTCCTCAGGACACTATCCTCAGTCTCTCACATAGCCTCTTCAGGTCTTCATCTCGACCATCATATCCTCAATATGGGAATGTCTTTCGAATGCAAGCGTTTTATATCTCCTTCCAAGAATGTAATCAAATGATCAACAAAAGTGTGGTTGGACTCAACCACCAAATCATCGTAACTCACAAGGTGTCTCGAGTCTGGTATATACTTCCTCAGTTGAGACATATGAAACACTGGGTGGATATCCTCTATCTCAGAGGCAAAGCTAAACATCATGCTACCTTCTCTGTACTGGTCGATCTCAAATAAATCATCATATTGGAAACTCGGTTCCCTTTCCATATTAACACGTCTAACGTCTCGCAACTGAGATACTTACAGCCGGACATGAACTCTCGCTTAAACTTTAGAGGTTAACGCCTCTTGTCTACATATAATATATGGTGACTCTGTACAGCCAACATTCTTCCTTCAATCAACGTTACTTGAACTATAAAATCCTGAATCTGGTAAGGTGTTATTCCACTACTACTGCTAGATCACTTCTAGCATAAGGATATACGACATCTATGTCTATATATATTGCCTCATAGGGCCATCCCAGAAAGATGCATGTCCTTCATTGTTATATAATAAACTCATTAATGGAAGGTAATATAACCATCCACGTTTCCCATTCGACTTACAACTTATAATAGATCTGTAAGATCTAGATGATCCTCTCTAACTGACCATCTGTCAGGGGGTGAAGTGTAGTCATGAGGTACAGACTCGTCCCCAAAGCAGTCTGAATCTGCTGCCTAAAATCTCAAAGTAAAAACATCTATCTCGATCAGAAATGATCATTCTCGGTATACCATGGAGTCTCACTATCTGTCTAGTGTACTCCTCAGCCAATTCATTCACTAGCCACGTCCTTCTAATAGAAATGAAACGTGCCGGTTTCATTAATCTGTTACCAACAATCCAGATAACATCAATCTTCTATTGGGTCACAATCCCATAACAAAGTCCATAGATATGTCCTCCCAAATTCTACTATTGCACTAGTAGTGGGTGGGGCTTATCTCTAGATCGGAAATACTCTATCTGGACCTGCTGACAGGTTACACACTATATCACAAATCTGGTAATATCGGCTTTATACAATATAATCGTCTTATCTCGTGGTACATCTTGTACCTGAATGTACTGAATAAGGCATACAGTGGGTATACCGTAATATTCTCTGTCTCCATTTGCATCAACAAGTACACAAAAGCGGTCATGACTCTTCATCAGTCCATCTACTCCCATGGAGAACTATGGTGCCTCCGTACGAGACATCCTTTCTCTAAACCTTGTCAAGGTCGGGCAGGTCTCTTGCTTCTATTGGACTTCATCCAACAGACCGGGTAGAACCTCTGAGGTATAACTGGGTATCCTCATCAAGGAACTGATTGTTCAACTCTAGCCAAGCTAGATCTCTCTGAAGTTGAGGCTGAACTATCAGTCTCACAATCATCTTCTCTTGGAGCGTCTTTCCACTCAAGTTATCAACGACAACGTTCAACTTCTCTGAATAATATGGAATCTTCAAGTCAAATATTCAACCCTTGTTGCATAAAATATACTTCAGATTCCTATGATCTATAGAAACCTGACATGAAGATCAAACCGGTACGGTCTTCTCAAAAAACCCGCAAATGAATACGTAATCATATAAAATCCTTCCTCAAAGAATTGGTAGCAATCGGTTGAGCCGAGAAAACTACGTATTCATTAATGTTCATAAGTGTCTCCCATGTTACAACATACTTAATTCTCGCCAGGTCAACCATGATCCCACTGGTGGAGACAACATGGCCTAAAAAGGCTATCACTGGCATCTCAACTTACACTTAGAGAGCGTAGCATACAACCCTCTATCTCTCGAAATCTGTAGAACGGTCCTCAGACGATCGGTCTACTATTCTCTGCTATGAGAGTATACCGACATGTCATCCATGGAGTCCACCACCAACTAATCAAGGAAGTCGATGAAGATACTATTCATCAACTCCATAAAACTACTAAAACATTCGTCAACCCAAATGAAATCACTACAAACGCGTAGTGTCCATAACGGGTATGGGATGCTATCTCATACACATGCTGCTCTCTCATCCATGACTAGGGATATCTTGAGCATAAAGGAATCCTGAAAACACAATTACTTCTTGAAGTTAACTCGTCAGGTCGTCAATACGGAACATGGAACCCACTAGGGTAAACCCGTTTCAGTCAACTTTTCAAGTTATCAGTACAATATCTCAACAAGCACCATATAGTGTGGCTTTCCCATTCAATCTTGTATCATACTTCAACTCGATAACAATGTCCACACTCCGTTGAGGTGGCAACTAGACGGTTCAGTAACACGTCTATAAACTCATAAACAACTGGAATACCTTCAATTGTTGGACTATCTCGCTCCTTCATGGTATAACACTAGAAGGCGTCATATCCATGTGCTATCAGCTCGCTGCTCGTACAGTTCTGATGACAAACCCGTCTCTTCAAAGGTCTTAACCTTAGAAGACCTCTATTTACCATCTCAGTAAAGACTATAATATCCTTACTCTTAATATCTAACACCGCATGATATCTATTCATCCAAACCATACACATAATGACTTCCTCATGCACCTACAACATGACAAAGAAGTCTGCAACCATACACGGGTCCTTGAAATAAGAGAACAAACACGCATCTCACGGGTATCTCAGACCCAAAAAGGTAATCTTGTAAAGGAAAATCCACCTTCTACTATATACCAAAATTCAACCATTAACGCATGCATCGAAAGACAAGAAATGCATAGTACTCATAACAAACAAAACTCAACATGGTAAACCATTAACGAGAATGGTACCTATAACAGCTAACACTCGTAGCTCCTCTACATATCATCACTCAATGTCAGATGCATGCTCCTCAGGTATCACTAAGGTCATTACTATAGCCTCCACTTCTACTCTTTTAGCACCGGAAAGAGGAAGGTCTTGTTGGGAAGAAACACCACCGTGCTGACAGAAAGGGCCAGATGGCCTAGCTCACCACAAGTGAAACAAGCTATCAGTGCCAAAGGGCACACAGAACGCAAATGATCTGGATAGCCACAACTGAAACATAATCATCCCATCCTTGCAACCTGTGCAACTGAAGGGTAACTCGACCTTCGTCGTCCACCTGCAATGATCTCACTCTTGAAGGGAACCTGTAAAGGCAATGCCTTGCCCTGTCGACAAAACTTCGCTCTATGCCTTGCTTTACCACACGTAAAGCATATGATGGGCACCTTTGGGCACACAACTCGCCAGTGTCCCAACTTCCACGTAATTAAAACACTGTAGTTCCTTGTCAGTCATCTTCATGGCCAAAGGATCACTAGATTGTCCTGATATCGGACTTGGTTCCCCATTCATCATCTTTGCTTCTCCAGTAACTGATTCAGTCCATTGCTTCTTTCCGGATCCAGAAGCTTCAGTTGATCTCACAATTGTTGGTAAATCTGGTGCCGATCTACCCGCTATCACCGCTTCATATACTTGTTACATATATTCTTGAAACTTGGATCTATTCATGAAGACACGATCAGCCTCTTCAAACTCGTTCTCTGCCATAGGTGAAACAATAGCGGAAACTGGTCCCTAACTTATCACCATTGGAGGAAGAGGGGGTGTACCCCTACCTCATCCCACTACAGATACTACTCTAGTCTGAGTCATCTGTAGGATATACGCACCTAATCTTATAAGGCTATATATATGCCATAGGTATCGATATGTATATAACACATCCACATAATCCATAGTACACAAAGATATATATACATATCTACGCTGCAGAGATCCATGGCAGAGGTGACGACTTCTCGTACATTCTATCCCAAAACCACACTTAAAACCAAAACCTTTGAAAACGTCAGATCCCATGTGGGCTCTGTTTATTTTACCTATCAAACCTCATTGCAGGTAGCAAGTACCATTGTTGTCAACCTGGGCTCTGATACCAACTCTGTAACACCCCGAATCCGCGGGACTCGGAGTGTCACATTGGGCTAGGATCTCACAATGGATCCTGACCCTAGCCTGACAACAAGTTCACTGGACCTTACAACATGGCACTGACAGATATAAAACAAATACATAAAACAGTATAAACTGTACGACCCAAAGTAAACAACAACATAGCCGAGTATATAAAACGACATCCTCACATAGGAGGTACAAAAGATCATCCTCACACAGGAGGGGAAACACAACAACCCCAAACCAACCACCTAATGTACGAGAGTCCTCGGCCTGTCACCCTGCCAGATCACCCAGTAGCGCCTAACCTGTAAACATCTACAAAACGGTATAAAACCGTTAGCTAACCATACATATATGAGGTAATGCATAAGCACAAGCACAATCATGAAAGATAAACACATCAGCATGCTATCACACATTTACCCATTTATTATCTTTATATAATAACCATTCACTCAAAAACCGTATATATATATAGATAGATGAAAGTATGTGACACGAGGACCGATACATCCCCGCCTCTGAGTACAATGTCCAGCTGTACGAGTATCGGTCACACAATCCGTGTACCCTATGGGAGTGGATTGCGCCCTTCCTGTAAACCAGTCTGGCCTGACATCAGAGAACCTCCCAGACTCCACGGCGGGATGAAAGGGAAAGGTTATCACAGCCACGCAGTGGGGCAGTCAATAGAACATAGGTCGATAAAAACGACAACTCATGATATCATAGCAAACATATAAAGCACACACCACTCATGCAAACACCCAATATAGGGATGGTAGCTAAGTAAGTCCTACGGACTTACCTCAACCTTGTACAAACTCAACCACGATCACCTCTACACTGGAGGGACAACACGGCCTATAAACAAGGCATAAAGAGATATATCAACCTCTATTCATCAAAGGGGTCACACCTAGACCCAAAGGGATCCATAAGGATCATACTCAATCTATGAGCCTCACAACCAACTAAACCTCAATATCTCAGCATAGCTCACAATTCCTCAAATCTCAAGGTAGTATCTAATCAACATTTCTCAATCTCAATTTTAATCCTAATTTAATTAATTAACCTTTAATTAATTAATTAGATTCCGCCAGAATAACGTTTTGCCCGCAGACAATTTCTAAACCCCCTGTCATCAGATTTCATCAAACAAGAACCCATAATCACCAGAATAATATAACGACCATAATGGAATTTCTAATTGTCCTATTTGACAAGCCTAAAGTCAATTTAGGCCAAATCGCAGTACGGAAAACGAATAAATTCATAACTTATTCGTTACTAACCCGATATACGAACCGGAAGAAGGTACAGACTCCTTGCGATACGGGGAGTAAGAGCACGGTATAAAACCTTATGTTTGATGACTTGCGGTGGTCCGTCGGCGTTCCGATAGCGGTAAACGGAAGCTTTTCCAAAAAGCTAACAAACGGAAAATAGATTTGTACCAAGATGAAGAGAACAAGATAAGGGACTCGTTGGTACAAACGGATTTGAAAATGGATCAAAGATGGAGGATGTAGAAGAGATTGAAGGAGGGTCGAATGTTTCGCTTCTTCACTCGCTTTCTTTTATCCGTAAGTAATTGAATTGCAATTGAAATTGGGATAGGAAGAAGATACTGCAACCGCCTCTCTGCAATATATATTAACATATACTTATATATAATATAATATATATATATATTATATATGTAGTACATGTAAGAAGCTTCTGACGTTTCTTCTTTTGCTTTTGATTTATATATATATATATATTATAATGATGTTTATCTAACACATTTAATTAAAACACGGTTATAATTTCCGGTCTTTAAATTTTATCAAATTGGAATAGAAATTTCGGAATCTTATCGGGATAGTTAATCCATAACTATCTCGTAAAAGGGGCATTCCTAAGCCGCATTTCTTAACCGCTAAGAATCGGAATAGCGACTCTTTTGGCCGTTTTGCCTTTCCATATTATTTCATATCTAGGACATATCCGATGTCCTGATCATTTCTCTCAACTGTATTTCTATTAATTGGAGCTCCCAAATGCTCCAAATAACACCGGAGGGTAAAAATAATTACCCGGGGGAAAAAGTAAAAATTTCCCCAAACGTCCAAAATTACACCAGAAACATAACGGTGTGACTCTTACTCATCACTTGCGAAATCTTCGCGAGTTATATGTTAATTACTATCAACGATTAAGTTAATCAACATTAATTCGAATTCGGAAATCCTAGCTATTACAGTACAATTGTCTTTCCATGCTTTCATTTGTTTGATGCATGATTGCTTTTCCTTTGTCATGAAACATGACTTTGAAGGTGATCCAAAATTAGAAGCACAAACCCAAAAAAAAAAAATTTGCCATTTTTCTGCATACATAAATCATGTCATCTCTTAGTCTATAGTTGGGAATTTGCTCGGGGACGAGCAAACCTTAAGTATGGGGTATTTTGATAACACGATTTATGACTTAGTTTTAGGTAACAATTTAGATAGATTTCTCACTCATTCATGCATGGTTTAGCACTAGTTCACGACGTTTTGCACTCAATTCATGTATTTTGCCGAGATAGACGTCTACACGGACTTGTGCGTGTTTTATAGGTATTTCGGGAGATTTAGGAGCAAAACGATACGTTTGAGGATCGTTCATCTAGATGACACACCCTCGGACTCATTAGGACACAAGTTAAAGGCTAAGGAAGACTCATGGAGCCTTGCCAACACTTGCCATGCACCAAACCACAGCTTAATGATCCAAGGCGAAGTTTCTGCACAGAATCACGGTTCTCTGACACTCCACGGCCATGGAATCAACCGTGGATTTTGCCAGATTCTTGTGACAGCTGTGCCACGACTCTCATGGCCAGCTCATGCAAGTTTGTTATAAAAGTGGTCCTTCATGGACTGTGAGAGGCAGCTGGGAGTTGGGGAGTAGCTCATCCATTATCTATTTCTCTCTAACAAGAAATATTCTCTCAACAAGAAGTTTTTTTAGGAAGGAAAGTGTCAAAGAGAAGAAGAAGAGCTCCATTGAAGAGGAGGAGAAGAACACACACCATCACCACACTTGATAGTTTTATTCCGGATTTTATTTCTAAGAGTTGTATGAATCATTGAACCTTCCTTTGGAAGGATTGTAAGTTGTTCTAATTCTATTTTCAGCTTGGTTTTCTTTTAGTTCACTTGTCCATCTCTGTTCCTTCATTATCTTGCAATGGATGTTATGATTTTATGTTTGTTTGTTTCGATTTCTATTATGAACGTTGTAGGCTAAATTGATGTGGTTCTAGGGTAAGGAAGGGATGGTTATGGCTAGGGCTATGATAGGACGGACTTAGATTTACCTTTGGATGACTTGTATTTATGAACGTAGCTGCTGTTAGAAATCACGGGTAGTTCTTGTCTGACCACGGCCGTGGTTTAGGTAGAACAAACCGTGATTTTCCCTGGTTCGAAGGATCTTGCCTTAGATCTATAGAAAGTTGAAATCCTAAGTGTTTGTTGAGTTTGACCTACCCTAGGGTAACCTAGTATAGTGACTAAGTGTTAGGAGAGACTTACCCGGTAATCCTTGCTCTTAGATTCTAAAGATAACAACCCTTAGGTAGTGGTGAGCCTAATAAGCCGCCATTGGATTAGTTGTGCTAGGATAGTTGTTTAGGACTTTCCTTTCCAAGACCTACCCGGTAAGGATAGGTTAGACCTCTAATTAACAATCCGGTTTGTGTAGAATTCCTATCCTTAGGTTCTTAGAGACTTACCCGGTAATGAGACCTTAGGAGTGGACTAGTTGGATCATGAGACCTACCCGGTAATTGATCCCATTTTAAGAAACACTTAATCCCAACATATCATAGTTAATCCAAGGAATGAATAGATAACTTGAGTCCTATGCCATAACCGGAACTTCCAACCCCTAGAATCCGTCTTTTCTCTTTGATCATTATCTTGTTTAGCTTGTTTATTTGTGTTGATTCTTAGTTTAGTTTGATTGTTTACTTTGTATGAATTGTGATCTTGGATTGATCACCAAAAACCAACCAAAAACATTTGAGATTTTCTTTTCTTTATTTCCTTCTTTTCTTTATTTCCTTCTTTTCTTTCAACCTAGATCTTTACAAAATTCAATCACAATTCGAATCAATTTCACCTTAGTCTTTGTGTTCGACCTCGGAATACTAACCCTTCTACAAACGTCCCGTACACTGCGGGTTTCGCTAGGTAGTTAGGAATTAGTTCGAGTTATAAATTTAAAACCCATTTGCGCATCACGATCTTAGCGTAACAGTCTTCAACTGTCTAGACGCATATGCAATCACTCTACCACGCTTCATCAACACACATCCCAAGCCTAGCTTGGATGCATCACTGTAAACCACAAAATCCTCTGTACCCTCCGGTTGTGCCAAGATAGGAGCAGAAGTCAAACGTCTCTTCAGCTCCTCAAAACTCTGTGTACACTGCTCAGACCATACAAACCTGGTGGTCTTCCTCAACAAACTGGTAAGTGGACGACCAATCACAGAAAGTTTCTCCACAAACTGTCGGTAATAAGGGGCTAGGCCAAGGAAGCTGCGTACTTCCTTGACGTTCGTCAGTGTCGTCCATGCTGCTACAAACTCTATCTTCACCGGATCAACCTTGATCCCGTCGTCGGAGACAACATGACCCAGGAATGCTACCTTCGGCATCCAAAAACTCGCACTTAGAGAACTTGGGCGTACAGTTCTTTATCTCGCAAAACTCGCAAAACTGTCCTCACATGTTCTGCATGCTCCTCTTTGCTACGAGAGTACACCAGGATGTCGTCTATGAAGACCACTACAAAATGATCCAGGAAGTCGATGAAGATGTTGTTCATCAACTACATGAAGACTGTTGGGGCATTCGTGAGCCCAAATGTCATCACTACAAGCTCGTAGTCTCTATATCGGGTCCCAAATACCGTCTTGTGCACATCCTGCTCTCTCACCCTCAACTGGTGATAACCCAAGCGCAAGTCAATCCTGAAGAACATCGTCGCTCTCTGAAGCTGATCTAACAAGTCATCTATGCGAGGTAACGGATACTTGTTCTTGATGGTCACCTTGTTCAACTCTCTATAGTCAATGCACAACCTCAATGATCCGTCCTTCTTCCACATGAAGAGGACATGCACAATCTCAATGCCACGTCTTATTCGATGGATTCTCTTGCTTTAAGAGTTTGACTTAGAGATCCGCGATAAGAAGGGATCCGAAAATTCAGTTGCGGATCACCTCAGCCGGCTACCACCCTCTTCACGCGAGAGGGACGAACCACCCATAGACGATTCGTTCCTGGATGAGCACTTGCATTTGTTGGAACATTTGATAGACTTCTTTATCTCACCCCATGATGAAGGTGAAGTATGGGGTGAGGACACCTTCCAACATGTTTAGGGATAGAGCTCACCAATTCTCTTGATTCTTCTTCATCATAGATGTTGAAGATATTATCCTCCAACGGCTCTCCTTTCATTGCAGCAAGCAATGCAAACTCCACTTGATCTCCGCTAATGTTAAATTGCAACTTGGCGTTCTTACAATCCACATTGCAACCCGAAGTTGCTAGAAATGGTCTCCCCAGAATGATAGGAATGGGATAATCTGTGGGAATATCAAGCATAACAAAGTCTATAGGTAAATAGAAGCTACCTAACTTAACCGGAATATCAAGCATAACAATGAATGATAGGATGGGTAATGGAGCGATCCGCCATATATAATCTTATCTTCACCGGCTTGGGTTCTCCAAGTCCGATCTTCACACATAGCTCCAGCGGGATGATGCTCACGTTGGCTCCTAGATCACACAACGCCTCACAAGTATCATCCCCAACTTGAATGAGAATGCAAAATGAGCCGGGATCTCTCAACTTAGGTGGCATCTTCTCCTTCATGATTCGAATGAGCTCCGAGGATTTAGATGTCATCTTTACTTCACCAAAGTCTTCCAGCTTCCTCTTCCTTGATAGAATCACTTTTAATAACTTCCCATAAGCGGGCATCCCTAGAATAGCATCAAGGAAAGGGATGTTAATATGTAATTTATTCATCAAGTCAAGGAACTTACCAAAGTGCTTGTCTAGATGTGCTCTGGCCCTTGACTGGGGGAATGGAAGTGGTGGTTTATATGCAGGAGGTGGGACATAAACTTCAGTTTTGTCTGACGCTTTCTGAGGTTCCACCTCGGATGGTACCTCGACCGAAGTGTTCTTCGTCTGTACGTGGACCGAGGTGTTCTTCATCTGCACTGGCATTGACCGAGGCACTAGATCTGCAGTTTTCAGTCCAATTCTCGTCGTTATTGCCATGATCTGTCCTTTAGGATTGCTCTCTGTCCTTGCTGGGAGCTTCCCTGGATCTCTTGGCGCTTCATTCGCCTTGTTAAAGAATTGTTGTTCTAAGTCCTTTTGTGCATTCGAAAATGAATTCATGGACGTCTCCATAGCATTTAGCTTGATCAAGATGGCCTCCAGCACTGCATCTTTGTTCGCTGGCTAGGATGAGCTTGATCCAGGCTCCTGGCTCTTCAATGGAGTAGAAGAAGAAGAAAGGAAAGGATTAGAAGAATTATTAGAATTGGAGTTAGAGTAAGGGTTACCCGAATTTTGATTGTTAGATCTCCAATTGTTGCTGTTGGAGCCTCTATTGTTGTTGTAGTTGTTGTTCCGGGAACCATTGTTGTTGTTCCTTGAACCTTGATATCCTCCCTCCTCCTTTTTGGTGTGAGCAACCAAAAGGTCCTTCAATTTCTTCACATCATTCTTGAGGGAAATGAGTTGATTATCATTTGATGGGGCCTCTTGGAAATTAACTCTCTTAACTCCAGTTTCAGCTCCTTGGTGGGAGTATTTCTCCATGTGCAAAGCTTGTTTCTCAATGAACTCCCAAGCTTCGTCATTCGGCATGTCCATAAATGTGCCGGCAGATAGTAGTTGAAGGTTGAATTGGGTAGCTCCATCCAATTCCTGGAAGTAAATCTCCATCAACTCTATCTTTGAAATCCCATGATGTGGGCAATCCAAAAGAACATCTTTAAATCTCTCCCATGACTTGGACAAACTCTCCTTGTCCTTCATGATAAATGCATTGATCTTCCCTCTCATTTCAGCAGTTTTGGAGGGGGGAAAGAATTTTGTTAAGAACTCCGTCGTCATCTCCTCCCAAGTGTTGATCTTTCCGGGAGGAAGAGACTGATACCGAGTAAGCGCCCTGTTTTTCAAAGAAAAGTAAAAAGGCCTTAGCTTGTAATTATTATTTTCCATCCTTGAATGTCTTAAGGTCTCCATCAAAATCTCATAGTTTTGTAAATGTTGATGCGGAGACTCCCTCTCTAAACCTCCAAACTGGCATTGGCGGATCATGGATAGAACTTGCGGTCGAAGTTCATAATCATGCTCCGCTGGATCTCCTAGGTTGACTCCTGGACGCCTCACTTGCTGGTTTGGGTCCACCCTCTGCCCTAGGGTTTGTGGAATACCTACAACAAGAACATCTCGGAAAAGCATCCAAGGTGGAAGTATCTCGGCCGGGGTAGCTGGAGCGGGATCTTGCCTCGGTCGAGGGTCTGGTCGATGCAGAATCTAAGCTCGTAACTCAGCCATATCTGCTTCAATCTCTGCAGCTCTGGTGCGATTTTGCTCCCTCTCGCACTGCAGTTCTTCCCTATTGAGGCGTAGTTGTTCCATCGCCTCATTCAATTCAGCCTCAAGATCGCAATCGTCTCGATTGGCCATTTTCGCTTCTTTCAAACGTCTTTTGTATGTCTTTTCTAGTTCGGGATCGTAAGGAACAATTTCCTTCCCAGCACGAGTCCTACGCATAAACCTAAGAAGAAGAACCTGCGAAAGTCACTCAAGTAGAGTGGTTAGTAACAACAGGGGCAATAGCCCCGAAAGACTACCGCAACCGGCTCGGTCTAGACCAAGTCCCCCGCAACGGCGCCAAAAACTTGTTCGCTCCAAACGGTGTGTGCAAGCTTTAAATTTATAACCGAGGAAATATGCTTAAACAAGGATGCGAACCCGCAGTGTACGGATCAATTATAGTAAAAGAAAGAATTCCGGGGTGTCGATCTTAGGGACTTAGGTGAAACAAAGCAAGTATAGGTTGTCAATATTGCAAATAACCACAAAAGCGATTAAAACAATCAAGAGATGATAATAAGGTTAATAAAGGGGAATATGCAAATTCTAGGGATTAAAGCATCTAGTTGTGGTTCCAACTCAAATCTCAAGATAAGCGGACAAAGTTGAGATTTTGCAAAGGGAAGGTGTTTCTAAAGTGGAATAGATTACCGGGTAAGTCTCACTATTCACTAATCTCAAACCAAAAGCTCCTATTACCGGGTAAGTCTCAAGGTACTAAGGAAAGTAATTATAATCTCAAACCAACACACCAACTAAGGGAATACAATCAACCTTTACCGGGTAAGTCTCAGGCTAACTCACAAAGATGGGATGAAGGCACACTCAAACCCCAATAAAGGATAAACCTTTATAACCTACACTTATGATCTTGGGTAAACAAACTAAGGAATCACTGGGTAAGTCTCATCCTAGGCTTCCATTGAACCAAGAAAGGTGTAATAAGAATAGGATTTGGCAAACTCTAACACATAATTCTCAGTTACGGATAAGAAAAGGTCACCTCGGTCAGTCAAGTTCTACCCCGGCCGAGATGTTCATTGACTGAACGAGATGTTCTAGGGTTAAGGATAAAGACTCGAGCTTTCAGGGTCCTACTGGGATTAAGATTATTCTATCATTGTCTTTCCCACAACTTTCAGCCAATTATCCTAGAATCGCACAAGGAAATTAGTCACTTATCATCATGAAAGCAATAATCAAATATATGGGAAGAGAATGAATATTTGAACACAAAAACCTTAAGAACAAGGCTTCAATAACTGAATCAAATATCAAACAAATCAGCGTTCCTCAATCACAAATCACACAAAGACAACAAACCAAAGGGAATCTAAGAAAGTCTTACAAATCCCCTTAAAAGCTATCTCAAGCTATAAACCTCCTTCCTTCAATCTTCAAACTTCCTTCAAAGCTTTCAAAAAATCCTCTCTTTGCTGGTTATTCTCACCCTCTAAGCATGCTTTAACTTGTGGAAAATCCAACCCTTTATATAGGAGAATTCTCTTCTAAAGATAATAATATTTTAAAAAGATAATATCCTAATAAAATATATCCTATCTCCCAAATATATGATCTTCCTTCCAGAAATCCAGCCCAAAAATATAAGATCTCTCCTTCCAAAAATAAAAGATCTCAGCCAAAAAAAATATATCTCGCCGCGTCAGGATATTCGCCTCGGTCGGGGCGCTCCTCTAGATCACCTCGGTCGAGGTGACACTGTAGCTGGCCGAGGTGAATCTCAGCTGAAGGTGAAATCTCTTAAATCTGGTCCAAAGTAAATCTTCTTTGTTAATTTCTTGCTTCCTGAGCTTTCTTTTAAGCTCCTAAATGTAGCTCCAATGACTCCTTTGCTCCTTAGCTCCATTTCGATCCAAAATGTGCCAATTTACCTACGATTACAACGAAACTTGGTGTAGACCTTGATTCCTGTAAAGGTAGATAAAACGACAATATAATCACATAATATACATTCAAACATGCAAATTATTGAAGATAAAACGTCTAAACAAGTCCCAAAATATAGACTATAATACATGCTATCATAAACCATGAATTAGAATGGTACCTGTAGTAGCTGGCGTTAGCGGCTCCTCGGCGCTCCTCAATTCAAAAATTCTACCATGTGCTCCTCTAGTATCAGTGGTGCTCCCACCACGACCTCTACCTCTACTCGATCCGGGAATAGATTCTTAAGTAAAAGGACGATCTAGAACTCTCCACTGTCCCTGTTTCTGCTGCTAAGGTGGCCTCTGCCCACCTCCTACTACACTAGCAGGGGAAGAACCCTGTTGTGATGTAGCTCCACCCAGTCTACAAAAGACGGCTCTATGACCTGGTTTGCCACTATTGTAACAAGTCACTAGCGGTCTCGTACACTCTGGCCGTCTATGTCCAGGATTGCCACAATTGAAGCATTGTCGTCCTTTCTTTGTAACCGGTACATATGAGGGGTAAATCTAGCGTCTCTGGCTCCGCCCATAACGTGAAGCTCCACCAACACCAATGGTCTGCCCAGTCCGTTGTCTCTTCTCAAACTGTCCCGTTTGAGAAGTCTTCCTTTGGCTGGCCCGCTCACGCTCATAAGCTGAGGATCTATCATGATAGTTTGTCAAAGACTCGCAATGAAAATCCACCATATAAGAATGGGTACTCTCCCTAAGTCGACGGGAAAATAGATACATGTGTTGGTCCTTAGAAAGTGTAGTTGGACCTAGTAATCTCAGTTCCTCCTAGAATTGACTGATGGCATCAACTATCGGCACATCCTCGAAGCCTGCCTTAACAAAATCTTGCAGTTTCTCCCTCCTCAAAGAGGCAGGGCATAAATGCTCTCGGATCATACTCCGCATCTGGTCATAGCTAGTGGCTCAAACCCGCATAGTCCTCCACCACTATTGAGCTAGGTCACGGAATAGAGTTTGTACTATCTCTACCCGTCTGTCCTCTAATCATCTAATAGACTCAAGAGCTAAGTCCACATGTCTAATCCAGATCTCCGTCTCCAATGCCACCTTCCTAGAGAAAGGGGGTACGCCCAACTGACGAAATGCCTTCAACCAAGTGTTTGGTCGAGGCCCTCTATACTCCTTTGGAGCTCTAGCAATCTCAACAGCACGTGCCGGTATGACTGACACTTGAGTAGCTCCCAAGGACAACTCAGAAGATCCCACTTGTGTTGGCAGATCTGGGGTACGTCTACCCGCCCTGGCAGCCTCCTCAACTCGTCTGATGTGCACACGGGACTCTGGTCCCCTCATAGAGACATGATCCGAGTCATATGACTAGACTCGCTGAGATCCCTGTCTCGCAGCTCCACCACTCCTAGTCTCAGGAACGACGCTCTCAACAACCTCCTCGTGTACATCCTCCACTGTAGGCGGATCAGCAATGGGAACATGTCCTTGGCCTATCACTACTTGAGGAATAGGGGGTTTACCCCTACCTCGTCCAACTGCAGAAGTCGCTCTAGTCCGAGCCATCTGCGGGGTATGCACACCTAACTTATAAGGCTATATATATGCCATATGTATATATATATATATATATATATATATATATATATATATATATATATATATATATAGTCTAACATACATGCAACACAACAACACAAAATAGGTATATATATATATATATAATACTTAGTCTAACATACATGCAACACAACAACACATAATAGGTATCTATATATATATATATACTTATATATATAATGTCGAGATCCTCATAAAGGTGATGGCTTCCCGTACAAACTATCCCAAAACAATTGTACTCTTTCAAAACCAAAATCCTTTTTGAAAGTCAGACCCCTTTCGGGTTCTGTTTATTTATCTATTTGACCTTTATTGTAGATTGAAAGTGTCATTTTTGTCAACCTAAGTCTCTAATACCAACTCTGTAACACCCCAAATCCGCGGGACTTGGAGCGCTACTGGGCTAGGATGTCACAATGGATCCTGACCCTAGTCTGACAACAAGTTCACTGATCTTACAACAAGACACAAATAGATTAAAACCAAATACATAAAAACCGTATATATATACATCAAGGTTTACAAAAATACCGCCGAGTACAAAACGACAACACCAGATACAAACGAGTACAAAACATCCCATAACCCTCGCACAACCATGTGTACTGAAGCCATCGGCTGATCACCCATATGGCTCACTCTACAGTCCTCCTAACCTACAGATCATCTACAACACGGTATTAACCGTTAGCTAACCATTCATATATAAGATAATGCATAAGCACATACACATGCATGTTAGAGAATAATAAACACATAATCATGATGTCACACATTTACCCCTTTACTTATCTTTATAACGTCATACACTCAAGGTATATATATACATATACATGAAAAATATGTGACACGAGGAATATATCATCCTCGCCTTTGGGTACCATAGCCATCTGGAGTAGTATTGGCGCACTTCCGTGTACCATAAGGAGTGGTGAACTGCCCATCCCGTATACTAAGACTGGCCTGACCACAAAGAATCTCCCAGGATCCTTACAGGATGAAAAGTAAAGGTTATCACTACCACTACAAGGGGGCTATCCAAAAACCATAGGTCGATAATAATCAATAACGCATGCTATCAAGCATATAACAATCACCGCTCATGCATACATCCAATATCGAGATGGTAGCTAAGTAAGTCCTGCGGACTTACCTCAACATCTAGATAACCTCAACCAAAATCAACTCCAATCCAGAGGATAGCACTGCCTAATAACAAGGCATAAAGAGATATCAAATCTCCTATCAATCAAAGGGGTCACACCTAGACCCAAGGGATCCATAAGGACCATATCCAATCTATAAGCCTCAACAACTACTAAACCTCAAAGTCATAACCGGCATATATTGATTCCATAATATCATCATCCTATTCTAATATTCAAAACTAGCATGCTACTAAACCACTCATACTAGGAAAGAATAGGATCCATACCACCCTAGGTAGGTCCTACACAAGACACACTTGTGTGACAGGAAGGCGCAGGGGCGAAGCACTGACAAGTGTAGGGGTGGCTCCGAGTGGCGCAGGGGCGGCAACTCACCGGCGTAGGGGCGGCTCCTGGTGGCGCAAGGGCAGCTGGTTGTGCAGTGAGCGATTCCGACTTTTCTTCGATCCTTCACTCGATTACTTTCACTTCTTCACCATCCAACAACTATACACATACATATATATACATATATACATCAATACATGCCTAGGAAGATCAACACAAGATCAACTTGTGAAATCCTAAGCTAAAAGAGAAGGAAATGAAGAAAAGAAGAAAGGAAGAAGAAGAAGGAAATGAAGGACTCACCACAACTACAACCAACAGAGGGAGAGATCACACAAAACCTACTCAGCTGGCTCTCCACAGCACAACATCAACAAGCAATCATAACCCTCATCAACAAAGCTCAAACTCTCAACAAGATCAAAGAAGATCCAAGATGCAAACTCAAAGGAAAAAAGGAAGAGAAGAAGAACGTGAGGAAGGGAATGAAGCTGGGAGAAGATGGAAACCCTCACCCAGAAGGAATGAGGAAACTTATATAGGAAGATAGGGAAAAACACGGGTCAAAGGGTCAACAAAGGTGGTTGCAGCCGTAGGAAACTGCAGGGGCGGATCCATAAGCCGTAGGGGCAGCCAACAGGTCATTGAGGGCGGCTCACAGGGCGCTGGGGCGGCTCAACACTTGCTCAACACTTGCGTCTCAACTGAGGCGCAGGTGCGGGATCCCTAGAAGACTAAGGCTCTTACATCTCCGTCCTAGGATTTCTCGACCCTAGGATCTAACTATCTATTATCTACTTTTTGAGTCCTAGATACAACCTAGAAGAACTCTCTTTCTTATCTTAGTGTAGCCTCAATGCTACGATCTAGTCAACTCCTATCTAGCAATAATAGCCTAGTTACTTCGTAGAGTAACACACTTGAGTATAACACTAAAATGATATGTCAATTTAGCTCTTGTGTTTATCTCACTCTATCAAATAAAACTAAGTACGCTCGAAGAGGAAGATAAACTTTTGGATCAATGAAGAAGACTCGGATGTTCACTTGTAAGTTGTGTCTTCTTCTTCCATCGATGTGTCTTTTATAGTCTTCTTATGGAACAACTATCTTCTAGTCGTTGTCTTCACTCCATAGAATCCTTGTTGTTCGAACGCGATCTTATTCTGTGAGATCTTCTTGTTAGCCGTTGTGAGTAAGATCTTCTTGTAGCCGTTTGAGTGAATCTTCAACCGAGACTTTCTCTTCCAATATCTTTTTGTGGATCTTCTCCAACAAGATCTTCTTGTTTGTTTGTTGTAGCAAAATCTTTTCCAACAAGTTCTTCTTGTTTGTAGCAAGATCTTCTCCAACGATCTTCTTCGTGATAGGGTCTTCGATTTCTTCAATGACCTTCACAAACATATAGCAAACAAACCAAGACAAGAAATCTAGAATATATAATCAATATTTGTTAGTTATATAAAACCGTATTTTATGTTTAAGTCTTTCATCACAAAAATAAAATTTTTAATTATCAAGGTGGAGTTATCAGGTTTTCTAACCAAGCTCTCTCATGCTTTGTCACCTTAGCAGAGGTCATCTTCAGGGCCACCTTATATATCACAAAAGGCTCGCTACCCAAACATACAAGTGGGAAAACTCTCATCAAATCAATACAAGCATGTTTAATTTCCACCCACCCACCAATATACTAACACATCCGCTTGCCTCAATGTAGACCTTCCTTGACGCGTATCAGTCAAGAAGGTCACATACGCCTCCTTCTTATCCGAAACTCCCACTTTCCAAAACACGTCACATAAAACATCATGAAATTGATCATCATGTCTATATTTGAAGTTGAGAGTTCTTTACAATGAACAACATGCTCCTCAAAATCATTCAAAGACTCTGGCAATCGGGGGCAAATCTCATTAGCGGGAACGAAGGAATCATAAGGTGATACTTAAGGATCGTGCGATACTCAGCTAAAGACATACACTATCCAATCCAATCAATGTGTATATGAAGGAAATCTCGGTTGTGCGTTGATTGTAAACACTTAAAAACCTCTTTCTACCTAAGGATCAAATCAATCTAACTCTCTTTGTTCGCTTTATAAATATTTGAACATGGTGATAATAAATATTATTTTTTTGTTTGGTTATTGTAAGATAAGTTCAATTAAAATTATCGAAACTAGTCCTTCACGCACGTAGGAGATCGAGACACAACCCCAAGACTATAGAGAAGGCTTTATGATGATCTTGCAAGGGGTAGCTAGCGTGCGTGTAGGAAAAGAGACCCCAATAATCGTAATTGTAAGAGTATCAAACATAATAAAATATATTTGAGACTTCAACAAAATACAAAATATTCAAAATGTATCGTTAGATAAATATAACTTAGTAACAAAGAAAATAGTTCATATAAAATTGACCAATAATATTGTAGTTTTATTAACATATCATGTTTATAGTCTATAATAACAGTAAAAATAAAATTGTTAAAATAACAATCAAATTAAATATTACCTGAATTTAATTATATAACATAAAAAAATTGTTATATATTTAAAGAAAAACAAAATTAGATTTTGTTAGCATTTCGAATTTGAATGAAAAGTTTTAAAATATTAATTAATTAAATGTTAGTGTGATGTGTATTAACGAATACACGACACATGAAAAATTGAAGAGGTAATTGTACGAAATTGCGCCAATCACGTGAACTGCTTTAGTATATAAGATAGATACATAGATTTATAGATATGGTAAGTTGTATTTAGTTAATTTTTATAATATTCACAATATTTTATTGAACTATATTGTTATTATTTCATATTTGTTATTATAAGAAATGTACGCATATGGTGAATAGTGTTTATAAATTTTTACCAATATTACACAAATCAACGATTTCAAATTACACGCACTGACGCACTTATAATTATAGCAAAATATGACCATTACAAATTTAAAATTATTTAACAAGGTCTCAACGGACAAGTTTTTCTGGGTTTATTAGAGATGCCATAAAATTAGGTTATCGGCAAGGAAGCAACGGCGAGCCACAAAGACACTTATTATGTATATAAGACGTCTCATCAAAATCGCTCATTTTGCCACCCGTTGGAATTTTGCCGCACAACCGATTGTAGCTGACATTCAAGAACTGCAAATTTGGGAGATTCACTAAGCTCCATGGCAAGCTCCCGAATATCCCATTGTGACTCACATCCAAAAAGGACAAACCAGTGGCGGAATCCAATTCAACGTTTGAGATGTTAAACAACAGATTATTCCTCGACAAATCTATCTGCTGCAAGGAGCTACCATTCGAAAACAAAAATCCAACGTCCCCAGTCAGCTGATTCCTTGAGAGATCGATGGTGGCAAACCGTACATTTCCCAACGACGTTGGAATTTTACCGGAGATCATATTATGGGACAAAAACAACCTAATCTCGGAGTTCCTATATTTATAATTTCCAAAAAAAAAAAAACTATTATTTGTGGCCGTTGAAAATCTATCTTATTCAGTGAACTATGCATTTTGCACCACTAAGAATAAAGAATAAAGATTTCCACCTATACATCTAAGATTGAACATTATTTGAATTTAAGATCTTTTGATAAAAAAGTTTAATAGAGGCTTACTTGAAAGAGGCGAAGGCGTAGGGGATGGGGCCGGAGAGCATGTTTCTGCTAAGGTCGATGAAGGCGATGGAGGGGCCGAGGGCGAGTTCCGGGGGGAGGGAGCCGGAGAAGCGGTTGAAAGAGAGGTCGAGGTCCACGAGGCTCTTCATGTGGCGGAAGAAGGTGGGTACCGGGCCGGAGAGGGAGTTCCAGCTAAAGTCTGCGTGGAAAAGGTTTTGGAGGTTGGAGATGGATGAAGGGATTGTGCCGGTGATGTTCATCAGCTTGTGGAACGCCAGCGAGGTCAGTCCAGGCAAGTCTCCGACGTCGTCCGGGATGACGCCTGATAAGTAAGATGACGGGAGTTTGTCGACGCCTTGGATGTACAACTTGGCGACACGGTGGCTGATGGGGTCGCACTTCACTCCGTACCAGTAGCGGCAACAGTCGTTGTCTGGGTTCCATGAGTGGAACGTGTTATTGAAGGATAGCTTTATGGCTAACAACACTCTCTTGTCTTGAGGGTGGCACCGCTCCTTCACACTTCCTGCTGCGGCGACGGTGCTCGCAATTAGCAGCACGTGTAAGAGACTAAGGTGGCCATTAGTTATATCCATTTTCCTTTTTTTTAATTTTATTTCCTGATATATATGTTGAAGTTGAAGCGATGCAAAGTGCAAATAAGTGAATGAGAAATATAAATACAACTTGTCGACCGTTGAACTTACAAGTTAATAGTCAAACAAGTTGCAAGTGATAGTAGCAGAATGTGGTGGGATGATGAGCACATGCACTTGTAAGTTGTAACTTATGTGTGACAACTGTGGTGGCCAGCTTCACCAGTCTACAAAGGTGGGCAGTGGGTGCAACATCTTTTGCGACGCCAAACTGCAATTTTTACCCTAATAAAACAAACAAAATTCATAAAATACAAAAATTTATAACCTTTTGATTGGTTCAAGAAAGCGGTATTGTTGTGGTAAGGTTTTACGGAGTAATATGGTTAGTTGGCTCACTTGATCTAATAATTTACATTCATTCACTTTATTTACCGAGTAATTAAATATTCGAACTTTGGATGAGTTGGTCCCCCCTCCCTTATACTAGCTAGACTAATTAAATTTTATATATTCTTTTGATAATACACAATATTTAATACACAATTTCAATTACACAATGTTAATACATAATTTCAATTACACAATGTTCATACACAATTTCAATTAAACAATGGTATTACATCAAAGACTTGTGTCACCAAACCGTTCGTAAATGACGGACTTGTGTAACCAAACATTGTGTAAATGACAAACTTGTGTAATCAAACTTTTTGTATATGACAGACTTGTGTACACGACATAAACAAACGGAACTCATTACCAAAAAAAATAAACAAACGGAACTTGTGTAATTAAAAAGCGACCGAACTTTGTGTAAATGACATACTTGTGTACATGACATAAACAAACGGAAGTGTCTAGTTTGAATTTATTAGTTCCGTAAAAAAATGCCGAGAATATCACAACCCGAAATATCCAGATTAGTTATAGATTACTTCCTTATATAACGGTTTAGGATACTAAAATATTCGTAATAAATAGGAGAGAGAAGGATGACAAATTAGGTATGATCTTTCATTATTTTCAAATAATTTTTTTTGTGAAAATAGGAAGTGTCTAGTTTGTCTACACATAACAAGTGTCTAGTTTATACTACATGTTACATAAACTACCTACTTAGTCAACTCATCCTTTAATAAAAAAGAAGAGGTGCGTTGAAAACCTTTAGAATGTACGGGAACAA
Source organism: Fagopyrum homotropicum (assembly GCA_033239125.1). Taxonomy (NCBI): domain Eukaryota; kingdom Viridiplantae; phylum Streptophyta; class Magnoliopsida; order Caryophyllales; family Polygonaceae; genus Fagopyrum; species Fagopyrum homotropicum. Next base: position 47,690,371 of record BSWB01000002.1, read on the forward strand.
TTACGTCCTTTTGAAAAATCTATTTTAAAAGAGGGGACTCGGTGACATTTTTTGTAATTTTTATGAAAAAAAATCGTAAAAGTTGTAATCTCATTTCATAGTTTTTGTTCAATTCGTTTAAAATTATACACTGTAAGTTCTAATACTTTTTACAGTTAGTTCACGCATTATTTGGTTACTTTAGTATTTTTGCACTTTTTTGCTTATACTAATAAAACAAAATTTACGAACTAATAATACACAATATTCAAATTAATGATACCCAAATTTTGAACTAATATTATAAAAGTTCAATATTTTAGTTCACTTCATCCAAAAGTATACACTATTAGTTCCGATATTTTCTATAATTAGTTTACGTATTATTTTGTTAAATTTATAGTATGTTTTATACACTTTGTTACTTGTACATATTGGAACTAATAAAACACACTGTTTGTACACATTTGAACTAATAAAACACTTTGTTACTTGTACATATTTTAGTTCAATTCATTTAATATGCCTAATTGTAAACCTGCACATGTCCCCTTAGGAGGACACTTAGAGTTATCTAAGAAAGATTGCCCCTCTACAAAAGAAGGTAAGAACAACATTTTCAAAGTGCCTTATGATGTGGTTGTTGGTTCCATAATGCATGTTATGTTATACAATTGTCTTGATTTAGCTTTCGGTATATTTGCTCTTTGTAGATACATGTCAAATCCTGGTCTATAATACTAAGTTGCTATGAAGTATATGCTCAAATATTTGTATGGTACTAAAAAGAAATGTCTTGTGTATAAAGAACATCCCTCTTGATCTAACGTGGCTGACTTTGTAGATTCTGATTATGCAAGTAATAAAGATTACATGAAATCTACAACAATCTCTATTTTCAATGGGTTAGGGACTGCATTTCCTGGAAGTCTCAACATCAGTCAATGAAAGCTTTGTCGTCAACCGAAGTTGAATATATGGTTGCTACTGAGGCAACTAAAGAAGCTACATGGCTCAAGGGTCCACTTGAAGAAATAAAGAACAAGACCTATGTTCCTGTGATCAATATTGATAGTCAAAGTGTCTTATATCCGTGTTGTAATAACCGAAATTTTTAAACTTCGTTAAACCTGAATTTAACCGTTTTCCGAAACGCCAATCTTAAATAAATAAATACATAAATTAAAAGTAAAATAAAACGAGTCTCCAGATCCTTTGTAATTAATTTATATCTCATGTATTATTTTGATTAATTATTTAAAAATAGGTTTTAAAATAAGATATATCATATAATAATTTAGTTTAAAATTTAATCAATTTTATTTTCGTAAATATTAAAATTATAAATAATACTGAGTTTACTTATCCATTTATAAATAATTTATATCTCATGCTGAGGATTCAGTGGTCTAGACGAGGAGTTGATGAGGCTACCTGGGAGACAGAGGAGAGTGTTAGACGTACCTATCCCGAGTTCTTTGCGGGGTTAGAGGTTACTTCTGTTTGACGAGTTAGTACTCGGATGTTGTGTTGTTTGACCTTTCAGGTTTCCATATTGATTTGAGCGATTCTGTTTCTTTTTGTGATGCTTGTTTGTTTGATGCCTGAGTAGCTACTTGGTAGAAAACGAAAATGTCGAGAAAACTAAAATATACCGAAATAAATGTGTGAGTAAGGGAAATAATCTAAGTTTCGGGACGAAACTTCTTTTAAGTGGGCACTGATGTAATAACCGAAAATTTTAAGTTCCGGTAAATTGAAATTAACCAAAGTCCGATGAAATAATCGTAAATAAACAAATAAGTAAATAAAACGAGTTAGTTCTATCATTTTATGTGACCCAGATTCACATAAAATGATAAACTAAATGATCGGAAATAAATTACGTTTTTAATAATAATTTATAAATACGGAATTTAATTCTGTATTATATAAACTCTCGCACAAAACTTACGAGTTACGAGTTCCGCAAATTGTTTTAGGAGCTAACCGCTCAATTGTCCCACTTGGGCCCAAGCAGCCAGCCCATTAGCCTAAGCCCAAAAATTTAACCTAATCTAATTACCCTAATAACCTCATCCTACGCTAATGACGTGCCGCTTCTCCGCCTTGCTTCTGAACCAAAGTCGATACTGCTTCTCTCTCTCTCGCAAACCATTGCACCTCACAAAGGTTGTGCTGCCGCCGGACTCACTGCAACCACTGCGCCGCCGCTCGCCGCCGTCAGTCCGGTAAGATACCTTCTCCCTCTTTCCGTCCTTCCTCCGAGTGTAACCGCCCACTGCTTACCTTCCTCTATGTGCGACGGACAGCTGCAGTAGCGCACACGCCGGAGCCGCCACCGATACACTGCTCCGCCTTCGTCTTCCTTCGGAACCACTGCGCCGCCGCCGCCGTCCGCCTCCAGTCGGGCCGGTAAGATTCCGACCTCCCTCTTCTTTCCATCCGCCTTCCTTCCGCTTTCTGGTTCTTATTCCGAGGGCAGTAACCGCCTTCCTGCGCAGCCAGCTTCTCGGATCTCACCGCACCGCCAATTGCTGCAATCATCAGGCGCAGCAACACCAGTGGAGACCGCCGGAACGCCAGCCCCTTTGCCGCCGGAACGCCAGCCCTTTGCCGCCGGAACGCCAACCCCTTTGCCGCCGGACTGCAGTTCCGTAAGCTGGCTCCTCCACTTTTCAATTCCACTGTCATAAATATATATGTGAGCTGCTGTAGTCGGCCTTGAGCATAGTTAATATAGATAGGTAGCTGCTGAAAGTTATACATAAAATGATAGACATAAGGGCTGCTGTAAAATTGTATTTTATGCCTTCAGCTTTTGACTTATAAACTGCCTATCTTGTCGGCCAATTATTGAACGTTTGGATAAAGATCCACCGTTGAATTTTGGATATGTTGTAGATGGATATATGTAGTTTAGCATATTAAAATTTGGGAAGAAATGAACGGTCGGATTGAAAGTTATGAGCTCCCGAAGTTAGGTAGTTGAGCAGTTTTGGTAAACTTAAGTTTGGCTAAGTATAGGAAATTAGAGTGAAGGAACCGACTTTGTGAAATTTTATAGGAACATTGGCTGAACAGTTTGGAGAAATTCTTTCTCCTAAGGTTAGATAGAACCTCATAGATGATCTAGAGATTTAATTCGGAATTTTTATAAGCTGTTAAGAATTTTATATTTAGAACCGAAGTTAAACCTTTACGATTCTTCCGGAAAATAGAAACATAGGAAAAATGTCAGTTTGGAACCAAATAAAATTTTAGGAGTTAGAATATAACTTTAGAACCTCAAATAGGAGTTTAGACATGAATTTTAAGGTTTTCGAGAAAATCGGAACCAAGGGTAAAATGGTCATTTTACCCTAAATTAACACCGTAACTAGTTATGTCTTAATACATCATTCGATCTTAGAAGTTTTAGACTTCTAACTACGTGAGAGTGTGCTAATACACTTATCGCCTTTGACAGGCAACTGAGTTGCTACAGTTTACAGAACGAGTGGTTTACAAAGAGTCGAGCTGTATATCAGGTAAGTCCTTTGGCTTACTTAGCTGACTTCTAAATATGAGTATAAATGATGATGGTGGTGTGTGATTGAAATGTTAGAGAGATAGGTTGTGATATATAATTACCGACCTATATTTTGGCCTAAGAGTAACGGGCGGTGGCATTCTGCTCAGTAGCTCGCGGGGCGCTGGGGGTTTCTTCTGGGACTAGTCCATACATGGTTTGTAGTGATGCTACCAGTGAAAGTCAGCTAGACCTACACCAGTTGGATAAGGAACGGAGGCGAGAACTAATAATAGTTCTCGTGCGACAACTTAAATTGAATAATGTGAATCACTTAAATAATAGATAATAAACGGTTGAGTGCCAGCATGATGTTTGTTTATTTTCGTTTCTGCGTGTGCTTGTGATGTTATCATTTTGCTTATATTTGGATAGTTAGCTAACTGTTGATATGTTGTTTAGATTTGACACAGGTTAGAGCAGATGCCGAGTGATCCAGACGGTAGTGGTCAGCCGGGGTGTCGTACTTTAGGACGTTTTACAGTTTTTGCATTTGTGGGTTTTACAGTTGAACATTGTTTCCTTTCGTACTTTGTTATATTCCGTTTTCCGGCTGTAGTCGATCTGGTCACATTCATGCATTATTAAGAACTATTTTATGATTTCTGATTTTCCTTATCTGTGCCTTGTTGTAAGATCTAGTTAAGTTGTTGTCAAACTAAGGTCGGGACCCACTGTGCGGTCCTAACCAGTAACTCCCTAAGTTGTAAAACTTGGGGTGTTACAGTGTCGCACAAAAATTGCATTTGGCATAGAAAACTCCGTTGGCATCGGGAGCACCCTTTGTAAATCAAAATCGGAAGATCGCCGCCGTTAGTTGAGTGTTGTTCAACGGCGGCTCCTCCGGCTCCGGCTCCTCCGTGAATTGGGTCTCGGATCCATGGGTGTTGGGGAAAGTAGGTGATACCGTGATATCCTCCTCCTCCTCGAAGATCTCGTGATCTCCACTTAATAAGTCTCGCCTTAAATCCGAACCGGTTGGAGGACCGCTAACGGAATGCCGTCCTCGAATAAAACCTTCGCCGGATGAAGGACCGGCACCGCTAACGGAACGTCTTCCTCGGCTAGACATTTTTTTTTTGAATAATAGAATGTAGTAGTAAGAGTGGTAAAATGAAAAATAAGAGAATGAGAATATGAGATTAGGAGAGTAAGTAATTGAATGTAAGTAAGAGTTGGAAATTATGGAGAGATTGAGAGAATAGATGATTGAATGATGAGAATTGGTGTGAGATGATATGAATTGAGTTTGGGGTATTTATAGAATTGTTTTTAGGTTAGATTTATTAAATTAAATTGTTTTTTTTTTCCATCAAACTAGCCGTTGTAACGGCTACCCAACGGCTATATAGCCGTTGGGATTTTTTTTTTTTTTTTTTTAAAAAGTAGCCGTTACGGGTCGACCCGCCGGGTCACGTGGAAGGGGCTAACGACCCGTACCCGCCACCCGGCGGGTTCCCGCCGGGTCGCGGGTGACCCGTGACCCGTGGACATGCTTATTCTTGTATGAGTGTAATGTATACGAGTGGTGTTTGTTAGTTATAATAAATAACGAAACTGGATTAGGCCGATTTACGTAATTGACCCAAGTGTATGATAACGGGTCGTGACATCATCTGTCTAGCTCTTGCGAGAGTCTAGGAGGTTCCCTGCGACCAGCCCAATCAGGTAGACGGTCAGATGCATTAGTACCATCCCGCATTGGTAAACGGGGACAGGGGCGAGGTTTGGGAATCCCTCGTGTCACAAAATAAGTATCATTAGTAATAACCTATCACCTAATTAAAGATAATAAAAGGACCGAGTGTTGCATGTTGATTGTGTATGTTGTGTGTTTGTGCTTTTACCTTTATACTTATGCATAGAATGTTAGCTAATGGTTTTATACCGCTCGTAAATGTCTTGCAAGTTAAGACAGTTGTAGAGAGATCTGGAGGTAATGGTCAGTCGGGTCCACGTACTCATTTAGTTGGGGACGGGGATGTCTTCTGTTCTTCATATGCGTCGTTTTAGTATCCTTCCTTGTAAGGCTGATACATATTCTCCATGTATATATTGTTTACATTTTTCAAATGTTTTAAATACTTTTGTGCCTTGTTGTAAGATCCTAGTAAAATTGTTGTCAAACTAATGTCGGGACTCATTGTGAGGTCCTAACCAGTAGCTCCCCGAGTTCTCAGAATTTGGGGTGTTACAATATGGTATCAGATCTCTGGGTTGGCAACAATGGCACTTGAAATCTTATGAAAGACCAAATGTATAAAATAACTAGAACCCGAAAAGGGTCTAAAATTTTCAAAACGGATTTATGTTTTCACACGCGCGCATAGTCGGGTTGTTGGGTTAGTAGTACGTTGGACCACCATCGCTCTCCGTGGATCTCTACAACTTGGATCGATATTAGTTTGCATATAGACTTATTATGATGAGTATTAATGTATGTTATATATATGTATATGTGTAGTATGTTAGTATCCTAAAGGATATATTATATCCTTTAGTTGTGATATCATGAAGCGATTATCGCCTCATGATAAATCGGTAGCAAACTTGAAGAGTTTTCAACACGAGACAAAGGACTCGGACCTTGGATCAAGTATTATACTCGGGTGGGCGTTCTAGTAACCCTTGTTAACCATCCAAAGAACTAATAGGCGAAGAAGTAAAGATGTGGAGATATTTTTGACCATAAGTACAATCAAATGACGAAGAATTCCCGAGTCAACTCAGATAGAAGAAATAGAAGGTCATACAAGGGACTTGGTTGTATGAAGCCAAGAGATGAATTATAAGAACCATGCAAGAGACTACAAGAGTGCGGAGTAGAGATAACAATATTGGAACGAGACAAGTAGAATTAAGTACAACCAAGATTTGCGGAATCAAGGACATTACAATCGAGGCGGATGCCCCATAGTCCATTATGGGCGTGAGAACCAGAAGAGACAAAGTGTCAATCCGGGTGTGAGAATCTAAGGTGCACGGAATGTAGACCTATAATTGAGTGTAAAAGCGAAAAGGAAGACCCCACAAGTGTGGGGAGGGTTTGACCTCCTCAGAGATATAAGAAGTTTAAAAGGAATCGCGACGCCAATATCCAAAGAATGGAAGCCTGTAGCAGGGTCAACGGAGTTTCATGAAGGCGATATTACCACCAACACCAGTGAAGAAATGTGTATGGGAGAATGTCCTTGCTGGACTCGAGAGTTCAGGGTAACCCCAATTATCACGGGACCTAAGCCATCAATACAGATGGTCCATGGAAAAGGAACTACAAGTGGATGATCATTATAGCCAAAAGAATTTCAAAGACGCTTGTAAGCTATCGAGGAAAACTTGAAACGACTATTTATGTCAGCTGGATGGCCCAATCAGACTAGAGGGATGGAGTTAGCCAAAGGAAGTGGAAGGGTTAAAGATAGAACCAAACTAAAGAAGTATAAAAAGATTAATTGAGTAGATGATACTTACCAAAGAATTTTAATGTCAGGCGGGGTATGAGAAGAGTAAGTTCGGGATACTGAGATGAGTCAACTATAGACTGACCGACGTCAGTTGAGGATGTGCAAGTGTTGGTTGGTATTAAAGAGTTATGTACCGTTAAGAAAAGACAATTGCGATTGTGGATTTATAGGGTAGTTTTACCTGCGCCTGGGAATATTTCCTCAAGTATGCAACAACAATCTTCTTAGACAATTAAAGGTATAAAGAGAAACGTTTTAAGGGTTACTTCTTGGCTAGTTAAGATCAAACTCCAGTCAAGTCAGGGAGTTTGGATCCGTGGTAGAAGAATTAAGAAAGTAAGCGGAAGAAGTTGTTTTTCAATCGTTGTTTTATTTTCTTAAGGCAAGTAAAGAAGGTACTTGGTACTTCATCCGGATAAGACTCATGGCGTAATTGGAAGAAAGAGTTTTGGGGTCAATCATTTTAGACTTACAGAAACGTCCTTATGATTAATGAGTGACAATAGAATTATCAGAGTGGCGCAGCGGAAGCGTGGTGGGTCCTAACCCACAGAGAAGGAAGCTCAATGGTACAGAGAAATAACGTGTCAAGTTTGAAAGAATGATAGTTGGTGAAATGCATTCCGTTGGAAGTAACGCGAGCTAGGCTACTCGGAGTGACTAAAATTTTTGTTGAAGAACAGTATCACCACAAGGTAGATGTGGAAGTATTTGCATATAGAGGTTATGGAAAAAGAGTGGTACCCTTTATGGATCCAAGAGAAACATGACAACTTCGTCACAGGTCGACAGATAAGTAGTGTGGGAATTTAATACTGAATGGAGGACTATAGAGTCGTCTTCCCGATGGATTGAGAATAGAATTGACGACATAATAAAAGTATTGTGCATGGTCTTCACCAGGAAACTCAAAGTGAGTAACTACCCTACTGAGTCAAAAGACATATAAGGAAATAAGCGGCAGGGGTATACTTACAACCCAGTAATCGTGCATAGAGGAAGCATAATCTCGGGTAGAGTTTACGCATAATGTTATATCGGAACAGATCCGATTTGCTTTTGAGTCAGAGGGATATTATCAGTCTGATAACCATGGTGGATAAAAGAGTGCACCGTTGATGATATATTAACAATTATTGAGTAGTTATGATCAGATAACGGTGATAGGAGATCACTTTGCGTCTAATACCGTCATTCCGGACATATTCTAGGTCATTTAAGATCTTGGAAAATGCGTGAGAAGCCTAAGTTTGAGCAAACGATATATTGGAGATCTATAAATGCCAAGTGAACAAAGAGGATGACCACTAGATTTGATTTTTAGTTGTCTCGAGTGTTAGACCTGAAAAGGGTAAAGGTGATGATTCCTTACCTGAGGAAAAAGATGACTGAGTAATATTAAAAGATAAGACCAAGTGGATCGTGATACGAAGAGCATTGGGCACTTGGTAGGTGTGGTGAATGATCAAGACCTTTGGTCTGAGTGTGAAGTCAGAACCTTTTTAGAAGGCCGGAAGCAAGTTCTCATAACGAAGGGAAGAAAGTTGAATAGATCATTTTACGTAGGGTCATCAAAGGATCTAGAAGTGAGTTGTGTAAGGCAACCATTAGAAGTTTTAAAGCGGTTTAAAAGTAACTGATGAACTAATATTCCTCACCCTATTGGAGAGTGTAGTTTCAGCTCTCCACGGAGACTAAGTTTGGGAACTGAGTTGGAGAATTTCAGTGGAGAGATACCTACCAGACACGTGTTAGGTTATCAAATTAGAGGATTAGACAGTTAAGCCGGATGATACCGGTGAGATATCCGGTAACCACTCTAGAACGTGGTAGCTGGCGCTTGTGATCTAAGTATGTTGAAAGATTTAGTGGTTTTATGAAAACCGATAAGGCTACCTAAGATATGGGGGATAGTAAGAGACGTAACCTTTCAAAGACCTATGTAGAGATAGTTGTAACCTCGGGAGTGACTAGTTAGGGTTTGACCTTGTATGTGTGATATTGTTTGACTACTTGTTTATTTCATGATTGAGTGTTTAGTCAGTGATGTGTTCTTTTGGTAACCTTGATTTGCGGGATACTTAGATGTGCAAACGGCGAGATTGTTGTGTAGTGATCAAACACACCCATTTGGTGCCTTAAAGGCCGATCAGGATTGTCTAACCCTAAGTTTCGGGACGAAACTTATTTTGAGGGGGATCTGATGTAATGACCAGTTGTTTTCGTTACGCTTTGATAGGGTTAGAGAAGTTTAGGAAACGAATAAAAATTTAGTGAGACTAGGACATACCAGTTTATTTATGGAAGTCGTTTAATTAAATACCTTGTTCTAAGTTTCGGGACGAAACTTAATTTAAGGGGTACTGATGTAATATTCGGAATTTTTATTCCGTTTAGTTTCGTTTCAAACCGGGTTTTGATCCGTTGATCTTTCTCGGTCTACCTAGTTGTACACACTATCTCAAATTTTATCATTTTATGTAATCTCACTACACCTAAAATGATAGAATTTTATATCAAACCCCAATCTATCAAACCCTAGGTTATATCATAACATGTCCTTGACAAAGTCATGACGCCCTTTTGACGAGTTTTGACGAGACCATGACGAGATCAGGACAAGACCATGCATGGGCCTGACAAATCCATGACACGTTTTGACAAGGCTGTGACAAAGCCATGACAACCTCATCCACTCTTTCAGCCCACTCTTTCTACTTTGTTTCAGCCCAATTTTCTTGCCACTGCTTCAGCCCAGCTTGTCCTCGCAGGTGTACAGACCCAACAGCACTTCGAGCCCAGTAGCAACTCCCTTGTGCAGGCCCAGCCTCCGTTTCCTCCCTTCCAGCCTTGCTGCGCTCCCCTGCTAGCCCTAGACGCTCCTCCCTTCCACGTAACTGCAACCCTCCTACCTTCACGTAATTGTAGTCCTGGATCGACATAGTACAACCGACACATCGTGTTCCTCTTGCACGCAGGACAGCGTTGGTGAGCCTCGCATCTCCTCTATCGTCGTGTACAAGCAGCACGTGGGAGCCTTCTCGCCTACTACATGCAACCCTGGATGGCGCCGACGAGTCTCTCCAAACGTGCAGTGCACCGCAGTCCACCAACTCCTCCAGCCTTGCAGCGCAGCACACCCTGGACGCTCCTCTTGCCTGAACCCCTTTCTCCCGCTCCTGGAACCGCTGCCTTGCGTCGGATGAGGACAGTCGACAACCGTGGAGTTCAATCCGGACACCATCAACCTGCAGAGACGCGCATCAACTAGAAGGCCTGCATCGTTGACACACCGCAAGCCTGGTCTTCTTTGTTCGGGTAAGCCTATGTCCCCCTAACTAATCTCCTTAGTCGAACACAGGACCTAGTGTGAGAGTTTCATTCTGTGCAAATGTCTATGTACAGTCATCCACGTTTCCTTCTCTTTTATCAATTCTTAACATATATATGCTGATGTGAGCACCCTTTGTGGCATCAATCCGTTCCTAACAGCCTCGGAAGATAGCTTGAAGAGCTGAGGCGTTTTCTGAGTTTTCGGAAGTTAAAAGCAGTCAACTTCGGGTCCAGATTTGAGTAAGTTATGCTCCTTCTTTGCTGCTGAAATTTGGATATGTTGTATTCAGTAGTACATAGTAGATTATACTAAAATTTGGGAAGAATCGGAGTTACGGTTTGAAAGTTATGATGTTCCAAAGTTGACGCCTCATGCAGTTTTTATAAATGTGCTGAGTGTTGGGAAAAATAGCAGGTGATGTTGTTTTGTGAGATGGTTTTGAATAAGCTCTTGATCTCCGTTGGGCTTGAATTTTGGATATGATATAGTTGACATATTTTTGTAGAACATATTAAAATTTGGGAGTAATCCAGCGAGTGGTTTGGAATTTATGATTTTTCAAAGATTGGGTCGTAAGCAGTTTTCTATTATGCTGAAATTTCTAAGTGTTGAGGAAAGGTGCTTGTGATGCAGTTTTCTGAGATAGTTTTAAATAGGCTTTTGATCTCCTTTGCTGATTAATTTTGGATATATTATAGATAAGATTTCATAGTAGAACATACTGAAATTTGAGAGGAATCCGAGTTGCAGTTAAGAGTTATGGCGTCCCAAAGTAGAGACCTTGAGCTGTTTTTCCAGCATTGATTTTTGACTAAGTATAGGAACATTGTAGTGTAGTAGCCAACTTTAAGGAGTTTTGTAGAAGGGATAGTTGAACAGTTTTAGGAAATTCTTGCTCCTATGATTAGATTAGATATCATAGATGATTTAGATATTTATTTTAAAATTTTTATAAATTTATTTTAATTTCATATTTGAAGTTGTAGTTGGACCTTAGGGACTTTTCGGGAAATAGAAAAGTGGGTAGTTTCTCTAGTTGTTACCTAAAATCATCCTAGGGAGTAGAATATGGTTAGTTAGCATCAAATGAGAATTTAAGTAAGTATTCCGGGTTTTTAGAAGTTCCGGGACCAAGGGTAAAATAGTCATTTTACCATAAATTGGTACTGTATTAAATTTTGTTCTAATAGGATCTACTACCTTAGAAGTCTTAGACTTCTAATAACCTAGAAAGTGTGCTGACACACTTGCCTCCTTTGACAGGCAACCGAGTTATACAGTTACAAATTGAGTTGTGATTAAGAGAGTCGAGATTTGATTCAGGTAAGTCCACGGACTTACTTAGCTGGCTTCTTGTATGAGTGTAATGTGTATGAGTGGTGTTTGTTAGTTATAATAAATAACGAAACTGGATTAGGCCGATTTACGTAATTGACCCAAGTGTATGATAACGGGTCGTGACATCATCTGTCTAGCTCTTGCGAGAGTTTAGGAGGTTCCCTGCGACCAGCCCAGTCAGGTAGACGGTTAGATGCATTAGTACCATCCCGCATTGGTAAACGGGGACAGGGCGAGGTTTGGGAATCCCTCGTGTCACAAAATAAGTATCATTAGTAATAACCTATCACCTAATTAAAGATAATAAAAGGATTGAGTGTTGCATGTTGATTGTGTATGTTGTGTGTTTGTGTTTTTACCTTTATATTTATGCATAGAATGTTAGCTAACGGTTTTATACCGCTCGTAAATGTCTTGCAGGTTAAGACAGTTGTAGAGAGATCCGGAGGAAATGGTAAGCCGGGTCCACGTACTCATTTAGTTGGGGACGGGGATGTCTTCTATTCTTCATATGCGTCGTTTTAGTATCCTTCCTTGTAAGGCTGATACATATTCTCCATGTATATATTGTTTACATTTTTCAAATGTTTTAAATACTGTTGTGCCTTGTTGTAAGATCCTAGTAAAATTGTTGTCAAACTATGGTCGGGACCCACTGTGAGGTCATAACCAGTAGTTCCCCGAGTTCTCAGAATTTGGGGTGTTACAGAGCATTATTGAATTTAAGATCTTTTGATAAAGAAGTTTAATAAAGGCTTACTTGAAAGAAGCGAAGGCGAAGGCGTAGGGGATGGGGATGGGGCGGAGAGCATGTTTCTGCTGAGGTCGATGAAGGCGATGGAGGGGCCGAGGGCGAGTTTCGGGGGGTGGGAGCCGGAGAAGCGGTTGAAAGAGAGGTCGAGGTCCACAAGGCTCTTCATGTGGCGCAAGAAGGTGGGTACCGGACAAGAGAGGGAGTTCCAGCTAAAGTCTGCGTGGAAAAGGTTTTGGAGGTTGGAGATTGATGAAGGGATTGTGCCGGTGATGTTGATGAGCTTGTGGAACGCCAGGGAGGTCAGTCCAGGCAAAGTCTCCGACGGCGGCAGGTATGACGCCTGATAAGTAAGATGACGGGAATTGGTCGACGCCTTGGATGTATAACTTGGCGACACGGTGGCTGATGGGGTCGCACTTCACTCCTTACCAGTAGCGGCAACAATCGTTGTTTGGGTCCCATGAGTGGAACGTGTTGTTGAATGATCGCTTTATGGCTAACAACGCTCTCTTGTCTTGAGGGTGGCACCGCTCCTTCATACTTCCTGCTGCGGCGACGGTGCTCGCAATTAGCAGCACATGTAAGAGACTAAGGTAGCCATTAGTTATATCCATTTTCCTTTTTTTGTATTTTATTTCCTGATATATATGTTGAAGTTTATTTTTTGGTAATCTATATACTATATTAAAGTCAAAGCGTTTAATCCTACGTGTCACTTTCTAAGCTATTCGTTGCCACATGTCATTTTCCGTAATTTTGATTTTTCGAAAAAAAATATATACATATATAGTTGACATCTTACCTATTATAATAACTATCATATAATACGTAAGATATATCTACTTACCAAACTTACTCTTTAAATTTCTATATTATATTATATATGTTAAAATTATATAATTCACAAAATAATATATATTCTATATAAACAATTTTATTGATGTAATTAATATGTGTGTAATGATGATATGCATTATATATATATATATATATATATATATATATATATATATATATATATATATCTATATCTATATCTATATATCTATCTATGTACTATATTAAAGAAAAATCTCTCAAAGCCACGTGTCATTCTCTCATAAATTATAATTTACTCTTTATATTTTATCTATTATATTTTTTATAATAATTAATTATATATCTTTCATCAACTATAATGTATTTATTTTTATCTTATAAGTCAAGATAAAAATAAAATCTTACTAAACTAAGAAGGAAATATATAATTAATTGATATCTTTATCATCTAAATATATTTTAATTCTAATAAAATAAAATCTCATGTATTTCTTTCCTAATATAATAGATTTGATAAATTTTATTTCAAACTTTTGTTTTAAATTAGCAAAAAGTCTAATATTTTAGATTTATCATAAACCACATAAAAATGTACTTTTTGTAATAATATTTTGTAAAATACATTTATAAAATATATTTTATTTTATTTTTTAAAAAAAAAGTCCGTACAAAGCACGGAACTACACTAGTGAATATATATGTTGAAGTTGAAGCGATGCAAAGTGCAAATAAGTGAATGAGAGATATAAATACAACTTGTCGACCGTTGAACTTACAAGTTAATAGTCAAACAAGTTGCAAGTGATAGTAGCAGAATGTGGTGGGATGATGAGCACATGCACTTGTAAGTTGTAACTTATGTGTGACAACTGTGGTGGCCAGCTTCACCAGTCTACAAAGGTGGGCAGTGGGTGCAACATCTTTTGCGACGCCAAACTGCAATTTTTACCCTAATAAAACAAACAAAATTCATAAAATACAAAAATTTATAACCTTTTGATTGGTTCAAGAAAGCGGTATTGTTGTGGTAAGGTTTTACGGAGTAATATGGTTAGTTGGCTCACTTGATCTAATAATTTACATTCATTCACTTTATTTACCGAGTAATTAAATATTCGAACTTTGGATGAGTTGGTCCCCCCTCCCTTATACTAGCTAGACTAATAAAATTTTATATATTCTTTTGATAATACACAATATTTAATACACAATTTCAATTACACAATGTTAATACATAATTTCAATTACACAATGTTCATACACAATTTCAATTAAACAATGGTATTACATCAAAGACTTGTGTCACCAAACCGTTCGTAAATGACGGACTTGTGTAACCAAACATTGTGTAAATGACAAACTTGTGTAATCAAACTTTTTGTATATGACAGACTTGTGTACACGACATAAACAAACGGAACTCATTACCAAAAAAAATAAACAAACGGAACTTGTGTAATTAAAAAGCGACCGAACTTTGTGTAAATGACATACTTGTGTACATGACATAAACAAACGGAAGTGTCTAGTTTGAATTTATTAGTTCCGTAAAAAAATGCCGAGAATATCACAACCCGAAATATCCAGATTAGTTATAGATTACTTCCTTATATAACGGTTTAGGATACTAAAATATTCGTAATAAATAGGAGAGAGAAGGATGACAAATTAGGTATGATCTTTCATTATTTTCAAATAATTTTTTTTGTGAAAATAGGAAGTGTCTAGTTTGTCTACACATAACAAGTGTCTAGTTTATACTACATGTTACATAAACTACCTACTTAGTCAACTCATCCTTTAATAAAAAAGAAGAGGTGCGTTGAAAACCTTTAGAATGTACGGGAACAATTACGTCCTTTTGAAAAATCTATTTTAAAAGAGGGGACTCGGTGACATTTTTTGTAATTTTTATGAAAAAAAATCGTAAAAGTTGTAATCTCATTTCATAGTTTTTGTTCAATTCGTTTAAAATTATACACTGTAAGTTCTAATACTTTTTACAGTTAGTTCACGCATTATTTGGTTACTTTAGTATTTTTGCACTTTTTTGCTTATACTAATAAAACAAAATTTACGAACTAATAATACACAATATTCAAATTAATGATACCCAAATTTTGAACTAATATTATAAAAGTTCAATATTTTAGTTCACTTCATCCAAAAGTATACACTATTAGTTCCGATATTTTCTATAATTAGTTTACGTATTATTTTGTTAAATTTATAGTATGTTTTATACACTTTGTTACTTGTACATATTGGAACTAATAAAACACACTGTTTGTACACATTTGAACTAATAAAACACTTTGTTACTTGTACATATTTTAGTTCAATTCATTTAATATGCCTAATTGTAAACCTGCACATGTCCCCTTAGGAGGACACTTAGAGTTATCTAAGAAAGATTGCCCCTCTACAAAAGAAGGTAAGAACAACATTTTCAAAGTGCCTTATGATGTGGTTGTTGGTTCCATAATGCATGTTATGTTATACAATTGTCTTGATTTAGCTTTCGGTATATTTGCTCTTTGTAGATACATGTCAAATCCTGGTCTATAATACTAAGTTGCTATGAAGTATATGCTCAAATATTTGTATGGTACTAAAAAGAAATGTCTTGTGTATAAAGAACATCCCTCTTGATCTAACGTGGCTGACTTTGTAGATTCTGATTATGCAAGTAATAAAGATTACATGAAATCTACAACAATCTCTATTTTCAATGGGTTAGGGACTGCATTTCCTGGAAGTCTCAACATCAGTCAATGAAAGCTTTGTCGTCAACCGAAGTTGAATATATGGTTGCTACTGAGGCAACTAAAGAAGCTACATGGCTCAAGGGTCCACTTGAAGAAATAAAGAACAAGACCTATGTTCCTGTGATCAATATTGATAGTCAAAGTGTCTTATATCCGTGCTGTAATAACCGAAATTTTTAAACTTCGTTAAACCTGAATTTAACCGTTTTCCGAAACGCCAATCTTAAATAAATAAATACATAAATTAAAAGTAAAATAAAACGAGTCTCCAGATCCTTTGTAATTAATTTATATCTCATGTATTATTTTGATTAATTATTTAAAAATAGGTTTTAAAATAAGATATATCATATAATAATTTAGTTTAAAATTTAATCAATTTTATTTTCGTAAATATTAAAATTATAAATAATACTGAGTTTACTTATCCATTTATAAAATCATTTTAATTGGTAATTTAAATATTATAAAATATAAATGTTAAAATAGCCCAACTATTAAAATAGCTAAAAACCTTATATTATTTAAAAATCTAATCTATCAATAAATTCAAATGCGATTATTTGTAAAGATATTTTGATTATTATTTACGAATATTGAAGTTATTCATTAGATACAAAATATAAAAAGAATTATTATGTGGCTGGTTGATGATCACGTGACTTGTAAATTATGCGCGACAACTGTGGTGACAAGTTGATGGCGGCTTGACCAGTCTACCAAGGTGGGCAGAGGCCAGTGGCTGCTACAGCTTTGTTGACCAGATTGCTATTTGTACCACCATTTCATGTTAAATGTACTCATATCACGTCTACGCGTTGCGTAAGCGTAGAAAATAAGTCATTTTTTGATGAGAAAGTCACTACGAGTTACGTAGACGTAGTGCCTTTCTCATTTCAAAATTCAGAAAGTCACTACTTCTACGCGTTACGTAGACGTAGTGACTTTCTGTCGTTTGGAAAGTAACTATATCTTCGGCTCCATATTGCGAAGGCGGACGGTTGTCTTCCTCATTACGCCACTTTCTCTCTCTTTCTTCTCTATCGGCGACGACGAAGGCGAAGACGAACGAGACCACTCCGTCGACGTTTACACCACATCACCACCAGCAGACAACCATGGTCAGAACCCGAGGAAGAGACGGAGGTGTTGTCCGGGGTAGCCGCTCCGGCAACGACGGAGGTGACTCCTCCGGCAGCTTTTCCGGTGAGGGTCGCGGACGAGCTGTTTCCGATGCCGATGTCGGGCGAGGATGGGACGCACGTGGAGGGCCCTTAGGGGGAGTATTAGTCTGGGGTTGCGCGACATCTCGCGTTTCTAGCGAGGTTGGGGTACGTTTTATTTAAAATATTTTATTTTTATTACGTTTGTCGTTATATACGTTAATTAGGGAAAAATAATCGATAATTAGTGTAGGATTAGTTGTTAATTAGTGATTAAGTATAGAATTAGTGAATGAATAAGTCGTTAGTTAACGATTTAGTGGACTATTAGTTAAAATTATTGTATATTTAGTTAAATTAGTGGACACTTAGTTACCGATTAGTCGATTACTAGTTAATTACTCGATAGTTAGTTGTTAATTATTGAAATTAGTTGTTAATTCTGTAATTAGTAGACAATTAGTTACCGATTAGTGAAATAGTCGATAATTAGTTTAATAATTATTGAAATTAATTGTTAATTAGGTAATTAGTAGATAATTAGTCGATTAATAGTTAATTAGTCGATAATTAGTTTAATAAATATTGAAATTAGTTGTTAATTCGGTGATTAGTAGACAATTAGTTACCGATTAGTGAAATAGTCGATAATTAGTTTAATAATTATTGAAATTAATTGTTAATTAGGTAATTAGTAGATAATTAGTTACCGATTAGTCGATTAATAGTTAATTAGTCGATAATTAGTTTAATAAATATTGAAATTAGTTGTTAATTCGGTGATTAGTAGACAATTAGTTACCGATTAGTCGATTACTAGTTAATTACTCGATAATTAGTTTTTAATTATTGAAATTAGTTGTTAATTTTGTAATTAGTAGACAATTAGTTACCGATTAGTAAAATAGTTGATAATTAGTTTAATAATTATTGAAATTAATTGTTAATTAGGTTGTCGGGACTAGTACTCGTGCATGGGCCTGTACGGTTTCGAACCGTAAGCGGCGGATGATAGAGATGGGAGTAGTGCATCCTGATGACCTCTAGGAGGATCCTCAGGAGGAGGAGAGAGTAGGGGAGGAGCATGTAGACGAGCGGATGGACATGCTGTTCGGTTCCTCCGACGTTTCTGGCGGCCAGATATTACCCGAGGCAGACGTTGATGCTTTTGTTATGGAGTTGCATGACACCTTGGACCGTCGATCACTTACACCCGCTCATTCAGAGAGCTCTGCCGCCGGAAGTAGGAGACTCGGTGAAGAGGGTGGACCACCACCGCCTCCTTCTCCACCTCCACCTCCACCTTTGTATGTGGTTGCAGATGACGTTGTTGGGTATTTGGAGGTCCCGCTATACGGGACCTACTTTAATGTTATGAGACTCACGTCACTCGCGACATATGGGTCGGTCAGGTACGGAGTTAAATTTCGATTAGCTTTTTATATTTCATTAAATTTAAATGTGGTACTTACGTTTAAATGATATTTTCATAACAGGATAGATCTATTTTACGAGTCTATCGGCTAGGTGCCACGGTCACTGGCTTACGTAGCCTTGCTGATCGACTTCCAGATTCGGAGTGGATGACACTGGTTAGGGGGAGTGGACTGCATGACCTCCTAGAGATGTAGTGGGTCGGTGTCGACCATGCGCTTGCATCTACCCTTGCTGAGAGGTGGTATCCAGAGACTAACGGATTTCACTTCCCGTGGGGACAGATCTCTATCACCCTCCACGACGTATATCACCTCTTAGGACTTCGCATTGACGGAGACGAGGTTATGGGCGCTAGGGACGACACACTCTCCATTTCCATGTTCAGCTTCCCCCATTGGAGGTGAAGGATGCCGTGAAGGCGGGTAGGTGGCCGTCTTCTCATCTCCTCTCTACGATTAGGACTATGGCTGAGTCCCAGAGGCTAGACAGGAGGACATTGCTAGCGGATTTCTTGCTCTTCTCATTGGTTCCATCATTGACAAGACCACGAATAGGGTGAAGTATCATCTATTGAGCGTATGTCGCGACCCCACCACCATGGCGTCCCGTGCTTGGGGGACTGCCACACTGACATATCTATACAGACAACTCGACGAGTCCTCTAGGATGGAGGTTCATACATTAGCCGGTTGTTCTCTTCTTTTAGAGGTATGCAATGAACTATAATTTCATTGTTTACAATCTTTTAATTGATACATTAATATGCAAATGATATGTTTTGGGCAGTAATGGATTCACACTTATTTCCCTCACTTCCGACCTAGAGGGCATACTGACCTTCTTAGACAAAGAGATGCGAGACATGCACAGAGGTCGGAGAGGGCTCCTACTGGACATATGGAGATATCGGCCCTGTTAGGATTTAGGGCGTAGTTGTCGAGGTGTAGGATGGACGAGGTACTAATAACTCAAGTTTCTTACGTATCTTGAATTGACCTTCTGAAATGACTTTGTATGTTTGTCGTAGGTGACGTGGATGCCGTGGGGTTCGCTCCACAGCTTTCAAACTGGACAGATGCGCGTATCAGCCTATTTGGGGGTGATACACTTCTGTTGGTTAGAGGAGCCATATCACCCACAGTTTATGCTACGTCAATTCGGGCGTGTCTAGGTAGTCCCCCCACAGCTTCATACATTTCCTCCTAGATGTATCATTCGCCCCTTCGTGATAAAGAGGCCGGCGAGGATAGGGAAGTGTGAGCTGCTGTTTTCTCCTGACGCGTGGCATCTGTGGGCGATACGAGACCAACATCTGTACGACATACAGAGCGTCCCAGCAGTTGTCGACCCATGGCAGATGGATGAGTACTTCTTGGATTGGTTTTTACCACGTACTCACCCATACCTGCAGCCACCTCCAGATGATGCAACACCACCGCCTGCACCTCCAGTTGCACCAGTTGTACTTTCAGAGCGGGTACATATATTAATTGTTACTTTGAAGTTAATCTTCTTTTAGATATATTTTAGTAATTAAAGTTTTTTTTTGCTCTGCTGCGCGTACAGATAGCTGTAGGTATGGTTCGAGAGGCTTTGGCTCATGGTCCTCCGTATGAGACTGATATTCTTCGCCGTCTACTAGATGTTTTAGGAGGAGACGAGGCACCAAAGGCGCCACCTCTTGTTAGGGCATCTCAGCGACAGAATTAGACACTTCTGTTATTACTTTGACTTGTGTTTGACTTGAACTTGATCATTTTGATTTTAAATTTACTTATTATGTATGAACATGTGTTATTACTTTGACTTGTTTCATTTTATTACTTTGACTTGTTTCATTTTATTACTTATTATGTGTGATTTGTGTTTGAAAACGACAAATTAAAACCTCAATTCGAAATCACAAATCAAAACCTCAATTTGAAATCACAATTCAATACCTCAATTCGAAATCAGAATACCACAATTTGAAATCACAATTCAATACTACAATTCGAAATCACAATTCAATTACACTTTCAAACTAAGAACCGCATCTTCTTCTCTCTAAACCAGTCTTCCGTATCTCGCTATTCTTCGGTCATATATGTGGGCAAAACCATCAACTGAAGCATCGTGACCTCTGTTACGCTAGAAATGTATAGCACAAAAGTCTTATAATTTATAACTCGATATAATTTCCTAACTCTTAGGGAACCCACAGTGTATGGGTCGTTTTATAGCAATGATAGTATTTCGAGGTCGAACACGAAGACTAAGGTGAAATCAAATCAAACAAGTGATCATGGATAGTGCAAATCTAGTCTAAGAAAAGAGAAGGAAATAAAGAAATGAAAATCATGATATTTTTGGGTTTGGTTTTTGTGGTGATTGTTCGCTTTAAACGGTGTGTGCAAGCTTTAAATTTATAACCCTAGATGTATGCCTAAAACAAGGATGCGAACCCGCAGTGTATGGGTCAATCGTAGTAAAAGCAAGAATTCCGGGGTGTCGATCTCAGGGACTTAGGTGAAACAAAACCAATATAGGTAGTCAATATTGCAACTAACCACAAAAAACAATTAAAGCAATCAAAGATGATAAAAAGTCAATTAAAGGAATATGCAATTCTAGGGATTAAAGCATCTAGTTGTGGTTTCAACTCAAGATCTCATAGATAAGCGGACAAAGCTGAGATTTTGCAAAGGGTAGGTGTTACTAAAGTGGAATAGATCACCGGGTAAGTCTCACTACTCACTAATTCCAAACCTAAAGAGCCTATTATCGGGTAAGTCTCAAGGTACTAAGGAAAGGAACTATAATCTCAAACCAACGAACCAATTAAGGGAATAGAATCAACCTTTACCGGGTAAGCCTCAGGCTAACTCACAAAGATGGAATGAAGGCACACTCAAACCCCAATAAAGGATAAACCTTTATTACCTACACTTATGATCATGGGTAAACAAACAAAGGAATTACCGGGTAAGTCTCATCCTAAGCTTGCATTGAACCAGGAAAGGTGTAATAAGAATAGGATTTGGCAAACTCTAACACTTAACTCTCAGTTTCGGATCAGAAAGGTCACCTCGGTCAGACGAATTCCACCCCGGCCGAGATGTTCATCGACTGAACGAGATGTTCTAGGGTTAAGGATAAAGACTCGAGGTTTCAGGGTCCTACTGGAATTTAAGATTATTCTATCATTATTTTTCCCACAACCTTCAGCCAATCACCCTTGAATCACACAAAGAAATTAGCCACTCATCATCAAGAAAGCAATAATCAAATATATTGGAAGAAAGTGAATATTTGAACACAAGAACCTTAAGAACAAGGCTTCAATAACTAAATCAAATATCACAAACAAGCTTTCCTTGGATCACAAATCCAACAAGACAATCAACAAGAAGGGAATCTAAGAAAACCTTACAAAACCCTTCACAAAATCTATAAAAGCTATCAACTCCCTTCCTTCAATCTTCCAAAAATCCCTTCTAACTGCAGCTTCTTCAATCCCCAGCTGTTATGATGGTAGCGGGTTGTTGAATTTGTGGAAAATCCAGCCCTTTATATAGGAGAATTACCCTCCAAAGATAATAATATCTTGAAAAGATAATTTCCTAATAAAATATATCTATCTCTCATAAATAGATCTCTAAAATATATGATCTTCCTTCCAGAAATCCAACTCAAAAATTTAAGATCTCTCCTTCCAAAAATAAAAGATCTCAACCAAGAATAAAATATATCTCGCCGCGTCCAAGGTGTTCGCTTCGGTCGAGCCGCTTCTCTAGATCACCTCGGTCGAGATGGTACTGTAGCTAACTGAGGTGATTCTCAACTGAATGTGAAATCTCTTAAATCTGGTCCAAAGTGAATCTCTAATCCAAATTCATGCTTCCTGGATTCTTCCTCAAGCTCCTGAATGTAGCTCTAATGACTCCTTAGCTCCTTTAGCTCTATTTTGATGTAAAACGTGCCATTTTACCTACGATTACAACGAAACTTGGTGTAAACCTCGATTCCCGCAAAGGTAGATGAAACGACAATATAATCACATAATATACATTCAAACATGCAGATTATTGAAGATAAAACGTCTAAACAGGTCCCAAAATATAGACTATAATTAATGCTATCAAAATACCCCATATTTGTCCCTTGCTTGTCCCCAAGCAAGTTCCAAATCTTAAGTACAAGATAGAATGAATTATAAGTCATAAAGATCAATGAAAAGTATTTCAAAACATTTTTGTTGGTGTGCTCCACTCATTGATCACTCTAAGAGAATGCTTCATGGAATTTAAAATCAAAACATGCTCAAAACATTTTATAAATATAAGAAAGTTGTTCATCTTTGCATAAAATCATAGAATGCGTAATAAATCAGTATTATCGAAATTAATCATGTATAATCTAGTTTAAACCACCAAGTCAATCAACAAGCTCGAGGTCTCAAGGGCTTTCCAAAGGGAAGGTCAATAAACATGTGAGGGTGGGATGTATATAGGGAATGTGGTGCTAGAATCCGGGAAAAGGGATCTTACTTCACTTCCTTTGAACTTCAACATCTTCCACCTATAAGCTTTGCTTATTTTTACTTTTTTACTTTTTGGGATGCATGGACAGAGGTGCACAATAACCGAAGCCTAGGAAATCAAAAATCATTAATTTCTTAAGATGCCTCAAACCCTTGATGCACATACCATGACCCGTTAGGAATATCGCTCAATCCGACTTTGGTAAGACACAAACACCCGGCTATGTGAATGGTGCCGAGCTACTCATCATCATGATTAACTTCCCCAAACCTATTTGTTTCTTTCTAACTTCCAACCAATCTCATCTTTTCTTTCACTTGCTTTTCACTTGTTTGCTTCCAATCTCCCGGATAGGTAAAGGGAGGAAAATATGTATATGAGGGGCTAAGCATGATCAAGAAGAAGAAGAGAAGAGAATGAATTGCCTTGGTCTTTCCAGGAAGAAAGTGAGAGAACTCATCATGTGGTGTCAACCTTCAAATTCAACATAATTTGGATAAAAACAAAGTATTAAACATGCCAAAATTCCAAACAAAGCATTTAGAAACTTAAACATATCATAAAACCTTTCAAACATATAAAGATTTCAAAACCAGTCAGCAAACAAAATCATCACTGAGGTCATATCTAGATAAGAAGCACCAAAATCGTTTCGAAAACTGTTTCAGTTAAACCACCTCGGTCGAGATGTTCTAAGTCAACCGAGGTGAATCACCTCGTTCGGCCAGAATCACTTCGGTCGAGGTCATTAAATTTTTTTTCTTAACTAGTTTTTGACATTTTTTTCACTCAAATAACCTGTATGCATGCATGTAGTCTCAAATAAACACATAGAGCATAAAGAAAATCATAAATATCCGAACCGAGTCATAGAAGCATACACATAAATACATCCAAATACCCCATACTTGGGACACATTGTCCCAATGAGTCAAAATAAGTCTAAAGAAACAGAGTACTCACCAGACAACGCTGAGCTGCATAATATATAAATAAATAAATCATGCGAGCTCTAATCCCAATCCGGTGGTGGCGGTGGTGGCACGTACGGGTACTGAGATGGGTCAAACAAGTAGCCCATGACCTGCTGAAACTGAATCTCAGCCATCCTATGCTGGTAGTGCTGGCTCTCCCGTATCTCCCTCATCTCTAGGGATAAGGCGGCGTAGGAATCTATCATCTGATCCGTCAGATCATCAATCCGGCGGTGAGCGACTGGATCCCTCTACCTGCGTATCCTACGCTTGGCAGGACGTGCTGGTGCAGTAGCTGGCTCCTCCTCTGTCTCCTCGTCGTCTAGATCGACGACTGGTATGCTGGTACCAGTTGTATCTGTACCTGTGTCCATGGCAGCACCGCCATCGTCATCCTCATCTGCCTCCTCCTCAACCTCCTCATCATCCTGCTCCTGGGCTGCTGCTGTTGCGTCTGTCGCGTCCTCCATAAGAGGAACCCACGCGGTGTACCAGTAATGTGGGTTATAAATGGAGAACTGAGATGACCATCTGATACCCTGAGGTGTAGTCTGCTCCCAGGGCATCACCTCATACGGCGTAGTAAGCCCGCGAGGAACCAAGATCCTCCTCGTAATCATCTCCTGCAGCCCGAGCGGCTTGGCAGCCGCCACATAGTACAAGCACTCAAGTCTAAGTCCATGTAACTCGCAATGTGAGTCACTAGACCGCCGCAACATATATCTCCCTTCGTCTTCGCCTTGATCTTGTGAAGATCCTCTGCCAGCATCACTCCAAAGTCCGGAACTCCTCCGGTCACCATACAATACAGACTCAGCAGCTCCCCCTGTCTAATCTTCTGGGGCATCTCAGTACGGGCCAGAAGTGTCTCGTTGAAGATCCGGTGAACAAGTCTAAAGGCTAGGTGGAAGATAATCCGCTCCATGGAATCTCCAGGTCTCCACCTATCAGCATGCTCAACCACGTGAGCTATTTGTCCCCAAAACTCTCGAGCCACGGCTCGAGAAGGAAAGTTAGAAACTGTGGGGCCGGGAAGCCGAAAATGTCCCTCCAATGGTCCATCGGAACTAAATAGTTCCGGTTCATCAACCGGTACTTGATGGCCCGCTCTGTAGGCAAGTAAGTCACGGAGCTAACAAACTCCAAGGTGGGCTCGAGGTAGGCTGGAGCTCTAATCTCTGTAAACTGCTCTAGCCCTGCCGTAGCTATCATCCGCCTCAAATCATCATCTACGTGGAGGCAATCAAAAGCAGAAATGTCCAGAAACCGCGGTGCAACCACTGGACGTGCAGAAATGCGGTCATATTCTACCTGGTGACCCTCGTGGATCACCGGTATGGAGCGGCGAGAAGAAGAAGAGGAAGGAGAAGGAGAGGATCTATCTCTCAGAACTAGCTGTCTGTCAGAACTCATCTTTCTCTCTCTCTGTCAGACCACCTTAGTTGCCCTGACAACTCTCAAGAACACCTCGGCCGAGGCACAGGTCGACTGGACCGAGGCGATGTGCTATTCGATCGAAACTCTCAGAGATCCAGTTCTTTTCCCCCGATATCACTACCAATGGTTCCTATGGGGTACTTAATCCTTTTTCAGCATAATGCAAGGGCAACCAAAGCCCAAATTGATCGAAATCAGTGGAAGAAGAGGGAGTTAGGGTTTTTTTCGAATTACCCCAAATTTGGCCGATTTGGAGCATTTTTGTTGCAGATTGTCGCTTGCAAACCGATCCTCTACCCTTTCCTTGCAGTTTGGAAGCAAGAATCGTCGAAAACGATCGAAGATTGGAGAACGAGGTGATTTGGGGTGCCGCGGTCGAGAAGGTGAGAAAGGGAAGAGAGAGAAATCTCAGCCCCCTTTTATACCCTTTTCTGGAACTGCTGTCACCTCGGTCGAGATGGTCTCGACTAGACCGAGGTGGATTTTCAGTAACCCTAGTCGCCTCGGTTGCTCAAGAATCATCTCGGTCGAGGTGTTGTGACAACAACCGAGATGTGTCTCAGTCAAACTCCGTCTTCTCAAATTCTCGAACTTCTGTCCTTCTAGTGTTGCTCCTGGGTTGTATTCCTTCCTTAGATGTCACCTGTTGTCTGTCCAGGATGCCAAAAACAAAGCAAAGCAAAGCAAAAGCAAACTATCTAAAGCTAGACTAGAAAAAGGGAAAAAAAAAAAAGCAATACCTTGGGTTGCCTCCCAAGAAGCGCTTGATTTAAGGTCGCTAGTTGGACCGTACGGTGTCTCTAAACATGTTGGAAAGTATCTTCACCCCATACTTCACCTCCATCATGGGGTGAGATAAGGAAGTCTATCAACCGTTCCAACAAGTGCAAGTGCTCATCGGGGAATGAATCGTCTATGAGTGGTTCGTCCTTCTCGCGTGAAGATGGAGGTAGCCGGCTGAGCTGATCTGCAACAGAATTTTCGGATCCCTTCTTATCGCGGATCTCTAGGTCAAACTCTTGAAGCAAGAGAATCCATCGAATAAGACGTGGCTTGGCGTCCTTCTTAGCAAGCAAGTAACGAATAGCTGCATGGTCAGTGTAAACAATGACTTTCGCCCCTACTAAGTAGGAACGAAATTTCTCAAAAGCATATACAACCGCCAATAGCTCCTTTTCGGTGGTGGCATAGTTTCGCGGGGCTTCGTCTAGCGTCTTGCTAGCATAGTAAATGGCGGTGGTCCTGCCATCCTTCTTTTGTCCAAGCACCGCTCCTACTGCCACATCACTCGCATCGCACATGATCTCAAAGGGAAAGGTCCAATCCGGAGGTTGGATAATCGGAGCGGAGATCAACGCTTCCTTAATCCTGTAGAATGCATCGAGACACTCTTGCGAAAACTCAAAAACAACATCTTTATTCAAGAGGTTGGTTAGTGGTTTAGAGATCTTCGAGAAGTCCTTGATGAATCTCCTATAGAAACCTGCATGCCCGAGAAAACTCCGCACTCCCTTAACAGAACAAGGGGGAGGAAGTTTTTCAATAGTCTCGATCTTAGCTCGATCGACTTCAATACCTCGATTAGAAACGAGGTGTCCTAGAACGATGCCTTCATTAACCATAAAGTGACACTTCTCCCAATTTAATACGAGATTAGTGTCTTCACATCTTTGTAGCACTAGAGAAAGGTTAGATAGGCAATCATCAAAAGATGAACCATATACTGAAAAATCATCCATAAATACCTCCATGATTTCCTCTATAAGCTCGGAAAAGATAGCCATCATGCATCGCTGGAAGGTAGTGGGTGCATTACATAATCCAAATGGCATCCTCCTATAAGCGAATGTCCCCCATGGACAAGTGAAAGTGGTCTTCTCTTGATCATCCGGATGGATTGGAATCTGAAAGAAGCCACTATAGCCATCTAAATAGCAAAAATGTGAATGCTGGGCCAACCGTTCGAGCATTTGATCGATGAAGGGAAGTGGAAAATGGTCCTTCCGAGTGGCCACGTTCAGTTTCCTATAATCGATGCACACTCTCCAGCCCTCGACGGTCCTAGTTGGGATTAACTCGTTGTTCTTATTCGTCACAATGGTCATCCCTCCTTTCTTCGGAACCACATGCACCGGGCTCACCCACTTGCTATCCGAGATAGGAAATATGATACCTGCATCCAACAACTTAAGAATTTCTTTCTTCACAACCTCTTTCATGATCGGATTTAACCGTCTTTGAGGTTCTCGTGAAGTCTTATGATCATCCTCCATTAGTATTCTATGCATGAAGAAAGAAGGCTTAAATAAGATCATCAATAGTATAACCCAAAGCCTTTTGATGCGTCCTCAGGACATGCATTAGTTTAGATAATTCAGATTCGGAGAGGAAAGCGCTAACGATGACGGGATAAGTAGAATCCGGTCCAAGAAAAGCATACCTCAAGTGACTTGGGAGTTGTTTAAGCTCCACAACTGGGGGTGCTTTCTGAGGTGGATCTTTGCTTCCTCCTTCCAGTGGAGTAGATCGAAGAATAGGACTTTCAGAAGTTTCAGTTGACATCATCTCGCTTTCGACCTCGGTCGAGGTCCAGAGAGGGTGACCGAGATGTTCTTCAGTCAAGAACACCTCGCTTGGTCCAGAAGGTGCCTCGGTCAAGGTACTATAACTTGGACCAAAACTGGAGATTTTCTTCTCCTGAATTAGTCTTTCAAATTTAGCTCCTGGATCTTCTTCCAGCGCCTTTAAGCTACGTATATCTGCATCACAAGAAACATCTATACCTTCCTCCATTTAGCTAAAACTAATAACTCTCTCAAGTGGATCATTAATAAGGATAGAGCTCACCAATTTTCTCGATTCTTCTTCATCATAGATGTTGAAGATATCATCTCCTAGCTGCTCTCCTTTCATTACCGTAAGCAATGCAAACTCAACTTGATCACCACCAATGTTGAATTGCAACTTGGCGTTCTTACAATCCACATTGCAACCCGAAGTTGCTAGAAATGGTATCCCGAGAATGATAGGAACGGGGTAATCTGCGGGAATATCAAGTACAACAAAGTCTATAGGTAAATAGAAGTTACCTAACTTAACCGGAATGTCTTCCAAAATGCCCAAGGAATGGGTAATGGAGCGGTCCGCCATGTACAACCGTATCTTCACCAGATTGGGCTCTCCAAGTCCGATCCTCACACATAGCTTCAGTGGGATGATGCTTACGCTGGCTCCTAGATCACACAATGCCTCACAAGTGATATCCCCAACTTGAATGAGAATGCAAAATGAGCCGGGATCTCTCAACTTGGGTGGCATTTTCTCCTTCATGATTTGAATAAGCTCCGAGGATTTAAATGTCATCCTTACTTCACCAAAATCTTCCAACTTCCTCTTCCTTGATAGAATCTCTTTTAAGAACTTCCCATAGGCAGGCATCCCTAGAATAACATCAAGGAAAGTGATATTAATATGTAGTTTATTCATCAAGTCAAGGAATTTACCAAAATGCTTGTCTAGATATGCTCTGGCCCTTGACTGGGGAATGGAAGTGGTGGTTTATATGCAGGAGGTGGAACATAAACTTCAGTTTTGTCCGACGCTCTCTGAGGTTCGACCTCGGTTGGCATCTCGGCCGAAGTGTTCTTCGACTGTGCTTGGACCGAGGTGTTCTTCGTCTGTACTGGCATCGACCGAGGCACTGGATCTGCAGTTTTCAGTCCACTTCTCGTCGTTATTGCCATGATCTGTCCCTTGGGGTTGCTTTTCGTTCTTGTTGGAAGCTTCCCTGGATCTCTTGGCGCTTCATTCGCCTTGTTAAAGAATTGTTGTTCTAAGGCTTTTTGTGCCTTCGAAAATGAAGTCATGGATGTCTCCATAGAGTTGAGCTTGATCAAGATGGCCTCTAGCACCGTATCTTTCTTTTCCGGTTGGGACAAACTTGATCCAGGCTCTTGGCTCTTCAATGGAGTAGAAGAAGAAGAATAAGAAGAAGAGAGGAAAGGATTAGAGGAGTTATTCGAATTGGAGTTAGAGTACGGGTTACCCGAATTTGGATTGTTTGTCCTCCAATTGTTGTTGTTGGATCCTCTATTGTTGTTGTAGTTGTTGTTCCAGGTACCGTTGTTGTTGTTCCGGTAACCATTGTTGTTCCTCGAGCCTTGATATCCTTCATCTTCTTTCTTGGTTTGAGCAACCAAAAATTCCTTCAATTGTTTCACATCATTCTTCAAAGAGGTGAGTTGATCATTGTTTGGTGGAGCTTCCTGAAAGTTAACTCTTTTAACTCCACCTTCAGCTCCTTGGTGGGATTATTTCTCCATGTGCAAAGCTTGCTTCTCTATGAACTCCCAAGCTTCGTCAATCGGCATGTCCATGAACGTGCCGGCGGATAGTAGTTGAAGGTTGAATTGGGTTTTTCCGTCCAGTCCCTTGAAGTATATTTCCAACAACTCTATCTTTGGAATCCCATGATGTGGGCAATCCAAAAGGATGTCTTTAAATCTCTCCCATGACTTGGACAAACTCTCCTTGTCCTTCATTATGAACGCATTGATCTTCCCTCTCATTTCAGCGGTCTTCGAGGGGGAAAGAATTTAGTTAAGAACTTTGTCGTCATCTCCTCCCAAGTGTTGATTTTTCCTGGAGGGAGAGATTGATACCAAGTAAGCGCCCTATCTTTCAAGGAGAAGTAGAAAGGCCTTAGCTTGTAATTGTTGTTTTCCAGCCTTGAAGGTCTCAAGGTCTCCATCAAGATCTCATAGTTTTGTAGATGTTGATGCGGAGACTCCCTTTCTAGCTCTCCAAACTGGCATTGGCGAATCATGGAAAGAACTTGCGGTCGAAGCTCATAATCATGGTCCGTTGGATCACCTAGGTTGACTCCTGGACGCCTCAGTTGCTGGTTGGGGTCCTTCCTCTGCCCTAGGGTCTGTGGAATACCTGCAAAAAAGAACATCTCGGATTGGCATCCGAGGTGGAAGTATCTCGGCCGGGGCAGTTGGAAATGGGTCCTGCCTTGGTCGAGGAGCTGGAGTTGGTCGAGGTAGATATTGGTCCCGTAAAGTCGCCATATCTGCTTCGATTGCTTCCGTCCTTGCACGAGTTTCCTCCTTTTCCAGTCGTAATTCTTCTTTACTGAGGCGTAGTTGTTCCAATGCCTCCTTCAATCCGGCCTTAAGATCGCGATTCTCTTGATCGGCCATCTTAGCTTCTTTCAAGCGTCTTTTGTACGTCTTTTCTGGTTTGGGATCGTAAGGAACGATTTCCTTCCCAGCGCGGGTTCTTCGCATAAACCTATAAGAAAGAACCTGCGAAAGTCACTCAAGTAGAGTGGTTAGTAGAAAAAGGGGCAAGTGCCCCGAAAGATTACCGCAACCGGCTCAGTCTAGACCAAGTCCCCGGCAACGGCGCCAAAAACTTGTTCGCTCCAAACGGTGTGTGCAAGCTTTAACATTATAACCCTAGATGTATGCCTAAAACAAGGATGCGAACCCGTAGTGTACGGGTCAATCGTAGTAAAAGCAAGAATTCCGGGGTGTCGATCTCAGGGACTTAGGTGAAACAAAACCAATATAGGTAGTCAATATTGCAACTAACCACAAAAAACAATTAAAGCAATCAAAGATGATAAAAAGTCAATTAAATGAATATATAATTCTAGGGATTAAAGCATCTAGTTGTGGTTCCAACTCATGATCTCATAGATAACCGGATAAAGCTGAGATTTTGCAAAGGGAAGGTGTTACTAAAGTGGAATAGATCACCGGGTAAGTCTCACTACTCACTAATTCCAACCCTAAAGAACCTATTACCGGGTAAGTCTCAAGGTACTAAGGAAAGGAACTATAATCTCAAACCAACGAACCAACTAAGGGAATAGAATCAACCTTTACCGGGTAAGTCTCAGGCTAACTCACAAAGATGGAATGAAGGCACACTCAAACCCCAATAAAGGATAAACCTTTATTACCTACACTTACGATCATGGGTAAACAAACAAAGAAATTACCGGGTAAGTCTCATCCTAAGCTTGCATTGAACGAGGATAGGTGTAATAAGAATAGGATTTGGCAAACTCTAACACTTAACTCTCAGTTTCGGATCAGAAAGGTCACCTCGGTCAGACGAATTCCACCCCGGCCGAGATGTTCATCGACTGAACGAGATGTTCTAGGGTTAAGGATAAAGACTCGAGGTTTCAGGGTCCTACTGGAATTTAAGATTATTCTATCATTGTTTTTCCCACAACCTTCAGCCAATCACCCTAGAATCACATAAAGAAATTAGCCACTCATCATCATGAAAGCAATAATCAAATATATGGGAAGAAAGTGAATATTTGAACACAAGAACTTTAAGAATAAGGCTTCAATAACTGAATCAAATATCACAAACAAGCGTTCCTTGGATCACAAATCCAACAAGACAATCAACAAGAAGGGAATCTAAGAAAACCTTACAAAACCCTTCACAAAAGCTATAAAAGCTATCAACTTCCTTCCTTCAATCTTCCAAAAATCCCTCATAACTGCAGCTTCTTCAATCCCCAGCTGTTATGATGGTAGCGGGTTGTTGAATTTGTGGAAAATCCAGCCCTTTATATAGGAGAATTACCCTCCAAAGATAATAATATCTTGAAAAGATAATTTCCTAATAAAATATATCTATCTCTCATAAATAGATCTCTAAAATATATGATCTTCCTTCCAGAAATCCAGCCCAAAAATATAAGATCTCTCTTTCCAAAAATAAAAGATCTTAGCCAAGAATAAAATATATCTCGCCGCGTCCAAGGTGTTCGCCTCGGTCGAGCCGCTCCTCTAGATCACCTCGGTCGAGATGGTACTGTAGCTGACCGAGGTGATTCTCAACTGAATGTGAAATCTCTTAAATCTGGTCCAAAGTGAATCTCTAATCCAATTCCATGCTTCCTGGATTCTTCCTCAAGCTCCTGAATGTAGCTCTAATGACTCCTTAGCTCCTTTAGCTCCACTTTGATGTAAAACGTGTCATTTTACCTACGATTACAACGAAACTTGGTGTAGACCTCGATTCCCGCAAAGGTAGATGAAACGACAATATAATCACATAATATACATTCTAACTTGCAGATTATTGAAGATAAAACGTCTAAACAAGTCCCAAAATATAGACTATAATTCATGCTATCAATGATCAAGCAAGATCACAAAACAATGCAATATTATAAATCAAACTAACAACTCAAGCTAACAACTCAAACACAAGAAATGTGATCAAAGAGAGAAAAGCGGATTCTAGGGGTAGGACTTCCGGTTATGGCATTGGACTCAAGCTTCTAATCAACCTTGGATAAGCTACGGTATATTGGGAAAGGGTTTTTCTCAAGTGGGATCAATTACCGGGTAGGTCTCATGGTTCGCTAATCCCTCACCTAAGGTCCTATTACCGGGTAAGTCTCTAGGAACCTAAGGTTGGGAATTCTACACAAATCGGATTGCTATCTAGGGATCAAACCTCTCCTTACCGGGTAAGTCTCGGGAAGGCAAGTCCTAAGCATCAATCCTAGCACACTCAGTCCAATAGCGGCTTGTGAGGCTCACTACTACCTAGAGTTCATCATCTTTGATATCTAAGATCAAGAATTACCGGGTAAGTCTCTTCCCTCACTTAGTTTTCTAGCATTAGGTCACCCTAGGCTAGATTATGCTTAACAAACACTAGGATTTCAACAATCTAACATCATAACATTCAGATTCATCAATACAAGCACAACAGAACAAACCACGGGTAGATCATACAGAACCACGGGCGTGGAAGTACATGAACATGCCGTGGTTTTCATCAGCGGTTAGGTTCGAGCAAGCAAATCATCGAAGGGTACATTCAAGTCTATTGTATCATAGACCAAGCCATAACCATCATTCCATTACCCTAGAATCACAACTATTTAGCCAACAACATGCATTTTAAGATTCAAACTCAACAAGCAAACATTCATGGCTTCCATAGCAAGAAAATGAGATGAAAATGAAAAGAAACAAGTAGTCTTAGCTTAATATAAGATGAAACAAGACTACAACCCTTCAAACACAGCTCCAAAACGTTGCTTACAATGCTTTCAGTTGTTCTCATTAAAAGTCATTCAAAAACTTCACTCTAAATCTCTATCTTGGTGTGTTGTTCTTCCTCCAAAATGAGAGTGTTTTTCTTCCCCTCCAAGAATTCCCAATGTGGATGGTGATAATGTGTGAGAGAATGTGGGAGACTCCCCTAGCAATAGCCAGTAGGACCACTTATATTTTCCACCAAGAGCAAGGGTCGGGCAAGGAGATCGTGGGACAGCTGTCACAACTGTCCAGAGAAAACCACGGCCAAAACCACGAGCGTGGTTCTGGCCTCTAGGCCGTGGAATTACATGAACATCTCCCTTTGGATCATTAAGCCATGAGTTGGTACAAGGCATGCACCAACAAGGTCCTATGTGTTCTCCTTTGCTCCTAGCTTGCTCCTTAATGAGTCCGGAAATGTGCCATCACGAGGAATGATCCTCGAATGTATCGATTAAGCTCTAAAAGCTCCCCAAAATACCTACAAAACCGACAAGAGTTCGTGTACACGTCTATTTCGACAATATGCATGAGTTAAGCGTAAACGTCAATGAACTAATGCCAAACCATGCATGAATAATGGGAAAAAACCTAAATGAATGCCTAAACTAACGTCATAAATCACGTCATCAAAATACCCCATACTTGTCGCTTGCTCGTCCCCGAGCAAGGTCCAACTATAGGCTACGAGATGGCATGATTTATGAATGTGTAAAAACAAAAAATATTTTTTTTGAAATTGTACTTGTAAAATTGGATCACCTTCATAATCATGTTTCATGGCAATGGACAAGCAATCATGAATTAAATGAATGAAGGAACGGAAAGACAATTATACTTAACTCGAAAGTATGCATGAAAGGTGAAAATGAAGAAGTCAAGATGATCAAGAGAATATCCAATCTAGATCACTAAGTCATACACATATGCAAATAGGTCACAAGGACTTAGGAAAGAAGAGGCCAAGAAACGTTGTTGTAGGTGGGAATTTTTTTAGGTCATGTGATGCTAATCCGGGAAAGGAACTAACTCCACAATTTCATTTTTGATCAACTTCCCCACAAGTGTATATTTTCTCCATTTTTTCTTTCTTTTCTTTTCTTTTTCTTTCGCTTATTTTTGAGACAATGGCATTGGTGTCTCCAAATCTTAAATGCATGAACTACCATTGCCAACTCTAGATTATAAGTTGGGTAGTTCTCCTCATATGTATTCAGTTGTCTAAACGCATATGCAATCACTCTACCACGCTTCATCAAAACACATCCCAAGCCTAGGTTGGATGCATCACTGTAAACCACAAAATCCTCTGTACCCTCCGGCTGTGCCAAGATAAGAGCAGAAGTCAAACGTCTTTTCAACTCCTCAAAACTCTGAGTACACTGCTCTAACCATACAAACATGATAGTCTTCCTCAACAAACTGGTAAGTGGACGGGCAATCACAGAAAATTTCTCCACAAACTATCGGTAATAACGGGCTAGGCCAAGGAAGTTGTGCACTTCCTTGACTTTCGTCAGTTTCTTCCATGCTGCTACAGACTCTATCTTCACCGGATCAACCTTGATCCCATCGGCGGAGACAACATGACCCAGGAATGCTACCTCCGGCATCCAAAAGCTTGGGCGTACAGTTCTCTATCTCGCAAAACTCGCAAAATTGTCCTCACATGTTCTGCATGCTCCTCTCTGCTACGAGAGTACACCAGAATGTCGTCTATGAAGACCACTACAAACTGATCCAGGAAGTCGATGAAGATGTTGTTCATCAACTACATGAAGACTGTTGGGGCATTTGTGCACATCTGGCTCTCTAACCCTCAACTGTTGATAACCCGAGCGCAAGTCAATCCTGAAGAACACAGTCGCTCCCTAAAGCTGATCTAACAAGTCATCTATGCAACGTAACGGATACTTGTTCTTGATGGTGACCTTGTTCAGCTCTTTGTAGTCGATGCACAACCTCAATAATCCGTCCTTCTTCCGCATGAAGAGGACATGTGCTCCTCATGACGATACGCTAAGACGGATGAAGCCCTTCTCAACCAACTCCTCGAGTTACTTCTTCAACTCTAACATCTTAACAGACGTCATGCGGTATGGGGCCTTCAAGATGGGTCTCGTACGAAACTCCAACTCTATGCCAAAATCCACCCTACGGTGAGGCGGCAAACTGTATGTCTCAGTGAACACATTTGTTAACTCGCAGACCATAGGAATGTCCTCTAACACTAGACTCTCGCCCTCCTTCACGGCGTAACACTAGAAGGCCTCACAACCCTGAGCGATCAGCACGTACCGCGCTAATCACCATGCCTAACTTTCCAAGGTCCCAACCTCGGAAAATCTCAATCTGACCCGACTTGGTAGAGACCGTCACGGTCCTCCTACCAACATCTAACACATCACGATGTCTACCTATCCAATCCATACCCAAAATGACTTCCTTGTGCACTAATGGCATGACAAAGAAGTCCACAACCAAATTGCGGTTTCCTATATGTATAGAACAACCGTGTAACTCTCGGGTACCTCTAACTTGACCCTCATCTGGTAACCATATCAAGAAAGGTCTACCATCTACTATATCTAAGGTAAGTCTATCAACGCATGCATCAGAAATGAAAGAGTGTGTGGCACCCGTATCAAACAAAACTCTAACATGTAAACCATGAATCAGAATGGTACATGTAGTAGCTGGCGCTGGCGGCTCCTCAGCGCTCCTCAATTCAAAAACTCTACCCTGTGCTCCTCTAGTATCAGTGGTGCTCCCACCACGACCTCTACTCGATCTGGGAACAAATCCCTGAGTAAAAGGACGATCTGGTACTCTCTGATGTCCCTTTGTATGCTGCTAAGGTGGCCTCTGGCCACCTCCTGCTACACTAGCAGGGGAAGAACCCTGCTGCGATGTAGCTCCATCCTATCTACAAAAGACGGCTTTATGACCTGGTTTGCCACT
This sequence comes from Fagopyrum homotropicum, assembly GCA_033239125.1. Taxonomy (NCBI): domain Eukaryota; kingdom Viridiplantae; phylum Streptophyta; class Magnoliopsida; order Caryophyllales; family Polygonaceae; genus Fagopyrum; species Fagopyrum homotropicum. Next base: position 47,726,983 of record BSWB01000002.1, read on the forward strand.
AGTGTAACAAGTCACCAACAGTCTCGTACACTCTAGCCGTCTATGTCCAAGATCTCCACAGTTGAAGCATTGTCGTCCCTTCTTTGTAATGGGACATATGCGGGGTAACTCTGGCGTCTCTGACTCTGCCCAGAACCTGAAGCTCCACCAACACCACTGGTCTTCCCAGTCCGTTGTCTCCTCTCAAACCGTCCCGTCTAAGAAGTCCTCCTCTAGCTGGCCCGGTCATGCTCATAAGTTGAGGATCTATCATGATAGTCTGTCAAAGACTCGCAATGAAAACCCGCCATATAAGAATGGGTACTCTCCCTAAGTCGACGGGAAAACAAATACATGTGCTGGTCCTTAGAAGGTGCACCTGGACCTAGTAATGCTAGTTCCTCCTAGAATCGATTGATGGCATCAACTATTGGAACATCCTCGAAGCCTGCCTTAAAAAAATCTTGCAGTTTCTCCCTCCTCAAAGAGGCAGGGCAGAAATGCTCTCGGATCATATTCCCCATCTGGTCATAGCTAGTGGCTCGAACCCGCATAGTCCTCCACCACTGCTGAGCTAGGTCACAAAATAGAGTCTGTACTATCTTTACCCGTCTGTCCTCTAGACATCTAATAGACTCAAGAGTTGATTCCACATGTCTAATCCAGATCTCCGTCTCCAATCCCACCTTCCCAAAGAAAGGGGGTACGCCCAACTAGTGAAATGCCTTCAACCAAGTGTTTGGTCGAGGCCCTCTATACTCTTTTGGAGATCTAGAAATCTCAACAGCACGTGCCGGTATGACTAGCACCTGAGTAGCTCCCTAGGACAACTCAAAAGATCCCACTTGTGTTAGCAGATCCGGGGCACGTCTACCAGCTCTAGCAGCCTCCTCAACTCGTCTGATGTGTGCACATGACTCTGGTCCCCTCATAGAGACATGATTCGAGTCATCTGACTAGACTCACTGAGATCCCTGTCTCGCAGCTCCTAGTCTCAGGAACGACGCTCTCAGCAACCTCCTCGTGTACATCCTCCACTACAGGCGGATCAGCAATGGGAACATGTCCATGGCCTATAACTACTGGAGGAAGAGGGGGTCTACTCCTACCTCGTCCAACTGCACATGTCGCTCTAGTCCGAGCCATCTGCGGGGTATGTACACCTAACTTATAAGGCTATATATATATATATATATTTGTGTTTGTGTGTATAATACTTAGTCCAACATACATGCAACACAACAACACATAATAGGTATATATATATATACTGTCGAGATCCTCAGAAAGGTGATGGCTTCCCGTACACACTATCCCAAAACAATTGTACTCTTTCAAAACCAAAATCCTTTTTGAAAGGCAGACCCCTTTCGGGTTTTGTTTATTTATCTATTTGACCTTTATTATAGATTGAAAGTGTCATTGTTGTCAACCTAATGCTCTAATACCAACTCTATAACACCCCAAATCCGCGGGACTCGGAGCGCTACTGGGCTAGGATCACACAACAGATCCTGACCCTAGCCTGACAACAAGTTCACTGTTCTTACAACAAGGCACAAAAAGATTAAAACCAAATAAATAAAAACTGTATAAATATATACATCAAGGTTTACAAAACACAACCGAGTACAAAACAACAACACCAGATACAAACGAGTACAAAACATCCCATAACCCTCGCACAACCTAGTGTACGGAAGCCATCGGCTGATCACCCATCTGGCTCACTTTGCAGTCCTCCTAACTTGCTGATCATCTACAACACGGTATAAACCGTTAGCTAACCATTCATATATAAGATAATGCATAAGCACATACACATGTTACGAATAATAAACACATAATCATGATGTCACACATTTACCCGTTTAGTTATCTTTATAACGTCATACACTCAAGGTATATATATATATATATATATATATATATATATGAAAAAATTGTGACACGAGGAATATATCATCCTCGCCTTTGGGAACCATAGCCATCTAGAGTAGTATCGGTGCACTTCCCGTGTACCATAAGGAGTGGTGAACTGCCCATCCCGTATACCAAGACTGGCTAGACCACAAAGAACCTCCTAGGCTCCTTACAAGATGAAAGGGAAAGGTTATCACTATCACTACAAGGGGGCTATCCAAAAACCATAGGTTGATAATAATCAATAACACATGCTATCAAGAATATAACAATAACCGCTCATGCATACATCCAATATAGGGATGGTAGCTAAGTAAGTCATGCGGACTTACCTCAACCTCAAGATAACCTCAACCACAATCAACTCCAATCCGGAGGATAACACTGCCTAATAACAAGGCATAAAGAGATACCAAATCTCCTATCAATCAAAGGGTTCACACCAAGACTCAAGGGATCCATAAGGATCAAATCCAATCTATAAGCCTCAAAAACTACTAAACCTCAAAGCCATAACCGGCATATATTGATTCTATGATATATCATCATCCTATTCTAATATTCAAACCTAGCATACTACTAACCCACTCATACTAGGAAAGGAAAGGATCCATACCACCCTAGGAAGGTCCTACACAAGACACACTTGTGTGACAGGAAGGCGCAGGGGCGATGCACTAACAGGCGTAGGGGTGGCTCCTAGTGGCGCAGGGGCGGCGATACACCGGCGCAGGGGCGGCTCCTGGTGGCGCAGGGGCAGCTGGCTGTGTAGTGAGCGATTCCCGACTTTTCTTCGATCCTTCACTCGATTACCTTCACTTCTTCACCATCCAACAACAATACACATACATAGATATATACATATATACATCAATACATGCCTAGGAAGATCAACACAAGATCAACTTGTAGAATCCTAAGCTAAAAGAGAAGGAAAGGAAGAAAGGAAGAAAAGAAGAAAGGAAGAAGAAGAAGGAAAGGAAGGACTCACCACAACTGCAACCAACAGAGGGAGAGATCACACGAAACCTACTCAGCTAGCTCTCCACAACACAACATCAACAAGCAACCATAACCCTCATCAACAAAGCTTATTTCTCAACAAGATCAAAGAAGATCCAAGATGCAAACTCAAAGGAAGAGAAGAAGAACGTGAGGAAGGGAATGAAGTTGGGAGAAGATGGAAACCCTCACCTAGAAGGAATGAGAAAACTTATATAGGAAGATAGGGAAAACCACGGGTCAAAGGGTAAACAAAGGTGGTTGCAGCCGTAGGAAACTACAGGGGCAGATCCATAAGCTGTAGGGGCCGCCAACAAGGCATTGGGGGCGGCTCACAGGGCGCTGGGGTAGCTCAACACTTGCGTCTCAAGTGAGGCGCAGGTGCGGGATCCCTAGAAGACTAAGGCTCTTACATCTCCGTCCTAGGGTTTCTCGACCCTAGGATCTAACTATCTATTATCTACTTTTTGAGTCCTAGATACAACCTAGAAGAACTCTCTTTCTTCTCTCAGTGTAGCCTCAATGCTACGATCTAGTCAACTCCTATCTAGCAATAATAGCTTAGTTACTTCGTAGAGTAACACACTTGAGTATAACACTAAAATGATATGTCAATTTAACTCTTGTGTTTATCTCACTCTAACAAATTAAACTAAATACGCTCGAAGAGGAAGATAAACTTTTGGATCAATGAAGAAGACTCGGATGTTCACTTGTAAGTTGTTTTTTCTTCTTCCATCGATGTGTCTTTTATAGTCTTCTTATGGAGCCGCTATCTTCTAGTCGTTGTCTTCACTCCATATAATCCTTGTTGTTCGAACACGATATTATTCTGTGAGATCTTCTTGTTAGACATTGTGAGTAAGATCTTCTTGTAGCCGTTTGAGTGAATCTTCAACTGAGATTTTCTCTTCCAATATCTTTTTGTGGATCTTCTCCAACAAGATCTTCTTGTTTGTTTCTTGTAGAAAAATCTTTTCCAACAAGATCTTCTTATTTGTAGCAAGATCTTCTCCAGCGATCTTCTTTGTGATAGGGTCTTCGATTTCTTCAATGACCTACAGAAATATATAACAAACAGACCAAGACAAGAAATCTAAAAGATATAATCGATATTTGTTAGTTATATAAAACCGTATTTTATGTTCCATCACAAAAATAAAACTTTAATTATCAAGGTGGATTTATCAGGTTTTCTAACCAAGCCCTCTCATGCTTTGTTAGCAGAGGTCATCTTCAAGGCCACCTTACATATCACAAAAGGCTCGCTACCCAAACATACCAGTGGGAAAACTCTCATCAAATCAATACAAGCATGTTTAATTTCCACCCACCCACCCATATACTAACACATCCGCTGGCCTCAATGTAGACCTTCCTTGACGCGGATCAGCCAAGAAGGTCACATACGCCTCCTTCTTAGCTGAAACTCCCACTTTCCAAAACACGTCACATAAAACATCATGAAATCGATCATCATGTCTATATTTGAAGCTGAGAGTTCTTTACAATGAACAACATGCTCCTCAAAATCATTCAAAGACTCTGGCAATTGGGTATGGGCAAATCTCATCACCGGGAACAAAGGAATCATAAGGTGATACTTAAGGATCGTCCGATACTCAACTAGAGACATACACTTTCCATTCCCATCAATGTGTATACGAAGGAAATCTCGGTTGTGCGTTGATTGTAAACACTTAAAAATCTCTTTCTACCTAAGGATCAAATCAATCTAACTCTTTTAGTTCGCTTTATAAATATTTGAACATGGTGATAATAAATATTATTTTCTTGTTTGGTTATTGTAAGATAAGTTCAATTAAAATTATCGAAACTAGTCCTTCACGCACGTAGGAGATCGAGACACAACCCCAAGACTATAGAGAAGACTTTATGATGATCTTGCAAGGGGTAGCTAGCGTGCGTGTAGGAAAAGAGACCCCGATAATTGTATCAGTATCAAACATAATAAAAAAAAATTTGAGACCTCAAAAAAATACAAATATTCAAAATGTATCGTTAGATAAATATAACTTAGTAACAAAGAAGATAGTTAATATAAAATTGACCAATAATATTGTAGTTTTATTAATATATCATGTTTATAGTCTATAATAACAGTAAAAATAAAATTGTTAAAATAACAATCAAATTAAATATTATCTGATTTCAATTATATAATATAAAACAAACTGTTATATATTTAAAGAAAAACAAAATTAGATTTTGTTAGGATCTCGAATTTAAATGAGAAATTTTAAAATATTAATCAATTAAATTTAGTGTGATGTGTATTAACGAATACACGACACATGCAAAATTGATGAGGTAATTACACGAAATTGCGCCAATCACGTGAACTGCTTTAGTATATAAGATAGATACATAGATTTATAGATATGGTAATTTGTATTTAGTTAATTTTTATAATATTCAAAATATTTTATTGAACTACATTGTTATTATTTCATATTTCTTATTATAAGAAATATATGCATATGTTGAATAGTGTTTATACATTTTTACCAATATTACACAAAGTAACGATTTCAAATTACACGCACTGATGCACTTATAATTATAGCAAAATATGATTACAAATTTAAAATTATTAAACAAGGTCTCAACGGACAAGTTTGTCTGGGTTTATTCGAGATGCCATAAAATTAGGTTATCGGCAAGGAAGCAACGGCGAGCCACAAAGATACTTATTATGTATATAAGACGTCTCATCAAAATCGCTCATTTTGCCACCCGTTGGAATTTTGCCGCAAAACCGATTGTAGTTGACATTCAAGAACTGCAAATTTGGGAGATTCACTAATATCCATGGCAAGCTCCCGAATATCTCATTGTGACTCACATCCAAAAAGGACAAACCCGTGGCGGAATCCAATTCAACGTTTGAGATGTTAAACGACAGATTATTCCTCGACAAATCTATCTGCTGCAAGGAGCTACCATTCGAAAACAAACATCCAACGTCCCTAGTCAGTTGATTCCTCGAGAGATCGATGGTGGCAAACCGTACATTTCCCAACGACGTTGGAATTGCACCGGAGATCATGTTATGGGACAAAAACAACCTAATCTCGGAGTTCCTATATTTATAAATTCAAAAAAAAACTATTATTTGTGGTTTCTAAATGTACCGTTAAAAATCTATCTTATTCACCGAACTATGCATTTCGCACTACTAAGAATAAAGATTTTCATCGGTACATCTAACATTGAGCATGTAACGACCAGTTGTTTTCGTTACGCTTTGATAGGGTTAGAGAAGTTTAGGAAACGAATAAAAATTTAGTGAGACTAGGACATACCAGTTTATTTATGGAAGTCGTTTGATTAAATACCTTGTTCTAAGTTTCGGGACAAAACTTAATTTAAGGGGGTACTGATGTAATATCCGGAATTTTTATTCAGTTTAGTTCCGTTTCAAACCGGGTTTTGATCTGTTGATCTTTCTCGGTCTACCTAGTTGTACACACTATCTCAAATTTTATCATTTTATGTAATCTCACTTCACCTAAAATGATAAAATTTTATATCAAACCCCAATCTATCAAACCCTAGGTTATATCATGACATGTCCTTGACAAAGTCATGACGCCCTTTTGACGAGTTTTGACGAGACCATGACGAGATCAGGACAAGACCATGCATGGGCTTGACAAAGCCATGACACGTTTTGACATGGCTGTGACAAAGCCATGACAACCTCATCCACTCTTTCAGCCCACTCTTTCTACTTTGTTTCAGCCCAGTTTTCTTGCCACTGCTTCAGCCCAGCTTGTCCTCGAAGGTGCACAGACCCAGCAGCACTTCGAGCCCAGTAGCAACTCCCTTGTGCAGGCCCAGCCTCCGTTTCCTCCCTTCCAGCCTTGCTGCGCTCCCCTGCTAGCCCTAGACGCTCCTCCCTTCCACGTAACTACAACCCTCCCACCTTCACGTATTTGTAGTCCTGGATCGACATAGTACAACCGGCACATCGTGTTCCTCTTGCACGCAGGACAACGCTGGTGAGCCTCGCATCTCCTCTATCGTCGTGTACAAGCAGCACGTGGGAGCCTTCTCGCCTGCTATACGCAACCCTGCATGGCGCCGACGAGTCTCTCCAAACGTGCAGTGCACCGCAGTCCACCATCTCCTCCAGCCTTGCGGCGCAGCACACCCTGGACGCTCCTCTTGCCTGAACCCCTTTCTCCCGCTCCTGGAACCGATGCCTTACGTCGGATGAGGACAGTCGACAACCGTGGAGTTCAAGCCGGACACCATCAACCTGCAGAGACACGCATCAACTAGAAGGCATGCATCGTTGACACACCGCAAGCTTGGTCTTCTTTGTTCGGGTAAGCCTATGTCCCCCTCTCCAATCTCCTTAGTCGAACACATGACCTAGTGTGAGAGTTTAATTCTGTGCAAATGTCTATGTACAGTCATCCACGTTTCCTTCTCTTTTATCAATCCTTAACATATATATGCTGATATGAACACCCTTTGTGGCATCAATCCATCCCTAACAGCCTCGGAAGATAGCTTGAAGAGCTGAGGCATTTTCTGAGTTTTCAGAAGTTAAAAGCAATCAACTTCGGGTCCAGATTTGAGTAAGTTATACTCCTTCTTTGCTACTGAATTTTGGATATGTTGTATTCAGTAGTACATAGTAGATTATATTAAAATTTGGGAAGAATCGGAGTTACGGTTTGAAAGTTATGATGGTCCAAAGTTGACGCCTCATGCAGTTTTTATAAATGTGCTGAGTGTTGGGAAAAATAGCAGGTGATGCTGTTTTGTGAGATGGTTTTGAATAAGCTGTTGATCTCCGTTGGACTTGAATTTTGGATATGATATAGTTGACATATTGTTGTAGAACATATTAAAATTTGGGAGGAATCAAGCGAGTGGTTTGGAATTTATGATTTTTCAAAGATTGGGTCATAAGCAGTTTTTCTGTTATGCTGAAATTTCTAAGTGTTGAGAAAAGGTGCTTGTGATACAGTTTTCTGAGATAGTTTTAAATAGGCTTTTGATCTCCTTTGCTGATTAATTTTGGATATATTATAGATAAGATTTCATAGTAGAACGTACTGAAATTTGAGAGGAATCCGAGTCGCAGTTTAAGAGTTATGGCATCCCAAAGTAGAGACCTTGAGCTGTTTTTCCAACATTGATTTTTGACTAAGTATAGGAACATTGTAGTGTAGTAGCCAACTTTAAGGAGTTTTGTAGAAGGGATAGTTGAACAGTTTTAGGAAATTCTTGCTCCTATGATTAGATTAGATATCATAGATAATTTAGAGATTTATTTTAGAATTTTTATAAATTTATTTTAATTTCATATTTGAAGTTGTAGTTGGACCTTAGGGACTTTTCGGGAAATAGAAAAGTGGGTAGTTTCTCTAGTTGTTACCTAAAATCATCCTAGGGAGTAGAATATGGTTAGTTAGCATCAAATGAGAATTTAAGTACGTATTACGGGTTTTTGGAAGTTCCGGAACCAAGGGTAAAATAGTCATTTTACAATAAATTGGTACTGTACTAAATTTTAGTTCTAATAGGATCTACTACCTTAGAAGTCTTAGACTTCTAATTACCTAGAAAGTGTGCTGACACACTTGCCTCCTTTGACAGGCAACCGAGTTATACAGTTACAGATTGAGTTGTGATTAAGAGAGTTGAGATTTGATTCAGGTAAGTCCACGGACTTACTTAGCTGGCTTCTTGTATAAGCATGTCCACGGGTCGGACCCGCCGGGTCGACGGGTCCGACCCGCCGGGTCATGGGGTCCGGGGAGGGTGACCCGGACCCGGACCCGTGTATCTGGCCGACCCGCCGGGTCACGGGTCAGACCCGGCGGGTCGACGGGTCGGCCACGTAAGATTAAAAAAAAAATAAAATTGGAAATAAACTTTAAAAAAATTAGAAAATAAATATAACATAAAAATTGAACTTAAACTTAAATAAAGGAGAAGAAAATAAACTAATAAAAAATAGGACTAAAACTTAAAAAAGAATTTTATAAACTAATAAATAGAGGACTTAAATTTAGAAAAATTGGACTTAAACTTAAGTTATGTTTAAGTCCAATTTTTCTAAGTTTAAGCCATCTATTTATTAGTTTATAAAATTCTTTTTTAAACTTAAGTCTTAAGTTACTTAAGTTTAACTAATTAAGTCTTAAACTTTAAAAAAAAAAAAGGGAAGAATTGGGCTTGAACCGGAATCCCGGTTGCCTACGTATCCTCTCGGGGAGGAGAAATCAAAGCCCACGTAGTTCTCTTACCTTTGTTTATATCCCCGATTGGCCCTTACCTTAGTCGGACTCTCCCGCCGATACATCCGATGGCGTTTGTTGTCGCTCGTCGTCATCTTCGTCGCCTTCCTCCGCCGAGAGGTTGTTCTTTTGTGTTCGCATTTCCGCTTTCCTCCAATCGGCTAGGAGGACTTGTGCCTCCAACGTCTCGGGCAACATGTTTGATCTCGCCGGATCGAGCACCTTTCCACTCCGGCTAAAGGTTTGCTCAACCGCTACCGTTGAGGCGGGGAACGGCGAGAATTTGTGCCGCGATCCTTGAGAAGGTAGGAAACCTCATTCTTTCCGGTCGGCTCCACCATTCTAATATGTTGAAATCCTCCTCTTCTTCATCATTGGCAAACTCAAAAGAAATGGTTAGATATTCGTCGAGTTCCGAGTTGGAACTCGACGTGGTTTTTGCCCTTTTCGGGCCAAACAAATCTCTAGCAATTGATTTAAATTTAGAGGAACTTGATGATGAAGGACGAGGAGGGGGTTGAGAAGATTGACCTCGATCGGAAACACGATATTGAACCAATAATTCATCAAATAATTTTCTAACATTAGCAATTATGGTAGAAACATGACAATCGGGATGTTGTTCTAAACTTAAAAATTCATAATAACTTTCTAAAAATTGTTTTAAACCATCCATTTTACGTCTAGGGTCTAACACAAATGCAACAAAAAAAACATCGGGAATGGTTGTATAATAAGCTAACCATTTACTTCGCATTGAAAAAATAGCTTGTGAAATATTTTCAATTAAAAGACCTTGTTGAATTGCAAATGCAATATTAATTGCTACATAACAAAATATGTTTGAAGTTGGTGTATAAACATAACTAAAAGTGTTAGTAGCATCATAAAAATGTTTGAAAACATCCATTACATCTCTTGCTAAAACCCAAGATTCACCGAAAACAAAATCACCGTCAATATGTTGTGCGGCAAAACTACTTAAAAGTTCTCGATATTCATATGATTCGTAAATCATTTTGTAAGTAGAGTTCCATCTTGTACAAACATCTTTTGGAAATTTTTTAGGATAAACGTTATTTTGTTTACAAAATGCATACCATTTACTACGTACACTTTTTTTAGACCAAAGTTCATTAAGAATATTTCGAATAGGTTGTACTAAATCTCCAACATATGCTAAACCGTCTTGAACACACAAGTTTAAAATATGAGCGGCACACCTAATGTGAAAAAATTTACCTCCAATTGTCGGCTTACAATAGTTGGTTAAATCTCTAATGGAAGCCGTGTTAGCGGAGGCGTTGTCAAAACCGATTGAAAAAACTTGTGAAACTAATCTATATTCTTCCAAAACATTTGCAATCAAACGGGCAATGTTTTGGACGGTGTGTTGTTCGTTGAAAACTCGTAATGCTAAAACTCTTTTGTTTAAAATCCAAAATTTATCAACAAAATGACAAGTAATACCCATATATGAATTTTTTTGAAAACCGTCGGTCCAAATATCACTACAAATAGAAACTTGAATATCACCGTTGTCCATAAAATATTTAATCAATTCTTCTTTACGAATTTTATATTCATGCATCATTTTTCTTTTAGCGGTTTGGCGAGAAATCGGTTTATATGCGGGTTGAGCATGATTTTGCATCCAATTATTAAAACCAACATTTTGTGCAAAACTAAATGCTAAAGAATCTACGGCCAACATTTCCAAAAATGCATCCATAGAAGAAGAATGATCATATGTAAATAGAGAAGGAGGTTGGTTAGAAGTAGATGCGTACCCGGTAAGTTGTGTTTGCCCTAGTGCTAATCGCATTTTCTCGGGATGCTTGTTCCGGATATGCCTCTTGTAGTTCCCGTAGCCTTCTCCCTTTTTGTGCTTGTATTGTGTCTGTAATAACCGAAAATTTTAAGTTCCGGTAAATTGAAATTAACCAAAGTCCAATGAAATAATCGTAAATAAACAAATAAGTAAATAAAACGAGTAAGTTCTATCATTTTATGTGACCCAGATTCACATAAAATGATAAACTAAATGATCGGAAATAAATTACCTTTTTAATAATAATTTATAAATACGGAATTTAATTCCGTATTATATAAACTCTCGCACAAAACTTACGAGTTACGAGTTCCGCAAATTGTTTTAGGAGCTAACCGCTCAATTGTCCCACTTGGGCCCAAGCAGCCAGCCCATTAGCCTAAGCCCAAAAATTTAACCTAATCTAATTACCCTAATAACCTCATCCTACGCTAATGACGTGCCGCTTCTCCGCCTTGCTTCTGAACCAAAGTCGATACTGCTTCTCTCTCTCTCGCAAACCATTGCACCTCACAAAGGTTGTGCTGCCGCCGGACTCACTGCAACCACTGCGCCGCCGCTCGCCGCCGTCAGTCCGGTAAGATACCTTCTCCCTCTTTCCGTCCTTCCTCCGAGTGTAACCGCCCACTGCTTACCTTCTTCTATGTGCAACGGACAGCTGCAGTAGCGCACACGCCGGAGCCGCCACCGATACACTGCTCCGCCTTCGTCTTCCTTCGGAACCACTGCGCCGCCGCCGCCGTCCGCCTCCAGTCGGGCCGGTAAGATTCCGACCTCCCTCTTCTTTCCATCCGCCTTCCTTCCGCTTTCTGGTTCGATTCCGAGGGCAGTAACCGCCTTCCTGCGCAGCCAGCTTCTCAGATCTCACCGCACCGCCAATTGCTGCAATCATCAGGCGCTGCAACACCAGTGGAGACCGCCGGAACGCCAGCCCCTTTGCCGCCGGAACGCCAGCCCTTTGCCGCCGGAACGCCAACCCCTTTGCCGCCGGACTGCAGTTCCGTAAGCTGGCTCCTCCACTTTTCAATTCCACTGTCATAAATATATATGTGAGCTGCTGTAGTCGGCCTTGAGCATAGTTAATATAGATAGGTAGCTGCTGAAAGTTATACATAAAATGATAGACATAAGGGCTGCTGTAAAATTGTATTTTATGCCTTCAGCTTTTGACTTATAAACTGCCTATCTTGTCGGCCAATTATTGAACGTTTGGATAAAGATCCACCGTTGAATTTTGGATATGTTGTAGATGGATATATGTACTTTAGCATATTAAAATTTGGGAAGAAATGAACGGTCGGATTGAAAGTTATGAGCTCCCGAAGTTAGGTAGTTGAGCAGTTTTGGTAAACTTAAGTTTGGCTAAGTATAGGAAATTAGAGTGAAGGAACCGACTTTGTGAAATTTTATAGGAACATTGGCTGAACAGTTTGGAGAAATTCTTTCTCCTAAGGTTAGATAGAACCTCATAGATGATCTAGAGATTTAATTCGGAATTTTTATAAGCTGTTAAGAATTTTATATTTAGAACCGAAGTTAAACCTTTACGATTCTTCCGGAAAATAGAAACATAGGAAAAATGTCAGTTTGGAACCAAATAAAATTTTAGGAGTTAGAATATAACTTTAGAACCTCAAATAGGAGTTTAGACATGAATTTTAAGGTTTTCGAGAAAATCGGAACCAAGGGTAAAATGGTCATTTTACCCTAAATTAACACCGTAACTAGTTATGTCTTAATACATCATTCGATCTTAGAAGTTTTAGACTTCTAACTACGTGAGAGTGTGCTAATACACTTATCGCCTTTGACAGGCAAATGAGTTGCTACAGTTTACAGAACGAGTGGTTTACAAAGAGTCGAGCTGTATATCAGGTAAGTCCTTTGGGCTTACTTAGCTGACTTCTAAATATGAGTATAAATGATGATGGTGGTGTGTGATTGAATTGTTAGAGAGATAGGTTGTGATATATAATTACCGACCTATATTTTGGCCTAAGAGTAACGGGCGGTGGCATTCTGCTCAGTAGCTCGCGGGGCGCTGGGGGTTTCTTCCGGGACTAGTCCATACATGGTTTGTAGTGATGCTACCAGTGAAAGTCAGCTAGACCTACACCAGTTGGATAAGGAACGGAGGCGAGAACTAATAATAGTTCTCGTGCCACAACTTAAATTGAATAATGTGAATCACTTAAATAATAGATAATAAACGGTTGAGTGCCAACATGATGTTTGTTTATTTTCGTTTCTGCGTGTGCTTGTGCTGTTATCATTTTGCTTATATTTGGATAGTTAGCTAACTGTTGATATGTTGTTTAGATTTGACACAGGTTAGAGCAGATGCCGAGTGATCCAGACGGTAGTGGTCAGCCGGGGTGTCGTACTTTAGGACGTTTTACAGTTTTTGCATTTGTGGGTTTTACAGTTGAACATTGTTTCCTTTCGTACTTTGTTATATTCCGTTTTCCGGCTGTAGTCGATCTGGTCACATTCATGCATTATTAAGAACTATTTTATGATTTCTGATTTTCCTTATCTGTGCCTTGTTGTAAGATCTAGTTAAGTTGTTGTCAAACTAAGGTCGGGACCCACTGTGCGGTCCTAACCAGTAACTCCCTAAGTTGTAAAACTTGGGGTGTTACAACATGGTATCAGAGCTCTAGGTTGGCAACAATGGCACTTGAATCTTCTAAAAAGGTCATATAAGTAAATAAACAGAACCCGAAAAGGGTCTGAGTTTTCCAAAGAGAATTTTTGGTTATAAAATGCATACAGAGTCGGGTTGGGATACAAAGTACGGATGACCACCACTACCTCTGCGGATCTCGGTAATCTTAGAATAATTATAGACTTGTACTGTTATGATAGATTAGCTAGTTTATAACTGTAGTTATTACTATTCGTGCAGATGGCACGTACTAGGGCTGCACAAGTGACTGGCCGAGGTAGGGGTCGTCCCCCCTTCCCCCAGTCAGACAGGATCGAGCTGATAGCACCCCTACTGCTAGAGGGCGTGGTCGTGGGGGTGGACCTCCACTAGGGAGAGGGCGAGGACGAGTTCCTCCAGAGGACCCACCTGCAGCAAGCATACCAGAGGTTGCTGTAGAAGAAGTAGCTGAGAGTGTAGGCCCCGAGGTCAGGCCTGAGACCGCCGCTAGGTCTGGAGCGCAAGGAGCACGTTCTACTGAGTCGGGACGTGTTTCTATTGGAGCATCTGAGTATCGGGAGTTCAGAGCCTATGTTGAGCGCAGGGAGGAAGCTGCCAGAGTTGAGAGGCTTACACAGGTACCACCGGTGGTACCGGCTAGGTCAGCTCAGGTGACACAGGGAGTGTCTCAGGTGCCGGCTGTATTTGAGAGGAGGGCTGATGCTGATAGAGCACCTACTGGGTCCAGAGCACCGAGACCGGATGAGTGGTTGAAGGCTTTCAACTCTCAGAAGGTCCCCTCATTCAGCGGAGAGATAGGGCTAGAGGTGGAGCACTGGATAGGGAAGATTGAGACTGCTTTGGAGGCAATACGTTGCCCCGTGGATCGACAGGTAGATTTGATACATACCTGTTTCACAGATGATGCTCATTCATGGTGGCGTACCATTCGTGGCCGAGTCACCAGCTGGGAGCAGATGAGGAACATTGTTAGAGACAGGTACTGTCCAGTTTCGCTGAGGAGAGAGAGATTCCAGGATTTCATTGAGGCGGGATTTGAAGATATCCCGATTGCTGCAGCTATAAAGAAATTTCAGAAGGAGTTGACCTTGCTTGGGCCATCTGCACTTCCAGAAGAGCAGCATGTGTACCTTTTCTCCAGGAGGTTGAGAGAGAGTACCCGATCCTACTTGGCTGGATTCCGCTGTGAGACCTTGTCTGATTATCAGGATAGGGCTTCTGCTTATGAGAGAGATAGGCCAGCTTCTAGGAAGGCAGTTCAGTCTAGTGGGCCGGATAAGCGGCAGAGGACAAGACATGCTGGTAGCAGTGCAGCAGTAGCAGGTTATGGTCGAGGACAGACTCAGGGGAGGTCCAGCTACCACTCTACAGTTCGGACTCCCAGTGGAGATCGACAGTTCTTTAACTGTGGTGGCCGTGATCACATCAAGACGGATTGCCCGAAACCAACTATCACTTGCTTCACTTGTGGGAAGCCGGGACACAAAGCTACTTTCTGCCGTCAGGGCAAGGCTCCTTCTCAGTAGGGATCTTCTCCTGCAGGTGCTGAGAAGAGTATACAGAGACCCCCTCAGTACCGAGCTCCGAGTCAGCAGCAGCAGTACCGGGCTCCAGGACATCCTTCTTCATACAGTACTGCTCAGGGATCAGGTCGTGGCAGGGGACGTGGTAGCACCACTGACACTAGAGGAGGACCATCGAGAGTGTTCGAGCTGAGGAACACTGAGCAGCCTGCAGCACCTGCGACCACAGGTACTATTTGGATCCATGACTTACCTGTGCGCGTTTTATTTGATACGGGTGCCACACACTCCTTTATATCAGATGCGTGTGTAGCTAGGTTGTCCTTAGCTACAATAGAGGGTGTACCTTTTGTGGTTGGGCTACCAGATGGGGGTAAGGTTAGAGGATCTCGAGAGATTTATGACTGCCCTATTCATCTGGGAGGCCGGATCTGGTTAGTAAATTTCCTTGTCATGCCCTTAGCACATGAGGACATGATATTGGGGATAGATTGGATGACTAGACATGGAGCCGTCTTGGATATTAGTAGGAGGACTGTGACTGTCGCCACAGAGGAAGGTCACAGAGTTATATTCCGAGGTTGGGACCTCGGAAAGTCCGGCACCGTTATCAGTGCAGTGAGAGCAGCCAGACTGATAGCACAGGGTTGCGAGGCCTTCTGGTGTTATGCCATGAAGGAGCGTAAGAGCCTGACAGTAGAGGAGATACCAGTTGCCTGCGAGTTTGCAGAGGTATTCAGCGACGACTTACCAGGGCTACCTCCACAGAGGAGTGTGGACTTTAGCATCGAGTTAGAGCCGGGCACGAGACCGATCTCGAAGGCCCCGTACCGCATGGCCCCGATAGAGCTGCTTGAGCTGAAGAAGCAGTTAGAGGAGTTAGCAGAGAAGGGCTTCATACACCCTAGTGTTTCTCCCTGGGGCGCACCAGTATTGTTTGTGAGGAAGAAGGATGGATCGATGAGACTGTGTATCGACTACAGGGAGTTGAACAAGGTCACCATTAAGAATAAGTATCCACTGCCTCGCATAGATGATCTGCTGGACCAGCTACATGGGGCGTCAGTGTTCTCGAGGATAGATTTGCGATCGGGTTATCACCAGCTGAGGGTGAGAGATCAGGACATACCTAAGACGGCATTCCGGACTAGGTATGGTCATTATGAGTTTGTAGTGATGTCATTCGGGCTCACTAATGCGCCAGCAGTATTTATGGAGTTGATGAATGGGATTTTCATCGACTTCTTAGACCATTTTGTAGTGGTCTTCATTGACGACATTCTAGTTTACTCTAGAAGTCGAGAGGAGCATGCCGGACACTTGAGGACAGTGTTGCAGATTCTACAGGATAGTCAGCTATATGCGAAACTATCCAAGTGTGAGTTCTGGATGTCAGAGGTGGCGTTCCTTGGCCATGTAGTGACTGCTGAGGGGATTAAGGTCGACCCGGCGAAGATTGAGTCAGTGTCCTCTTGGCAACCTCCGAAGAATGTTAAGGAGGTTCGCAGCTTCCTTGGATTGGCAGGTTATTACCGTCGGTTTGTGGAAGGGTTTTCTCTGATCGCCCGACCACTTACTTCTCTCCTAAGGAAGACTACTCGGTTCGTCTGGTCTGAGCCGTGTCAGCAGAGTTTTGAGGAGCTGAAGAGGAGATTGACGTCTGCTCCGATCTTAGCACAGCCTGAGGGTACAGAGGACTTTGTAGTGTACAGTGACGCATCCAAGCTGGGCTTGGGGTGTGTCTTGATGCAGAGGGGTAAGGTCATAGCGTATGCGTCTCGACAGCTGAAGACGTATGAGGAGAACTACCCCACTCACGACCTAGAGTTAGCTGCTGTAGTACATGCTCTTAAGATTTGGCGTCATTATCTTTATGGAGCGACCTGTCAGATCTTCACAGACCATAAGAGTCTGAAGTACATATTCACTCAGCGGGAGTTGAATAACCGCCAGAGGCGGTGGCTAGAGTTGATCAAGGATTTCGACCTTGAGATTCTTTACCACCCCGGAAAGGCGAATGTAGTTGCTGACGCTTTAAGTCGGAAGACGCCTCGGGAGAAGGCGATAGCTCGGTTGACGGTACAGCCACAGTTACAGAGAGACTTAGCTTGGTTGGAGGTAGAGATCCGGTTCCCCGATACGGCTCATCAGTTAGCCACCTTAGAGTTACTTCCTGACCTGTTGGGTGAGATCCGACAGAAGCAGGAGACCTGTCCGATGTTGACCCGGATCCGAGACCGGATGTCACGAGATGAGGCACCTCAGTTCACTATTGGTGCCGATGGAGTGATGAGACGGCAGGATCGTATATGTGTGCCATCAGACATTGAGTTGAGACAAAGGATATTAGGTGAGGCTCATGCTACCCCTTACTCCGTACATCCAGGAGCGAGTAAGATGTATAAGGACGTGAGACGTTCCTTCTGGTGGGGCGGTTTGAAGCCCGATGTGGCCCGTTATGTAGCCCAGTGTGCGACCTGTCAGCAGGTCAAGATTGAGCACCGTAGATCCGGAGGAGAACTCCACCCACTTCTAGTACCACATTGGAAGTGGGAAGATATTTCTATGAATTTTGTTACTGGATTGAGGCTCAGCAGAGGTTTTGATGCCATCTGGGTGGTGGTAGACCGGCTGACGAAGACCGCACGTTTCATTCCGATCAAGGAAACGTGGCCGGTAAGCCGTCTAGCAGAGGAGTTCACCAGACACATTGTGAGACTCCATGGAGTACCGAGGACTATCGTCTCCGATAGGGATGGACGTTTTACCTCGAGGTTTTGGCAGCAGGTACATACTGCCTTGGGGACGAGCCTTCACTTTACCACTGCCTACCACCCGCAGACAGACGGTCAGTCAGAGAGGACCATCCAGACCCTAGAGGACATGTTGCGGGCATGTGTGCTAGATTGGGGACAGGTATGGCCAGATCACCTCCCACTAGTAGAGTTTTCATATAATAACAGCTAGCATGCGTCTATTGGGATGGCACCTTATGAGGCTTTGTACGGACGGAGATGTCGTACACCGCTATGTTGGGATGAGCCTAGCAAGGCTGATGGAGTAGTACCAGATCAGATACAGGACGACATCGCTCGGATTGCCTTAGTCCGGGAAAGGATGTTAGCAGCTCAGAGTCGTCAGAAGTCCTACGCCGACAAAAGGCGTCGACCTTTGGAGTTTAGAGTAGGTGCACAGGTGTGGTTGAGAGTGTCACCTACGAGAGGAGTTAGACGTTTCGGCATTAAGGGGAAGCTGAGTCCCCGGTATGTCGGTCCATTTGAGATCGTAGAGAGAGTCGGAGATGTTGCCTACCGACTAGCACTGCCACCGAGATTGGAGGGAGTACACCCGGTTTTTCATGTATCTCAGCTGCGAGAGTACATACCGGATCCTAGACACGTCATCAGTCACGAGGATCTGATAGTTGAGCCAGACCACACTTTTGTGGAGTATCCAGTAGCCGTCCTAGGGCGTAGCATTAGGCGCCTGCGTTCTAAGGAGATACCGATGCTGAGGATTCAGTGGTCTAGACGAGGAGTTGATGAGGCTACCTGGGAGACAGAGGAGAGTGTTAGACGTAACTATCCCGAGTTCTTTGCGGGGTTAGAGGTTACTTCTGTTTGACTAGTTAGTACTCGGATGTTGTGTTGTTTGACCTTTCAGGTTTTCATATTGATTTAAGCGATTCTGTTTCTTTTTGTGATGCTTGTTTGTTTGATGCCTGAGTAGCTACTTGGTAGAAAACGAAAATGTCGAGAAAACTAAAATATACCGAAATAAATGTGTGAGTAAGGGAAATAATCTAAGTTTCGGGACGAAACTTCTTTTAAGGGGGCACGGATGTAATAACCGAAAATTTTAAGTTCCGGTAAATTGAAATTAACCAAAGTCCGATGAAATAATCGTAAATAAACAAATAAGTAAATAAAACGAGTTAGTTCTATCATTTTATGTGACCCAGATTCACATAAAATGATAAACTAAATGATCGGAAATAAATTACGTTTTTAATAATAATTTATAAATACGGAATTTAATTCCGTATTATATAAACTCTCGCACAAAACATACGAGTTACGAGTTCCGCAAATTGTTTTAGGAGCTAACCGCTCAATTGTCCCACTTGGGCCCAAGCAGCCAGCCCATTAGCCTAAGCCCAAAAATTTAACCTAATCTAATTACCCTAATAACCTCATCCTACGCTAATGACGTGCCGCTTCTCCGCCTTGCTTCTGAACCAAAGTCGATACTGCTTCTCTCTCTCTCGCAAACCATTGCACCTCACAAAGGTTGTGCTGCCGCCGGACTCACTACAACCACTGCGCCGCCGCTCGCCGCCGTCAGTCCGGTAAGAT
Source organism: Fagopyrum homotropicum (assembly GCA_033239125.1). Taxonomy (NCBI): domain Eukaryota; kingdom Viridiplantae; phylum Streptophyta; class Magnoliopsida; order Caryophyllales; family Polygonaceae; genus Fagopyrum; species Fagopyrum homotropicum. Next base: position 47,746,545 of record BSWB01000002.1, read on the forward strand.
ACCTTCTCCCTCTTTCCGTCCTTCCTCCGAGTGTAACCGCCCACTGCTTACCTTCCTCTATGTGCGACGGACAGCTGCAGTAGCGCACACGCCGGAGTCGCCACCGATACACTGCTCCGCCTTCGTCTTCCTTCGGAACCACTGCGCCGCCGCCGCCGTCCGCCTCCAGTCGGGCCGGTAAGATTCCGACCTCCCTCTTCTTTCCATCCGCCTTCCTTCCGCTTTCTGGTTCGATTCCGTGGGCAGTAACCGCCTTCCTGCGCAGCCAGCTTCTCGGATCTCACCGCACCGCCAATTGCTGCAATCATCAGGCGCTGCAGCACCAGTGGAGACCGCCGGAACGCCAGCCCCTTTGCCGCCGGAACGCCAGCCCTTTGCCGCCGGAACGCCAACCCCTTTGCCGCCGGACTGCAGTTCCGTAAGCTGGCTCATCCACTTTTCAATTCCACTGTCATAAATATATATGTGAGCTGCTGTAGTCGGCCTTGAGCATAGTTAATATAGATAGGTAGCTGCTGAAAGTTATACATAAAATGATAGACATAAGGGCTGCTGTAAAATTGTATTTTATGCCTTCAGCTTTTGACTTATAAACTGCCTATCTTGTCGGCCAATTATTGAACGTTTGGATAAAGATCCACCGTTGAATTTTGGATATGTTGTAGATGGATATATGTAGTTTAGCATATTAAAATTTGGGAAGAAATGAACGGTCGGATTGATAGTTATGAGCTCCCGAAGTTAGGTAGTTGAGCAGTTTTGGTAAACTTAAGTTTGGCTAAGTATAGGAAATTAGAGTGAAGGAACCGACTTTGTGAATTTTTATAGGAACATTGGCTGAACAGTTTGGAGAAATTCTTTTTCCTAAGGTTAGATAGAACCTCATAGATGATCTAGAGATTTAATTCGGAATTTTTATAAGCTGTTAAGAATTTTATATTTAGAACCGAAGTTAAACCTTTACGATTCTTCCGGAAAATAGAAACATAGGAAAAATGTCAGTTTGGAACCAAATAAAATTTTAGGAGTTAGAATATAACTTTAGAACCTCAAATAGGAGTTTAGACATGAATTTTAAGGTTTTCGAAAAAATCGGAACCAAGGGTAAAATGGTCATTTTACCCTAAATTAACACCGTAACTAGTTATGTCTTAATACATCATTCGATCTTAGAAGTTTTAGACTTCTAACTACGTGAGAGTGTGCTAATACACTTATCGCCTTTGACAGGCAACTGAGTTGCTACAGTTTACAGAACGAGTGGTTTACAAAGAGTCGAGTTGTATATCAGGTAAGTCCTTTGGGCTTACTTAGCTGACTTCTAAATATGAGTATAAATGATGATGGTGCTGTGTGATTGAAATGTTAGAGAGATAGGTTGTGATATATAATTACCGACCTATATTTTGGCCTAAGAGTAACGGGCGGTGGCATTCTGCTCAGTAGCTCGCGGGGCGCTGGGGGTTTCTTCCGGGACTAGTCCATACATGGTTTGTAGTGATGCTACCAGTGAAAGTCAGCTAGACCTACACCAGTTGGATAAGGAACGGAGGCGAGAACTAATTATAGTTCTCGTGCCACAACTTAAATTGAATAATGTGAATCACTTAAATAATAGATAATAAACGGTTGAGTGCCAGCATGATGTTTGTTTATTTTCGTTTCTGCGTGTGCTTGTGCTGTTATCATTTTGCTTATATTTGGATAGTTAGCTAACTGTTGATATGTTGTTTAGATTTGACACAGGTTAGAGCAGATGCCGAGTGATCCAGACGGTAGTGGTCAGCCGGGGTGTCGTACTTTAGGACGTTTTACAGTTTTTGCATTTGTGGGTTTTACAGTTGAACATTGTTTCCTTTCGTACTTTATTATATTCCGTTTTCCGGCTGTAGTCGATCTGGTCACATTCATGCATTATTAAGAACTATTTTATGATTTCTGATTTTCCTTATCTGTGCCTTGTTGTAAGATCTAGTTAAGTTGTTGTCAAACTAAGGTCGGGACCCACTGTGCGGTCCTAACCAGTAACTCCCTAAGTTGTAAAACTTGGGGTGTTACAACATGGTATCAGAGCTCTAGGTTGGCAACAATGACACTTGAATCTTCTAAAAAGGTCATATAAGTAAATAAACAGAACCCGAAAAGGGTCTGAGTTTTCCAAAGAGAATTTTTGGTTTTAAAATGCATACAGAGTCGGGTTGGGATAGAAAGTACGGATGACCACCACTACCTCTGCGGATCTCGGTAATCTTAGAATAATTATAGACTTGTACTGTTATGATAGATTAGCTAGTTTATAACTGTAGTTATTACTATTCGTGCAGATGGCACGTACTAGGGCTGCACAAGTGACTGGCCGAGGTAGGGGTCGTCCCCCCTTCCCCCAGTCAGACAGGATCGAGCTGATAGCACCCCTACTGCTAGAGGGCGTGGTCGTGGGGGTAGACCTCCACTAGGGAGAGGGCGAGGACGAGTTCCTCCAGAGGACCCACCTGCAGCAAGCATACCAGAGGCTGCTGTAGAAGAAGTAGCTGAGAGTGTAGGCCCCGAGGTCAGGCCTGAGACCGCCGCTAGGTCTGGAGCGCAAGGAGCACGTTCTACTGAGTCGGGACGTGTTTCTATTGGAGCATCTGAGTATCGGGAGTTCAAAGCCTATGTTGAGCGCAGGGAGGAAGCTGCCAGAGTTGAGAGGCTTACTCAGGTACCACCGGTGGTACCGGCTAGGTCAGCTCAGGTGACACAGGGAGTGTCTCAGGTGCCGGCTGTATTTGAGAGGAGGGCTGATGCTGATAGAGCACCTACTGGGTCCAGAGCACCGAGACCGGATGAGTGGTTGAAGGCTTTCAACTCTCAGAAGGTCCCCTCATTCAGCGGAGAGATAGGGCTAGAGGTGGAGCACTAGATAGGGAAGATTGAGACTGCTTTGGAGGCAATACGTTGCCCCGTGGATCGACAGGTAGATTTTATACATACCTGTTTCACAGATGATGCTCATTCATGGTGGCGTACCATTCGTGGCCGAGTCACCAGCTGGGAGCAGATGAGGAACATTGTTAGAGACAGGTACTGTCCAGTTTCGCTGAGGAGAGAGAGATTCCAGGATTTCATTGAGGCGGGATTTGAAGATATCCCGATTGCTGCAGCTATAAAGAAATTTCAGAAGGAGTTGACCTTGCTTGGGCCATCTGCACCTCCAGAAGAGCAGCATGTGTACCTTTTCTCCAGGAGGTTGAGAGAGAGTACCCGATCCTACTTGGCTGGATTCCGCTGTGAGACCTTGTCTGATTATCAGGATAGGGCTTCTGCTTATGAGAGAGATAGGCCAGCTTCTAGGAAGGCAGTTCAGTCTAGTGGGCCGGATAAGCGGCAGAGGACAAGACATGCTGGTAGCAGTGCAGCAGTAGCAGGTTATGGTCGAGGACAGACTCAGGGGAGGTCCAGCTACCACTCTACAGTTCGGACTCCCAGTGGAGATCGACAGTGCTTTAACTGTGGTGGCCGTGATCACATCAAGACGGATTGCCCGAAACCAACTATCACTTGCTTCACTTGTGGGAAGCCGGGACACAAAGCTACTTTCTGCCGTCAGGGCAAGGCTCCTTCTCAGTAGGGATCTTCTCCTGCAGGTGCTGAGAAAAGTATACAGAGACCCCCTCAGTACCGAGCTCCGAGTCAGCAGCAGCAGTACCGGGCTCTAGGACATCCTTCTTCATACAGTACTGCTCAGGGATCAGGTCGTGGCAGGGGACGTGGTAGCACCACTGACACTAGAGGAGGACCATCGAGAGTGTTCGAGCTGAGGAACGCTGAGCAGCCTGCAGCACCTGCGACCACAGGTACTATTTGGATCCATGACTTACCTGTGCGCGTTTTATTTGATACGGGTGCCACGCACTCCTTTATATCAGATGCATGTGTAGCTAGGTTGTCCTTAGTTACAGTAGAGGGTGTACCTTTTGTGGTTGGGCTACCAGATGGGGGTAAGGTTAGAGGATCTCGAGAGATTTATGACTGCCCTATTCATCTGGGAGGCCGGATCTGGTTAGTAAATTTCCTTGTCATGCCCTTAGCACATGAGGACGTGATATTGGGGATAGATTGGATGACTAGACATGGAGCCGTCTTGGATATTGGTAGGAGGACTGTGACTGTCGCTACAGAGGAAGGTCACAGAGTTATATTCCGAGGTTGGGACCTCGGAAAGTCCGGCACCGTTATCAGTGCAGTGAGAGCAGCCAGACTGATAGCACAGGGTTGCGAGGCCTTCTGGTGTTATGCCATGAAGGAGCGTAAGAGCCTGACAGTAGAGGAGATACCAGTTGCCTGCGAGTTTGCAGAGGTATTCAGCGACGACTTACCAAGGCTACCTCCACAGAGGAGTGTGGACTTTAGCATCGAGTTAGAGCCGGGCACGAGACCGATCTCGAAGGCCCCGTACCGCATGGCCCCGATAGAGCTGCTTGAGCTGAAGAAGCAGTTAGAGGAGTTAGCAGAGAAGGGCTTCATACGCCCTAGTGTTTCTCCCTAGGGCGCACCAGTATTGTTTGTGAGGAAGAAGGATGGATCGATGAGACTGTGTATCGACTACAGGGAGTTGAACAAGGTCACCATTAAGAATAAGTATCCACTGCCTCGCATAGATGATCTGCTGGACCAGCTACATAGGGCGTCAGTGTTCTCGAGGATAGATTTGCGATCGGGTTATCACCAGGTGAGGGTGAGAGATCAGGACATACCTAAGACGGCATTCCGGACTAGGTATGGTCATTATGAGTTTGTAGTGATGCCATTCGGGCTCACTAATGCGCCAGCAGTATTTATGGAGTTGATGAATGGGATTTTCATCGACTTCTTAGACCAGTTTGTAGTGGTCTTCATTGACGACATTCTAGTTTACTCTAGAAGTCGAGAGGAGCATGCCGGACACTTGAGGACAGTGTTGCAGATTCTACAGGATAGTCAGCTATATGCGAAACTATCCAAGTGTGAGTTCTGGATGTCAGAGGTGGCGTTCCTTGGCCATGTAGTGACTACTGAGGGGATTAAGGTCGACCCGGCGAAGATTGAGTCAGTGTCCTCTTGGCAACCTCCGAAGAATGTTAAGGAGGTTCGCAGCTTCCTTGGATTGGCAGGTTATTACCGTCGGTTTGTGGAAGGGTTTTCTCTGATCGCCCGACCACTTACTTCTCTCCTAAGGAAGACTACTCGGTTCGTCTGGTCTGAGCCGTGTCAGCAGAGTTTTGAGGAGCTGAAGAGGAGATTGACGTCTGCTCCGATCTTAGCACAGCCTGAGGGTACAGAGGACTTTGTAGTGTACAGTGACGCATCCAAGCTGGGCTTGGGGTGTGTCTTGATGCAGAGGGGTAAGGTCATAGCGTATGCGTCTCGACAGCTGAAGACGTATGAGGAGAACTACCCCACTCACGACCTAGAGTTAGCTGTTGTAGTACATGCTCTTAAGATTTGGCGTCATTATCTTTATGGAGCGACCTGTCAGATCTTCACAGACCATAAGAGTCTGAAGTACATATTCACTCAGCGGGAGTTGAATAACCGCCAGAGGCGGTGGCTAGAGTTGATCAAGGATTTCGACCTTGAGATTCTTTACCACCCCGGAAAGGCGAATGTAGTTGCTGACGCTTTGAGTCGGAAGACGCCTCGGGAGAAGGCGATAGCTCGGTTGACGGTACAGCCACAGTTACAGAGAGACTTAGCTTGGTTGGAGGTAGAGATCCGGTTCCCCGATACGGCTCATCAGTTAGCCACCTTAGAGTTACTTCCTGACCTGTTGGGTGAGATCCGACAGAAGCAGGAGACCTGTCCGATGTTGACCCGGATCCGAGACCGGATGTCACGAGATGAGGCACCTCAGTTCACTATTGGTGCCGATGGAGTGATGAGACGGCAGGATCGTATATGTGTGCCATCAGACATTGAGTTGAGACAAAGGATATTAGGTGAGGCTCATGCTACCCCTTACTCCGTACATCCAGGAGCGAGTAAGATGTATAAGGACGTGAGACGTTCCTTCTAGTGGGGCGGTTTGAAGCCCGATGTGGCCCGTTATGTAGCCCAGTGTGCGACCTGTCAGCAGGTCAAGATTGAGCACCGTAGATCCGGAGGAGAACTCCACCCACTTCCAGTACCACATTGGAAGTGGGAAGATATTTCTATGGATTTTGTTACTGGATTGAGGCTCAGCAGAGGTTTTGATGCCATCTGGGTGGTGGTAGACCGGCTTACTAAGACCGCACGTTTCATTCCGATCAAGGAAACGTGGCCGGTAAGCCGTCTAGCAGAGGAGTTCACCAGACACATTGTGAGACTCCATGGAGTACCGAGGACTATCGTCTCCGATAGGGATGGACGTTTTACCTCGAGGTTTTGGCAGCAGGTACATACTGCCCTGGGGACGAGCCTTCACTTTACCACTGCCTACCACTCGCAGACAGACGGTCAGTCAGAGAGGACCATCCAGACCCTAGAGGACATGTTGCGGGCATGTGTGCTAGATTGGGGACAGGTATGGCCAGATCACCTCCCACTAGTAGAGTTTTCATATAATAACAGCTGGCATGCGTCTATTGGGATGGCACCTTATGAGGCTTTGTACGGACGGAGATGTCGTACACCGCTATGTTGGGATGAGCCTAGCAAGGCTGATGGAGTAGTACCAGATCAGATACAGGACGACATCGCTCGGATTGCCTTAGTCCGGGAAAGGATGTTAGCAGCTCAGAGTCGTCAGAAGTCCTACGCCGACAAAAGGCGTCGACCTTTGGAGTTTAGAGTAGGTGCACAGGTGTGGTTGAGAGTGTCACCTACGAGAGGAGTTAGACGTTTCGGCATTAAGGGGAAGCTGAGTCCCCGGTATGTCGGTCCATTTGAGATCGTAGAGAGAGTCGGAGATGTTGCCTACCGACTAGCACTGCCACCGAGATTGGAGGGAGTACACCCGGTTTTTCATGTATCTCAGCTGCGAGAGTACATACCGGATCCTAGACACGTCATCAGTCACGAGGATCTGATAGTTGAGCCAGACCACACTTTTGTGGAGTATCCAGTAGCCGTCCTAGGGCGTAGCATTAGGCGCCTGCGTTCTAAGGAGATACCGATGCTGAGGATTCAGTGGTCTAGACGAGGAGTTGTTGAGGCTACCTGGGAGACAGAGGAGAGTGTTAGACGTAACTATCCCGAGTTCTTTGCGGGGTTAGAGGTTACTTCTGTTTGACGAGTTAGTACTCGGATGTTGTGTTGTTTGACCTTTCAGGTTTCCATATTGATTTGAGCGATTCTGTTTCTTTTTGTGATGCTTGTTTGTTTGATGCCTGAGTAGCTACTTGGTAGAAAACGAAAATGTCGAGAAAACTAAAATATACCGAAATAAATGTGTGAGTAAGGGAAATAATCTAAGTTTCGGGACGAAACTTCTTTTAAGGGGGCACTGATGTAATAACCAAAAATTTTAAGTTCCGGTAAATTGAAATTAACTAAAGTCCGATGAAATAATCGTAAATAAACAAATAAGTAAATAAAACGAGTTAGTTCTATCATTTTATGTGACCCAGATTCACATAAAATGATAAACTAAATGATCGGAAATAAATTACGTTTTTAATAATAATTTATAAATACGGAATTTAATTCCGTATTATATAAACTCTCGCACAAAACTTACGAGTTACGAGTTCCGCAAATTGTTTTAGGAGCTAACCGCTCAATTGTCCCACTTGGGCCCAAGCAGCCAGCCCATTAGCCTAAGCCCAAAAATTTAACCTAATCTAATTACCCTAATAACCTCATCCTACGCTAATGACGTGCCGCTTCTCCGCCTTGCTTCTGAACCAAAGTCGATACTGCTTCTCTCTCTCTCGCAAACCATTGCACCTCACAAAGGTTGTGCTGCCGCCGGACTCACTGCAACCACTGCGCCGCCGCTCGCCGCCGTCAGTCCGGTAAGATACCTTCTCCCTCTTTCCGTCCTTCCTCCGAGTGTAACCGCCCACTGCTTACCTTCCTCTATGTGCGACGGACAGCTGCAGTAGCGCACACGCCGGAGCCGCCACCGATACACTGCTCCGCCTTCGTCTTCCTTCGGAACCACTGCGCCGCCGCCGCCGTCCGCCTCCAGTCGGGCCGGTAAGATTCCGACCTCCCTCTTCTTTCCATCCGCCTTCCTTCCGCTTTCTGGTTCTTATTCCGAGGGCAGTAACCGCCTTCCTGCGCAGCCAGCTTCTCGGATCTCACCGCACCGCCAATTGCTGCAATCATCAGGCGCAGCAACACCAGTGGAGACCGCCGGAACGCCAGCCCCTTTGCCGCCGGAACGCCAGCCCTTTGCCGCCGGAACGCCAACCCCTTTGCCGCCGGACTGCAGTTCCGTAAGCTGGCTCCTCCACTTTTCAATTCCACTGTCATAAATATATATGTGAGCTGCTGTAGTCGGCCTTGAGCATAGTTAATATAGATAGGTAGCTGCTGAAAGTTATACATAAAATGATAGACATAAGGGCTGCTGTAAAATTGTATTTTATGCCTTCAGCTTTTGACTTATAAACTGCCTATCTTGTCGGCCAATTATTGAACGTTTGGATAAAGATCCACCGTTGAATTTTGGATATGTTGTAGATGGATATATGTAGTTTAGCATATAAAAATTTGGGAAGAAATGAACGGTCGGATTGAAAGTTATGAGCTCCCGAAGTTAGGTAGTTGAGCAGTTTTGGTAAACTTAAGTTTGGCTAAGTATAGGAAATTAGAGTGAAGGAACCGACTTTGTGAAATTTTATAGGAACATTGGCTGAACAGTTTGGAGAAATTCTTTCTCCTAAGGTTAGATAGAACCTCATAGATGATCTAGAGATTTAATTCGGAATTTTTATAAGCTGTTAAGAATTTTATATTTAGAACCGAAGTTAAACCTTTACGATTCTTCCGGAAAATAGAAACATAGGAAAAATGTCAGTTTGGAACCAAATAAAATTTTAGGAGTTAGAATATAACTTTAGAACCTCAAATAGGAGTTTAGACATGAATTTTAAGGTTTTCGAGAAAATCGGAACCAAGGGTAAAATGGTCATTTTACCCTAAATTAACACCGTAACTAGTTATGTCTTAATACATCATTCGATCTTAGAAGTTTTAGACTTCTAACTACGTGAGAGTGTGCTAATACACTTATCGCCTTTGACAGGCAACTGAGTTGCTACAGTTTACAGAACGAGTGGTTTACAAAGAGTCGAGCTGTATATCAGGTAAGTCCTTTGGGCTTACTTAGCTGACTTCTAAATATGAGTATAAATGATGATGGTGGTGTGTGATTGAAATGTTAGAGAGATAGGTTGTGATATATAATTACCGACCTATATTTTGGCCTAAGAGTAACGGGCGGTGGCATTCTGCTCAGTAGCTCGCGGGGCGCTGGGGGTTTCTTCTGGGACTAGTCCATACATGGTTTGTAGTGATGCTACCAGTGAAAGTCAGCTAGACCTACACCAGTTGGATAAGGAACGGAGGCGAGAACTAATAATAGTTCTCGTGCGACAACTTAAATTGAATAATGTGAATCACTTAAATAATAGATAATAAACGGTTGAGTGCCAGCATGATGTTTGTTTATTTTCGTTTCTGCGTGTGCTTGTGATGTTATCATTTTGCTTATATTTGGATAGTTAGCTAACTGTTGATATGTTGTTTAGATTTGACACAGGTTAGAGCAGATGCCGAGTGATCCAGACGGTAGTGGTCAGCCGGGGTGTCGTACTTTAGGACGTTTTACAGTTTTTGCATTTGTGGGTTTTACAGTTGAACATTGTTTCCTTTCGTACTTTGTTATATTCCGTTTTCCGGCTGTAGTCGATCTGGTCACATTCATGCATTATTAAGAACTATTTTATGATTTCTGATTTTCCTTATCTGTGCCTTGTTGTAAGATCTAGTTAAGTTGTTGTCAAACTAAGGTCGGGACCCACTGTGCGGTCCTAACCAGTAACTCCCTAAGTTGTAAAACTTGGGGTGTTACAGTGTCGCACAAAAATTGCATTTGGCATAGAAAACTCCGTTGGCATCGGGAGCACCCTTTGTAAATCAAAATCGGAAGATCGCCGCCGTTAGTTGAGTGTTGTTCAACGGCGGCTCCTCCGGCTCCGGCTCCTCCGTGAATTGGGTCTCGGATCCATGGGTGTTGGGGAAAGTAGGTGATACCGTGATATCCTCCTCCTCCTCGAAGATCTCGTGATCTCCACTTAATAAGTCTCGCCTTAAATCCGAACCGGTTGGAGGACCGCTAACGGAATGCCGTCCTCGAATAAAACCTTCGCCGGATGAAGGACCGGCACCGCTAACGGAACGTCTTCCTCGGCTAGACATTTTTTTTTTGAATAATAGAATGTAGTAGTAAGAGTGGTAAAATGAAAAATAAGAGAATGAGAATATGAGATTAGGAGAGTAAGTAATTGAATGTAAGTAAGAGTTGGAAATTATGGAGAGATTGAGAGAGTGAATAGATGATTGAATGATGAGAATTGGTGTGAGATGATATGAATTGAGTTTGGGGTATTTATAGAATTGTTTTTAGGTTAGATTTATTAAATTAAATTGTTTTTTTTTCCATCAAACTAGCCGTTGTAACGGCTACCCAACGGCTATATAGCCGTTGGGATTTTTTTTTTTTTTTTAAAAAAAAGTAGCCGTTACGGGTCGACCCGCCGGGTCACGTGGAAGGGGCTAACGACCCGTACCCGCCACCCGGCGGGTTCCCGCCGGGTCGCGGGTGACCCGTGACCCGTGGACATGCTTATTCTTGTATGAGTGTAATGTATACGAGTGGTGTTTGTTAGTTATAATAAATAACGAAACTGGATTAGGCCGATTTACGTAATTGACCCAAGTGTATGATAACGGGTCGTGACATCATCTGTCTAGCTCTTGCGAGAGTCTAGGAGGTTCCCTGCGACCAGCCCAATCAGGTAGACGGTCAGATGCATTAGTACCATCCCGCATTGGTAAACGGGGACAGGGGCGAGGTTTGGGAATCCCTCGTGTCACAAAATAAGTATCATTAGTAATAACCTATCACCTAATTAAAGATAATAAAAGGACCGAGTGTTGCATGTTGATTGTGTATGTTGTGTGTTTGTGCTTTTACCTTTATACTTATGCATAGAATGTTAGCTAACGGTTTTATACCGCTCGTAAATGTCTTGCAAGTTAAGACAGTTGTAGAGAGATCTGGAGGAAATGGTCAGCCGGGTCCACGTACTCATTTAGTTGGGGACGGGGATGTCTTCTGTTCTTCATATGCGTCGTTTTAGTATCCTTCCTTGTAAGGCTGATACATATTCTCCATGTATATATTGTTTACATTTTTCAAATGTTTTAAATACTTTTGTGCCTTGTTGTAAGATCCTAGTAAAATTGTTGTCAAACTAATGTCGGGACTCATTGTGAGGTCCTAACCAGTAGCTCCCCGAGTTCTCAGAATTTGGGGTGTTACAATATGGTATCAGATCTCTGGGTTGGCAACAATGGCACTTGAAATCTTATGAAAGACCAAATGTATAAAATAACTAGAACCCGAAAAGGGTCTAAAATTTTCAAAACGGATTTATGTTTTCACACGCGCGCATAGTCGGGTTGTTGGGTTAGTAGTACGTTGGACCACCATCGCTCTCCGTGGATCTCTACAACTTGGATCGATATTAGTTTGCATATAGACTTATTATGATGAGTATTAATGTATGTTATATATATGTATATGTGTAGTATGTTAGTATCCTAAAGGATATATTATATCCTTTAGTTGTGATATCATGAAGCGATTATCGCCTCATGATAAATCGGTAGCAAACTTGAAGAGTTTTCAACACGAGACAAAGGACTCGGACCTTGGATCAAGTATTATACTCGGGTGGGCGTTCTAGTAACCCTTGTTAACCATCCAAAGAACTAATAGGCGAAGAAGTAAAGATGTGGAGATATTTTTGACCATAAGTACAATCAAATGACGAAGAATTCCCGAGTCAACTCAGATAGAAGAAATAGAAGGTCATACAAGGGACTTGGTTGTATGAAGCCAAGAGATGAATTATAAGAACCATGCAAGAGACTACAAGAGTGCGGAGTAGAGATAACAATATTGGAACGAGACAAGTAGAATTAAGTACAACCAAGATTTGCGGAATCAAGGACATTACAATCGAGGCGGATGCCCCATAGTCCATTATGGGCGTGAGAACCAGAAGAGACAAAGTGTCAATCCGGGTGTGAGAATCTAAGGTGCACGGAATGTAGACCTATAATTGAGTGTAAAAGCGAAAAGGAAGACCCCACAAGTGTGGGGAGGGTTTGACCTCCTCAGAGATATAAGAAGTTTAAAAGGAATCGCGACGCCAATATCCAAAGAATGGAAGCCTGTAGCAGGGTCAACGGAGTTTCATGAAGGCGATATTACCACCAACACCAGTGAAGAAATGTGTATGGGAGAATGTCCTTGCTGGACTCGAGAGTTCAGGGTAACCCCAATTATCACGGGACCTAAGCCATCAATACAGATGGTCCATGGAAAAGGAACTACAAGTGGATGATCATTATAGCCAAAAGAATTTCAAAGACGCTTGTAAGCTATCGAGGAAAACTTGAAACGACTATTTATGTCAGCTGGATGGCCCAATCAGACTAGAGGGATGGAGTTAGCTAAAGGAAGTGGAAGGGTTAAAGATAGAACCAAACTAAAGAAGTATAAAAAGATTAATTGAGTAGATGATACTTACCAAAGAATTTTAATGTCAGGCGGGGTATGAGAAGAGTAAGTTCGGGATACTGAGATGAGTCAACTATAGACTGACCGACGTCAGTTGAGGATGTGCAAGTGTTGGTTGGTATTAAAGAGTTATGTACCGTTAAGAAAAGACAATTGCGATTGTGGATTTATAGGGTAGTTTTACCTGCGCCTGGGAATATTTCCTCAAGTATGCAACAACAATCTTCTTAGACAATTAAAGGTATAAAGAGAAACGTTTTAAGGGTTACTTCTTGGCTAGTTAAGATCAAACTCCAGTCAAGTCAGGGAGTTTGGATCCGTGGTAGAAGAATTAAGAAAGTAAGCGGAAGAAGTTGTTTTTCAATCGTTGTTTTATTTTCTTAAGGCAAGTAAAGAAGGTACTTGGTACTTCATCCGGATAAGACTCATGGCGTAATTGGAAGAAAGAGTTTTGGGGTCAATCATTTTAGACTTACAGAAACGTCCTTATGATTAATGAGTGACAATAGAATTATCAGAGTGGCGCAGCGGAAGCGTGGTGGGTCCTAACCCACAGAGAAGGAAGCTCAATGGTACAGAGAAATAACGTGTCAAGTTTGAAAGAATGATAGTTGGTGAAATGCATTCCGTTGGAAGTAACGCGAGCTAGGCTACTCGGAGTGACTAAAATTTTTGTTGAAGAACAGTATCACCACAAGGTAGACGTGGAAGTATTTGCATATAGAGGTTATGGAAAAAGAGTGGTACCCTTTATGGATCCAAGAGAAACATGACAACTTCGTCACAGGTCGACAGATAAGTAGTGTGGGAATTTAATACTGAATGGAGGACTATAGAGTCGTCTTCCCGATGGATTGAGAATAGAATTGACGACATAATAAAAGTATTGTGCATGGTCTTCACCAGGAAACTCAAAGTGAGTAACTACCCTACTGAGTCAAAAGACATATAAGGAAATAAGCGGCAGGGGTATACTTACAACCCAGTAATCGTGCATAGAGGAAGCATAATCTCGGGTAGAGTTTACGCATAATGTTATATCGGAACAGATCCGATTTGCTTTTGAGTCAGAGGGATATTATTAGTCTGATAACCATGGTGGATAAAAGAGTGCACCGTTGATGATATATTAACAATTATTGAGTAGTTATGATCAGATAACGGTGATAGGAGATCACTTTGCGTCTAATACCGTCATTCCGGACATATTCTAGGTCATTTAAGATCTTGGAAAATGCGTGAGAAGCCTAAGTTTGAGCAAACGATATATTGGAGATCTATAAATGCCAAGTGAACAAAGAGGATGACCACTAGATTTGATTTTTAGTTGTCTCGAGTGTTAGACCTGAAAAGGGTAAAGGTGATGATTCCTTACCTGAGGAAAAAGATGACTGAGTAATATTAAAAGATAAGACCAAGTGGATCGTGATACGAAGAGCATTGGGCACTTGGTAGGTGTGGTGAATGATCAAGACCTTTGGTCTGAGTGTGAAGTCAGAACCTTTTTAGAAGGCCGGAAGCAAGTTCTCATAACGAAGGGAAGAAAGTTGAATAGATCATTTTACGTAGGGTCATCAAAGGATCTAGAAGTGAGTTGTGTAAGGCAACCATTAGAAGTTTTAAAGCGGTTTAAAAGTAACTGATGAACTAATATTCCTCACCCTATTGGAGAGTGTAGTTTCAGCTCTCCACGGAGACTAAGTTTGGGAACTGAGTTGGAGAATTTCAGTGGAGAGATACCTACCAGACACGTGTTAGGTTATCAAATTAGAGGATTAGACAGTTAAGCCGGATGATACCGGTGAGATATCCGGTAACCACTCTAGAACGTGGTAGCTGGCGCTTGTGATCTAAGTATGTTGAAAGATTTAGTGGTTTTATGAAAACCGATAAGGCTACCTAAGATATGGGGGATAGTAAGAGACGTAACCTTTCAAAGACCTATGTAGAGATAGTTGTAACCTCGGGAGTGACTAGTTAGGGTTTGACCTTGTATGTGTGATATTGTTTGACTACTTGTTTATTTCATGATTGAGTGTTTAGTCAGTGATGTGTTCTTTTGGTAACCTTGATTTGCGGGATACTTAGATGTGCAAACGGCGAGATTGTTGTGTAGTGATCAAACACACCCATTTGGTGCCTTAAAGGCCGATCAGGATTGTCTAACCCTAAGTTTCGGGACGAAACTTATTTTGAGGGGGATCTGATGTAATGACCAGTTGTTTTTGTTACGCTTTGATAGGGTTAGAGAAGTTTAGGAAACGAATAAAAATTTAGTGAGACTAGGACATACCAGTTTATTTATGGAAGTCGTTTAATTAAATACCTTGTTCTAAGTTTCGGGACGAAACTTAATTTAAGGGGTACTGATGTAATATTCGGAATTTTTATTCCGTTTAGTTTCGTTTCAAACCGGGTTTTGATCCGTTGATCTTTCTCGGTCTACCTAGTTGTACACACTATCTCAAATTTTATCATTTTATGTAATCTCACTACACCTAAAATGATAGAATTTTATATCAAACCCCAATCTATCAAACCCTAGGTTATATCATAACATGTCCTTGACAAAGTCATGACGCCCTTTTGACGAGTTTTGACGAGACCATGACGAGATCAGGACAAGACCATGCATGGGCCTGACAAATCCATGACACGTTTTGACAAGGCTGTGACAAAGCCATGACAACCTCATCCACTCTTTCAGCCCACTCTTTCTACTTTGTTTCAGCCCAATTTTCTTGCCACTGCTTCAGCCCAGCTTGTCCTCGCAGGTGTACAGACCCAACAGCACTTCGAGCCCAGTAGCAACTCCCTTGTGCAGGCCCAGCCTCCGTTTCCTCCCTTCCAGTCTTGCTGCGCTCCCCTGCTAGCCCTAGACGCTCCTCCCTTCCACGTAACTGCAACCCTCCTACCTTCACGTAATTGTAGTCCTGGATCGACATAGTACAACCGACACATCGTGTTCCTCTTGCACGCAGGACAGCGTTGGTGAGCCTCGCATCTCCTCTATCGTCGTGTACAAGCAGCACGTGGGAGCCTTCTCGCCTACTACACGCAACCCTGGATGGCGCCGACGAGTCTCTCCAAACGTGCAGTGCACCGCAGTCCACCAACTCCTCCAGCCTTGCAGCGCAGCACACCCTGGACGCTCCTCTTGCCTGAACCCCTTTCTCCCGCTTCTGGAACCGCTGCCTTGCGTC
Organism: Fagopyrum homotropicum; assembly: GCA_033239125.1. Taxonomy (NCBI): domain Eukaryota; kingdom Viridiplantae; phylum Streptophyta; class Magnoliopsida; order Caryophyllales; family Polygonaceae; genus Fagopyrum; species Fagopyrum homotropicum. The sequence continues at coordinate 47,762,508 of BSWB01000002.1, forward strand.
GGATGAGGACAGTCGACAACCGTGGAGTTCAATCCGGACACCATCAACCTGCAGAGACGCGCATCAACTAGAAGGCCTGCATCGTTGACACACCGCAAGCCTGGTCTTCTTTGTTCGGGTAAGCCTATGTCCCCCTAACTAATCTCCTTAGTCGAACACAGGACCTAGTGTGAGAGTTTCATTCTGTGCAAATGTCTATGTACAGTCATCCACGTTTCCTTCTCTTTTATCAATTCTTAACATATATATGCTGATGTGAGCACCCTTTGTGGCATCAATCCGTCCCTAACAGCCTCGGAAGATAGCTTGAAGAGCTGAGGCGTTTTCTGAGTTTTCGGAAGTTAAAAGCAGTCAACTTCGGGTCCAGATTTGAGTAAGTTATGCTCCTTCTTTGCTGCTGAAATTTGGATATGTTGTATTCAGTAGTACATAGTAGATTATACTAAAATTTGGGAAGAATCGGAGTTACGGTTTGAAAGTTATGATGTTCCAAAGTTGACGCCTCATGCAGTTTTTATAAATGTGCTGAGTGTTGGGAAAAATAGCAGGTGATGTTGTTTTGTGAGATGGTTTTGAATAAGCTCTTGATCTCCGTTGGGCTTGAATTTTGGATATGATATAGTTGACATATTTTTGTAGAACATATTAAAATTTGGGAGTAATCCAGCGAGTGGTTTGGAATTTATGATTTTTCAAAGATTGGGTCGTAAGCAGTTTTCTGTTATGCTGAAATTTCTAAGTGTTGAGGAAAGGTGCTTGTGATGCAGTTTTCTGAGATAGTTTTAAATAGGCTTTTGATCTCCTTTGCTGATTAATTTTGGATATATTATAGATAAGATTTCATAGTAGAACATACTGAAATTTGAGAGGAATCCGAGTTGCAGTTAAGAGTTATGGCGTCCCAAAGTAGAGACCTTGAGCTGTTTTTCCAGCATTGATTTTTGACTAAGTATAGGAACATTGTAGTGTAGTAGCCAACTTTAAGGAGTTTTGTAGAAGGGATAGTTGAACAGTTTTAGGAAATTCTTGCTCCTATGATTAGATTAGATATCATAGATGATTTAGAGATTTATTTTAAAATTTTTATAAATTTATTTTAATTTCATATTTGAAGCTGTAGTTGGACCTTAGGGACTTTTCGGGAAATAGAAAAGTGGGTAGTTTCTCTAGTTGTTACCTAAAATCATCCTAGGGAGTAGAATATGGTTAGTTAGCATCAAATGAGAATTTAAGTAAGTATTCCGGGTTTTTAGAAGTTCCGGGACCAAGGGTAAAATAGTCATTTTACCATAAATTGGTACTGTATTAAATTTTGTTCTAATAGGATCTACTACCTTAGAAGTCTTAGACTTCTAATAACCTAGAAAGTGTGCTGACACACTTGCCTCCTTTGACAGGCAACCGAGTTATACAGTTACAAATTGAGTTGTGATTAAGAGAGTCGAGATTTGATTCAGGTAAGTCCACGGACTTACTTAGCTGGCTTCTTGTATGAGTGTAATGTGTATGAGTGGTGTTTGTTAGTTATAATAAATAACGAAACTGGATTAGGCCGATTTACGTAATTGACCCAAGTGTATGATAACGGGTCGTGACATCATCTGTCTAGCTCTTGCGAGAGTTTAGGAGGTTCCCTGCGACCAGCCCAGTCAGGTAGACGGTTAGATGCATTAGTACCATCCCGCATTGGTAAACGGGGACAGGGCGAGGTTTGGGAATCCCTCGTGTCACAAAATAAGTATCATTAGTAATAACCTATCACCTAATTAAAGATAATAAAAGGATTGAGTGTTGCATGTTGATTGTGTATGTTGTGTGTTTGTGTTTTTACCTTTATATTTATGCATAGAATGTTAGCTAACGGTTTTATACCGCTCGTAAATGTCTTGCAGGTTAAGACAGTTGTAGAGAGATCCGGAGGAAATGGTAAGCCGGGTCCACGTACTCATTTAGTTGGGGACGGGGATGTCTTCTATTCTTCATATGCGTCGTTTTAGTATCCTTCCTTGTAAGGCTGATACATATTCTCCATGTATATATTGTTTACATTTTTCAAATGTTTTAAATACTGTTGTGCCTTGTTGTAAGATCCTAGTAAAATTGTTGTCAAACTATGGTCGGGACCCACTGTGAGGTCATAACCAGTAGTTCCCCGAGTTCTCAGAATTTGGGGTGTTACAGAGCATTATTGAATTTAAGATCTTTTGATAAAGAAGTTTAATAAAGGCTTACTTGAAAGAAGCGAAGGCGAAGGCGTAGGGGATGGGGATGGGGCGGAGAGCATGTTTCTGCTGAGGTCGATGAAGGCGATGGAGGGGCCGAGGGCGAGTTTCGGGGGGTGGGAGCCGGAGAAGCGGTTGAAAGAGAGGTCGAGGTCCACAAGGCTCTTCATGTGGCGCAAGAAGGTGGGTACCGGACAAGAGAGGGAGTTCCAGCTAAAGTCTGCGTGGAAAAGGTTTTGGAGGTTGGAGATTGATGAAGGGATTGTGCCGGTGATGTTGATGAGCTTGTGGAACGCCAGGGAGGTCAGTCCAGGCAAAGTCTCCGACGGCGGCAGGTATGACGCCTGATAAGTAAGATGACGGGAATTGGTCGACGCCTTGGATGTATAACTTGGCGACACGGTGGCTGATGGGGTCGCACTTCACTCCTTACCAGTAGCGGCAACAATCGTTGTTTGGGTCCCATGAGTGGAACGTGTTGTTGAATGATCGCTTTATGGCTAACAACGCTCTCTTGTCTTGAGGGTGGCACCGCTCCTTCATACTTCCTGCTGCGGCGACGGTGCTCGCAATTAGCAGCACATGTAAGAGACTAAGGTAGCCATTAGTTATATCCATTTTCCTTTTTTTGTATTTTATTTCCTGATATATATGTTGAAGTTTATTTTTTGGTAATCTATATACTATATTAAAGCCAAAGCGTTTAATCCTACGTGTCACTTTCTAAGCTATTCGTTGCCACATGTCATTTTCCGTAATTTTGATTTTTCGAAAAAAAATATATACATATATAGTTGACATCTTACCTATTATAATAACTATCATATAATACGTAAGATATATCTACTTACCAAACTTACTCTTTAAATTTCTATATTATATTATATATGTTAAAATTATATAATTCACAAAATAATATATATTCTATATAAACAATTTTATTGATGTAATTAATATGTGTGTAATGATGATATGCATTATATATATATATATCTATATCTATATCTATATATCTATCTATGTACTATATTAAAGAAAAATCTCTCAAAGCCACGTGTCATTCTCTCATAAATTATAATTTACTCTTTATATTTTATCTATTATATTTTTTATAATAATTAATTATATATCTTTCATCAACTATAATGTATTTATTTTTATCTTATAAGTCAAGATAAAAATAAAATCTTACTAAACTAAGAAGGAAATATATAATTAATTGATATCTTTATCATCTAAATATATTTTAATTCTAATAAAATAAAATCTCATGTATTTCTTTCCTAATATAATAGATTTGATAAATTTTATTTCAAACTTTTGTTTTAAATTAGCAAAAAGTCTAATATTTTAGATTTATCATAAACCACATAAAAATGTACTTTTTGTAATAATATTTTGTAAAATACATTTATAAAATATATTTTATTTTATTTTTTAAAAAAAAAGTCCGTACAAAGCACGGAACTACACTAGTGAATATATATGTTGAAGTTGAAGCGATGCAAAGTGCAAATAAGTGAATGAGAGATATAAATACAACTTGTCGACCGTTGAACTTACAAGTTAATAGTCAAACAAGTTGCAAGTGATAGTAGCAGAATGTGGTGGGATGATGAGCACATGCACTTGTAAGTTGTAACTTATGTGTGACAACTGTGGTGGCCAGCTTCACCAGTCTACAAAGGTGGGCAGTGGGTGCAACATCTTTTGCGACGCCAAACTGCAATTTTTACCCTAATAAAACAAACAAAATTCATAAAATACAAAAATTTATAACCTTTTGATTGGTTCAAGAAAGCGGTATTGTTGTGGTAAGGTTTTACGGAGTAATATGGTTAGTTGGCTCACTTGATCTAATAATTTACATTCATTCACTTTATTTACCGAGTAATTAAATATTCGAACTTTGGATGAGTTGGTCCCCCCTCCCTTATACTAGCTAGACTAATAAAATTTTATATATTCTTTTGATAATACACAATATTTAATACACAATTTCAATTACACAATGTTAATACATAATTTCAATTACACAATGTTCATACACAATTTCAATTAAACAATGGTATTACATCAAAGACTTGTGTCACCAAACCGTTCGTAAATGACGGACTTGTGTAACCAAACATTGTGTAAATGACAAACTTGTGTAATCAAACTTTTTGTATATGACAGACTTGTGTACACGACATAAACAAACGGAACTCATTACCAAAAAAAATAAACAAACGGAACTTGTGTAATTAAAAAGCGACCGAACTTTGTGTAAATGACATACTTGTGTACATGACATAAACAAACGGAAGTGTCTAGTTTGAATTTATTAGTTCCGTAAAAAAATGCCGAGAATATCACAACCCGAAATATCCAGATTAGTTATAGATTACTTCCTTATATAACGGTTTAGGATACTAAAATATTCGTAATAAATAGGAGAGAGAAGGATGACAAATTAGGTATGATCTTTCATTATTTTCAAATAATTTTTTTTGTGAAAATAGGAAGTGTCTAGTTTGTCTACACATAACAAGTGTCTAGTTTATACTACATGTTACATAAACTACCTACTTAGTCAACTCATCCTTTAATAAAAAAGAAGAGGTGCGTTGAAAACCTTTAGAATGTACGGGAACAATTACGTCCTTTTGAAAAATCTATTTTAAAAGAGGGGACTCGGTGACATTTTTTGTAATTTTTATGAAAAAAAATCGTAAAAGTTGTAATCTCATTTCATAGTTTTTGTTCAATTCGTTTAAAATTATACACTGTAAGTTCTAATACTTTTTACAGTTAGTTCACACATTATTTGGTTACTTTAGTATTTTTGCACTTTTTTGCTTATACTAATAAAACAAAATTTACGAACTAATAATACACAATATTCAAATTAATGATACCCAAATTTTGAACTAATATTATAAAAGTTCAATATTTTAGTTCACTTCATCCAAAAGTATACACTATTAGTTCCGATATTTTCTATAATTAGTTTACGTATTATTTTGTTAAATTTATAGTATGTTTTATACACTTTGTTACTTGTACATATTGGAACTAATAAAACACACTGTTTGTACACATTTGAACTAATAAAACACTTTGTTACTTAGAGTTATCTAAGAAAGATTGCCCCTCTACAAAAGAAGGTAAGAACAACATTTTCAAAGTGTCTTATGATGTGGTTGTTGGTTCCATAATGCATGTTATGTTATACAATCGTCTTGATTTAGCTTTCCGTATATTTGCTCTTTGTAGATACATGTCAAATCCTGGTCTATAATACTAAGTTGCTATGAAGTATAGGCTCAAATATTTGTATGGTACTAAAAAGAAATATTTTGTGTATAAAGAATGAGCCTCTTGATCTAACATGGCTGATTTTGTAGATTCTGATTATGCAAGTAATAAAGATAACATGAAATCTACAACAATCTCTATTTTCTATGGGTTAGGGATTGTATTTCTTGGAAGTCTCAACAGCGGTCAATGAAAGCGTTTTCTTCGACCGAAGTTGAATACATGGTTGCTATTGAGGCAACTAAAGAAGCTACATGGCTCAAGGGTCAACTTGAAGAAATAAAGAACAAGACCTATGTTCCTGTGATCAACATTGATAGTCAAAGTGTCTTACATCCGTGCAAAGACCCTATGTATAATGAACGAACAAAGCACATCGATGTCATATATCATTACATCAGGAAGAAAGTCAAGCACAAGAAAATTCAGATATAGACGATCAAGGATGATCTGAATCCATCGGATTTTGGAACCAAAATAGTGATTGCAAACAAGTTTGCCTTCTATAGAAGTTATCTACACACCGATGATGAAGACTGAGATGTGCAACCTAGATTGATGACGGACAAATGAACCCCGAATCCACTACTAGTAGCTTTGTAATGTAAAACCAAGTTTAGGAGGACATTTTTTGAGATATATGTAAACTCGGTCTCCCGTTTTGTGTTGAAGATGTTAGAATCGGGTTTGAGAGAAACAGAGTCGTGTGTTTGGGTTGTTGTGTTGCCGGGTTAAATGTAGACTTGATCCTATTTGATCAAGGCCGGTTACTTGAGTCCATAAAAACGAGCTTCTCATTTGATCACTTACTCAGAAGATGCGTTGAGAGCAAAACGTTGAGGGTGAAGTTCTACTTCTCGTCACTAGATACATAAGTTTCTCCCCACCTTTTAAAACCCTAGCGTCACGAATACCTTCTCCTCACATGTATCTTTGAGAGCGATTCTGAAAAGAAAGTTCCAGAGTTGCGAACCGAATGTTTCGCCTGAGATCTTTTTCTGACGTTCTCTTCTTCGTCTAACCCGTTTCATATTTGTTACTACAACATAAAATGCATATGGTAATTAACGTTTATACATTATCTAGTAATATTGCATAACAATAATCTCAAACTACACACGAATAATTATAACAAAATATCACAATTTCAATCTCAAATTACACACGAATAATTATAACAAAATATCAGAATTTCAAATTATGTAATTCGGTAGGGGCTAAACAATTATTAGAAAATAGGTTATCTGCAAGCAAGCAAGGGGGAGCCACAAAGGCACTTATTATGTATATAAGACATCTGACCAAATACGCTTATTTTGGCGGCCATTGGAATTTTGCCGCACAGCCGATTGTAGCTAACATTCAAGAACTGCAAACTAGGGAGATTCGCTAAGCTCAATGGCAGGCTCCCGAATATCTTGTTGTGACTCACATCCAAATGGCCTAAAGTCGTGGCAGAATCCAATTCGACGTTTGAGAAGTTAAACGAGATATTATTCCTCGACAAGTCTAACCAAGTCAAGGAGGTAGCGTTCCTAAACAAAAATGCGGCGTCACCAGTCAACTGGTTTCTCGAGAGATCGATGTAGGCAAACCGCACCTTACCCAACGACGTTGGAATTGCTCCGGAGATCATGTTATGAGACAATAACAAACTAATATGGGAGTTCCTAAATGAAACAAATATAAGCTATTATTCCAGCACATATATATATATATAATACTACAGAACATATGTTTTTGTAAATAAAGGCGTACCTGAAAGAGCCGAAGGCGTCGGGGATGGGGCCGGAGAGCATGTTCCTGCCGAGGTTGATGAAGTTGATGGAGGGGCCGAGGGCGAGCTCAGGAGGGATGGAGCCGGAGAAGCGGTTGAAAGAGAGGTCCAGGACCATGAGGCTCCTCATGTGGCGGAAAAAGGTGGGAACCGGCCCGGAGAGGGAGTTCCAGCTGAAGTCTGCGTCGGAAAGGTTTTGGAGTTTGGAGATGGATAAAGGGATTGTGCCGGTGATGTTCATCAGCTCGTGGAACTGTAGGGAAATCAGTCCCGACAGGTCTCCGACGGCGTCCGGGATGACGCCCGATAAGTAGGATGACGGGTTTCCGCCGACACTTCGCAAGATCAGCCTATTCACACGGTGGCTGTAGTAGTCGCACTTAACTCCGTACCAGTAGCGGCAACAATCGGTTTCTGGATTCCATCCGGTGGACGAGAAATTGAAGGATCGGGCTATGGCTAACAGCGCTCTCTTGTCATCAGGGTGGCAACGCTCCTTCACGACTCCTGCTGCGACGACAGTGCTCACAATTAGCAGCACGTGTAAGACTCTAAGGTAGCCATTCCTCATTTTTGGATTTATTTTATTTCTTCAACCGATGCAAACATATTACTTATATAGTCATCCAAAATGATATTAATACACCATACAAGTTCGATGTTTGTAAAGAGCACTGTAATATATGGATAAATGAGCTAATCTCCATATCCTTTGTAATTTATATCTCATGTATTATTTTGATTAATTATTTAAAAATAGTATAAATATGTTTTAAAATAAGATATATCATATCATAATTTAGTTTAAAAATCAATCAATTTTATTTTCGTAAAAATCAAAATTATAAATAATACTGAATTTACTTATCCATTTATAAAATCATTTTAATTGGTAATTTAAATATTATAAAATATAAATGTTAAAATAGCCCAACTATTAAAATAGCTAAAAACCTTATATTATTTAAAAATCTAATGTATCAATAAATTCAAATGCGATTATTTGTAAAGATATTTTGATTATTATTATTTTTTTTTTTTTTGAAAAACGGAAAGCGGTTAGGATGAACTATCTCCTAGAGGTAGTCCACTCTAAAGCATCCTTACGGATGAGAACACGAAGTTCGGGATCGTCAGAAAAACAGGTGTTGGGGTTCGATATTCCCAAATGGGTCAGTCGGTCAGCAACACAGTTGGTTTCTCTGAAAATATGTCTGATCAGTACTTCGTCAAAGAAGCGAAGATCCTGCATGGAGTCGGAAATAATCATCTCGACCTCCCACGGACAACTCCACAATCCTTGGAGCGCCTTGATAACACAAAGATTATCACCCTCGATTTCGATCTTTTTGATCTTTAATCTGATAGCTTCTTGTAGACCCAATTTGAGAGCATAAGCTTCAGCTTTTATTACCGAGTTAAAGTTATTTTTTGTCGCATCAAGGCTAACAACCTCACCCTCGTGATTCCGAATCACAAAGCCAATGGATGTTAATCCCGAATCGAGTTTAGATCCATCAAAGTTAAGTTTATGGAAACCAGGTTTTGGTTTATCCCACTTAATATTATTTTTCTTCCTTTTGGAAGAATTAATGTTCTTTTGTTGTTGTTTTATATCGTAATCGTCTTCATCAATGATGTTAGTTTTCCACATTTGAATTTGGTTTTTAATGAAGTTGATAACCTTATTGCAAGGACCAATATGCTCATTCCCAAAAATAATTTTGTTCCTGAAGAACCAAATACTCCACCAGATAGTTGCGAGGCAAGCAAACTTGTTAAGTCCAATTTTATTCTTTATTTCTTGTAGGAGATCGTGAGCTTTTTTATTAGCAAGGCTAATGTTGTTTAGTTCAGTTAATATTGACGTGTCGACTTTGGCAATGATTTGTTTGCTAAAAGGACATTCAATGAGCAAGTGGAACAAGTCCTCTAAATTGTGGTTGCATAGTTCACAATGTCTTGTTACGGCAATTCTTCTTTCGTCAAGCTTAGCCTTTGTTGGGATTCCGTTTTGTGAAATTTTCCAAATGAAGTTCTTTATTTTAGGTTGGGTATCGAGGTTCCAAATCCAATCACATGTATAGTTCGGGGACATGCTTGAATCCTTCTCAATCATTTCCGACGCAGATTTTGTAGTAAACCAACCATTAGTACTACATCTCCAATATAATCTATCTTGAATATCATTTCGTGGTATAATCGTTTCCTTGATTTTTTTTCTAATCTCTGGGTTAATGATATTTTGTAGTTCGTTATCAATTTTGTTGATATCCCATTGTCTCAAGTCGTTTATAAAGTGACTAACCTTTATATTTGTGTCTAATTGATTGGTGTTCTGGGCCATTTTTATAAGTGGTGTTGTTGTTACCCAATTGTCATGCCAAAAGTTGATGGATTTACCATTTCCAACCTGCCAAATAATACCATTTTTGAACTCAGTTTTTAACTTCATAAGGTTATTCCATTGCCAAGATGTTGATCCTTTCTTTTGGTAATGAAGAATATTGTGATTTTTTAAATATTTGTCGTTTACAATTTTAACCCATATGTTATTTGGTTCAGCCAAAATTTTCCACAAAAGTTTCATTTGTAATGCTTTATTTGTGACTAAAGATTTCCTTAATCCAAGACCGCCATTCTTTTTTGATTTGCATATTACATCCCAACTGATGATGGGTCTATGTTGGTCCCCTTTGTTCCAAAAGAATTTTTTATATGTTTTATCTAACTCTTCTAGATTATGAATCGGAAGCATAAAGCTTTGCATGACAAATGTTGGTTTAGCCGTCAAATTATGTTTTATAAGGGTATTTCTCCCTTCTTGCGATAAGGAATTTGCTTTCCATTTCGAGAGTTGTTGTTTTGTTTTGAGGTTTATGTCGCCAAAAGTCTCTTTTGTCACTCTGCCGTTGATGATTGGGCATCCAAGATATTTGTCGAGGGTAGTGGTATGAGTCATTGCTAGAACATTTTTTAATTGGACAATGTTGCTCTCATTAGTATTTTTTGTTGTTTGGAAGGCTGATTTTTGAAAGTTAATCATTTGTCCTGATATGGAGCAATACATTTCTAAGATTTGCTTAATTCTTTGGCATGAGGCCAAATTTGCCTTAGCAAATATGATCATGTCATCAGCGAAAGAGAGAAATGGGACTGGTGTTGCATGTCTGCACACTGGGAATCCAATATGGTTGTCGTAGTTGTTACAATCTTCTTGTAGCATTTGTGTGAGGATTTCAGCCCCTAGGATGAATAAATAAGGCGAAAGAGGATCTCCTTGTCTAAGTCCTTTTTCCGGGAAAAATTGTTCGGTTGGTCCATTGTTAACAAGAACGGAGAAAGAGACTGTAGTTATACATTCTTTAATCCATCCCACAAATTTGTTATTGAATCCAAATCTTTTTAGGATGTTAATGATGTAGTCCCAGTTGACTTGGTCATATGCTTTTTCCATATCTAGTTTGATTGCGGCCCAACCTTCCTTACTCTTTTTAGATCGAAAAGAGTGGAAAATTTCGTGGGCAATGAGAATATTGTCGTGAATTGATCTGTTAGCTACGAAGGCGCCTTGTAGAGGGTGAATGAGTTTAGGCAAGATGGTTTCCATTCTGTTCGTGATTATTTTCGCAATAACTTTGTATATAGTTGAGCAAAGACTTATAGGTCTGAAGTGGTTAATTGTTGTAGGATTATCCACTTTAGGTATTAGGGTTATAAAAGTATGGTTAATTTGTTTGAGCATTTTTCCGCTTCTGAAAAAATCTTTCACAGCTTTTGAAACGTCAGTTCCTACAATGTGCCAGTATTTTTGATAAAATCCAGCCGGCATACCATCAGGTCCAGGGGATTTATCACATTCAATATTGAACATGGCATTTTTTATCTCTTCGTTAGTGGGGGGTTTTGTTAGATTTAAGTTATCTTCATAGCTAACTTTGTTTTGAATAAGTTGGAGTTTGTCCTCCAATAGAGATTGATCTAGTTGGGTTTTAGAGAATTTTCTCATGAATTCCGTTTTGACTTCCAATCTGATCTCTGTTTCAGACGATATAGTTGTACCATTTGTCGTTATAAGTTCCTTTATGTGTTTTCGATTTCTTCTTCCAGTAGCAATGCGATGAAAATATTTGGAATTTGAGTCCATGTTCTTCAGATGTTTGTTTTTAGTTCTTTGTCTCCAATATCTTTGGTGAAATGATAGTAAACGGTTTTGTTTCGTTAAAAACAGGTTTTAAAATAAGATATATCATATAATAATTTAGTTTAAAATTTAATCAATTTTATTTTCGTAAATATTAAAATTATAAATAATACTGAGTTTACTTATCCATTTATAAAATCATTTTAATTGGTAATTTAAATATTATAAAATATAAATGTTAAAATAGCCCAACTATTAAAATAGCTAAAAACCTTATATTATTTAAAAATCTAATGTATCAATAAATTCAAATGCGATTATTTGTAAAGATATTTTGATTATTATTTACGAGTATTGAAGTTATTCATTAGATACAAAATATAAAAAGAATTATTATGTGGCTGGTTGATGATCACGTGACTTGTAAATTATGCGTGACAACTGTGGTGACAAGTTGATGGCGGCTTGACCAGTCTACAAAGGTGGGTAGTGGCCAGTGGCTGCTACAGCTTTGTCGACGACAAACTTAACTTGTTCGTACCCCATGGTCCTCTTCTAATAAACAGATAAGCAGGGGTGATCATGTTCAAAAAATCGAATTGTAATAAATCAAATTGAACTAAAAACTGATTTTTTAAAATTTTGGATTGAAAATTGAACCTTGAAGAGTGGGTTCGGTTTCGGTTTGAATTTAAAAGCAAAAAAATGAAATATTAGAATCTAAAACCAAACTTATTAGGGCCAATTTCTGTTCGATTTAGGTTTCAAACCTAAACGGCATTTGTTTTTAAATTGCTAATATATATGATCATATTAACCGGTCCTTTTTTTAATAATAATTCGATTATTCGCTTTATCCGTCAGTTTTGCAGTTTTTAGCCGAAACCGAATTTTTAAAAAAAATGCAAACCTAAGACAACACATAAATTGTCGGTTTTGGTTTGGTCGGGACCGAAACTACTCAGTTCGGTAAACCGAACCTAACTTGCTCAGCTCTACACATAATAACATAGGTCATACTTGGATGTAGATCTTTTCATATCCAGACACATGCCGGGCTTTATAAAATATTGAGCATGTTTAGCCGAATTCGGGCCTACAGTCTTGTCGGGATCCAGCCCGGCAGGCTTGACAGGCCGGACTTTTCGGTCCGGTCGGGCTTGTTCCCATGCTCATACCCCCCGTTTTTCCGGACAGCCGGCCTGGCAGGCTGCCCGGTTTTGATTAGGTCTACTTGGACTTCAATATAGAGTAATTAACGAAATTCTAGGTTATACTTGGACCTAAAGTATAAGACTGAGTCAAATAGTAAAAACACAAATTTATAGTAGTTCACCTAATAATGGCTACATCCATTTTCGGACGATATTTTATTGAGAAATTTCAAAATACAAATGAATAGATAAAAAATAATTTTGAGGTAAAGAGAACGCTACAATATATTGAATAACGTAACCCTGGGTTATACTTGGACGTCAAGTATAAGACTGAGCCGAACAGTAAAAACTCACACAAATGACAAACCCAATTCAAGACATAAACAAATCTCCACCTTGACTTAAATTTTTACAAACATACGGGACGCATTAGTCAATGCTCTGACTAGCTCCTCTCTCTCTATTCATATGTGCCCCTTGGGCACTTCACAACTTCTGACATTTAGAAAGTCCAAAGATGTTAGAACTTGTTGCGAGGTACCAGCTTGGTGAACATACCAACGGGATTATTAGTAGTACCTACCTACTTTCTTCACCCTAATCCTCTTCTCACTTTTCAAGAAATTATACCCGACATTGATATGTTTAGTCCACTCATGATGAACTTGATCCTTGGCCAACCAGATTGCACTCACCTTGTCATAATATACAATAGACTGATCATGATGTATACCTAGATCACTAACCAAACATTTTAACCAAATTCCCTCTTTAGTTGCTTCTATCAACGCCATGAATTCTGTCACCATGTGGTAGAAAAAGTAATCGTTGGTTGTAAGGTTGCCTTCCAACTCACAACAGAACCCCCAAGAGTGAAAACTAGACCTGTTCAAGCCCGGGCCAGCCCGCCCGGCCCGGACCGCCCGTCCGCCCGCGAAAACGGGCGGGTATGAATATCGACAGAGGCCCGACCGGGCCGCTAGGCCCGGCCCGACAGTCCCGGCGGGCCGGGTACGAACAAGGTACCAGGCCCGGTCGGACCGCTCGGCCCGGAGCCCGGCAAATATATATATATATATATATATATATATATATATATATATATATATATATATATATGTATATATATATATATATATATATATATATATATGTATGTATATATATATATGTATGTATATATATATGTATGTATATATATATATATATATATGTATGTATATATATATATGTATATATATATATATACACATTTCGTTACTTTCGTATAACCCTAAAGTTCTAAACTTCTAATTGAACCTTTTGATTATGTTTGTATGATATTTTTCGAGTTTTACAGGCACACTGCAAATTATACTGCTGAAGTACTGAATTACAAATAAAGTTACAGTTTAAAAAAAAAAAAAAAACGGATACCCGCCGGGCAGCCCGGCTGGACGGGTACGGCAGCTCTGGCAGGCCCGTGAACCGGGCTCAGCCCGGCCCGGGTCTGCCAAAACGGGCTTTTTTTTTTGAAAATGCCCGGCCCGAGTCCGGCCCGAGTCCGGCCCGAGCCCGGATATGAACACGTCTAGTGAAAACATAACCGGTCATTAATATTCTAGTATCAACTTCTCATACATAATCAAAATCTGAGTACATTGTCACCAAACATTGTGTATCATTCCAAAAAACGAGCCCAATGTCAGTTGTATCTCTAAGTTACCGAAATTATCCTCTTCACAACTTGTCATTGTTCTTTTCCTGGTTGCCCTATGAACCTGTTGATCGACGACACTAAAATTTTGTGCAAACCATAACATACATCAAACTCCTTGTTACACTAGCATAAGGGAGTCGCAACATATACTTCTTCTCCTCATCCGACTGAGGTAAAAACATAGTGGTAAGATGGATGTTAGTAGCACTGTGTTTATTAATAGGTTTGGCTGGTGACATTCCGAACATTGATAACACCTTTTGAATATAACATTTTATAAGATAAGAACAACGTCTTATGACCCCTATCTCTAAGAATCTTCATTCCTAGAAATTTGAGAGTTTCTCCTTGATCCTTCATTTCAAACTCAGTACTTAAGAGACCCTTCAGCTTTTGAATGTCATGCTTGTTATTTGCAACTATTTGCATATCATCTACATACAAAACCAGATGGATGAGAGAATCATCCTTCAACTTGTTGTAGTACACACAACAATCATAAGCCTTCTCTTATAACCAATCACAATCATACAACTATCAAATCTCTTGTACCACTATCTCAAAGACTACTTAAGTTCATATAAAGACTTCTTCAACTTGTAGATATGATTTTCTTTCCCTAGAACTTGAAAACCATCCGGCTTAGTTATGTAATTTTTTTCTTCTTACTCTCCATGTAAAAAGTTGTCTTTTTAAAAAGTTGTTTGAGTTGTAGATCTTGACGTGCCACTATTGCTAGTAACACTCTGATTGAGGTATGGCTGACTACCATCGAGAAAATCTCATTGTAACTCACTCCCTCTCTCTGATGAAAACCTCTGGCAACAACTCAAGCCTTATACTTGACCCCTTCAACAGGCAACATATGTTCCTTCTATTTGAAAACCCATTTGCAAGTACTAACCTTTCTCGCTTTAGACAATATGCCTAACTCCCAAGACCGATTCTTATGAAGTGGCTTCATCACATCTCTCAGTGCTGCAAACCACTATGCAACTTTGGACCCATATACATCTTATCTATAGGTAGAGCTGTCAAAATCTGACCCGACTCGTGAAACCCGCCCGATCCGCCCGACCCGAACCCGACTGACACCCGTTAAAAGGAAAACAAATACGCATATGAGACCGACCCGATGTTAACCGATTGAACCCGAAACCAAAAATAACTCAAAACCCGAAAGTGACCGTAACCCGATTATACCCGAATGAATTAGCCCGGCGACGCCCGAAACCGAAAGAACCCGACCCGAAATGATCCGATTTCCGAAATAACCCGAGCCAAAATGACCGAAACCCGAAAGTTGTTGACCCGACATGATCTGTGAACCCGTAATGACCCGACCCAATATAACTCAACCCAGAACTACTAGCTCATTTGGTAGAGGGAGGGAAGGAGGTTCTTGGATTACATGTTCGAGTTCCGAAAGTAGCAAAAACTTCCTTTTATTTTATGGATTTTATTTTAAACAAATTACAATATATTTAGATGAAGAGATAAAGTGATGTTTATAATTTCATTAACTATTAACTAATACAATGAAATTTATATAATTTTTAATAAAATAATTCATAACTACTATCTAATTTATTTGACAATATATTTATAAAACAAACTAAATATATAAAATAATTTTAAATTTCATCTAAGTAAAAAAATTAAATTAAAAGCTCTACTTTATAGTACAAATTTTAAGTAAACTTTTTTTTATTTATTTAATTTATAGATTTTATTGCTTAATTTCAAACTTAATATCCGTCATATCTTAAAAAAAAATTTTGTGCTCCAACGGAAACTTTCTGACTCCGCCACTGAATGAAACTATATATTATTTTACTATCAATACTCGTTACTTTTAAGGTTTAATGGGTTAAAGATTAAAGATATAGTCATAAAAAATAACTACATGTATTGATAGTCACTCTAAAATGTTTTAATGCACATGTGACAACTCATCCTTATTGATCAAGTTATCATTTCTATTGTTAGGTGAAATTTAATATATTAATGCTGACTTTAAATTAAGTGAAAGGATTTTAATGTTATCTAATAAATAAATAAAGTTTTCCACGAGAAATTTGATAAAATACTTTCAAAAATACAAAATAATGTGAATAAAATATATTTATATAAATAAATAAAATAATATCAAACTAATGTTTTTTACTATTTATTATTAAATAAACTATTATAAAAGGCTAAGGAGTGTGGAGTTACATCTATCGAGATTGAAGGAGACAACCTAACGCTTATCAATTCGATTAATCGAATTTGGAAGCCGCCATGGGAACTTGATATGATGATTAACGACATTTCACTCATTATGACTGATTTCCATTACTCCACCGCACAACATATTTTCAGGGAGATTAACACGGTCGTGGACAAGATTGCGTCACACGGATACTATGGCGAGATGGAAGTAGATGCAATCCAAGAAGACGTTCAAGACCTCATCCGAAAGGATTCATTAGGACGATCGATTTTTCGAAATTGATCCTTCTAAGTTTTTTACCTTGTATCAAAACAAAAATATAGAAAAATTAGGCCAACCCAAAACAATCAAATCCGAAAATTCTCGACCCAAAAACAATCGAACGTGATTATACCCTAAGTAATCAACCCGGATTTACCCGATACAAAAACTAGACAGACCCAGAATAACCCGATGATACAAGTGACCCGGCCTGAAATAGACCGTGAACCCGAATTGCAATTGTACAAATGATCCCGACCCGATCTGAGTCCGACCCGAATTAGCCCGATAACCGATTGAAAGAAGCCAAGATTGCCCGAGAACCCGATTATCAATGGTGCAAGGGCACCCGACTTAACCCGACCCGACCCGAAAAAACCCGACATGATATTATAGACAAATTTGACCCGGCTCAAAGTGACCTGAAACAAAATTGACCTGACCCGAACTCGACCGACCCGCCCGTTTGACACCTCTATCTATAGGTGGATTGTTCATGAGTATCCATCTCTTCTACAACTCATAGAGCATAACCAACCATATCCTCAAAATAATACCTTTTTGGAGGTCTTACTCCAACTCTTCTTGAGCGTCTCTCAACTAAGCTCTAGTGAATAACTTCATTGCTGGTTTTCTAATTTTACAAATTTGGGTAGCTCAACTTCTAACTATGAAAGTTCCTCTTCTTCTCGAGAAAAAAATTGGATCTCCACTTATTTATCAATAGTGTTACTCTCTCATTATTCCTTGACACCATCTTCATAACCTACAAACACTCATTTCTTTGCTCGAGCCTCTAGTTTACCTCACTTACATGATAGTAAATGGTACATCCAAAAATCCTAAGCTCAATATATTCAACAAACTTACCAAACCACACCTCATAAGGTGTTTTGCAGTTTATGTCATTGTGAGGTCCACGGTTTATCAAGTAACATGCTTTAGCCACTACTTCTACCAACAACCTCTTATCTAGTTTTGCATTAGAGAGCATGTAACTTGATCTCTCTAGTGTAGTCCGGTTCATCCTCTCAAGTACACCGTTCCGGTTGTGGTGCATGTCTAATTGTATGATGATGACCAATTGCAACATCCTTGTAGAACTGGTCAAACTCATACGAACAAAACTCTACACCATTATCAGTTTGCAACCTTTTTTATATTCTTTCTTGTTTGATTCTCCACCAACGTTTTTCACTCTTTAAAGTTCTTGAAAGCTTTTCCTTTGTGTTTCATGACAAACAACCAAGTCATTCTTGAATAATCATCGATAATAGTCAAGAAATGCCTCTGACCTCCTAGAAACTCAACGCTAGACGGACCCTAACAATCCGAATGGATGTAATCAAGTGTATCTTTTGTTTTGTGAATATCCTTTGAAAACTTGCTACAATGTAACTTCTCAAGGACACAATGCTCACGAAAGTGATGACTCGTGATCTTGTGACCACCAAGAAGATCTTTTTTCAAAATCTACATTCCCCTATCACCAATATGATCAAGTCTCATATGTGTTCGCCCTAAAACGTGTGTGCAATCAAGTCTTAAATTTATAAAACTAGAATAAAAGCAAGTGAACCCGCAGTGTACGGATCGGCATAGATTAGCAAGTATTCTAGAGTGTCGATCACAGGAATTTGGTGAAACAAAACCCAGTCTCAAGTTATTGAGCAAATAAAGGTATAAAGCTTTGCAAATATTGGGAAAACAGCAACCCTAAAGATCCAGGTGTCAAATTGTGGCAATCGATTCAAGATATGCTAAAGAACTAAGGACAGAGTTAAGAGTTGCAAAGGTATGTGATGCGCCCTTGGATGCCCCTTTTACGTTGACCATAGACGAAGAGGACGAGGCTCTTAGAGTTCGTTCAGATGGACCGATCACCCGATCCCGAGCTAAGGCCATTGCTCGAGCCACCGGCTCCATCATCACCCGCATTACTTCTTCACTTGGTCCCACTACCGGCATGCCATGTCTCTACACCACCATGGCATAGGCTACCGGTTCCGTTAGCGGCATGTCCCGTCTTTCCGACTCCATGGCATGAAGCTAGCTTATTTTCGGACTATATTTTCATGTTTTCCTTTTTATGTAATAAAGGGATATTCCGTATAAGAATATCCCCTTTTGATCTTATCCTTTTAGGGTTTGCTCTTATCCTTTTAGGTTTTCCCCTTTTGGGCTTTTCTTCATGTATTTTGTTTGGCCCGTTGGCCCATAGGTAGGCAAGTCTCTCTATATAAGAGATATCTTGCCTCACTTATTTTCCATGTTCAATATTACTAAGTTTTGAGAAGAATTTCCTCCTACTTAGCTTGGGCATCAAAACCTCTCTTCTATCTCTCAAATTTCTTCCTTGGATCTCGTCTTTGATCCCAAAAATCCATATTCGAGGATTCTTCTTAAGAATCAACCTTCGATCCACACAAAAAGGTTTATTCGATCTCTCTAGATCGAAGTAACCCTTGTTTCTTCATCGCTTCCGCCCCTTTGGATCCGAAACGATACAACGTCGTACAAAGAATCAAGGAGTAGTTGGAGTTTTGCTTGATCTAGATCCGGAGTTATCCTTGGTTACCTCCAAGGACGCATCAAATTGGTATCAGAGCAAGGGATCAAAGCTAAGTTCTCTTTACTCTTGTTTTTGTGCGTTATTATCTTAAACCTATTTAGCCTTTTTTTTGTTCATGATGTTCTTCGTTTGTTCATGATGTTCTTCATTTGTTCTTCATGATCTTCATGTCTTTCATTATGTTCTTCATCATGTTCATCCATTTTCCCTGAAATTTTTTTTTCTTTTCCGTGTTTAACTCAAAACAAAAAAGTACAAAAATAGGAGATATTTGGTTTGCCTTCAAACCATTTATCAAACCCGTCTTTTTCTTAAACCGACCTAATCCGACAATTTTGTTAATTAATTTCACCAAATCTCTTGGGATCTTTTGTTAACGAAAAATTCGGATATCTCGCATTTGATATTCCAAAAAAAAAGCAAAAAAAAACTCTTCATCAATACGGATTTGTGTTCAAAAAAAAAAAAACAAAAGAAAGTGTTCCTCAAAACGTTTCAAAGAAACGAAACACACAAAGTGTAAAGACGTCCGGCAAACCGGTCCATCCGAAAAATCGGATTTTACAAAACGGTCAAAGACCGAAAGCAAGCAAAGCTTTCCGAGTGAACAATCCGTCCATCTTCTATCTCTCCATTTTCTTACATACGTTTGCAAAATATCACTTGTTTATTTGTGTGTAATTGGTTCAATTTTGTTGGATTTGCCTTCCTTGCCTAACCGCCAAACGGCCTTCCCCAAAGTAGAACCCGATAACGCACTTGAACTTGGGTAAAGTTGACCTAACTTGTCACCTTGCTCACTTGAGTGCTTGCAATTGTGTGCTGATTTGGAGCAATGACTAACGTTGAAATGGAAACTTCTCAGGATTCTGGTCCGCAAGAATTGAGTGAACCCTTGGCTCAAGAAATTGCTTCGTTGTCCCTTGAAAATGACTCCATAAGGCAAGAATTGGAAGCCTTGAAGGCACAACAAAAGTTTGATGCCTTGACCCGAGAAAACATTGCCTTGAAAAAAGAGCTAGAAGCTCTTAAGGCCCTTCAGATTGCTCGCCGTCCCACCCCAACTTATCCGAATGAGATCGTGGTCAATGCTTCCACTTCCGATGCACAACGGAAAGGCAAGGGACTTTTGGGAGCCAGACCATCAAACGTTACCCGGCTTGCGTCTGTCATTAAACGCACCCATCCTTTACCTCTTGACGGAAATGAGTCCCATGAAGAAGAGGAGGAATTCCTCGACCCGCGTCAAGATAACTTGCCCATAGTCGATACGGAACATCGACACCAATATTATGAGCATCAACATCAACGGTATGTTCCTTCTCCACCTCCACCTAGTGTGCCCTGCACCGACCGACAAACCCGGGAAGAGCCCCGGTACCGTCCCAACTCAACCACCAATCATGATCGTGAGCATGATCGTTCCGAACACCGTCACCAACGGTCAACCCGGCAACCGAGGACCCTTGACTTTGATGAATACGATGAGCAACACAACTTCAACGAGTTCTCCGGTGATGAATCCGATTTAGAATGGGTAGCACATAACCGTCCGTGGCACCCACCCGTCATAGACCCTTATGAGAACCAAGACCGGGGTGAAGAATGGTTGCCTCCTCCAAATCCACCTAGGCAAGCCCCACCCGTTCATGGGCGCCAACGGCCTCATGGTGGCCACCGGCGAGCCCGTGCCGATGATGCCTACATTCCACCGCCCCGCCCGGACCCCTACCGAGCTCGTAGGGAAGGTAAGGTTAAGTTCCCTACCTTTCATGGTGAATATGATCCGTGTGTTTTTCTTGATTGGGCGCAGGATATGAAACGAGCATTAAAACATTGTCATTATGAGGAGGAATACGAGAAAATCGAGGCGGCAACTCTATACTTTGAAGGAGATGCGAAGTCTTGGTGGAACCGGTATGAGTTCACCCGAGAGAGGCGAGGATGGGCACCAATTGAGACATTTGAACAATTGATCTATTGCATGACCAAGAAGTACGTGCCCGAGGACTTTAAGAATGATATGCGGTTGCAAATTGCCGAGTTCAAGCAAGGCAACCTCACTCCGGTGGCTTACTTGGCTAAACTTGAGGACATGCACATTAAGGCCGGCGTCTCGGCCTCCCCCTCCGCCCTCTGCACCAAGCTCATGAGTGGGCTTAATGTTTCCATCCGGCGGCCGCTCGAGATTGTCCCATTCAAGGATTTGGGAGCATTATGTCATGCCGCCATGAAGCTATATAAGCAACAACTCGAAACACCGCGGCATTCTAGGTATACCTCTTCCTCGAGTCCATATCTTTATCCGTCTAACACACGTTCTCGAGATGCGCCTAGTCCTACAGATACCGACGCTTACAAAGGGACCCAACGGACGGGTCCTTCCAATAGGCAAACGGGTACCGAGAAAGCACCAAACCGTGGCCCGACACCGGCGCCTCCCTCTCGAGGTCAACAAGGACCCTCACCGGCGGCTCGCTCAAGGGAGCCCGTGTGCTACAAGTGTAGCGGTTTTGGCCATGTACAACGTGATTGCCCAAACACCAAACGGGTCTTGTTTGCCGACCCAACATATTTCGAGAATGACGATGGTCAATATGACGGTGATATCATTATTGAGGATGACCATGACACCGACCCACCTTTTGGCATGGAACCTTGTGATGACGAGCTTGCTTGCTGTTAGCATGAAATATTGTGATATTTTAGGCACGTTTTCTAGACGTATTTGATTCATATTGATAGTCTTTGATTGAGCATCATTGCATATGTGAGCTAGTATTACCTATATTGTCGATATGGATGTCTACACTAGCTTTATGTTGATTATAGGTGATTGAGAGTCATTTCCGAGCGGAATCAAACAAAGAAGAGTTGATTGAATATGTCCATGGATTGAGGGCATTATTAGGAGCAAATTGGAGTTCAACTTGAGGAATGCACGAGGCTAGGAAGAATCACGTTCTTGCCCTAAACCACGCTCTAAAATACGGCCGTACTACAAACCACGTTTGATTCCACGGCCGTGGAACACTGCAAAGAGAGGCGTGATGCATTCCAGTAACTATTACGGCCGTGGAACATATGGTCCAAACCATGATATAATCCACGCTCTAAATTACGGTCGTGGAATCTTCCACGACCGTGATCTTGGCGATCTTTTTCGCCACATTTTGAAGCCACGATCTTTTGAAGATTGGGCTGGGCCGATATTTTATCTTGCCCTATAAAAAGACGGACAAAACAAGATTCCGTCATCATCGCTTATCCTCGCTTAGCGCTACATCGACGCCTACACCTCGTTTAGGTCCGCTTAGAGAATTTCAACGCTGTTGGAGCCCTTGCTTGGAATCATCGACATCTCATTGGAGATCGAAGTTCGCATCTAGGATTTGCCCTAATCTCGCACTTTTGGTGGAGATTGCTGTTGAGATCTCCGGATTAGCGGAAGATCGAAGCTTTTGGAAGATTGTTGCAAGAAGATCTCTCTTCTTGTTTAGGTTTGATTTGGAAAACGGATTGACATCCCGTTCTCCCTTCTCTCCTAAGATTGTGATTGTTTGCTCTATTCTGAATCCATTGACAATATTTGTTATTGATTGTGACTTTGAGATTGGTTTGAAGATTATTGAAAGTTTTCGCAAGTTTTCATCTTTCTATCTTTTAATCCTTGAATTGATATCAACATGACAGTTATTGGCTAAAAACCCTTAACAATTCTAAGGTGAAGGGTTGATAGTTGTGGCTTAGATGATGATAGATCGATCATAAACAGATTAGACCCTGAGAGTTAGAGAGAATCGTCGACAACCTTAAATTACGGCCTGTTCTTGGGTTCCACGGCCGTGGAGTCTCAAGATCTAACCGTAATTTACCTTAAGTTTACGAACCTGCTTTTACTTTAATCCAAAGTTAAAGATTTGCTTTAATTTAGTTTAGACTTGTCTTTTCTAGGTGGTAGTGAAGCCTCAACAACCTCTACCTCGATTGTGAGTGTCATAACCATAATCGGTTAAGTTAGTCTTGATCCTTGGATTACAAGTTTGGGTATTTGACATTAATTCTTGCTTTTAGAACCTTTCTATATTGAGCCTCAACAACCTGTATAGGGAGCGTCTTGTAGGTGAGTCATATAAGGTTTTTGGAACTTCACCGTACGATTGCCTTACATTAGCATACCTTTGCATATCTCAACTTTGTCTTTATATCATTAGTATATCTTGAATCGATTGCCACAGCTGGATACCTGGATCTTTAGGATTGTTGTTTTCCCAATATTTGCAAAACTCTCATATTTACTCGCTTGATAATCTGCAACTGAATTTGTTCCCACCCAAATCCTTGTGTTCGATACTCTGGAATTCTTGCTTAATTACGTCGATCCGTACACTGCGGGTTCGCTTGCTTGATTCTAGTTTTATAAATTTAAAGCTTATTTGCACACACCTCTAGGGGCGAACACTTGCGGCCCAGCACAACCCGGTAAATTCGCTCTTGTTTCTCATCGTATTTTGGCTGTTAAAGAGCATATTCCTATTGATCAACGCGAGAATCTCTTCCACTCTCGTTGCTTGGTTAATAATACGAGTCTTTCTCTCATCGTTGATGGGGGTTCTTGTTGCAATATTGTCAACGAACGGGTGGTAAAACACTTCAAGTTGCCTACGACCCCCCACCTAACGCCTTACGGACTCCAATAGATTTCCGATACGGCATGTGACACCGTCACACAACAAGCTTGGGTGCCGTTCTCTATTGGCGCCTATGTTGATAAGGTCCTTTGTGATGTTATCAAGATGGACGCCACACATGTCCTATTAGGACGACCATGGCAATTCGATCGCCGCACATATCATGATGGTTATCTTAATCGGTACATGTTCCAATATAATGGAAAACGGGTCACACTTTTGCCTATGACTCCGCACGAAATTTTGGTTGACTATGTGGAACGGAAGAGGCAACAAACTATTGATGAGTCCGCTAAAGCACCGGCAAAATCGGACCCCCGGAGTCCCGATGTTGTAGGTGCTAGTACTTCCAAATCCCGAAACACCGCCCCTCTTGTCCATGCTACCGAATCCAAAGGTAGTAAAGGTCGCATCGTTTCTTCGGGCACACCTTTACCATCTTCGGATCCCGTAATTCAAGGACGGTGTGAGCCACGGATACTCTTAGCTCGCCGGCATGATTTGCAACCGGTGATGGAAGGCAAGTTCCCATGCTTTTTACTTGTTCCGTTTTGTTTATCTACTTCTCATGACCTAAGTAATGTGCCACACAAGGTGTCTTTGTTGTTGTCCGAATTTCAGGATATTATGCCCAAAGATCTCCCACCCGGCTTGCCACCTATCCGAGGGATTGAACATCAAATTGACTTTGTGCCCGGTGCCTCTTTGCCAAACCGTGCCGCTTACCGAGCTAGTCCGGAAGAGACAAAGGAGCTACAACGTCAAGTGCAAGAGCTCCTAGACCGGGGCCATGTGCGTGAATCCTTATCACCATGTGCCGTCCCAGTAATCTTAGTACCAAAGAAAGATGGATCATGGTGGATGTGTGTTGATTGTCGTGCCATCAACCAAATCACCGTCAAATATCGCCACCCGATCCCGCGCCTTGATGACATGTTGGATGAGCTTCATGGCGCCACCATCTTCTCCAAAATTGATCTCCGGAGCGGTTACCACCAAATCCGGATGGCCGAAGGTGACGAATGGAAGACGGCGTTCAAAACAAAGTATGGACTCTATGAATGGCTTGTCATGCCTTTTGGCCTCTCCAACGCCCCGTCCACCTTCATGCGCCTCATGAACCATGTCTTGCGCTGATTCTTGGGTACATTTGTTGTTGTTTATTTTGATGATATTTTGGTGTTTAGTACGTCTTTGGAGGATCACATCGGGCACCTTCGCCAAGTGCTCGAGTGCCTTAGACAAGAGCAATTGTATGTCAACTTTGACAAATGCGTCTTTTGCTCGGACACCACTATCTTTCTTGGCTATGTCGTGTCTAAAGACGGACTACGAGTAGACGAATCTAAAGTTCGTGCTATTCGGGAGTGGCCTACTCCTACTACGGTCACCATGGTCCGAGCCTTTCTCGGCTTAGCGGGTTTCTACCGACGCTTTGTCAAGGACTTTGGCACGGTAGCGGCACCGCTCCATGAGCTCACTACCAAGGGTGTCACGTTTGAGTGGCGTGATATCCATGCTCGAGCGTTTGATGCGCTCAAAGACCGCCTTTGTAATGCACCATTACTCCAACTCCCAAACTTTTCGAAAACTTTCGAGGTGGAGTGTGATGCATCAAATGTGGGCATTGGAGGAGTTCTCTTACAAGAGAATCGTCCAATTGCCTACTTCAGTGAAAAACTGTCCGGCCCTTCGCTCAACTACCCTACATATGACAAGGAACAATATGCTCTAGTTCGTTGTCTTAAGACATGACAACATTACTTGTGGCCGAAGGAGTTCGTGATTCATTCAGGTCATGCGACTCTTTCGTATCTCAAGAGTCAAACAAATCTCAGTCGGCGCCATGCTAGTTGGGTAGAGTTTTTAGAGACCTTTCCTTATGTCATTCGGCATAAGAAAGGCAAAGAGAATGTGGTAGCCGATGCCCTTTCTCGCCGCTATGCCCTCCTTGTGTATATGGATGCCAAGATACATGGCTTTGCTCTTATCAAAGAGTTATATGCCACGGATCTTGACTTCAAGGACATATGGGCACAATGCCTCGACCTCCGAGAGCACGAGTCTTTCTTTATTAACGATGGCTATCTTTTTCGAGCGGGAAAACTTTGTATTCCGCGCTCATCTATACGCCATTTGTTGGTCAAGGAAGCTCATGAGGGCCGTGGTCATTTCGGTGCTACCAAGACCCTTTCCGCTCTCCAAGAGCATTTCTTTTGGCCCCGGATGCGTATGCATGTGACACGGTTTTGCAAGGGTTGCATCACATGTCATCATGCCAAGTCGCGCCAAGGTCCGGATGGGATGTATTCTCCTTTGCCTATACCAATGGGACCTTGGGAGGATCTATCCATGGACTTTGTGGTCGGGTTGCCTATGTCAAAACGAGGCAAAGACTCCATTTTCGTGGTAGTCGATCGCTTCTCCAAAATGGCTCATTTCATCGCATGTAAAAGCACCCTAAATGCTAGTGAAGTTGCCACCTTGTTCTTTGACAATGTGGTGCGTTTACATGGGATACCACGTTCCATCGTTAGTGATCGGGACGTGAAATTCGTAAGTCATTTTTGGAGAACATTATGGGGAAAACTTGGAACCAACTTGTTGTTTTCAAGTAGTTATCACCCCCAAACCGATGGTCAAACGGAGGTGACCAATCGGACTCTTGGTGCTCTACTTAGAGCCACCACTAGGACCAACCCACGTAGGTGGGAGGACTTACTTTCTGTTGTAGAGTTTTCGTATAACAGGTCTAGGCACACGGCAACTAAATTGTCCCCATTTGAAGTTGTCTACGGCCTCAATCCACACACACCATTGGATTTCACTCCCCGCCCGCTCAAGGATGGAGAACACATCATCGCCGGAAACCGAGCCGCCCAAATCATTGAGCTTCATGAGCGGACTAGGACACAACTTGAACGTCGTGCCGCCCAACTTGCCGGACAACGCAACAAGGGCCGCCACGACGTCTCTTTTGAGCCCGGTGATCTTGTTTGGCTCCACCTACGGAAGGAGCGTTTTCCTACTCGCCGCATGAGCAAGCTCTCGGACCGTGGTGATGGCCCATTCCGCATCTTAGCCCGTCATGGTCCAAATGCATACAAGTTAGAGCTTCCGGATTCCTACGGAGTACACCCAACGTTCAACGTCAAGGACCTTGCCCCTTATG
This sequence comes from Fagopyrum homotropicum, assembly GCA_033239125.1. Taxonomy (NCBI): domain Eukaryota; kingdom Viridiplantae; phylum Streptophyta; class Magnoliopsida; order Caryophyllales; family Polygonaceae; genus Fagopyrum; species Fagopyrum homotropicum. The sequence continues at coordinate 47,789,718 of BSWB01000002.1, forward strand.
TTGAGCCCCTCTTTGACGATGGTGAAACGGGGATGTTTCACAGCCAAGATGGGGGGACTGATGCGCCCTTGGATGCCCCTTTTACGTTGACCATAGACGAAGAGGACGATGCTCTTAGATTTCGTTCAGATGGACCGATCACCCGATCCCGAGCTAAGGCCATTGCTCGAGCCACCGGCTCCATCATCACCCGCATTACTTCTTCACTTGGTCCCACTACCGGCATGCCATGTCTCTACACCACCATGGCATAGGCTACCGGTTCCGTTAGCGGCATGTCCCGTCTTTCCGACTCCATGGCATGAAGCTAGCTTATTTTCGGACTATATTTTCATGTTTTCCTTTTTATGTAATAAAGGGATATTCCGTATAAGAATATTCCCTTTTGACCTTATCCTTTTAGGGTTTGCTCTTATCCTTTTAGGTTTTCCCCTTTTGGGATTTTCTTCATGTATTTTGTTTGGCCCATTGGCCCATAGGTAGGCAAGTCTCTCTATATAAGAGATATCTTGCCTCACTTATTTTCCATGTTCAATATTACTAAGTTTTGAGAAGAATTTCCTCCTACTTAGCTTGGGCATCAAAACCTCTCTTCTATCTCTCAAATTTCTTCCTTGGATCTCGTCTTTGATCACAGAAATCCATATTCGAGGATTCTTCTTAAGAATCAACCTTCGATCCACACAAAAAGGTTTATTCGATCTCTCTAGATCGAAGTAACCCTTGTTTCTTCATCGCTTCCGCCCCTTTAGATCTGAAACGATACAACGTCGCACAAAGAATCAAGGAGTAGTTGGAGTTTTGCTTGATCTAGATCCGGAGTTATCCTTGGTTACCTCCAAGGACGCATCAGTATGCTAAAGTAAAGTAATGTACGGTGAAGTTCCAAGACTTTATATGACTTATCTAAAGACACTCTCTATAAAGGTTGTTGAGGCTTCAGTATAGAAAGGATCTATGGACAAGAATTAATCTCAAATACCCAAACTTGTAACTCAAGGATCAAAATTAACTAAAATAATTAAGGTTGTGACACTCGAAATCGAAGTAGAGGGTGATGAGTCTCACTACTACCTAGAAAAGGGTAAACCAAGACTAGATTAAAGCTAATCTTAAACCTTGGATCAAAGTAAAAGCAAGGTTCGTAAACTAGGGTAAATCACGGTCAGATCTTGAGAACCACGGCCGTGGAAATTCAAGAACAGGCCGTGATTTGGGTTCGTCGATGAAATCTCTCTAACTCTCAAGGTCCAATCAATTTACGATCGATCTATCATCATCTAAGCCACAACTATCAACCCTTCACTTTAGAATTGCTAAAGGGTTTTAGCCAACAATCATTGTCATGATATCAATATTCAAATCAAAGAGAATAAAAGATGAAAATCCTCAAATACTTAATAGAAATTCAAAACCAATTCTCAAATCCGAACACAAGAAGCGATAATCAATGGATTCAGAATATAGAACACAAAACCTCACAAAAATCTAAGGTAAGTATGAAGAACAGGTTGTCAATCCGTCTTCAATGTCAAAACCTAAGAAAGAGGTAAAAACCTTCGGCGATCTTCAATCACCCTAGGCAAGAATGCTCCAAGCAAGGTCAGCGGCCGTCAACGTCTCCGCGAGATCCAACGCAAATGTAGCGGGAATAAGCCGTAAGCGTCGATGCCCAAAACTCGCTTTTCTGACCTTTTTATAAGAAGGGGAAAAGGTAACTATCCCGGCCCATCACGTAAATAACGTGGCAAATGAAGACTCGTCAAAAGATCGCCTAAATCACGGTCTCAAGGGATTCCACGACCGTGGTTTAGGGCGTGGAATTGGGTTACGGTCTCTTGTGACTTCCACGACCGTACTTTAGGCCGTGTAACTTACTAGAATGCTCCACGCTCATGATGCCAAGATCCACGGCCGTGGTTTAGAGCGTGGACTCTTCTACGGCCGTAATTAAGGGTGTGGAAGTGTAGAATACTTGTAGTTTCCTTTGTGTCGTGTTATTCTTCATCCTAGCTCCTTCCTTAGCTTCATTGATGTGTTCCTAATCCTCGAACATGATCAAATCCTCTCTTTTCTCTCTCAATAGCTCCCATTTAGCTCCTTTTCGCCTACATTCAACACAAAGCTAGTGTAGACATCCACATCGACAATAATAGAGGAACAAGCTAACAATTGCTTCTAAACTTCATCCATGTACACAATAATGAGAGAAAAAACAACCAAAATAAGTGCCTAGAATATCGCAATATTTCATGCTAACAAAATACCCGATACTTGTCACTTGCTTGTCCCCAAGAAAGGTCTTTGAAAGCACTAAAATACAAGTTAGAATGAAATATGCATGCAATCTTGAAACAAAAACATTCTTTAGGTAAATGTGCTTCTAGTCAATAGATCATCGTCAAACCTTGCTTCATTCAATCTTGAAAACACTTGTATACATAAACCAAAGAATGTAAAGCAAAGAAACATCACAAATCGCTTAAACTTTGAGACAAACATCATAACCTTCAAGTATTGTCAAAATCAAGCATAAGAAATTTCAATTTAGATCACCAAGTCAAATAACTTTCTTTTGATCTTAAGGACTTTCAAGTAAGGTCTAGAATGCGGAAGGGAGGGAAACTTATAAGGGATGTGGTGCATGAATCCAGGAAAATGAATAACCAACTCTTTTTCTTTTCACTTTGAATTGCAACACCATCAACTTTGAGCTTTGCTCTCTTCTTTTTTACATTATTTTTCGACTTTACTTTTTGAAAGATGGAAATAGGTGCACAAAAACCGAAGCCTAGAAGATTGACGTTTCTCAATTTTGAGATGCCTCAAACCCTTGATGCACATACCATAATTCGTTAGGAATATCGCCCAATTCGACTTTGGCAAGACACAAACACCCGGCTATGTGAATGGTGCCGAGTTACTCATCGTCATGATTGACTTCCCCAAACCTATTTATTCTATTCTTTGAATGCAAAAATTTGCTTTCATGGCCCTCCCACATCAAACATGCCAAATATCAACTCCTCCAAATTCCCGGATAGGTAAGGGAGGCAATTACTTTCATTGTGGGGCTAAGTGATCAAAGAAAGAAGAAAGAAAATCGAATTGCCTTAATCATTTCATAAAGAAGTATAAGAACTCATCATGTGATTTCAACATCAATTTCTCAATATGATTTAGATAGAACTTTCACATTATGAAACTTGCAAGAAAGGATAAACAACACATTCAATTTCTTTTCAATTCATTATTCCGTTTAAGCATAGAATTGTCATCAAAAATTCATTCCACAAGTAAGAACTATCATAGAAGTCATTTCTAATCTTAGAAGCACAAAAACTCTTTCAAATTTTCCAAAATTTTCAAATTTTTATGGGTTTTTCAAACTTTTTCATGCAATGCAATAATGAAACGTGTGACTATAAAATGAAACATGCAAAGTGTTATGGATAGAAGCAAGCAAGCAAATGTAGTAGAGTTATTACAACACATAGTCACACCCCACCCCATACTTAGAATATACATTGTCCTCAATGTTCGAAAAAGAAATAAAGAAAAGAAGAAAAGGAAAATGAACTCACTAAAACGGTGGTGGGGCGGCTGAACTGTCAACCCTCGAAGCTCATCACTGTGGTGGTGGGAATGGCGGGAATGGATGGAACTCGGGGCTGAAATGCCGCCCAAACTGCTGGCGGTAGATGTCTCGCATCATCCGATCATTCTCATCAGCCCGTACGTCGTGGGTGTCCTGGCGGATCTCCAAGTCACCGACTCTCCTAGAAAGGTCGGTAGCCCACTCCGGTAGCTGCTCATACCAGGCCGGTGGCTGACCGTACCATGTTGGTGCGTCCTGTTGTGCCGGTGCTGCTGGAGCTGTTGGTGCCTGACTGTACCATGGTGGTGGAGCTCCCATCCACTCCGGCTGTGCTCCGTACCAAGTGGGTGGAGTGTCTATCCATGTCGGCCTCTCACTCACGCTAGCACGACGAGAGGAAGAGGCTCCTGAAGGTTCAACTGGTCGTGGTGAACGCCTGGGAGGGTCAGGGAAGTGTGCCGACTGATCCGGGAATGTGCCAAAGTCATGCTCCTCACCTCCTCCCTCAAAACCATCACCTCCTCCTATCTCCTCCTCAACATCTGCGGCCGGTACCTCATCGGGAACGTAGAGAGGTACTACTAACCTATTCGCATGCATAGCAGCGAAGGTCTGCTTCCAATTATGGCGTCCAGCCATAATGGAATACTTAGGGAGCCACGGAATGCCTCTACCTCCTCTCTCCTCCCATGGCATACCGGCGGTAGGTGGACCGCGGTGCCTAGGGAAGATGATCCCCCTCGTCATCAAACTGTTGAGACCCAAAGGTCTCGCTGCAATCCTAGTGCAAGCAGAAAAATCTATCCCAAGCTGTCTAGCGATGTGGGTAACCATACCACCATATCCAATGTTGTCGGCTCTCTTATTCTTGAGCTTACTCATGGTGGAGGCTAAGAGGGTAGCACAGTCTGCAGGTCTACTGTGCAGCATAGCGTAAAGAAGGAACAACTCATCTGTCTTAATCTTCTGAGGGGTCTCGGTCCTAGGGAAGAGACACTCAGAAAGGACTCTATGGGCTATCTTCAAGGCTAAGTGATAGATGACCTTAGCCTTGGTGTCAGCTGGCTGCCAGCGGTCCTCGTTGGCATAGATCATGGCAATGTCCTCCTAGAAATCCTTAGAGTATACTCCGCTAGGAAAACGACCATTGAAGGTCTCTTGGAACCCAAAGAAGGCTCCAAACTCCAAGATCGAGAACTCGTAGTTCTCCTCCATCAGCCTAAAGGAAACAGTCCTGTCCATAGCGCTATGCTCAAAAGAAATCACAAACTCCCTAGTGATCTCCTCATATGCGTCTTCCCTAATAGCGGAGAAGACGATCAAACCGGCTCTATCTAAAAGCCAAGTCAGGTCATTCACAACATTCAGCGGCTCTAACTCCTCAAGAACTAAGTAGCGCGGTCCTATGACCGCCCTCTTCTCGATCCTTTCTAAGGCATCGAGGTAATCCTCATGGATTTTTGGAATTCTAAGAGGTGGGGGTGATGGTGGCTCACTAGGAGGTACTTGGGAGGAGGAGGAGGAGAAAGCATCACCTTTCTTCTTCTTACTTCTAGTAGACATTCTCCTTATCAAATCCATCTCAAAGAGAAAATCACGGTCTGTTCTACAAAAACCACGGCCGTGGAACCTACAGGGACCGTGGTTCGAAACTGTTTTGCTCAAATCTCAACAAATCAATCACCGAACTCAGCAAATACTGTACTAGACTAATTTCAATCTCAATCTTATGCAATGCCTCTAAGTTCTTGCGAGAAATAGACCCGAATTGACAAAGTAGAGAAATAGAAGAAAAATCTAGGTTTTTGGATCTTTGAATCCAAATTCCGTCTTTTGCAAGGATTGTCCACTTGATTTGTTGATTGGATCTTGTAGATGATCAGAAATGCTTCACTTTAGCACCAAGAATCGCTCGAAACGGTTTCCAAACGAAGAAATGCGGGATGGGGAGGATTTTCGGAGTTTAGGTCGTGGAAGAGGGGCGTGGATTTGGGGAATGGGGTGCTTTTGTGAAGGAAAGTGGTTTATATAGTGGCCGTAAAATTTTTGGAAAATCACGGTCACTCGGGGGTTTTCACGTCCGTGGTTTTGTAACCGTGGTTTTGGTGATTTTTCTCAGACTTTTGCAAATTACGATCACTGTAGCTTCCACGACCGTAGTTTAGGGCGTGGAACTCTCTGTAATGTGCCAAAATCCAAGTTTCGTCAATTCCTTCTAACTTTTTCCTTCCCATTTCCTATTCCATTGTTCCTACATTCAAAAACACGACATATTGGGAGGTATCGAGGGCAAAAACAAAGCAAAAACGACTAAACTAATCTAATCTATGAATGATAAACAAAAGCATAAGTGCAATACCTTGGGTTGCCTCCCAAGAAGCGCTTGTTTAAGGTCCGTAGCTAGACCGTACTTGCACCTATTCGAGTGCCGTAGGCGCGAACTCCTCAACTTGGAGTTCCGGTGAATACTTCTTGAGTCGTTGACCGTTCACCTTAAAGCTTCCACCCTTTTCACCCCATACTTCAGCTACGTCATGGGGAAAAACATGTTTGATTGGATAAGGTCCAGTCCAACGAGATTTAAGCTTACCTGGAAAGAGGCGGAGTCTTGAATTGAAGAGGAGAACTTGATCTCCTTCTTTGAGGTCCTTTGGAATGATATGCTTATCATGCCAACGCTTCGCTCTCTCCTTATAGATCTTAGCATTCTCATAAGCGTTTAAGCGAAGTTCTTCAAGCTCATTAAGTTCCAAAAGGCGATTCTCGCCTACTTCCTTCATGCCAAAGTTCAACCACTTAACCGCCCAATACACTTTATGTTCCAGCTCCACCGGTAAGTGACAAGACTTCCCATACACAAGGTTGTATGGTGTTGTTCCTATGGGAGTCTTGTATGCAGTCCTATATGCCCACAATGCATCATCTAGCTTCAAAGACCAATCTTTCCTTGTCTTCGAAACTGTTTTCTCTAGGATTCCTTTAATCTCCCGATTCGAAATCTCCACTTGTCCACTCGTTTGTGGATGATAAGGGGTGGCGATCTTGTGAGTCACCCCATATTTAGCTAGTAGAGCTTGGAATCGTCGGGCAATGAAGTGAGAGCCTCCATCACTAATGATAGTCCGTGGTGTCCCAAACCTTGGGATAATAGTCTTGTTAAAGAACTTAATCACAACCATGGCATCATTAGTTGGAGAGGCAATTGCTTCAACCCATCTCGAAACATAATCTACAGCTAGAAGTATGTATTGGTTTCCACAAGATGATGAGAAAGGTCCCATGAAGTCTACTCCCTAAACGTCAAAGATCTCTACCTCCTGAATGTTGTTAAGAAGCATTTCATTTCTCCTAGATATGTTCCCTGTTCTTTGACAAGCATCGCAGCAGGAAACAAAGGTTTTCACATCTTTAAATAAGGTAGGCCAAAAAAATCCAGATTGCAATACCTTAGCGCTAGTCTTGTTCGAGCTAGTGTGTCCTCCACAAGGTAGTGAATGACAATGACGGATAACACTTTGCATCTCGTCTTCCGGCACACATCTTCGAATGATGCCGTCAGGACCTCTCTTGAAGAGGAGAGGTTCATTCCAAAAGTATTTCCGGACATCCTTAAAGAACTTCTTCCTTTGTGCATAGGATAGCCCGGGTGGTATTTCCTGACAAACCAAATAGTTAACAAAATTAGCAAACCATGGTTCGTTACCTTTAGTAATCTTGTCGATGCACTCCTCTATGATGTGTAAATGCTCGTCCGGAAAGGAGTCATCTATAGGTAGATTGTCGTCCTCTAGATGTGGTAGACGACTCAAATGATCCGCAACAGAATTTTCCGAACCCTTCTTATCACGGATCTCTAGATCGAATTCTTGTAGGAGAAGAATCCATCTAATCAGCCTTGGTTTCGCATCCTTCTTTGCAAGTAGATACCGGATCGTAGCATGATCCGTGTATACAATCACCTTTACACCTACAAGGTAAGAACGAAACTTTTCAAATGCATAAACAATAGCTAGAAATTCCTTTTCAGTAATGGCGGAGTTAAGTTGCGCTTCATCTAGCGTCTTGCTAGCGTAGTAGATAGCATGGGTTCGTCCTTCCTTCATTTGCCCAAGCACAGCTCCTATAGCTACGTCACTTGCATCACACATAACTTCGACTGGAAGATTCCAATCCGGAGGTTGAATGATCGGGGCTGAGATTAGAGCCTCCCGAATCTTATAAAACGCATCTAAGCAGTCCTACGAGAAATCAAAAACTACATCCTTCATCAATAGATTAGTAAGCGGTTTTGATATCTTAGAGAAATCCTTTATAAAACGTCTATAAAATCCAACATGTCCTAGAAAGCTTCTTATCCCCTTCATCGAAGATGGAGGAGGGAGCTTTTCTATGGTTTCTATCTTAGCCTTATCTACCTCAATCCCTCTACTAGAGATCAAGTGTCTGAGTACAATGCCTTCCTTCACCATAAATTGACACTTCTCCCAATTAAGAACTAGGTTAGTGTCTTCGCACCTTTGTAGCACAAGAGAAAGGTTAGACAGACAATTATTGAAAGAGGAACCATAAACAGAAAAATCATCCATAAAAACCTCCATGATCTCCTCTATGTACTCCGAGAAGATGGCCATCATGCACCTTTGAAAGGTGGTTGGGGCGTTGCAAAGCCCGAACGGCATTCTCCTATAAGCGAACGTACCCCATGGGCACGTGAATGTGGTCTTCTCTTGATCGTCAGGATGAATCAGGATCTGAAAGAAGCCACTATAACCGTCAAGATAGTAAAAATGAGAATGTTGTGCTAACCTTTCAAGCATTTGGTCAATGAAGGGTAATGGGAAGTGATCCTTTCTAGTTGCATTATTTAGCTTCCAATAATCAATGCACATCCTCCATCCAGTCACTGTCCTTGTAGGAATGAGCTCATTGTTCTTATTGGTGATGACCGTCATTCCTCCCTTCTTTGGAACAACCTGTACGGGACTCACCCACTTGCTATCGGAGATAGGGTAGATGATACCTGCATCAAGTAGTTTAAGAATTTCCTTCTTGACAACCTCCTTCATGGTCGGATTTAACCGCCTTTGAGGTTGTCGTGAAGTTCTAAAGTCTTCTTCCATTAGGATCTTATGCATGCATAATGAAGGCTTAATTCCTACTAGATCCTCTATAGTGTAACCTAAGGCTTTCCTATGTTTCCTTAGAACAACCATAAGCTGACTATGTTCATCTTTACTTAGATCGGAACTAACAATTACCGGAAAGGTAGAATTAGATCCTAGAAATGCGTACCTTAGATGTGTGGGAAGTGGCTTCAATTCCATCACTATTGGAGTCTCTAATGGCTCTTGAGGAGTGTCCAATGCTTCTTTAGAAGTCTCTAGGTGTATAGAAGTTGTTGAAGTATACTCAAGAGCATTGGTAGAAAGAACGTAATTGTCCTCAGATTTTCCCAAAATTACGGCACCTCTGTTTCCTCCACGGCCGTGGTTTAGGGCGTAGAAGTCAATTACGGCGCCTCTAATAGTTCCACGGCCGTGGTTTTGACCGTATAACTTACTGGAGTCCTCTGAATAGCTAATTACGGTCATGTTGGTGGGAACCACGACCGTGGAATAGCACGATTGGCCGTGATTCCTCACGTCTTCCGACCCATCGTAGAGTTTTTCAAGCTCTTCTTCATGCACTTCCTTTAGCTCCTCTAAAGCTTCAATTTCCTTATTGCATTCCTCTTCCTCTCCTTTGTCCATAATGCTCATAGTGATTACCTTTTGCAAAGGATCTTTGAATAGAATTGAGCTTACTTCCTCTCTAGATGCCTCTTCGTCATGGATGTTAAACATATCCTCTTCAAGAGGTGGCTCTTTCAGCAAAGTGGACAGAACAAACTCTACCTTTTCATCTCCTATGTCGAAGGCGAGTCTAGCATTCTTGCAATCCACCATACAACCGGATGTTGTAAAAAACAGTCTTCCGAGTATGATCGGGACCGGACTATCTGCTGGAATGTCAAGCACAACAAAATCTATTGGAACATAGAACTTATCAAGCTTGACCGGGACGCCTTCAATGATACCGACGGAACGAGTTATGGATCGGTCCGCCATGTATAACGTCATCTTTACCGGTTTAGGTTCGCCTAAACCGATCTTCCTGCATAAGGCAAGCGGAATGATGCTAACGCTTGCTCCTAAATCACATAATGCATCATATGTGACATCTCCTACTCCGATTGGAACACAAAATGACCCCGGATCCTTCAGCTTTGGGGGCATCTTTTCCTTCATCGTTTTGATGAGATCCGACGATTCCAAACTCATCTTGACTTTTCCAAAGTCTTCCAGTTTCCTCTTGTTAGAGAAGATCTCCTTTAAGAACTTTCCATATGCTGGCATACCTACAATTGCATCAATGAAAGGTATATTAATATGCAATTTGCTCATGAGTTCAATGAACTTACCGAATTGCTAGTCTAGACGCGCTCTTGCTCTAGATTGTGGAAATGGTAGGGGAGGTTGGTAAGCTGGAGGAGGAATGTAGATGTCTTCCTTCTCCTTCCCCTTTTCTTTCTCCTTTTCGACGGGAACTTCAACAAACTTAGGTTACGGGTCGGTGGTTGTTGCTCCGCTCCTAGTTGTGATAGCCATCACCCTTCCTTTCGGGTTATCCTCCGTCTTTCCTGGAAGTTTTCCTTGGTTTCTAGGAACTTCCTCAACATTGCTGAACATTTGGTTTTCTAAAACCTTTTGAGCTTTATCAACTTTAGTGATGTGACTCTCCAGCCCTTGAAGCTTTCCCAAGATCGTTTCCAGCATGGGATCGGACTTCTCTTTCCCCGAAGTGCTTCCACTATTAGATGTTTGCCCCTGGCTTTTCAAAGGAATGGAAGAAGAAGATGGTGGAGTTAGTGAATTTACTGAATTGGGATAAGAATTACCGGAATTTTGTTGTTGGTTGGAACGTCAATTGTTGTTGTTTGAATTCATATTGTTGTTCCAATTATTGTTCCGGTTGTTGTTATTCCAATTGTTCCGGTTGTTGCGATTGGTGTTCTCATTCCCGCTATGGTTATTGTTGTTTCCTAAATAACCAACACCTTGCTCCTTAGGCTTTGGAAAGCTAGCCTTGACGACTTCCTTTAATTCTTTAATCTCGGTGTTGAGAGAAAATATTTGAGTTTGAGCAGCTCGTGTTAGCTTCGCTCCTAGCTCCACTTGGTTAGCTTCCACCTTCCGATGAGAGTATTTCTCAATGACTCGGGCTTGCTTCTCAACGAAGTCCCAAGCATCATCTTCCCTCATGTCCATGAATGAACCACATGAAAGGGATTGGAGCTTGAATTGTGTTTTCACATCTAGCCCCTTGTAGTATATCTCCAGCAATCCCAATTTGGAAATGCCATGGTTTGGGCAATCCAATAGTAAATCCTGAAATCTTTCCCAAGACTGAAACAAACTTTCATTAGATCTCATAGAAAAAGCATTGATTTTACCTCTCAACTCCGCTGTCTTGAATGGCGGAAAGAACTTTGTTAGGAACTCCGAAGATAGATCCTCCCATGTGTCGAGTTTCCCATTTGGAAGAGCTTGATATCAAGATAAAGCTTTCCCTTTCAAAGAGAAGAAGAATGGCTTGATCTTGTAATTGTTGGTGGTTGCTTTCTTTGGCTTCATTGTCTCCATCATAATCTCAAAATTCTGTAAATGTTGATGTGGAGATTCGATACTCATTCCTCCAAACTGGCTTTGGCGAACGATGGTGATAACTTGTGGGTTAAAGCTAAACCTCTGAATATCGTCAGCATCAAAGTTCACACCTAGACGGCGTGGTTGCTGAATCGGATCCATCCTTTGGCCAAGAGTTCTTGGCTCTTCATCTACACGAGCGGCTCTCGCACCCCCAGCTGGGACACGAGGAATGGCGGCTGGCATTGGATTAATCCGGACTGGATTAATCGTTGGATCAATCTCCTCTAGCGGTGGCATATCTGGATCGAATTCCTCATCATCGGATGAATTCACCCTAATGGACTTAGTTGATTTCTTGACCTTCTTCTTCTTCTTAGAATCAATCAGCTCCAACTTCATGTCCAATATCATGGCCCTGAGTTCATCAATTTGGAATTAATGACTCGTCTCTGCATCTCTACAAGCTTTCTCCCTCAACTTAAGTTGACGTTGAGATTCATTGATAACACGATTTATGACTTAGGTTTAGGTAATCATTTAGATAGATTTCTTGCTCATTCATGCATGGTTTGGCACTAGTTAACGACGTTTGCAGTCAATTCACGTATTATGTCGAGATAGACGTCTACACGGACTTGTGCATTGCTTTGTAGGTATATTGGGAGATTTAGGAGCTAAAACGGTACGTTTGAGGATCGTTCATCAAGACGACACACCCTCAGACTCATTAGGATGCAGGCTAAAGGCTAGGGAGGACTCATGGAACCTTGCCAACACAAGCCATGCACCAAATCGAAGCTTAATGATCAAAGGCAAAGCTGAAGCACAGAATCACGGTTCACTGACACTCCACGGCCGTGGAAATGACCGTGGATTTTGCCAGGTTTTCGTGACAGCTGTGCCACGATCTCTTGGCCAGCTCTTACAAAGTTGGATTATAAAAGTGGTCCTGCATTGGCTGAGAGAATCATCTTGGAGCAGCTCTCCATTATCCACTATCATCCAATCAAAATATTCTCTCAACAAGAAGATTCTTGGAAGAAGGAGGTAGAAGGAAACCACCATTGGAGAAGAGCTTCATTGGAGAAGAAGAAGAAGAGCACACCATTGATAGATTAACATAGCCTTGTAGTGAAGGATTTCGGAATCAAATTCTAGAGTTGTATGAACCATTTGAACCTTCTTTAAGAAGGGTTGTGAGTCACTCTAATTCCATTTTCAGCTTGGTTTTGTTTACTTAACTTGTTCATCTCTTTCTCTTCGTTATCTTGCAAATGGAAACCATGATTTTATGTTTGATGATTTTGATTGCTATGATGTATGTTGTAGGCTAAATAGATGTGATTCTAGGGTAAGGAAGGAATGGTTATGGCTAGGACTATGATAGGATAGATTTAGATCAACCTTTGGATGACTCGTGTGCTTGAACGTAGCCTCTGTTAGGATCCACGGTTTGTTCTTGCCAAACCACGGCCGTGGACTTGGTAGAACAACCCGTGATCTTCCCTGGTTCGATGGATCTAGTTTTAGATTGTTAGAATGTTGAAATCCTAAGTGTTTGTTAAGTTAAAACTACCCTAGGGGAACCTAGTGTTAGCAACTAAGTGTTAGGAGAGACTTACTCGGTAATCCTTGCTCTTAGATTCCAAAGATCACAAACCATAGGTAGTGGTGAGCCTCATAAGCCGCCATTGGACTAAGTGTGCTAGGATAGTTGCTTAGAACTAACCCTTTCGAGACTTACCCGGTAAGGATAGGTTAGATCTCTAGGGGACAATCCGGTTCGTGTAGAATTCCGTCCCTTAGGTTCTTAGAGACTTACCCGGTGATGAGACCTTAGGAATGGACTAGTGGACCATGAGACCTACCCGGTAATTGATCCCAATCTAGAAATGCTTACTCCCAACATATCATAGTTAATCCAAGGAATGTTTAGATAGCTTGAGTCTATGCCATAACCGGACTTTCCAACCCCTAGAATCCGCTTTTCTCTATTTGATCCATATCTTGTGTTTATCTTGTTTGCTTGCGTTGATTTGTTAGTATAGTTGATTGTTTATTTCGCATGATTTGTGATCCTTGATTGATCACCTAAAAACCTCCCAAAAACATTGAGATTTTCATTTCTTTATTTCCTTCTCTTTTCTTGAACTAGATCTTCACTAGACTTGATCATAAATCGAATCAATCTCACCTTAGTCTTTGTGTTCGACCTCAGAATACTATCCCTACTACAAACGACCCGTACACTGCGGGTTTCGCTAGGAGTTAGGATAAATATAACGAGTATAAATTTAAAGCTTATTGCGATTCACACACACATCTTGAGCGTAACAAGTTTTTGGCGCCGTTGCCGGGGACTAGGTCTAGATTGAGTCTATTTTATGATTGTTTATAGTGTAGATCTTTCTTGTTGCTTTTGATCTCTTTTTGGTTTGTGTCTTTGCTTTTCAGGACATCTCACTGTTTAGGTGTATGCGAAGATCTCGTGGCAAGGATTTAGCTCCATTCGATCCCGAACCGGAGAAAACCCTTAGATCTAGATCCAAGAGCATCAAAAAGGGAAAAGAGATGGCCGGAAGAGATCTCCAAGCTGATTTGGATGAGGCTTTATAGCAAATTAGGATAAGAGATGAAGCTTTGGAGAATGAAAGGAGACTTGCCAATGAGAGGCAAGAGGCAACTAGGAGGGAGATTGAGGAGATTAGGCAAGCTCTTGTGCAAAGAGAGCTTAACCGTCAACAACCTCCTCCACCTCCACCACAACCGCAGCAGGCGGCAGTTAATATTAAGGTTGTGCCCATTGCTATGGAAAAGCCACAAACGTTGGGGCAACGTATGGATCCGGCACAAAGAGCACACCGTCCGGGTGTGAACTTAGGAGATCCCACAGCCCATGATTACGAGCTCCGCCCTCAAGTTCTACAAATGATCCGGCATAATCAATTTGGAGGGATGGAAGGAGAGTCTCCTCATCAACACTTGATGAACTATGAGATCTTGATGGAGACTCTTAGACCGCCAAGATTGGAGAGCAACAACCATAAGCTTAGGGTTTTTTCCTTCTCTCTTAAGGATAAAGCCTTGGCTTGGTATCAATCTATTCCACAAGGGCGAGTTGGTACTTGGGAGGAGATGACAACCGAGTTTTTGACTAAGTTCTTCCCACCTTCCAAGACTACCGAGTTAAGAGGGAAGATCAATGCCTTCGTGATAAAGGATAGAGAGAGTTTATTCAAGTCTTGGGAGAGGTTCAAAGATCTTCTCCTAGATTGTCCACACCATGGCATACCAAAAATTGAGCTATTGGAGATCTACTTCAAAGGACTTGATGAAGATAGCCAATTCAAGCTCCAATCTCTTTCCGGTGGGACTTTCATGGAGAAGCATGTAGATGAAGCTTGGGAGTTTGTGGAGAAGCAAGCTCTAGTGATTGGGAAATACTCCCATAGGAAGAGTGAAGGGAGAAAGGCGGGAGCATATGAGGTGAGTGAGGTCACCATGAGCAATTTCAAGCTTGACGCCATCAACAACGAGCTAAAGTCCTTGAGGGAGTTGTGTGCTACAACTTTGAAGAACCAAGCAACTCCTCAAGTGCTTCCACAAGCTAACTTATCTTCCAAGGAGGAAGATGTGAATTACATGGGAAGGGGAAATTACAACAATTATCAAGGCCCAAGGAACTTCAACAACAACCGGCAATTCAACAATTACCGGCCTAACCACAACCATCCCGGATTTTCCTACTCTAACCCGGATAGAGCCTTGAACCCTCCCGTTTCCACAAGCACAACTCCACCACCAAAAGCTTCACAAGAACCTCCACCCGGATTTACTCAACCTCCAAAGGATAGAACCGAAATGATGTTTGAGCAATTGCTTGGAAGGTTGAGTGGTCTAGAGAGCACCGTGACTTCAATCTCTAAAGCTCAAAAGGTTTTGGAAGCACAAGTGTTCCAAAAGGCGGGTGAAGCCCATAGAGATCCGGGAAAGCTTCCCGGAAGAACCGAAGACAACCCAAGAGGCCAAGTGTTGGCCATCACTACAAGAAGCGGGTTGAGTATGAAAGATCCTTTGCCCAAGGAGAATGCTAAAGGGAAACAAGTGGTGATAGAGGAAGAGACTTTGCAAGGAGATGGAGGCAAGAGCAAGGATGTAGAGCCAACTTATGTGGCACCACCTCCATACAAACCACCACTACCGTTCCCTCAATCATGAGCAAGAGCTCACTTGGACAATCACTTTGGTAAGTTCCTTGAACTAATGTCTAAATTGCATATTAACATTCCGTTCATGGATGCTATTTTAGGAATGCCGGCATATGGCAAGTTCTTGAAAGAGATACTCTCCAACAAAAGGAAGTTGGAGGAGTATGGGGAGATAAGAATGACCAAGAGATCCTCGGAATTGATCCAAACGATGAAGGAGGAAATGCCTCCCAAGCTAAGAGATCCAGGCTCCTTTTGTGTCCCAATAGGAGTGGGAGATGTGAAGTATGAAGCCCTTTGTGATCTTGGGGCAAGTGTAAGCATCATACCACTTGCACTTTGCAACAAGGTTGGGCTAGGAGAGCCAAAACCGGTCAAGATGACCCTATATATGGCGGACCGATCTATCACTCATCCGGTTGGGATCTTAGAAGACATCCCGGTGCAACTAGGAGGATTCTATGTGCCAATTGATTTTGTTGTCTTGGATATTCCGGTGGACTATCCGGTTCCCACCATCTTAGGAAGACCTTTCCTAGCAACATCCGGATGCCTAGTGGATTGCAAGAATGGGACTCTCTCCTTCAACATTGGAGAAGAGAACATCAAGTTCAAGTTATCCACAATGATGAAAGGGACAACCCTTGATGAGGATGTCTTCAACATAGTCGAGCAAGAGGAATCTAGAGAAGTTATGAGCTCGATCTTGATCAAGGATCCCTTGGAGAAGGTTCTTACCTTAAGTATAATGGAGGAAGGTGTTGAGGAGGCTTGCAATGAAGAGATCAAGGCCTTAGAAGCATTGGAAAAAGAGGCAAGAGTTGGATTTGAAGACCACGAAGAAGTGCTGAACAGCTGCATGTTCCACGGGCGTGGAAGTGGTTCCACGGCCGTAGAACTCTCTGGACAACTCCGAGAAGCAAGCCAGGCAAGGTCCATGGCCGTGGAAGTGGATCCAACCGTGGTTCCAGCCGTGGTTTCCCTTGAATCAAACCTTATTGATGATCAAGCTTCAAGGAGCCTTGGAGGGTCTTCATTTGCTTTGGATTCATCTCATCCAACCTTATTTGGATCGTCTACACTCGACAAAGGTCCTCCTAAACTTGAACTTAAACCCCTCCCCTCTCATTTGAAGTATGCTTTTCTTGGTGATAATTCAACATATCCGGTGATTGTTAATGCATGCTTGAGTGATGATGAACTTGCTAAGTTGTTGCATGAACTAAGATTGCATAGGAAAGCCATTGGCTATACTATTGATGATTTGGTTGGCATAAAACCTTCTTTGTGCATGCATAAGATAATGATGGAAGATAATCATAAACCCTCTATTGAACATCAAAGGAGATTGAATCCCATAATGAAAGAGGTAGTCAAAAAGGAAATCATTAAGTTGCTAGATGCGGGAATTATCTACCCTACCTCGGATAGCAAGTGGGTTAGTCCCGTTCATGTAGTACCTAAGAAGGATGGGATGACCGTAGTGACCAATGAGAACAATGAACTAATCCCAACTAGGACAGTTACGGGGTGGAGAATGTGCATTGACTATAGGAAGTTGAACATGGCCTCTAGGAAAGATCACTTCCCTCTCCCCTTCATTGACCAAATGCTAGAGAGGTTGGCTCAACATTCTCATTTTTGCTACTTAGATGGCTATAGTGGATTCTTCCAAATCCCTATCCACCCCGATGACCAAGAGAAAACCACCTTTACATGTCCATGGGGTACTTTTGCATATAGGAGAATGCCATTTGGGTTGTGTAATGCACCCGCCACCTTCCAGAGGTGTATGATGACTATCTTTTCGGAATACATTGAAAATATCATGGAAGTGTTCATGGATGATTTCTCTGTTTATGGTTCTTCCTTTGATAATTGCTTGGCTAACTTGTCATTAGTATTGCAAAGATGTGAGGAAACAAATCTTGTCTTAAATTGGGAAAAATGCCACTTCATGGTAAGTGAAGGTATTGTGTTGGGACACTTGGTGTCCAACCGTGGCATTGAGGTTGATAGAGCCAAGATTGAAACGATAGAGAAGTTGCCACCACCTACCTCGGTGAAGGGGGTAAGGAGTTTCTTAGGGCATGCCGGTTTTTACCGGAGGTTTATTCAAGACTTTTCTAAAATTTCTAAGCCTCTTACTAACCTACTAATGAAGGATGTTGATTTTGTCTTTTCCAAAGATTGTCTTGAGACTTTTTGTAGGTTAAAGAACGCCTTGATCTCCGCACCTATCATGCAACCTCTGGATTGGAGTTTACCATTTGAGATCATGTGTGATGCAAGCGACGTGGCCGTTGGGGCTGTTTTGGGGCAAAGGAAATATGGGCGCACTCATGCCATTTATTATGCTAGCAAGACGCTAGATGATGCCCAGCTCAATTATGCTACCACCGAGAAGGAGTTGCTAGCGGTTGTGTATGCATTTGAGAAGTTCCGCTCATATCTTGTTGGAGCGAAGGTCATAGTTTATACGGATCATGCTGCGATCCGTTATCTCCTTACAAAGAAGGATGTCAAGCCTAGGTTGATTCGGTGGATCCTTCTTCTTCAAGAGTTTGATTTGGAAATCCGGGATAAGAAGGGATCCGAGAACTCAGTAACGGATCACCTTAGTAGATTGCCTCCATTAGAGCTTGAGAGAGATGACATCCCTATTGATGATTCATTCCGGGATGAGCAATTGCAAATGGTGGAGGAGTGCTTGTTCCAAGTGTCTAGAGGAAGTGAGCCATGGTTTGCCGACATCGTGAACTACTTAGTGTGTGAGGAAGTTCCTCCCGGTTTGACATATGCCCAAAGGAAGAAGTTTTTCAAAGATGTGAGGCATTACTATTGGAGCGAACCACTTTTGTTCAAGAGAGGGCCGGATGGAATGTTTAGAAGATGCATACCGGAGGATGAAGTGGAGAGTGTGATCCGCCATTGTCATTCCTTGCCATGTGGAGGGCATGCTAGCTCACACAAGACATGTGCTAAAGTGTTGCAATCGGGCTTCTTTTGGCCAAGTTTGTTCAAGGATGTGAAAAGCTTTGTGGTAGCTTGTGATGCTTGCCAAAGGACGGGCAACATCTCAAGGAGGAATGAGATGCCCTTGAACAACATACAAGAAGTGGAAATATTTGATGTGTGGGGTGTGGACTTCATGGGACCATTCCCTTCTTCATGTGGCAATCTCTACATCCTATTGGCGGTTGACTATGTTTCAAGATGGGTGGAGGCAATCGCTTCTCCTACAAATGACGCTAAGGTTGTGGTGCGGTTCTTCAACCGAGTGATCTTTCCTAGGTTTGGAACACCAAGGGTGATCATAAGTGATGGAGGGAAGCACTTCACCAATAGGAACTTTGGAGCACTTTTGGCTAAGTATGGGGTGACTCATAAGGTGGCAACACCTTACCATCCCCAAACTAGTGGCCAAGTGGAGATCTCCAACCGGGAGATAAAGGCCATTCTCGAAAAGACGGTATCTAGAACTAGAAAGGATTGGGCTATGAAGCTCAATGATGCTTTGTGGGCATATAGGACCGCTTTCAAGACACCAATTGGCACCACTCCTTACAAGTTGGTCTATGGCAAGTCTTGCCACCTTCCGGTAGAAATAGAGCATAGAGCGCATTGGGCCATCAAGTGGCTAAATTTTGACCTCAAAGAGGCGGGAGAGAAGAGGTTGCTTGATATGAATGCCCTTGAGGAGATCCGGTTGGATGCTTATGAGAATGCCCGGATCTACAAAGAGAGAACCAAACGGTGGCATGACAAGCGCCTCATCCCCAAGGAGTTGAGTGAAGGAGACCTTGTCCTTCTCTTCAACTCAAGGCTGCGGCTCTTTCCCGGAAAGCTCAAATCAAGATGGACCGGACCATACGTGGTGAAAAAGATCTTTCCCCATGGAGCTATTGAGATAGGAGGGGAGCATTGTGAAAACTTTAAGGTGAATGGGCACCGGTTGAAGAAGTATATCCCGGGAGCTCCGGTTGATATGATTGCCCCACTTTACCTTGAGTAGACGCCCCGAGATTGGTCAAGCTAATGACCTTAAAGAAGCGCTTGGTGGGAGGCAACCCATTGGTAACGTTTTTCCCTTTCCCGTTTTGTTTTTGTTTTAGATTTTTCTATCTTTGTGTGTGTTTCGTATGCTTAGTGTGTGTGCTAGAACCTTAGTAGCATTGGAAGCCTTGCTTGGCATGGGAATGATGATGATGAACCCCTCATCAATTACGGGTGGAGCGGACGAGGAACTTGGACGGCTAGCGGTGCCTAGCGCGGGTTCCAACGCCTTGATGAACACTTAGAGCTCTCTACCATGGTTGATAGGATCATCCAACATCAATTCTACTTGAGAATCCCAAATACCATAGCAAACCATTTTTACATTGTGAGAACCTTCTTTCACTCCTCTTTACTTCATTACCACATTGGGGACAATGTGTTTCTAAGTATGGGGTGGGGTTTGCATGATACTTTGCATGAAGAGCATCTAGGGTAGTTTAATATTTGTACATGTCTTGCATTATATATATTCATCTCGAAAATCCCATAAAAATTCAGAAAATTTAAAAAATTTTGTGCTTTCTAGGCTTGGATATGACCCTAATGATAAATCTTGTCTTGTGGATTGGCTATGGATGGCCTTATATGTTAAATTGATGAATGCATATGTGGACTTGAAGTACTTCTCTTAAATTCCATGGATGATTTGTGATCATGATGTTTGCCTAGAATGGATTGATTATTGAAGGTCGAAATTACATGCTAGTTCTTGCATACCATCTAGGAATGAATAAGGCAATTCATCTTTCTCTACTTCTCATCTTGATCATGATTGTTTGAGCACCTCAATTAAGATAAATTTGACCTCTTTTGACCCATCCGGGAATAGGAGCATGATAGTGTGTTGATGTGTGTGAAAAGCAAGTGTGGGGTAAAGATGTTGATGAAAGAATATCATGCATAAAATGCTGAATTTGTTGTGAAAGTGTAGACAAAAACATAGGTTTGGGGACGTTGGCTTAAATGACAAGTAACTCGGTATACTTCACATGATCGGGTGTTGGTGCCTTGCCAAAGTCAAATAAACCAATAGTCCTAACGAGCTTTGGTATGTGTGCCCGGTGTGGATGCACCTCAAAAAAATAGAAAAAGCCCGAGGACGGCTAATCACCAAGGTTTCGGCTTTTGTACACCAATGCCATTGTCTCAAAAATAAGTCAAAGAAAAAGAAAAGAAAGAAAAGATAGAGAAAAATATACACTTGAGGGAAGTTGATCGAGGACAAGATTGTGGAGTTAGTTCCATTCCCGGATTAGCATCACATACCCTAGAAAAATCCCACCTAATCACAACGTTTCTTGGCCTTCTATTTCACAAGACCTTGTGACCTATTTGCATGTTTGTAAGACTTAGTAATCTAGATTGGATATGCTCTTGATCTTCTTAGCTTCTTCATTTTTACATTTCATGCATGCTTTTGAGTTAAGTACAATTGTCTTTCCATGCCTTCACTTATTTGATGCATGATTGCTTATCCGGAGCCATGAAACATGACTATGAAGGTGATCCAATAGTAGAAGCACAAATCCAAAAAGATTTTACCATTTTTCTGCATACATAAATCATGTCATCTCTTAGTCTATAGTTGGGAATTTGCTCGGGGACGAGCAAACCTTAAGTATGGGGTATTTTTGATAACACGATTTATGACTTAGGTTTAGGTAATCATTTAGATAGATTTCTCGCTCATTCATGCATGGTTTGGCACTAGTTAACGACGTTTGCAGTCAATTCACGTATTATGTCGAGATAGACGTCTACACGGACTTGTGCATTGCTTTGTAGGTATATTGGGAGATTTAGGAGCTAAAACGGTACGTTTGAGGATCGTTCATCAAGACGACACACCCTCGGACTCATTAGGATGCAGGCTAAAGGCTAGGGAGGACTCATGGAACCTTGCCAACACAAGCCATGCACCAAATCGAAGCTTAATGATCAAAGGCAAAGCTGAAGCACAGAATCACGGTTCACTGACACTCCACGGCCGTGGAAATGACCGTGGATTTTGCCA
This sequence comes from Fagopyrum homotropicum, assembly GCA_033239125.1. Taxonomy (NCBI): domain Eukaryota; kingdom Viridiplantae; phylum Streptophyta; class Magnoliopsida; order Caryophyllales; family Polygonaceae; genus Fagopyrum; species Fagopyrum homotropicum. The sequence goes on from BSWB01000002.1 coordinate 47,811,285, forward strand.
GGTTTTCGTGACAGTTGTGCCACGATCTCTTGGCCAGCTCTTGCAAAGTTGGAGTATAAAAGTGGTCCTGCATTGGCTGAGAGAATCATCTTGGAGCAGCTCTCCATTATCCACTATCATCCAATCAAAATATTCTCTCAACAAGAAGATTCTTGGAAGAAGGAGGTAGAAGGAAACCACCATTGGAGAAGAGCTTCATTGGAGAAGAAGAAGAGCACACCATTGATAGATTAACATAGCCTTGTAGTGAAGGATTTCGGAATCAAATTCTAGAGTTGTATGAACCATTTGAACCTTCTTTGAGAAGGGTTGTGAGTCACTCTAATTCCATTTTCATCTTGGTTTTGTTTACTTAACTTGTTCATCTCTTTCTCTTCGTTATCTTGCAAATGGAAACCATGATTTTATGTTTGATGATTTTGATTGCTATGATGTATGTTGTAGGCTAAATAGATGTGATTCTAGGGTAAGGAAGGAATGGTTATGGCTAGGACTATGATAGGATGGATTTAGATCAACCTTTGGATGACTCGTGTGCTTGAACGTAGCCTCTGTTAGGATCCACGGTTTGTTCTTGCCAAACCACGGCCATGGACTTGGTAGAACAACCCGTGATCTTCCCTGGTTCGATGGATCTAGTTTTAGATTGTTAGAATGTTGAAATCCTAAGTGTTTGTTAAGTTAAAACTACCCTAGGGGAACCTAGTGTTAGCAACTAAGTGTTAGGAGAGACTTACTCGGTAATCCTTGCTCTTAGATTCCAAAGATCACAAACCATAGGTAGTGGTGAGCCTCATAAGCCGCCATTGGACTAAGTGTGCTAGGATAGTTGCTTAGAACTAACCCTTTCGAGACTTACCCGGTAAGGATAGGTTAGATCTCTAGGGGACAATCCGGTTCGTGTATAATTCCGTCCCTTAGGTTCTTAGAGACTTACCCGGTGATGAGACCTTAGGAATGGACTAGTGGACCATGAGACCTACCCGGTAATTGATCCCAATCTAGAAATGCTTACTCCCAACATATCATAGTTAATCCAAGGAATGTTTAGATAGCTTGAGTCTATGCCATAACCGGACTTTCCAACCCCTAGAATCCGATTTCCTCTATTTGATCCATATCTTGTGTTTATCTTGTTTGCTTGCGTTGATTTGTTAGCATAGTTGATTGTTTATTCCGCATGATTTGTGATCCTTGATTGATCACCTAAAAACCTCCCAAAAACATTGAGATTTTCATTTCTTTATTTCCTTCTCTTTTCTTGAACTAGATCTTCACTAGACTTGATCATAAATCGAATCAATCTCACCTTAGTCTTTGTGTTCGACCTCGGAATACTATCCCTACTACAAACGACCCGTACACTGCGGGTTTCGCTAGGATTTAGGATAAATATAACGAGTATAAATTTAAAGCTTATTGCGATTCACACACACATCCTGAGCGTAACAAGTTTTTGTTACGAGCTTTCTCCCTCAACCTAAGTTGACGTTGAGATTCATCTAACTCCGCTTGTATATCTTTCTCTTTATTTTCAGCCATCTTTCTTTGCTTGACTTTCTTCCTAAGAGTTTTCTCAAGTTCCGGATCAAAAGGTACGAGATCTTTGTTGGATCTAGACCTGCGCATATACCTAAAAGAACCTGCAAATAACACTCACAAGAGATATCATATAACAAGAGCAAAGCTCCAAAGCTCGACAACCGAAAACCGAAGTTTGGTTTAGACCATATCCCCGGCAACGGCGCCAAAAACTTGTTCGCCCTGAAACGTGCGTGCAATCAAGTCTTAAATTTATAAAACTAGAATAAAAGCAAGCGAAACCGCAGTGTACGGATCGGCGTAGATTAGCAAGTATTCCAGAGTGTCGATCACAGGGATTTGGTGAAACAAAACCCAGTCTCAAGTTATCGAGCAAATAAAGGTATAAAGCTTTGCAAATATTGGGAAAACAGCAACCCTAAAGATCCAAGTGTCAAATTGTGGCAATCGATTCAAGATATACTAAAGAACTAAGGACAGAGTTAAGAGTTGCAAAGGTATGCTAAAGTAAAGCAATGTACGGTGAAGTACCAAGACTTTATATGACTTATCTAAAGACACTCTCTATAAAGGTTGTTGAGGCTTCAGTATAGAAAGGATGTATGGACAAGAATTAATCTCAAATACCCAAACTTGTAACTCAAGGATCAAAATTAACTAAAACGATTAAGGTTGTGACACTCGAAATCGAAGTAGAGGGTGATGAGTCTCACTACTACCTAGAAAAGGGTAAACCAAGACTAGATTAAAGCTAATCTTTAACCTTGGATCAAAGTAAAAGCAAGGTTCGTAAACTAGGGTAAATCACGGTCAGATCTTGAGAACCACGGCCGTGGAACTTCAAGAACAGGCTGTGATTTGGGTTCGTCGATGAAATCTCTCTAACTCTCAAGGTCCAATCAATTTACGATCGATCTATCATCATCTAAGCCACAACTATCAACCCTTCACTTTAGAATTGCTAAAGGGTTTTAGCCAACAATCATTGTCATGATATCAATATTCAAATCAAAGAGAATAAAAGATGAAAATCCTCGAATACTTAATAGAACTTCAAAACCAATTCTCAAATCCGAACACAAGAAGCGATAATCAATGGATTCAGAATATAGAACACAAAACCTCACAAAAATCTAAGGTAAGTATGAAGAACAGGTTGTCAATCCGTCTTCAATGTCAAAACCAAAGAAAGAGGTAAAAACCTTCGGCGATCTTCAATCACCCTAGGCAAGAATGCTCCAAGCAAGGTCAGCGGCCGTCAACGTCTCCGCGAGATCCAACGCAAATGTAGCGGGAATAAGCCGTAAGCGTCGATGCCCAAAACTCGCTTTTCTGACCTTTTTATAAGAAGGGGAAAAGGTAACTGTCCCGGCCCATCACGTAAATAACGTGGCAAATGAAGAATCGTCAAAAGATCGCCTAAATCACGGTCTCAAGGGATTCCACGACCGTGGTTTAGGGCGTGGAATTGGGTTGCGGTCTCTTGTGACTTCCACGACCGTACTTTAGGCTATGTAACTTACTAGAATGCTCCACGCTCATGATGCCAAGATCCACGGCCGTGGTTTAGAGCGTGGACTCTTCTACGGCCGTAATTAAGGGCGTGGAAGTGTAGAATACTTGTAGTTTCCTTTGTGTCGTGACATTCTTCATCCTAGCTCCTTCCTTAGCTTCATTGATGTGTTCCTAATCCTCGAACATGATCAAATCCTCTCTTTTCTCTCTCAATAGCTCCCATTTAGCTCCTTTTCGCCTACATTCAACACAAAGCTAGTGTGGACATCCACATCGACAATAATAGAGGAACAAGCTAACAATTGCTTCTAAACTTCATCCATGTACACAATAATGAGAGAAAAAACAACCAAATAAGTGCCTAGAATATCGCAATATTTCATGCTAACAATATGTCATAGCTTAGTCATATCATCCTTGTGAACCTCTAAAGATGCAACAAAAACCGACCCAAAAATAGTAGAACCTTGTAGAAACTATAAAGTCTCCCTCTTGACACCTTTCAAAATAACATCAAACCCTTATAATTTTTAGAACTCGACCTTCACCTTTGAAACAAAACTTCTTATTATCCATCATACTTAGGTCTATCAGATTCTTAGTAATAAGTGGAACATGTCTGACCTCGTTCAATGTACAAAATCTATCTTCATGTGTTCTGATTTTAATCGAGCTGATTTCAACCGTCTTCCAGACAGAATTGTTGGCCATGGAAATATTGCCACCATCTATCAGTTTATAAGTTTCGAACCACTCTATGTTAGGACATATGTGATAGGAAGCTCCGGAATCAAGAACCCACACATCAACCTAATAAGTGTGTCCACCATGAATCAAAGCTATATCATCATATGATTTAAAATCATCTTCTACAACAGCTGCAGAACTAGAATCACGCGGTATCTTCTTCTTAAGACATTCGTTCTTCCAACATCCTTTTCTCCTTACAATAGTTGGAGACGTCATTAGGCTTATGACCTTTTGAAGAAGAACACTTCTTGGATTTCTTCTTCCTTGATTTTTTTTTGTCCCTTGCCTCCGCTTGTAAACAGATCAGATGCTTGGCTATCCTTATCTACACCACTTTCATTCACCCTGTGGCGTAGTTCCCTTATATGAAGGGCAAATCTGACATCTTCCAGAGTAATAGCATATTTTCCAACAACAAATGATTGAACAAAGTTTTCATATGATGATGGCAAAGATACCAACAAAATCAACACAACATTCTCATCCTCAATCTTAACATCTATATTACGTAAATCTAGAAGAATAGTGTTCATTTTATCTAAGTGCTTATAAAGTTGTGTACCTTCCTACATTGGCAGGCTGAACAAACGTTGCTTTAGAAGCAACTTGTTGGTGAGAGACTTCGTAATGTAGAGTCTCTCTAACTTCAATAACAATTTCGTTGCGGTATCTTGATCCAAAACTTTGCAAAAGACATCATTTGCGAGACACAACATGATGGTCGAATGCGTCTTATTCTTCTGAGTGGCCATCTCAGCAACATCACCCTTTTCTTTATCGGATTCCTTCCTTGACAATAGCCTCTATATGCCTTGTTGTTTCAGCAATGCTCGCATCTTGATATGCCATATACTGAAACCATTCCTCCCGGTGAACTTGTCGATCTTCGTGTTGAAAGAAGACATCTTTTTGTCAGCTTACAAAAAACCAAAGAACCTAAAGCTCCGATACCAGTTTGTTGTACAAAATTACTAAGAAACAACAAATTTCAATAAACAAGAAGGACGACACACAGATTTATAGTGGTTCGCCCAATAATGGCTACGCCCACTTTTCAAAGAGATTTTATTGAGGAATTTCAAAATACTAATAAACGAATAACAAATAATTGGAGGCAAAAGGAACACTATAATATATTGAGTAATAAAACCAAAAATAGAAAAAAGGTCGAACAAATGGCAACCCTAATTCATGAAATATCAACAGTTTTGATGCATAGACCTTAAGTGGTCTTTAGAGTCATCTTCAATGACCCTTTCCCAATTATTGATTTGTTGTCTAATTAAAGTGGTTATATTCATTTATTTACCTTTATCAAAATTAACTAATTGATTTCGGAACCAAAAGAACCCGTTCATAAAAGTTCAATTTCTTCTTCCCTAATTGTTTTCTTCTCGGGTTTAATGTTTAAACAATATCTTGTTATTTTTAGTCTATCCCTAAAAAATTACTCATAGTTGAGATTTTATCAAAAGTTTGATCTACGAATTAAATTATAACATGTAGAAAGATCTTCGTATGGTGGTTACAAAAGATGTTCCTTTTCATTCATAAAGTTCATTACAAAAGTGACGATGCGAATAAGTTCAAATGTGAAAACGAAAGTATGTTTTGTTGGCCCATAAAGGTTCGACCAAATTCGATTTATGTAGCCGTACTATTATATATTTCAAATTGGACATTATTTATTTATAAATTGAAATATAAATTAATATTTTATTTAGCGTACAAGATAATGTTAATCAAGATAATGTTAATTCCGAAACATTTATTTAGTTTAAAATATAGATGCAAAATTTGTTATAATCTTGAATAATCAAATTAAAGTAGATAAAAATTATGGTAATTTCTATTTAGTTAATTTTCATAATATCTATGAATAATCTATTAGAATACATTATTATCGTAACATATTTGTGATTATAAAATTCACAAACATATATTAACTATTGTTGACACATTTTATTACTAATACTGCAGAACAATGATCTCAAATTACACTCACATACAATTACAGCAAAATTTCACCATTATAGTTTTAAAACTGTTTTCATACTCAATGCCAACCTTTATGAAACAATAGTCGTGAAAAGGCTAAAGTAGGGTATGGATAAAAAGGAACATTATTTCAGGGTTTAATTCCCGAATAGCTTAAACAATTGATGGTTTCCACATGATCGAGGACATACAATTAGGTTATTGGCAAGCAGGCAAGGGAGAACCACAAAGACACTTATTATGCAGATATGACGTCTCATCAAAGCCACTCATTTCGCCGCCGGTTGGAATCTTGCCGCACAACCGATTGTAGCTGACATTCAAGAACCTCAAATCAGAGAGATTTGCTAAGCTTGGTGGCAAGCTACCGAATATCTCATTGTGACTCACATCCAAAGAGGTCAAACCCGTGGCCGAATCCAATTCAACATTTGAGATGTTAAACGACAACTTGTTCCTCGACAAGTTCAGCGTTCGCAAGGTGTTAGTAGTGTTACTAAGCAGAAATGCAGCGTCTCCGGTCAATTGGTTTCTTGACAGATCGATGTTGGCAAACCGTCCGTTCCCCATCGACGTTGGAATTGCTCCAGAGATCATGTTATGGGACAATAACAACCACATATCGGAGTTCCTAAATGTTACAATATAAACTATTATTCCAATGTCCAATGATATTAGGAGGCTTTGTGTCAATGTTTTTGAGATAAAAATATTATAAACTAGTAAAATAAAAAAAATATAAATGAGATTTAAACTCTTAACCATTTACTCATGATATTGAGTTTTAACCATTATGACAATCATACATATACCGTCTAAAATTAATATTATGATATTAAAAAAATGGGGTGCTATGTTGTTGGGTTTAATGACACTTTTTGTCATAATATTGAGTTTTAGGCATATATAAACAATATCCATCTTTTAGACGGACTAAAATTTAGTATCCGTCGTTTATAAACTATCAGAACGGTACTTCACCTATTGAGTTCAACCAAAGATTAGTACCTAGATTAGTATTCACAAGTTAAGTTAACATATCTGTGTTGGATATCTAAGTTTGGTGGACAATTTTGCCTAAGGTAGGTGAACAATTATACCCCTACTATTTCACACTGATTTGTAAACTTAAGATGTGAACAGTAATTCAAATACTAATTATTTGATCGGGCTCAATAAATGGGTATGATTGTTTCTTAAAATAAAGGCGTACCTGAAAGAGCCGAAGGCGTCGGGGATGGGGCCGGATAGCATGTTCCTGCTGAGGTCGATGGAGCCGATGGAGGGGGCGAGGGCGAGCTCCGGAGGGAGGGAGCCGGAGAAGCGGTTGAAAGAGAGGTAGAGGTATCTGAGGCTCCTCATGTGGCGGAAGAAGGTTGGGACCGGGCCGGAGAGAGAGTTCCAGCTGAAGTCGACGTACGAAAGGTTTTGGAGCTTGGAAATGGAAGAAGGGATTGTGCCGGTGATGTTCATCAGCTTGTGGAACCGTAGGAGAACCAGTCCCGACAGGTCTCCGACAGCTTCCGGGATGACGCCCGATAAGTAGGATGATGGAATTCCGTCGACACCTAGGATGTACAGCATAGACACACGGTGACTGACGGAGTCGCACTTCACTCCGTTCCAGTAACGGCAACAGTCGATGTTTGGGTTCCATGAGCTGAAGCTGTTATTAAAGGATCGGTTTATGGCTAACAGCGCTCTCTTGTCTTCAGGGTGGCAATGCTCCTTCACGGTTCCTGCTGCGGCGACGGTGGTTAAAATTAGCATCACTTGTAAAACTCTAAGGTAGCCGTTACTCATCTCCATTTTTTTTGTGGATTTATTTCTTGAGATGATGATATATATGTTGAAGTTGAAGAGATGCAAACATATTACTTATATAGTGATCGAGTATGTATGGCAGTCATATTCAGCGTGCTCTTGTCGATCGTTGAGCTTACAAGTGAGTATTATTTTATTGGACAAGTGGGTAATACATGCACTTGTAATATATGCGTGACAACTCTAGTGATAATTGGCGGGCGGCTTGACCAGTCTAGAAAGGTGGGCAGTGGGTTCATCTTTGGCGACACTAAATTTCACCGTCTCTTTGAACTCGGTTAACATTTATAGAATTATAGGTCCGACGTTTGTTAATTTCTATGTGAAATTGAATATGATTTACTAATTCGATTTATTTTGATAAGTTTGTGGTTCAAAAATCATGAGTTTATCAAAATTGATAAAAACCTAAAATTATGAAAAACTACTTCATTCATACTATTTTTCATTTTACTTTTTTCTAAATATTAAATAGAGAATGTAGTAAAACATTTTTCAACAATGTACTAGATAATTTTATTCTATAATAATAATTTGTAATATGATTATTGACAATATATAAGTTTTATTTAAACAATATTATAACAGCTATATAGGGTTATTCTATAATAATAAATCATAACGTGTCTAATTAAAATATAAAAGTGTTATTGTAATATTATAAGTTGGTTTTATTAAACTAAATTTATTAGTTTATTTTCAAACAATTTTTTATTTTCACCTAAAAACAATTTTTTTTTAAAAGATAAATTACAACACAAAATAAAGAAAGAAAGAAAGAGGAAAATATGGCGATTGAAGAAAGAGGACTCAAGTTCTTTCACGTATCTGCACTAGTACAAATACCCCCTAAACCTTATGTTTAAACGGTTTGAAAGAACCGTGATCAAAGGTATTTTCGGACTACATTTAAATAGATAACCGAGTTTAATTGATTTTTAATTTTTCAAAAAATTGTTAGACCCTGTTTATATGATTCAGCCGGGGTATTAAAATTTCTGACCCCGATTATCTTATTAACCGAGGTGTCAAACGATCCCAGACCCCAATTTTTTTAATAACCAAAACCCTAATTCAACGTTTCGTTTTGCGCTTAGGAAAATAACGCACCGGCCTCTGCAATTAGCCCTAACCTATCGATCGATCGATCCCAACTCTCCTTCGTGTTCAAGGACAACATCGATCCCAACCATCCGGCGACTGGAAGTGGCGACTGGTGGCGGCGATTGGAGGCGGCGACATGACTAGAGACTGCGAGCCTCGACCCCGATTCTCCACCTCGCGATCGACCTAGACTCTCCAACAAGTGACTAGCGATGCGAGCTGTTGTGAATTCAAACACAGTGTAATCATAAGGTATGAATCCCTATTTGGAGTTGTTGTGAATTCAACCACAACGTAAATTTCATGTAGATAAGGGAAATGAAGATCTGAGACTTCAGAATTCATATAACAAATTGAGTTTCGGTTCTTAACTGAAACCGAACCCTAGTTGTGTTCCAAATTATCAGTTTGGCTAATTGAATCAACCTGGATATCTAGCTCTGAAACAACTTTTTCATGCTTGCCGAGTTTCCTGTCTCCATGACCAAAAGCTGAAGTCGTGCCACCTACGTTCTTATTCAGTTTTTGTGTAGTTTATTGTCCTTTCTGTCATGGACTCACATTTGATTGTTAGTTTCCTGCTGCTTTTTGGCAGGTGAGGTGAATATTAGTTTTCTTCTAAATTCAGCAAGTAGATATATTTCATGGATTGCTTTCTTTTTTGTCATTAACTCACATATGACTGTTAGTTTTTTTTTTTTTTGTAGTTTATTGTCCTTTTTGTCTTGGATTCAATCTAGGTTCTTATTTAGTTTTTTGTGTAGTTTATTGTCTTTTTTGGCTGGTGAGTTGAATATTAGTTTCATGTTGCTTTTTTATAATCTCTAAAAGTGATCATGCTAAATTCAACATGCTGCTTGGATAGTAAGTTGCGTATTTTCAACTGATGATAAACAAGATAATGTGTTAAGAGTAAAATGGAAATTCTTTTGTGTGAGTGTGACCGTTGCTTCATTAAGATCATCGTATTCAAGTAAAAATTTTCAATTGAGACCTTCACTTTATATTATTCTTTCTCAATAGAACCTTTCTTCATCCAAATACTGAATAGTATATCTTCTGCAGTAAATTGAATTACAACTTGTGTGTAAATATATGCTTTTGATTTGTTGTAAAGTGATAGTCATAATGATCAAGATACTGAACAATATATTTTGAAATGGTATCATCCAAGGTTCATACATCATACCTGAACTTATATGGAGAAGAAGAGAACGCTCTCTCCTATTCACCCCTCTCAAAACCCTAGGCCAAACATTGTCCGCCGCAGCCGCCGCCTATGAACCTCCAAGCCAAAAGCTCCGCTGACGCCGCTAATGAGGCCGACCACCTCTCCTCCACCGCTGAAGACCCCTTGCTCGGTGAACCAACCATACTCAGGACCTTTTCTCTCTGACTGCGCTTGTTTTCGGGGGATCTCGTTCATAATCGAAGCCAAGAGCTGGGACTCTCCGCCGTTCTCCGTTCCTCCAAGCTTCACCACCGCTTTCGCTTGATCGGTGAGTCGATTTCCATGTCTCGTTACCAATATCAAAGGTTTTCTGGTGACCGTGCCATTAGTTTCTCCTCCCGGCGGAAGAACGGGTCCCCGGTTCTGCTTAGCAGTTATGTATCTCCACTCTTCTGTGGTGAATTAATTTTGCAATGGAATGCCTTCTACCTTGCATCTCATGGATCTTGCAAGATTAATCGTTGCCTTTTTGTTGGGGCTGGTACGGAAACGCTTTGTGGCTCATGGTCGGAATCTCCCTTTCTTCTTTTTGCCTCTAACCGTCCACTTAATCTGAGGGTCTGCTCAGATCAGGTGCCCACTTGGTCTTTTTTCTGTGTTCGGAGAGGATTTGACTTAAAAATAGGGCTTTGCTTGTATGGTGGCTTTTGTCGGTCATGGATGTATTACTCTACTTGGTTTTGTTCAGAACACCTGTTTGAGTTTCATAGATGGTTCATGTTCTTTTTTTGTTTTTACCATTTTCTTACTATGATCTACTACAGAAATATCTTGCTTTGAGTTATGGCCTTAGATGCCAAATCTCAAGTTTTCTATAAACTTGATAATGGTGTTGATGATTGCTACTCAATCCATGTTTACAAAATTCGTTCTGGGCTACAACCCAAAGTACTCCATGTATATGATCTTAACAACCGGAAAGTTGGCTCACATCCAACATTATTCGGAAAAACAAGGAGGCGACACAATCAATTCCAACATATTTAATAGACTCATCAACTTTAAAAACGATTGTAATCAGGGGCAACAAGATCAAGTTGGTAAGTATTCTAATAGTCGTTCATTTCTACGAGAATCGATGACGTCCAAAAAACAGGTAATCAGTTTACTTGGAGGAAAAAACGTGACGGCCCAAACAATATCCTTGAAAAACTTGACCGTGTCCTGGTCCACAATCAAAATTTTCAATGGTATTCCCTATTAAAAACAAAAAATCATGCATTTACAATATCGGATCACTGTCAAATCTCCTTGGAACTAGCGGATTCAATACCATTCACACCACAACCATTTAAATTTGAAATGATGTGGACTCAACGTAAAGCGTTTGAGAACATTGTTAAACAAGCTTGGCGCGCTAACTACCGGGGGAATGAGATGTTTAACCTCATTTGGAAGACACAATTCTTATAAATAAAAGCTAAAGAATAGAGCAAATTAAACTTTGGAAACATTTTTAAGCAACTAAAAGAAGTTGAAACTCAACTCTTGGACATTCAAGGACGATCACCGCCTAACCTTAACCAAAGAGTTGAAAATCTTCAAATAAATCTTCTTATAAAACAAAATTGTCTTATCAACTTCCACAAAAGATATTGGAGACAAAGAATAAAAAATAAAAACTTGAGAAACATCAACACAAATTCCAAATACTTTCACCGGATTACTACCGGTAGAAGGAATAGGAAACACCTAAAGGAACTGATTGATTCAAATGGGACAATTATTTCAAGTGAAAAATAAATCCGAATGGAAGTTAAAAAAGAATTTGTAAACAAATTCTCTTCCTCTCCATTAGATAAGAACCTATTGGAAGAAAAGCTTCAACTCATCGAGAACAAAGTCAGTAATGAAGACAATGAAAGACTAACAAAACCACCAACAAATGAGGAAATCAAAAATGCTATCTTTGATATCGGTTGTGATAAATCTCCAGGACCTGACGATATGCCCGCCGGATTCTACCAGAAATACTGGCACATTGTGGGAACAGACGTTTCAAAAGCAATTAAAAACTTTTTCAGAAGTGGTAAACTACTAAAACAAATAAAGCATACGTTTATTACCTTAATTCCAAAAGTAGGCAATCCTACTAATATTAACCAATTTAGACCTATTAGCCTCTGCTCAACGATATACAAAATAATTGCTAAAATCATTACAAATAGAATGGAACCCATCATGCCAAAACTCATTCACCCTCTTCAAGCAGCTTTCGTTACTAAAAGATCAATACATGATAACATTCTAATTGCACACGAGATTTTCCACTCTTTCGTAGTAAAAAAGGCACAGAAGGCTGGACAGCCATTAAACTTGATATGGAAAAGGCATACGATTAAGTTAGTTGGGAATTTCTCATTCACATTCTCCAAAAATTTGGATTCAATAAAAAATTTGTTGGATGGATTGAGGAATGCATCTCCACAGTTTCTTTCTCGATTCTTGTTAACAATGGACTAACTGACCAATTCTTCCCCGGAAAAAGACTCGGACAAGGAGAACCATTATCACCATACCTTTTCATATTAGGAGCTGAAATCCTTACACAAATGATTCAAAATGATTGCAATAATTAGGATAACCATATTGGTTTTTCCGTTTGTAGGAACACAACACCAATCCCTTTCCTATCATTTGCCGATGATATGATCATTTTTACTAAAGCAAACTCGAACTCATGCTTGAGAACAAAAGAAATCCTTGAAACTTACTGCTCCATATCTGGACAAAAAATAAATTATCTTAAATCTGTTTTCCAAACTACTAAAAATACAACCATAAGTTGCATCATGAAATAAAAAATATACTTAATATGGAGCACACGACCTCTCTTGATACCTATCTTGGATGTCATATCATTAATGGAAGAATTAACAAAGAAACATTCAATGGCATTAATAACAAAACAAAGCAGCAACTCCGCAAATGGAAGGCAAACTCCCTTTCACAAGAAGGACGGAACATCCTCATAAAACACAACTTATCAACAAAACCATCATTTGATATGCAAGGATTTATGCTCCCAAGGCATAATTTGGACGAACTCGATAAAACGTATAGAAATTCTTTTGGAACAAAGATGACAATCATAAACCATTGATTAGTTGGGATTCAATTTGTAAACCAAAAAGAAACGGAGGACTCGGATTAAGAAAGTCCCTTACCAGTAATAAAACCCTCCAAATGAAGCTTCTTTGGAAAATTCTTGCCGAACCAGAAAACATTTGGGTGCAAATTACTAATGAAAAATATTTGAAAAATACTAATGTTCTACAATATCATCTAAAAGGACCAGCATCCTGGCAATGGAAAAACCTGATAAAACTCAAATTCGAATTCAAAAACGGAATTATTTGACAAATAGGCAATGGTAAATCCATTAACTTCTGGCAAATAATTGGGTCACAATGACCCCCCTAATCAAATTAGTACAAAACATTAATCTAATCAATACCCAGATTAAAGTCAGTCATTTCATCAAATCTAATGAATGGGGCACTATTAAAATTGAAAATGAGCTACAAAACATTATTACCCTACAATTAGGGAAACAATTATGGAAATAATCGTTCCAACAAATGAAATACAAGACATGCTATACTGAAAAAGCAGCTCGAACGGCTGATTCTCCACAAAATCAGCCTCGGAAATGATAGTAAAGGATTCCTGATTGCTTCCTGAATATTCTTGCGATTGGATTTGGAAATTAGACACGCAACCAAAAATTAAAAACTTCATATGGAAAATTTCAAGAAACGGTATACCAACTAAAGCAAAACTTAACGAAAGAAGAATCGCAGTTCCAAAAAACTGCAAATTTTATAATCATCAACTCGAGGATCTTGTACATCTTCTTATTGATTGCCCTTATAACAAAAATATAATCACAAAATTTGACTCAAATATCATCACCAATCTCAATAACATTGGCACAGAAAACAAAAGACCTCACGAACTCTTACTGGAAATAAAAAATAAGATCAGGCTTTCAAATTTCTCCCGACTTGCAACCATATGGTGGAGTATTCGGTTCTTCAGAAATAAAATCATATTTAACAATGATGCAATCGGATCGGATCATAACTTCCTAAATTTCATTAAAAGCCTAGTTCATAATTGGAAAAATTATAAGACCGATGATGATGACTACGATTTTAAACATATTCAAAAGAACATCTTACCCAACACAAGAAAGAAAAATAATATTAAATGGGATAAACCTAAACCTGGGATCCACAAACTCAACTTTGATGGATCAAAACTCGATTCGGGAATAACCTCCATTGATTTTGTTATACGAAATCATTACGGTGATGTTATTAGCTTGGACGCAAAAAAAAAACATTAACTCGGTAGTTAAGGTAGAAGTCTCCGCGCTGAAAGCTGGACTAAAAGAAGCAATAAGACTAAATATAAAAAAGATTGAAATTGAGGGTGATAACCGTTGTGTTATCAAGGCACTCCAAGGACTTTGGAGTTGCCCCTGGGATGTAACACCCCAAGATCTGGGAACTTGAAGCGCTACGGGCTAGGACCGCACAATGGGTCCCGACCCTCAGAGTAGTAACATCAAACGGATCTTACAACAAGGCACACACGAATGAAAACCAAAACTTAATATAAAGACAAAGGTTCAAACTGAAGAAAACACAAAAGCTCCACAGCCGGGTCAAAACAAAAGGGAAACAACAAACGAAACAAAAACCCAATCCCGTCCTATAATGTACGGGAACCCCGACTGACCACACCGTCCAGATCACTCAGCAGCATCCTGAACCTGCGGAACATCTACAACGACGGTATAAACCGTTAGCTAACATTCTAGGTATAAGCAAGAGTGTAAAGGCACAAACACACATAAGGTAAAGAAAACACATAGCATGCTCACACATCAACCGGTTATTATCTTTTATTAAGGCTATCCATTACTAATTCAACTTCTTTTGTCACACGAGAATCCTTTCGAAGCTCGCCTCGGTCCCCTCTTCCGGCAATGGAACGGTGCGGATGCCTCCGACCGTCTAACCAGCACGGGCCAGTCGTCGAGAACCTCCTAGCTCCGGCAAGAGCTAAGCAGATGATGTGACCGCCCGTTATCATACACTTGGGCCAATTAAGGTTAAAAGGGTGAATCCTAGTCCGGTTATCCGTTATAACATGAATAAACAACACAAACAAGCCAATACAATCCAACTAATACGCGTAATGAAGCTAAGTAAGTCCAAGGGACTTACCTCACACGAAGGTAACTCAAAGCTCAGGAATAACAACTCAAGAATACTCAAGAGAGCTCAGTTTCCCTCATGAAAGGAGCAAGGAAAGCCTGTACGAACAAGCAACACGGATCAGGAACGAAACGGTTGCTAGAAGTCTATGACTTCTAGTCTCAAAGATCTCTAAGAGATCTACGCATGCTAAGGGCTCAACCCTAGTCTTACAACACTCATAAGAGATCAACAACATTCAGAAGACGTAAGGAAAGGAACGAGGAAAGCAAGAAAGAAAGTAACTCACAAGAACGGGAGTTATTGCAGAGGAAACCGCAGGGGCGGCTGGACAGAGGCGCAGGGGCGGCTCTGTGCAGGCGCAGGGGCGGCGGCGTGACAGAAAGCATTGTCGGCTTTCTTCTTCGACAGAACTCGCAGCAAGGGCAACCAAAGCTCGAACCTTTGGCTCCAACACGTCAAGACTCAACTCCAAAGATCCTGAGAACAACGATACATCAACAACGAGAAGCCAACAAGAATCAAGGTTTAAACTTGATTGTTGGAGAAGAAGAAAAGGAGAGAAGAAGAAGAAAATGAAAGGAAGGAAGCATGCTGCAGTACAAGAACGTAAGAAGGAACAAAGGATGAAGAACTTACACGTTCAACAAGGTCGCAGGAGGCAAAGGACGGTTGTAACTCTCTAGGGTTTGAAGACGATAGCAAGAAAGGGAAAAAAGGAGGAAAAAGAGGAAATACATAAAGAAGGGTTGGAAGGATAGAAGGAAGGGACGACTAGGGTTAGGAGAATAGAAGGAGGACGGGCCAAAAGCCCAAGGATGGAAAAAGATAGGAGAAGACGAAGATAAAACAGCCCGTAGACGGGCTGGGCCGTGCCGCGACCGCGGCAGCGAGGTTGAGACGCGCATGTGGCTCCCCTTCACCGCGGGGGCGGTGAAGGCAAAAACTTGGGATCTTACATGGGAGATCGAGATTATCATATCCGACTCCATACTGGATCTTCGCTTCTTTGAGGAAGTCCAGGTCAGGCATGTTGAAAACTCCACCTTGTTTAATATGTTTTACAAGTGTTGATGATGGAAGATTTAACACAAATGTAGTAGTTTGATACACTAACAATGTATTGATTATATTCTCTAGATGCTTGGTTGGTTTGAATTCAGTGTAGGACTTATTGAAGATTTCAAAGGCCTTGATATGGACTTCAAGGGCCTTGAAATATTATTCAAGGACACAAGGAAGATAGTGTTATACAAAGGGACGATCTCAAAGGCCTTGAAGAAATATAGTTGCACGATTCAAATTACAAAGAAGATTCTCCAGGAACGATTTGCTCAACATAAATTTTTCAGAGAAGATCTTTTTCAACCGAAGATTAGAGAATCTTTTTAGAAGATTTTCTAAAAACTGAAAAGCATAAAGATTTCTTCTCGTTCGGTTCAACAGAAAACGAGAAGATTAAGGAGCTGAGGAATCGACGTGTTCTCAAGAGTTGAAGATCTATAACGTCTACCTCATCTCAAAACAGGAAGCGATCTTCATGAAAAAGAAAGTTCATGCATCTTTCCAAACGGCTAGAAGACCTCTCCATAGAAGAGTATAAACGAAGATGATGTTTGAAGAAGAAAATACACAAGCTTACACGGAAACATCCTTACGTCTTCAAGCAACTCAAACATCTTCATTCGATTCATTGTTTTTCTTTCTCTCCTTCTAAAAAGCTTTATCCCCTTAGAGAGAGATAAAACACAAGAGCTCCATTGGAAGATCTAAATAGTGTTATACTAGAGTGTGTGTTACTCTGCGAAGTAACTAGGCTATTATAGCTAGGTGAGAGTTGGAGCTAGATCGTAGCGTTGGCTACAGTGAGAGAAGAAGGAGATTTCTTCTAGTTTGTATCTAGGACTCTTTGAAGCTGATAATAGATAGTTAGATCCTAAGGTTACACTGGGACGGAGAGTAGGCTATTTAGAGCCGAACTTCGTAAACATATCCTCGTGTCAATCTTTTACATTCCGCACTATATCTCGCTATTGTGACTAACTTTGTTTTGCAGGAGTACGAAGTCAAGGCCATTGAAAGTTGTTTCAAAGTCCTTGAAATCAAAGTTCCACAAAGTGCACAGATCGACATCAAGGCCCTTGAAAGGAGTTTCAAGACCTTGAGATTGGGTTTGCGAAAAGTTCTCATACTCTATTCAACCCCCCTTCTAGAGTATCTTTTAACTTATTTATTTCACCTACCGGTTCTTCACATGTGTTCAGAGAAATCAACTGTGTTGGTGACCGATTGACCCATTTGGAAATTTCGAACCCCAAAACACCCTTTTCTGACGACATCGAACTTAGTGTTCTCATCCGCAAGGATGCTTTAGGATGGATTACCTCTAGAAGGTATCCTAACCGCTTTCCGTTTTCAAAAAAAAAAAATCATACCTGAACTTATCTTACATAGGCTAGTCGAGTAGTTACTTCACTAGCATATCTTTATAAGCTTCATGTAGTTCATTTTATTTGTATTTTAATACGTACACACAAATTATATCTGTATACTAAATTAAAACTAACCATGAATTGATCAAGTTCAACATCTTTGGGAGATTCTTTGAGAGCTACAGAAGATCTTTGCTTGGTTTCAAACTCCTACAAGACAGATGATAGTCTTTTTGCAACCTCATGTGGAGCTCCCACCTTTTCATGAATCAATCACACAATTTAGAGAACAATAAAAACCGTAAAATAAGGAAAGCTTAATTGTTGTCATTATGTTTCATTATACAATATTATATGAGAAGCAAAATTTTGAATTTTCAAAATATATTAAGTTCCTATCTTCTATACATTTTTTTACAAAGATTTGAAGATTCTTAAATGTGAGATGTACATTGTTAGCTCTTCTACAAGCAAATTTGATGCTTCTATTCATCGAATTATCAATCTACTAAATAAAATAAGTATTGTATATATCTATATTTTCCATTATCTATTTTGTTTTTTTTGTTGTTTTTTTTTCATTTTTATTGTATTTTAATTATTTTTGTATATATTTTAATTCTTTCTTTTTTTCATTGTTCTTGTATATATTTTTTTACAAAGTATTAAAGTAGAGACATCAGCGTGTTATATATATCAACTACATGGCCACATGTTTCAGCCAAATCCCCAAGCCATTTATTGAATGCCAACATGCCCACTAAAAAATCCTTTATAGCAATTAAATCGAACAGGTATTCAATATCTTTATTCAGCTTCTTTATTGATGATGAAGGGTGATTTTGCAGATATCCAGCCTTATATTTCACGACATTCTCTATGAATAAAATGGTGATAACAAGCAGTATGGTGTACAGTAGTATCCAACTTCTTAATTCATTAACAAATAATATTATATGATTAGGGAATCCAAGACACAATTACTGTTATCCTTCATGCTTATCATTATCCACCCTTCATGTGTCTTGATTTTAATAGACCCGATTCCAACCGCCTTGCAGACAAGAATTGTTGGTCATGGAAATACTGCCACCATTTATGTGCTTATAAGTTCCAAACCACTCTTTGTTAGGACATATGTAATAGGAAGCTCCAGAATCAAGAACTCAAACATCAACTTGATAAGTGTGTCCACTAGAAACCAAAACTATATCCTCGTATGATTCAAAATCAACTTCTACAACAGTTGCAGAACCAGATTCCCACGGTTTCTTCTTCTCAAGACATTCGTTCTTCCAATGCCCTTTCTCCTTACAATAGTTGGAGACGTCATTAGTCTTAGGACCTTTTGAAGAAGACCACTTCTTGTCTTTCTTATTCCTTGAATTTTCTTGTCCCTTGTCTCCACTTGTAAACAAACAAGATGTGTGGCTATACTTACCTACACCACTTTCATTCACATTGTGGCGTAGTTCCCTTGTATGAAGGGCAAACTTGACGTCTTCTAGAGTAATGATATGTTTTCCAACAACAAATGATTGAACAAATTTTTCATATGATGACAACAAAGATACCAACAAAATCAACGCAACATCCTCGTCCTCAATCTTAACATCAATATTACACAAATTTAGAAAAATTGTGTTCAAGTGATATGCGTGCTTACGAAGTTCCGTACCTTCTTGCATGTGGAGGCTGAATAGACATTGCTTTAGAAACAACTTGTTGGTAAGAGACTTCGTAATATAGATGTTCTCCAACTTCAACCGTAGTTTGGTTGCGGTATCTTGATCCGAAACCTCACATAAGACATCATTTGCGAGACACAACATGATGGTCAAATGAGCCTTATCCTCCTAAGTGACCATCTTAACAACATCGTCCTTTTTCTTATCGGATTTCTTCCTTGACAACGGCCCCATAAGCATTGTTATTTTAGCAATGCTCGCATCTTGATCTTTCACATACTGAAACTATTCCTCCCTATGAACTTGTCGATCTTTGTGTTGAAAAAAGATATCTTTCTCCAGGATTATAGAAAATCAAAGAACTCAAAGCTCTAATAACATTTTGTTGTGCAGAGTTATTGAGAAATAACAAAAATTTTACAAACAAGAAAGACGACATACATAGATTTATAGTGATTCACCCAATAATGACTACATCCACTTTCCAGACATATAAACAAATAAAAAATAATTGGAGGCAAAGAACACGCTACAATATATAAACTAAGGAAACCCTAAGTTATACTTGTACGTCAAGTATAAGTATAAAACTTGACCATGATAACAACCCAATTCAAGGTATATCAATAGTTTTGATGCATAGACCTTAAGTGGTCATTAGAGTCATTGTCCATCGTCTTTTTCCGATTGTTGATTTCCTATCTAATTAAACCGGATATATTCATTTGTTTACCACTATTTAATTTCAGAACCAAAAGAACCCGTACATAAAAGTTCAATTTTCTTCTCCCCTAATTGTTCTCTTCCCAGGTTTAATGTGTAAACGATATCCGGTTACTTTTCGGTCTATCCTAAAAAAATTAGTCATAGTTGAGATTTTATCAGAAGAGGATGTACAAGATCTTGGTACGGTGGTTACAAAAAATTGTTCCTTTTCCTTCATAAAGTTCATTATTTTGTAATGATGTGACTAAGTTTGAATGTTAAAGGACATAAGTTCAAATGTCAAAACGAAAGTATATTTTGTTGTCCAAAAAGGTTCGACCAAATCCGATTTACGTAGCCGTATTATTATATATTTCAATTTTGACATTATATATTTATAAATTGAAATATAAATTTTTATTTTTATGTAGAGCCAATATAATGTTAATCGGAAAAAATTTTAAACATTAATTATGTTTTGATAAATATATGTAAAATTTATAATTATAGTCTTGAATAATCAAATTAAAGTAGATAAAAATTATGGTGATTTCTATTTAGTTAATTTTCATGATATCTACGAATAATCTATTAGAATACATTATTATCGTAACATATTTGTGATTATAACGTTCATATACATATATTAAATTAATGTTTACACATTTTATTACTAATATTGCAGAACAATGATCTCAAATTACACGCACATACAATTACAGCAAAATATCACCATTATAGTTTTAAACTATTTATTAAAATTTTCTACTCAATGTCAACCTTTATGAAACAATAGTCGTGAAAGGGCTAAAGTAGTTTATGAATAAAAAGGAACATTATTTCAAGGTTTAATTCCCCAGCAGCTTAAACAATTGATGGTCTTCCTATGACAGACATACAATTAGTTTATTGGCAAGCAGGCAAGGGAGAACCACAAAGACACTTATTATGCAGATATGACGTCTCATCAAAGCCACTCATTTCGCCGCCGGTTGGAATCTTGCCGCACAACCGATTGTAGCTGACATTTAAGGACCCCAAATCAGAGAGATTCGCTAAGCTTGGTGGCAAGCTACCGAATATCTCATTGTGACTCACATCCAAAGAGGTCAAACCCGTGGCCGAATCCAATTCAACATTTGACATGTTAAACGACAACTTATTCCTCGACAGGTTCAGCGTTCGCAAGGTGTTAGTAGCGTTACTAAGCAGAAATGCAGCGTCTCCGGTCAATTGGTTTCTCGACAGATCGATATTGGCAAACCGCCCATTCGCCATCGACGTTGGAATTGCTCCGGAGATCATGTTATGGGACAACAACAACCACACACCGGAGTTCCTAAATGTAACAATATAAACTATTATTTCAATATATACATAGGACCGTCCAATGATATTCGAAGACTCTGTGTGACCGTGTCAACGTTTTTGAGATAAAAGTATTATAAAATAGAAAAATAAAAATTAGAAATGAGATTTGAGCTCTTAATCACTTACATTTAATATTGAGCTTCAACCATTATAGCAATTATATATATATATACCAAAATTAAATATTATAAGCTATACCAAAATTAAATATTATAAGCTAAAAAATAAATATTAGGGTACTATGTTGTTGGACTTAATGAGACCTTTTGTTGGACGGATATATATATATATATATATATATATATATATATATATATATATATATATATATATATATATATTATATCTGGAAATAAACGCGTACCTGAAAGAGCCGAAGGCGTCGGGGATGGGGCCAGAGAGCATGTTCCTGCTAAGGTCGATGGAGCCGATGGAGGGGGCGAGGGCGAGCTCCGGAGGGAGGGAGCCGGAGAAGCGGTTGAAAGAGAGGTAGAGGAGTGAGAGGCCCCTCATGTGGCTGAAGAAGGTGGGGACTGGGCCGGAGAGGGAATTCCAGCTGAAGTCGACGTACGAAAGGTTTTGGAGCTTGGAAATCGATGATGGGATTGTGCCGGTGATGTTCATCAGTTTGTGGAACCGTAGGAGAGTCAGTCCCGACAGGTCTCCGACGGCGTCCGGTATGACGCCCGATAAGTAGGATGACGGGATTCCGTCGACACCTAGAATGGACAATTCAGACACACGGTGGCTGACGGGATCGCACTTCACTCCGTTCCAGTAACGACAACAATCGTTATTTGGGTTCCATGAGCTGAACCTGTTATTAAAGGATCTGTTTATGGCTAACAGCGCTCTCTTGTCTTCAGGGTGGCAATGCTCCTTCACGGTACCTGCTGCGGCGACGATGGTTAAAATTAGCATCACGTGTAAAACTCTAAGGTAGCCGTTATTCATCTCCATTTCTTTTTTTTTTTTTGTGGATTTATTTCTTGATATGATGTTGAAGCGATGCAAACATATTATTATATAGTGTTCGAGTATGCATGGCAGTCCTATTCAGCGTGCTTTTGTCGATCGTTGATCTTACAAGTGAGTATTATTTTATTGGGAAGTGGCTAATACATGCATTTGTAATATATGCGTGACAACTGTGGTGATAATTGGCGGGCGGCTTGACCAGTCTAGAAAGGTGAGCAGTGGGTTCATCTTTGGCGACGCTCGATTTCACCGTCTCTTTGAACTCGGTGAACATTTATGGTTCACGTCAGTAATCCCAAACGTATGTAGGCAGGGCCGGCCTTGGAGATTTGAGTGACCAGAGGAACAATATTTTTGGTACCTCTAGCTACTTAACTAAAAACAATTAGATAAAGTTTATATCAATTTTAATTGTGTGCGAGTTATATTAATCTTTTAAAATTTCATCGTAATCACAATGAAAAATAAGGATAGTGAAGAAAAATATTAAGATTGAGGGTGATTTTGTATATATTTTCATTCTACGTATGTCAAATTTTCTTGGGCTAATTAGGTAAGTAGGCTTTTTTGGGTTTTTGATTTAGTAACTAGGATTTTTAAGTTTTTGGTTAAGTAAATATACCCCAAATAAATTTTTTTACCGTCAAACATTATCCTCTCACCAACCCTAATCTCCAACTCCATGACCGTCTTCATCTTAGCCCAGTTGAGATTTCATCTTCCCCTTTCTATAACCTTACTCTCCATCTCACACGGATCTCTCCTTCAACCTCCCTCGTCCTCCTGCACTCGACAACAACACCGGAGTTGTCGCCGCTCCTCAGAAACCTTCTTCAACCTCCCTGTTCCGATATCCCTCCTCCTCCCTCAGAAACCTTCTTCAATCTTCGAGTGATACCGAAAGAAATGGCCCGAATCGAAGTACCGAAAATTGTGGCTATCTGCTATCTTCTCCACTCCCTACCTCTGCACAATACCCCACCCATGGCGATGCCGAAGATCTGGACGACATTGAAGAGCTCATAGTCGTAGATGAGCAAGAAGAGGCGCAGCAGCACAAGTACCATGTAAATGGGGTAACACCGTCTCCTTTCTAGCTTAGTGTGATATCGTTTGGTAATTAGAGAAAGTAATCAGTACACAACTTAGATTCTAATTGTATAAATCATGTGCATGATTAGATCATAATCTTATCCACCCAAAAGCAATGGACCGATTGGTAAAGCTACATCTAGGGAAGAACAAAATGATTATTCACAAAAATTTGTGGATACTGGGATGCGTCCTCAGAATTTCATAAGAGAACTTGAGTTTACCAATGTAGATGACTATCCAAAGCTTTGGGAGCTTATCCAAAAGAAAGATGAGAATGTGGTTAAATCATCTAATGCTCCAATGTACTATAAATGTGATCTGCAGGAGTTTGTGCTTTCTCCAGATTATTTTTGGAACCAAGTTTGATATAATTCTAGTTGAACCGCCTTGGGAAGAATATGTTCACCGAGCACCTAGTGTTACAGACGGCATGGAGTCCTGGATGTGTGAAGAATTAATGAACCTTAAAATTGGGAGTGTTGATGGTTTTTGTTTATATTTTTTGTACCCTTAAGTTTTTGCTGCTTAATGGATGTTAGAAATTATGAAAAGAAATTGTGAACTTTTTATTGGTTTATCTGAACTTTTGATCTTCATTGAAGTTTTATTGGTCTCTATAAATTATGTGCATGATTAGATCATAATCTTATCGTGTTGAATCCTTTCTGGCTTATGTACTAGTGATTTCGTTCTGCATTTGGGTAAGATTCGTTTTAAATGAAACAATAACTTGCTGCTACTGTTGATTTTTAACCATTGCTTCCTTTTGAATAGCATAAGAGCATAGTGAGCTGAAGAATATTTGTTGACAGGTCCTCATATCCTTCTACAAATGATGAATAGCATAAGAGCCGAGCTTATGCCTCACTCGCCGATGTTGCTAGTCGGCTTAAGGAGCTTAGTAGCCCCGTGATGTTTGCTAAGCTTGATGCCGAGAGGTACCCTAAAACGGCTTCGTCTCTACAGATTAAGGGCAATCCTACTCTTCTACTGTTCTCCAGTGGATCTTGCTTGTTTCATTTCAATTGTAGTGGTTTCTCCAATTCCTTGTGTGGATTTTGAGTCTTCTAGCCTCTGTTATAATATGTAGAATTGTAGCTCCAAAATGATTGCTACCCCTGCTAGGTTAAATTGATATTCTAGTATGATGAAAACTTCTCGTATTATGAAATTATAGTATGATGAAAAATTTTGGTATTATGAAATTCTGGTATGATGAAAAATTCTGGTATGATGGAATTCTGGTATGATGAAAAATTTTGGTATTATGAAATTCTGGTACGATGAAAAAATTCTGGTATGATGAAAAATTCTGGTATGATGAAATTCTGGTATGAAAATTTTCATAATACGAGAATTTGACAATAATTTCTGGTATATTTACTTAACCAAAAGAAAATAATAAAAAAAATAAAGTTGCCAGTTTCTTGTATTACAATTTATAGCATTACAATTTATAGTATTACAATTTCTGGTATCATAATTTCTGGTATCATAATTTCTGGTATTACAATTTATAGTATTACAATTTCTTGTATTACAATTTCTGGTATTACGATTTTTGGTATTATAATTTCTGGTATCATAATTTCTGGTATCATAATTTCTGGTATTAGGCTCTTTTCGTATGATAATTTCTGGTATGAAATTTCTGGTATGAACTTTTCGTATGAAATTTCTGGTATGAAATTTCTGGTATGAACTTTTCGTATGATAATTTCTGGTTTTAAAAATTCTGGTATGAGAAATTCCGGTATGAGAAATTTAGCCCAGAAAATAAAAAAGAAAATAATAAAAAAAAAGGCAAGAAAAATAATAAATAAAAAAAAACAAATTCAGTAATTAAAAAATTAAAACTTATACTTATATAACAAATAACAAACATTATTTATTCCTTTCTTTCTAAATAGAAGGGTTAATAATTTTTACCTACTATTAAATGAAAGTGGTAAAAAATTTGGGGTACACTTTTTTAAACAAAAACTCAAAAAAGCCTAGTATGTCAAATTCTCCCAATTTTCTTTGTTTGGAAAAATATTTAGGAAAATGGAGGGAAAATTATATAGATTATTAATTTTACAAACATATAATAAATCAAAATTGAAGATTACACAAAAAAAAAAGAATAAATAAGGAGAGTAAAAAGACAATTATAATTTATTGTTGGGTTGAAAAATATCTAAGGCATTTATAACACTTTTTTAAGTCTAATGATAATTAAAAACTAAAAACTGAGCATAAATAACTCTTGAGGAGAGAGAATTTTTAGTCGGGAGTAAGGAGAGGGAATGAAGAATAGACTTAGCATCTTTTTTTTTTGGTAATGAATACGGAGGACTATCGCCCTGACCGTAATTTTATTCGTAAAGAAAATAACTAACAATGAATAGCCCGACGGGTCGCAACTCCGCGGGCATTGTTCTTCAAAAGATGAACTAAAGAAACAGGGGGGTTCTGGATAAAAAAATAACCAACAGGATAGGATGAAGCAATGGATGCCATATGATCGGCAGCGGCATTAGCTTTCCGGTAAATGTGTCGGATTTGGACGATCCAATTCCTACTAATGAAGCCTTGGCATGTTGATACCAAACTGAAGAGCGGGTGATAGTGGGGGACGGACCGGGTCACCAGATTAACGACCAACTCCAAGTCAATCTCGACGATGACTCTACGAAAACCCTTTTCCCAAGCTTGGTAAAGGCCCATGGTAAGACCCCAAAGTTCCGCCATTGGAACCGAACCGGAACCAATATTCATAACATACCCGCATAGCCATTGACCATACTTGTCTCTGAACAGCCCCCAACAGACGCCAACCCAACGGCTCTCCATACAGAACCATAACAATTAAGTTTCCACCCCTCCGAGGGAGCACACTAGTGAATATCCACGTTAATGGTAGGTCTAGGAGCCTTAGCTCTTTGAAAGCGTTGCATGGCTAGACTTATACTATGGACGTAAGATTTAATCAAAGACACCCTATTGCTGGGTATCGTCGAGCCTCGAAAGACACATTCATTTCTCCATTTCCAACAGTACCAAACCGTAACTGCAAAGTAGACATTCCATGGAATATCTTCAAGTGTAGTAGCGGTGCATGACAAGTTACTTCCAACCCAGACCGAAAAATCTTGGGAGAAGAAGTCAGCCGAGAGGTCCGGGGGTAGTAGTAAGTTCCAACTATGAGCAGCTATCGAACAGTCCCGAAAAATATGAAGAGCAGTTTCGGGAATACCCATACAAATTCTGCAGCTACTGTCGTTAGCGAGATGACGATGTGTACGTTTCGCATTCGTAAGTAACCTACCATGCACAAAGATCCACAAAAAGGATCTGATACGTTCCGGGACAGCAAGTGACCATATAGTAGAGAAGATTGGGCCGAGGCTATCAAGTCTGGGAACAGCCTGCACAACCGCATCGGTAACTGAAGAAGACGTAAAACTACCATTGGAGGAGAGCCTCCAAGAGATAGAATCAGCCAAAGGAGCTTCGGCGGACAAGGGGCTGTCATGATCGATTGTGGAGGCGCCAATGGCTATGCGTGCCATATTACAAAGAACCTGGGACGGGAGAAAGGAGCTAATACGGTTCCAGTCCAACCCCATGCCGTCAATCCAATACTCCCTAACACAGTCAGATAGCGAGGCATCAGAAGGCAAACAATCCGACGTAGAAACGAGAGTAAAATCGCTACACCACAGATCCGTCCAGAACCGGGCATGGCGACCATCAGCAACCACCCATTTGACGCCCAATTTGAGAATGTGGGCCTTGCCCCAAATCAAGCCCTTCAGTATAAAGGAGCCCTTCTTATGTTCATTGCAATCCAAAAACTGCCTAATGTTATGGAGGCCATATTTTGCTGTAAGTAGCCCAACCCAAGGTGCTCCACCACTTTGTGTAAATCTCCAAGCAAGTTTGCCCAGCCCAATATCGTTTGCAAAGGCGCAAGATCGAATGCCCAGCCCTCCCCGAGCTGTGGGACTACATACATCATTCCAAGCAACGAGATGAATTCTCTTGTGGGTCTCATTGTCTCCCCATAAGAAAGAATGACATAAGCTATCAATTTGATTACATAATGACCTCGGCAACCTAATGACTCTTGTAATGTATGACGGATAGGAACACAAGACCGATTTCACAAGGGTAATCCGATCGGCAAAACTCAGTAAACGCCCCTTCCATGACGCCAACTTAGCCTTAGTCTTGTCGACCAGGAAGCTGAAATCATTTCTACTCAGACGAGAATGAAGGATCGGAAAACCAAGATACTTTCCGAAATCAGAGACAATGTTGAAGCCCGCAACGTCTTGAATATCCTTTCGAAGCTCAATGTCAACGTTCGGGGAAACGGTGATGTGTGATTTTACTAAGCTGACTTTAAGACCAGATGCATTGCAGAAATCTGACAGACATTGCTTAATGATATTGATACTGCTTACCGATGCCTCAACAAAGAGCACAATGTCGTCAGCAAAGAACACATGAGAGACACCAAGACTGCCACGTGAAACTTTGATAGGGAGCCAATGATTGGACTCAACAAGCTGCTGAATCCCATGCCCTAACCTCTCCAAGCACAACACAAACATATAAGGCGATATGGGTTCACCTTGGCGAACACCTCGCGAAGGTACAAACCGGTCCATCATTTTGCCATCCCACAAAATTGACATCGAATGCGATCTGAAACAAGCGGATATCCAGTTTAACCAAACCGCCGGGAGACCTAACATATTGCAAGTTTCCTCCACAAAGTCCCAAGATAGCCTATCATACGCTTTCTCGAGGTCGATTTTGATTTCCATCCACTTCTTACCATTCTTTTTACGAGCAATTGAATGTACTAACTCTTGGACGATAATAACGTTGTCTTCTATCATTCGCCCCGGAATGAAACTGCTTTGGAATGGGCTTACCAACGTATTCATGAGAGGCTAGAGTCGTGAAACCAAAAGGTTTGAAATGAGCTTGTATTTAACGTTGCACAAACCGATGGGCCAAAAATGAGACATATGTTCCGGGCTATTTCTTTTGGGAATCAGGGAGATCAAAGTGTTGTTAGTGCCATCAGGGAAGATACCAAAAACGAAGAACTACTTAACAAACTCAAGGACGGCCGGTCCTATAGTGTCCCAAGAGCATTGAAAGAAGATAGCGCTAAACCCATCCAAACCCGGAGCTTTGAGGGCCGGCATCCCAAGGATACATGTCGTAATTTCCTGGTCAGAGAAAGGTCTGCAAAGGAAAGATGCAACTTCCTGATCAAGCGCCGGAAAGTTAGCAAAATAAGTACTTGTCGGTTGCATCGTCTCAGGCACGGGCGAGAACAGATATTTGAAGTAGTCCCTTGCAGTTTGTCTTAACAATGCATGGTCCGAGACCCACATGCCATCATCATTCTTCAAGCACTCGACCCGGTTACCCCTCCTGCGAACCATAGTGCTCACGTGGAAAAAAGTAGTATTTCTATCTCCTTCAACAATAAACTTTTCTCTTGATTTTTGAAGCCAAAGCGCTTCCTCTTGATCTAGTACTAGATCGAATTCGGTTTGAAGAGACAAGTGAAGGTCTATCAACCCTTGGGACATGTTATTCTCAATCTCCGATTGTACAGCTGCCAATCTGTCGAATAACAACTTTTTCTTTATCTCAATTCTACCGAAAGATAACTCATTCCACCTTAACAATCTGGACTTAAGGGTCGAGAGAGCTCGACAAAGATTATTATCGTCAGTAGTCCACCCATCGGTAACCACATTCTGGTATTCAGGGTGAAGGACCCATGCAGCCTCAAATTTAAAAGGACGCCGAGCCTTATTGAAGCAACGTACAAGAAAGAATTGAAGAAGCAACGGGTTGTGATCAGATGACAAGGATGGGAGATGTCTGACAGAAGCTTAGGACCAACATTGGCGTGCAATCCCATTCATAAATACACGATCCAAGCATTTCGATATTATGAGGTCAGGACTGATACCTCTATTCCAAGTGAACCTGGGACCGCTGAACCCCATATCGATCAAGTGAGATCTATCAACCCAGGTCTGAAATACTTAAGTATCCGGAGAAATAGACACAAACGTCCCACCAACTTCACTACTTGACAACACGCAGTTAAAGTCGCCACCCACTATAGCAGGGCCGCTGCATGTGTTGATAGCTTCCGAAAGTAAGTCCCAGCACCCAGCACGTCTATGAGGTAGATCGAGATGGGTGTTTTCAATGATAACCACTTCGTGGATGAAGTTTAGTTGTTTGCCCTTAATAGTTACTGAGAGATTAGCGGAGTTCCAGAGCATCCAGATTCCACCTTCAAAACCAACAACATCAACTCTTGCAAAATCCGTAAATTTAGATATAAGACAGACTTCATCAGCGGTTGTACCGGAGATCTTGGTTTCAAACAAAAAAAGAATGTCAATTTTATGACGGTTTATCATGTAATTCGAGGACTTGCGGAACCGTCTATTTCCCGCACCCCTACAGTTCCAGAATAGTGTATTCATTTGGAACCATTCTGAGAGACAGGCCTAGGTGACATGGTGGTGGTTGAACATACTTGGGCATCCCTCATGTGTATGTCCGGTCCGTCCGGGGGAATGGGAACAGGAGTGGATACCGGAGCAATTGAATCGATCTCCATATGAGGTGATACATCAGAACATTTGCCTTCAAGCGGCTGGTGTACGCTGTGTTGGGAAGTCGACACCGTCTGAGTATTGGTAGTCTGAAGTGTAACCCTAGTTGGAGGAGTATGATCTTTTGTTGAAATTGAGTTTGACGTGGGTACTGTCTCCATAGGCTGACCATTGGGCTTCGTAACAATCTCGGGGCCCACAACTTTCGCCCGTTTAGGATGCTTTTGTAACGAACTAGGGTTTTCCAAAAGGCTGACAGTTGCTGACGTCGCGGGTGTGTTATGATTGGTATTAATCTCATTACTCACAGAGACAACGACGGCTGTAACGTTTTTCCTGTAACGGCAGGTGCATTAAATACTTCTTTCGGGACAGGAGAAGGACTATCGTCGTCGGTAGTAGCGAGTGCCTGAAACTGGTTCGGAGTCGGGACTAATCGGCGTTCCTATGGAGAATTGGTAGGGTGTGTACGTGATCTTCTTGGGTTCGAATTACTATCATCCATGGCCCGAGGAAAGCAGGTTCAACGCCTTGGGTGTTAAGTTGCTCAGTTTGGGCCATTTGTGGTTCACGATTCTGACTTTGGCCTTCGACATCAATACCAACAGAGTCGCCTTGGGGTTCATTAGATACGGGTTGAGGACATCTTTCTACTCCGTGCCCGTATAGCCCACACCGGTGACAGATTGAACTTAAACCCTCATATTCCACATGGACACGAGTGTCACCGATGAGTATGGTCCATATGAGTGGTCTATCTAGTTCGAGTTCGATGCACACCCGCACGAATTTACCTCGAGTAGCATACAACGTATGTAGGTCAACCTTCAGAGGAGTTCCCAGCGCCGAAGCAAGGCCATAGAGGAGGACGCCCTCATCGTACAATTGCATAGGAAGGTCCGACAACCGAGCCCAAGCAAAGATAGAGCGTAATGTGTCGTTGTACGGATTGAAATCCACCGACCATGGTCTCACAGTGATATAATGCCCGACAATTTCCCATGGACCATCCGTAAGAGCTCTCATAAAACTTCCTCTTGGTCAAAACGAACAGCATAAAATCCATTGGGCAAGTCGAGTATTGTCATCATTCCCGTAGGCATCCAAAGTTGATATAGGCGTTTTTCGAGTAACCGAAAGGCCACATTCCTTCCAAGTACCTTAACTATGACGGCTTTCTTCCATTTCTCCGACAGGGCTTCTATAACATCGTCGTCTATTTCCGCTACCGGTAAACCATTCACTCCCTCCGGGAAAGAAATTCTCATTCTTCGAGACTCAATGAGCGAATCGCAACACAACGGAGCAGCAGTAGGAGTGACAGTACCGACAGCAGCAGCATAGGTCTTTGGGTCTGGAGGCTTATCTGGTGGGACAAGGGTAGGAGCAGATGTATTTGCCGGCACCGGAATAGAGGAGGTGGTCGCCATAAAAGAGAATTGTCATAGACTTAGCATCTAAAAGCAATTAAAAAGTAGGCATTTATAACCCTAATTAATTTTGCTGGATTATAAACTTTACAGTGTTATTTTTTTTTGGTATGCTCTTAATTAACTTTACAGTGTTATTGGTGCCCTGGGCTGCAGCCCAATAACAGGATCAACACTAATTGCAGGTGTAGTTGAAGATGCTTTAGTAGTTAAAATAAGTAGCTGGTTGAACTAATCGATTTATTTTGATAAGTTTATTGTTCAGGAAATACAAGCTTATTCAAACTCATAGAAACCTATGCGAATAAAAAATGACTCCCCAAAACCCTAAAATATGCCCAGAGAACGCGCCTCACGCGCCTTGCAATCCTCTAGAGTCGCCGCCACCAAATCGAAGCCTTGATAAACCGAAATCGTCGATTCTTAGATCTGAAAACTTCGACTCTCTCGCTTGTGCTCTTCTACTTCTATGCACAATTATCCTCTCAATAACTCCTAAGCTCCAAAATTCTAACCATGGAAATAAATGGTTCATGTGTTTTAATGGCAAACTGAACAGGAAGAAAAAAGAGCATGAAGTCTCTGCCTAGTGGCGGCTAGGAAGAAGGAGATCCACCACTATTTCTCTCCGGAATCGGCATTTTCCCTCTTTGGCTTTTTTGAAGCTTTTATTCCTCCTATGGTCAAGAAAGAAAATCAGATGGAGAGCTTTCACATGAGATTTCGGCCAATTTCCAACAAGTAGATTGGGGAAAGGCAATATGAGATTTTCGATGGTACCTCGATGGCCTCAAGTTGGTTATTGCTACGGGATGTATAAAGGGATGCTAATTGGCCTCTCCTTGGTGGGGTTGTGGACGAAAAATCCTTAATCTGGGAGGAAGCCGACCATCGATAAGAACGCTATTATAAAGGCATCTAGAAAAATTTCATGTGTTAGAGATCTATTTCAGATTTGCGCCCAAAGAGGTAAATCTCCATACTCCGTCAGTAATTGTAGACTAGATGTTTCTCACTTGTATTTGGAAGTCCTAGATCTGAGAACAAATAGTAGCACAAGGCTTGGTATGCTCAATGTTGATTTAAAGGTTGAACTCTTTGATAGTATAAGATGTGATACTAACAACCCATGTTTCTTAAATGAGAACAAAATTATTCAGACTAAAACATCCCATCTCCTACATGTGATTTCTTTTTTTTTTGGTGAGAAGGAGATTCGGTGGTCCCTAATTGTGATTTTTAATTCCAACTTTCCCTACAATTACTCTTTCAAAACAAAACGCTTGTTAAGGGAACAAAAGACCTCAAGCAAAGAAGTAGTATGTATGATTTACATACCTGCACAATTGAATAGTGAAGTAAAGTATGATGATGAACAACAAGGTAGGAATAACAATACTGAATCTTTGAACAATGGGTGGCTGCTGTAGTCATTTTTTTGCAGAGTCCTTTCGGCTTCTTGTTCAAATTGAAAAAAGAACAAAGAAATGATGAATAAAAAATCCCCTTTATGTGGTGGTATGCCGCCATTACTGGACTCAGAATAGATCTCTTATAAATTATATGTTGAGGGACAAAGAGAAGTTAAGCCCTTCGGGGGCCAAATCTTAAGAAATCTTTTGGATAATTTGCTGTTTCACCACATTCAAAACAAGTCAGAACTTTAGTTTTCTTATTAGAGTTAGAAAACTTACCTCGAGGCCTTGATGTTCGCGGATATTCTTTGTTGTTTACAAATTGTTTCTTTATTCTAAGAATATTCGCGAGTCCAAGTTGTTCGATCTTAATGTCAGATTCTTTGTGTTGGATGGGAGCTCTCTATCTTCTTCACCAAGAACCATCTCGTGTGTGATGAGTTTTCCAAGGAGGTCATCAAGAGGAAGAGTTGAGAGATTCTGAGCTTCTTCGATGGTAGTCATCTTTGGTCCCCACTTAGCTTTAGGTAAGCTCCTTATAACCTTCCTAACTTTTCTTCGTTTGTGAAGATCTTTCCAAGTGAGTCCAGGTTGTTCACGATCTCAGTAAATCTTGTAAACATTTCTTTGACTGGTTTGTTTGGATTCATCTTGAATAGCTCATATTGTCTAAGAAAGATGCTAATCTTTGTTTCCTTGACTTGACTTGTTCCTTCGTATGTGACAACGAGTTTGTCCCATATTTCTTTTGCACTCTTGCACGATGAGATGCGGTTGAAATCATTTGCATCTATTCCAAAGTAGAGTAGGTTCATGACCTTGTAGTTCTTTGAAACACTATCCAAGTCGGCTTGTGTGAAGTCAACTTACTTCTTTATGACTTGGACACCTTCAACTGTGGTAGTTGGAACTTTGGGGTCATTTTGAATAATGTTCCATAGTTCTATGTCTTGATCTATAATGAACATGCGCATTAGTGCTCTCCAATGGGCAAAGTTGTAGCCACAGAAGAGTGGTAGTCGAGATCAGGATTCGTGATTAGTCTCACTTATGGTTAAATCAAAGTACGTGAGTCTAGCTCTAATACCAATTGAAGAACCGTTAGGTGAATATAAAGGATAAAGATACTATAGAAGGGGGTTGTAAAGAGAGTGGGAACTTTTCGGAAAAACCTATCTCAAGGCTTTGAAACTGATTTCAAAGGCCTTGATGTCGATATGAGCTCTTTGTGACACACTTTCATTTCAAGGGCTTTGAAACTGATTTCAAGGGCCTTGACTTTGTAAACCTGCAAAACTGTTCGCTCAAAAGTGTGTGCGTTAAAGTATTAAGTTTATAAAATTGAAATCAAAGCAAAGCGAACACGCAGTGTACCGATCAACGTAGTAAATCAAGAATTTCAGAGTATCGAACTCAGGGATTTGGGGGGAACAAATTCAGTTCATAAAATCGCTAGGAAAATAAAAGCTTTTGTAAAGATTAATTGGAAAAACAACGATTCTACAGATTTAGGTATCCAATTGTGGCAATTGATTCAAGATATTATAAAGATGTATGGACAGAGTCAGGATTGCAAAGGTATATCTAAGGTAGGGAATTGCACGGTGAAGTTCCAAACCCATATGTCTCACCCAAAGGCTCTCACTATAAAGGTTGTTGAGGCTGCAATATAGAAAGGATCAAAGGATAAGAATTACTTTCAAATACCCATGCCCAAACCCAAGGGAATAAAAAATAAGCCAAAACGGTTAAGGTTGTGACACTCGAAACCGAAGTAGAGGATGTTGAGTCTTACTACTACCTAGAAAAGGTAAGCCAAGACTAGGTTAAAGCAAATCTTTAACTTTGGATCAAAGCAAAAGCAAAGGACGCGCGACAGAGGAAAACCACGGTCGGATCTTGAAGAACCACGGTCGTGGAACTCAAGAACATGCCGTGGAAAGCCTCGACGACGAGGTTTCTCGCAACTCTCAGGGTCCAATCTGTTTTGGTTCAATTAATCATCATCTATGCCACAACTATCAACCCTTCACCTTAGAATTGCTTAAGGGTTTTAGCCAAGAATCATCATAATGAAATCCAAAATCAAATAATAAAAAGAAAAAGGTAAAACCTTGAAATCTCAATAATAAACTCAAAACAAATGTCAATCAAACACAATAATCGTAACTTGCGTTCAATGGATGTAAAACAAGGTAAGAATCTCTCACAAATCTCAAGGAACAAAGAAGAACAGGATGTCAGTCCGCCTTCAAGATGAAACCCTAAGACCTTTTCCAAGTACACAATCTTCAAGTGCGTACTTCTCCAAATCTTCCTTCTACGCAATAAAATCTTTCGAAATCTCTCTAAGCAGTGACTCGAAGTGTCACTGGATGCAAGATGTCTGTTTTCCTCTTTTCTTCAACCTTCTTATAGGAGAAAAATAGGGTTACAAAAGCCCAATAACCGCTGCTGACGTGGCAAATATGACACGTGGCGACCTTTACAAGAACCACGGCCAAGAGCATTTTTCCACGCCCGTGGAACCATCGTGGAATGGCTTCCTTGCTCTCGATATGATTTTCCATGACCTCAATAAGTAAACCACGGCCGTGGTTCCTTCATGTTTGGCCGTGGAAACTTTAAAACCTTCGTGAAAGCTTTTGTTTTGTAAATTTCTAACAATGCTCCTTCCTTAGCTTTTCCAATGCATCCTCTTGATGCCTAGCATGATCAAGTACTCCTACTTACTCCATTTATGCTCCAAACCAAGCCTTTATTCACCTAAAAACACAACAAAGCTTGTGTAGATCTCTATACCAACATACTAGGTGAATGTGCTCATAAATACTTCAAACTCATATCCATATACACAAAAGAAAGGGAAAAACAACCAAAACAGATGCCTAAAATATGGTCATATTTCATGCTATCAAAATACCCCATACTTGCCTCTTGCTTGTCCCCAAGCAAGGTTTTCAAAAGCTAGAACACAAGATAGAATGAAATATGAATGCAAAACAAGGTAAAACAATCTTTTTGGTATTGTGCTTCTAATCAATAAATCACCCTCAAATCTTGCTTCATGTCTCCTTGAAAAACTTCTATGTACATAAATCAAATCAAGCAAGAGAAACCTCATATATTGCATAAGCTTCAAGACAAACATCATAACCCAAAGCAATGTCAAAATCAATCATGTGAAATTCCAATTTAGATCACCAAGCCAAACAACATTCCAAAGATCTTAAGGACTTTCAAGTAAAGGTCAAGAAACGTGAATATGTGGGATACATATAAGGGAATGTGGTGCACAAATCCGGAAAAAAGAAAAAACACAAACTCTTTTCGTTTTGCAAACTTGAGCCAACCACCATTGAGAGCTTTGTTCTCCTTTTCAGCAAAAAATTCTTTTTCAACTTTACTTTTTTGGAAGTATGGACAGCGGTGCACAAAAACCAAAGCTTATGAGATTGGGGATTCTCAATTTCGAGATGCCTCAAACCCTTGATGCACATACCATAATCCGTTAGGAATATCGCTCAATCCGACTTTTGCACCCAGATATGTGAATGGTGCCGAGTTACTCATCATCATGATTGACTTCCCCAAACCTATTTTCTATACTTTGAATGCACAAATTTCTTTCATGGCCCTCCTACATCAAACATGCCAAAATTCACACTCTTCCTAATTCCCGGATAGGTAAAGGTGTCTTAATCATTTCATAAAGAAGTGCAAGAACTTATAATGTGATTTCAACCTTCATTCCTCAATATGATTTAAACAAAAACTTTCACATTATGAAACTTGCAAGAAGATCAAACAATACATTCAATTTCTTCACAATTCACAACTTAATTCAAGCACATAAACGTCATCAAAAATTCAATCCACAAGTAGATTCATCATAGAGGTCATTTCCAATCCTAGAAGCACAATACTTTTCAAAAATTTTCAAATTTTTATGTTTTTTTTCAAAGCTAAAAAAATAATGCAATAAGGAAACGTGTGACAATAGAAAGAAAGATGCAAGTGTTCATGGATAAAGCAAAGCAAATGTATCGAGTTATTACATCAACGAAGAGTCATACCCCACCCCATACTTAGAATACACATTGTCCTCAATGTAAGAAAAAAAGAAAAGAAAAAGATCTAAGAAATCTCACGAAGGTGGTGGTGTAGCTTGAACCATGCAAATCATCTCATGACATAGGAGGCGGTGGTGGGTAGGGGAAGAAGTTGGGGTGGAATGGACGCCCAAACTGCTGCTGGTAGACATCATAGAGGATCCTCGCATTTTCCTTGCGCTCTTCTTCTTGATCGTCAAAGTGAGTCTCAAGAGCATCCATCCGCTGCGTAACTCCGGTAAGCCACTCCGGCTGCTGGTCCATCCATGCCGGTCGCTACTGCATCCACTCCGGTAGCGCTCCTATCCAAGCTGGAGGAGCGCCCATCCAAGACGGCTGCAGGTTCATCCAGGCTGGTGGACCCTCCATCCACGTAGGACGCTCACTTACACTAGCACGTCTGGAAGAGGAAGAAGCGGAAGGCCGCTGGTGGTAAGTGGATCTCCTAGAAAGCTCTTGGAAATCTGCCGGCTGACCTAGAAAATCTCCAAAAGCTCGTTCAGCACCTCCCATTTCTGGGAACTCATCACCTCCCATCTCCACATCAGCAGTACCATCATCATCATCATCTGCGGCGGGTACCTTATCGGGAATGTAGGGTGGAGCTCCTAACCGGTTTGCATGCATAGGAACGAATGTAGCCTCCTAATTCTGCCGGCTAGTCCTAAGGGAATAATCAGAGCTCCATGGGATACCTCTACCTCCCTTGTCTTCTCAAGGCATGGAAGCAAAGGGTGGACCTCGGTGGCGGGGAATCAAGAGCCCCCTAGTCATAAATCCTTGAAGCCCCAAAGGCCTCGCAGCAGCAACCATCTCACAAGCAGAAAAATCAATCCCGAACTATTTTGCAATGTAAGTCACAATCCCTCCATAACCAATGTTTCCCGCTGATTTGTTCTTAATCTTACTAAGGGTGGAGGCAAGCATAGTGGCACAATCCGGAAAGTGACCGGCGATCATACAATAGAGAATGAAAAGCTCGTCAGCCTTCATCTTTTGGGTAGTTTTGGTCCTTCGGAAAAGGCACTCGGATAGGATCCTATGGGCTATCTTGAGGGCAAGGTGGTAGATAATCTTCGCTTTCGAGTCGGCCGGTTGCCAACGGTCCTCATGGCCTACAATCATAGCAATCTCTCCCAAAAACTCTTTAGCTCTAACACCTCTAGGGAATGTCCCATTGAACGTATCAACAAACCCAAACAATGCTCCAAACTGAGCAATAGTCAAATGGTAAGTATGATCCATCAATCGGAAGGATACCGTTTGGTTAACAGCGCTATGCTCAAAGGAAGTGATGAAATCCCTCGTAATCTCCTCATATGCATCTTCCCTAATGCTAGCAAACAAAGTCAATCCAACCCTGTCTAACATCCATCTCAAATCCTCAACAACAAGCAACTCCTCAAGTTCCTCAAGTACAATGTACCTAGGAGCAATCACCTTGCATTTGTGAATCTTCTCAAAAACTCCTAAATGGTTTTCATGGATGGTAGGAACTCTAGAGGTAGGTGGGACAATGGGAGGGGGTTGGGAAGAGGACCCAACAGCCTTCTGTTTCTTGTTCCGGTTCGATTTCCTTGTTCCAAACATTTTCAACCAAAACCACGACCTCTTCTTCAATTTCCAGGGCCGTGGAACTGTACGACTACCCGTGGAATCTCTCGATTTCACTCAAAAACTCAGCAAATCAACAACAAACACAATAACAGTTGTCCTAAACTACTTCTAAGTTCAATTCCGTTCAGTTCTCCTAAAAATCTTCAAGAAAAACAAATGAAACCAACCAAAGAGAAGATTGAGAGAAAACCTAGAGTTTGGATTTGAAGAAATCCAAATTCACACCCGATTGCTGAATGTCTATGCAGTTTGTTGCTATAATCCTTTGTATAATCAGATTTGCTTCAATTTGGGCTGAAGAATCGTGCAAAACGATTGCCGAACGAAGGAGTACGGGATTGGGGATTTGGCGTGGTTTTGGGCGTGAAGGAGAAGTGGTTTTGTGAGAAATTTGTGAAGAAGAAGAACTTATATAGGCCCGTAAAATTCTTGAAAATCACGGCCTGTCGGGCTGTTCCACGGCCGTGGAAATTGCAGTATGGCCGTGAAAAGTGGTTCTTTTATTTAGCTGCTCTCGACCTAGTTTTCCACGGCTGAAATTAGGCAAACCACGGCCGTGATTTTGTCTTTTTGGCCGTGGAATCCTCTATTCTTTCCAAAATTCCAAGTTTCGTTGTTCTTTCGGCTTTCTTCACTCCTTTTGCTCGTTTCTGAACCCTGACATCCAAAGACACAAACCGACCGGAAGGTATCGACAAAAAATAAACAAAAACATCTACTCTAATCTAATCTAAGAAAGAAAACAAAAACAAAAGCGAGAATGCATTATCTTAGGTTGCCTCCCAAGAAGCGCTTTGTTTTAGGTCCGTATCTAGACCAATCCTTTATGTTTAAGTGAGGACAATCGGAGCGATTTCCTCAGTTTGGAGTTCCGGTGAGTAATTCTTGAGTCGTTGACCGTTCACCTTGAAACTTCCGCACTTCTCACCCCATACTTCAACGGGAAAGAGCCAAAGTCTAGAATTGAAGAGAAGAACAAGGTCTCCTTCTTTGAAGTCTTTTGGAATGATATGCTTATCATGCCAACGCTCCACTCTCTCTTTATAGATTTTGGCGTTCTCATAGGTGTTCAAACGGAGTTCCTCTAATTCATTAAGGTCCAAGATACACTTATCTCCCGCTTCCTTCATGCTAAAGTTCAACTACTTTACAGCCCAATACGCCTTATGTTCCAGCTCCACCGGAAGATGACAAGACTTCCCATACACAAGGTTGTATGGTGTTGTGCCAATGGGAGTCTTGTATGCCGTTCTATACGCCCATAATGCATCATCCAGCTTCAATGACCAATCTTTCCTTGTCTTTAACACCGTCTTTTCCAGAATTCCTTTGATCTCCTTATTATAAATCTCCACTTGTCCACTTGTTTGTGGATGGTACGGTGTTGCAATCTTGTGAGTCACCCCATACTTAGCTAGTAGAGCTTCAAATCGACGGGCTATGAAGTGCGATCCTCCGTCACTAATGATGGTTTGGGGTGTCCCAAACCTTGAGAAAATAGTTCGATTAAAGAACTTAACAACCACCGTTGCATCATTAGTTGGAGAGGCAACAACTTCAACCCTTCTTGAAACATAATCTACAACTAGAAGTATATATTGGTTACCACAAGATGATGGGAATGGTCTCATGAAGTCAACTCCCCAAACGTCAAATATCTCCACTTCTTGGATATTGTTGAGAGGCATTTCGTTCCTCCTAGAAATATTCCTGTTTTTTGACAAGCATCGCAACAAGCAACAAAGGTTTGCACATCCTTAAATAATGTAGGCCAAACGAATCCGGATTGTAATACCTTAGCGCTAGTCTTGTGAGAGCTAGCGTGTCCTCCACAAGGAAGCGAATGACAATGACGAATGACACTTTGCATTTCGTTTTTTGGCACGCATATTCTAATGATGTCATCATGACCTCTCTTGAAGAGTAGAGGTTCATTCCAATAGTATTGACAGACATCCTAAAGAACTTCTTTCTTGTGCGTAGGATAGTCCGGGAGGTGTTTCCTGACAAACCAAATAATTTACAAAATCAGCAAACCAAGGTTCGTTACCTCTAGAAATATGATCGATGCACTCTTCCATTAGATGCAGTTGTTCGTCCGGGAAAGAGTCATCGATAGGCAAGTCGTCACTAGTAGTATGTGGTAGACGACTCAAGTGATCCGCAACATAATTTTCGGATCCTTTCTTGTTACGGATCTCAAGATCGAACTCTTGAAGGAGGAGAATCCACCTAATCAGCCTTGGCTTTGCATCTTTCTTGGCAAGCAAATACCGAATTGTTGAATGATCCGTGTATACGATCACCTTTGCTCCTACAAGATAAGAACGAAACTTTTCAAAGGCATAAACTACAGAAAGTAATTCCTTTTCCGTTGTAGCGTAGTTGAGCTGCGCTTCATCTAGCATTTTGCTAGCGTACTAGATGACATGAGTGCGTCCATCTTTCTATTGTCCAAGCACAACTCCAACAACTACGTCACTTGCATCACACATGACCTTAAAGGGAGGATTCCAATCCGGAGGTTGAATTATTGGGGCTGAGATTAGAGCTTCCCGAATCCTGTAAAAAGCATCCAAACATTCTTTCGAAAATTCAAAAACAACATCCTTCATCAATAGATTAGTTAGCGGTTTAGAGATTTTCGAAAATTCCTTTATGAATCTCCTATAGAATCCAGCATGTCCTAGAAAACTTCTAATCCCCTTCTTTGAGGATGGAGGATGAAGTTTCTCTATCATTTCGATCTTAGCCTTATCAACCTCAATCCCTCGATTAGAGATTAAGTGTCCTAAAACAATGCCTTCCTTAACCATTAAGTGACACTTTTCCCAGTTAAGGACTAGGTTCGTGTTCTCACACCTTTGTAAGACAAGAGAAAGGTTAGCAAGACAATCATCAAATGAGGAACCATAAACAGAAAAATCATCCATAAAAACCTCCATGATTTCCTCAATATACTCCGAGAATATAGCCATCATACACCTTTGAAAGGTGGATGGAGCGTTACAAAGTCCGAATGGCATCCTCCTATAAGCAAACATACCACATGTACACGTGAATGTGGTCTTTTCTTGATCGACCGGATGAAACGGAATCTGAAAGAAACCACTATAACCATCGAGATAGCAAAAGTAAGAATGTTGTGCTAGCCTCTCAAGCATTTGATCAGTGAATGGAAGTGGAAAGTGATCCTTTCTCGTCGCATTGTTCAACTTGCGATAGTCTATGCACATCCTCCATTCCGTCACGGTTCTTGTTGGAATGAGTTTGTTGTTCTTGTTGGCTACAACGGTCATTCCTCCCTTATTTGGGACAACTTGTACAGGGCTCACCCACTTGCTATCGGAAATAGGGAATATGATACCTGCATCAAGCAATTTAAGGATCTCCTTCTTCACGACCTCTTTCATGATCGGATTTCACCGTCTTTGAGGTTGACATGAAGGCTTATAATCCTCTTCCATTAGAATCTTTTGCATACATAAAGATGGTTTAATTCAAGATCCTCTATGGCGTAACCTAAAGCTTTCCTATGTTTCCTCAAAACAATCATAAGCTTTTCATGTTCATCTTCACTCAAATCGGAACTAACAATAACGGGAAACGTAGAATTAGTTCCAAGAAATGTAAACCTAAGATGTATGGGAAGTGGCTTCAATTCCAAAGTTGTTGATGCTTTTGGAGTGTCATGAGGACTGTCCGATATCTCCTTAGAATTCACCAAGGGTGTGGAAGTGTTGGAAGAAGAATCAAGAATGTTCGTAGAGAAAACGGAATATTTCTCAGCATTCTCCAAAACCACGGTGCCACTATTACTTCCACGGCCGTGGAAGGTGTCTTGGAGGCCGTGGAAAGGGGTGTCAATTAAATCTCTGCTCTCGACATAGTTTTCCACGGGTGAAATAGGTGAAACCACGCCCGTGGAAAAGCACGACTGATCGTGGTTTCTAACGTTTTCCGAGCCATCGTACAATTTTTCGAATTCTTCAACTGGCACTTCTTTTAGCTCTTCCAAAGCATCAATCTCAGCATTGCAATCCTCTTCCTCTCCTCTTTTCATGATGCTCATAGTTATGACCTTTTGTAACAGATCTTTGAACAACATCGAACTTACTTCCTCTCTAGATACCTCTTCTTCATAGATGTTGAACATATCCTCCCCCATTGCTAGTTCTTTTGTCAAAGTTAAGAGGACAAATTCAACCTTCTCTTCTCCAATATAGAATGTCAATCTAGCGTTCTTGCAATCAACCATACAGCCGGAAGTTGCAAGAAAAGGTCTCCCAAGTATAATCGGGACCGGACAATCTGGAAGAATGTCAAGCACAACAAAGTCTATAGGAATATAGAATTTACCGAGCTTAACCGGGACGTCTTCAATGATTCCTACGGGTCGAGTAGTGGATCGATCCGCCATATATAATGTCATCTTCACCGGTTTAGGTTCACATAAACTAACCTTCCTACACAAAGCAAGTGGAATGATGCTCACACTTGCTCCCAAGTCACAAAGTGCATCATATGTGACTTCTCCTACTCCTATTGGTATGCAAAATGACCCCAGATCTCTCAGCTTTGGGGGCATCTTTTCTGTCATCGTTTTGATGAGCTCCGAAGATTCCGAACTCATCTTGACTTCTCCGAAGTCTTCCAAATTTCTCTTGTTAGAGAGGATCTCTTTCAAGAACTTCCCATAGGTGGGCATACTTAAAATATCATCACTAAAAGGTATGTTAATATGCAGTTTGCTCATAAGATCAACAAACTTACCGAAATGCTTGTCTAGACGTGTTGTCGCTCTAGATTGCGGGTTGAGGAGGAACATAGATATCTTCGTTCTCCTTCTCCTTTTCTTTCTCCTTTTCAGCCGGGACTTCAACGAACTTGGGCTGCGGATCGGTGGTTGTTGCGCCACTTCTAGCTGTAATCGCCATCACCCTTCCTTTCGGATTGTCCTCCGTCTTTCCAGGAAGTTTCCCTTAATCTCTAGGAACTTCTCCAGCCTTGCTGAATACTTGATTCTCTAAAGCTTTTTGTGCTGTATCAATCCAATTAACGTGACTCTCCATTCCTTGGATCTTTCCCAAGATCGTCTCCAGCAAAACATCGTGTCTATCCTTCTCCGGTTTGCTTGAACTATTTTGTTCTTTATCAATCGAGGTGTTAGTGAAATTTCAGCATGTGAATAGGGATTACCGGAATTTTGTTGGTTGGATCTCCAATTGTTGTTGGAGTTCCCGCTGTTGTTGGTGTTCCAATTATTGTTCCCGTATTTATTTCCTTGATTGTTCTCCTTTCCTAGATAGCCAACATCTTGCTCCTTCGTCTTTTGAAGGCTGTATTTTATGACTTCCTTCAACTCCTTGATTTCATTATTGAGGGAGAAGATTTGAGCTTGAGCTGCTGAATTTAATTTCGCTCCTGGCTCTCCCGAATCTCGATTCCCACCATCAGCTTTCCTATGGGAATACTTCTCAATCACTTTAGCTTGCTTCTCAATGAACTCCCAAACATCATCTTCTCTCATGTCCATAAAAGTTCCACAAGAAAGGGATTGAAGACTGAATTGTGTCGCCACATCTAATCACTTGTAGTATTCTCCAATAATTCTAGCTTTGAGATGCCATGATGTGGGAAATCCAATAGAAGATCTTGAAACCTTTCCCAAGATTTAAACAAATTTTCGTTAGGTTTCATAGAAAAAGCATTTATCTTACCTCTCAACTCCGCTGTTTTGAATGGCGGAAAGAATTTGGTGAGGAATTCCGAAGTCAAATC
This sequence comes from Fagopyrum homotropicum, assembly GCA_033239125.1. NCBI lineage: Eukaryota > Viridiplantae > Streptophyta > Magnoliopsida > Caryophyllales > Polygonaceae > Fagopyrum > Fagopyrum homotropicum. The sequence goes on from BSWB01000002.1 coordinate 47,855,751, forward strand.
CTCCCATGTATTAAGTCTTTCAACTGGAAGAGATTGATACCAAGTTAAGGCTTTGTCCTTCAAAGAGAAGAACGGTCTCACTTTGTAGCTATTATTGACAGTCCTTTGAGGCTTCAAATTCTCCATAAGAATCTCATAGTTTATCAAATTTTGGTGCGGAGATTCAGCTTCCATTCCACCAAACTGACTTTGGCAGATCATGGTAATGACTTGTGTGTGCAATCCAAAGTCATGATCATCTTGCTCTCCAAGAGTCACACCTAAACAGCGTGGTTGCTGAATTGGGTCCATTCGTTGCCCAAGGGTTCGTGGTTCAACCACGACATTAGCAGCTCTCGCTTCTCTAGCATGAGGGTGAGGTTCAACATAATCACGAGGATTAAATGGTGGTATTTCCTCTAGCTCCGGCATATCATCATCATCGGATGACTCAACTCTAGATGATTTAGCTCTCTTACTCTTGGAGCTATTTTTCTCAAATTTCATTTCTAAAATCATCGCCTTAAGCTCATCTATTTGAAACTGATTTCGCTCTCTATCAGCACGAGCGACATCTTGCTCTTCAATACGTTTTCTCTCACTTAATTTGAGTTGAGCTCGAGTTTCATCCAACTCCTCTTGGGTGTTCTTCTCAATATGTTCAACCATCTTTTTCTCTCTTGACTTTTTCTTCAAAGTTTTCTCCGGTTCAGGATCAAAAGGAATGAGGTCTTTACTAGATCCTTCCATATACCTAAAAATTCTGCAAAATTACTCAAGTAGATAGATCAAACAACAAGAGAAAAAGCTCCCAAGCCCGACAACCGAAAACCGAACTTGGCCTAGACCAAATCCCCGGCAACGGCGCCAAAAACTTGTTTGCTCAAAAGTGTGTGCGTCAATGTCTTAATTTTATAAAACTGAAATCAAAGCAAAGCGAACCCGCAGTGTACGGATCGGTGTAGTAAAGAAAGAATTCCATAGTATCGAACTCAGGGATTTGGGGGAACAAATTCAGTTCACAAAATTGTCAGGCAAATAAAAGCTTTTAAAAAGATTATTTGGGAAAACAACGATTCTAAAGATTCAGGTATCCAATTGTGGCAATTGATTCAAGATATTATAAAGATGTAAGGACAGAGTCGGGAGTGCAAAGGTATATCTAAGGTAGGGAATTGTACGGTGAAGTTCCAAACCCATATGTCTCACCCACAGGCTCTCTCTATAAAGATTGTTGTGGCTGCAATATTGAAAGGATCAAAAGATAATAATTCCTCTCAAATACCCATGCCCAAACCCAAGGGAATCAAAAATAAGCAAAAACGGTTAAGGTTGTGACACTCGAAACCGAAGTAGAGGATGTTGAGTCTCGCTACTACCTAGAAAAGGTAAGCCAAGGCTAGGTTAAAGTAAATCTTTAACTTTGGATCAAAGCAAAAGCAACGGACGCACGACAGAGGAAAACCACGGTCGGATCTTGAAGAACCACGGCCGTGGAAAGCCTCGACGACAAGGTTTCTCGCAACTCTCAGGGTCCAATCTGTTTTGGTTCAATCTATCATCATCTATGGCACAACTATCAACCCTTCACCTTATAATCGCTTAAGGGTTTTAGCCAAGAATCATCATAATGAAATCCGAAATCAAATAATAAAGAGAAAAAGGTAAAACCTTGAAATCTCAATAATAAACTCAAAACAAATATCAATCAAACACAATAATCGTAACTTGCGTTCAATGGATGTAAAACAAGATAAGAATCTCTCACAAATCTCAAGGAACAAAGAAGAACGGGATGTCAATCCGCCTTCAAGATGAAACCCTAAGACCTTTTCCAAGTACGCAATCTTCAAGTGCGTACTTCTCCAAATCTTCCTTCTACGCAATAATATCTTTTGAAATCTCTCTAAGAAATGACTCGAAGTGTCGCTGGATGCAAGACGTCCGTTTCCCTCCTTTCTTCAGCCTTCTTATAGGAGAAAAATAGGGTTACAAAAGCCCAATAACCGCTGTTGACGTGGCAAATATGACACGTGGCGACCGTTACAAGAACTACGGCCAAGAGCACTTTTCCACGCCCGTGGAACCACTGTGGAATGGCTTCCTTGCTCTCGATATGATTTTACACGACCTCAATAAGTAAACCACGGCCGTGGTTCCTTCATGTTTGGCCGTGGAAACTTCAAAACCTTCGTGAAAGCTTTTGTTTTGTAAATTTCTAACAATGCTCCTTCCTTAGCTTTTCCAATGCATCCTCTTGATGCCTAGCATGATCAAGTACTCCTACTTACTCCATTTATGCTCCAAACCAAGCCTTTATTCATCTAAAAACACAACAAAGCTTGTGTAGATCTCTATACCAACATAATAGGTGAATGTGCTCATAAATGCTTCAAACTCATATCCATATACACAAAAGAAAGGGAAAACAACCAAAACAAATGCCTAAAATATGGTCATATTTCATTCTATCAAAAACAAAGTTAGTCACAATAAAGCAGATATCGTGCGGAATAGAAAAGATCGACACGGGGATATGTTTATGAAGTTCGGCTCTAAATAGCCTACTCTCCGTCCCAGAGTATATATGTAGGATCTAACTATCTATTATCAACTTTAAAGAGTCCTAGATACAAACTAGAAGAAATCCCCTTCTTCTCTCACTATAGCCAATGCTACGATCTAGCTCCAACTCTTAACCTTGCTATAATAGCCTAATTACTTCGCAGAGTAACACACACTCTAGTATAACACTCTTTAGATATGCCAATGGAGCTCTCGAGTTTATCTCTTTTTAGGGGATAAAGCTTTTGTAGAAAGAGAGAAAGAAAAACTTGTTTGATCAAATGAATATGCTTTGGATCGTTTGAAGACTTTGGTTATTTCCGTGTAAGGTTGTGTTCTTTCTTCTTCAATCGACATCTTTATTTATAGTCTTCGATGGAGAGGTCTTCTAGCCATTGTGAAGAAGACCGTTGTAGATGTTTATTCTCCGTGGAAAACGCTTCTTGGTTGAGATGAGATAGCCGTTCTAGATCTTCTTTATCTTCTTCATCTCCTTAAAGCAAGTTGATTCTTCTTCTCCGTAATCTTCTTCACGCTGTTGAAGATCTTTGTCTGTTGGGCATCGAGATCTTCAGATTTTGTGGAGATCTGTTGGATGAAGATCTTCGAAATCTGTTGAGAAAGAATCTTGCGCTTTTTGTTTGAGGATCTTTGGGTGATCTTGTTGTGACCCGAATCCTTTAGGTCAAGATCTTCTTGTTGAGCGTATCTTGTGATCCAAATCTTCTTGGAAGATCTTCTTTGGATTTTTGGCTGATTTGGTTGCTAGAGATTTGAATTTCTTCCAGTCGTTATGTCCTTTGAAAGTTTTTCAAGGCCTCCGTGTTGAACTTCTTCAAACTCTGCGTTTGTCCCTTGTTTTTGGTTTCAAGGTCTTGCTTGTCCCTTGTATCTGATTTCAAGGTCTCCGATTGTCCCTTGAAAGGCTTTCCAAGGCCTGCACATATTTAGACAAACACCAAACAAACCAAGCAACTAGAAATTCAATCGATATTTTGTTAGTATAAAAACCGCTTTATTTGTGTTAAGTCTTCCATCATCACATATTAAAAATATACTCAAGGTGGAGTTTTGAAGAGGCAACATTTTTCAATCAAGTGAGGTGCTTAAACAAACATGATCAAGATGAGAAGAAGAAAGAATCAAATGCCTTTATCATTCCTAGATGATGTGTAAGAACGTGTCATGCGATTTCGATTATTAATTCTCAATCCAATCTTAGACAACAATCATGATGCGGGACCATCCTTGATAGTATCTACACCTACATTACATGAACCCTTTACTAAGCCAATTGCAGGACACACTCAAGAAAAGGTTGCTTGCAAGCTGCCAACATGGGAGGATGTTAGAGAATGGAGGATTGCATGGAAGATGCAAAATCTCGGTCAATAGCCTAAAATCTCGACCGAATTTTCACCCGAGATTTGGGACCTGGCGCGCGCTTGAAGATCCGACCAATATCTTTTAATTTTGCCAACTATCTTTTATCTTCTTACCTTAAAAGCTCTCAAACATTTTTTAAGGTAATTGTTAGTTTTTTATCCTATCTTTGGGATTATTTTTATATTTAGTCTAGATTATGTTTTAATGATATCTTTCCTAGATTTTCTTTTAAAAGATATATTTCCTAGTTTAAAATAGGAAAGTCTCTCTTATAAATAGCCTTAGAAGGAGAGATTTTTAGATAGCCTAGTTTTGAATTTGATTTCCACAATATTGTGAGAAACTTGTGACTTCATTCATGAAGTTTGCATTTTATCATTCCTATTCAATCAAAAGGAGAGTTTTTTTATTGAAAAGTTATGAATCCTTGCTAGGTTGTTCTTGTGTGTGTTAATCTTTTTGAAGGATGGTGCTACAAGTCAGAATAGTCCCTCCTTGTGTTTGCCTTATCTAGAAGGCTTGTGTAAGATTAAAGAAAGAAGGGTGAAAGGTAGTTCTTTGTTTAGGGTTTTGAGACATAATTGGTCAAGGTTCTTTGCAAGTGTTATAATAGTCCTATCTTCCTATATTTATCATTTATTATTCCATATTATCATCTTCTTATATTTCCATATCATCCATTATTCCGCATTATGATTTAGAAGAAATCTCGGCATGTTCTTTCCTAAATCTCGCCCGATATTTTGTCTAAGTTACCCGAGATTTTCATTATGTTGACGATTTGAGGACTTTTAATCTAGATCGGGAAACTGCGACATCAACCCCACATCAAAGTGGTATCAGAATTAAGCGATTGAAGCCCGTCTCAGATTTGAGTCAACTATTATTTTGAGTCTTCTTTGAGTCAAATCAAAATTGAGTCTTTTCTTGTTCGCCATTTTTGTGAGATTATTTGAGTTTAAAGTGCGTTGACTTGTGCAAGTTTGAAAGAGAGAAACGCCATAGCCAAACACAAGCCATCCATTAACCTTGAAACTCGCCCAACCCTAAGGAGATTGCGCTCAAAAGTTTGCGCTTAAAGTTGAGATCTTGTCTAGTAGGTAATGAAGAACCGGTAGGTGAAATAAATAAGTTAAATGATACTATAGAAGGGGGGTTGAATAGAGTATGTGAACTTTTTGCAAACCAAATCTCAAGGCCTTGAAACTTCTTTCAAGGGCCTTGATGTCAATCTGTGCTTCTTGTGAAACTTTGATTTCAAGGCTTTGAAACTCTTTTCAAGGGCCTTGACTTCTTGCTCTTGCAAAACAAAGTTAGTCACAATAAAGTATATATGATGCACAATTCAAAAGATTGACACGAGGATATGTTTACGTAGTTCGGCTCTAAATAGCCTACTCTCCGTCCCAAGGTATATCCGTAGGATCTAACTATCTATTATCAGCTTCAAAGAGTCCTAGATAGAAACTAGAAGAAATCCCCTTCTTCTCTCAATGTAGCCAATGCTACGATCTAGCTCCAACTCTTAACCTAGCTATAATAGCCTAGTTATTTCGCAGAGTAACACACACTCTAGTATAACACTATTTAGATCTTCCAATGGAGCTCTAGTATTTTCTCTCTCTAAGGGGATAAAGCTTTTGCGTGAATGAGAGAAAGAAAAACAACAAATGAAGATGATTGGGTTGCTAGAAGACGTAAAGAGATTTCCTTGTGCGAGCTTGTGTATCTTTCTTCTTCGACCATCCTCTTCATTTATACTCTTCTATGGAAAGGTCTTATAGACGTTGTAGAAATGACCGTTTGAAGATGAATCTTCTTTCCCATGAAGATCGTTTCTTGTTTCGAGATAAAGTAGACGTTTGCAAGTCTTTTAGCTCCTGAGAACTCGTCGAGTCCTTAACTCCTTGATCTTTTCTCGTATTCTGTTGAATCTAGAGAGAAGATATTTTTGCCGTTTGTTGTTTAGAAAATCTTCTAGAAAAGATTATCTATTCTTCGGTTGAGATCTTCCTTCGTTTAATAAGATCTTCCTTCGATCGATAAGATCTTTGGTTGATAAGATCTTTCCGTTACAGAATCTTCCAATAAAATCTTCACCTGCATTTTGAATCCTTGTTCCATGCATCTATAATCCCAAGGCCCTTGATTTCGTCCTTTTGAACTTGTTATCTTCCTTTGTTCTTTAATCCAACTTCAAGGCCCTTGATATTTAGATGAAACCTGCACTGAATTCAAACCAACCAAATATCTAGAGATATAATCAATACGTTGTTAGTATATCCAACTACTACATTTGTGTGAAGTCTTTCATCATCAACACCTGTAAACCATTATAATCAAGGTGGAGTTTTCAATCTCCCCCTTGATGGAAGACAACACAAATGTTTTATCGTACCTGCATTTGTTAGTTTAGCAATGCATATGAAAATCTCAAAACTAAAAATGCAGAATGCAGTATATCGAAATGTCGGATCATATTTCTCCCCCTTTGTCTTTCAACAAGGGAGAAAAAACAGTCAAAGAAAGGAGTCTTAAAAAACGGTTACAGACCCAAAACCTAATGTATTTTCAAACCATAAAATGTTTTTCAAAAACTCATGACAGGCCAAGAGCTTCAGTTTTCCTTATACCACTTGGAGGAACTTCCTTTCCCATAATAGTCTCGTAAGCACATATCTCTCCATCGATTCTTTGCATCAGCAAGATCCCGTTCTTTGAGAGATAAGTTTGTTCCTCTTTGTGTAGAATCCTTGGCATACTTCTTGACTACTCCAAACTCTTCAATCGTCAAGATATCTGGATCTTCTGGCAATGGTTGACGAATGGGTTTATCCTTGACAAACTTATGACATTAATCCAGAACCTTCTCAACATCCTTATGAGTCTCCTGTCCATCCTCCTCGGATATGGGCTTAATGCTACTAGCAGTTATTAAAGACATAACACTTACATGGAACAACTGATTAATTTTCTGATTGAGAATGCCCAGTAAGTCTTGAGTTTTGTCCATCTTTTCAGCCACTAAAACTCTAAATTCCACAAAATCATATCTTAGTGAGGTTAATGACTCTTCCACAAATTTCAGCCGCTGCTGTGTAGAAAAATTCCATTCAAGCTGCTCCATTAATACCCACACAGTACTAAATCCCACTTTATTCTTTTGAATTCCTATTGTCTCAAAGAAAGCTTCATTTAATCCTCCATTATAAAGATGCAACCCCTCATCAGAAAAATCTACTGAAAAATGTCTGAATATTATGGGAAGCAAATTCACATAAGGTAAGTGACAGGTACTTGGAGAATTAATAACATTCACCATGTGAGATAAGAGGATTTCAGACAGATTTATTTTCAACCCGTTTATCACATTGTAAATTATTCTGGCCTCCAGAGTTAAACAGGTGATGGTGGGTGGTGATAAGGCATTAGGAAGGAGAAGTTATTCTTTGGCTAGCCTTAAAGTTCTAGCAGGGTTTGAATTTTCTGAAGCATCATAGAGAGGAATTCCAAAGATATCTGCTAAAATTTCAGAAGTGAGGGTAATTTTCTTACCTTTGACAACCGAATCTAGAATCCACTCCCCTCTCTCACGTCTTGCCGTCAAGTTGGCATAGAACAATCTGGTCAGTCTAGGATATGACGATTCTCCTGGATTCAACATAATCCATATAGAGCTTGCTTGGAGCGCTTCAAGACCCGGCATAGACGAGCAAGTAAACAGTTCGCAGTGTACTCCCTCACACATGCACGGATAGCGGTCATCATATTCCATGAGCCATTTTTTAGCTGTTGTTGGGTTGATGAACTAGCTTGATGGAAACCCTGTTCTAGCAAAAATATCCACGTCACTTGAGAACCTTGATGAATGTTCGCTCCAAACGGTGTGTGCAAGCTTTAAATTTATAACCCTAGACTTAAGCTTAAAACAAGGATGCGAACCCGCAGTGTACGGGTCAATCGTAGTAAAAAGCAAGAAAATTCCAGGGGTCGATCACAGGGACTCGGTGAAACAAAGTCAATAACGGTAAGCTTCGTGAATACTAACCACAAGAGCAATTAACACAATCAAAGATGAATAAGAAGTCAATAAAGCAAACATGCAATTCTAGGGATTAAAACATCTAGTTGTGGTTCCTACTCAAGATCTATAGATAAGCGGACAAAGCTGATATTTTTGCGTGGGGAAGGTGTTACTAAAGTGGAATAGATCACCGGGTAAGTCTCACTACTCACTAATCCAAAACCGTAACTCCTATTACCGGGTAAGTCTCAAGGAATTAAGATAAAGAACTATTACCTCAAACTAACACACCATCTAAGGGAATAGAATCAACCTTTACCGGGTAAGTCTCAGGCTAACTCACAAAGATGGGATGGAAGCACACTCAAACCCCAATAAAGGATAAACCTTTATTACCTACACTTATGATCGTTGGTACACAAACTAAGGAATTACCGGGTAAGTCTCATCCTAAGCTTGCTTTGAACCAGGAATGTGTAATAAGAATAGGATTTGGCAAACTCTAACACTTAACTCTCAGTTATGGATCAGATAAGTCACCTCGGTCAGCCAGTTTCCACCCCGGCCGAGATGTTCATCGATTGAACGAGATGCTTAGGGTTAAGGATAAAGACTCAAACTTTCAGGATCCTACTGGAATTTAAGATTATTCTATCATTGTTTTTCCCACAACCTTCAGCCAATCACCCTAGAATCACACAAGGAAATTAGCCACTCATCATCATTATGAAAGTATTAAATATATGGGAAGAAGGTGAATATTTGAACAAGAAGAATTTAATGAGAAATACTTCAATAACTGAATCAAATATCACAACAAAGCGTTCCTTGGATAGCAATCCAACAAGACAAGACAACAAGCGAGGGAATTGAAGACAATCTTACAAAAACCCTCCAAAAAGCTATAAAAGCTATAGACTTCAATCTTCCTTCAACCTTCAAAAAGGTTCTTCGAATCTCTCCAATGAGAGTATGCTGCGGCTGCTGCGTGATAAGCGGGGGTGATAGCAGATGTATGCGGCCTTCTCGATTTGTGGAAATCCAACCCTTTTTATAGGAAAATAACCCTCCAAAGATAATAAATCTTTTAGAAAAAATATTTTCCCATAAAAATAGGTAAAATATATGATTCTGCATATCTCCTTCCTTCCAGAAGCCAAGCCCAAAAATATAAGATCACTTTCCAATTTAAAAAGATCTCAGCCAAGAATAAAATATTCTCACCGCGTCCTAGGTGTTCGCCTCGGTCGAGTCGGCGTCTCTGGATCGCCTCGGTCGAGATGAATCTCTGGTCAACCGAGGTGAGTCACAACTGAATGTGAAATCTCTCAAAACTGGTCCAAAGTAAATCTTTAATCCATGGCTATGCTCCCTGGATGTAGCTCCAAATGTCTCATGACTCCTTTTGCTCCTTTTTGATGCGAAACGTGCCATTTTACCTACGATTACAACAAAACTAGGTGTAGACCTCGATTCTCGCAAAGGTAGATGAAATGGTAGTAAAATCACATAATATACATACCAACATGCAGATTATGAAAGATAAAACGTCCAAACAAACCCCAAAATATAGACTATAATTCATGCTATCAAAATACCCCATACTTAGCCCTTGCTTGTCCCCAAGCAAGTTCCGCATATAAAAGACAAGATAGAATGGATTAATAGTCAAGAAGATCAATGAAAAGTCTTTCAAAAACATTTTTATGGTGTGCTACAATCATAGATCACTCTAAGAGAATACTTCATGGAATTTTAAAAACTCAATATGCTCAAAACATTTTATAAATATAGGAAAGTCGTTCATCTTTGCATAAAATCATAGAATGCATAATAAATCATAATTATCAAAATTAATCATGTATAATCCGATTTAAACCGCTAAGTCAATCAACAAGCTCAAGGTCTCAAGGGCTTCCCAAAAGAAAGGTCAAGAAACGTGTAGGGTAGGGATGTATGTAAGGTAATGTGGTGCCAGAATCCGGGAAAAGGATGAACTTCACTTTTACTTTGACTTGCAACATCTTCCACCAATAAGCTTTGCTTATTTCACACTTTTTCTTTTTACTTTACTTTTTGGGATGCATGGACAGAGGTGCACAATAACCGAAGCCTAGGAAATCTGCAATCATCAATTTCTCGAGATGCATCAAACCCTTGATGCACATACCATGACCCGCTAGGAATATCGCTCAATCCGACTTTGGCAAGACACAAACACCCGGCTATGTGAATGGTGCCGAGTTACTCATCTTCATGATTGACTTCCCCAAACCTACTATTGCTTTCTAACACTTTCACTTCCAGGCACTTCTCAACTTGTACTTCACTTGCTTTCACCACTTCGCTTGCTTCCAAATTCCCGGATAGGTAAAGGGAGGCAAAATGTATATGAAGGGCTAAGCATGATCAAGAAGAAGAAGAAGAAGAGAATGAATTGCCTTGGTCTTTCCATGAAGAAAGTGAGAGAACTTAACCTGCGGTGTCAACCTTCAAATTCAACATAATTTGGATAAAAACAAAGTATTAATCATGCTAATAATTTCAAACAAAGCATTTAGCAACTTAAACATATTATAAAACCTTTCAAACACATAAAGAATTTAAAACCAGTCAGTAAACAAGATCTTCACTGAGATCATATCCAGATAAGTAACACAAAAATCGTTTCCGAAAACTCTCAGTTAACACACCTCGGTCGAGATGTTCTTGGTCCAACCGAGGTGAAACGCCTCGTTTGGCCAGAACTGACTCGGTCGAGGTAAAAAAAAATTTTTTAAACCAATTTTTTTATTTCAGTTTCGACGTTTTTCTCAATCAGATAACCTGTAGATATGCATGTAATATCAGATAAACATATAGAGGCAACTGAAGCATAAATATGAAATATCCGATCAAATGTGCGTCATACATCAAAATAGTCAAATAACATCGAGTAGTCATATAAGTACAAACACCCCATACTTGGGACACACTGTCCCAGTGGGTCAAATAAAAGTCTGAAAATGAGAGTACTCACCGGATAAATAGCTGAACTGCATAAAAAATATAATAAGAAAAATCCTACAGCTCCTCAGTAATCCTGATCCGGCGGTGGTGGTGGTGGTACGTACGGATACTGAGTCGGATCGTACGGATAGCCCATGACATGCTCGAACTGAAGCTGGGCCATGATGTGCTGATGGTGCTGCCGCTCCTGCATCTCGCGGATATCCAGCGATAATGCAGCGTACGTGTCAATAACCTGATCCGTCAGGTCATCGATCCGTCTGTGAGCAGCTCGATCTCTCACTCCATGCCTCCTGCGTCTAGCAGGTCTGACTGGAGAAGTCTCAGCTGGTGCAGGCTCTGTCTCCTCCTCATCATCCAAATCAATGATCGGTGGCGCGCTCATCCCTGCAGTATCCGTCCCTGTATCCATCGGGACTCCACCATCTCTCTCATCCACTATCTCGTCGTCGTTGTCATCCTCCTCCTCCTCAGCCGGGGCAGCTGCTGCCTCTCTATGATCCTCCATCAGTGGAGCCCAAGCTGTCTGCTAGTAGTGCGGATCGAAAACTGTGAACTGAGCAGACCAGCGGATCCCCTGTGGTGCAGTCCGCTCCCAAGGCATAGCAACATAAGGAGTGGTCAAACCACGGGGAACCAAAATCCTCCGTGTGATCATCTCCTGTAATCCAAGCGGCTTCGGAGCCGCCACCATCGTGCAAACACTAAGGTCCATCCCGTGATAGGTAGCAATATGGGTGACTAGACCTCCGCAGCAAATGTCTCCCTTCGCCTTGGCCTTGCTCCTGTGCAGGTCCTCTGCCAAGATCAAGCCAAAGTCTGGGAAACCTCCTGTAACCATGCAGTAGAGGCTGAAGAGCTCGCCCTGTCGGATCTTCTGAGGCGTCTCAGTACGCGCCAGAAGTGTCTCGCTAAATATCCTATGGGCTAGTCTGAAGGCTGGGTGGAAGATGACCTTCTCCCTGGAATCTCCAAGGCGCCATCGGTCTGCATGCTCGGTAATATGGGCAATCTGCCACCAGAACTCCCTAGCTACGGATCGGGAGGAGAAGTCGGTGGCGGTGGGCTCAGAAAAGCCAAAAATCTCTCTCCAGATCTCTAAAGGAACTATGAAATTCCGGTTCATCAACCGGTACTTCACAGACCGGTCTGTGGGGAGGTAGGAGAAGGAGCTAACAAACTCTAAGGTCGGCTCCAAATAAGCTGGGGCTCGGATCTCAGTAAACTGATCCAGCCCTACAGTGGCAATCATCCTCCTAAGGTCAGCATCTAACCCTAGGCAATCGAAAGCTGACACGTCCAGAAATCGTGGTGCGATAACTGGACGGCTAGCTATGCGCTCATAGTCTACCCGGCATCTCTCGTGGATAACCGGGCGGTAAGGACGGGAAGAAGAGGAAGAAGGGGAAGGTGAGGATCTGTCTCTCAGGGCTAGACGACGATCGGAACTCATTTTCACTCAACACTGTCAGACCACCTCGGTCACTGACAAGACTCAGAAATCACCTCGGTCGAGATGCAGTTCGACCGGACCGAGGCGCAACAGTCGCGATTCCAATTCTCAGAAATTCAGTTCTTTTCCCCCTAAAATCACTACAATTGCTTCCTAAGGGGTACTTAAATCCTTTCTCAGCAGAATCAAGGGCAACCAAAACCCCAATCGAAACGAATGAACGAGTTAGGGTTTCGACTTGTTTTACCTCGTTTCGGTCGATTCGTTCGATTTCTTTGCAGATCTGTTGTTGCAATCGGTTCCTCTACCCTTCAATCTCAGTTTAGAAGCGGAAATCTTCGAAAACGAGCAAGGAATGAGAGAGAGCGAAGTGGACTGTCGCCGCGGTCGAGGTGAAGAAGGTAAAAAGTGAAAAATAAATTTTTCCCCTTTTTATACTGTTCCTGGATCTGCTGTCACCTCGGTCGAGATGGTCTCGACTGGACCGAGGTGGTACGGACCGAGGTGGTTCTGCAGAAAACCCTAGTCGCCTCGGTTGCTCAAGAATCAACTCGGTCGAGGTGTTCTGACAGTAACCGAGATGCTTCTGTCTTCTCAAAATCTCGAACTTCTGTCCTTCCAGTTATGCTCCTTCCTTAGATATTCCTTATTGTCTGTCCAGAACGCCAAAAACAAAGCAAAGCAAAGCAAAAACAAAGACTATCTAAGCTATACTAGAAAACGGGAAAACAATACCTTGGGTTGCCTCCCAAGAAGCGCTTGGTTTAAGGTCGCTAGCTGGACCATAGTGCGTCTCAAACGAGGTAGGAGGTGCCCTCACCCCATACTTCACCTCCATCGTGGGGTGAAGTAAGTAGATCCATCAAACGTTCCAACAAGTGTAAGTGCTCATCGGGGAATGAATCGTCTATGGGTGGGTTATCCATCTCGCGGGAAGATTCCGGTAGCCGGCTGAGGTGGTCCGCAACTGAGTTCTCGGATCCCTTCTTATCGCGGATCTCTAGGTCAAACTCTTGAAGCAAGAGAATCCATCGAATAAGGCGCGGCTTGGCATCTTTCTTAGCCAACAAGTAACGAATGGCTGCGTGGTCGGTGTAGACAATGACCTTCGCCCCTACTAGATAGGAACGAAACTTCTCGAAAGCATATACAACCGCCAATAACTCCTTTTCGGTAGTAGCGTAGTTGCGTTGTGCTTCATCTAACGTCTTGCTAGCATAATAAATGGCGGTTGTCCGTCCATCCTTCTTCTGTCCAAGCACCGCTCCTACGGCTACATCACTAGCGTCACACATGACCTCAAAGGGCAAGGTCCAATCAGGAGGTTGGATAATGGGAGCGGAGATCAACGCTTCCTTAATCCTGTGAAAAGCATCAAGACACCCCTGCGAAAACTTAAAAACAACATCTTTATTCAAGAGGTTAGTTAGAGGTTTAGAAATCTTAGAGAAGTCCTTGATGAATCTCCTGTAGAAACCTGCATGCCCGAGAAAACTCCTCACACCTTTAACAGAACAAGGAGGAGGGAGCTTCTCAATAGTCTCGATCTTAGCCCGATCGACCTCAATACCTCGATTAGAAACGAGGTGTCCTAGCACAATGCCTTCATTAACCATAAAATGACACTTCTCCCAATTCAAGACGAGGTTAGTGTCTTCACATCTTTTAAGCACTAGTGAAAGGTTAGATAGGCAATTATCAAAAGAGGAACCATATACAGAAAAATCATCCATGAATACCTCCATGATCTCCTCTATGTACTCGGAGAAGATAGCCATCATGCATCGCTGGAAGGTAGCGGGTGCATTGCACAGCCCAAATGGCATCCTCCGATAGGCAAATGTCCCCCATGGACAAGTGAAAGTGGTCTTCTCCTGATCATCCGGATGGATAGGAATCTGGAAGAATCCACTATAGCCGTCCAAGTAACAAAAGTGCGAATGCTGGGCCAGCCGCTCGAGCATTTGATCGATGAAGGGAAGTGGAAAATGGTCCTTCCGTGTGGCCGTGTTCAGCTTCCTGTAATCGATGCAAACCCTCCAGCCCGTAACGGTCCTAGTTGGGATCAACTCGTTGTTCTTATTCGTTACAACGGTCATCCCTTCTTTCTTCGGAACGACATGCACCGGGCTAACCCACTTGCTGTCCGAGATAGGATAAATAATACCTGCATCCAACAACTTAAGAACTTCCTTCTTCACAACCTCTTTCATGATCGGATTTAACCGTCTTTGAGGTTCCCGTGAAGTCTTATGATTATCTTCCATTAGAATTCTATGCATGCAGAAAGAAGGTTTAATGCCAATAAGATCATCCGTAGTATAACCTATAGCCTTTCTATGCTTTCTCAGGACATGCATTAGTTTAGACAATTCAGATTCGGTAAGGAAAGCACTAACAATAACGGGATAAGTAGAATCCGGTCCAAGAAAGATATACCTCAAGTGACTAGGGAGTTGTTTAAGCTCCACAATTGGGGGTGCTTTCTGAGAGGGATCCTTGCTTCCCCTTTCCAGTGGAGTGGTGTCAGAAACTGGACTCGATGAAGTCTCAGTTAGAATCGTCTCGCCTTCGACCTCGGTCGAGGTGCAGAGGCATTGACCGAGGTGTTCTTCAGTCGCCTCGCTCAGTCCAGAAAGTGCCTCGGTCGAGATGCTGCTGCTGGAACCGAGACTGGAGATCTTCGTCTCCTGGATTAGCTTCTCAGTTTTAGCTCCTGGATCTTCTTCCAGTGCCTTCAAGCTCCGTATATCTGCATCACAAGAAGCATCTATACCCTCCTCCATTAAACTGAAGCTAATAACTCTTTCGAGTGGATCGTTAATAAGGATAGAGCTCACCAATTCTCTTGATTCTTCTTCATCGTAGATGTTGAAGATATCATCAGTTAGCTGCTCCCCTTTCATGGCTGCAAGTAGTACGAACTCCACCTCATCGCCACCAACGTTGAATTTCAACTTGGCGTTCTTGCAATCCATGTTGCAACCCGAAGTTGCTAGATATGGCCTCCCGAGAATAATAGGAACAGGATAATCTGCGGGAATGTCAAGTACGACAAAATCTATAGGTAGATAGAAGTTACCTAACTTGACCGGAACGTCCTCCAAGATGCCCACGGGATGGGTAATGGAGCGATCCGCCATATAAAGTCGAATCTTGACCGGCTTGGGCTCTCCAAGACCGATCTTCGTGCATAGCTCCAGCGGGATGATGCTCACGCTGGCTCCTAGATCACAAAGGGCTTCGCAAGTGACATCCCCAACTTGAATGGGAATGCAAAACGAACCGGGATCTCTCAACTTAGGTGGCATCTTTTCCTTCATGATCTTGATAAGCTCCGAAGATTTAGATGTCATCCTAACTTCACCAACATCCTCCAGCTTCCTCTTCCTTGATAAGATCTCTTTTAAGAACTTCCCATAGGCGGGCATACCTAAAATAGCATCAAGGAAAGGGATATTAATATGTAGCTTATTCATCAAGTCAAGAAACTTACCAAAGTGCTTGTCTAGATGTGCTCTGGCTCTGGACTGAGGGAATGGCAGTGGTGGTTTGTATGCAGGAGGTGGAATATAAGTTTCAGTCGTCCCTCCTGCTTTCTGTTGCTCCACCTCGGTTGGCATCTCGGTCGAGGTGTTCTTCGATTGGATCTGGACCGAGGTGGTCTGCGTCGATCGAGGTACTGGATCTGCAGTTTTAAGTCCACTCCTCGTCGTTATGGCCATGCACTGGCCCTTAGGGTTAGTTTCCGTCTTTGCTGGAAGCTTCCCTGGATCTCTTGGCGCTTCATTCGCCCTACTAGCGAGTTGTTGTTCGAAGGACTTTTGGGCCCTCGAAAATGAAGTCATAGAATTCTACATAGCGCTAAGCTTGATCAAGATAGCCTCCAGAACTGCGTCTTTCTTTTCTGGTTGAGACGAACTTGATCCTTGCCCTTGGCTCTTTAATGGAGTAGAAGAAGAAAAAGGGGAAGAGAGGAAAGGGTTAGAGGAATCGTTAGAGTTGGAGTTTGAATGATTGTTACCGTGATTTTGGTTATTCCCCCTCCAGTTGTTGCTATTGGATCCTCTATTGTTGTTATTGTAGTTGTTGTTTCGGGGACCGTTGTTGTTGTTACGGTACCCGTTGTTGTTGTTGTTCCTTTGCCCTTGCTCTTCCTTCTTAGTTTGAGCCATCAAGAGTTCCTTCAATTGCTTTACGTCATTTTTCAAAGACGTGAGTTGATTGTTGTTGGATTGAGTCTCTTGAAAGTTGACTCTTTTAACTCCACCTTCAGCTCCTTGGTGGGTATATTTCTCCATGTGCAAGGCTTGCTTCTCAATGAAGTCCCAAGCCTCATCAATCGCCATGTCCATGAAGGTACCGGCGGAGAGTAGTTGGAGATTGAACTGGGTGCTTCCGTCCAGTCCTTTGAAGTAGATCTCCAACAGCTCGATCTTTGGAATCCCATGATGTGGGCAATCCGAAAGGATATCCTTGAACCGCTCCCAAGATTTGGACAAGCTCTCCTTGTCCTTCATAATGAAAGCATTGATCTTCCCTCTCATTTCAGCGGTCTTTGAGGGGGGAAAGAATTTGGTCAAGAATTCCGTAGTCATCTCCTCCCATGTGCTAATTTTTCCTGGAGGAAGAGATTGATACCAAGTAAGAGCTCTATCTTTTAAAGAAAAGTAAAAAGGTCTTAGCTTGTAGTTGTTATTTTCGATTCTGGAAGGTCGCAAGGTTTCCATCAAGATCTCGTAGTTTTGAAGATGTTGATGTGGCGACTCCTTCTCTAGCCCTCCGAATTGCCATTGGCGAATCATGGCCAGAACTTGCGGTCGAAGTTCGTAGTCATGATCCGCTGGATCTCCTAGGTTCACTCCTGGACGCCTCAGTTGTTGATTAGGGTCCATCCTTTGACCTAGGGTTTGTGGGATTCCTGCAAGAAGAACATCTCGGACTGGCCTCCGAGGTGGAGGTACATCGACCGGGGCGTCAGGTACTGGAACCTGCCTCGGTCGAGGATCAGCTACTGGATCCTGCATCGGTCGAGGATCAACAGGAGGATCTTCCCTCGGTCGAAGTAGAATCTGGTCTCGTATGACTGCTATCTCAGCTTCGATTGCTGCAGTCTTGGTGCGATTCTCTTCTTTCTCTTGCCTTAGTTCTTCCTTGCTGAGGCATAGCAGCTCTAGCGCCTCTTTCAATTCAGCCGCAAGATCGCGATCGTCTTGTTGGGCCATCTTCGCTTCTCTTAAGCGTCGCTTGTATGCCTTTTCGGGTTCGGGATCGTAGGGAACGATTTCCTTCCCAGAACGGGTTCTTCGCATATACCTAAGAAAGAACCTGCAAAAGTCACTCAAGTAGAGTGGTTAGATGACACGGGGGCAAACGCCCCAAGAGCAAACCGTATCGGCTCGGTCTAGACCAAGTCCCCGGCAACGGCGCCAAAAACTTGTTCGCTCCAAACGGTGTGTGCAAGCTTTAAATTTATAACCCCGGACTTAAGCTTAAAACAAGGATGCGAACCCGCAGTGTACGGGTCAATCGTAGTAAAAAGCAAGAAAATTCCAGGGGTCGATCACAGGGACTCGGTGAAACAAAGTCAATAACGGTAAGCTTCGTGAATACTAACCACAAGAGCAATTAACACAATCAAAGATGAATAAGAAGTCAATAAAGCAAACATGCAATTCTAGGGATTAAAGCATCTAGTTGTGGTTCCAACTCAAGATCTATAGATAAGCGGACAAAGCTGAGATTTTTGCGTGGGGAAGGTGTTACTAAAGTGGAATAGATCACCGGGTAAGTCTCACTACTCACTAATCCAAAACCGTAACTCCTATTACTGGGTAAGTCTCAAGGAATTAAGATAAAGAACTATTACCTCAAACTAACACACCATCTAAGGGAATAGAATCAACCTTTACCGGGTAAGTCTCAGGCTAACTCACAAAGATGGGATGGAAGCACACTCAAACCCCAATAAAGGATAAACCTTTATTACCTACACTTATGATCGTTGGTACACAAACTAAGGAATTACCGGGTAAGTCTCATCCTAAGCTTGCTTTGAACCAGGAAGGTGTAATAAGAATAGGATTTGACAAACTCTAACACTTAACTCTCAGTTATGGATCAGATAAGTCACCTCGGTCAGCCAGTTTCCACCCCGGCCGAGATGTTCATCGACTGAACGAGATGCTTAGGGTTAAGGATAAAGACTCAAACTTTCAGGATCCTACTGGAATCTAAGATTATTCTATCATTGTTTTTCCCACAACCTTCAGCCAATCACCCTAGAATCACACAAGGAAATTAGCCACTCATCATCATTATGAAAGTATTAAATATATGGGAAGAAGGTGAATATTTGAACAAGAAGAATTTAATGAGAAAGACTTCAATAACTTAATCAAATATCACAACAAAGCGTTCCTTGGATAGCAATCCAACAAGACAAGACAACAAGCGAGGGAATTGAAGACAATCTTACAAAAACCCTCCAAAAAGCTATAAAAGCTATAGACTTCAATCTTCCTTCAACCTTCAAAAAGGTTCTTCAAATCTCTCCAATGAGAGTATGCTGCAGCTGCTGCGTGATAAGCGGGGGTGATAGCGGATGTATGCGGCCTTCTCGATTTGTGGAAATCCAACCCTTTTTATAGGAAAATAACCCTCCAAAGATAATAAATCTTTTAGAAAAAATATTTTCCCATAAAAATAGGTAAAATATATGATTCTGCATATCTCCTTCCTTCCAGAAGCCAAGCCCAAAAATATAAGATCACTTTCCAATTTAAAAAGATCTCAGCCAAGAATAAAATATTCTCGCCGCGTCCTAGGTGTTCGCCTCGGTCGAGTCGGCGTCTCTGGATCGCCTCGGTCGAGATGAATCTCTGGTCAACCGAGGTGAGTCACAACTGAATGTGAAATCTCTCAAAACTGGTCCAAAGTAAATCTTTAATCCATGGCTATGCTCCCTGGATGTAGCTCCAAATGTCTCATGACTCCTTTTGCTCCTTTTTGATGCGAAACGTGTCATTTTACCTACGATTACAACAAAACTAGGTGTAGACCTCGATTCTCGCAAAGGTAGATGAAATGGTAGTAAAATCACATAATATACATACCAACATGCAGATTATGAAAGATAAAACGTCCAAACAAACCCCAAAATATAGACTATAATTCATGCTATCAATGAACTCGAACTCGATCCAGAGTCGGAACTTGAGTCAGAGTCAGACGACACTTGAACGACCCTCTGTCGTTTTGGAACTGAAGATGTTGCTTCGTTGATTGAAGGTCTCTTGGATTCCATTGAGGAAATTTTGAGAAGAAGATGACGAGGGTTTTGGAAAATCAGAAGAGTAAAGCACCATTCTTTCAGAGTAAAAGGGAAGCAGAAGAAATAAAGAGGGAAGAGAAGAGGTTTTTATGGGAAGAAGTCTAATCAACGTAAGATCAAAAGATTTTTAAGATCTTGGGAGAATCATAGATGATAAAAATTCCTTCCATAAATTTTGGTAACCACTTTTCAAAATCCTTTATATCTCAAAACAAAACCTTTTGAAATCCCTTTTAAAGAATAAAAATTAGATAATTCAATATCTAAAAGATATGAATTTCTAATTGATCCGTTTTGTTTATATACCCTTTGAAATATATTTCAAGGCCCCTTGAATTTTATTTCAAGGCCCTTGAAACTATCAATTGGGCTGCATGCGTAGGACGATTTAAAACTCGTTTACTCCCCCTACGTTAATGCTTCCTTGTTCAACATACCAAGCTCCAATCTAATAAAATTAAATTATTCCTCAGGAAGAGGCTTGGTAAAGATATCTGCAAGCTGCAAGTTAGTTGAGATAAAAGAAATCGAAACATCACCTTTCTCAACATGATCATGTATGAAGTGATGCCTTACATCAATATGCTTAGTCTTTGAATGCTGCACAAGATTTTTGGTTATAGAAATAGCACTAGTATTATCACATTTTATAGGAATACCTCTCAAGTCAAAACCAAGGTCACGAAGTTGTTGAGCAATCCAAAGAATTTGATCACAACAAGCTCCTGCAGCTATATATTCAGCTTCAGCTGTGGATAGGGCAACAAAATTTTTCTTCTTGAAGTGCCAACTAATTAGGGATGACCCTAAGAATTGGCAACATCCAGAAGTACTTTTTCTATCGATCTTATAACCTGCAAAGTCTGCATCTAAATAGCCAACCAGATGAAACGAGCTTTGATGTGGGTACCATAACCCTAGATCCTTAGTACCATTGAGATACCGAAAAATTCTTTTCACAGCTATCAAGTGTGACTCTTTAGGATCAGCTTGAAATCTCGCACACATACACACGCTAAACATAATGTCAGGACGACTAGCAGTTAGATACAACAATGAACTGATCATACCTCGATACTCCTTTTGTACTACACTTTTGTCATTCTTGTCATGATTTAGCGAAAGTGTAGAACTCATAGGAGTCTTTGCAACCTTAGATTGATTCATTTTGTACTTTTTGAGCAAGTCTTTAGTATACTTGCTTTGATTGAGGAAAATTCCTTTCTTTGCTTGTGTAACTTGAAGTCCAAGAAAGAAATTTAGTTCTACCATTAAGCTCATCTCAAATTCCCTGCACATAATATCTGAAAATTCCTTGCAAAGGGAATCATTAGTAGCACTGAATAATATATCATCAACATTGGTTTTGTACTACTACAATGTCGTTGCCTCTAGTTTTGATAAATAATGTTTTATCAATCAAACCTCTTTTCAAATTGTTTTCAAGAAGATATTTAGACAATCT
Source organism: Fagopyrum homotropicum (assembly GCA_033239125.1). Taxonomy (NCBI): domain Eukaryota; kingdom Viridiplantae; phylum Streptophyta; class Magnoliopsida; order Caryophyllales; family Polygonaceae; genus Fagopyrum; species Fagopyrum homotropicum. The sequence continues at coordinate 47,876,965 of BSWB01000002.1, forward strand.
TTCATACCAAGCTCAAGGGGATGCTTAAGACCGTAAAGAGCTTTGTCTAATTTAAAAACATGATTTGGAAATTCATCATTCTCAAAACCAAGAGGTTGAGCAACATAGACTTCTTCTTCTAAGAAGCCGTTTAGAAAAACACATTTTACATCCATTTGAAAAAGTTCTTTGCTCATGAAAGATGCAAATGCAAGTAGCATACGTATGGCTTCTAACCTGGCAACTGGAGCAAAAGTCTCCTCATAATCAATACCTTCTTCTTGGTTATAACCTTGTGCTACAAGTCGTGCTTTGTTTCGTATAACTTTGCCACTTTCATCCAATTTATTTCGAAAGACCCATTTCGTGCCAATAACTGATTGATGTTTTGGTCTTGAAGTAAGAGTTCATACCTTGTTCCTCTCAAATTCATTTAATTCATTTTGCATGGCAATGATCCATTATGGTTCTTGAAGAGCTTGAATGTAGTTCTTTGGCTCGACAAGTGATACAAAAGCAGAGAAAGCACATAGATTATTCACTTTAGATCTAGTTTGAACTCCAGCATATGGATCTGAGATCACATTCTCTTGAGAATGATACGAGGAGTGTTGAACTTTTCTTTTTTTGACAAATGAAGTTGATCCAGAAGGTTGAGCTGCATATGTTTGACTAGATTCGGGTACCGTTTGTGTATTACCTGTTGTTCCAATCTCAAGGCCTTGAAGTTGAGTTTTAAGCCCTTGAAGTGGAGTTCCGTTATCATAGTTTCCAGTTTCAAGGTCTTGAAGGTGTGTTTCAAGGTCTTGAGGGTTTTCTTTGGTATCTTGAATCTTTTCCTGCATATTCTTGTCTTGATCTTTAAGATCTTCCTCTTCATCCGAAATGTGATCTTCTCTTTGATTCAGATTTAAATCAGCAAAACTCTCACTCAAAGTGTCATCATTGCTTTCATAAATAAATAATATGAATGCTTTCCTCAAAAACTTTGGTACGTTTGTTATATACTCGATAAGCTTTGCTATTTGAAGCATATCCTATGAATATAACTTCATCACTACGTGCATAAAATTTCCCAAGATTGTCCTTGTCATTGTTGTGAACAAAACAAGTACATCCAAAAGGTTTGAAATATGAAATATTTGGTTTTCTTCCTTTGAAGAGTTCATAAGGAGTCTTTTTCAAAATAGGGCGAATTAAACATCTCTATAAAATATAATTTGCAGTGTTTACTGCTTCAGCCCAAAAAATTTTTGGCAAGTTCTTTTCTAAAAGCATTGTCCTAGACATATCCTCAAGAGTGCGGTTCTTACGTTTCACAACTCCATTTTTTTAAGGAGTTCTAGGAGCTGAAAAATTATGAGAAATACCGTATTTTGCACAAAACAAATCAAACTTTAGTTGATTAAATTCTCTACCATGATCAGTTCTTATAGAAACAATTGGTAGGTTTTTCAAACTTTGTAACTCCTTACACAATTTTAAAAACTCAAATAAAGCTTCAGATTTTTCTCGTAGAAAAGATATCCATGTAAAGCGAGAGAAATCATCCACTATAACAAGGATGTATTGTTTTCCTCCGGGAGATTTGACATGCATAGGTCCACAAAGATCCATGTGTAAAAGTTCAATAGATCGAGAAGAACTTACAGCTTTCTTAGGTTTGAATGAACCTCTTGTTTGTCTACCTTGTGTACACGCCTTACATAGGTCATTAACCTTGAAGTTTAGGTTTGGCAAACCACGTACTAAATCTTTTGTAAGTAGCTTCTGCATGGTATGCATGCTTACGTGACCAAGTCTTCTATGCCAAAGCCTTGGATCATCAGTCAAGGCCTTTAGACATTTTAGTTTAGTTCCTGCAACTTGGTTAGTACTCAAAGAATAAACATTATTACATCTAGGAATAGTAAGCAACACTCCTCCTGTCTTTATGTCTTGAACTTCACATTTTTCTAAATCAAATATGACTTTATTACCTTTATCACAAATTTGAGAAATACTTAGCAAATTATATTTCAAGCCATCAACTAAATAAACGTTATCAATAAAGTTGGATGAATTATAGCAAATTTTACCAATGCCAATTATGTCACACTTTCCTTTATCACCAAGAGTAATGGTTCCAAATGATTGCTTCTTTAAATCTGAGAATAAAGAACTTTTTCCAATCATGTGTCTTGAGCAACCACTATCTAATATCCATTTGTGCTCCTTTACCTTGGTGATATCCTGCAAAACAACAAACATCAACCTTTTTGGGTCTTCCAAATGGCATATTTTGGTTCATACTCACGTTCGATCATGTTTGGTGGACTAGTACCTTTAGGAACCCAGTTTTGTTTGACCTGTTTCCTAAACATAAAGGATAGGTATTTCTTATGATATAAGGATCATTTCTTCTATAAGGACATGTAGATTTAACATGACCCTTTTTACAATAGTAGAAGAAAGTAGGCATATGAATGCTTCCTTTGACCTTGACAAAAGTGGTGGTAGGTTTTCTAGGAAAGCTCCTATGATACCCTATACCATTTTTGTTAAGGGAAGACTGTTGTTCACCCATCATTCTTTCTAGATTAGCTTTTGAACGAGTAAACTTAATAAGTGCTGCCTTCTGGTCTTCACACATCAAAGTAAGATCAACTTTCTCTTTCTCTAGATCAATATAATTTTGATAAAGAGAGGAGAGGTTGTCCTTGAGAATCAGATTTTCTGATTCCAAGGCCTTGATATTGTCATCAAGATCTTCCTGTTCTGTGTTGAGATTATCAATCTCTAGAAACTTTTCACTTAATAGTCTATCTTATTCATGAAGCTTTTCTTTTAAAGAATTTATCCTTATTCTATGTTCCTTATCACTTAAGATAATATCTTTAAGGAATTTTTTAAGGTCAATCTCAAGTTGAGACATAATTGTACTTACCACATTGTCGATGTACAGATTTGAGTTATCTTCATGATCAGCCATAAGACACAAGTTTGCTTGTTCTTTTTCATCTTCTGATTCATTTGTTGATTCTGAATCGCTCCATGAAGCAAACATAGCTTTCTTCTTTTGATCATTTTTCTTGAAGTTGTTCCTCTTCTTTTGTGGACAATCTTTCACCAAATGATCTGTTTCACCACATTCAAAACAAGTCACTACTCTCATTTTCTTATTAGAGTTAGAAAACTTACCTCGGGGTTTTGATGCTCGTGGAAATTCTCTGTTTGCAGATTGTTTCTTTAACTTGAGAATTCTTGCGAGACCCTTTGAGATCATGGCGATTGCATCTTCTTCATCATCATCATCATCACTATCTTCTTCCTCATATGGTAACTCATCTCTTCTAGATTTTAGTGCCAAATTCTTGGAGTTGGATGGGAGTTCTCCATCTTCTTTGCCAAGAACCATTTCATGTGTGATGAGTTTTCCAAGTAGATCATCTAGAGGAAGAGTAGTGAGATTTTGAGCTTCTTCAATAGTAGTCATCTTTGGTCCCCACTTGGCTTTAGGTAAGCTCCTTAGAACCTTCCTCACTTTCTCTTCATTTGTGAAGATCTTTCCTAGTGAGTCTAGATTGTTCACGATCTTAATAAATCTGGTGAAAATTTCTTTGACTGTTTCATTTGGATTCATCTTGAATAGCTCATATTGTCTAAGAAAGATGCTAATCTTGGTTTCCTTGACTTGACTTGTTCCTTCGTAAGTAACAACAAGCTTATCCCATATTTCTTTAGCACTCTTGCATGATGAGATGCGGTTAAATTCATTTGCATCTAATCCACAGTAGAGTAGATTCATTGCTTTATAACTCTTTGACTCACTGTCCAGATCAGCCTGTGTGAAGTCTGATAGCTTCTTTGGGACTTGGATGCCTTCAACCATTGTCATTGGAACTTTAGGTCCATTTTGAGTAATGCTCCAAAGCTCCATATCCTGGTCAATAATGAACATACGCATGAGTGCTCTCCAATGAGCGAAGTTGTTGCCACAGAAGAGTGGTGGTCGGGATGAGGATCTTCCTTGAGCAAATCCACCATCACCTACAGGATTCATGATTAGTCTCATTGATGGTTAAATCAGTAAGTGTGAGTCTAGCTCTGATACCAATTGAAGAACCGGTAGGTGAAATAAATAAGTTAAAAGATACTTTAGAAGGGGGGTTGAATAGAGTATGGGAACTTTTCGCAAACCAAATCTCAAGGCCTTGAAACTTCTTTCAAGGGCCTTGATGTCAATCTATGCTTCTCGTGAAACTTTGATTTCAAGGCTTTGAAACTCTTTTCAAGGGTCTTGACTTCTTGCTCTTGCCACACAAAGTTAGTCACAATAAAGTATATATGATGCAGAATTGAAAAGATTGACACGAGGATATATTTACGAAGTTCGGCTCTAAATAGCCTACTCTCCGACCCAGGGTATATCCGTAGGATCTAACTATCTATTATCAGCTTCAAAGAGTCCTAGATACAAACTAGAAGAAATTCCCTTCTTCTCTCAATGTAGCCAATGCTACGATCTAGCTCCAACTCTTAATCTAACTATAATAGCCTAGTTACTTCGTAGAGTAACACACACTCTAGTATAACAATATTTAGATCTTTCAATGGAGCTCTAATGTTTTCTCTCTCTAAGGGGATAAAGCTTTTGCGTGAATGAGAGAAAGAAAAACAACGAATGAAGATGATTGGGTTGCTAGAAGATGTAAAGAGATTTCCTTATGTGAGCTTGTGTATCTTTCTTCTTCGACCATCCTCTTCATTTATACTCTTCTATGGAAAGGTCTTCTAGCCGTTGTAGAAATAACCGTTTGAAGGTGAATCTTCTTTTCCATGAAGATCGTTTCTTGTTTCGAGATAAGGTATACGTATGCAAGTCTTTTAGCTCCTGAGAACACGTCGAGTCCTTAACTCCTTGATCTTCTCATCTTCTGTTGAATCTAGAGAGAAGATATTTTTGCCGTTTGTTGCTTAGAAAATCTTCTAGAAAAGATTCTCTATTCTTCGGTTGAGATCTTCCTTCGTTTAATAAGATCTTCCTTCGGTTGATAAGATCTTTCCGTTACAGAATCTTCCAATAAAATCTTCACCTGATTTTGAATCCTTGTTTCGTGCATCTATAATCCCAAGACCCTTGATTTTGTCCTTTTGAACTTGTCATTTTCCTTTGTTCTTTAATCCAACTTCAAGGCCCTTGATATTTAGATGAAACATGCACTGAATTCAAACCAACCAAATATCTAGAGATATAATCAATACATTTTTAGTATATCCAACTACTACATTTGTGTGAAGTCTTCCATCATCAACACCTGTAAACCATTATAATCAAGGAGGAGTTTTCAGGTAAGATCTTATCCATTCTTTTCAAACAATAAAGATCCCAAGACAACCAAGAAGTAGCACCCCCAAAAGTAATTGTTGAACATCGACATCAAAGTATCGATTTTTTAATAATCTTGGCCAGTTCATAAAGAATCTCGGCCGAGATTTTATCCGAGATAGCTATTGTTGTCCAGTTTCAAGAAATTTTCAAAGCATAATCTGAAGTATCAAAGTGCACCCTGTGCAAGAGTACATCAAATGAAGAGTTTCTATACCAAACTTGATCAAGTTAAGAGCCTTAGCCATTCCCAAAACAAATCCCGGCTATCTCTCTCTAACTGTGCAGGTTCAAGGTACATATTTCTCTCTTATTAATCTCTTGTGTGTCTTTTATTAGCCTCTCTTCTACTCTAAATACATTGAGTTTGATTCTTTGGGTGTGTTAGTTAGTATCCATACTTTCTATCATACTTCTTGCGTTATACTTGCAATATTCTTTCTATCTTTGCGTCAATTGTATTAAGTGACCTACAGTGGAAATCCTTTCACTAACTTTCAACACAAGAACTTTCCTTCAAACCAAGTTGACTACTTGAGACATCCAAGGAACTTCTATTTGAAGCTAGATCGCCGATTGGTAAAGAAACTTTAATCCATTCAAGTCAATTAAATCAAATTAGCTTGTGGTTCACAAGAGAGTGTTAGTGCGAGAGAAAACAAGTAAGGAACCCTCATTTTCGCTAACTTTACACGTTTGTTGTTACTTTATGTGATTATGCAGGATGATTAGTTCTAAAAGGAGTGATTTGGATAGTCCCGAATGCAGGGCCATATTAAAACAACTTTCAAACACTCTTACGGCCCTAGACGCAAAGTTAACAGTAAGGAAAATTCAATCCATTGTAACAAATTTGAATGAACGACTAATAAGATAGAATCTCGCTCCAGTGGAAAATCTCAGCCCCCAGAGTAAAATCTCGCTCGAGATTTTGGACGAGATATACCCCAATTGAGGTTTAATGGATGCATTCCTCAGAGGGGATATGTGAACCAAGATGATGGACATTCACGTGTTCCATATCGAACTCCGGTCTTGGAACCACATCCACGAGTCCATTATGAGCAAGGTGTGAGATATTCAAGTCAATATTATAATGTACCTAACACTCTGAATTATGTTGGTTTTCAGGAATTCGAGGATGAGAGGGATTATCCTAGATATGAGCGACGTCCCAAGAATGAACGAGATTATGATTCATATAGATCTCATCCAGCGCATAAAAGATTTGTACATGACGAGGTTTTTTACCCAAGGGCAGAACCACAAGTCATCTAGTCCGGACACCTTCGATTAAGGTTGATGAACCTGTAAAGAAGCCTTGTAATGAGTGGGAAAAAATTCTTCAAACGTTTAGCGCATTAGAGTCCCAAATTCTCCACTCAAAAAAGGAGAAATCATCAATGGAGGTTATCCAAACTGAAAAGGTTAGTGATTCTAAACCTTCTATTTCTATGCATGATCATGTAAATTTGTTGAAATCAGAATCTACTATTGTGTGACATACTGAGACTAGTGTGGAAACCCATAAGCATGAATCTAACTTGATCAATGATGATGAGCATGACATAGATACTAGCATAAATGAGCATTCTCTTATTATCAATATTGATAGCATGTATTATAGTCTACATTTTGGGATTGGTTTGGACGTTTTTTATGCGATTCTCTTATTGTTATCATGATGATTGTTGGCTAAGTTCTTTATGCGATTCTAGGGTGATTGACTGAAAGTTGTGGAAAAGACGATGAAAGAATGATCTTAATCCCAGTGGACCCTGAAAGCTCGAGCCTTTACCTTAACCGACGAACACCTCGGTCAACCATTGAACATCTCGGCCGGGATGGAATAATACTGAATGAGATGAGACCTTTCGTGATCCTTATCTGAGTTGAGGTTTCAGTTTGCCAAATCATATCCTTGTTATACTTTTTCTGGTTCAACGCAAGCCTAGGATGAGACTTACCCGGTGATTCCTTTGTTTGTTTACCCAAGATCATGAGTGTTAGGTAATAAAGATTTATCCTTTATTGGGGTTTGAGTGTGCCTTCATCCCATCTTTGAGAGTTAGCCTGAGACTTACCCGGTAAAGGTTGATTCTATCCCCTTGGGTGGTGTGTTGGTTTGAGATTATATTTCCTTTCCTTAGTACCTTGAGACTTACCCGGTGAGAGGATCTTTGGTTTGAGATAGTGAGTAGTGAGACTTACCCGGTGATCTATTCCCACCTTAGAAACACCTTCCCTTTGCAAACCTCGGCTTTGTCCATGTTATCTTTTGAGATCTTGAGTCGGAACCACAACTAGATGCTTTAATCCCTAGAATCCGCATTTCTTTTATCTGACTTTTATATCATCTTTGATAGCTTTGCTTTGTTGCTTGTGGTTATTTGACAATGTGAATTACCGATCTTTGTTTCACCATAGTCCCTATATTCGATCCTGGAATTCTTGCTTTTTAATACAATCGATCCGTACACTGCGGGTTCGCTATTTGCAATTATTCTTGGTAAAAATATTAAAGCTTGCACATACCTCTTGGAGCGAACAAATATGCATGAGTCTAAGTTGTTTCATTCATCTTTTGATTGTGATATGCATGAGCCTAAGTTGTTGCATTCATCTTTGAATTGTGATTTAGATTTTGTTTTGCCTTTTAATCTTTACATAAAGCCTTTTAAAAAACCCCTAGGGAGAAGTATAAACAGTTTTATGTAGTACATCCTCAAGTTGTGACATTATTAGAATCACATAAGAAGTATGTTATGCATGAGATTTTTAATTGTAGTTTGAGATTGTCTAGAGTGTTGTCTTCTTCGCATCTCCATGACTTTGTGGAAACATTACTTCTTGCAAACTTTAATCTTGGACCGTTACCCAAGAGGAAGCGAGTGAGCTTTGTTGTAGGATTGCAAGATAAGGAGATCAAGGAGAAGGGTACACTCGAGGTCCTTGTGCTAGGAATGTTGAAGGAGTGTGGTGAAGGAAGTTCTACCTCAATCAGGACAAAGTCACATCATAGGAAAGTAAGATTCCGTTTCAAAGAAGAAATCTCACCCAAAATCCAGAAATCTCGGCCGAGATTACTGTAACATCCGGAAATGTTATTACCGGAAGTCGAGGTGTTTCCGACATTTTCCGTGTCAGCAGCTTATTTCCCGCACGCACGTTTGCTGAGTACGAGTTTTAATGCGGGATGGGGGTCCCTTTTAATTTCCGACCTTGGGAAGAGGAGTGAGGGGACAAAGGGGGTTGCTGACCCTTGGGTATCTCCACCACTTTGTCAGCCTCATAATTCTCTCTCCCCATTTCCCCATTCCCATTTCACGTTCTTTTTCCTCTTCAACTTCTCTTCTTCCTTGTTGCTCTCTTCTTCTTTCTCCTTGGAAGAGTGGTGTTGGAAGCTGTAGCCTTGGAGATCCGGATCTGTTGTGGTAAGTTGTCTCTTCCCTTCTTCATCTTGTTGCTAGTTCTTCCCTTCTTCATCTCCTCTTCACCTCCATGGCTATGGAGGAAGCTTTTGAAGGGAGATCTTGTAAACCTTTGCATGTCCCTTCCTATAGCTCGTTTAGGTCGTGGTGAGGAAGCTAGGACCTATGGTGGGAGTTTGGATAAGGCCCAACAAGAGAAGAAGGCACTTCGAGCAAAGAACCAGTCGAAGAAACGAAGAAGACGGAGTCTTGGCTGTTCGACCGTGGGGCGGATCATCAAAGGCGCAGGGGGGAGCAACGCCACCGCAGGGGCGGCCACCAGGCGCAGGGGCGGTGCCAGAGGTCTGCAAGGGCGGCGACAGGGTCCGCAGGGAGCCTCAACTTGCTTCTGCGGCTGCGTTTTCTTCACCAGTAGGTTTCTCCCTTCCTTTCTCTTCATTCCTTCCTTAGACCTTGATGATACCTAGTTAGAAGCATGCTTAGGATGGACCTAGGAGTTGTGAGAATGCCATATAGTGGTTTCTATCCTTCGAGCCCTTATGGCTTGGTGTGAATGGTGATCTTGAGTGTTGAGCAGGTTGACCTTCCTAAGCTAGTCGGTTCTCCTAGGCTGTTGTTGTTGATCATATCCTTATGTTGTATACGCTTTTGTGAGTTTTCCTTGCTTGTTGAGAGTTTCATGAGTACCATGGACCCTAGGATGCTTTCCTAGTTTGAGAGTTGAGTGATCTTGCTTAGATCACTAGAATGAAGTATATGACTTCATGAGTGTGGGCTTGTATTGATGAGTGTATTCATGTATGAGCAGGTTGTGTGCTTCCTCACTATGAAAGCTAGAGTGTTGTGAGTTGAGAGACGAGGTAAGTCTCCGGACTTACTTAGCCGTATTCGATGTATTAGATTCATTATGTGTTTGGTGGTGTATGTTTTTATCGCTTTCGCTATATCAACTAAACCGGTAATAGGACCACCGACATTTATATATATTTTGGTCCAAGTGTATGATAACGGGCGGTGACATCATCTGCCTAGATCTTGCGAGAATCTAGGAGGTTCTCAGCGACTAGCCCGTGCTGGTTAGACGGCGGAGGCATCCGTACCGTTCCATGCCGGTAAGTAGGGACCTAGGCGGGACCACGGTGGTCTCCTGTCACAAAACTAAGTTGAACTAGAACGGGATACGACCTAATAAGTAAAGATAATAACCGGACATGTTTTTGGAGCATGATTATGTGATGTATGATGTATGAGTGTGTATGTACCTTCACCATGACTTTAATGTTTCGAATATAGCTAACGGTTTTAAACCGCTTGTGTAGATGCCGCGCAGGTTAGGGACGCCGCCGAGTGAGGTGGAGGAGTGGACAGCCGAGGGTCGCCGTACACTATAGGACGGGGGCGTTTTTGGAATTATTATCGTTATTACTCTTTTGTTGGATTATTGTTTGATGTATACTTTCGGATTTGTGTATTGTGGAGTTTTTGTGTCCTTTTGAGGACTCTGTTGAGTTTCCTTGTTGCACTCCTTACTTTTGCGTCTTGCATACATTACAAACGTTTTTTGATTTTACGCCTTTATTTGTGCCATCTTGGAAAGGTCTGGTGAGATTGTTGTCAGGCTAAGGGTCGGGACCCATTGTGTAGTCTCGCTCGTAGCATTCCGCTATCCCGCGGATTCGGAGTGTTACAAAGTGGTATCAGAGCCCTAGGTTGACAACAATGGCACTCGCAACCTTCTAAAGGCTGAATGAGGAATAAATGGAACCCACGGGTTCTGACTTTTCATTTTCAAAATTCATATGCATGAGTCGGGATTGGGTTAGAGTGTACGGTAGAGGTGGGTCGCAAACCTAAACCGCCGGTTTAGGTTTGCGAACCGCCGGTTTAGGTTTGGCCCTAAATCGTCAAAATCCAAACCGGCGGTTTAGGTTTAACCTAAACCGCCGGTTTGGTCGGCGGTTTAGCCGGTTTATTATAAAAAAAAAAAAAAAAATTTGAAAAACTGGACCAAACCGGACCAAACCGGCGGTTTGATCTCCAAACCACCGGTTTGGTCCATTTTTTTAAAAAAAAAATAAAAAAATAACCAAACCGCCGGTTTGGGTAAACCGCCGGTTCAACCAAACCGGCAAACCTAAACTGGCGGTTTGCGCCGGTTCACAAACCGCCGGTTCGGCGGTTTGGTTTGAACCAGCCCCATCTCTAGTGTACGGGACCACCACTCCTCACGCAAACCTCGGCGACATAGATTTCTGGATTTGACGCATGTAAGTATATATATTACCATGTTATCTATATGTATACGACCTTAGGGTTGTTGTTGGACTTGTACGTACCTAGCTATGCATGTGACCTTAGGATGATTGGGCTTTTATGCCTTGGTTGTATTTTGGAGTTCGGCACCTTTCTTTTGTGTTTTATAAGTTCCTTTTATATTAAGTATTACGAGTACTATATATATATATATATATATATATATACCTATTTAAATAAATATAAACAAACGCAAAACGATATCAGATGACACGTACGAGAGCTACCGCATATGTGGGACCCGCCAGGGGTAGACCACCTCTACCTCCTACCGTTCCGAGGCGGGGATGAGTAGGGAGACCTCCAGGCCCGAGAGGTCGGGGACGTATCCCCATTGCGGACCCACCCATTGTGGATCCGCCAACAGCTGAGGATCTCGTTGAGGACGTGGCAGAGAGTGTTATTCCCGAGGCTACGGATAGGACAACTGTGAGGTCCGAGGCACATAGTTCCCCATCTACTAGGACCGGGGGAGCATCGATTGGAGCTATAGTGTTTGAGGATTATGTACGCCGAGTAGAGGAGGCGTTTAGGACTAGAGCACCACCTCCAGCATCGCCAGTGTCGGTACCTGTACTTGCACCTGCACCGGCGAGATCAGTCGAGGTCTCGCATAGGGCTACCCAGATCAAAGCCGCACCTGAGATAGTTGCACCAGCGGTAGTTGTACCTGAGCCGGTTGTGGAGATTGTTAGGCCTAGAGACGAGCTGAGGTCTCCTAGACCCAATTCCTGGTTTGAGGCTTTCAACCAGCAACATGTACCTTACTTCAACGGGAAAGTAGGGTTAGAGGTGGAGCATTGGATTGGGCACATGGAGTCAACATAAGAGGCGATTCGTTGCCCGGATGAGAGGCAGGTGGAGATAGTCCAGACCTTGTTCACAGAGGAGGCTCAGTATTGGTTGATGTCGGTGAGAGGAGGTGTGACAAGGATGGACCAGCTGTTGTGTCTCGTGAGAGAGACATTTTGCCCCGATTCACTGCGTAGAGACAGAGTTCAGGACTTCCTAGAGGCAGGTTTTGAGGATGTTCCGTTTATTGAGGCGATCAGAGGGATTCGAGTTGAGTTAGCATTGTTGGGACCCGCTGCACCACCAACAGACCAGCATGTCTATCTCTTTTCTAGGAGACTAAGGGAGTCCACCCGTGCTTACTTGGCGGGATTTCGCTGCGATTCATTGGCGGAGTACCAGGATTGAGCTTCGGCCTACGAGAGAGACCGAACGGGAATGAGGAGGGCAGCACAGTCCGGGGGACCAGACAAGAGACAGAGGACCGTACTAGCTAGTCCAGGGGCAGGAGTGGCAGGGCAGGGACGTAGCCAAACTCCGGGACGTCCCGGTCCTCAGACATCGAGGCAGGCACCAGACGGGGGATGTTAGTGCGACAGTTGTGGAGAGTTTGGGCACATGTAGGAGACCACCCGTGGCGTGTTTCTCTTGTGGTCAGGTGGGTCACCGAGCCGCTTTTTGCCGTCAGGTTAAGTCACAGTGTCAGTAGTGTTCTTCGCTTGCTGGAGTAGCAGGAGGTAGTTAGAGGCCTCCACAGTTTCAGCCATATGGCTCTCAGCAGAGGGTTCAGGGTCAGACTCGCACACAGGGTTCAGTCTAAGGTCAGGGCCGAGGTAGAGGCCGTGGTGGGGGTACACAGGAGACCAGGGGCACACAGGCCACAGTGTTCAAGTTGAGGAGTGTTGTTGATCCAACAGCGCCAGCAGCTACAGGTACTATTCAGATCCATGGACTTGCGGTCCGAGTTTTGTTTGATACGGGTGCCACGCACTCTTTTATATCCGATGATTGTGTAGCTAGGTTGTGCTTAGTTAGGTAGAGGGTAGACCCTTTGTCGTAGGGTTACCCGATGGGGGTAGGGTTAGTGGTACCCGAGAGGTACACAGTTGTCCCATACGTTTGAAAAACCGTGATTGGTTAGCCGACTTCTACGTCATGCACTTGGTGCATGAAGAAGTCATCCTTGGGATGGATTGGATGGACCGCCATCGAGCCGTATTAGACATCAGCCGGAGGACCGTGACGGTTACCACAGCGACGGGTCATGAGGTGATTTTCTGAGGTTGGGACCTCGGGAAAGCCGGTACAGTCATTAGCGCGGTTTGAGCCGCGAGACTTATCGGGCAGAGATGCGAGGCCTTCTGGTGCTATGCCATGAAGGAGGAGACCGAACCGTCGTTGGAGGAGATTCCCGTGGCATGTGAGTTCGAGGATGTATTCGGGGAGCCACCCGGATTACCACCACAGAGGAGCGTGGATTTTACTATTGAGTTGGAGCCCGGCACAAGGCCGATCTCCAAGGCTCCTTACCGCATGGTGCCGATCGAGTTGCTGGAGCTGAAGAAGCAGCTTGAGGAGTTAGCTGAGAGAGGTTCATACGCCCGAGCGTTTCCCCTTGGGGTGCACCGGTCCTCTTCGTCAGGAAGAAGGACAGATCTTTGAGACTTTGTATCGATTACCAAGAATTGAACAAAGTCACCATCAAGAACAAGTACCATCTACCGCGCATCGATGATCTGTTAGACCTGTTACAGGGAGCCTCCATGTTTTCACGCATTGACTTGAGGTCGGGCTATCACCAGTTGAGAGTGAGAGAGGAGGACGTGCCGAAGACGGCATTCAGGACGTGATATGGCCATTATGAGTTTGTCGTGATGCCGAGCGGGCTCACGCATGCACCCGCCGTCTTCATGGAGTTGATGAACGACATCTTCATCGACTTCTTGGACCAGTTTGTGGTAGTGTTTATAGATGATATCTTAGTGTACTCCCGGAGTAGGGAAGAGCATGTGGGACACCTGAGGACGGTTCTTCGAGTCCTTCAGGATAGAGAGTTTTATGCAAAGCTCTCTAATTGTGAGTTTTGGATGTCCGAGGTGGCATTCCTAGGTCATATAGTTTCCGCCGAGGGTGGCATGGTCGACCCGGCGAAGATAGACTCCGTTTCTTCATGGCCGCCTCCTAGGACGGTCAAGGAGGTGCGTAGTTTCTTGGGCTTAGCGGGGTATTACCACCGATTTGTTGAGGGTTTCTTTGTGATTGCACGCCCGCTTACTTCCTTGTTGAGGAAGTCCACCAGTTTTGTCTAGTCCGAGCCTTGTCAATGCTGCTTTGAGGAGCTGAAGAGGAGGTTGACCTCCGCTCCTGTGTTAGCCAGCCTAAGGGCGTGGAGGACTTTGTTGTATATAGTGACGCCTCAAAGCTAGGTTTGGGATGTGTTTTGATGCAGAGGGGTAGGGTTATTGTGTACGCTTCTCGGCAGTTGAAGCCGTACGAGGAGAATTATCCCACACATGATCTTGAGCTAGCGGCAGTGATTCACGCCTTGAAGATCTGGCGACACTGTTTGTACGGAGCCATGTGCCAGATCTTCACAGATCATAAGAGTCTGAAGTATATATTCACTCGGCGGGAGTTGAATAACTGCCAGAGGAGATGGTTGGAGTTGATTAAGGACTTCGACTTGGAGATTTTGTGCCATCCGGGGAAGGCGAACATAGTCGCCGATGCTTTGAGTAGGAGGACTCCTCGAGAGGAGGCTATAACTCGACTTACGATTCAGCCACAGTTGTAGAGAGATTTTGCGGAGTTAGAGTTGGATATCCGGTTTCCGGATAATGTCGGCTGTTTGTCCGAGTTAGAGGTTTTACCTGATCTGTCCGAGGAGATCCGGCAAAAGCAGGAGAGGTGTCCCGGGTTGACGAGAATTCGGGACATGATGGCCAGAGATGAGGCACCGCAGTTTATCACAGGAGCAGACGGGTTATTGAGATGCCAAGGACGTATTTACCGTCAGACCCGGAGTTGAGAGAGCGGATTTTGCATGAGGCACATTCTACACCTTACTCTGTGCACCCAGGCGCGAGTAAGATGTACCAGGACCTTAGGAGGTCTTATTGGTGGGGCGGGCTCAAGCCCGATGTAGCTAGATATGTGGCCCGATACGCGACCTGTCAGTAGGTCAAGATCGAGCACCAAAGACACGCATGAGAGCTTCATCCACTGCCCGTTTCACAGTGGAAGTGGGAGGATATTTCTATGGACTTCATGACGGGTTTGAGACTAAGTAGGAGCTTTGACGCGGTATTGGTAGTAGTGGATCGGTTGACGAAGACCGCACGTTTCATCCCTATTCAGGAGACTTGGCCGGTGAGTCGTCTAGCCGAGGAGTTTACTCGTCAGATTGTGCGATTACATGGAGTACCGAGGAACATCATCTCGGATAGGGACGGGCACTTTACCTCGAGGTTCTGGCAGCGGGTACATGCCGCCCTAGGTTTGAGTCTTCATTTCACCACCGCATACCATCCACAGACTGACGGCCAGTTAGAGCGGACTATTCAGACCTTAGAGGACATGTTGCATGCATATGTACTAGGCTGGGGGCAGGTATGACCAGACGACCTTCTATTGGTGGAGTTTTTGTATAATAACAGTTGGCACGCGTCAATTGGGATGGCACCGTATAAGGCATTGTATGGGCGGAGATGCCGCACTCCCTTATGTTGGGACGAGCCGGGGAGTTCGAGTGTTGTAGCTCCGGATCAAGTACAGGATGATATGGCTAGAGTTGCCTTGATACAAGAGAGGATGTTGACCGCCCAGAGTCATTAGAGATCGTACACGGATAGGAGGTGTAGACCTTTCGAGTTCAGGGTAGGAGCCCAGGTGTGGATGAGGGATTCACCGACTCGGGGTGTCAGACAATTCGACATTAAGGGGAAGTTGAGTCCCCGATATGTCGGTCCATTTGAGATAGTGGAGAGAGTTGGTGAGGTGGCATACCAACTGGCATTGCCACAACGGTTGGAGGGTATACATCCGGTATTCCATGTGTCTCAGCTGAGGGAGTACATTCATAACCCGAGACACATCATTAGTCATGAGGACCTTGTGGTCGAGCCGGACCATACTTTCGCAGAGCACCCGATAGCGGTTTTGGAGAGGAGTATGTGACGCCTTCGATC
Organism: Fagopyrum homotropicum; assembly: GCA_033239125.1. Classification (NCBI taxonomy): domain Eukaryota; kingdom Viridiplantae; phylum Streptophyta; class Magnoliopsida; order Caryophyllales; family Polygonaceae; genus Fagopyrum; species Fagopyrum homotropicum. The sequence goes on from BSWB01000002.1 coordinate 47,893,035, forward strand.
GAAGGAGATACCGATGTTGAGAGTGTAGTGGTCGAGGCGAGGAGCCGACGAGGCTACTTGGGAGATGGAGGATAGTATCCGGAGGAACTATCCAGAAGTTTTACGCAGGCTTAGAGTCACCGTTAGGGCAGTCGGGTTAGTCCCGAGCTTTTTTCCTTGATTATACCTATGTGCTATGTGATGTGATATGCCTTGTGTATGCTACATGTGTGTATGTATGATTACCTTTCGAGGTATTGATGCGATTATGAGTTCGACTTTGGAATTTTAGGGTCGATGGGCGACGTTTTATGTCTTGTACGTTTTCGAGTTCTGTCTTTTGTGAGGAGTACGTTTACCAAGTTTTGGGACGAAACTTGTTTTTAGGGGGGTTAGTTGTAACATCCGGAAATTATATTTCCGGAAGTCGAGGTGTTTCCGACCTTTTCTGTGTCAACGGCTTATTTCCCGCAGGCACGTTTGCTGAGTACGAGTTTTAACGCGGGATGGGGGTCCATTTTACTTTACGACCTTGGGAAGAGGAGTGAGGGGACAAAGGGGGTTGCTGACCCTAGGGTATCCCCACCACTTTGTTAGCCTCATTATTCCCTCTCCCCATTTCCCTATTCCCATTTCACGTTCTTTTCCCTCTTCCACTTCTCTTCTTCCTTGTTGCTCTCTTCTTCTTTCTCCTTGGAAGAGTGGAGTGGGAAGCTGCAGGCTTGGAGATCCGAATCTGTTGTGGTAAGTTGTCTCTTCCCCTCTTCATCTTGCTGTTAGTTCTTCCCTTCTTTCTCTCCTTTTCACCTTCATGGCTATGGAGGAAGCTTTTGAAGGGAGATCTTGTAAACCTTTGCATGTCCCTTCCTATAGCTCGTTTAGGTCGTGGTGAGGAAGCTAGGACCTGTGGTGGGAGTTTGGATAAGGCCCAACAAGAGAAGGAGGCACTTCGAGCAAAGAACTAGTCGAAGAAACGAAGAAGACGGAGTCTCGGCTGTTCGACCGCGGGGGCGGATCATCAGAGGCGCGGGGGGGGAGCAACGCCACCGCAGGGGCGGCCACCAAGCACAGGGGCGGTGCCAGAGGTCTGCAAGGGCGGCGACAGGGTCCGCCGGGAGCCCCAGCTTGCTTCTGCGGCTGCGTTTTCTTCACCAGTAGGTTCCTCCCTCCCTTTCTCTTCGTTCCTTCCTTAGACCTTGATGATACCTAGTTAGAAGCATGCTTAGGATGGACCTAGGAGTTGTGAGAATGCCATATAGTGGTTTCTATCCTTGGAGCCCTTATGGCTTGGTGTGAATGGTGATCTTGAGTATTGAGCATGTTGACCTTCCTAAGCTAGTTGGTTCTCCTAGGCTGTTGTTGTTGATCATGTCCTTATGTTGTATAGGTTGTTGTGAGTTTCCCTTGCTTTATGAGAGTTTCATGAGTACCATGGACCCTTGGATGCTTTCCTAGTTTGATAGTTGAGTGATCTTTCTTAGATCACTAGAATGAAGTCTATGACTTCATGAATGTGGGCTTTTGTTGATGAGTGTATTCATGTATGAGCAAGTTGTGTGCTTCCTCACTAAGGAAGCTAGAGTGTTGTGAGTTGAGAGACGAGGTAATTCTCCGGACTTACTTAGCCGTATTCGATGTATTAGATTCATTATGTGTTTGGTGGTGTATGTTTTTATCGCTTTCGCTATATCAACTAAACCGGTAATATGACCACCGACATTTATATATATTTTGGCCCAAGTGTATGATAACGGGCGGTGACATCATTTGCCTAGCTCTTGCGAGAGTCTAAGAGGTTCTCGGCAACTAGTCCGTGCTGGTTAGACGGCGGAGACATCCGTACCGTTTCATGCCGGTAAGTAGGGACCGAGGCGGGACCACGGTGGTCTCGTGTCACAAAATTAAGTTGAACTAGAACGGGATACAACCTAATAAGTAAAGATAATTACCGGACTTGTTTTTGGAGCATGATTATGTGATGTATGATGTATGAGTGTGTATGTACCTTCACCATGACTTTAATGCTTCGAATATAGCTAACGGTTTTAAACCGCTTGTGTAGATGCCCCGCAGGTTAGGGACGCCACTGAGTGAGGTGGAGGAGTGGACAGCCGAGGGTCGCCGTACACTATAGGACGAGGGCGTTTTTGGGATTATTATCGTTATTACTCTTATGTTAGATTATGGTTTGATGTACGTTTTTGGATTTGTGTATTGTGGAGTTTTTGTGTCGTTTTGAGGACTCGGCTAAGTTTCCACGTTGTACTCTTTACTTTTCCGTCTTGCATACATTACAAATGTTTTTCGAGTTTTACGCTTTTATTTGTGCCATGTTGGAAAGATTCGGTGAGATTGTTGTCAGGCTAAGGGTCGGGACCCATTGTGTGGTCTCGCCCGTAGCATTCCGCTATCCCACGGATTCGGGGTGCTACAATTTCTACTCGAGATTGTCTACTGAAGTGGATTGTTTCAATTACTATTTGTAGATCCACACCCCAACCCTTCAAGGTTTCTTTCTGGCCTTGAGGAAGAGTCATATATAAGTAGTTTCCATCCATTGACATCGCTTCGAGAAGTTGTTATCGAGATTTATTTTTGTGGAAGAAAGCTCCATGGAAGAATCTTAACATGAGCATACTTGAAGAGTTAGCTGACACTAAGAAGCAGAGTACCTATACCTTTGATATTATATTGTTAACTCCTATTAGTTGTGCTTATTCTAGGAGTTTTGATCCATATACGACTCTAAACTACAATGATTTTGTGATTAAGTTGTTATCCCTAAGTTGTTTTGATCTTATATCGTTGGCTATTGAGGAGCGAGTAAGTTTTAATGTAGGGAAACAACAAGATTTTATCAAGAGATTGCATACTAGGATGCGACAAGGAATTGAGGAGAAAGGAATGCATGCTCTTGCCTTGGCCATCAAGTTTCGCCAAGAAATACCATTTGAGTCAGGAGATTCAACTTGAATGCACCTAGGAGGAAAGATCCAAGAATACTTTTAGTTTTCATCATCCGAGACGAACTTTTCCCTCACAATGAAAATCTCGGCCTTTAGTGGAAAATCTCGCCCAAGATTTAAGGAGAAAGCCCATGATTTGCTATTGTTGTACATTATGATGAGAATTGTCAAGCTCAGAGTTTTACAAAGCTCGAGAGACCTTCAAGGAGAGACATGAAACTCAGAGCTTGCACCATTCAGACAACGGAATCCATTTTTATCGAGTAATATACATATCAAGAAGGAACAGATAAGGAAGAAGAAATTGACATCTTCATCCCATGGAGTTGATCCAGTCCAAAAGTTGTCATACTTGAGTCATTATATGCTTTGTGATGATCATGACTATGATTCGAGGTCGAATCATTTCAAGAAGGGGAGTATGATGCGGGACCATCCTTGATAGCATCTACACCTACATTGCATGGACCCTTCACTAAGCCAAGAGAAGGAGACACTCAAGAAAAGGTTGCTTGCAAGCTGCCAACATGAGAGGATGCGAGAGAATAGAGGATTGCATGGAAGATGCAAAACCTTGGTCAATAGGCAGTAGTAGACACAAAACCGACGAGACTACATGGGAGACGGAGAGTAGTATCAAGAGGAATTACCCTAAGTTTTACGCTGAGTTAGTCGAAACCCCATGACCGTCGGGTTAGTACTTGGAACCACACTGGTGTAACTTTTGACTATGTGTTTGTCCTCATGGTTGAGTTTTTGGTTTTATATGCGTGGCTTGTTTGAATGATTAGTATTTTATGTGTTACGTGTTTGAATGATTATCCTTCTATTCATTACTTTGTCATAACCTTGAGTGATATTTTTATGACTAGACTAGAGAAGTAGAAAAATGTTCTCGAGAATAAAAGTTAGATATTTTGGTTATATTTAGAAGGCTACCTTGATGATCTTCCTTATCCTAAGTTTCGGGACGAAACTTATTTTAAGGGGACTTGATGTAATACATAGAATATATTTTCCGGAATATTTTTTTTTTGAATTTCAAACCGAGTCAAAATTTTCGATTTAAATCGAACGTTACATGATCATGGGCCATTCCTCTTTAATTCTTCAACCAGACGGACGGGCCAATCCTCTCCTTCCTTTAGCAGCTCGACGGCCCAATCGGCCCAAGTGTTTCTTTTTTTTCAACCAGCCTGTTGGGCCAAGGCTACCCCCTCCCTTAGCTGACCTGGCAACCCATGGCGACTTCTTTCCTCTTCCACGCTCAAATTGTTGTAACAGGAGATCGAGCTTTTCGATTCAACAAATCACACTGTACCGATTTTTACGCACTCCCCTAACTACTCAGATCTCTCTCTCTCTCTTCAACAACCAAACCACGTTTTCTCCCCATCAACTTACCAATCGCGATATTCGTTGTAGTTGGAATGTGATTGAACTCCCAGCCTCCCTTTTCCAGACTTACACGCCACAAACTTCTACCTACTTCTCTCTCCCTCACGATCAACGACGTTGCCGAAGCCTCCTCCACTTCCGTACACAACACCAATACACAATTTACAGACGATGACTTCCCAACCCTGCACACAGTCAACCGGACGAAGACGTCTCAACTCGCTGCACACAGTTTATCGGACAAACCTTCTCAAACCTGCTGCTCACAATCGACGGAGGCAAAGAAGCCGGCGCCGTCACCGACGGTAATCGTTGAGAAATGTTGCCTTCCCTGTAACCAACAAGCTAGACCGGACTTCACGGTTGTTGTCCGGCACCGAGTCGAGCCTCCTTCTTCCTCCCCTGATCTTGGGCTACCATCTGAACTGTCGATCGAACCATACGCATCACGGTGAGTTTCTTTTGTACCTTACAAGCTTGTGTTATTTTGGGTAACTATGGTGGTTGGAAGGTTGGTCGATTGATGTACGTAGCATAGAAGTAGTATTTTGGTTTGGGTAGAGCTTGTGATCAGTTTGGTACTGAGTTGATGGAGGTATGAGGTGGAGCAGACCGCTTGCACAAATAGTCGATAGAATTGAAAAAATTTTGGGTAGTGTATTCATTTTATTAGAATTGTTTTAAGTTAGTACTTTTGGGTACTATTTTCATTTTATTAGAATTATTATAAATTAGTGATGACTCACTTATGGATATATACGTGGTTATTAAAGTGAAGTGAGTTGTTTATAGATTTTTATACATACGTGGTTACTAAAGTGAAGTGGGTGATTTATAGACTTTTATAATTGATTGTGGTTGGATTAGTCTAATCCTAATTAGGACTTTTGACATTATCGTCATACATAGTTTATTTATATATATATATATATATATATATATATATATATATATATATATATATATATATATATATATATATATATATATATAGAGTTTGGCTCACATGTAAACAGCTCTTATAGTGTTCAATGAGAACACACGTTAACCATAGGATTGCTTTGATCTAATGGTCTTAATTAAACCAAATTTTAGGAAATATTTTACTCCACTCTCCAATTAAAGAGGGTGCATTACACTCTCCATAATCATTATAATCAAATATGGTAGTTAGAGATTCTCTCCCTAATTGTTATTATCCTAATCTCCACATTTAAATCCAAATCTAGTTTTCAACGTGAATTCATATTGCACTTTTTTCATTTCTCAATTCATCATTCACCATAGTTGATATCAATAACATTTCTAAATCAATTCAATTATCATCTCCATTCTTCTAGTTAATATTGTACAAAAGTATTCGTCTGTGTTCATGAAAATATTCGTCAATATACTATTAAGAACTCATTCATACCAATATTAATCGTTCATGTCCAATAAATTTTAGTCGATTATTGATAATTGAAATTAATAGTTAGTGGTACATAAATTATTTATTTATATAGTGAAAAATATACGCTCATAATTTGAAGAGACCAATGTTTCAATCTTCGGACAATTCGTGAACATATACGTATACGAAGATATTCGACCATATTACTGAAAATATTCGTTAGTGTACTATTAAATATTCGTTAGTGTTACTAAATATATTCGTACATATGATATAATATATTCGTTGCAAAATTTAGTTATTCAATTGTTTCCAATAAGTTGTCGCACATACACGGACAAACCACCACAAATCGCCGGATAAAAGACATATAACCACCGAATATTTACAACATTTAGTGTCGAATAAAAACTAAAGTACAATAATTCATGTATATGACAATGAAATAACAAATTTTGTTCATCAGATCAAAGAAGGTTTCAAGCACCACAAAAACATATTGAATCTTAATCTAAGCAAAATCAACGTACTTCTCATTTTGCTAAATACATTAACATACATCAACGAATAAAATCTCAATAAACAGTGAGTACAAATTCAATAGCACATGCTTCTCTTGTACTGTTGAGGATGAGGGCAACCATGAATTCCGGTTGGTCTGCAATGATGACAAATTTGGAGTCGTACAAGAAGATTGTTGATGGTAACGATGTAATATCGACACGAGACTACGAGGATGAAGGAAAACGTGGCTTTTGAATAGTCTCGAGCTAAATTGATGGTGAGCGAGACGAAATTGGTCTCATAGACGGTTGAGTCGCGATGCACGAGACTGAAGGAATGTTGGAAGGGTACCTGAGGCATTCAAGGGAGAGCCATGGCGAGTTCAAGTCCGGATCTGCGAAGAAAATCGGCCGGCCAAATCTGGTATGGAGACGACGGTGGTGCCTTCATTGGACGAACGACAGCAACCCTAATCATCGTTGAATCGCCCTTGCTCGCCATTGGAGTCGTTTCACAAATAATCGGTTATTGAACGATGATGGAAGATGGAAGATTTGAATGAGAGATTCTAGGGCAATATAAGGTAACAAATCTTTTTATATATAATAATGGAGCAAATTAAGTGAAAATTGATTTTCACGTGCAGCCAATTCCCCACTCTCATTCTAAATTGTTTTATTTTTATTTTTTTTCCCTATTTATTATGGTTAATCTTGACCATCTATTACTCTAATCTTACGGATTAGATTTGTTCTCATTGTACACTATAAGGGTTGTTTACATGGGAGTATGATTCTATATATATATATATATATATATATATATATATATATGAAAACGGGTTACACGTTTAGATGTTCCTTAGGTTACTACGTTAGTGTAGATTACATTACCAATTGTTCTTGTTCTTTTGTCATGTATATATACGAAGAAGAGTTAAGCTTTTGGGATCGATACAACATGGCATGGTACGTTTAGGTTTTCTCAGAATATTTTTGGGATTTGGTAGTAACGTTTATGTTTGACCTTAGTTAGTTTTAATAAGAAGTAAAGTTAGAGAAATCTTCCAACTTAGTTAAATCCTTCCTTTGAATTTTGGTTTATGGTTTTGAGTTTCAAAGAATGCTGTGGAAGTATTCTAGGAATTTTTTTCTAGAATTTGAAGACCCATGAGTAAAGTCGACATTTTACCCTTATAAGGGTAAATTGGTAATTTCCTTTAGATGACCTTTGGTAACCTAGAAATTGGAAACTTCTAAGGTGTCGGATATTTTATAAAAACACGTTTCATGTTATGATCAGGCGGTTGAGATTAGACTCATTTGGAGTCAAGGGATATCGTTGACTGGACTTGACCTGGTTCAGGTAAGTCCCTTAGACTTACTTAGTTGCATCTTGTGTATTAGTTTGACCGTGATGGTGGTGTTTGTTTACTTATTATTATAACGGTAAACCGGACTAGGATGACCTTATACAGTAAATAACCCAAGTGTATGAACCGGGCGGTGACATCACTATTTAGCTCTTGCAAAAGATAGGAGGTTATCTGCGACTATCCCAGGCAGGTAGACGGTTAGATTCATCAAAACCATTCCTTGTTGGTAAACGGGGACAGAGGCTAGTTTTGGGAGATTCTCGTGTCACAATAGAAGTTGAATTAGTAATTTGGATAACTCATTGAAAGATAATAACAGGTTGTGTGCGAGCATGCTATGTGTTTAGATTTTATGTGTGTTTGTGTCTTTACTATTATTCTGATATCTGGAATGTTAGCTAACGGTTTTAAATCGTTGTTGTAGATGTCTTGCACGTTAAGATGGTTGTAGAGAGATCCGGAGGAAATGGTCAGCCGGGTCCACGTACTCATATAGATGGGAAGGGAGAGTCTTTCGTTTCTGCATGCGCATTATGTTAATTGTTATGTTTTGTAAGATTGGTCCTTGTATACATTCATCATTTTAATGTTTGTTGAGTTCAAATTGTTTTACTACGTTTGTGTCTTGTTGGAAGATTCAATAATGTTGTTGTCAAATTGAGGTCGGGACCCATTGTGAGGTTCTTACTAGTATCTCCCCGAGTTTTGAGAATTTAAGGTGTTACAAATTCAAAGATTGGCAGTGGGAGCTACCGATACATTCAAATGCACTCAATGTGAGCACCGTGGCCGGATATCCGAACCCAGATATTGTCCGGTTCTATAATAATTTTTCGAAGAAGTTTTGGTCTTAGAGGAATGATCAAATTTTAGTTTATATAACTTCAAAACCATATACAGCTTCTTTATAGATGGATGGTCCATGGTACTCACCTCTTCAGCAACCTATGGAGCACAATCAACAATATTCTCAAAATCATACATTTGTGGATATGTTACTCTAATTTTTCTTGAGCGATCCTCAACAAAGCTCTGGTGAATAGCTTTTGGTGGTTGATAATTTGATTTTGTAGATTCTGGTAGCTCAACTTCCGGCTATGGATGTTTCTCTTTTTTTCGAGGAACAAACTAGATCTCCACTTTTTTATTATCACTGTCACTCTCCCCTGATTTCATTGGCTTCACTATCGAGTTAAGCATCAAAGTCTCATAAAAACAACACTTTTACTCAAAGTCTCATAAAAAACAACATATGACCTAGTCTCATATGTCATAACTTAGTCATATCATCCTTGTAACCTTTGAAGATGCAACAAAAACATACCCGTAATCTATAGAACCTTGTCGGAAATATAAAATGTCTTACTTGACACTTTTCAAAATAACATAAGAACCCTTACAAACATTCAAAACTCCACCTTCACATTTGAAACAAAACTCCTTACTATCCAACATACTCAAGGCTATCAAATTCTTAGTGATAAGTGGAAAATGTCCGAATTTGTTCAATGTAAAAAATCTACCCTAATTTGTCTTAATTTTAATTGAGCCAATTTCAACCCCTTGTAGATAGAATTATTGGCATGGAAGTACTACAGCCACCTACCTACTTATAAGTTCCGAATCACTCTTTGTTATGATATATATGATAAGAAGCCCCGGAGTCAAGAACCAACACATCACCTTGATAAGTTTATCCATCAACAACCAAAGTTATATCCTCATCTAATTTCATCTTCTACAACAACTGTGGAACCAAAATCTTATGGTTTCTTCTTCTTAGGACATTCGCTCTTCCAATGTTCTTTCTCCTTATAGTATTTGTAGACATCGTGATGTGGGACCATCTCCAACACAAGGACCAGTTACACGTTCAAAGGCTAAATATTGAAGGACAAAACAGCAACCCCTTTAATTACCTGCTTCGGATTCAATCATGGATGGAGCAATGACAAGGTCAAGAGCAAAGGCGATTCAAGATGAAGTTACAAACATACTCACGACATGTACGTTCAAGGAAACACTCCTCATTCTCAAGGGTTCCCTAGTGACATTACTGACTGTTATAGAAGATCCAATCCGTGACCAAGAGAATCCACCAAGCAAAGAAGAAGGATAAGAGCAAGGAAGAACCTCATAGAGGAAAAATCAACCAATAAAATTGGCCAATTTTCATGTAGGAAATTCGACCGATTTTCCTTCACTGAGACGAGTTTTGCAACGATCCGGCCATGGTCTTCTATCTTTTGGCAATTATATCTTATTATGATTACTTAAAGCTCTCATACTATCTTAAGGGATTATTAGTTAGATCATATCTTTATAGATTTTATACTTATATATATCTTTAAGTATATCTTTCCTAGTTTGTATAGGTTAATCTCCCTTATAAATAGACGTATGGGGGTTATTGTTTAGTAGATTAGATTTGACATTTTCCACAGATTTGTGAGACTTGCAACTTTGCTTACGGAGTTTGTATTTTATTCATTATCTCTCAATCAAGAAGAGAGCTTTTGGTTGAATTGTTGTGAAGTCCTTGCTAGATTGTACTTGTGTGTTAATCTTCTTGAAGGTTGGTGCTCCTGGTCAATTCTAGTCTCTTCTTGTACTTGTCTTAATTAGAAGACTTGTGTAAGGTTAAAGAAGTGTAGGTTAAGGTAATCTTCTCGTTTAAGGATTTTGACACATCATTGGTCAAGGTTTTTTTGCGGAACTATCTTAGTTTATATCTTCCTTTATATTTCATTTATCATTCCATATTTATCTTCTTATCTTTCGATATTATCCACTAATCTGTTTTCTGAGTTTCAAAGAAAATCGACCAGTTCTTCATGTAAGTCGAACGATTTATTCTCTAGAACAACCCGATTTTTATCACAGTTACTTTCAATCTAGATCGGGAATTGCAGCTTATCCTCGCATCACATCGTCTTAGGACCTTATGAAGAAGAGGTTACTACTTTAGAGATTCAAATTGTGTGATATTATTGTTGTTTTGAAAGAATAATATTGTGGTACCATGATGATTTTGGTATTTGTATGATATGTTAGCATGTTGTGTGGTATAATGATCTTGATATGATATTGAACATTTATTTATAAGTATGCTCGTATTGTATATATATATATATATAGGGTAAGGATCCGGTGAGAACGTATGTTACGATAAAAAATAAGAACACTTATAGATCGTTAGATGAATAAAGGGATGAATGAGATTTAACGTTCGATTAAGACAGTTTTCGATTGTTAATCTAATATAATATACATGTACACGTATATACGGTTATCGAAATAAAACAAATTTCCCTTCAGTTACAACTCCGGTGATTTCAAAAGAGAAATGTAAGTTGTGCACGTTCAAACGTTTGCGTGTTTAACTTTGTACACTATGTGTTCAATTTTGTTTTTGGAAGTGTATCGTGCATTTTGGTCATGTTAAAGTTTGTGTGTTTTACGGATACGTGCTATTATCTTTTCGTGCTAAAGTGTGTGTTGATGGATATGTCCTATTGTGCACGTATAGTTCACACATATGCACGTGCATGGTGTATGCACGACTCATGTTAAACATGCACGACTACACACCAGATTATGCACATGCATGCACAACTTTGCACCAACATACTTATATATTATGCACATGCACGACTCCTGCACTAAAACACATGCACAACTACACACTCGACTACACACGCACGACTCTTTACACAACAAGACTCTGCACCAACACACAACAAATATATACACATATACAAATTGAATATATTTGTGCATGAGTTTATTATAGAATTTACATTTCATCTATATATAGAACACGAGTAATAAAATACCTCGGTTCCGGGAAGAAGAATGATAGGTTTACCGGCGATTCCATATGGTAATAATTGTATGAGTATGTGATTAAGAAAATAACATTTATTCACCGTATTAATATGGTAATATGTAATATTAGATTAAATATGGGTTATACATAAAGATCATCATAACCGTAAAATTATTTAAATCGTGTGGTTTATATTCATTCTCTCTCTCTCTCTCTCTCTCTCTATATATATATATATATATATTAATTCTAAGTGGAATTAATTATGTGTGGCATATATCTAATGGGCAAGATGGGTGAACACACGTGATATGTGTGTACGTGAGAACGAGTTTGCTAACATATAGTCATAACCCATATGGGGTGAGGCACATAAGTGCACTAGCTACACCCATGGACTTGGATAAAAACATATGTTGTATTAGCCTGAAATAGCGCTCTTGGATTGACGTTAACTTGTATTAAAAATAGGAATCTTAGAGTCACGGCCGGGATTTCCTCGATATTAAGTGTTGAGAGTGCGACCAAAGCGAACAAGGTTTGCTTGCTAACATGGGGTACCAACAGAGAGGGTTGACTCCATGGGCCAATCAAAGTGCAAATGAATAAAAATTTGGTATCACCAACCTATAATAAGCATATAAATTAATGTTTCGGCCATAAGTGCATGTGCGTATAGCATGACTAGGTTGATGTGTTGCATATATTATATGTGTGATTAGTAGAATCTCTCGTGGACAGAATTATGATCTTGAACTAACGGTTTATATCGACATCTTTTTAGGTATTCCTACTCATATGTACACTATAAGGACGTCAATTGTAGGATGTGGTCCTCCAAGGCAGTGATCTCACAAGGGTTGGTTTGATTGTTTTGAGTTTCCCGTTTGTTAGAGGTTGTGTACGCTTGCGTGTGTGCAACATTGTCAAATGTTGTTTTTGCAGGAACGACTGTTGCGTTTTTCCAGTTATGAAGTTGTTGTCGTTTTGGGTGCATATGCATGTGCATGGTTTTGTTGTGTGAAATTTTAAATAACAAGTTGAATGTTTTCATAATTTGTCCGTGCTTCTTGTTGCTAAGTCCTATAAGTGATGTTGTTGTCAGACTAACTGATGAGACTCACTGTGTGATACGTAGCCAAGTGACGACTTGGGTTATTAACCTAGGTCGTTACAATTTTCATGTATTTGCTATCCCACATCGGTTATCAAGTAAGGTTGACAATTTGAGAAAATGTATAAATTGAGAGTTTGAAGATTAAACAAAGTCAAATACGTATACTTTTGTATAAATATTATTCATATCGGATTAATATTTGTTATGTAGTCGTGGACCTAATATTATATGGTTTGTTAACCTAAAGTTTTTTGGGTCGTTAGCCTACAATTATGTGGGTCGTTGACGTACAATTATGTGCGTCGTTGACCTATTGTTATGCGGGTTGTTGTCTATTTAATTTTAAACAATTGTTGACCTACGGATGCGTAGTCTATATCTTGTGTGCTTGTTAAATGTAACAATAATGGGAGGGTTTGTGTTTACTAGTGTTTAGTAGTGTTTTATATCTTTACAAGTGTTTGGTGTGTTGATAAAAACAATCTCACTAGTGTTTTTGAAACACTGGAACATGGGAGGGTTTGTGTTTTTGGCTAGTGTTTTCAAAATCAAAATGACCATATTATCCCTACTTTTCATCATAATTACGGTCAATTACCGGGTATAAATAAAATACACTCTCTCCTCTGGTTCGATTGTTGCTCGATTCTTCAAAAAAGGAAGACAACCCTCGCTGAACTCCGGTGACGCTTGTCGTCTCCCTCTTCCCTCCACCCAACGACCATTCCAATTCGGCTACCTCTTCACTCCAGCGATATATTCGTATTTCTTGTTTTCCATCTTCATTACAAAGCGATGGACACCAATATTGGTTTTTCTCGCCTCTTCCCTCATCTTCTTTTACCAATTTGAATGTGTAGTCTATATCTTGTGTGCTTGTTAAATGTAACAATAATGGTTGAGTATTTGTTGTGTTTGCCCTAAATGTTCATCCCGTATCAGAATAGAGTTGTATATTTGCCCTAAATGTTTGTTGTCTATCTCGCATGTGGCCTTCCTCTTTTTGCTTATTGAACCCTAATGTTTGCCCTAAAAATGTTCATCCGGATGATGTAGAATCGAGCTGGTACATAGCTATGTTAAAGATTGAAAACTAAATTTGAATTGGAAGGGTGTCAATATCAACAACCTTAATTGTGCACGGTATAGAAAACTGATTCCAGGTTAGATGGACATGAATATAGCAATAGATACTAACACTATCATTGGCATTCTAATTCACTTGATTAGATATGATATGAAGTATTTGATTTTGTAAACTGATTCCAACTTCTCCATAGCTTTTGTTAGGCATTCTAATTCATTTTCTAATGTCAAAATATACAACCTTAGATGGACAGGAATATAGCAATATATACAGACACAATCAACTGCATATTGAGAGAAGCAAATATCATAGATTTCAATTTACCTGTCGATGATTTAGTGCAATAATAAAAGTACTAGTTGCATCATTGTCTCATGATTTTTGTGCTTGTTTTATAAGTGATAAATGTATCATATGTGTTTGTATCATAAAGTGATAAATGTATCGTATGCGCGAGATTTAGAGAAGCAAATATCATATATTTCAGTTTACTCAGCAGTATAAACTAAATTTTCCTTGTTTCATAAGTGATAAATGTATCTTATGTGCTTGATTGATAATAAAAGTGGTAGTTGCATTACCGTCTCATGATTTTTGTACTTGTTTCATAAGTGATAAATGTATCACATGTGCTTATTTCATAAGTGATATATGTATCCTATGTGCTTGATTGATAATAAAAGTGGTAGTTGCGTCACTGTCTCATGAATTTTGTGCATGTTTCATAAGTGATAAATGTATATTATGTGCTTGTTTCATAAGTGATAAATGTATCCTGTGTTTGCCCATAAGTGATAAATGTTATTGTTTAATGTTGAAATGTCAACATCGTTTTCTAAGTCCTATCCAAAATATACTTCTTATTGCCGAGTGCCTCAACTTATTTTCGGATTTTGGTGGCTTATAACCGTGGCATTTGTTATTGTATAATGTTGAAATGCCATTCATGACCCTGCATTACATTAGTAAATATTAAATAGTCACAAGAAATTCTTTTATTTTAAAAATATGTATACTAAGTAGAATCTTTTCTTTCTCTTGTGGATGGACAATAGTCCAAATACATTTATGACTAAGCAGAATGTTTTCCTAGCTCATATGCAAAATCTTTTCTTTCTCTTATGGATGGACAATAGTAAATAGTCGCAGGCAGTTCTTTTATTCTAGTGTTGGCATTGTACTGATTATGACATGGCTATGAAAATTCTAGTGTTGTCATTGTACTGATTAAGCTACAAGGATCCAAACTTATAGTACACGAAAGTTCTAGTGTTGGCTATGAAAATTCTAGTGTTGGCATTATACTAATTATGACTTGGCAATGAAAGTTCTAGTGTTGGCATTGTACAGATTAAGCTACAAGGATCTCAACTTATAGTACACGAAAATTCGAGTGTTGGCTATGAAAATTCTAGTGTTGGCATCTAGTGTTGGCATTGTACCGATTATGACTTGGCTATGAAAATTCCAATTTACCTGTCCACTACTTGCTTTAATCGGAATCTGACACTTATGTATCATGAAATTTGACTTAGAGGAACTTCTTGGTGAAATTGAAAAGCACATATAGTCACTTTTCTATTTTATTATTTATTTATGACTTGTGCTCTTGAATGATTACAATTTATGTTTTCTTACACTTCTCTTTCTTTTACTTTTCTTTTTACTTCTTTGTTTGTTGCTAGTTATCCTTTAAGTTTCTATTTTTAAGTTGTGCCACTAGTATAGTCTGTTTTGAGCGTTATCAATTTAGATGGTTTCAGTTGTTATATTTTGTTGTAGGATATGTCAGACAACTTAAGTTGTGATAACAAAGATCTCAAATATTACTTTTGGAGACATGACATATCAACGCCAAAAGATAATCTTGCCGAATATGAGATATAGTAATGTACTGTCTGATGACAGCAATGCATCCACTACTTTATGAGATTTCGTGGAATCTCTAAGAGAAGATAAGAAACAACTGTAATATGAAGTTCAAATATTAAGAATGAGGGAATCGAAGAATGATGTTCATGTGGAATCATTAAAGCATGAAGTTAGTCAAGTGAGAGAGCTGACCACTAAAATCAAGTTTGAAAAATTAAATGCATTTGTGTTGGGTTAATTTTCGGATTGTACTTTTCTCATATGTTATGTTTTAGTAATGCATTAATTTTCAAGAATTGACGACACATTTAAACTTTACTCATGTACTTTTCGTTTGGATGTTATGTATTAGCATTTTTTCATATGTTATGTATTAGCATTCTCTCTTATGTAAATTTATGGTTAAGCAGTTTCTATCATTCAGGTTTCTCGGAATTGTATAACAAAATGACCATAATTATAAATAAAAAGGTGTCTTCATGAGACGCTTACATCCGCTTCTAAAGTTTGACAAAATACCTTGGAAACAAAAGACATAAAATGACCATAATTACAAACTACGTGTTCCTTATTGAGTTCCATATTGTAGTAGCAAATGATCACAAATATGTCCCATTCCTCTATCATTCATAATGTTGTTCTCAGCATCTTCCACACCCTCTTGGTTTGTCATCGGGGTTTGTTCTTCGTCTTCATACAAGTCATCATACCTAGAGTACAAGCGAATGAAGTTGTGGAGGGCGAAGCAAGCAAGATGAATGTCAACTTGTGTGGTCCGAGTAACATGGCATGACAACTAAAATTTTCCATCTTTTTTTAAGGATTCCAAAACAACGTACTATACAACTTCTAAGAGAAGAGTGTGCCCGGTTGAACGCTTCTTTCTTGTTGTTGGGTAGCTCATTATCAAATTGATTCAAATGGTACTTTGTCTTTCAGTATGGAACTAGAAATTCTGGTGTGTCTGCGTAACCTTTGTCACAGAGGTAATACTTGTTGGGAGGTGGAATGAGAAATTGTACATTTGGGTTGCAAATTGCATTATTCAAGAACTTTGCGTCGTGTGCCGACCATTCCCATCCAGAAAACACAAAAGTGAACATGTTAAAATCACAAACTGCAAGAACACTGAATGTCACCGTATGTTTTTGACTGATGAAAGGACCATGTGACTCTGTAGGGATGCATGCACTAATATGTGTTCCATCTAGACAACCAATGTAATCCTGCATACAACGAAATACAATTTGTGTCAATAATCATATCATGCAAATACTTTAATACAACTTACACATACCTGAAAATAATCATTGTATCTTGGATCCGCAACAATATGGGAGGGTGTCCTAGAAAAATTAGGATTCCTTGGTCGAATTAGATCAGTTGTTAGTCCACGTCCTCCATGCCCATACCCGGTGAAAGAGTTCAATACATCATGGAATGCTCGATGAACGGTCTCCGTTGACCGTTAAAAACGTTCAGCAACAATACGAATTGAGGCTCCTTGAGCGAGCGTGTATAGGAACATTCCCATTTTCTCCAAGGCCAAGACTTCTATTGACAGTTTGAAAATTTTATAAATAGAGGGTTTGAACATTAAATAAATCATACATTTATATGTTTTTTGACTAATCAGTTTAAGTATAATTACTATTCATAATATAGCATGAAAAAACTATATGATTTAGGACTGTGAACTGAAAAGATAGAAAGAATTTGACCTACTAGGCTTTTTTTGGTTCTTGATAAAGAAGCTATACCCCATATTTTTTTTACCACTTTCATTTAATGGTAGGTAAAACTAATTAACCCTTCTATTTAAAAAAAATTGTTTGTTATTTGTTATTTAAGTGTAAGTCTTAATTTTTAAAACTGGATTTGTTTTTTTATTTTCTTTTATTAAATTTTTTTCTCTTTTTTATTTTCTTTATTTTTTATTTTCTGGAATGAAGAATTTTTCACTTACCGGAATTTCACATGCCGGAATTTTCACATACCGGAATTTTCACATACCGGAATTTTCAATACCGGAATTTCACATACCGGAATTTCACATACCAGAGCTTCACATACCGGAAGTTATCATACCGGAAGTTATCATATCATACCAGAAGTTATCATACCGGAAGTTATCATATCATATCGGAAGTTATCATACCGGTATTTTTTTCTTTTTTTTTCTTTATTTCTTTATTTATTTTTTTGGAATGCATACTGGAGTTTCACATATCGGAAGTTCACATACCGGAAGTTCACATACCGGAAGTTCACATACCGAAAGTTCACATACCGGAGCTTCACATACCGGAGCTTCACATACCGGAATTTACCATATCATACCGGAAGTTATCATACCGGAAGTTATACCAAACAAACTGATTTTATGACATAGTTTAGAATTAAGAATTACATACCGGAGAATTACATACCACAAGTTATAAAAATGGTATGAGCAAAAACGCAACATTTAGGTATCAACCTTGAAGCAACAAAAAAGTCTCTAAAAATGGTATAACCTTCTTCTTAGCCCAGAGATGGTCAAGACCACTGTCAACA
Source organism: Fagopyrum homotropicum (assembly GCA_033239125.1). Lineage (NCBI taxonomy): Eukaryota > Viridiplantae > Streptophyta > Magnoliopsida > Caryophyllales > Polygonaceae > Fagopyrum > Fagopyrum homotropicum. The sequence continues at coordinate 47,911,111 of BSWB01000002.1, forward strand.
TCACCCTGAGCAAGCAAAGGTTGTAAATTCACCAGTGTAAACATCATTGGCATCCGGTATGAACTTCCGGTATAAAAAAATTTTGGTATGAACTTCCGGTATGAAAATTTTCGTTATGAACATCCAGTATGAACTTTCGTTATAAACTTCCGGTATGAACGGTATGAACTTCCGGTATAAAAAAATTTATGTATGAACTTCCGGTATAAAAAACTTCGTTATGAACTTTAGGTATGAACTTTCGGTATGAACTTCCCGTATGAACTTTCAGTATAAAAAATTTCGGTATGAACTTCCGGTATGAAAAACTTCGTTATGAACTTCCGGCATGAACTTCCGGTATATGAACTTTCGGTATGAACTTCCGGTATAAAAACTTCCGGTATGAACTTCCGGTATGAACATCTGGTATGAACTTCCGGTATAAAAAAATTTCGGTATGAACTTCCGGTATGAAAAATTTCGTTATGAACTTCCGGTATGTAAAATGTCCTGTATGTAAATGTCCGGTATATAAAATGTCCGGTATATAAAATGTCCGGTATGTAAATGTCCAGTATGTAAAATGTCCGGCATGTAAATGTCCGATATGAAAACAGAAAATAAAAAGGGAAATAAAATAAAATAAAAAACATATTCAGTAATTAAAATCAAAATTTACATAACAAACATCAGATATTCTTTCCTTTTTAATAGAATGGTTAATTAGTTTTACCTTACCATTAAATGTAGGTGGTAAAAAAATCATGACGTATATTTATTAAATAGAAAACTAGAAAAGGTCTAATTAGTATACAATAAAATAAAAAAAACCTACTTACCTAATTAACCTAAAACAAATAATAGCTAGAAAGTCATTTTTAAATTTATCAAAAATTCAAAAGAAAACAGTTTTACATTAGGTAGAAGATTGACCAATTTGATTTCTTAGGTTATTGTTATTTTGATTTTTGAAAGTTGAATAACGTAAGGCTCGCGATTATAGTCATCTTATCCTGCCCCCAAACTGAATTTGTGATTTTCCTCGTTTCCTTATACGCAAAGGAAAAACAACATCCAATGAATACGGATTTGGCGGATTACTATTTCTAATCTGCTCTCTTTCTCTCTACTCTCTACGCAAACCAGTCTCCTCTTTCTCTTTCTCTCAAATTTCAAATTTGAATCAGTATGGCGTCGAAGAAGGAGAGCCCACTGAAATCAGCAGCGGTGGTGATGGGAGCCCTAGCCTTTGGCTGGTTAGCAATTGAGCTGGCCCTTAAGCCTTTCCTCGACAAGGCCCGAGCCGCCATGGACAAAGCCGACCCCGCCGCCGACCCTGACGATGTCGCCGTCGCCGATGAAATCAGCAAGGAGATAGAGAGCCTGGAGGCCGATGAGAACTCGGAGGCACCCGAATCCGCCTCTAAGACCGATTAGATTGAATTTCAAGTTCTAGGGACTAGGGTTTAAACCAACATCAAGCTTTGCCCAGGTAATGGAAATTGTGCAGTGTTTTGCTACTTTATTTAATTTACTGCAAGCGAAAGGTTCAATTTGTTAGGTCTTCATTGAGATTTCAACTCTTGATGTTGTGGTGTTCCGTTTCTGAACCTGTACTCTGAATCTTGTTTGTTTTGAATGCGTTAATGGCGTTGGTCTTCCCTTTTATTTACCAAATTCATCGTCAATGCTACAATTAAATGCTCTACTCTGATGTTTCATTTGAATCCGTTAATCCATATGTTGGTTTATACTATGAGTTCTGTTTACCTTAAATCTGTGAACTACCATTACGTTTTAGCGTCAAATATGAAATTGAACTAGTCTTTGTTTTTATGAACTTTTTGTTGCCGTTGCTTATGACTCGATCGACTATCCTCGAGTATGCTTCAATGCTTAGATGGTTTGAACTTGATACATTTTGTTGTATTCATGGATCTGAATGAAGTCTATATAAAAGCTTCTGATTCATACAAGTCCAATCTGAAATTCATACACGATTGTTTTTACCCAAGGCCGTTTGGCATAGGTTTGAGCATCGGTTCAAAACCGACCTGAACCAACCAAAAGTGACCCGGACCGAAAACCAGGAAAACCTGAACCGAAAAACTCGGTTCAGGTTAGGTTTCAACCAAAAATTTTCGGTTTGGTGTGGTTGTACCGAAAATGAAGGATGTGAAGAAAAGAAGTGAAGAACCCAAAGATTCAAGATCCAAAGAACCCAATCACAATCCCAAGGAAACAGAAATGAAGATTTTGCAACATAACAAGAAGCCGAAACAATGAAAGATTCTAAAGTGGCTAAATGAAAAACAGAGAAAGAAACAATCAATTACAATGCAAAGAACCAGTAAACTAGAAAGAAAACCTAAAATCCTACACGGGAAAGAAATCCATATATTGTCCCTGGTATTGTAGGCAGCGGCTGGTATTGTAAGCAGTGGCAGCCGCAAATAAAATAACGATAAATACAACTGCTACGTAATAATTATGTTTCCTCAATGAGAATGTTTTGCTATTATAAAATATGACCATTAATATCAACTCAAACAAACTCAAACAAATTAATGAACAGTTATAGCTTGGATTATTTTTGTACAATCTTTAATTTATAGTTTCTTTTGTTTTTACAATTTTGTCAAAATAACTCCTTGAATTTCACAAAGTGAAAAAGAAAACTTCCATCAAAATTTGATAAAAAGAATAATACGAACCAGAAAATTTCCAAGTAGTATACATATTAAGTATAATATTGTAATAACAAGAATAGGCTTGAAGTCATAGATAGTCGGAAACGTAAAGAATGGTAATAGTAGTTATTGTTTCAATTCAATTAATTGTCTAAAAATAAGTAATAAAATGAGGATAGTTGACACTAGTCAGAAAGGAAGGAGAGAATAATGGAGAAATTTAATAATGGGCAAAATCAACCACTACGCATTACATTTGAATATAATCGTACAAATAGGGTTGTAATATGAGACAAGCTACTCGAGCTCAACTCGTTCGGTAAAACTCGGCTCGTTCGGCTAAAATAACATTATAGGAGCAATGTTTTAGCCGAGCTACTCGGGATCGGCTCGAGCTCGTTCACTTTCTAAACGAGCCAAGCTTGAGCATATTTTAAGTTCGTATAAATTTTAGGCTTGACTCGTTTATAAATGAGTCAAGGTTGAGCATGCCGATGCTCGGCTCATATTACACCCCTACATACAAAGTATCACTTCTTTTCCTGGCTGCCCCACCCTGCGCCCCCCCCCCAAAAGGCCGCCCGTGATTGTAGGAACCCTCTAATACGTTAGTTAAACTGGATGCATAACAACGATAAGAGTCGGAATTTATACCACCTTAAGTGCGTATGTGGAGCAGAGTCGAGGTCAGAATTAAAAACACCCCGTATTCCGACGGTTATCGGTGTTTAAAAATCTCAGGATACAACTATTGTTCGAATCCGGTCTTCGGAATTTACCGGAAGCTTACGACCTAGTGTAGTGTGTTGCACTCTCGAGATAAGGAAGCTCGTAAGATGAAGAGAGGAGAAGAATGATTGATGGTGTGAGTGAAATGAGAGCAGGATAGCTCTTTATTTGCTGAGGGAGAGTTGGTTACGGATCTGGGCCCAAGAAAATCGGAGCACATTGACTGGCCCAAGACGGAGGGCAATATGATCCACAAAAAAGCCACATTTTCAGGAGTAAAAGAAGGGTCAACTACAACCCCCAAATTCGGAGTCCACAGCTGCCCAACAACCCTCTATTTCTGGATCCGTTGGACTGGAATCTGGATACCCGCTTGACTACTCCGATGGGCTACGAAGATGGGCCTAGCACAAGGCCTTTCTCATCTTGGATTTTGTTGGACTTTGAGTTGGATAAGCCCAAAAATAATATAGGTGGTCAGCCCACATATCAAGGTTCACTCGTCTCGTCTTAGCTCAGCACAACACGGACGCGAGCATGAACACGAGCACGACACGACCACGACCACGAGTTCGAGCTTGGTTTGGCTCGCGTGTGTGGTGGTTTGCCTACGCCGCTTCCCAATTGAAAATGGGTAGTGACCCAAAGACCACGACCTTTAGTGCATTATTGCCCTATAACTATTGGTTTTCTCTCAATATAGTCGATGTCAGAAGCTCTCATTTTTTACTATTTTTCCAAGTTATTGCCTTTCACACAACCAACTTCGGGCCTCTATTTTTCATTCAAACGGAACTCAAATTTGACGTATGAATATACCACGAGCAAAAGAAGCCAAAGCTACCACTTTCCAGTGTTGATAATGGCCGGAGCCCACCGGAAATGTGTCCGGAAAGTGCCCGGTGCACCCATGTGTTAAAACATGTTTTATTCATTTTAATTTAGTTCCATCAATCCACCAACTGAATATAAATGATTCTAAACATATGTTTCTCTGTTTTGTAAATAGACAGTGATGCGGGTTGGGGCCGCAAATGACTGGATCTAGATTGGGAATCCTTGAAGACCACAATGGACGTTTTTCCTTGACAATGGCACGAAAAATCAGATTGTTTAGAACCAAAAATGATGTTGGAAAAATGGAAGAAAGAGAATGAAATGGAACGTGGAATGTATGGTAGAAGTAGAACCAAAAGACTCCCTTACAAGAACCTTGATCGGATTGATCAAAACTCAAGCAAGATCATGTCTTCAACCCTTTCTTCTATAACCTTACAGAAGCCTTCAATGGAGACAAGCACAAGGAGGGACTAGTATTGACTAGTAGCACCAGGAACGGATCCAGGATCCAAAGTTTGGGTAGGCTAAATGTATATATAATTTCGATTTTTTCCCATCCGTCGTAGTGTATTTAGGGTTTAAAAATTAGTGTTCAATTTTTTCAATATTAAAATCAACTATAAAATAGTATAATTCTTTACAAATCAAAGTCATTATCACAAAAAAATCATATATTATATTTATATTCATTATGATATTTAGAAATTTATATAAAGGAGAAATTGATTGAAAAAAAGCTTCATCGAGATAAGTTTTATTTGTTGTAAATTATAATATATGTTTAAATAAAATATTAATTATGTATTTAGTGATTAATTAATTACCTTCAATTAGAGAACTTAAAAGAAGAGTATATTTCCTTAAAAAAAGAAAAGAAAAGGTAAGTATGAGATTAGTAAGAGTTTAGAAATAAAAAAAATCAAAGTAATTATCATAATAAAAATCACCTAGTATATGTATATTTTAAAATTTTATATAAAGGAAAAAAAATTAAATAGAAAAAATTCAATGAGATAAATTTTATTTGTTATGAACTATAAAAACATCTTTAATAAAAATATTACGATTAAAAAACTTAAAAGAAACTATATTCCCTTCAAAAAAAAAAAAGTATAAGACTTTTACACTAATTAGTAGCATATAAGGTATACTAAAAATATAAGACCATGAACTAAAAAGGCCAGTGCTGGGTTTTGAACCTAAGACCTCTTGAAGACTCCTTTCCTTTCTCAAGCCTGTTACCACTACGCTACGTAGAAATGCATGCACAAACTTCATGTTGTTTATTTTCAAAATAGGGGTGGGCTGTAGCAAACCTTAGCCCACCCCTAAATCCGTGCCTGAGTAGCACAATCTCTAAAGAGATTAACACACACAAGAACAATCTAGCAGAGATTCACAACGATTTAATCAATGACTCACTTTATTGATTGAATTTTCTGAATAGGAACAAAAGCTCTCAAAGAGACGGTTTATCAATTGGCTAAAATCTATCTAATCATGAAAGAAGCTAAGGGAGGCTTTTTATATGCTTAGAAAGCCTCCTATCTAAAAAAGGAATAACATTTGTCAAAAAAGACAATAAAACAAATAAAAATAACCCTTAAAATGTTTTGAACCTAAAGGCTATAAAAAGTCTTGTATTTTATACCAAAAGATGATATAAAATACAAAAGAAACTCCAAAAGCCTCAATCTTCTATTTCTTGCAATTCCGGGACAAGTGTCTCTTCCTTGCTCTTGCATGGCTCCAAATCACGTGTGCATGGTCTCCCTTCCACGTCCAAGTCGTGGCGAATCGTCATTAACGTGACTAAGGAAGCCTCAATCAACAATAGATCATCAATGGTCTCCTTAGGAACTAAGGACACCAACAAGTTGGACACCTCCTCTTGAATTGCTCTTACCCTTGATCTAGTGATTGACCCTTGCATTGTAGGACTAGTAGGGGCAATTGGTGATGGTCCCTCATCATACTCCCCTTCTTGGGAAGGATTCGTCCTCAAATCATCACCATCCGCATCACTTGACTCAAAGGGACTTAGATCTCCTACGTTGAAAGTAGGGCTCACTCCATAGTCTTTCGGAAGCTCTAGTACATAAGCATTGTTGTCAACCTTACGTAGTACTTTGAATGGTCCGTCTCCCCTAGGTGATAGCTTGAAATTTTATACCTAGACATGATAAAAAAAACACACAAAACAAGAAAATTAGTTGAGTTAGATAAAACAGAAAATTCTCACAAGTGTTTACTCTCACTCTCACACTCAAGTTGTGTTGATCACAAGCTATTTGATAAAATTGACTTGTATGGATTAAAACTCCTTCTAAGATCAATGCCTTAGTTCAACTAGCACACTCCTTGACTTGAATAAGAGTGATACACGGCTGCTTGAAGGTTGACAACAGAAAAACGTTATGATAGACACTAAGAAATGGAGCTAAGACTCAAGACTCAAAGAAAGATGCAAGAGGCTGTTATGGACTCTCAAAGATGGTATACTCAAGATATGATAGAATTAGAATGAAATAAGAAAGATAGACACACAAGAGACTAAGAAGAGAGCTTCACTTACCTTGTCCTTATGCAATTTAGAGAGATATGGCCGGCTGTTAAACATTGGTTTTAGATAATGGTGATGGATAAAAAAAAAGAGGTAGGTAACTCGTGTTTGTAGTCTCAATGATCCTTTCACAATCAGATTGCAAAAACACTTGTTGTTCTAGCTTCTACACAACTTAGGTTAGTATAGAATATGATATGATATGTATGATAGATTGGAAAGATGAAATGATATGATAAAATGTTCTCTTTTTTTTTAAATGTAGGACCTTGGATGACATTCTTTTTGGACTAAATAGGAGAGAGGAATGAAAATAAAATTGAAAAGAAAAAGAGATAACTAACTAGAAGTAGTCTCTTGGTTGTTGCTACAATTTAAGAGCTTTTGTGGCCTCTCTCTTCTATTTTGCAACGTCTGATTTGTCTTTGAAAGAGTGGTCCCCTTTGCTTCTAAAATTGTGTTGGGACGTTATTTGGCAAGAGAAAAAGAGTTGGACGTTTTTTATGAAGAAAATGCCAATGAAAGTGATGTAGAATGGCTGGAAAATGGCAGTTTTGGCTTGGCTTTCTCTCTTCTCCAATAAACACAAGAAACAGAGCAAATTAGACTCAAATAGACTCTTAAAATGAAGCAATTGACTCAAACAAAGAAAAGACTCAAAGAAGATACTCAAAGAAGATACTCAAACCGTCAATGGTGATGGTCGATTCCGGACTCGCAATCAACTAGCTTTGATACCACTTTGATGCGGGTTGGGGCCGCACATGACTAGATCTAGATTGGGAATCCTTGAAGACCAACAATGGACGTTTTTCCTTGACAATGGCACGAAAAATCAGATTGTTTAGAACTAGAAATGACGTTGGAAAAATGGAAGAAAGAGAATGAAATGGAACGTGGAATGTATGGTAGAAGTAGATCCAAAAGAACCAAAAGACTCCCTTACAAGAACCTTGATCAGATTGATCAAAACTCAAGCAAGATGATGCCTTCAACCCTTTATTCTATAACTTACACAAACCTTCAATGGAGACAAGCACAAGGAGGGACTAGTATTGACTAGTAGCACAATCTCTAAAGAGATTAACACACACAAGAACAATCTAGCAGGGATTCACAGCGATTTAATCAATGGCTCACTTTATTGATTGAATTTTCTGAATAGGAACAAAAGCTCTCAAAGAGACGGTTTATCAATTGGCTAAAATCTATCTAATCAGGAAAGAAGCTAAGGGAGGCTTTTTATATGCTTAGAAAGCCTCCTATCTAAAAAAGGAATAACATTTGTCAAAAAAGACAATAAAACAAATAAAACAAATAAAAATAACCCTTAAAATGTTTTGAACCTAAAGGCTATAAAAAGTCTTGTATTTTATACCAAAAGATGATATAAAATACAAAAGAAGCTCCAAAAGCCTCAATCTTCTATTTCTTGCAATTCCGGGACAAGTGTCTCTTCCTTGCTCTTGCATGGCTCCAAATCATGTGTGCATGGTCTCCCTTCCACGTCCAAGGCGTCGGGAATTGTCATTAACGTGACTGACAAAGCCTCAATCAACAATAGATCATCTATGGTCTCCTTAGGAGCTAAGGACACCAACAAGTTGGACACCTCCTCTTGAATTGCTCTTGCCCTTGATCTAGTGATTGACCCTTGCATTGTAGGACTAGTAGGGGATGTTGGTGATGGTCCCTCATCAGAAGAGTTCTCGAGAGTTCAGTCAAAAAATCACTGTATTTGGATTGGTGTCGTGTTTTAGGCTTGAACCGTCCATAGTGAACAACTGCCGTTACTCGACCAAGTAGTGATCATGATGTCTTGAACCACCCGGGATTTTGTGTAAACCGAGACAACAACTATCACATAGTTTCATTTTCTCGCAGAATGTTGGTTCTCTGGTTGTGTTCATTTTGGCCTTTAACATCCATGCTTATTCACGAGTGAATTTGGAGAATTCAGCCTCATCTTATTCTCCTAGACACGGTCCCATATCCACTTGTGAATTTTGAGTTTTTAGAGTCGGATATCCAGCTTGCGTCACTGTATCCTTTTAGAATTGCGGGATGATTATCATAGTGCAACCCATAACTTTGAGTATAACGTAGATAATTTAATACTCTAGTTATTCATTTTCAGTGTTTATGTCATGGGTTACTTGTATAGCGACTTAGTACATTGATTGAGTGCGTCAAGTCAGGGCATGTACAATTAGTTAAGTACATGAGACTCCCAATTACACGTGCATACTCTAGTTGTGAGACTAAGTCCCCACATTTTTGGTCAAGTGGAGTTGAGGATCCACATGACTCTTTACGGTTCCACTTTAGTAGTTCTTAAACCTCTCAACTATCTTTTCAGCTAATGAGTTTGGGACAGGGTAATTCCTTCCGAGTGTATAGTGATTTTAATCCCTAGAATAACATCCGCTAATCTCATATCTTTCATGTTAAACTGACCCCTAAGTAAGTATTTAGTTCGGTTGATCATGTCTTTGTTGCTTCCAATGATAAAAATATCATCAACATACAAACACAACAAGACATATCCCGTAGAAGTAGTCTTGATATAGATGCATTTGTCGCATTCATTGATGTTGAAGTCATTTGACATCATTACATTGTCAAAATTTTCATGTCAATGCTTAGGAGCTTGTTTGAGTCCGTAAAGGGACTTTACAAGTTTGCACACTTTGTTTTCTTGTCCAGACACAATATACCTTTTAGATTGTTTTACGTAAATCTCCTCTTTAAAATCCCCATTTAAAAAGGCAGTTTTTACATCCATTTGATAAATTTCTAGGTTTCTTAATGCTGCTATTGCTATTAACATTCTTATAAAAGTTATTGTCGTAACAGGAGAATAGATGTCAAAGAAATCCAACCCTTCTTTTCCTCGGAATCCTTGCACCACAAGCCTAGCCTTGTACTTCTCTATTGAGCCATCGGTTTTCAATTTAGTTTTGAAAATCCATTTGCACTCAAGTGCTTTACACCCTTTTGGTAAGTCAACTAACTCTCATGTATGATTCTGTATAATAGAGTCAATCTCACTTTTGACCGCTTGCTTCCATGAAGGTGCGTTAGGTGTAGACATGGCTTTTGTATAACTTCTCGGTTCTTTCTCCATGAGAAATGCCGTTATGAAGTCATCCCCGAATGATTTCTCTGTTCGAGTTCTTTTACTTCTTCGAGATTCTTCCTCTACTATTTCATTTTCAGAAGTGCCTTCCTCCCTTTGTTCACGAGTTCATTTTGGATTTTCTTTATCTTTATACGGAAACACGTTTTCAAAGAAGGAAGCATTCCTTGATTTCATTATCGTATTGAAATGTATATCTTGTATGTCTGATTTATGTACCAGAAATCGATAAGCACTACTGTTGTGTGCATATCGTATGAAAATACAATCAACGGTTTTTGGTCCAACGGTGACCTTTTTAGGAGGTGGTACAACCACTTTTGCTAGACACACACACTTTTAGGTATTTGTACGATGGTACTTTTCCTTTACAAAGTTCATATGACGTTTTTCCATTTACCTTATATGATATTTTGTTGAGAATATAATTGGTGGTAAGCAATGCTTCCCCCCACATGTTTTCGGGTAACCTAGAATCCCGCAACAATGTGTTCATCATCTCTTTCAGAGTTTGATTTTTTTGTTCCGCAACTCCGTTAGACTCGAGTGAATAGGGAGCAGTTGTTTGATGAACTATCCCGTGTTCTATGCAGAACGCGTTGAAAGTTTCATCGTACTCGCCTCCTCTATCATTGTGTGTGATTTTAATTGTTTTACTAAGTTGGTTTTCAACTTCCAACTTGTATTCCTTGAATTTTTCCAAGGCCTTGTCCATGCTTCTTAGCAAGTAGGTATAACAATATCTTGTACAATCGTCAATAGATGTAACGAAGAACTTTTTACTTCCTCTAGTTTGTATAAATTTCAAATCACACAAATCCGTGTGAATTAAGCCTAGAGGTTCGGTTGTTCTCTCCACGTGTGAAGATGACGTTTTTGTGAGTTTTACATGTACGCGGACTTCACATTTTACTTTGTTGAATTTTCATTTTGAAATTAGGTCTAAATTCATCAGTCTTTGGATAGACTTATAATTTACATGTTCTAATAGTTCATGCCATATATTGAAAGATTAAACAACATAAGCAATGGGAGTTTTATTTATTGAAACATCATCGGTTACAATTTTTGGGATGACTGTCAATACACATATTTTGAACAACCCATCCTTTTGATGTCCCTTGCCCACATAAATCCCACGTTTAGTGAGAGTTAGCTTATCGGATCCTACTCTCACGTCGAATCCGTGCTTGCTCAGCAAAGATCCGGACATCAAGTTTTTCCGAATGTCTGCACGTGCAGGACGTTGTTGAGAGTCAGCTCTTTCTTAGACGTCATTCTAAGCACGATCTTGCCATGACCTTCGACCTTCGATGTTGACGAATTCTCCATAAACAGTTCCTCACCCTGTTTATTCTTCTTATTGGTGGCAAACATCCCTTATCAAAACAAATGTGGCGGGTAGCACCAGTGTCATATCACCACTCCATCGGGTTGCTTCCAACCATGTTGACTTTAGACATTACAACAACCATCTCAACAATTGTTAGATCGCTTTCAGGCACTTGAACTTGTACTTTGCCCTTGCCTTTGTGTGGGTCGCCCTTGCTCCGACATTCGTCGGACTTGTGACCCATTTTGCCCCAATTGTGACACTTGCCGACGAACTTCTTCTTTGTCGGTTGCTTGTTGGGAACCTTGGGTTTAAACTTCCGTTTCTTGTCCTTTGGTTCAGTCAGATGAGTTGTCTTTAACTTTACCCCTCCAGCGTTTTTACGGTTGCTTGTTGGGAACCTTGGGTTTAAACTTCCGTTTCTTGTCCTTTGGTTCAGTCAGATGAGTTGTCTTTAACTTTGCCCCTTCAGCGTTTTTGCGGTTGCTTGATTCAATCTACAACTTGACCATGAAGTCTACCATGGCCATTTCCTTTGTCTTGTGAATGAGGTAACTTTTGAAGTCCTTCCAAGACAGGGGAGTTTCCCTATGAATGCTGCTACCTAGAATGGCTCATAGATATTCGTGCCTTCAACAATGATGTCATGGACTAGAAATTGTAGCTTCTAAACTTGCTCCATGACATGCTTGTGATCTACCATTTTGAAGTCTAACTATTGAACAATGAACTAACTTCTTATGGCCTGCATCCTCAGTATTGTACTTCTTGTCTAGAGCAACCTAAAGTTCCCTAGATATACCAACCATAATGTGCACTTGGTACAATGGGTCTGACATGCAGCTCAGAATCCACCCTTTGCACATGTAGTCACCGTTCAAAGTAGCTTGGAGGGGTACTCTGCTTGGAGGGGTACCTCTTTTGTTGCTAGTTTTTGAAGTTAGTTCCATCGAACTTGTTTGGCAACAATCCTGCGCTGAAAGAGTCAAACATTGGAATTGTCTAAGGGATAGGTTGTTGACCGGACCGTGCACCACTTTGGAGTGGATCAATCCCGGTCATTGGGTTTGGCAGGACAACCGGTGGTAGACCACTCCCAAATTGGATTTGGGACGTCGGCTCACCGTTTCCTCCACCCACAACATCAGTCAGGATCTTGAGGATACTTCCATAGTCGGAAGCGTTCTGACCCTCGGTAGTTTGTTTGGTGATATCGGCCATTTCAGTTACACGGAAACAACCACGATCAGTATATATTTCAATTTTTTGTTCGCAAATCGAAACTCAAAAACCGAGTATATATATTGATTGAAGTTCGTACAAGAACAAACTTGTTTTCAATTTTGTTAATCGAATTCAATGTTTAAAACCAAAACATTTTTGTTTTGAAATTCAATTTTGAAAAACCGAATTTTGGATTTAATCCCGGTTTGACTATTCCAGCGCCTTATCTACAACACTCAATAAACGTTTAGTGCATACAGCTTAGCTAAATATAATTTTTTTAGAATTAAGATTGTAGGAACCCTATAATACATTAGTTAAACTACATGCATAACAAAGATAAGAGTTGGAATTTATACCACCATAAGTGCGTATGTGGAGTAGAGTCGAGATCATAATCTCTTTCCTTAATTCTAAAAACACCCTGTATTTTACGACGGTTATCGGTGTTTAAGAATCTCAGGATACAACTGATGTTCGAATCCGGCCTTCGTAATTTACCGGAAGCCTACAAACTAGTGTAGTGTGTTGCACTCTCGAGATAAGGAAGCTCGGAAGCTGAAAAGAGGAGAAAAATGAATTTTTTTTGTTTTTGAAAAATTAATTGTATTGAGATAAAGAGGAATTTACATGAGAGAGTCAGCAAGATCATTGGGGAAGCATATAACAGTGAGGTACAAGGGGAATCTAGGCCAAGTGAATGCCGAGAAGCCTGGCAGTGGCTTTGGACTCGATCGAGCGGTCTTTCCAGTGGATTGCGTAATGCAACTTGATGGCACGGATGACATCACTTGCACAATCACCACCCTGGTGAATGTATTGTTGAAAACCATAGTGTTACGAGCCTTCCAGATGAAGTAAATGAAGGAGATGATCGAAGAGATTCGAACGCTGTCGGGTTAGGCTTTGAGGTGGGCCTGGAGCTGAGCCACGTCCAAAGGTTGCGGATGTAGGGGGCGGGGTATGGTACTCAGGACCATCTCGAGATAATGTCGAGGACAAGAGAAGAGTAGCTACAGGCACTCCAGAGATGGTCATCGTCTTCAGCCGAGGTGGTGCAAAGCTTGCAAGTATCATTGTCCGTAAGGTTCCAGCTTTTGATCTTGGTAAGTGTAGGAAGGCGCCAATGGCTAGCAAGCCAAGCAATGTGACTGCACTTAAGGATGTTAGTTTTGAGCCAGATCGCTCTACTAGAGGTTGAGGGAGAGTTGGTTACGGATCGGGCCGAAGAAAATCGGAGCCCATTGACTGACCCAAAACGGAGGGCAATCTGATCAACAGAAAAGCCACGTTTTTAGGAGTCAAAGAAAGGTCAACTGCAGCCCCCAAATTCAAAGTCAACAGCTACCCAACAACCCTGTCTCGTCACAACTCAGCTCATCACGGCATGGACAGGAGCACGAGCACGACCGCGGTACGGCTCGGCTCGTCGCGCGTGCGCGTGATGGTTTGCCTACGCCATTCCTCCCATTGAAAATGGTAGTGACCCAAAGGTCACGACCTTTAGTGCATTGATGACATGAATTATGTATCATCATATTCATGCATGTTACAGAAGATTGTCTCAGTTTACCTTGCATTTAGAGAGATTTTGTATGACTTTTATGTTCTATTCAATCATTTGTCGGAAACAGAGGTCTACACGAGTTTTTGATGAATTATAGGTAATTGGAGTGGAATTGGAAGCAAAAGCGGAGCAAGGAGCATCTAAGGATGTTAAGGAAGCTAAAGGAATCTTAAAGGGTTCATAAAGAGCTAAGGAATTGCAAAGGAGAAGCATAGAATACGAGCCAAGAGAAGAGCACTTTCTGTTGAAGAAAATCGTGCCAATTTACATATAAATCGGACGATTTTCCTCTCCAGAATTCGAACGATTTTGTGCATAAATCGCCTGGGTCGATTTATTGTGTTTTTCGGCCAAATGAAAAGACGACACAAAGCCTAATTATTTTGGGCTAGAGGAGAGTTTTGCCAAACGGCCCATTTGCAAGAAACTATAGAAGAGAACCCTACGAACGAAAACGAGGAGGCCGCAGTGGGAAATCTTTACACGTTTGAGAGGAATTGAAGATTCTTAGAAGGAGATTGAAGGACTCTTTGCCGGAAAGCTAATCTTGATTCTAGTTGTGAGATTTCTTTGTTCATTGAAATACTTGTTGTTTTTGAGCACGAATTTGAGTTGTTTAGAAGATACATTGAGTTGTTTTGACAATCGTTTACAGATTTGAAGCTTATTGGAATTCTTTATTCAAGATTCGGTCTTTGCAATCTTTCTCTTCATAATTAATTTGATTCGTTTTTGAAAATGGTTGGCTAAAACCTTTGTGATTCTGGGGAGAATAGTTGATGATTAAGGCTTAGATGATGATAGATTGAACTCATTCAAACATTAGGACCCTGAGAGTTTAGATTTTAGTTTTGCGATAAACAGGAAAATCGGGCTGTTCTTGGGGAAAATCGACCGATTTTCTTATGAACAGGGCGATTTATTCTTCTGACGAACTTTAATTGAACCAATCTTTAATCAAAACTAATCCTTGTCTAAATCCCAACCTTGATTAACCTTTCTACCCTCTAATTGAATGTATGAAGGCACTTGAAACCTGTTTTCTACATTTAATAGATTAAGCATTCAAGATTTGGGTAATAAAGAGACTCAACATCCTTTATTAAGATTTTAATTGTGCTTTCTAATCTTTACTTTGGAGAGTCATATCCTGGAGTTTTAGATAGTTAGTTTGAACATAATTCTTATCTTTAGATCTTTCTATATTGCAGCCTCAACAACCCTTATAGAGAGAATTTTTAGATTAGTCATATAGGTTTCGGAACTTCACCGTACGAATCATACCTTTGAACAATTAATCTTGGCAATATAAACTCTGTCCTATATCTATAGAAGTGTCTTGAATCGAAAGCCGAAATCGGATACTTGAATCCTTGGAATCATTTCCCTCTTATTTGATCACAAAAGCTTTTCACACTTTTTGCTAGATAATTGAAATCGGAATTATTCTCACCAAATCCCTGAGTTCGACTCTGGAATCTTACCTTACTACAGCTGATCCGTACACTGCGGGTTTGCTTTGCTTTTGAGTTCTAGATATAAATATTAAGACTTTGACGCACACACCTTTTTGAGCGAACAAGTTTTTGGCGCCGTTGCCGGGGATTTGGTCTAGACCAAATCCGGTTTTCGGTTGTCTAGCTTGAGAGCTCTTGCTCTTGTGATTTGATTTGTCTACTTGAGTGATCTTTGCAGGTTCTTTAGGTATATGCGAAAGACTAGATCCACTAAAGATCTAGTTCCTTTCGATCCCGAATTGGAGAGAACTTTAAGAAGAAAGTTGAAGGAGAAGAAAATGGCTGAAAACGATGAGAGAAACTACCAGGCTGAACTGAACGAAGCTCAACGCCAACTCCAGTTGAGTGAGAAAGCGCGAAAAGAAGCTGAAATAAGTCATCAATTTCAGATTGATGAACTAAGAGCTATGATGTTGGACATGAAGTTGGAGTTGAACGAATCCAAGAAGAAGAAGAAAGTCAAGACACCAACTAAATCCATTCGAAATGACTCATCCGATGATGAAGAGATTGATCCGGACATGCCGGAACTTGAAGAGATTGATCCATCACTTCGTCCTATTCGAAACACCCCAACACCAAGGGTTGTTCCTCGCACCCCAACTAGGAACGTGAGAGCTGTTAATAACGATGATAGACCCCAAACTTTGGGGCAACGGATGGACCCAATTCAGCAACCACGCCGTCTAGGTGTGGATTTCGGAGCTGAAGACATCCAAGAGTTTAGCTTCTCACCACAAGTCATCACCATGGTTCACCAAAGTCAATATGGCGGAGCAAGTACTGAATCTCCACACCAACACTTGCAGAATTTTGAGATTCTCATGGAGACTATGAAGCCGAAGAAGGCTACTACAAGCAACTACAAGATCAAGCCATTCTTCTTCTCTTTGAAGGACAAATCTCTAGCTTGGTACCAAACACTTCCAGCTGCGAAGTTAGCTACATGGGAGGAATTGTCTTCGGAGTTCCTCACCAAATTCTTTCCGCCATCCAAAACGGCGGAATTGAGAGGTAAAATAAATGCTTTTTCTATGAAACCTAATGAAAGCTTGTTTCAATCTTGGGAAAGGTTTCAAGATCTATTGTTGGATTGCCCACACCATGGCATTTCCAAGCTGGAACTATTGGAGATCTACTACAAAGGATTGGATGTGGAAACACAATTCAACCTTCAATCTCTCTCTTGTGGCACATTCATGGACATGAGAGAGGATGATGCTTGGGACTTCATTGAGAAGCAAGCTCAAGTGATTGAGAAGTATTCCCACCGGAAGGTGGACTCAAATAGCCGGAATCAAGGCGATTCGGGAGCCAAGTTGAATCAAGCCGCTCAAACACAAATATTCTCCCTCAAAGATGACATCAAAGAATTGAGGGAAGTGCTCAAAACGAGTCTTCAAAAGACTAAGGAGCAAGAAGTCAACTACATGGGGCGGGACAACAATCAAAGGAATGATAACTGGAATTCCAATTGGAACAACAACAACAATAGCAACCGGAATTCCAATTGGAACAACAACAACAATAGAAACTCCAATAACAACAATTGGAGGTCAAATAAGCAAAATCCAGGTAATCCTTACTCTCATGCTGAAAAGGCTCTAACACCTCCATCTTCTTCTACTCCTCCAACAATCCAGGGACAATCAAGCGGATCAAGCAAACCCGATCCCATGCTAGAGACGATCCTAGGAAAGCTACAAGGGCTAGAGAGTTATATAACTTCGGTTGACAAAGCTCACAAAGCTTTAGAAAACCAAGTATTCAACAAAGCCGGAGAAGTTCCAAGAGATCAAGGGAAGCTTCCCGGGAAGACGGAAGATAACCCAAAGAGAAGGGTTATGGCAATAACTACTAGGAGCGGCAAAACGACTACCGATCCTCAACCTAAAGTAGTTGATACCACCGCAAAAGAAGGAGAGGCAAAAGAGAAGGAAGAAGTCTATGTTCCTCCTCCCGCTTACAAACCACCTCTACCTTTTCCTCAATCTAGAGCGCGTGCACGCCTAGATAAACATTTTGGTAAGTTTGTTGAACTTATGAGTAAGCTACATATTAACATACCTTTTATGGATGCAATTTTAGGTATGCCAGCTTACGGGAAATTCCTCAAGGAGATCCTCTCTAACAAGAGGAAATTGGAAGATATAGGAGAAGTCAAGATGAGTATGGAGTCATCCGAACTCATCAAGACTATGACGGAGAACATGCCACCCAAGCTCCGTGATCCAGGATCTTTTTGCATACCCATCACTTTGGGAGAAGCTACTTATGATGCACTTTGTGATCTTGGAGCGAGTGTGAGTATCATACCTCTAGCTCTATGCAAGGCAGTTGGTCTAGGAGAGCCTAGACCGGTGAAGATCACACTCTACATGGCTGATCGTTCCACCACTAAGCCGGTGGAAATATTAGAAGACATTCCGGTAAAGCTCGGTAAGTTTTACATCCCAATAGATTTTGTCGTTCTTGATATACCTGCAGATTATCCGGTTCCCATCATCCTTGGGAGACCATTCCTTGCCACATCTGGATGCATGGTAGATTGCAAGAACGGCCAGCTATCCTTCCATATTGGTGAAGAAAAGATAGAATTCACACTCTCTTCCTTAATCAAGGAGCCAACCTTGAAAGACGATGCTTTTGAAATTATTGATGAAGAAGAGTCTAGAGAGGTAGTAAGTTCGATCTTGATGAAAGACCCTCTTCAAAAGGTTCTTAGCATGAGCATCATGGAGGAAGGAGTGGAACATGACTGCAATGAGGATGTGAAAGCATTAAATGATGTGGAGGAAGAACTAGGAGCAAGAATTGAAGAACTAGAGTGGACTCCGGAAACTGTGAAGAAAATCGACCTGCCTGAAGTAAATCGACCGATTCATGAAAAGGCAATCCGATTTTTTACAACAGAAACAAAAATCGACCCGGCTGAACTAAATCGTCCGATTTATGAAGAGGCAACCCGATCTTTTTCGACAGAAAGAAAAATCGTACCTCAAATCGACCGATTTATTTCAGGGGAGGTCGATCCAGGGGGAAATTTTCTGGATTCTCCAAACGTCTCCACAGCCACACTCGAATCTAATGATGCCGTACCCCCATCTCTAGAGGCCTCTCCTACAACATTCGAAGGCCAAGATTCATCATCAATCAAGGTACCCCCATCGTTAGAATTGAAGCCACTTCCCACGCATTTAAGGTACGCATTTCTTAGCGCTAATTCCACATATCCGGTCATTGTCAATGCGAATTTGAAAGAAACTGAATTAGAGAAACTTATGCATGTTTTGAAGCAACATAGGAGAGCATTAGGTTACACCATTGATGATTTAGTAGGAATAAAGCCTTCTCTATGTATGGACAAAATTTTAATGGAAGAGGATTACAAACCTTCACGCCAACCTCAAAGACGGTTAAACCCGGCAATGAAAGAGGTCGTGAAGAAAGAAATCCTTAAGCTACTTGATGCAGGTATCATCTTCCCTATTTCTGATAGCAAATGGGTGAGTCCAGTACAAGTAGTACCCAAGAAAGGAGGCATTACCGTTGTTGCCAACAAGAACAACGAACTTATCCCAACACGGACAGTTACGGGGTGGCGAATGTGTATCGACTACCGCAAACTGAACGTGGCTACAAGGAAGGACCACTTTCCCCTTCCTTTTATCGATCAAATGTTGGAAAGGTTAGCCCAACATTCTTACTTTTGTTATCTAGATGGATATAGCGGTTTCTTTCAGATTCCAATTCATCCGGATGATCAAGAGAAGACGACTTTTACGTGCCCATGGGGTACGTTTGCTTATAGAAGAATGCCATTCGGCTTATGCAACGCTCCAGCCACCTTCCAAAGGTGTATGATGGCAATCTTCTCCGAATATGTAGAGAATATCATGGAAGTCTTCATGGACGATTTTTCGGTATATGGTTCTTCCTTTGATAACTGCCTCAATAACCTTTCACTAGTTCTTAAGAGATGTGAGGACACTAACTTAGTCTTAAACTGGGAAAAATGTCATTTCATGGTAACCGAAGGGATTGTGTTAGGTCATCTAGTATCACAAAGGGGAATAGAAGTTGATAGAGCGAAAATAGAAACCATTGAGAAGTTACCTCCCCCTTCTTCGGTAAAAGGAATTAGAAGTTTCTTAGGACATGCAGGCTTCTATAGGAGATTCATAAAAGATTTTTCTAAGATTTCAAAACCCTTGACTAATCTTTTGATGAAGGACGCAACTTTCGAATTTTCGAAGGATTGTCTAGATGCTTTTTGCAGGATCAAAGAAGCTTTGATTTCAACACCAATCATTCAACCACCCGATTGGAATCTTCCATTCGAGGTCATGTGTGACGCAAGCGACGTCGCCATAGGAGCAGTTCTTGGACAGAAGAAAGATGGTCGCACTCATGCCATCTACTACGCTAGCAAAACGCTACATGAGGCTCAATATAATTATGCAACTACGGAAAAGGAACTTTTAGCCGTAGTATACGCTTTTGAGAAATTTCGTTCCTATCTTGTAGGTGCGAAGGTGATAGTCTATACGGACCATTCCGCAATCCGATACCTCTTCACGAAGAAGGATGCGAAGCCAAGGCTTCTAAGATGGATCCTACTCTTACAAGAGTTCGATTTAGAGATTAGAGATAAGAAAGGATCGGAAAACTCAGTTGCCGGTCATCTTAGTCGTCTCCCACAACCCACCGGCGAGACGGACGAGCTTCCTATAGACGACTCGTTCCCTGACGAGCAGCTACACGAGATTGAAGAGTGTCTTCAACACATCTCAAAAGGTAATGATCCATGGTTCGCTGACATTGTGAATTACCTTGTTTGTCAGGAGATCCCACCCGGACTTTCATACGCTCAAAAGAAGAAATTCTTTAGTGACGTCCGGCAATTCTATTGGAACGAACCTCTTCTATTCAAAAGAGGTCCCGATGACATTTACAGGAGATGCATCCCCGAAGATGAGATAGATAGTGTCATCCGCCATTGCCATTCTCTACCATGTGGCGGACATGCTAGTTCCCACAAGACTTGTGCTAAGGTACTTCGTTCCGGCTTCTATTGGCCTACACTTTTCAAAGATGTGCAAAAGTTTGTTGTTTCTTGTGATGCTTGTCAAAGGACAGGTAATATATCCAGGAGGAATGAGATGCCTCTCAACAACATACAAGAAGTAGAGATCTTTGACGTATGGGGCATCGATTTTATGGGACCTTTCCCATCTTCATGCGGTAACCAATATATACTTCTTGCCGTAGACTATGTCTCAAGATGGGTAGAGGCAATCGCTTCTCCTAATAATGATGCAATGGTAGTGGTGAAGTTCCTCAATAGAACAATCTTCCCAAGGTTCGGAACTCCCCGAACCATCATTAGTGACGGAGGAACGCATTTCACGGCCCGTCGATTTGAGACTCTATTGGCTAAGTATGGGGTGACCCATAAGATAGCTACACCTTACCATCCGCAAACCAGCGGACAAGTCGAAATATCCAATAGAGAGATCAAGGGGATTTTAGAGAAAACCGTCTCTAAAACAAGAAAAGATTGGTCAATGAAGCTTGACGATGCACTATGGGCATACAGGACGGCTTTCAAGACACCAATAGGTACTACTCCCTATAACCTTGTCTATGGTAAATCCTGTCATCTTCCTGTAGAGCTAGAGCACAAAGCCTATTGGGCCATCAAGTGGCTCAATTTTGACATGAAAGAAGCCGGAGAGAAGCGGCTCTTAGACATCAATGAGCTAGAGGAGATCCGGCTAAATGCGTATGAGAACGCAAAGATATACAAGGAACGGACAAAGCGTTGGCATGATAATTACATCATTCCAAAAGACTTGAAGGAGGGAGACCAAGTCCTCCTATTCAACTCAAGGCTGCGTCTATTTCCAAGTAAGCTCAAATCCCGTTGGACAGGACCTTATTTAATTAAACGAGTTTTCCCCCATGGTGCAGTTGAAGTATGGGGTGAACAAAGCGGAAGTTTCAAGGTCAATGGCCAACGGTTGAAGAAATACACACCGGAAGCTCCGGTCGAGGAGATAGCTCCTATCCTCCTCCATTGAACACATACCATACACCGTCTAGCTAAAGACGATAAATTAAGCGCTTCTTGGGAGGCAACCCATGATAGTATAGTTTTTCACCCTTTTATCACTTAGTTAGAGTAGATTAATTGTTTTGCTTCTTTGTTTTCGTTTTTATTTGTTCCTCGATGCACTCTTGGTTTGTCGTGTCATTAATCGCAGGAAAATAGGTTCAACTCGAGAGATCCATGGAAAAAGGGAGCACAAATCAGTTAAATCTTCAAGATCCATGAAGAATAAGGAAGGAAATCGAGATACACTAAGTAAATCGTCCGATTCAAGAGCAGAGCAAGGCGATTTTTGACAACAGGAAGAAAAATCGACCTGAAGATCGACCCATCGAATTAAATCGTCCGATTTTCTTTGGATCCAGAGAAAAATCGCCCCGACGATTAAATCGACCCTATAAATCGTCCGATTTTCTTCACAATTCCTCGACTCTATATAAAGACTCAACACTCGATCTTCCTCTTTCCACAACTTACAACTCTCGATTTCCCCCTTCTCAAGAACGCCGAAAATCGCCCTCAACCTACAATCCTCATTCCTTCGTCATTTTGAGTGATTCTTGGCTCCAAACTGAAGCATTTTCAACAAGGAACAAGGATCTAGCAACAACAAGCACGGAAATCGACTCCTCCACAAGGAATTCAGGTTTTTCTTTCCAAAAACCTAAGTTTCTAATTCAAATTGAAGTTTGCTTAGGAAGTGTTTGTTTGCTGGAATTGATTGAGGGATATGCTTAGGAATCATTATAGGAGACTGTATGTAGTGATTGCTTGAACAGAACTTTACAGAATTGAGAGAATCGTTGAAATCGAGAGAAAAATCGACCCAGCCCAGATAAATCGTCCGATTTTTGTCAAGAACAGGCCGATTTTTTGACTCAGAATGGATCTTGTTAAGAGAGTAACTAGAAACACGGGGAAGAAGAAGGGATCTTCTTCCAAAGCCTCTCCCCCACCTCCACCACCATCTCAAAACATCCCTAAGCTTCCCCCTCCCCTATCCAAGCACAAGAAACGTTATGAACGTATCGTAGATCGCCCATTCACCCCTCCTCGCTACATAGTGCTAGATGATTTAGATTCATTATTTGTTCGAGAGGATGTTGACATGATGCTTGACAGGGCTGGACTGACCCAGTTTGCTACGATTAGGGAGGATGCTTATACCGAGATCACCCTAGAATTCCTTAGTACATTTGAGCATGATCCTAGGGAAAGGATAGTCACCTTCCGCCTTATGAGCCAAAACCACACTATGTCCATTGACACTTTTGGAGACTTGTTTGGCTTCTCCTATTCAGATGCAGGCACATTTGCTAGAGGTGTCAACGCTAGTGACTTTTGGGAGACTATTTCAGTGGGTGAATATGGTGGAGACAAGTGGCGACCCGGAAATTCCAAGGAAACTAGTATGTACAACCTCTCCTTCAAGGTAGTGCATAGGATTCTCAATGAGAGCTTATTTGCACGGACAGAGACTCCACAGAAGCTTAAGGCTGATGAGCTTTTCATTCTATACTGCATGACATCCACCACCACTCCCGACATTGCCACCATGCTTGCCGACTATCTAGGAAAGATAGCCAACAAATCTAAGGGCGATATTTGTGCAGGAGGTCTTGTCACTCATGTGGCTAAGACCATGGGATTGGACTTCTCCGGATGCACTCTAGCTGAGAGTGCCCTTCCATTAGGCTCCCAGCGGTTGGTTGTTCGACAGGTCTTGATTCCTCGAGGGAGAGGAACACTTCATGTGCCCATGCCATGACACAGGGATCCGAAGAAGAAGCCATCCGAGATTATATGGAAGTCCGAATACACTATTCGGAACAAGAGAAACTGGAAGGAGACGTTCGAGTCGATGCTTGAGGAGTTCTCTCCTCCTACTTATTATGATGATGATGCAGGTGACTCCGAGGAGGAGGATGAGGATAGAGACCAGGGGACCATGCTCGAGATTGAGAGTGACACCCATAGCGGCCATGCTACGGATGCCATGGACACCGACACTCATGGTGTAGGACCCAGCCGGACTAGTAGAGGCGAGGAGGAGACGGAGGATGACATGCAGCCACCTCGCCGTTCATTTGCACGTGCTCCAGGAGGACGAGGACGTCGCCCTCCCCGCCACTTTAGGGAGCTAGTCTCTAGCTTCCAGAGCCTCAGCACCGACTATCATGCTCTCCACACCGACTACGAGACCCTGAACACTCAGTTCAGGAATTACAGGGAGGAGACGGACGCTAGGCATTCATCCTATGACGGCCAGATGAGAGACTTGTACTACCACCAGTTCGGCCACTTCTACGATCCTAGCGCACCGATGTATCCCTATCCACCACCTCCACCGCCGACAGAGGATTGAGCTCCCACTTCTTTTACATTGTAAGTATTTTTCTCCTTCTTATGCTTGATTTTCACATTGGGGACAATGTGGATGTCAAGTATGGGGTGGGGGTACTTACAATACCTTATGTTTCAGTTTAGCACTTTATGTACTTTCCACTACTCTTGACAAACTTGGCTTGTAATAACTCTTGCACTACTTGCTTTCCACTATGACACTAGCATTTGCATGATCTTTTTCAAATCCTATGAATTTTCAAAAAAATTTTAGTGCTTCTTATATGGAAATGACCTCTATGATGAGAATTGTGTATATGGATAGGCAAAAAGATGCTTAGTTGTGTTGAGATATTGATTATAGCATGAATAAGTTTGCTTTTGTTACTTGAACACATGAATAAGTTATATGATCTAGTTGTTTTGATAAGAGAATGAAATAATTGTCGAAGCTATATTGCAAGTTCTTTTACATCATTTAAGGATGACTAAGGCAATTCACTTCTTTTCTTTTCTCATATCTTGATCATGCTAGCTCCTCAATGAAATATGTAACCCTCCTTTTACCATCCGGGAATTAGGATAGGTGATTGAAAAAGGCATGTTTGATGTGGGAGGGCCAAGGAAAAAGTATTAAAAAGAAAGTGTAGAAATTTATGAGTTTGGGGACGTTGAACATGAGGATGAGTAACTCGGCACCATTCACATAGCCGGGTGTTTGTGTCTTGCCAAAGTCCGATTGAACGACAAGTCCTAACGGGATATGATATGTGCATCAAGGGTTTGAGGCATCTCGAAATTGAGAAACGCCGATCTCCTAGGCTTCGGTTTTTGTGCACCGCTGTCCATACTCTCAAAAAGTAAAGTATAATGAAAGCAAAGCTTTCTACATGCGAAGCATGTGCGGTGAAGAAAATCTTGAAGGTATTATGTGTTCCTCTTTCCCGGATTAGCACCACAATTGCCAAAAAGAACTCCTTCCCTTAATACGTTTCTTGAACCTTTCCTTTGATTTGAAGACCTTGAGACTTTTATGCATGTGTTTAAGACTTAATGGCTTAGATTTGTTTGACTTTGATTACCTCTACACCTTTATCATGTTCTTTATTTGTGTTTTCATGAAAGAAAAGGGGATTAGTTCATCTTATAATTACCATTGATACATGCTTTGCCTTTTTATGCCTTGAAATATCACTTTGAGGGTGATCCAATAAGAAGAAGCACTACCAAAAGAAGAGTTTTGAGTTTTCATACATACATAATCCATGACATCTTATATTCTGAATTTGAGTCTTGCTTAGGGACAAGCAAGAGGCAAGTATGGGGTATTTTGATGACATGAATTATGTATCATCATATTCATGCATGTTACAGAAGATTGTCTCAGTTTACCTTGCATTTAGAGAGATTTTGTATGACTTTTATGTTCTATTCAATCATTTGTCGGAAACAGAGGTCTACACGAGTTTTTGATGAATTATAGGTAATTGGAGTGGAATTGGAAGCAAAAGCTGAGCAAGGAGCATCTAAGGATGTTAAGGAAGCTAAAGGAATCTTAAAGGTTTCATAAAGAGCTAAGGAATTGCAAAGGAGAAGCATAGAATACGAGCCAAGAGAAGAGCACTTTCTGTTGAAGAAAATCGTGCCAATTTACATATAAATCGGACGATTTTCCTCTCCAGAATTCGAACGATTTTGTGCATAAATCGCCTAGGTCGATTTATTGTGTTTTTCGGCCAAATGAAAAGACGACACAAAGCCTAATTATTTTGGGCTAGAGGAGAGTTTTGCCAAACGGCCCATTTGCAAGAAACTATAGAAGAGAACCCTACGAACGAAAATGAGGAGGCCGCAGCGGGAAATCTTTACACGTTTGAGAGGAATTGAAGATTCTTAGAAGGAGATTGAAGGACTCTTTGCCGGAAAGCTAATCTTGATTCTAGTTGTGAGATTTCTTTGTTCATTGAAATACTTGTTGTTTTTGAGCACGAATTTGAGTTGTTTAGAAGATACATTGAGTTGTTTTGACAATCGTTTACAGATTTGAAGCTTATTGGAATTCTTTATTCAAGATTCGGTCTTTGCGATCTTTCTCTTCATAATTAATTTGATTCGTTTTTGAAAATGGTTGGCTAAAATCTTTGTGATTCTGGGGAGAATAGTTGATGATTAAGGCTTAGATGATGATAGACTGAACTCATTCAAACATTAAGACCCTGAGAGTTTAGATTTAAGTTT
Source organism: Fagopyrum homotropicum (assembly GCA_033239125.1). Lineage (NCBI taxonomy): Eukaryota > Viridiplantae > Streptophyta > Magnoliopsida > Caryophyllales > Polygonaceae > Fagopyrum > Fagopyrum homotropicum. Next base: position 47,937,388 of record BSWB01000002.1, read on the forward strand.
TGCGATAAACAGGAAAATCGGGCTGTTCTTGGGGAAAATCGACCGATTTTCTTATGAACAGGGCGATTTATTCTTCTGACGAACTTTAATTGAACCAATCTTTAATCAAAACTAATCCTTGTCTAAATCCCAACCTTGATTAACCTTTCTACCCTCTAATTGAATGTATGAAGGCACTTCAAACCTGTTTTCTACATTTAATAGATTAAGCATTCGAGATTTGGGTAATAAAGAGACTCAACATCCTTTATTAAGATTTTAATTGTGCTTTCTAATCTTTACTTTGGAGAGTCATATCCTGGAGTTTTAGATAGTTAGTTTGAACATAATTCTTATCTTTAGATCTTTCTATATTGCAGCCTCAACAACCCTTATAGAAAGAATTTTTAGATTAGTCATATAGGTTTCGGAACTTCACCGTACGAATCATACCTTTGAACAATTAATCTTGGCAATATAAACTCTGTCCTATATCTATAGAAGTGTCTTGAATCGAAAGCCAAAATCGGATACTTGAATCCTTGGAATCATTTCCCTCTTATTTGATCACAAAAGCTTTTCACACTTTTTGCTAGATAATTGAAATCGGAATTATTCTCACCAAATCCCTGAGTTCGACTTTGGAATTCTGATAGCATGAATTATAGTCTATATTTTGGGGTTTGTTTGGACGTTTTATCTTTCATAATCTGCATGTTTGTATGTACATTATGTGATTTTGCTACCATTTCGTCTACCTTTGCGAGAATCGAGGTCTACACCTAGTTTTGTTGTAATCGTAGGTAAAATGGCACGTTTCGCATCAAAAAGGAGCAAAAGGAGTCATGAGTCATTTGGAGCTACATCCAGGGAGCACAGCCATGGATTAAAGATTTACTTTGGACCAGTTTTGAGAGATTTCACATTCAGTTGTGACTCACCTCGGTTGACCAGAGATTCATCTCGACCGAGGTGATCCAGAGAAGCCGACTCGACCGAGGCGAAAACCTAGGATGCGGCGAGAATATTTTATTCTTGGAAGAGATTTTTTTAAATTTGGAAAGTGATCTTATATTTTTGGGCTTGGCTCCTGGAAGGAAGGAGATATGCAGAATCATATATTTGGGAGATCTATTTTTAGAGATAAGATATATTTTATTAGGAAATTATCTTTTAAGATATTTCCTATAAAATTATCTTAGGAAGATATTTATTTTGGGAGATAAGATATATTTTATTAGGAAATTATCTTTTTAAGATATCTTATCTTTGGAAGATAATGCTCCTATATAAAGGGTTGAATTTTCCACAATTCAACCATCATCGGATCTACGGATCACAGATCTTCGGATCACAAGATCCGCTATCAGCGCAAGAATCCACCTACACCGAAAAATACGCAGCAACCGCATACCCCAATTTGGGAGAGAATTGAAGAACCTTTTTGAAGGTTGAAGGAAGATTGAAGTCCATAGCTTTTATAGCTTTATTGAAGGGTTTTGTAAGATTGTCTTCAATTCCCTCAATTGTTGTCTTGTCTTTTTGGATTGCTATCCAAGGAACGCTTTGTTGTGATATTTGATTCAGTTATTGAAGTCTTTTCATTAAATTCTTCTTTGTTCAAATATTCATCTTCTTCCCATATATTTAATACTTTCATAATGATGATGAGTGGCTAATTTCCTTGTGTGATTCTAGGGTGATTGGCTGAAGGTTGTGGGAAAAACAATGATAGAATAATCATAGATTCCAGTAGGATCCTGAAAGTTCGAGTCTTTAACCTTAACCCTAAGCATCTCGTTCGGTTGATGAACATCTCGGCCGGGGTGGAATTTTTCTGACCGAGGTGACTTATTTGACCCGTAACTGAGAGTTAAGTGTTAGAGTTTGCCAAATCCTATTCTTATTTCACCTTACTGGTTCAATGCAAGCTTAGGATGAGACTTACCCGGTAATTCCTTAGTTTGTGTACTAACGATCATAAGTGTAGGTAATAAAGGTTTATCCTTTATTGGGGTTTGAGTGTGCTTTCATCCCATCTTTGTGAGTTAGCCTGAGACTTACCCGGTAAAGGTTGATTCTATTCCCTTAGATGGTATGTTAGTTTGAGGTTATAGTTCTTTATCTTGATTCCTTGAGACTTACCCGGTAATAGGAGTTGCGGTTTAGGATTAGTGTGTAGTGAGACTTACCCGGTGATCTACTCCACTTAGTAACACCTTCCCCACGCAAAAATCTCAGCTTTGTCCGCTTATCTATAGATCTTGAGTTGGAACCACAACTAGATGCTTTAATCCCTAGAATTACATGCTTGCTTTATTTGACATCTTATTCATCTTTGATTGTGTTAATCGCTCTTGTGGTTAGAACTAACGTAGCATACTGTGTTGACTTTGTTTCACCGAGTCCCTGTGATTGACCCCTGGAATTTTCTTGCTTTTACTACGATTGACCCGTACACTGCGGGTTCGCATCCTTGTTTTAAGCTTAAGTCTAGGGTTACAAATTTAAAGCTTGCACACACCGTTTGGAGCGAACAAGTTTTTGGCGCTGTTGCCGGGGACTTGGTCTAGACCGAGCCGGTACGGTTTGCTCTTTGGGGCACTTGCCCCCGTGTCTACTAACCACTTTTCTTGAGTGTTCTTGCAGGTTTGTTCTTAGGTACATACGAAGTTCTTGTTCCGGCAACGGAACAGAGTTTCGCCAAAGAACAAGTGTTTGGCGCCGTTGCCGGGGACTTGGTCTAGACCGAGCCGGTACGGTTTGCTCTTTGGGGCACTTGCCCCCGTGTCTACTAACCACTTTTCTTGAGTGTTCTTGCAGGTTTGTTCTTAGGTACATACGAAGTTCTTGTTCCGGCAACGGAACAGAGTTTCGCCAAAGAACAAGTTTTTGGCGCCGTTGCCGGGGACTTGGTCTAGACCGAGCCGGTTGCGGTTTGCTTTCGGGGCACTTGCCCCTGTTGCTACTAACTACTCTTTCTATGAGTTTTGTAGTTTTCAGGATTTCCGATGACTACATTTGATCCAGCCTGGATAGCAAGGCAAAGTGCTAGGGCGGACCATTATGAATACTTGGAGGAGAAGTACTCCTTCTATTGGTTCAGCAATGAATGGGAAAGAGAAGAGGTCATTCAGCGTGAACTTGCGATATGGGATGAGAAGAATGTCCCTAAAAACATTTATGAGCAACCTTTTGAAGACTCTCTCGAATCAAGATTGGAGAAGTTGATGAAGAAGGTGGAGGAGCTCAAAGGAAGCACCCTATCCTATGCTAAGCCGAAAGAGGAGCATAAGGAAGTGCTGCACGTTCCAAGCATTCCTCCAGTCGAACCCAAAATTTCTCCTGAAACTTCTGAGGAAGAGGAGGATATGGAAGGTCTCGATCTGACTGTTGAGACCTCGGTCGAAGTGGAAGAAATCTCGGCCGAGATGGAAAAATTTGCAAAACTGGAAGCAGAAGATGCAAAGAACCTTGGTCAAATTACTGAGATTGTGACCAAGGTGGAAGAAAGATCAACTGAGTTGAGAGAGATTTCATGTGTTGGTTATCAACCTAACATGAAACCTGATCCGAGCTTTGGAGAACTTTACAAGGTAAGTTCTCTTGCTCCATTCGAAATCCCTATTAAAATTTCTGAATTTTTCAGGAAAGCACCGGAGAGTTGGAGGTCTCTTCCGAAAGAACCTCCAAAGATCAAGATGAAGTCTTCCTTGAAATTGTTGGAAGAAGAAGCTCCTCGGATCATGAGGAGTGGAGTTGGCAAGCACTACACCGCTAAGGCGATGAAGAGTCTCTTGTTCAAGTATGGGGTCCCTCGCATGCTCAGGACCCTGTACCATCCCCAAGCTATAGATGGGGAAGCTGCTATAATTCTCGAGAAACTGTTTTCTCGATCAAGGAAAGGATGGGACACGAGGAATGTCCCATTGAAGTGTAGGAAGTCTAGACGAATTCCGGTGAGAATCAAACCGTACAAGCTTGTACGTGGGAGATCTTACCATTTGCCGGTGAAGTTAGGAACCGGAACCTTCTTGGAAGATTTTTACGGATGTGATGAGCACTCCACGACATTCGAAGTGCATTGAGTAATCCCATGCCGTATGGTCCAGCTAGCGACCTTAAACCAAGCGCTTCTTGGGAGGCAACTCAAGGTATTGCTTTCTTCTCCCTTTTCTAGTTTAGTTTAGATAGTTGCTTTGTTTTTGTTTTCCTCTAGACAACAACCAGGTATTCCAAAAGGAAGGATCACAGTTCAGGAGCAACACTGGAAGAACAAAATTTCGAGAAGTTGAGGAAACGAGCTTTACTAAGATACATCTCGGGTACTGTCAGAACACCTCGACCGAGATGTGCTTCGCCAACCGAGATGGTCATTTCTGGGAGCTGTTTCTTACTCCTTCATGCAGTTTAGCTATGTTCGGTGAGTATCCCGTCCTTAGACTTATTTTGACCCACTGGGACAGTGTGTCCCAAGTATGGGGTACGCGGATATGTTATTTGACTATGGATGATTGTATGCTACTTTGATGGATATTTATGATCTTATTATGCTTCACTTTTGCCTTTATATGATTATCTGATATTACATGCATACATACAGGTGATTTGATTAAGAGAAACGTCGAAACTGAAAAAAAAAAAAAAAAAAAAAAAAATGGTTTTAAAAAAAAAAATTTTTGACCTCGACCGGGGAGATTCTGGCCGAACGAGGTGATTCACCTCGGTTGAACCAAGAACACCTCGACCGAGGTGGGTTATCTGAGAGTTTTCGAAAACGATTTTTGTGCTTCTTATCTGGATGTGATCTCAGTGAAGATCTTGCTTACTGACTGGTTTTGAAATCTTTATGTGTTTGAAAGGTTTTATAATATGTTTAAGTTGCTAAATGTTTTGTTTGAAATTATTGGCATGTTTAATACTTTGTTTTTATCCAAATTATGTTGAATTTGAAGGTTGACACCGCAGGTTAAGTTCTCTCACTTTCTTCTTGGAAAGACCAAGGCAATTCATTCTCTTCTTCTTCTTCTCCTTAATCATGCTTAGCCCCTCATATACATTTTGCCTCCCTTTACCTATCCGAGAATTTGGAAGCAAGCGAAGTGGTGAAAACAAGTGGAGTTAAAGTTGAGAAGTGGTTGGAAGTGAAAGTGTTAGAAAGCAATAATAGGTTTGGGGAAGTCAATCATGAAGATGAGTAACTCGGCACCATTCACATAGCCGGGTGTTTGTGTCTTGCCAAAGTCGGATTGAGCGATATTCCTAACGGGTCATGGTATGTGCATCAAGGGTTTGATGCATCTCGAGAAATTGATGATTGCAGATTTCCTAGGCTTCGGTTATTGTGCACCTCTGTCCATGCATCCCAAAAAGTAAAGTAAAAAGAAAAAAAAAGTGGAATAAGCAAAGCTTATTGGTGGAAGATGTTGCAAGTCAAAGTGGAAGTGAAGTTCATCCTTTTCCCGGATTCTATCACCACATTACCTTACATACATCCCTACCCTACACGTTTCTTGACCTTTTCTTTTGGGAAGCCCTTGAGACCTTGAGCTTGTTGATTGACTTAGCGGTTTAAATTGGATTTTACATGATTAATTTTGATAATTATGATTTATTATGCATTCTATGATTTTATGCAAAGATGAACAACTTTTCTATATTTATAAAATGTTTTGAGCATATTGAGTTTTTAATTTCCAGGAAGTACTCTCTTAGAGTGATCTATGATAGTTGCACACCATAAAATGTTTTTGAAAAGCTTTTTCATTGATTTTCTTGACTTATAATCCATTCTATCTTGTCATCTATATGAGGAACTTGCTTGGGGACAAGCAAGGGCTAAGTATGGGGTATTTTGATAGCATGAATTATAGTCTATATTTTGGGGTTTGTTTGGACGTTTTATCTTTCATAATCTGCATGTTTGTATGTACATTATGTGATTTTGCTACCATTTCGTCTACCTTTGCGAGAATCGAGGTCTACACCTAGTTTTGTTGTAATCGTAGGTAAAATGGCACGTTTCGCATCAAAAAGGAGCAAAAGGAGTCATGAGTCATTTGGAGCTACATCCAGGGAGCACAGCCATGGATTAAAGATTTACTTTGGACCAGTTTTGAGAAATTTCACATTCAGTTGTGACTCACCTCGGTTGACCAGAGATTCATCTCGACCGAGGTGATCCAGAGAAGCCGACTCGACCGAGGCGAAAACCTAGGACGCGGCGAGAATATTTTATTCTTGGAAGAGATTTTTTTAAATTTGGAAAGTGATCTTATATTTTTGGGCTTGGCTCCTGGAAGGAAGGAGATATGCAGAATCATATATTTGGGAGATCTATTTTTAGAGATAAGATATATTTTATTAGGAAATTATCTTTTAAGATATTTCCTATAAAATTATCTTAGGAAGATATTTATTTTGGGAGATAAGATATATTTTATTAGGAAATTATCTTTTTAAGATATCTTATCTTTGGAAGATAATGCTCCTATATAAAGGGTTGAATTTTCCACAATTCAACCATCATCGGATCTACGGATCACAGATCTTCGGATCACAAGATCCGCTATCAGCGCAAGAATCCACCTACACCGAAAAATACGCAGCAACCGCATACCCCAATTTGGGAGAGAATTGAAGAACCTTTTTGAAGGTTGAAGGAAGATTGAAGTCCATAGCTTTTATAGCTTTATTGAAGGATTTTGTAAGATTGTCTTCAATTCCCTCAATTGCTGTCTTGTCTTTTTGGATTGCTATCCAAGGAACGCTTTGTTGTGATATTTGATTCAGTTATTGAAGTCTTTTCATTAAATTCTTCTTTGTTCAAATATTCATTTTCTTCCCATATATTTAATACTTTCATAATGATGATGAGTGGCTAATTTCCTTGTGTGATTCTAGGGTGATTGGCTGAAGGTTGTGGGAAAAACAATGATAGAATAATCATAGATTCCAGTAGGATCCTGAAAGTTCGAGTCTTTAACCTTAACCCTAAGCATCTCGTTCGGTTGATGAACATCTCGGCCGGGGTGGAATTCTTCTGACCGAGGTGACTTATTTGACCCGTAACTGAGAGTTAAGTGTTAGAGTTTGCCAAATCCTATTCTTATTTCACCTTACTGGTTCAATGCAAGCTTAGGATGAGACTTACCCGGTAATTCCTTAGTTTGTGTACTAACGATCATAAGTGTAGGTAATAAAGGTTTATCCTTTATTGGGGTTTGAGTGTGCTTTCATCCCATCTTTGTGAGTTAGCCTGAGACTTACCCGGTAAAGGTTGATTCTATTCCCTTAGATGGTATGTTAGTTTGAGGTTATAGTTCTTTATCTTGATTCCTTGAGACTTACCCGGTAATAGGAGTTGCGGTTTAGGATTAGTGTGTAGTGAGACTTACCCGGTGATCTACTCCACTTAGTAACACCTTCCCCACGCAAAAATCTCAGCTTTGTCCGCTTATCTATAGATCTTGAGTTGGAACCACAACTAGATGCTTTAATCCCTAGAATTACATGCTTGCTTTATTTGACATCTTATTCATCTTTGATTGTGTTAATCGCTCTTGTGGTTAGAACTAACGTAGCATACTGTGTTGACTTTGTTTCACCGAGTCCCTGTGATCGACCCCTGGAATTTTCTTGCTTTTACTACGATTGACCCGTACACTGCGGGTTCGCATCCTTGTTTTAAGCTTAAGTCTAGGGTTACAAATTTAAAGCTTGCACACACCGTTTGGAGCGAACAAATTCTTACCTTACTACAGCTGATCCGTACACTGCGGGTTCGCTTTGCTTTTGAGTTCTAGATATAAATATTAAGACTTTGACGCACACACCTTTTTGAGCGAACATGCATTAAATCCCTATATATACTATTAGATATTCCTCAATATAGTCGATGTGGGAACCTCACATTTTTTGACTATTTTTCCAAGTTATTATCTATCACGCAACCAACTTCGGGCCTCTATTTCTCATTCAAACGGAACTCAAATTTGGCGTATGAATATACCACGAGCAAGACGAAGCCAAAGCTCCCACTTTCCGGTGTTGATAATGGCCGGAGCCAATCGGAAATGTGTCTGGAAAGTGCCCGGCGCACCCATGTGTTAAAACATGTTTTACTCTTTTTAATTTAGTTCCAACAGGTATCACCAGTAAACCCTAAATTTTGTTTGTCGGTTTTGGTTGCTAGTTGGTCGGTTTTGGTTGGTCCGGACCGAGAGAGATAAATCAAAGAACCAGTAAACCCTAAAATTTGTCGCCGGTATCACCATTCACTAGGCCATGCGGCCGCTAAGGTTGAGGGACTGAGTAATTGAGGGCGGAGTAAGAAGTGAGATATATAACCTATGATGCACGGATACGAACACGGAAGAAAACGGGGAAGCGGCATTCCTAAGAACATAGGAAACGGGGACACGATGAGGAAAAAAATAATATATTATTTAAAATTATTGACATGAGGAATACATGTATCATGATCAAAAACATACACATAAAAACTCAATGACATATGAGAACATGAATACATTATAGTGACAATAAAATAACCGAAACACAGTCAAACACTTCAAAGTTCACACACATACTTAGAAACAAAATTTAAGTCTTACAAAACATAAAATTAAACATATTTAGTCTTACATATTACATTAAAACAAGTCACAAACAATGTCACAAAACACAAGATCATAATATGTCTTCAATTAACACACCCTCCATCTCTGGCTCGTCAAGAGAGAGATTTGCAAATTCAAGAACTCCGGCCGGTATCTGCCAAAGATCCAAATTCATTACCACTAACATCCCACATTTTAGACCTTCCTTCTACATATTACTAAGTGTTCCTTGATAAAAGGCGGAGATTATTATGAACGAAGACTAAATCTTCTGCACGCTTTGGAGTTAACTTATTTCTCTTATAAGTTTGAATAAAAGAGTAAGTACTAAGCATGTCCACGGGTCGGACCCGCCGGGTCGACGGGCCCGGGAAGGGTGACCTGGACCCGTGTAAACGGCCAACCCGCCGGGTTGGCGACCCACCGGGTCACGGGTCAGACCCAACGGGTCGGCGGGTTGGCCATTTTTTTGAAAGACAACTTAAAAAAAAGGAAAAAAAGAGAAGAATTGGGCTTGAACCGGAATCCCGGTTACCTACGTATTCTCTCGGGGAGGAGGAATCAAAGCCCACATATTTCTCTTACTTTTGTTTATATCCCCGATTGGCCCTTACCTTAGTCGTCGGAATCTCCCGCCGATACATCCGATGGGGTTTGTTGTCGTTCGTCGTCATATTCGTCGCCTTCCTCCGCCGATAGGTTGTTTCTTTGTGTTCGCATTTCCGCTCTCCTCCAATCGGCTAGTAGGACTGTGCCTCCAACTTCTCGGGCAACATGTTTGATCTCATCGGATCGAGCACCTTTCCACTCCGGCTAAAAGTTTGCTCAACCACTACCGTTGAGGCGGGAACGGCGAGAATTTGTGCCGCGATCCTTGAGAGGGTAGGGAACCTCATTCTCTCCGGTCGTCTCCACCATTCTAATATGTTGAAATCCTCTTATTCTTCTTCATTGGCAAACTCAAAATAAATGGTTAGATATTCGTCGAGTTCCGAATGGGAACTCGACGTGGTTTTTGCCCTTTTCGGGCCTAACAAATCTCTAGCAATTGATTTAAATTTAGATGAAGTTGAAGATGAAGGAAGAGGAGGGGTTGTGAAGATTGACCTTGATCGGAAACACGATATTGAACCAATAATTCATCAAATAATTTTCCAACTCTAGCAATTATGGTAGAAACATGACAATCGAGATTTTGTTGTAAATCTACAAAATCATAATAACTTTCAAAAAATTGTTTTAAACCAACCATTTTACGTCTAAGATCTAACACAAATGCAACAAGAAAAACATCAGGAATAGTTGTATAATAATCTAACCATTTACTTCGCATTGTATAAATAGCTTGTGAAATAGAATCAATTAAAAAACCTTGTTGAAGTGCAAATGCAATATTAATTGCTACATAACAAAATATGTTTGAAGTTGGTGTATAAACATAACTAAAAGTATTAGTAGCATCATAAAAATATTTAAAAACCTCAATTACATCTCTTGCTAAAACCCAAGATTTCCCTAAAACAAAATCACCGTCAATATGTTGTGCGGCAAGACCACTTAAAAGATCTCGATATTCTTATGATTCGGAAATCATTTTGTAAGTAGAGTTCCATCTTGTGGAAATTTTTTAGGGTAAACGCCATTTTGTTTACAATATGCATACCATTTAGTACGTATACTTTTTTTAGACCAAAGTTCATTAAGAATTTTTCGAATAGGTTGTACTAAATCTCTAACATATGCTAAACTTTCTTGAATACACAAGTTTAAAATATGAGCGGCACACCTAATGTGAAAAATTTACCTCCAATCGTCGGCTTACATTAGTTGCTTAAATCTCTAATGGAAGCCGTGTTAGCGGAGGCGTTGTCAAAACCGGTTGAAAAAACTCGTGAAAGTAATCTAAATTCTTCCAAAACATTTGCAATCAAACGGACAATGTTTTGGGCGGTGTGTTGTTCGTTAAAAACTCGTAATGCCAAAACTCTTTTGTTTAAAATCCAAAATTTATCAACAAAATGACAAGTAATACCCATATATGAATTTTTTTGATAACCGTCGATCCAAATATCACTACAAATAGAAACTTGCATATCACCATTTTCCATAAAATATTTAATCAATTCTTCTTTACGCATTTTATATTTAAGCATCATTTTTCTTTTAGAGGTTTGGCGAGTAATCGGTTTATATGCGGGTTGAGCATGATGTTGCATCCAATCATTAAAACCAACATTTTGTGCAAAACTAAATGCCAAAGAGTCTACGGCTAACATTTCCGAAAATGCATCCATAGACGAAGCATGATCATATGTAAATAAAGAAAGAGGTTGGTTAGAGGTAGATGCGTACCCGGTTAGTTGTGTTTGTCCTCGTGTCATTCCCATTTTTTCGGGATGTTTGTTGCGAATATGTCTCTTGTAGTTCCCGTATCCTTCTCCCTTTTTGTGCTTGTATTGTGTCGAACAAAAATTGCATTTGGTATAGTAAATCCCGTTAGCATCGGGAGCACCTTTTGTGAACCAAAATCGGAAGACTGCCGCCGATAGTTGAGTGTTGTTCATCATCTCCTCCAGATTCGGGTATTGGGTCTCGGATTCTTGGGTGTTGAGGAAAGGAGGTGATTCCATGTTGATATCCTCCTCCTCGTGGATCTCGGGATCTCCATTTAAGCCCCGCCTTATATCCGAACCGGTTGGAGGACCGCTAACGGAATGACGTCCTCGGCTAACACCTCCGCCGGATGAAGGACCGCTAACGGAACGTCTTCCTCAATTAGCCATTTTTGTTTGAATAATTGAATGTAGTAAGAGTTGTGAAATGAATAATTAAAAAGAAAATAAGATAATGAGATTAGGAGAGTAATTGAATGTAAGAGTTGGAAATTATGGAGAGATTGAGAGAGTGAATAGATGATTGTATGAGAATTGGTGTGAGATGAAATGAATTGGGTTTGGGGTATTTATAGAAATGCTTTTGGGTTAAATATTATAGTTTTTTTTTTTTGTTTTTTTTATAAAACATGACCGTTGGCCGGGTGACTCACTCGATCCTTACCCGCACCCATAACCCGGCGGAACCCGGACCCGTGGTGACCCGTGGACATGTTTGGTAAGTACTACAATTTCTTTCACAGCAACAAGAAGAAGTAGGTTGTCTAAGCAATCTCATAGCTAAGGTTTGAAGAAGTGGTGTTGAGGATCCACATGACGTGCACCATTTTATCGGGTCCATTAAAAACCTCCTTCTAAGAAAATTCAGCATACTCATCCATAACCTTATCATAATCATTAAGATTTGGATAGAGCATTTGAAAACATTTCTTTCTTTCTTTTACACTGTGATCTCATTATCTCTATGTGGAGTCAATCTAAATGGTTTATCGTCAAGTCATTCTCTACTATAATTAGGGATGGCAATGGATCGGGTGGTGGGTGGATGACCCTATCCGCCACCCGACCCGCGAGAAAATCTAATCCATCCACCCGACCCGCCACCCGCCAAACTTATCACCCGCATCCAATCCACCCGCATCCAACGGATGAAGCGGGTGGATCGGGTGATATTCGGGTGTTCAACGTATTTCCTTTAAATCGATATTAAACTCGGATTCTAATGCGTAAAATTAATAATAATAAAAATAAATTCAATCCGAAAAAGTCTTATCCATAAAAAACATGATAAATATAAAGTCAACACAAATCATCCAAGTGAAAATATTACAAGAAGTGTTATAAGTTTAAGTTTTTGAAAAATAGAGAAATTTAGCATTACATAACATACAATAAAATCATAACAGGAAGTGAACAAAGGTACAAATTTTGCTAAACAATCACTAAATCACCAATTTATAAATCAAAAGGGAACTAAAGATCACTAAACAAGTAAACAATCAATAAATTTATAACGGGTGTAAGCGGGTGAAACGGGTCGGATGGGTGGATGGATGATGGATCGGGTGATGGGTGGATGAAAGGTCCATCCAAATCCAACCCGATCCATCACCCGCTTCATCCGTCATCCGCTTTCACCCGCTTCATGTCGGGTTTTCACCCTTTTATTATAGATCGGGTGTACGCGGGTTCGGATGAAATTGCCATCCCTAACTATAATGGGTCTGTTTGGGAATACCCAGTTTAATAGGGTATTAAGTTGAAGTTGAAGTTGAATATGAAGATGAAATTGAAAAATGAGGATGAAGATGAAATAAAATTAAAGTTGTTGGTGTTGTAATATCCGGAATTTTCGTTCCATTTAATTCCGAAGCAAATCGGACTTCGAGCCGTTGACGGTTTTCCATTCTATCTAGTATTTCTTTCTTCACGAATTTTATCATTTTATGTAGAATTTAATTTAATTCACATAAAATGATAAAATTATATCAAGCTCTAATTCTTATAATTATTTATCATTTTATGTAGAATTTAATTCACATAAAATGATAGATTTATATCAAACCCTAGTTATTATAATTCATTCTTATCGATGACTTTAGACGAGATCATGACTAAGCTGAGACGAGACTGTGACAAAGCTGAGACGAGACCGTGATAAAGTTGCGACGAGACCATGACAGAGCTGAGACGAGGTCATGACGAAGCCAGACAACTCTGTGACGAAGTCATGCATGGGCCTGACAAAGCCATGACGAGTTTTCCACAAGTCTTGACAAACTTTCAGCCCACTTATTCTCACCTTATTTTCAGCCCATTTCTTTTGTTTTGCTTGCAAGGAAGCCCAGCCTAGGAGAATCCCATGAAGCAGCACAAGGGACAGCCGGCTCCTCACATTCCACGTCAGCCAACAACCACATTAACTCTCTCCTATCTTCTCGTTCTCCATCCAACGTAACAGCCGGATATGTAGATCTTTCCGTAGATCTCGACCCACTCCAGCCCACGCCTGTTTCCATACCTGTCCAGATTCACGTACAGAAGAGCAATCCCTTCCCTCTCCTCGCTTCTATTGAGCCAGAACGCAGCAGCCTCACCTCCCTCACTCTTCTCGTCAATCTCCAGCCGTGCAGTGTAGTGGTACGAACAGTCCGACTCCATCGAACGATCCCTCTCACGCAGATCAAGCTGCAGCGATCTTCTGCATTCCCTCTGTCATCGTGCACAAGCAGCACATCTGCACATCCCTTCACCTTGGGTCCGGCGCTGGTGAGCCTCGCGTCCTTCTGCGCATAGGAGCCGGCAAGACCAACACTCAGGAGCAGCAGCAGGAGCGTTCACCCTTCTGCACATCCCTTCACCTTGTGTCCGGCACACATTGGCTCCTTCATTCCGATCGACAATGACGGACTGCACTGCTGCAAAACAACCGCCTCACAACCATCCCAGATCTACCCAGAAGACACTTAACATCAACACATCTTCCTCTCCAGGCTGCGCATGACTGCCCTCCTCTACTCCTGGTTGCAACCTCGTGAGCCTCTTGGGCGAGTTTTATAGTTGAGTGTAACCATACTCTTTCAACCTTGATTTCCTTCAATCATATGTGTACTTATAGCTGATGCTAAACCATCTTGGAACCATGTATTTCAGTCAAGAAAACAACCGCAGAGAGCTGTTACGTTTTTCTCAGTTTTCGGAAGTGACGAGCAGTTAACTTCGGGTCCAGATTTGGGTAAGTTATAATTCTTCTTTTTGGCCGAATTTTGGATATGTTGTAGTCATTAGTACATAGTAGATCATACTAAAATTTGGGAAGAATCGAAGTTACGGTTTGAGAGTTATTGTGTTCCAAAGTTGACGCCTCATGGAGTTTTTATATATGTGCTGAGTGTTGGGGAAAACAGCAAGTGATATTGTTTTGTGAGATGGTTTTGAATAAGCTCTTGATCTCCGTTGGGCTTGAATTTTTGATATGATATGTTTAACATATTGTTGTAGAACATATTAAAATTTGAGAGGAATCCAGCGAGTGATTTGGGATTTATGATTTTTCAAAGATTGAGTCGTAAGCAGTTTTTCTGTTGTGCTGAAATTCGGTTTTGTGAGATAGTTTTAAACAGGATTTTGATCTCCTTTGCGGCTGAATTTTTGATATATTATAGATAAGATTTTATAGTAGAACATATCAAAATTTGGGATAAATCTAGCGAGTAGTTTAGGAGTTATGAGTTTTCAAAGTTAAGACAGTGTGTTGTTTGTTAAGTGTTGTAACCAACTTTAGAAATTTTTGTAGAAGTGATGTTTTAACAGTTTTAAGAAATTTTTGCTCCTAGGAGTAGATGAGATATCATAGATGATCTAGGAAATTATTTCGGAATTTTTATAAGATTATTCAAATTTTATATTTGAAGCCGAAGTTGGACCTTAACGATCTTTACGAAAATAAGGAAATGTGTAAATTGTCAGTTTGTAACCAAACTCATCTTTAGGAGTTAGAATATGACTCTTTAGTCTCAAATAAGAGTTTAGGCATGAATTAGGGAATTTTCGGAAGTTTCGAGACCAAGGGTAAAATAGTCATTTTACCATAAATTAATATTGTAATCAATTCCATTCTATTAAGACCTACTATCTTAGAAGTCTTAGACTTCTAATCACCTAGAAAGTGTGCTGACACACTTGCCTCCTTTGACAGGCCACTGAATTCCTACTGTACAAATCGATTTGCGAATTAGAAAGTCGAGATCTGATTCAGGTAAGTCCACGGACTTACTTAGCTGGCTTCTTGTATGAGTGTAATGTGTATGAGTGGTGTTTGTTAGTTATAATAAATACCGAAACCGGATTAGGCCGACTTTATCATTTACATAATTGACCCAAGTGTATGATAACGGGTCGTGACATCATCTGCCTAGCTCTTACGAGAGTCTAGGAGGTTCCCTGCGACCAGCCCAGTCAGGTAGACGGTCAGATGCATTAGTACCATTCCACGTTGGTAAACGGGGACAGGGGCGAGGTTTGGGAATCCCTTGTGTCACAAAATAAGTATCATTAGTAATGACATATCACCTAATTAAAAAATAATAAAAAGGATTGAGTGTTGCATGTTGATTGTGTATGTTGTGTGTTTGTGCTTTTACCTTTATACTTATGCATAGAATGTTAGCTAACGGTTTTATACCGCTTGTAGATGCCTTGCAGGTTAAGACAATTGTAGAGAGATCCGGAGGGAATGGTCAGCCGGGTCCACGTACTCATTTAGTTGGGGACGAGGTTGCCTTATGTCCTTCATATGCGTCGTTTTATTTATCTTTTCTTGTAAGGCTGATACATATTCTCCATGTATATATTGTTTAAAGTTTTCAAATGTTTTAAATACTTTTGTGCCTTGTTGTAAGATCCAAGTAAATTGTTGTCAAACTAAGGTCGGGACCCATTGTGAGGTCCTAACCAGTAGCTCCCCGAGTTCTCAGAATTTGGGGTGTTACAGGTGTTTGGTAGGAAGGTTATTATTATGGGTATGAAGGATATTTATATGGTAAAATTACAAATATGGGTATGGGAAAAAAAAATTCCACACACGTGAGCTACACGTGATATGGGTGAGAATGAACTACAACCCACCATCGGTCCTCTTTCATTCCAATTTCTCTATCTTCGATTCTTCGTTCTTCGTCTTGCAGCTCGCTCCTTTCATTGCTCGATTGAGAGGTAATTTTTCTCACCGATTGTACAGTTCAATCATATGAATATCGGTAGTTTAGTAATGGACCCCTAACCTCGACTTTTGTTCCAATCTTTGACTGCCAAAAACCGAACCGTCTTTGATGTTGTTTACACATTCAAAGCTTCCCAATTCGCCATTTGTTTGTCTGGTTAGCAATTTCATCTAATCTTTGCTTATTTTGTTGTTAATTATACCAATTTGTAATGCATTTGACATTTGAAACCCTAATTTCTGGATTTAGGGTTTACGCTGTAAATCCTGATGTTCTAGGGTTATGTATGTTATGCCCGTTTTGTGAGTTGTCTTGTTTATGTATGTATATAGATGACAAATCTAGTCTTCTTTACGAATAATTTTTTTGTAATTGCATTGGTAAAAGATCAACATCATGCAAAAATGTTTTGTGAATTGTGTTGTTTATTTATTTTGTTGTTAATCGCTGTTGTTGTATGAGTTTCTAATTTTAGATGCAACACAAATGAAAATGGTGTGTAATTTTTTTCAAGTTTTTACTTTAGCTGCGTGGTTACTTGGGGTGATGGCACCGAAAACAATAGTGTCAAAAAAACAAAAACAATTATGTTGGACCCATGATGTAACACTGCTATTCCTAAACATATGTCGTCAATTCCAATTAAAACGTGGAGAAGATCAACCTTTTGTGTGGGATGATATTGTCAAAGAAATGGCGGACAAAAGTGGTCAGCCTTGTGAGCTAAACTGTCTTAAAAACAAATTCAATCACTTGAAAAGGATTTAGAGTGTTTGGAAAACTTTGCGGAATGGGGAAACCGGGCTAGGATGGGATCCGGTTAAAGGGCGAATCATGGCAGACAATGCGTGGTGAGAAAAAAAGTTGAAGGTTAGTACATGTATATTCTTTCAGCAAAAGATTCTATGGTAAAATGTTGTTCTTTAATAAGACCTTTTTTGTAGGAGGATCCAAGGTACAAGACTTTTCGTAATAAAGGGATCTCGGCTGACATTAGTGACTTATGGGACGAAATTTTTAACAACACTGTCGCGACGGAAAAGCATTGTGTCGTTCGTGGTATGACACAAGACATTCATATCGAGGTGGTTGAAGATGTGGAAGATGTTCCTGAGGACGTGGAAGGTTTGGGAACTGAAGAACCATACACAAATATGACGGACCTCAACCTCGATGTTTCTGATGAAGAGTTTCTCAATGATGTGTATCTGAATGTAACCCAAACACAAGCACAATCATCAAAGCAGGACAATTCACAACAAACAAAGTCAAAAGTTGGTAAGACGACAAAGTTCAAGAAGAAGGCATCAAAAGGATCCGCCCTATTCAACCAAAGTCTTGAAGTGATTAGTAAAACTAGTGAGAAGATGTTGACATTGTTGGAGGGAGATATTGGTAGTTCAACTCCAGGTACAAAATGCATAACCTTTGCTGAGAGTTTGGAGGTTCTTGCAGGGATGGTAGCTGAAGGTCAATTTGTTCAAGGTTCACCTTTATGGTGTTTGGCAGCGGACCTGCTAATGGTTGAGGAAACCCGAAAATGTTTCATGGACTTACCTCCGGGCCTTGAGGGGAGACTACCATGGTTGAAATGGCGCTTTGCAAAAGAGAATAAGTGACGGAGAATTTCTAGTTTCATGCTTCTACTAATTCTATGAAATCCCATTGAAACTGAGTGACCATAGTTTTTCGCCTAATGTGTTTTCAGTGTTTCGGAATTGTTTGGACTACATTTATGTATTTTTCAATGCATGAGTTGTGTACTACTTAAGTTCACTTTTTATTGCAAATTTTCTCTTTAGATTGGCATTTGGATTATTACTATGGCACCACGTTCACTTACTAAGCGACAAAAGGCTATTATGATGAATCAAATGTGGCTCCAAAACAGTCTTGCTAAGTTAGGTAGTCACTACAACAAGCACATCCACAACGTTCCTTGTTATACTTCTGAACTTACAGGAGCCGTGTGGATGGAACAATTACTTACATCAGAATCAAATGTGCGGTGCAAAAATGCTCTTCGTATGGAGAAACATGTTCTAGTTAGATTATGTGCTAAGTTGAGTGAAAATCATGGATTACAACCGTCTGCACATATGTCTGTCCTGGAGAATGTGGGAATTTTTTTATATACACTGGTTGCGGGTGTCTCAAATCGTGGTGCTAGCGAGAGGTTTCAAAGATCAGGAGACACCATAAGTCGAACTATCCATGAGGTGTTGGAGGCAATAATTGGTCGATCATGAAACTTCCAAGGAGTTGCTAGTGAGTTGCTACGACCTCATGATCCTCAATTTCGAGCCATCCCGGATAAAATATTGAAGGATAGTAGATATAAGTATTTCAAGGTACTTTTGTTTCAAAATTTTTGTAAGTAGTTTTTATTGCGTAATTTTTTAAAGTCTGTGGCGGTTTCAAATATTGATGGATATCAGGGTGCCATTGGATGCATTGACGGAAATCACATCAATGCCACAATACCGGTTGAAGAACAAATGCCGTACAGAGGCCGCAAGGACGGAACAACCTTCAATGTTATGGTCGTTTGTGATTTTGACATGTACTTTACTTTCTTTTCAACCAGTTGGGAAGGAAGCGCACATGATGCCAAGGTCTTCAACCATGCTTTAAGTACAAGGGTCCTAAATTTTCCCCATCCCCCATTAGGTACTGATATACACTCATAATGACAAGTAAACTATAGTGTCTAGATTTTGGATGGAATGAAATTTTAACTATTGACAATGTTATTTCCAACAGGACGCTACTATTTGTTCGACAAAGGATACCCTGACAGACAAGGATACTTAGTACCGTACTCAAAGGTACGATACCACCAAGTTCAGTTTCAAAGGGAAACCCTAGAAATGCAAAAGAGGGCTTCAATCGTTTACATTCCTCTGCACGTAGCCATATAGAGCGAGCATTCAACATATGTAAAGGGAGATGGAGAATACTTAAACAACTGCCCAGCTACACAATTGACACGTAAGTTGATATAATTGTTGCATGTTTTGCATTGCATAACTTCATTCTTAAGCATAAACGGAAAGATGATTATTTTGATGAGGACAAATTGAATGAAGATGACATGCCACTTGTCAGAGATGATGTTGAGGAAGATGAAGGGGGGATGAACTACCTGGTAGAATGCGTGAAACACGGGACGCAATTGCTAATCAAATCTGGAACGACAGAAGGTTGAACCGTCTTTGATGTATGGACATATTCATTTATTTTGTAGACTACTATTTTGCTTTACTTTCAGCTAAACAAGTAAG
The DNA here is from genome assembly GCA_033239125.1 of Fagopyrum homotropicum. NCBI lineage: Eukaryota > Viridiplantae > Streptophyta > Magnoliopsida > Caryophyllales > Polygonaceae > Fagopyrum > Fagopyrum homotropicum. The sequence continues at coordinate 47,956,887 of BSWB01000002.1, forward strand.
ACTATTTAAAGATCACATTTTGTAGACCATTTTGTAGACTATATGGTTGTTTGAACATCAGTTCACGTAGCCATATATCCCCCTTCATGGAAGTATATGCAGAGATCAAATGAATGATGTTGCTAAACTTGCTAATTTGGCTCATATATTATTATTTTGCTTTATGTTTTGTACATGGTTACTGTCAAGGAGTTGTGTACATGCTTACTGTCACGGAGTTGTGTACATGCTTACTGTCAAGGAGTTGTGTACTCCGGCTATCTGTCATGATCTATGTTCTTTTACTACCAATGAGATGTGTACATGCTTACTGTCAAGAATCACATACATCCTCTTTCTAAAGCTGAATCTGAATCATTACATATTCCCTAAGCAGCAATACAGAACAAGATAACCTGTAGAAATATTAAACTGGAGTTGAATTTGAGTGTGCTTGTAAATACTTAAGCCCACTGTGGACAGAAAGCTGATTCAATTCAACAGCTGATTCAATTAAACTGGAGCTGAATTTGTGTGTTCTGAACATCATCTCAACAGCTGGTTGGTTTCTACTTTCTATTCTTCACCTTTTGCAGATCTCCAACAGTGGGTGGGCTGAAGGCGAGTGCAAGGGGAAAGCAGGTTGATTTCCATATGAATACATTGAGAAACAGGAACATATACTTGCAAGCAATGTGGCTGAAGTGTTCTGAACATAAGGGTAGGGCACTTGTGGTTTCAACTCAAGTGTATAGACCTTTGTATGTCTTTGTAATTATTCCAAGGAAACCCTGGGCAAGATGAAAGAGAATAATCAAGGAACATTACACAGTTGGTGATTTTGTGATCTAAGTGCTATTTTTTACAATTCTTGTTTTTTTTTTCTTTCTCGATTTCCTGTCAAACTCTTTTGCTACTGGCAGTGGTCACTTTCAGCTGAATAAGGGAAATGGTTAATGGTAGGTTTGAGGACTGCTTATTTACCTATTTCTGTTAAGATTTAAGACTTTAGAATAAAAGTCTTTAATTTACTGTATACTTGCGTTCGACGGGATTTTTGTTATATTGTATCCAATCTTTGCATCTTTTATTTTTTGGAGGAAATCTACTAATCTTTGCATCTAAGCAACAGAACAGAACAACAGAACCTGTAGAAATATTAAACTGAAGCAGAATTTGATGTGTGATTGTAAAAACTTAAGCCCACTGTGGACAGGAAGCTGATTCAATTCATAATCCCTATTCATCATTCTTTCAGTGTTTACCTAATAGTTGACCAATCATATCCAACAGTGTAATTTGAAGCCTTCCATGCCCGGATGATGCTAGGGATCATACCCATCATGTTTACCTTAGCATCATAGCTTAAGGTTTGTTCTTACTGTCAAGAACTGAACCAAGTGAACATCATGCTTGGAATTCCTGTTGAGCTTATTGTCAAGAACTGAACCAAATCCTGGAAGGCAAGTGCAAATAATGCAGATAATGACCTGCAGAAAATAAATTCACAAAAAATAGACACCAACAAAATCGACAAATCCAAAACAAGCATAAGGTTTCTCCTTAATTAGCTGAAAGATATGATACAAGCATAAAAGACTGAACCGAGTTTAATACAATAGTGGATAACACAATACACAATAACACATACATCATCGTACTAGCTTAAGGTTTGTTCTTAACAAAAACGATGGCATGCAAGCACATACAGTAGCAAAATACATCAATCAATAGTGTTATTCCCATTAGTTGCCCAATTTATGGACAAGACATGCTAGAAACCAAACCACCATGTTAAAGATGCAAATCTTCAGTTGACTAGACGTCTTAGCTTGTTTACTTGCCTCCAAACGAGCCTCTTCAAGCCTGAGAGATAGTTGAATGTTTGATCATGACAATTCTGAGACGTGGTCGTACACTTACAAGTTTGCATTCTCCACAGTCCCATGTTGTGATTGGTGATGTCAATCTCCTCTCGCAATGCTTGATTGTCGGTCCAAAGTCGGCGAGCAACCTCTTGGATTCGTGAAATGATAGGAGAGGTTGTAGGTGTGTCTACAATTCAATGGTGGAATGTGTGAGTAGTGTAATAATATTTTAAGGTACTTATGTTTGCTCTTTAAAATAAGAGCAATAATTTTACATAATGCTAAAAGAATTTAATAGAAATGACTACAATACCACAAGGCCTGGATCAGGTGAAGGAGGGTCATCAGAAACATCTGGGTCAAATTCATATGGAAAAGAGGCATCAGATGGTAGCGAAAACTGACTTCCTGATGCAGACGACATCTTGACCTATGATGTTCACTAGCAAATTTCAATTTATTCTACTATAAATCAAGGAAAAAATTCCATAGATAAATACACATTTTAACCAAACAAAAGATAACCACTATCTTAATAAGAAGGACTACTGTTAACTACTTTTGAAGCATGAATACGCAAATAATGTAAGAGTCATTGGTGCATCAGCATTTTAACCAAATAAAAGATAACCAAGGAAAAAATTCCATTAGATGGTAGAGTCATTAGTGCATCAATATTTCAACCAAACAATGTAAGAGTCATTTGTCCAAACACTGTAACAGTCATTTGTCCAAACACAGTGGTGTTTGTCCATAGATAAATACACATTTTAACCAAACAGATGATACAACTCTTAACTCATAAATACACAAAATATTGAATGCATCAACACCATTGAAATTAAAACATGAAAAAATAGATAACTATTGTAAGAGTCATTAGTGCTGAATATTGGCTTAAGGTGGTTTGGTTTTCTAACAAATTATACTCATCAGTCTTACATATAGGGGTATATCTTCATCTTGATTCAATGAGCTAAAGAAAAATTCTATGCTGGACAAGTATACCCAAATCAGAAAATTGAAACAAGAGGTTCACACAGTGGTGTTTGTCCAAACACTCAACCTCAAACCACGCCACGAAATTGAACAACCGGGCAGGGAAAGACTGCTTATTACCTGAGTTAGGGTCTGCTAGTACCACAAGCAGTATCCTGAGGACGTTGAACCAGTGTTAAAAAAACCAAAACATTAAAATACAAAGGGTAGGAGAATAGTATTGACGAACGGAAAAGAAGATTTTTCAATAACAATCGGAAGAGTAAGACCTCAAAGAACGACAGATTGAAGAAACGAGAGGAAAATAACTAATCAATTAATCAAAATACAGAGGGGAGGAGAAGAAGAGGAAGACAGGAACCCTGCCTGTCAAACGCTTCAACAAACCTCAACAACAATCGACAAGTATCACCTTAAACAACGATCGAAAGAGAAGAAGAGGAACGGGAACCCTTACCTGAGTTTAGGGTTCACAATGAGGATATAAATGACAATAAATTCCTTCAACTTCGATAACCTGCCCACCCAAGGTTGAAGATTTCCTTTCAATTTCAATCACCTTCATCCACTTCAAATCCATTTTCAACTTCACATAGAGGGTAGACCGAACAGAGTAAAGCGGGGTTGAAGTATATTTTTTCAACTTCAACCACATATTTTTGCCATCCGCACGGACCCAATATCTACAAGCAAAAAGAAAGCATGTGTAAAATACTAATTACAATGTGATATCATGATAAAACTACGATAATATTTATGCATTACAAATATATTATTACCAAGGGTGAAGAAAATGTGTTAAACAATGATGACGTGTGTTACTCTTTGCCTAACGAGCGACAAGAATGCAATACACAACATCCTAGGATGGAGAAACTTGAAACTCATTCATGTCTTCATGCTCATAAATCACCTTCTTCACATTATCAGTCATAGAATCCCAGATCTTATACACCAAATGGAGGCAAGGATTGTCAGTGTTACAAACCCTAATCACTTCATATATCGGAGTTGTAATAGCAAGAATATAATCCACCTTTACCCACCACTACTCATCTAATGTTGTGTTTCTTAGAGATTTTGCTTGATCTTGATCATCCTCTCGATATGATGCCCATTGATCACAATCAACCATGTTTTCCAATGCACTTTTGATGCGTCTAAATCTCTTCAGCATTATAACTATTGAAGCAAACCGAGTTTCTGCAATAGAAAGAAACTTCAAAGAACTAAACTGACTATAAATGGACAATCGCATATCATGGTTCATGATGAAGTTCTTTATTTGGAGAACATCATTGTGGATTTATGTGATCTAATCGCATATCATGTTTCAATGATTTCTCCAGCTCCCTTGCAATTTCTAGCATTATTTATCATAACTTGAATCACACTTTGATGTCCAACTTCATCAATTACCTCTTTCATCGAATTAGAAATGAATTATTTATCCTTAACCTCGCCTACACAGTTCACAACTTTGATAAAACATTGGATCCATCTCAGAAAAATTACAAAGTTGATCAAATGTCTCCTTTGTTGATGGATAACTTTATCAATTACCTCTTTCATCACATTAGAAATGAATTGTTTATCCTTAAACTCACTTGCACAATTCACAGCTTTGATAAAACATTGGACCCATTTCAGAAAAACCACAAAGTTGATCAAAGGCCTCCTTTGTGGATCACTCCACCCATCCATGACACTAGTGACCCCTTTTGTTGGTCAATTGTTGGTTGCAACTCTTGATGAACATGCTTTTTTTTTCTGTTTCCAACAATGTAGTTCTTAACTTGTTGTACCCCAAAGACACATAACTATCTATGTTATGCTTTGCTGCATAAATAAAAGCTTCAATAAAGCTAGGATTCTTTGCAAGGGAAAAGGGCAAGCCAATGTTGAGTAAAACATTCTAGCAATGTGACAATCTAAGTTATTTCTACTAGCAACATCATAACTAACTTTTTTCAGTCGGCGTATTCTGATGTGATCCCCACCGGAGAAGAAATCATCGTCAATATGCCGGAACTAATTGTTTTGCCACCAACCGTCCAAGTCAAAACTCAACCGGCACCTATCGAAATCAATACTTATGTGTTGGAGATCATGCCTAAAACTGAGCCAAAACTTATTGAAATGAAACCGAAAATGCTTGCACCGAGCATGCCAAATGGAAGCCAATTTTCACTCTCTCCGGCTAAGCTGTCAGGTTTGCGCACTCTCAGTAAAACGACTATAACTGAGGCAATACTTGGAATTAAAATACCCATGAGTACTACTTTGAAAGGTATTTTCAATATCTACAACTTTCTAGTTTACTCAAAGTCGATATTGCAAGAGGAAGAGGGTGAAAATGACCCTACATTGCAGCAAGTACGGTACTTGTATGGATTGTTGGACAAGATCATGCATGGAGGCATGAAAGATGGTTATACAAAACATATGCACGTCCTGCCATACATATTTCATGCAGCATACCATGCTCATATTATTCATATATTATGCATGAATTTATGTATTGATCATGTGAAGGTCAACATGTCAACATTCAATCAAACATTGAAGGCATCTTCACACACATACATTGAATGGAGGCCAAGGTAGTTCAATGGTCTTCTTCTCCTTCAATATGGACGTCCAAGACTTGATTAGACCATCCTTGATGTGTTGTCCAAGTGAAGAGAATAGGATCCAAGAGTCATCTTTGATTAAAGGCCAAATGTGGCCATTTATGTGTTTGAATTTCTTAGAAAAACTCTTGAATTTCTTGCATTTCCTTTTGATAAACCTTTGATATTTCTAGCACTTAATTAGGGAGTTTCTAGGCTGAGTTTTGTGGCTATATAAAGCCTTGTATCCTCCCATTGTAAGGCAAGTGAAGTTAAATGAAGTAAGTTAGCCTTTGTGCTTTCAAAGTTGTTGTTTGCTTTAAAACAAACCCCGAATTCTAGGTGAGATGCTTAGTTTTCAAACATCTAGGTGAGATGCTTAGGTGGTTCTAAGGTGAGAGGCCGAGGAACAAAGGTTCGAACCCCAAAGTGAGATTCCGAGGGTAGTTCGTTCGAGTTGAGGGATTCCCAAAGTGAGAGGCCGAGGGAATTTGCTCTTCATATCCAAAAACACAAAATCCAAAAAAAAAGAGAGAGTTCCATTTCATCGATTTCAATCCGATTGTGAACTTGTGCCGGTGGATCCTCGTGTTCGAATCTAGTTCGAATTACATCATATTCTCAACTTATTTTTCGATGAATCACTATTATCAATTCCACTATAAATAGCTTCACAAGAAAGAGATACAATCTTTGTCGGAGGACTTTTTGGTACAAAATCTTCCTCTAATTTCTTCATTTCACTAATATCACTAGATGTAACTTTCTTACAAACAACAACTCCTTTATTTAGATTTTTCAGAAGATGAGCTTTGACCCTTGTAAGTATCTTGCTTAACTTGTTTGCAATACTTGCACTTCCATACCCAGTTGCCTCCTCTTATTAAAGGCTTCGAAATTTTATCAACATAAATCCAAAGAGGATGTTCTTCATCAATTGATTTCGATGAAATAATGTCGTTAGTACTGTTACAATTGTTTTGTGAACTTAAAGAAGCCATAAATTTTGCACAAAATGGTTGGATTCGGTGATTCACTCAAGTGGCTCAAAACAGTCAACAATATTACAATGACTATTGATGACATGAATTATGACCTATATTTAGGCACGTATTTATATAGATTTTCCCTTTATTTATGCATGCATAGACATACATTCATGCCATTTATTGTTATATTCACCTATTTTGCAAGAATAGAGGTCTACACAGAGTTTTATTGCATTTGTAGGTAATTTGGCGAATTATGGAGCGAAATGGCATATTTATGGATCAAGTCTTGAAGCGGGTTAAAAAGGAGCATAAAAGGAAGTTAGGACGCGCCAAAGTATCTTTTGATACCGTCTGACGCGCCAAAGTATTCTCCGATACCGTCTGACGCGGCCCAAAGTATTTTCTGATACCAATGGGCTCGACTTCTTTTCAGCCCAAATATTTAGGGTTTTATCTTTAAACCCTAGATTTATCCCTATAAATGTTCGATAGCCTTCAACATTGAAAGGCGGACGGTGACGATTTCCGAGACCCGGAGACTGGAGGGAGCCAAAATCCCAAAAAGAGGGAGGATTGAAGATTTTATTGCGTGGAAGGAAGATTTGAGGAAGGACGAACTTTCCTATTTAGTTGGAAGATCTTAGGGTTTACATTTGAAGGCGGATTGACATCCCGTTCTTCATTGTCCCTAGAGATTTTGTGAGGTTTTTCTGATCCTTTAATTCTATATTCTTTGAAAACAAGAACGGATTTGTTATTTTGATATTTTGAGGATTGAGATATTTGACATTATTGAGTTTTTTAAGTGTTATTCTTTTTATTCTCTTCTTAATTTGATTGTTGATTTAATGACTATGATTGTTGGCTAAAAACCTTTGTCGATTCTAAGGGGAAGGGTTGATAGTTGTGGCATAAATGATGATAGATTGAACCAAAACAGATTGGACCCTGAGAGTTGCGAGAAACCTCGTCGGCGAGGCTTTCCACGATTTGTTCTTGAGTTCCACGGCCGTGGTTCTTCAAGATCTGGTTGTGGTTTCTTCTGTCGTACGTCCTTTGCTTTTGTTTTGATCCAAAGTTAAAGATTTGCTTTAACCTAGACTTGACTTACCTTTTCTAGGTAGTAGTGAGACTCAACATCCTCTACTTTGGTTTCGATTGTCACAACCTTAATTATTTTGGCTTATCTTTGATTCCCTTGGGTTTGGGCATGGGTGTGTGAGAGTTTAATCTTATCCTTAGATCCTTTCTATATCCTTAGATCCTTTCTATATTACACTAGTTATATATATATATATAGTGTAACACTTGTGCTATATGCACGGATGTTATTTAATTGAATGTTAATTTTTTTTAAAAGATTACAAAAATTCTAATTTTAAAATATCTATATATATTACAACTTAATTGGGAACATACCAATCATGGTATTAGTGGTTGTTGACAAGATACACCTTGACACATATTATGGAGAAAGAGGGTTTGATTTTTACAACACAAAATTGTTTGTAGTTCATGATTTGTATGTTTATGAACACACATATGGATAAAAATCATATAAAAACCTTTCTTACGGTAAGAAGTGAGAGTATTTATGAACCCTTCGATTGATATGTAGGAACTCAATATCGAGAATATTAGGGAACGTTTTTAGAACTAACCCAATGGTACGAACCAGAAAGGGAAAGGAGTGACAGAGGCGAGACACTCTTTCGTTAATTCTAAAACCGCCCCTTTACAAAGGATTTTTATCAATTCATGATCCCAGGATACAACTTCCCTTTGCTTCATATTGTGTAACCAACTCTGCATGCCTACGAGAATCTTTTGTGGAGTACTTTAGACTGGGTATTTCGGACTAGGGAAGAGAGCAAGTGATTAATGCTTGTGTTATTGGTGTGTTTTGGAATGAGGTGTCAGACCTCTTTATATAGGAGCCTAGATGAGGTTGATAGCTGGAGATAATCATTCTCTACCTTTCATTCCCGCATAAATCATCAAAACAAAATCTTTGAGGATAAAATCAAATCTCGTGGATTGGATCAAACGCATTGTGGGTTGGACTAGCCAATTGGGCCTTGCGTCCATTAGGCCTGCGTTTTGATGAAAGTCAAACCATATGAGAAAGGAATTGGGCCAAACCAAACTTAAGATGACAAGTGGCCAACCCAACATCGTGTCGTTGAGGTCATCAACCCGAAGTCATTCCTGCAAACTGCGCTTCGCCACGTCATGCCTCGTCTTGGATTGGCGTGTGCACGTGTGTGGTCTAGAAAACGTTAGATCGTCTCTCCATAAACTTAGTTAACCATAATATGTTTATAAAAAAATGTGGAGATTGATGAGATACATATGAGTATATCAAATTCTCATGCCATTGTTTAATAGCTGTTTAACTACGTCCATATATATGGCTTCACCACGTCATGCCTCGTCTTGGGCATTATTTTCTCATTCATTTGGACATTATTTAATATATATGAGTATATCAAATTGTAGTACTCGAAATCATGAATTTAACGTTCCCATTTTCAGGTGTTGGTTTTGGCCAAAGCCCACTGGAAATTTGCCAGGAAAATCCTTTTGCTGCAAGTCAAATTGTAGTACTCGAAATCATGAATTTAACGTTCTCATTTTCACGTGTTGGTTTTGTCCAAAGCCCGCTGGAAATTTGCCAGGAAAATCCTTCTGTTGCAAGTTAAAAAAAATATGATTCCAACAATCCCCCACATAAATTAATATAAATTTCAAACAGGAAAATCCTTCTGCTGCAAGTTAAAAATGGAGTGGACTTTTGAGAGTACAATCGAAGAATCAATGAATTTAGGTTTGTAGCGTTTTTCGGCCTTGAACCTCCCGTAGTAAATAATCATCAGATTTACTCGAGCAAATGATGAACATGATATCTTGAACAACCCGAACTTTGATGTAAACCTAGACAATAACTATCACACAACTTAATCTTCTCCACATAACAATGTTCTCTTTATTGTGTTCATTTTGGCCTTGAATAACCCTAGTTAAATCATGGGTGAACTTGGAGAAAATTAGTCTTCCAAATATTCTTCTAGACACGGCCCCATGTCACACTTACAATGTGATATACCATAAATAGTATCTTTCATACCCAACCTCTATTTCAATGATATGGAATCATCACAAGCTTGAAGCTTAACATCAACGCCTTATTAGGTTGTACTGGCATCATCTAGGAACTAGGAAATAGGAAAAGACATAGGCCTCCCAGTGCGCACTAAGATTTTTCTCGAGTTAATTTTCCCTTTAAACTTACACGTGGGATCTCTAGTGATGTAGGTGGGATTGACCATCAAGCATAATCTTTTGTAATAGCTTGTAAACCCATTCCTTTTGATGATTTTTCTACTTTGTCAGTTGGTCTCGTGACAAACCCTTAGTAAATGGATCGTTAGGTGTTGTGATGATTTGACATAATCTATTACAATCACGCCTGTCGAGAGTAGTTGTCTAATGGTCTTATGTCTCCATCTAATGTGACAAGACTTTCCATTGTACATTTATTGCATTGATTTATGCTCAAACCATTTGACATGATTACACTGTCAAATTCTCATGCCATTGTTTAATAGTTGTTTAAGTCCATATAAGGACTTGACAAGTCTACACACCCTATGTTTCTCTCCAGGAATGACATATCCCTCAGGTTGTTTCATATAAGATCTTCTCTTCCATTCTCCGTTTAGAAAGGTAGTTTTTACATCCATTTTGTGCATCTCTAGGTTTCTTAGTGATGTTATGTATATCAACATTCTTATTAACATTATTCTCATGATCGGATAATATTTATCAAAGAAATTCAGGTCTTCTTTCCACCGTAATCTTTGCACTACAAGTCTTTTTGTGTGTTTATCTTTGGAGCCCTAGGTTTTCAACTTAGATTTGAAAATCCATTTGGTTCCGAGTGTTTTACACTCTTGCGGTAAGTCGACTAACTCCCATGTATGATTTTTCATAATGGAGTCGATCTCACTTTTGACTACTTCTTTTCAAGCAGGTGCATCTAGTGTAAACATAACTTTTGCATAAGTTCTCGGTTCTTTCTCTACAAGGAAATCCGTTATGAACTCATGACCAAAGGTTGTCTCTTTTTGAGCTCTTTTGCTCCTTTGAGGTTCAACCTTCTATCGAGCTCTTATGCTCTATCGAGGTTCATCCTCTATGTTTGTAACGGGTACAAATGTTCCTTCATCTTGTTCTTCATGAGTACGTTATGATATTCTTTATCCTTGCATGAAAAATATCTTCAAAGAAGGATGTACTACATGATTCCATGACTGTATTAGCATGGATATCCACAATGTTTGATTTGTGTACCAAAAATCAATAATCGCTATTGTTATGTGCATATCTAGTAAATATACAATCAGCCCAAAGGCAGGCAAACCTCCAAACCATGACCACACCTTGCCTCAGCGCGCGTGTGTGATCTAGCAAATGCTAGAGCGCCACTCCATAGACTTAGTTAACCATCATGTGTTTATCCCCGTATATATGGTGTCTCATCAATCTCCACAATGTCGATGTGAGACAAGTTCCTCCACAATTAAATATCTCAATGTGCCTTTAATACACTCTTTCTTTGAGAATTAATATCTCATTCATTTGGACATAATTTTATACATATGAGTATACCAATTAACGGTTGTAATTCCTTCAAATTTGCGGCCACCGAAAAATTTGGTATACTCAAATTCACTTCAAGTAAAAAAATGTATAAAAAACATAACTAATAAATAAATAAAAATTACATGAACCAATAATGGAAAGTTTTAAAACTAATCTTCTATATACTTTCCTAAAGTAGACAACGTTGATGCTGACATGGCGGTCTCACGATGTTTTTCGGAATACGTTTTTTTTACTAAATCAATTAAGTTAATAAATCTTTTTTTCTTTTTTTTTTTTACTAAAACTATATTCTAAAAAAATTGTGCCGATTAAGATTTGATTAATAACAATATTGCTAGAGAAACTCTTTTTTAAACTATTTTTCTTAAAATAGTAAAATCTTTTGGGATAATGACAAAAATAAAACTTCTCAAATAAACTATTTTCTAACGTTTTGCGGGAGAAATTATATTGTAATACCACTTTACTTTCCGTTATATATAGATCATCTAATTGTGGTGAATTCATCAATCTCTCAAGTTCCTATAAGCATGAATCATTTTCGTTATTTCATGTAAACATTCAATCGCTTTATCTTGAAAAATAGTTTTTCTATTGTTGTGCCTCCTTAACGTGTTCTCATAATCATTCTAAAAGGTTCAACCAGTGGCGGCCGCAGGATTTTAAGGGGGGGGGGGGGCGAAATTTTTTTAAAAAAAACAATAGCTGCCCTATAGGCGCGTCTATAACCGCGCATCTTTAGTTTTTTTTTTCTTTCAAAAACGTTACACTATAGCCGCGGTCTAGGACCGCACCTCTATTTGTGTTTTTATTATCTTTGTCCTAGACAACGCGTTTTACAAATAATAGTGCGGTCTAAGATCGCGCTTCTACTTCAAACAACAAATCTCGTGCATTTTGGTGAATTATTTCACTCCGAGCCTAAAACGGAAAAACGGAAAATTCTTTTGAAGTTATGTTTACTTCGGCGAAACATCCAAAACAACATTTAAATATAACACAAGAATATTTATATTTAAAAAAATTAATAAATCGTAGAAAAAAAAAATTTTTGGAGGGTGGGGCGGCTGCCCCACCCTGCCCCCCCTAAGGGCCGCCCCTGGGTTCAACACAATCAAATATCGCTAATAGATTAATATTTTTTGTTATCGGTTTATTATGTCATTTAAAATTTTATCTTGAAAAATAGGCCCCTTAATATTATATAAAAAAAATTATTCAAATAAAAAAAAATTAATAAAATCAGAATATTTTTCTCTCAATTGATTACGCAATTAATTATTACAAAAAGGGAAAGTAAATATCTTCTCTCTCCCTACATTTACTAAGGAAATCAGAATATATTCAATTGCTTTATCTTGAAAATTAGTTTTTCTATTGTTGTGCCTCCTTAACGTGTTCTCATACTAATTCTAAGAAATAATTTTGTTTACTAGGTTTTTTTCAAGTTTTGTTTTTAGTAAATGTACCCCTTGAAAGAAGAGTGTATAGGGTTTGAGAATAAATACAAAAGATTAAGGTAAATTTATTTAATTGAAACATTAAAAAACCTAGTTATTATTATAGTTTTTAAAAAAGACTCAATTACCAAAATTGCCCTAGTTCTAAAGGGTTTAACACAATCAATCAAATACCCAAATATTTCTTTGGACTGTTCTCAAAAAAAAAATATTTGTTTACGTGTCAAACTCCGCAACTGTGTGTTTTTGTATTGAAATAACTACGCCTTAAAAGGCTTCCAATTCCACGTTTGCATTTCACTTCTCTAAATAGAAAAACACAAAATAAAAAGAAAACAAATCAATATTTGCTTCAGTTTTGTGTCAATCACGTATCGATTGGGTCATGGTGTGCGTACACAAACAAAGAGTTTTGGTAATTTTGACAAATAATAATATGTTTTTCTATATTTTGTATAATTTCGAGTAATAGTTTTTATTGTTTATAAAGTTCAAAATTTGTCGGTCAATAAATTGGTTTATCTATATAACTTACTAAAACAAAGGATACTAAGTCCACATGTCAATCAATTAGGTATGCCACATAGGATTTTTTGTGAAATATTTACTGAAATGCCACTCCTAAAAAATTTATGAGAGATTACTAAATTACCACTCCTAATTAATAGAATCCTAATTACTAAATAAATATTAAAGATTTCTATCTATAAATAATAGAATCCTAATTACTAAATAAATATTAAAAATTTACTAAATTTCCATTGTTACTAAAAGTTAAATTTTAAATAGTTAAAAAATTAACCTCAAACCACATTTTTCTAATTACGTAATTTATATCTAAATTTTGTAATCGAAATTTTTAACAAATTTTTTTAATTTTTTTTTTTTTACTAAATTGCCTTTTTTTGTTTATAAGTTAGGGGAAAAAATTAATCAAAATTCGAAAATTTCATAGCGTGTATCGGAAGTCTAATATTAACAAAATAAATGATTTTAGAGTCCGAAAATTAAAAATTTAAGTTTGACTAATCTATATTACTTACTAAAACTAAGGACGCTAATGCCACGTGTCAAGCAACTAGGGATGCTACCTCAGCTTTTTTTTGTAAAATATTTACTAAACTGCCATTCCATTTTTTTCGAAAAATATTTTACTAAAAAAATTTAAACTATAGTTGCAGTTTTTCAGTTAACTAAATCAAATCAAATCTTAAAACGTGTAGGAGAAGTTCTTTTCTAACGTAATTTCAAAATTCAATTTAGTTTCAAAAATTAATATTTTCAATATTTTAGATTAAATCTTAATTGAATATCTGAATAATTTGTTAATATCCACATTTAAAATTTAATAGTTCCGATCTTATCTCACTAATTTGAATTTGCTATCTTCTTGAAGAAGCTTTTTTGACTAAACCTAAATTATTGCCTATATATACTTCTTCTTTCCATTCGATTTCACACCCTCCTCTTTTGTTATTGTTGTGCTATTATAGTAAAAAAATGTACATTGCTTGAATTTGATTGTTCATTTCTAATTAATTGTTCGTCTTTTGTGTCCATATTTATTCAATCTCCGTCCCTTCTATTAGCGATTTTGTGTTATTATTGTTGCAGTTCAAACAATTGGCTCAAGCTTATGAAGTTCTTCGGTGGAAATCCATTTGGTAAGTAGTCAAACAAAGATATAATGGCATTTTTTTTGTTCTTTACCAGTTTTAACTCTTTTATTTCAATTTTCAATGCTATCAGGATGTGGGGGTGGTGACAATAGCAGAGGAAGAAGACAAAGAAGGGGAGAAGATGTCATTCATCCTCTTAAGGTCTCTCTTGAAGATCTTTACAGCGGAACATCGAAAAAGCTTTCTCTATCACGAAACGTTATATGCTCAAAAGTGCAACGGGTGAGTCAACTTGGGTTTCCCTTATGTTGATCAGATTCTTCATTTGGTAGTTATAAAGTTGAATGGTCACTGAAATTTACGTATTGTGAGTACAGTAAAGGTTCAAAATCCGGTGCTTCAGCGACATGCGGTGGATGTCAAGGTTCCGGTATGAAGGTCTCAATCAAACAACTTGGACCTTCAATGATCCAGCAAATGCAGCATCCTTGCAATGAATGTAAGGGTACTGGTGAAACCATTAACGACAAAGATTGTTGCCCGGATTGCAAGGGTGAGAAGGTTGTTCAAGAAAATAAAGTCGTTGAAGTGATTGGCGAGAAGGGCATGCAACATGGACAGAAGATCACTTTTCCTGGAGAGGCAGATGAAGTTGTGAGTTTTTTGCTAAATTAACAGTTCACTTCCTTTGTGTTGCTTGATGCTAATAATAACTTACATCTGCCTGAAACAATCACAGGAGATATAGTCTTTGTATTGCAATAGAAGGATCATTTCAAGTTCAAGAGAAAGGGCGGTGATCTCTTTTATGAACACACTCTATCTCTTATTGAGGCTTTTTGTGGCTACAAATTTATCCTGACGCACTTGGATGGCCGTCAGCTTCTTATCAAATCAAATCCAGGAGAAGTCATCAAGCCTGGTTAGTAGGAATAGTTACTTTAGAATTAATTTAGGAGTGAAATGAATAGAGAACATTCTCATCCTGATTTGTGTTTACTATACAGATCAATTCAAGGCAATTGATGATGAGGGTATGCCAATGTACCAAAGACCATTCATGAAGGGCAAGCTGTATGTCCACTTCACAGTTGACTTTCCCGACTCATTGAGCCTTGGACAGGTTAAAGTGCTAGAGACTGTATTGCCATCGAGGTAAGGTAGTGAGATTAGTGACATGGAGCTGGACGAGTGCGAGGAGACTACACTGCATGATGTCAATATTGAGGAGGAAGCAAGCGCGGGCTCAAGAAGCTTATGATGAGGATGATGAGCACCATGGTGCTCAAAGGGTGCAGTGTGCGCAACAGTAACTCACTGTGGGAGAAGTGATTGGACTTGAAAACTACAAATGTAATATGATGCTTACTGCATTTTGAGACTTATCTTTTGTATGAGTAATTTTTTTCTATCACAATCTCACACTTCAATTCGATTTATTTCTAATCCTTATCGATTTGTACACTTCAATTTGATTGTTGTCTCACCCACACTATGATTCGTAAGATTTTTCTCTAATCTCAATCTCTATGTGAAATTTAATTGTATATCATCTTTGAATTGTTGTTTGTCATTTATGTTTATGAATTCAAAATTTTTGTAATCGAATTTTCCTGGATTAAGATTTAATCGTGAGTTTGATCTTTACGTCAATTTCCGTGTTTATTAAATTAATTATTGTTAGTTTTGTTTTAATAAATAAATCTTTTTTTTTTCTATCGGATTATATTTTTATTTATGAAAATATTGAATGGTCTTTTGTAGTATATTATATTCCGATATTTTAACTCAATATTAAATTTCTTCTATCATAAACAATATTCCATTTTAATAAATAATTCTTTTTTTAAAAAAAAATTTACTTTGTGAATAAAATAATGTGAAACATATTTTGTGTGTTATATTTTGAAAGTAATCTAATTCGAATTTTATTTGTTATTTAAACTTGTACTTTGTAATTGGTTTATTAAAATTAATTTTGATTGTGTAAACTACTTATGTTTTTTAGCTATGTCACGGTCGGGTTATCCCTAATTTATTATAACAACTCAGTTACTTTTATTAAATAAAAGTAAAATTAGATGTTAATCATCATCATATAAAATTTTTTTATTAACAAATACCCGTGCAAGGCACGGGATATGAACTAGTTTATTTTAAAGATAATATTATTTTTTATGTATAATTAATAATCGAACATATTATTGGATATTCTTTTATTAATATAAGTCTGAGATAAAATGTGAGTAATGGTCAACCTTCTGATCCATAAATAGCCACAGAAATCCACATGCAAACTCATCTGAAATCAAGCCATGGCATTGACATCTCCACTCCTTGCCATTTTACTCTTCTTCTTCCTCCTCCCAAACCCATTACACTCCCAAACTATCAAAGCTCTGGTCACCCCCATCACCAAGCACTCCTCCGCCGCCCATCCCCTCTACAGCCTCTCCCTCCACTCCAACCCCAACCGCTCCTTCGTCATCGACCTCTCCATCCCCGTTCCCTGGACCCGCTGCCCCACCCGAAATATCCCCAAACATCCTATCCTCTGTGGGACCCCTATTTGCTCCGCCGCCCAATCCTCCTCACCCTCCTGCTCCTCCGTTATCGGAAACCAGTTCAGCGCCGATAAGCAGCGTTCTTCTTTGCCTTGCATGTGCGCCGCTACTCTTGTCAACCCGATATCTCAGTCGGAAAATTGTACTTCCTCCCTACTCGCCTCCACCACCTTTTCACTCCCCTCCACCGACGGCCACAATCCCCTTTCCGACGTCAACGTCTCTCACGTTGCTATGGGTTGCGCTCCAACTACTTTCCTGAACTCCCTTCCACGTGGCGTTTCTGGATTGGCCACACTTTCCCGGTCCCCACTTTCCATCCCCTTGCAACTCACTGGCTCCACTTTTAAATTTGCCAAACAATTCGCCATCTGTCTCCCCAGTACCGATTCGGACTCGGGCGTCGCGTTTTTCGGATCCGGCCCGTTTTTTCTCTTACCCCCACCCGGAAGAAATGTGACGGCGCTCTTGCAGTTCACTCCTTTCGTTAACCCGCCCGTTAAGAACGACTTCGGTTATTACATTGGGGTAAAGGGAATCGCGATCAACGGTAAAGCTGTGAAGCTCCAGACCAACTCCCTAGGGTTCGACGCTCACGGACATGGCGGCGTGCTACTCAGCACGGTGATTCCCTACACCGCCATGCGGACCAACATCTATAAGCCTTTCTTGAAGCAATACGCAAGTGCAACCAGCGGAATTCCCCGGGTTAACAAGGTGGCGCCGTTTGACCTCTGCCTGAACACCAGCCAGCTGGGGTCCACCAGGGTGGGACTCCCGGTGCCTCAGGTGGACCTCCAGCTCACCGCAGCGACCAACTGGACAATGTTTGGGTTCAACACGTTCAAACAGGTGGCTGATGACGTGGCCTGTCTTGCGTTCGTGGACGGCGGGAGGAAGGCTCAGCAGGCCGTCGTCATCGGTTCGTTTCAGATTGAGAACAACTTCTTGTTGTTTGATTTGGTAGAATCCAGACTTGGGTTTAGCTCGCTCTTGTTCTTCTTCCAGACAACGTGCGGAAACTTCAACTTCACTTCCGGTGTTTGATTAATCAATTGATTTGGGATTGCTTTACAAAACAAATAAAATTAATATCAATGATTGGGGATTTGTTTGTTGATTAATAATATGCATACGGGTTGACTTGTACTCTTTGATAATTTATTTATATGGTGTAATAGTGATTGAGTGTCCTTTGTTTTCATTGGCTGTGGATATCTTCCTGATCTTGGCATTATTCCCATCCTCATCATTCATATTGCACGACGTGTATCAACTACGACTTTTTATACTTTCAAATTAAAACTTAATTAAAATTTTACATGAGTAGACGACCAACATTAAAAGGTCGGTCCATCACAATATACATTTCGTGCCATTGTATTCCAAGGAGAAGTCGAGGGTTATTGATAATTCTACTGGTTATATTATGTTGTTTTTAGGATGATAGAAGACTTAACATAAATGCGGTTTTATAAACTAACAAATATCGATTATATATTGTAAATTAAGTACAATAAATGGTTGAAGAAGAGATTTTGACGTTAAAGAGAACATCTGCTTGAAGATCTTTAAACCAAACGGCTACAACGATCAAGATCTCATTCGAAGATTTTGCTCGAGATTTTTGGTGAAAACTCAAACGTTCAACCATCAAACATTCGGACAAGTAGTGTTCGGATTCTGTGGAGATTTTGAAGACGTTATAACGGTCAGAAGAAGCTGCCTCCACAGACTATAAAAGAATCCATCGGCGATGAAGAACAACATGAGCTTATAGTGAACATTCCAACCCTTCTTCATCGATCAAAGTTTATCATTCTCAAGAGCTCACGTTGGTTTTAGTTAAGAGAGTTAGATAAACACATAGAGCTACTTTGGCATATCATTATAGTTTTATACTAAGTGTTACTCTACGAAATAACTAGACTATTATTGTGAGACTTGAGTTGACTAGATAGTAGCGGTTAGGCTACAAGTGAGAGAAGACAAATTCTTCTAGGTTGTATCTAGGACTCAAACGAAGCAGATAATAGATAGTGTGAATCCTAGGGTCGAAAACCCTAGGCGGAGACATAGGTTATTAGGGCCGAACTTCGTAAATATATCGTGTGTTAATCTTTTCATTTTCACACTCTATATCGTTTATATTGTGACTAACAACTTTCTGTAGGTTTCCAAGTCAACACCTTGATATTCACTTCAAGGCCTTGAGAAACAATTTTGTCACAGATTACAAAGATTGACTTCAAGGTTTGATATTCATTTCAAGGTCTTGATATCTACGATTACGAAAAGTTCTCATACTCTATTCAACCTCCCCTTCTAGAGTATCTTTATCGTTATTCTATCCTGTGCAGACAAAGCTTTAAAATTTTAATCCGAATAATAAAGAGTAATTCGGCTAACTATGTATTTTTTGTCTACTTAGTATTAAGTAGGTTCTTGTGGCTTGTGAGATTCGAACTCTGGATGATAGACCCTCCCACCCTTATATCAGCTGGACTAATTGAACTTCGTGTATTTTCTTGTTGATAAACGATATTAATACACAATTTCAATTACATAATTTCACTACATAATTTCACAAGTCCCAAAAGTACATAATTTCGTCATTTACACAAGTCCCAAAAGTACACAATTTTGTCATTTACACAATTCCGCCATAAACAGTCCTAAAACACAATAATTTTACAAAACTAATGTACACAAGTGCATAAATAGCAGTAAAACATGCATAACAACAAGTACATAAACAATACTAAAACACACAATAATGTACATAATATTTTCATTCTCTCACGATAATGTATATAACGTAACCATACATTACATAATGTGCATAACAGTAAGTACATAAACAGTAATAAAAACACACAATAATGTACATAATATTTTCGTTCTCTCACGACAATGTGCATAATGTAACCATACATTACATAACGTGCATAACAACAAGTACATAAACAATACTAATAACACACAAAAAATGTACATAATGTTCTTATTCCCAGACGATAATGTACATAACGTTACCATACATTACATAACTTCAATTGTTGTCAACATAATTTCACAAATTAATGTACACAAATATCAATTTCCTTAATTAATTAAAGGGTTTTTTCTCTTGGTGCCATCAAGGTTTGAACTTTTTCTCTTGGTATCCACTAAGTTTCAAAATTTCTCTTGGTGCCCTCAATGTTTTATTTATTTCCTCTTTATACCCATTTTTAATATATTACATTAAAATTCATTATAAAATAATAATAGAAATATATTTTTTAATAAATTTATAATAGAAATATTTATATATATTTTTTATTTTTTGAAATAAATATATTTTTATTTATAAATTAAAATATTTTTTTTAATTTTTACTTTTGATTTAAAAATATATATAAAATTAAATAAAAAACATTTTTTCAAATTTTATTAAGTGGCTAGAGAACTAAAATATAATTAAATTTTATTTATTTTGAATTTAAATTTTATATAATTTATATTAAATCGAAAATTTTAAAAAATTATGTTTTTTTATTAATTTAAAGAATATGGAAAAGTATATTATAAAAATAATAAATTAACACATAACAAATAGTATTGCTATTTACAAATTAAAATAAGTTATAGAAAATAACAATATTATATAAAATTTCCATCTTCCATAATTTATTTTAATTTGAAGTTCAATTTTTTTTTTAAGTTAATTTTCAATAATTTATTTTAATTTGAAAATAATAATATTATTTGTTATGTGTTATTTTATTATTTTTTATAATATACTTTTCCATAATCTTAAAATTTTAAAAAAAACATAATTTTTTTAAAATTTTCGAATTAATATAAATTATATAAAATTTAAATTTAAAATAAATAAAATTTTGTCATATTTTAATTCTCTAGACACTTAATAAAAATTTTAAAAAATGTTTTTAATTTAGTTATATATATATATATATATTTAAATCGAAAGTAAAAAGTAAATAAAAAATTTTAATTCAAAAATAAAAAATATATTTATTTCAAATAATAAAAAATATATATAAAATATTTCTATTATAAATTTATTGATTAAATTTAATGAGATCATAATCTATTTTAAATTTACTTTTCTATTTTTTTTTTTATTATTTTATAATGAATTTTAATGTAATATATTAAGAATGGGTATAAAGAGGAAATAAATGAAACCTTGAGGGCACCAAAAGAAAAATTTTGAAATTTAGTGAATACCAAGAGGAAAAGTTCAAACCTTGATGACACCAAGAGAAAAAATTCTCAATTAAAAAACAGCCAAAATAAGTAGAAGAGACTGTTTCCTTAATTGTAGGTACAAATCTTTTAGAACTGTGATATTGGAAGCCAAAATAATTAGGAGAGAGAATTTTATTAATTAAGAAAAGATATTGAATTAATTAGGAGAAAATGTTTCCTTAATTGTAGGTAACAAATATTTTAGAATCGTGATATTTGGAGAAACTGTTTTCTTAATTGTAGGTAACAAATATCAATTTTCTTAATTAATTAAAAAATAGTCAAAATAATTCGGAGAGAGAACTTTATTAATTAAGGAAGGATATTGAATTAATTACTCTATATAGACATATTCGTGGGTTTCTAAAAAACTAAGTCAATAACACAAATATAAAGTATTGATATTTTTTTTATAATTTAGCCTAATTTCAATTTAACCCTAACTTTATGAACTTCCTTGACGATGGCGAGACTTCTTCTCCAAAAGTTGGAGCAATAGGCAGCGGCGACGACTTCATCACGCAGGCGAGGTGGCGGGCAGTTTTATCACGCAAGCGAGGTGGCGGGTGGCTTCATCACGCAGGCGAGGTGGCCGCTCCTCCAGCCAAATGGCGGCTCCTCTAGCCGGGCGAATGGGATGCTCTTTCAGGCGGGCGACAGGGCGGCTCCTCAGGGTGGGCGACTGGACGGCTCCTTCGGGCCTTCAAGGCGCCAACCAACCTCTCTGGTTAAAGTGACAACTTCTCAGGCAGTCGGAAAACGCAAAAACTGCTAGAAAACCGCTAGAGAATGCGGTGGATCTCGCCATTTCTTTGGATCTGGTTTCGTGTGCGAAGCGATGTTATAACAAACCGCTAGAAACGCAGTCAACCATTGATTGATTGAGAGGATTCGTTTTGAGGTTGTGCCGGAAAACACAGAAAGAGAAAATGCATCTTTAGGGTGCAAGCGAGTTTTGGAACGACTACTAAAAAAACCCTAACTAGGGATGGTTTTATAGGATTTCTATTTTACGTATTCCCCTTATACCCCTTAAAATATTTAATTTTAGATTTAAAATTTAAGATAAAAAATAGAGGGGTCTCGTTTGTATCAGTGATACAAAAAAGGCCTTTCAACACCAATATTCTCAATAATAAACCTAACGATAAGTGAACCCGTAGTGTACGGATCTATCGTAGTAAGAGCTTATATTCCAGAATCGATCTCAAGGAGTCGGTGAGAATAATCACAGCAAAGCAATCTAACTTCATAAGCATGCAACGATACTAATCAAAAGCAAAAGACAAGAAGTATAACAAGATGTGGAAATGTAGAATCTAAAGATCATAGTATCTAGTTGTGGTTTCCACTCAAGATTTCTAAGATAACGTGGACAAAGCTGAGGTTTGCTGAGAGAAGGTGTTTCAACTATGGGATAGATCACCGGGTAAGTCTCACTACCCACTTTCCCAAACCAAAGCTCCTATCACCGGGTAAGTTTCAAGGAACTAAGGAAAGGTAAAATCACTCAAACCAACGTCACTTACCTAAGGGTACAAAACTAACCATCATCGGGTAAGTCTCAGGTTAATTCTCAAAGGTAGGATGAAGGCACACTCAAACCGTAATAAAGGATAAACCTTTATTACCTAACACTCATCATCATCATCGGTATACAAGCAAAGGAATTACGGGGTAAGTCTCATCATAGGCTTGCGTATAAACCAGGAAAGGTGGAACAAGGATAGGATTTGACAAACTATAACCTAAACTCGGAATCTGTAAAACAGTGGACGATCTCGTGTTGTTCTATATCGATCTCAATCGAGATGCTCAACGAACAACCCGGGACGGGTTTCGGTTTAGGGTTAACTCAAGCTTTCAGGGTCCACTCAGAATAAGTTTCATTCTGTCATCGTCTATACCACAACCTTCAACTAATCACCCTAAAATCACAGGATGTTTAGCCAACAATCATCATTATCAAATAATCAAAGATATCAAGAATATCAAGAAAAGGTGAATAATCAATCAACAAAGATGTATCAATTATCAATGCAAACAACAAATCAATAGTATCCAACAATGTATTCCAAAGAGATGATAACAAACTCACAAGAAATTCCCAAGAAAATTCCCCACAATCGAAGGTTCCTCGAACCCTAAGCAATTCTTCCTTCAAATCTTCTTCCCTTCAATAGTCGTCTTCCTAGCCATTCTTCCGATCTATCTTAGATTCATCCTCTCTCACTTCACATTCACCTTCCATTTTTATAGAAGAATTTTAGGTCAAATTATATTTTATTTTCCTTGGGTTGTGAGCCGTCGACCTCTATCTAGGTCTAGTGGGCCATCTCGGTCGAGATGCATCACTGTGTTGATCCGAGATCAACAGTGATCTACGTGCATGCCTTCGTATCTTCATCTTAATCTTTCTTTCTTCATTCTAGCATAGTTCCTACCTTTATTCTTGTTCTTGCTAATACTCCTAAATGTAGCTCCTTATCTTCCTTAGCTCCTTATGCTCCATTTCCACCCAAAATGTTCCATTTTCCCTACAATTATAATCAAACATGGTGTAGACCTCGATTCTTACAAAGTAACCGAATAATGACATAAACACTTTGAATACAGGTACATGCATGCAGAATGATGATGAGACAACATCAAAACCATATCCGAAATATAGACAATAATTTATGCTATCAAAATACCCCATACTTGCCTCTTGCTTATCCTCAAGCAAGGTTCAAATCTTAGACACAAGAGAGGATGAATTATAATCATTAAAAACTCAGCGAAAAACTTTCAAAACTTTTGGTTGCGTGCTTCTTCCCATAGATCACCTTTAGGGAATGCTTCATAGCTAATAAGAATCTATATATGATCAAAACAAGTCACAAATATAGGAAATCTAATCATACTTCACTTGAGATCATAGCATGCATAGAAAATCATACTCAACTCATCAAAATCAGTCATGAATAATCCAGTTTAAACCACGAAGTCAAACAACATACTTATGGTCTCAAGGGCTTTTAAATAAAGGTCAAGAAACGAGTTAGGGATGGAGTGTATAAAGGATATTGTGGTGCTAAATCCGGGAAAAGGGTAAGAACTTCACAACTTCGAACTTCACTTCATCAACAAGGTTGTCTTGCTTCTTTTTCAACATTTTGCTTACTTTTCACTTTTTGAGAACATGGACAGAGGTGCACAATACCCAAAGCCTTGGAGATTAGCTAATCTCAATTTCCCGAGATGCCTCAAACCTTGATGCACATACCATGACCCGTTAGGACTATCAATCAATTTGACTTTGACAAGACACAAACACCCAACTATGTGAATGGTGCTGAGATACTCATCCTCGTGACTAATGTCCCCAAACCTATTGTTTTCTAACACTTCTTCTCATTTCTACATCATTTTTCACTTGTTTTTCACTATTTTGCTTCCAATTTCCCGGATAGGTAAGGGGGGTGGGGGGTGGGGGGGAGGGCAAACATATTTCAATGAGGGGCTAAAAGCATGATCAAGAAGAGGAAGAAAGAATAAGAAATTGCCTCAATCATTCCAATAAGGATGTGAGAGAACTTATAATCCAGTGTCAACTTTCAAATTCAGCATGATTTGGATAAAACAACTTACTAAATATGCTTCAAATTTCGAACAAAGCAATCATATCTTAGATATATCATAACTCATTTCAAGCACATAAAGATCATAAAAACTATTCAGCAAACAATGTTCATCATTGAGATCATATCCAGCTCAGAAGCACGAAATTTTTCAAAAATTCAAGTTTTCGAACCCATCTCGGTCGAGATGACTTATAGGCGAACGAGGTATTGGACCGAGGTAAGCTTCTGTTATGGTCACCTCGTTCGGCCATAGGTCATTTCGGTCGAGACAAAAAAAATTCAAACTAGTTTTGTACGTTTTTTCGATCAAAAATCCTGCCGCAATGCATGTAATGTACAAAATAGCCTCTAAGCACATAAGGAAGCAGTGGGAATATTCATAAGAAGATAAGTCAGTTATTACAGACCATAGTATCTCAAAGCACCCCATACTTAGGACACATCGTCCCGATGGGTAAAAGAAGTCTAGAAAAACACTTACAATCTCATAGTGTAGAACTGCAAAATAAAGATAAAGCAACAACAGCTCCGTGGAAGGTCCGATCAAGCATCTGGAGGAGGAGGAGGATGGAACGGGTACAAGGATGGATCGAACGGATGACCCATCAGATGTTGGAACTGTAGCTCCATCATTTGGCGCTGATAGTGGTGGTCTCTTGCATCTCTCGCCTCATGGCGTTGAGCTCTACTTTCTGTATGTCTGTCGAGCCGCCCTCCCATGTTTGTACGTATAACACATAATTACTGCTCCATGTGATGGGTAAGGTCGTCAATCCTCCGGTGGGCCTCAGGATCATGGCGGCTACGGTGATGTTGTCGGTGGTGTGGCATCTCTAGTGTAGGAGTCTCCGGTGCAGGGTGGTCATCCTCCGTCTCCTCGTCTTCATCCACCAGCTCAATCACCGGGGCACTCGGACCAGCAGTGTCCGTCCCAGTGTCCATATGTACTCCAGTATCCTCCTCGTCACTGTCTGTGCCGAACTCTGCAATAATCTCTGCGTCCTGCACAAACGCCTCCAAATCCTCGACTAGTTGGTCGGGTCGGTGATAGTGAACTGTGTAGACCAAGGAATCCCTTTCGGAGTTAATATTTCATACACACTTACATGGTATCAAAGGTATATTGCAAAACCCTAGTTTCACATACCCCACCGATCCACCCACCACCATCAATTTTCCGCCGCCACCGCCGAGCCTCTCCCCCGGCTTCTCCGCCATCGTTGAACGCCCTTCTTCAATGGCCAACACCAACGACCAGAACCCCCGCGTTGACAATCCACTGCCAACACACCGAGGCGTCAACACACCCGCCATTCATTCTGCCCTTCACGTCTCCAATATCAAGAATCATGTTACTCTTGTCTTGGATATGAAAAGGTTCAATATCACACGTGGGCGGAACTATTTACCGTTGCTGCTACTGCCCATGATGTTCTTTACCACATCGACGGCTCTGCCCATCCCGCTGACGTTGATGACGCCCTATGGCGTAAATTAGACTCCATTATCAAGGGATGGATGTATGCCACCATCTCTAAGGACGTTTTACTCTCGATCATCAAAACAGGTGCTACTGCTCGCGAAACATGGCTCCGCATCAAAGGTTTGTTTCCCGGGGATCATGCATGAACAAACACACTTGCTGAACGGCAAACAATATGAAATCTTAACCGAGTCCCTCAAGGGATCTCTAGGCTTCCTCCACTATATATATACAAAAGGATAAGCCCCGTAAGTTACAATCGTCTTTACATAATACAAGATATATTTAACTAATAATAATCTCTAACATTCCGATGGCTATGAAATAGACAATCTCCGATTTGATATTTCACTGCGGCCGCGGGGAATAGTAGTTTAATGGTGTAGTAGAATTGACATCATAAAAAGGAGAAGCGGGTGCAGATTAGAGAATAAACGTTGCTTCAAGGGCAGGGGACAAACACATGCTAATTTAAGGTCTTCCAGTACTCTTCCAGGAGCAACGTGCCAATGGTAAGCCTAATAAATTGTGGAATTTATATAGTTGAGGAAAAGATTAATTAGATTTGAAGTATTCATTTGAAGATCCCTGTCTTTTTTTTATATAAGATAAGATAAACAAAATATATTTTTATTAGGAAGTGATTCAATTAAAACTTTTCCTTTTGACGTGTCTAGCCTTCCTCAAAGTTCTTCATCAATCTGCTATTGAAAATCAAATAACAAGCCAAGTTAAAAATACAGTTGCTTTGACAAACTATTAAAATCATTGTACAGATTAGAAGCTCTCACCCGGACATGTTCGAAAACAAATCACCATTAGAGAGACGAGAGAAGACTAGCATGTTCCCCACATCGCGAAGAAAACTCGCTCCACATCTCAAGTAATCTCGTAGTTTAATATTACGGATTTCACGATATTTAAATGTTATAGGGTATCGAGAAATGGAACAAATTGGAACGTGCAATTTAAATTTGGGAGTATATACTAATCTTGAGCAGCGTAGCTCCAAGTGAGCACAAATGGCAAAGTCTAAGATCCCGGTTAAGTATGCTATCGTAAGTCTCTCTACATCACCCGCTTCACCCTTCTTTATTTTTGAAGATCTCATCTCGGTCTGTCTGGTGTGCTAAACAGGTGGATGCATTTGCTGAGTCGGCCTTCCGAGGTAACCCGGCCGCGGTGTTCCTGTTGGAGGAGGAGAGAGAGGAGAGCTGGCTACATTCTGTTGTGGCCGAACTCAAGGCTCCGGCAACCTGTTTTCTCACCCGGATATCTGGACCCGATCTCGAACCGGATTCATCATCCATTCCCAAGTTCAAGCTCCGCTGGTTCGTCCCTGGTAGAGAAGTGAGTTTATAATTTCCTCCTACACTGTCATCGTAAGAACTAACTGTCTAACGCCTAGTGAGATCTACGAGATGTCCCACATATCCACAATCTGATACTACGTCAACTTAATATATTAAATCTCGAAAACTTTTTAAAGGTTCATTATAAATTTATGTATAATATTAATAGCACAATTGGACAATGGATCAGGTGGTTAATTGCCTCCAGATCCATCACCTAGAGTTGTCTTTCCTAAGGTCTCATCCATATCTAGTCGGACGATAAGGGATGAAAGTAACGTTTATTCGGATCTTATTTGATCCACCACCTGTTTTTAACGGATTTTCAGCCTTTTTTTTCACCCAATATTCATCAGTTTCGGGTATGTTGACTTTGGATATTGTGAGAACTCAAATCCTCTAGTTTCTATAGTAATGAGCCCTGTGTATATTACTTAACTTTGTGATAAGCAAACGCAGGTTCAAATTTGTGGGCATGCAACATTAGCAGCTTCACACTGGTGTTTCACCTCTGGGCTGGTGAAGGGAAACATGATTGAATTTTCCACACTATCCGGAACTCTTAGAGCTAAGAAGACATCAACGTTAGAAACTCCCGTTACCTTGAACTGTAACAGTGTTGGAGCAGTGGCGGAGCAGCAGCGGTTGTTGATTGAGTTAGATTTTCCGGTTATACCGCTGATCGACTGTAACTCGGTCGATATTTCGTTCATCTCTGAAGCATTGGGTGGCGTCTCCGTAGTAGACATAAAGAGGACTACCACTGAAGACGATCTTCTTGTACGTACAACCACCAAATTGTTCAAGGTTCTACTGGTTCTAGTTTTGACTCATCTTTCAAATTTGTATCAGGTTGTACTGAGTTCAGCTTCGGATGTCGCTAATCTGCAACCGAATTTGGAGAAAGTTAGTAGATGCCCTTGTAGGGGAATAATTGTGAGCAGTCTCGCTTCTCCTGAATCCGAATTCGACTTCATTAGTCGCTTCTTCTTTCCCAAAATAGGTTTAAACGAGGTACGTCGTGCAATTTTGATGGGAAAAATTTCAAGTAGAAGAGATTGTTGATTAAGTTTGTGTAATGTACGTACTGTAGGATGCTGTTTGTGGGAGTGCACATTGCGCCTTGGCAGTTTATTGGTCAAAGAAGCTGGGCAAGCGTCATTTTCTTGCTTATGTGGTACTTCTCTTGCCTTGATTGCCTTATTGATGTTATTTGGTGTTAAAGAGGAACGTGACGGATGAGAAATGTGAATCAGGCGTCTGCTAGGAGCGGAGTTGTGAAGTTATACTTGGATGACCACGATAAGAGGGTACACCTTCAAGGTAAAGCCATAACGGTCATGGAAGGTTCTCTCCTCGTTTGAATCCAGATTCCGGATTCAGACTCATTACTTGTGCCACATCCCGGTTCAATCTTCGATTGCGTTTCTGTTTGCATTCAACACTAATCTAATAAACGCCTGTCTTTTGTATCAAGACATTGTTTTATCGGATTATACCCTTCAACCATTTATAAATTAACATTGTAAGTTAATAAAAAGATAAATTTTTTTTTTTTTTTTTTTTTGCTAGTTATTGTTAATAGAATTTTTGATAATTTTTTGAATAAAAAAACTTTTTTTATTTTTTAAATATTAATTTATAAATGATAGAGAGTAAACCAAAAAAGCCAAAAAAATATAGACATCAGAATTTCCTTGTCAAGCATTTCAACTCATTATTTTGGAATATTATTTTCAAAATTTGATGGCATATATTCAGATAATGAAAAGAATTGATAAACCAAAAGTATGAGTCATGAATCTGTGATAAGATTAAACATATATGATAATGATTTCCAACGCGCTTCTTAAACTTAACGTTTCAAACCTACAAAAGAATACATATCAGTATATCACTATCATAAACTCGTGTAAAAATTCATGCCGTACGTGCGTTGACAAACTGGGATCATTCAAAGGGGTTACTCAATCATAACGTGTGTTTATTATTTGTAGATTTATTAAGTTAATCCATAGATTAACTAATTAAGCGTTGGAGGTAAAGTTGAAGTTGGAACAAGTGGTCTGTCTCCCAAGCAGAGTAGAGCTGAAACCAAGCCTGGATCTTGCCAAATCAAACTCCACCAGATTATCTTCCAATTGATACCCACCGATCGTGATCGAAGTCCTTGCGTTGTCTCCACCGTCGACGAACCCCAAGCATACGACGTCGTTGCTCACTTGTACCATCGAATTTGACCCCGTTATGGTCCAACCCGAGTTCTGCCCCTCAAGGTTAAGCGTGATGTACGGCAC
Organism: Fagopyrum homotropicum; assembly: GCA_033239125.1. NCBI lineage: Eukaryota > Viridiplantae > Streptophyta > Magnoliopsida > Caryophyllales > Polygonaceae > Fagopyrum > Fagopyrum homotropicum. The sequence goes on from BSWB01000002.1 coordinate 47,986,663, forward strand.
CGAATACCCCACGCGCGTCGGATGCATGCCGTTCGCGCTAAAACACAGCCCGAAGGGCTTCACGGCGGCCACCTTGGTTAGGTTCCAGTTGGCCGCGGCCTCTGTTTCAAACACCTTGAGGAAGGAGGAGTATATTGATGTCTCCATGACCGCGTATGGGTTTACTGTGCTGATCTTGGTTCCTCCGAACCCGGTGGACGAGTCGATCTTCAGAAGTGACGAGTTGACTGGGACGGAAGTGGATCCCACGGTGATCGACTTTACTCCGATGAAGTACTCCGTTGATGGCTCTCCTTGAGCGAAGGCGGAGGCCGTGCTGACGGGGTTTGTTAGTAACGGTGTGTACTGGAGAGATTGGGATAAGTCGGTGCCTGGTGGCGGAAGGAAGCTGTACGGACCTGGTCCGAAGAATGCCACTCCGGGGAAGCTTGATGACGTCGATGACGACAGGCAAATTGCGAATTTCCGGGCGAAACTGAAGGTGGAGGCGAATAATGAAGGGAGCCCGACTCTGGCCCGACCGAGCCCGGCCATGCCGACGACTCCACTTGCTAGGCCGTTAAGGAGGAAGTTAGGGGCACAGACGAAGAGGAGGTGGTCGATGGTGACATTACGGGTTGGAGTAGACCCGTCGGTGGAGGAGAGCGAGAGGACATCAGAGCCGAGCTGTCCGGAAGTGGCGGTGCGGGTGACGGAGTTGTCCGGGGTAAGGCCACATGAATTATTGAAGCAGCCAGGGCGAGGGGAGGATGAGCAGTCACCGCAATCGGAGGCGTGGGCGAGGGAGCATTGAGCCGAGCGACATCGAGCTGGCTTGTAGGTGGATGATGAGTAATGTGAATCGCAATCGACCCACAAGAAGTGGCCTCCGAGATCAAGTACGAGCGGGATGGGGACGAGTGGCGTCCGCTGGCTAAGCACGGTGGTGTACTGGAGGGTGGCGGCGTCTTTGGTGATGGGGAGCAGCAGGGCGTTGGGTCTGAAGGAGGCTGCTAGGGTGGAGGGGGAGATGGTGCATAAGATGAAGAGAAGGGATAGTTGTAAAGAGAGAGCCATTGGTAATTAAGTGTAGTTTTGTGGGTTAATGGTTTGTGTATTTATAGAGAGGAGCTGTCAATGTTGGCGGCTGCTTGTAAGTAATTTGAAAAGAGATCGTTATGCTTTCATTTTCTAACTTATTTTTTCAAAGTTTACAACCTTGACCATTCAAATGTAGTGCATTTACAAACTAGGATAATGGGGCAGATGGGTGTTGAGTTATTTTGCTTGACTATGGATCCATGAAAGATATATATGCTAGATGTGATGGTTACGCCAACAGACAAATATCAATCTACCTGAATGTGACATATATTTATTAGCATGTGAGTGGGTTTAAACTTTAAAGCATGTCGCAGCATCAACATGAATGTGGAAAATATTTAGCCTCACCGGGAAAGTAAATTCAGGAAAACAACGCGCCAACATCGCGTTCAGTTGAATTCAATTAGGGAGTAACGAGTACGGCTTTTGTATTTCCTTATCATAAATCATCAACAAATCGTTCCACCACATACACACAGCTATGTGCTATGTATATGTAACAAACAGCGACGGCAGCAGGATTTTAAAATGGGTCAAAAATTTATTTTCAGTAAAAATATCTATAAAAATAAAATAACGATAAAACCAAAGTATATCATCTACTTACAATAAACAAAAATACAAAAAAAAAAAAGACTACACTTAAAAGCGCGATCGTGGACCGCGCCTATATATATTTTTTTTAAACAAAATAGCTGCCCTATAGGCGCGGTCTATAACCGCGCCTCTTTACTTTTTTTTGTTTCTTTCAAAAACCTAGGACCGCACCTCTATTTGTGTCCTCCCCCCAGGGCCGCCCCTGGTACCAAATACTAGCTGTCCATTTATTTCAGACCAAGGTCGAAAGAAACGCAACACAAGGTTTGTGAGCAATATCAATACTAGCTTGATTATAAAATAAGGAGGTTGATAGACTACCCGTGGGTTTTTTTTATTTAGAGAATTTGGCTGGAAACCTAAACCGATTAGAAACCGTCGGTTTATGTTTGGGTTTAGGACAAACCTAAATTTAAACCGGTTAGGTAAAAACCGGTTGTTTATGTTAAACTTAAACCGTCGGTTTGTGAGCAATATTAAGGTTGGATATTTCGAGACTAATTTCTTTCATAAATACAAATTTTTAAAAGATTCGCTATCAAAACTAAGACGCGTTGTTAGATAATCTTCAAATTTCGCATTTGAAGATGAATGTCTTGGTGTTTTTGTCCTTCTAGCTAGAATTTGTTGTGCTTTTGAAAGAAAAGAAGATGAAGAAGAAGATGGTGAAGGAGTAAGAGGTGTATGTGCGGTAGAAGAAAAGCTAGCACTTGTTTGAAATGAAGAAAACAATTTTTCAATTTCGATACGAACATTATGAATAATGGTATAAAGGTTGTTAGAATCTAAACGCAAACAATCATAATAAACAACCAACAAATCGGAAACACCATCAACTTTAAGTCTAGGATAATAAAAAAACGGCGGTTATAAGATAAATCAAGGTAATTTCGTTGCAATATTTTAGTCATTTCAATTTCATGTCATTCATAGTATTTATAAGGGTTGGAAAAGTTGAACCGTTTTAAAAAGCATCGAAAACGTTTACAACTTTTTCTAAAAAGCTACAAGAAGTTGGGGTGTAAACGTAACTCATGACATTAATTACATCACTAAAAATCTTTAAAACACAACAAATATCAATGCAAGTTTTTCAAATATTTTTATCATCAAGAATTGACCAAGGAATGTTTTGTGTGGAATTTTTGAAAAAAAGTTTTTTTGTAACGAAAGGCTTGACCACATAATTTATAAGTAGAGTTTCAACGAGTTTCAATGTCATTTGAAAATGCAATTTGATGAACATTATTTTGTAAACATAATGTTCTCTATTTTTGTTCAAATTGGAGGAGTGTCAAATATGATCATTAATGTCAGTGATGGGATTAGCAAAACCACTAAAATCTTAAGTCCATCTTGAACATATAAGGTTAAAAATATAACATGCACATCTTTGATGAGTAAAAGGAGTTCGCAAATATTGTCAGGCCACCTCGACTAAATGATTTGCGGCGGCGGTGTTAGCGGATGCATTATTAAAAGAATATAAAAAAATTCGAGTATGTAAATTAAATTCTTGTAAAACCGTTTTTATCAAGTTTGTAATGTTTGCGGTATCATGTTTTGGTAAAAATGGCAAAATGCAATAAATATTTATGCAAAAACATATGTTATCAATAAAATGTAAAGATATGTCCATGTAAAAATGTTTTTGCGATTGTGTACTCAAATATCATTACAAATAAAAACTTAATGCGAAAAGATGACAAAATCGAAATAATTTTATCTTTATATTGTACGTAAGATTTAGAAACTAATTTAAAAACGGTTTTACGAGAAGTTGGTTTAAAAGAAGGTTGAAGATATTGAAAGAATTGGCGATATAGGACTGTTTCTTTTTCATCTTTTTGTAATGACCCCTTGTACTTTACACCACACTATACTACCGGAAATAAAAGGTTAAATAAAAAGGTTATCCCCAATTCCGATGGTGCACAGTAGGGCTCAATAAAAATCTTGCAGAGGCGTCACATCCATACCCAATCAGAAGAACAGTGAGATGGGTGATGAATGAGCGGGCGATTCAAAATATTTCAGAGGCGAATATATATACTTTCTTCTCCATCTATTCTCCTCTCATTTATGGCATAAATTTTCTGCATTCCTCATTCTCTCTGTTTTCATCCTCTAACGATCGAGTTAAAGAAGAAAATTTCGTAAGTTTTCATTTCTATATTCCAAAATTTATATTATATTACTGAGGTCATTCGTTTAAATATATGTTTACTCATGGTACTTGTCAATTTTGAAATATATATGATTGATCGAGGATTGGGTATGTTGATATTTGTTTGTAGGTAACTTAGACTATATTAAATGGAGTCATGTATATGATGAGTTTGTATTTTTAATGTTGGTTGGGTATATATATTGTTATTTGAGAGTTGCTGGATATCGTTTGTTATTTCGGAGTCATTGGGTATGAATATTTTTAATTTCAAGTTTATTGGGTATATCTATTGTCATTTCAGAGTCATTGGGTATGAATATGTTCTTTGGTATCTCGTTTGTTATGTTGGAGTCATTGGGTCTGAATATGTTATTTTTGAGTGATTTGGTATGTGATTTTTTAGTGATTTGTTATGTCGGTTTGAGTTGTCATCATTTTTACTTATGGATTCATGAATATGATGAGTTAATATTTTTCATTTTGATTGGGTATATATATATTCTTGTTTGAGAGTTACTGGGTATGAATATATTCGGTCGCATATCATTTGTTATTTCGGAGTCAGTGGGTATGAATATTTTTAATTTCATGTTTATTAGGTATATTTATTGTTATTTCATTGTCATTGGGTATGAATATCTTCTTTGGTATCTCCTTTGTTATGTTGGAGTCATTGGGTCTGAATATGTTATTTTGGAGTGATTGGGTATGTGATTTTTGAGTAATTTGTTATGTAGGAATGGTTTGTCAGTTTTTTTTTCTTATTGATCACTGTGGTACTTTGCAAATGGATGAGTATAGTGGTGATGAATCAAGTCTTGACAATAATGATCCCAACTATTACGATTGGCATTTTAGTCAACAATTTGCCATAACTAGGGATGAACTTGATGAAGAAAGACTTGCTCATATAGTTTCAGATACTAGCCCCGTAACAACGATGATTATAAAGGATCTTGTCAAAGAGTTGAAGGACGAGAATAGAAGTTTGGATGATGAGATTTCGCAATTGCAGTCTACAATTAGAGTCAAAGATGAAGAAATTTCTATCTTAAGGAGACAAGTTAAGAAACTGGAGAATGAGAAATTAAAAAATGAGAATGCCCACTTTTGTAATGACTTGTCGCTAGAGATTCGACTACTCGTGGTTGCTTTTGTTGGATCACTGTTAGGTGCTATTGTTTGTAGGAAGTTGCGGAAGTAAACTTTTAGGTATCACTTACAGTTCGTGTTATGACTAAATTTGGTTTTGTATGATTTATATAATATTTTGAGTATGTTTAATCGCTTATTTGGTTATGCTATCCATATCATTGGTTTTGAAGGCGTTAATATTGTGTAGCCTTTCATGAGTGGTAAATTTTATATTGGGTATGGACACTTTATATATGTCAAGGCAACGGTTGTGTAATGGTCAAAAACGCTACATTCTTTCAAAAATAACCAAACAAATAGCAAATTGTAGGATGAGACGGTTTGTAGAGGCTATGTAGTTATTGAAAACCGTTCTCATGTCCAACTTTGTTTTATGCCTTATTAAAGAAGCAAAAAGAACCGTCAATCAACTCAATGCCATTTCAACTCTCACCATTTCCCAACTCCTCACCGTCTCTCAAGCGAAAATCCCCAGGATCAAAACTCACAAGTGTTCCTTCTTGATACTTTTCCAGCCAAATCCCATCGCCCTCAACATTTGAACCCCTTACCTTTTCTTAATTGTTTGCATGGCGACCCCAAACAAGAACCAGACAAACAAGAGTGAAGATACCAATAAAAAACTAGGTAAACGAAAGACACCGACAAACAAAATCTCACCGTCGTCGTTCCGGTTGATTCCCGAAACGCAGGAGGATGTCTTAGGAAAAGACGAAGACAATTTGGTACGTTTTTGAGGGTGTGATGTTATGTATGTCCCGGCCAATATTTAGGTATTTGATGAATGTTGAGTATTTGTTTGGTTATTAATGTGGGAATGTTCTTAGGGTTTCAAATAAGCTTTGACCGGATGTAATTCTATACCCAATAGCAAGTCGCCATAGATGTACAACTTACCTAATCACTGTTGTCAACCTTGCGTAAAACGTTTTCAACCTTTATCCACATGAAAAAAATATCCCGGAATATAAACTACAGATATTACTCCGTTAAACCATGAGAAACAGTAACCTTACTCAATAGTACTTGATGCCTCGTTTTAGCTTCAAATACGGCAGTTTCAATCAATGAAGAAGAGTAGGTTTTGTTATGTATGAAAGAAGAATGCCCAATTTTTCTGGAGAGGAAGATTCGAAAATGGAAGATATTTCATTTGTTGCAGGAAAAGGGCTATTTTGGAGGGAATTAAAAAATCATCATTGGTCTGCAAAGGGGTCACATCGACCGACTGCTTCATTCTGTAACTTTCTGCCCCGTGTACTTTCTTCATTTTCCAACAGTATCTCCATCAACCCAATTTGACGAATTAGGGGCTATTTTACAAATTTGAAAAAGGTGGGGGTTAGAATACATAGTGTTACATTGTATTGTTGGAGATTTGAGCTAAGTCTTCATTGTAACCGTTGAGCTTGTCCTGAGACAAGGTGCAATGAGTTGTTCACATGTGTGTCACTATGGTCCGGGTTGCGGGAGGCAAGCCAAGTGACCGGCACTAAGAACAACTAGTATTATAAGGGGAGTCGAATCAAAGCAAGGTGATTCACGACAAGGACAACTTGTGCTAGCTTTTAGAAGGCCGACGTTTGGGGCCTTTTAGCCACATTTTATCGGCACACCTTTGGTTCTTAGGCCTTATATTGGCTAAAGAATATGTGGTTAAAAACTGGGAGCAATCCAAGCTCAAATGCTTAGTGAATGTCAATGAAGCACCTAGTGAGCTTCTTAAGGAGCTACACTAGCTTGAGCTAAGATATTGAGTATTTGAGGATCTTGAAGCTTACCCTAGCTATATTAAAGTGAATGAAACTCATTGGAAGTATTTAGACCAAGAAAATAAGCTAGCTCTAAGCTAGCTCCGGGGAGCGGTTTTGGGCTCCCTATGTGGGCCTCGGGCTTTCTAGGGCTTCAAGGCCCATCTTCCAAGTAACTTCCAAGTAACTTCCATAACCGTTTTTAACCGCTTTTAACCGCTTTTAACTCCCCAAAACCGTGGCCCCCTATGCCTATAAAAGGGAGAGCCATTTGCACTTGATTCTACATTCGTTTTTGCAACAATAAAGCTTCTAGTTCCATTGTATTGACATTGGATAGGCCTTCTTATAAGCTTGTTTGCAAAACTCGAAAGACCAGTATAGTTCCTTTGTATTGACAAAGGATAGACATCCATCTTAGTTTGGTTTTGTATTGACAAAACCTAGGAATACCCTTTCTACAAAGTAAGACAAGTAAGTCTCTTACTTAGTCTTTGTAACGTGTAACGTTTTATCCCACTAAGGTATTTGGATATTCCCAGTGTAGGGGAGAATACACTTAGAAGGAAAATTCATTTATGAATGACTCATTACATTATCCAAGTCAATGGTTTTAACATATAACAACTGGTTTATAAGATGTGTAATTGAACTTAACTTCTATTAGAGTTTTGTCTACTCCTTTTTGGAGATTACAAACTCTTGCATGAGTTTTGTCTACTCCTTTGGAGACTACAAACTCTTGATTGAGTTTTGTCTACTCCTTTGTGGAGATTACAAACTCTTGGTTGAGTTTTGTCTACTCTTTTGGAGACTACAAACTCTTGATTGAGTTTTGTCTACTCCTTTGCGGAGATTACAAACTCTTGGTTGGGTTTTGTCTACTCCTTTGTGGAGATTACAAACCCTTGGTTAATAACTAGTTTTTAGTTCAAGATAATTATATTAATTTGTTTGGCAATTGGGAGAATCGTCTACTCACATAAGTGAGACTACGACCCTTTGATCTAAAACCGGACACCGAAAATCCAACAATCTTCTAAGTGTATTTATTGTTAATTGTTTTGTAGGATTGGATTGATCAATAATGAGTAAGACGTTAATGACAGAAATGACTTCTCGTTTTGGGAAGTTGGATAAGTTTGAGGGTGTAGACTTTAGGAGGTGGCAAAAGAAAATGCACTTCCTCTTGACTACACTAAAAGTGGCTTATGTACTCACTACACCTAGACCGGCCGAGCCAGTTGATGATATGGTGGAGGAGATAGAGGCTGTCCGACGAAGGAGCAAATGGGATAATGATGACTACATATGTCGTGGTCATATTCTCAATGGCATGAGTGATGCATTGTTTGATGTCTACCAAAGTGTAGAGTCATCAACATCAATGTGGGATCAACTAGAGTCTAAGTACATGACGGAGGATGCTTCATCTCGCAAATTCTTAGTCTCGGATTTTAACTCATATAAAATGGTGGACTCAAGGCCGGTAATGGAACAATACAATGAATTGCTCCGGATTCTTGGGAGGTTCACTCAACATGCCATGCATATGGATGAGGCCATTGCGGTTTCGTCTATAATGGATAAGCTCCCCCTTCGTGGAAGGACTTCCGCCATGTGCTAAAGCACAAGAAGGAAGAACTCACGTTGGTGGAACTTGGCTCTCACCTTCAAATTGAACAAGGCCTTAGGGCACAAGAAGGGGGACTCAAGAAGGAAGATAAAACTTCTACTTCCACGAGGCCAACATGATGGATGGCAAGGGCAAAAGGAAGAGGTTCAAAGGAAAGGACAAAGGCAAGGACAAGGGAAATAAGTCCAAGAAGTCCAAAAAGGATAATGTTGACAAGACATCAAAAGGTTCTTGTTGGAAGTGTGGCAAGACTGACCACTTCAAGCGGGATTGCAAGGTTAAGGACGATGGATCCAAGGGTGGAGGCCAAAGTGGCCAAAACCCATTAAACCAAGGTGACTCACTTATGAGTCTTGATTCTAACTTTGATATAAATTCTGATTTGAATTATGTGTCATTGACTTTTGAATGTTTGTCCATGCAGGATGATGACCTTGGATGGTGGGTGGACTCGGGTACAACAACTCATGTTTGCAAAGATCGGCGTTGGTTCAATACATACGCTGTTGCAAACGATGGAGCACTCATACATATGGGAAACGAGTCTACCACCCCCGTTCTAGGAAGATGACGGGTTGATCAGTACTTCACAAGTGGCAAGACTCTAGTCTTGTCAAATGTACTACATGCACCGGCCATTAGAAAGAATGTGGTTTCTGGTGGTGTACTCAATAGGCTTGGCTTCAAACAAGTCATAGAAGCCGACCGCTATGTATTATCTAGGAGAGGAACATTTGTAGGCTTTGGCCATTGAAACAATAATATGTTTCTTCTCTCTTTATGTAATAAACTTTTTAATAGTAATATAAACAAGAACAATTTGTTTACATTGTCTTCTTCTTCTTCTTCCAATTGTGATTTTGTTAAATGGCATGCACGACTTGAACATGTTTATTTTAAGCGTATGAATGACATGACTAAGGATGGTAGTTTACCTAAACTTGACTTGCCAAAAGACAAGTGTAAAACGTGCATGTTGACCAAGATAACAAGACTTCCATTTCCTAGAGTTGAAAGAGAACAATCAATGCTCAGCTTAGTCCACTCGGATCTAGGCGACTTGCACTCTACTCCTTCATTAGGAAAGAATAAGTATTATGTAACATTCATAGATGATTACTCTAGGTATTGTTACGTATATCTACTCTTTGCAAAGAGTGATGCCTTAGACAAATTCTATGTATTCAAGAATGAATCTGAGTTACAACAAGGTACCTTAATAAAAAGACTACGCACGGATCGTGGTGGTGAATTTATGGATAAGGAATATTTTGAGAGTGTCGGGATCATACATGAGACCACGGCACCTTACACACCACAATCAAATGGTATGGCCGAACGAAAGAACCGAGTGCTTAAAGAGATGGTCAATGCCATGTTATCTTACTCGGGTCTTAAGCATTCGTTTTAGGGTGAAGCTATGCTCACGGCAAACTACTTGCTTAATCGTGTTCCAAACAAAAGAAGCAAGAAGACTCCTTATGAACTATGGTTCAAAAGGAAGCCAAACCTACATTACTTACGAGTTTGGGGATGTCGAGCCATAGTAAGGCTCAATGACAACAAACGTAAAATTTTAGGTGAAAAAGGTGTTGAGTGTGTGTTCATTGGCTATGCAGAACACTCCAAAGCTTATAGGTTCTATGTGATAGAACCAAATGACTTCATCTCGGTTAATACCGTAATAGAGTCTAGGGATGCCATCTTTGATGAAGATCGCTTCACCTCGGCTCCTAGGCCTAGGGAAGTGATCAACATGACTTTAGATGAGGAACACCCAAACAAGCATCGTAAGATTCAAGATGAATCTTGGGAAGCGTCCCACGGGCTTGACTTGCCAAAGATTGCTCCTATGAACAATAATTTGTCCCAAAAATCAATTTTCCAAGTATTCTTGATTGAAGGGTCAAGGGATAATGAAATGGATCATCACTCTTACTTTCATATGGATGAGGATCCAAAGACATTTGGTGAGGCCATGAAGTCTCAAGATGTTGTTTTTTGGAAGGAAGCAATCCAAGAGGAGATGGACTCCATTATGGGCAATCATACATGGGAGTTAGCCATCCTTCAGGTTGCAAACCTTTGGGATGCAAATGGATCTTCAAGAGGAAGATGAAAGTTGACGGTTCCATTGACAAGTTTAAAGCACGCTTGGTCATCCAAGGCTTTAGACAAAGGGAAGGTGTCGATTACTTTGACACATATGCTCCGGTGGCTAGGATTACAACCATTAGGTTATTAATAGCTATGGCGGCTATACATAATCTAGTGATTCATCAAATGGATGTCAAGACAGCATTCCTTAATGGTGATCTAGATGAGGAAGTGTATATGAGACAACCTGAAGGGTTTGTTTTAAAAGGACAAGAGCACAAAGTATGTCGCTTGGTCAAATCCTTGTATGGACTAAAACAAACTCCAAAGCAATGACATCAAAAGTTTGATGATGTCGTATTGTCAAATGGATTTAAGATAAATCAAGCTGACAAGTGTGTCTATAGTAAGTTTGATCATACCGGTCAAGGTGTGATCATATGCTTATATGTTGATGACATGTTGATCTTTGGAACAAACCAAAGACAAGTAGATCTCACTAAGAATTTCTTGTCTACTAAGTTTTCTATGAAAGACTTAGGTGAGGCGGATGTGATTTTGGGCATAAGAATCAAACGTGATTCCAAAGGCTTAAGCCTCACACAATCACACTACATTGAGAAGATTGTCAAACGCTTTCAATGTGATAAAAGTACAATTGTTAGTACTCCTATGGACTCAAGTGAGAAGTTGATGCCCAACCAAGGATCAGTTGTCTCTCAACTTGAGTATGCACAAGTAATAGGATGTTGCATGTATGCAATGACTAGCACTAGGCCAGATATTGCTTTTGTTATTGGTAAATTGAGTAGATACACAAGTTGTCCTAGCTCACAACATTGGAAGGCAATAAGGCGTGTGCTTAGGTACCTCAAGGGGACCATGGGTTTTGGCATCTTGTACAGTAAGTATCCTTCAGTGATAGAAGGCTACTCGGATGCATCATGGATCACTAATCTAGATGATCACGCATCCACCACAGGATGGGTTTTCTTGTTAGGTGGTGGTGCCATTTCATGGGCTTCAAAGAAGCAAACGTGCATTACAACCTCGACCATGGAGTCCGAGTTTGTGGCACTTGCCGCTGCCGGCAAGGAAGCTGAATGGCTAAGAAATTTGGTTCTAGAAATTCCTCTATGGCCAAAACCGGTTTCTCCTATCTCGATTCATTGTGATAGTGCAACTACGTTGGCTAAAGCTTATAGCCAAACGTACAATGGGAAATCAAGACATCTTGGTGTGAGACATAGCTCGGTTAGAGAGCTCATAACTCACGGTATAATATCGGTCGATTTTGTGAGAACACACAATAATCTAGCCGATCACTTAACCAAGAGCTTGGCTAGGGACTTAGTTCAAAAGTCAGCCAAGGGGATGGGGTTAACGACCTAAATTGATAACGACTTGTCGTGGGACACCCAATTCGCCTATGGCTTGATGCCTTAGCCGAATTCAATGAGGAAAGCCCATTCCAAGAAGTTGTGAGCATAATATGTCCATCCAAGGTAATGCTCTATGCCTATATAATATGTATAGTTTGAAATATGTGATTTATTAACAACTCTTTTGAAAAATTGCAATTATAGATGCAAGATCAAAAGAGAGTTGGCTACGTGAACGTGAAGTGTCAAGGCTTCTTCAAGGGAGTAGATGGTCGACTCGCCTATATGTTCATTAAAGGATTAGGACACAATAGCCTTTAAATGTGTCATTTATTTGTAAAGGAAATGTAAATTTCGTGTATGTTGCCTTCATGTACTTAAACAAGTTAAGTGGTTCAATCCATTAGGACACCACAATTCTTTAGTGCAGAATGTGTAATTATACTAATTCAATAAATTCAATCGAAAGATATTTATGATTATGCGAGTATTTTGTTTGGATGTATGTCTATTAAAAGTTTTTTGACTTTGCTCAAATGGGGGAGGAATGTTGGAGATTTGGGCTAAGTCTTCATTGTAACCGTTGAGCTTGTCTTGAGACAAGGTGCAATGAGTTGTTCACATGTGTGTCACTATGGTCCGGGTTACGGGAGGCAAGTCAAGTGACCGGCACTAAGAACAACTAGTATTATAAGGGGAGTCGAATCAAAGCAAGGTGATTCACGACAAGGTCAACTTGTGCTAGCTTTTAGAAGGCCGACGTTTGGGGCCTTTTAGCCACATTTTATCGGCACACCTTTGGTTTTTAGGCCTTATATTGACTAAAGAATATGTGGTTAAAAACTGGGAGCAATCCAAGCTCAAATGCTTAGTGAATGTCAATGAAGCACCTAGTGAGCTTCTTAAGGAGCTACACTAGCTTGAGCTAAGATATTGAGTATTTGAGGATCTTGGAGCTTATCCTAGCTATATTAAAGTGAATGAAGCTCATTGGAAGTGTTTGGACCAAGAAAAATAAGCTAGCTCTAAGCTAGCTCCGGGGGGCGGTTTTGGGCTCCCTATGTGGGCCTCGGGCCTCGGGCTTTCTAGGGCTTCAAGGCCCATCTTCCAAGTAACTTCCAAGTAACTTCCATAACCATTTTTAACCGCTTTTAACTCCCCAAAACCGTGGCCCCCTATGCCTATAAAAGGGAGAGCCATTTGCACTTGATTCTACATTCGTTTTTGCAACAATAAAGCTTCTAGTTCCATTGTATTGACATTGGATAGGCCTTCGTATAAGCTTGTTTGCAAAACTCGAAAGACCGGTATAGTTCCTTTGTATTGACAAATGATAGGCATCCATCTTAGTTTGGTTTTGTATTGACAAAACCTAGGAATACCCTTTCTACAAAGTAAGACAAGTAAGTCTCTTACTTAGTCTTTGTAACGTGTAACGTTTTATCCACTAAGGTATTTGGATATTCCCGGTGTAGGGGAGAATACACTTAGAAGAAAAATTCATTTATGAATGACTCATTACATTATCCAAGTCAATGGTTTTAACATATAACAACCGGTTTATAAGACGTGTAATTGAACTTAACTTCTATTAAAGTTTTGTCTACTCCTTTTTGGAGATTACAAACTCTTGCATGAGTTTTGTCTACTCCTTTGGAGACTACAAACTCTTGATTGAGTTTTGTCTACTCCTTTGGAGACTACAAACTCTTGATTGAGTTTTGTCTACTCCTTTGCGGAGACTACAAACTCTTGGTTGGGTTTTGTCTACTCCTTTGTGGAGATTATAAACCCTTGGTTAATAACTAGTTTTTAGTTCAAGATAATTATATTAATTTGTTTGGCAATTGGGAGAACCGTCTACTCACATAAGTGAGACTACGGCCCTTTGATCTAAAACCGGACACCGAAAATCCAACATGTATTAGGGCCAATACACAAAAAACGCCGAAGATATTTAGTGTTATATGCTCGAAATTCTTCATATTCCACATAAGAAATCGACATGCATGAGAACATATAACATCGGTTAATCCTAAAATTTCTTCACTATGGTTATACATAAATAAAGGACATTGAGAGGAAGAAAATGCAAACCCGTGAGACAATTGTGATTGTCCTCGTGATATCCCTAGCTTCTCGGGATGAAATTTTTGCATGTGCGTTTGTAAAGTTCCGTAGCTGCCCTCCGCCCTCCACTTGTACAACTTTAAACAATAGTTGCATGAAACTTGACGATAATTGTTCACCGGCTCACCCTTTGGGTAATGCTTCATATAAATGTCGGATGTAAGCATTTTCAGATGAGGTACTTGTCCAAATGCCCCTTGTGATATTTCAGGCATTTAAGTTTCGCTTTCTTGGATGCTAGAGAATAATTGGGAAGGAATGTTGTCACTCTGGTTTCCCATTACGAGATTGAGAGATGACTTAGAGAAAGACAAGAAATTGTGAATTGTGAGAATATGAGATTGAGGGTAGTAGAGAGAGTTGAGAATGTAAAGATGGTGTGTGATAAAATGGAAGAGGGATTGCGTATTTATAGGAATTGGTTGGAATTTTTTTAACAAACATTTGTTTTTTAAAAAAGAAATAAATAAAATAATATACCCACTATGCAACGGCTACTAGTTGTTGCATATGTGGGCCCTGCCTAAACCTAAACCTAAACCTAAATCGGGGTTTGCTGGTTACCCTAAATTGCCGGTTTGAATAAATCGGTAGTTTGAGCCGGTTTAGGAACCGGTGGTTCGACAACTTTGCATAAACTGGACCCAAATCTAACGCTCTTCGCATGAGTAGTTAAGGTTTTCATCTAGGTTTCCAACTAGGCATATGAGTAATGAGTTGCATAGTAAATTACCAAATTATTAACCCCGTAGAATTACAGGTTTTCTACATTTGCCCATTTTCATCACAAGGTTACTTACCAATTCGCAATCCATTTAATTTCAGTACCCCGTGACCAGAAATGCAGCGCAAGATTCTTATCCATCCCGCCTTAAATTTTCATATGATGAATCAGTCTCACGGAAATCAAATACATATTCACTTACACCAGAAGAGAACCTTCCATCACAGTAATAGCTTTACCTTGAAGGAGTACCCTGTTGTTGTGCTCATCCAAGTGCAACTTCACAATTCCGCTCCTAGGAGATGCCTGCTCCAATCAACATATCTCATCATTTAGTACACTATTATCTTATGATAACACCAACAATCCGAAAATAAAAGCAGGAGAAATACCGCATAAGCAAGAAAATCACTCTTGCCCAGCTTTTTCGACCAGTAGTATGCTAAGGCACAATGTGCGCTCCCGCAAACAGGATCCTGGAGTACAGAACAGTCAATTGCTTCTACTCAACATTTTCCAATGTAAGATTGTGCAACAATAATATGCAGCTTCCATGTTCATCAGTAAGTTAAGAAATTGATAGATCTTTGGTTTCAGAGAGTATATCAGTATATCCTTCATGTCAAGAAGAGTGATCATAATGGTTGTGGATCTATATACAATGAACAAGAATCAGATATTGTTACCTCATTTATACCATATTTGGGTGCAAAGAACCTACTGATAAAGTCAAATTCGGATCCAGGTGAAGCAAGGCTCGTGACAATGATTCCCCTACCAGGGCATTTAGCAATTTTCTCCAATTGTGGTTGCAGATCAGAAACAGCGTCAGCGGAAGGTGAAACAACCTAGACGGTAAATCAATCACGAAACTACAGAAATCAATAAAGTTACTAGCAAATACCCTGTTCATAAGAATGGGAGCTTCGGATATACCAAAAGATCTTCAGTTGTAGTCCTTTTTACGTCCACCATGGAGGTATGATCTAGTGCTTCAGATATCAATAGCATATCAGTCGAGTTACAGTCCGTTGAAGTGGCAACAGGAAAATCTAATTCTATAAAGAACTGCTTCTCCACATAAAGATTCTTGCCATTCATGGCAACTGAGTTTTCTGATAAAGGCACTTTCTTAGCTGTTAGAATTCCAGAAAGAGTGGAAAACTCAATTATGTTTCCATTCACCAGTCCTGTTGTGAAACAGAAGTGGGAAGCAGCTAAGGTGGCATGACCACAAAGTTCGACCTGTAAATCCAGGCAAGTTTCACAAAAAAACAATCAATTTTGATAATACTACACTAATTAGATGTATAGTTCATACACATGTCATTGTTGTTCAAAGTGTTGTCAGTTCATGTATCATGAGATTATCTAAGAGCATACATAGAAGCAACATAAGGAGAGGTCATGCTCTTTTTAGAAGAATACCATAATTCAAATCGAAAAGCACCATAAGCAAATCAATTGCAGAAACATCAGAGCAATGGAAAGTGTAGGAGGACTAATAGACATACTTCAGCAACAGGAGTGAACCAGCGAAGATTAAACCTAGGTATAGAGGATGAATCCGATTCAGAAATTCTAGTCAGATAACAAGTTTCTGAGAGGTTGAATTCAGTAGCGACGGATTGAAGCCAGGTGTCATCTCTCTCTTCCTCCAACAAGCAAACCGCCGCCGGGTTTCCCTTGAACGGCGCGTCGGTGAACGCGTCAATCTGTCACAGTTGCCCGATTCAATCGGCCGGTGTTCAACAAAATCTCAATGGGCGATAATCTGAAAATTCAACACAGAAAGCAAGAGAGACTTACGACAGCATATTTGACAGGGCGGCTGAAGTTCGTCATTGTAGCAGATTGGAGATGTTGGTCTACTCCAATAGCAGATTGGGATTGAAATTAAATACCGAGTATCTCAGGGTAAGGCTTTCGTGAGCTTCTTGGCCTGGAAGTGAAGTCAAACTTTTTCACTGGTTTATATATATATTTTCAAGCTGACTCTAACTGTTAGCTTCCACAACTCCGCCTCCGATAAAATGCTAACGCACGATGTGCGCTGCCACAAACCGGATCCTGCAGTACCAAATAGTTAATTTGAGATCCAGGTGAAGTAAGTCTGGTAACAATGTCCACCACTGAGGCGTCACCTAGCCAGTGCTTCAGAAACCAATGAAATCTCGCGGATTATACTCCATTGTAGCACGTAGGGTCAACAGGAAAACCTAATTCGATAAGGATCCGTTGTTTCACTTCATCGTCCTGGCAATTCATGGCAGCTGTAACTTTCTGAGCTGTTAGAATTCCAGAGAGAGTGGAAAACTCAATTGTGGTTCCAACAGAATGCAAAGCGATCACTAGTACTTGAGTACACTTTGATGAAGACCTCGAATTCATAGACTACATGTTCTTGGTGTACTAAGCAATCAAGTCAAAATACCATGATGGAGCTATGAAACAAAGTAATCTAGAGCCGTTTAAATTACAATGTGAAGATTTACAGGATTTTTCTTGTCAGAAAAGTACAATATACAACAAACTTTGCAAGGGAAGAAGACAACAAATCGGAAGAGACCAAAGTGCTGTAGAGTCTAGCAGCTTAAGGTACAAATGTGAAGGTAATGCTAAATTCCTAATCCTAACAGCTTACAAATTTACAAGAATTTGGTTGTCAGGAAATACGTCAATTTACAAATAAGAATTTGCAAGTGAAGAAGACGACAAATCACAACTTCCTCAACAATGGTGAGTTTAATTAATATTCTCAGCCAAAGCCAATAATTGAGTTACCAAATCCCTTCCTTCGACATTCTGAGGAAGTGGGTGAGGGTTATGTTCGGAAGCTTCACAGACCCCGATTTCTTCCTCCTCTTAATACTCATCATCTTCACTGTCTTTGAACCCTCTGACTGCGTTTCTGTGACGGATGTCAAGTTGTAAAACTGTCATGAAACGACATATCAGTGTTAAAGTCAGTCTGGACAGATGCTTTGATTTGGAAGCAGAGATACTTACCTCGCACACACCATGAAGCAACAGACGGTGGAAAGGAACTTGGACATGAAGCACAAGAACCTCAGTATCTCCGTCCTCTTCTATGAATGCTCGTATAGATTTCTGAAAATTAGTGGTTTCTATCACATATCAATCAACATCAGTTGCTTGGCGTATGGTGACCAAGTATAGAGAATTGTCAAGAACAAGTTATATTAAGCAGTATCGTGTTTCCTCGTCTTACAATAATATTGATACTTGGCTCCTTGTCATATGTCCAACAATCAGTTGTATTATGGCATTAAATTAACAACTGCCTTGATCTTATCCAAGCTATGCAAATGACATGATATACAGGTCATGAGAACCTTATTTTAATAGGCAGTTGCACTCCTTAAATTCGTAATAACAGTGTGCTAGTCACACATTCAACTCAATCTAAATATTTGTGTAACTGTGTTACTTTCTAAGATACGAATCAAACGGGATCAACAGTTCAAAAACTCATAACCTTTCTTGGAAGCAGAAAAAATGCATGTTCAATGATTTAATTTTAAATGAAATGACATAATAAAGGAGGTAAGTGACTATCAGTGTTAAATTATAGTCTATTACCTCATAGCCCTCAATGAGATCTGAAAGAAAGGTTCGACGAAGAGCTTCTCTGGTCCTTGAGTCAATTCTATGCCATGCATTCAAGACCTCCTTTTTATCACTACTGATATTCGATTTTCTCTTTGATGATGAGTTTTTCGAGCCATTCAAAATGGTAGCCTAAGAGGAACAAACAATAACAATCTTGTTGGATATTGCAAAATATTAAATGGGATGAAGACAGATCAGAACAAGCGAAAGAAATAAGTAAATACCATGCCTGAAACCAAATCTCCAACAGACACCATGTAACAAAAATTACGATTGAATTCCCTCTCACTTGAAAAATACTTGCATGTGTCTTAAGTCATCCACATGATTTATTAATGCAATATTGAAAAGTATTCAGGACACTGATGATTGGTGGGACAGCTGTTGTCATATAACCAGTACTAAATCACTAGAGAAAGAATGACAAATAAATTGAACACCACATCATGTAAATTCCATGTATTATCTCAAAATTTAAAAATCATGAGATATTATCATTTTCGAGATAAACTCCATTATCTAGGGACATACAGAAAGTAAATTAGGGTGAAACAGATGATTTATGGTCAAGGTAAGCATAATACCTCTTTATCACTAGAAAAAGAATGACAAATGAATTAAATACCACATCGTGTAAATTCCATGTTTTATCTCAAAATTTAAAATTCATGAAATATTATCATTTTCGTGAAACAGATAATCTATGGTCAAGGTAAGGGGAACACCTCTTTATCCATGTCGATGTTTCGAAGTTTGTCCCACTCTACCACATTCGCCATATAAAATGGTGATGCCTGAGCAATATCACCTGTAAAAACCAATTACATGTCAATAATCATATCACGCGAGGAAGAGAACAACACGTCATGAATGTCTAATGACAGGATAACCTAAGAGCATATTTGGACAACCGTAGTGTTGTTCAATCAGAAAAGGTCGTGATTGTTTAGTGTCACAATGAGTAATGCAAGAAAATGATGTATCGGATAACCTAAGAACTGCTAAAATAGTAACCAGAAATCAGATCCATAGAATTAAATATAATGTTCAGGGTAAAAACAAAAGAAATAGTCACCAAAGGGAGGTGGGGAGAATAAACCCCTGATTTCTTCAGCATTAAGTCGAGGAACAAGCTCCATTAGTATCCGATCATTCAACAACCTACGTGTTCTCCGGTTGCTAACCTGCAAGTTTAAACTATGATCATCACAAATCTATGAAAGATAAAGCCTTGTTCAACCTTTACAGCTTACATCTCGTTTCCACTAAGAATATCACACTTGATGTATCTCCATGAATTTGTAATCAGTCAACAAAACCATATCTACTGAATACAACTGTGAATTGACACTTAATTAACATGAGCAAAAATGTGAGACATAAGAGCATCTTCATTGGAGGTACTAGTAGTTTCTTTAAATTATCCTTAGCCATTTTAAAATTGAAAATAAAAATGAATGTCAGACTTTTGCGAGAACCAAAAAAAATATTTGGAAAGAAGTTTCTAAATTAGGCGATGAAATCTGACATAATTCTTCCCTCATGTCCATATTACTTTTGGTTACTTAATTTTGAATGTGAGTCTAAATTAAATGTCCATCATCTATTGACCAATCAAATTTTATTTTTTTTAAGTTAAGAAAAATATATAAGTTAGATGTGTTTGGGTAGGAAAATGATTTTCTTAATGTTTATGTGGTAGAAAGAGAAATTTAAAATTGAAATTAGAAACTCGATGTGAGTATGAGGGTTGAAGATGCTCTAAATGGCATTCGAGTTAGCAACTAGGCTTGGCTTTGGAAAGTAATATCAATGGAAGTATTAGTTATGAAATTTCAATATTCATAAAGAATTTGCCTTTCCAAGATGACCAATTTATTGATACGGGGACTGGAATTCACACACCTAGGATAAATTTAGATGACACAACCATCTGATGTTGCACCTGACTTTCAAATTTACCTGACAACTGAATCAATTGTCTGAAGATTTTACTAAAAAAAATGTAAAATCTTGTATACAGTCTCCATCGGATCTGAAACATTAAGCTAAGCTAAGCTAAGGTAAGGGAAATTTTCTAAATTTTGAAGTTCTACTAAATGCAATTTTCCTCAACTGCAATGGTTTCAGATCCTATGGAGATGGATACATAGGATCTGAAACCGAATAAGCCTCTTATCACTATGTATGCAAGGAAAAGTTAAAACTGGTATGCAATGTGGTCAAACTTCGAGAATTCCCCAGGATCGGCCATTGGCAAGATAAAGTGATGAGAAGAGCCCAAGTCAAACCCTGATTGAAGCCTTCTATCTATATCTATGTATGTAGAGTTATAACAAACAACTCTATGTTGCCAAATGTTTGAGGAAAAACTAAGCTCTCAAAATAGTTTCATGTTCCAAGCATAAACTGTTCTTGAAAACAAGAATAACACCGAAAGTGGGACTTTGGGATAGCAAGTTTCCAACTCATAGATCACCATTCACCATGAATTCAATAGACAGGACATCAAATAGATACTAACAAACTCCATCGTGAATTAATATATTCATGTACAAAATCCCCAATCAAAGAGAGATGCATAGAGCAATACATCAATGAAAACTAAGCACAATTCTGTGTTCCTTACACGGATAACGAACAAGTTCATAAAGCTACGGCATTGCATTTAGCAAATTCAGACCATTCTAATCAAAACTAACAGCACACGTGAATTTTTATCATATACCAATACAATTTCCACATGAAGGGGGAAAAAATATCACATTGTACAGCTCCTGCTCAATTTCGCTCCAAACGGACCTGCAGAGTTCTTGGCTATAATCCTACTTGTCTGGTCAATGATTGTTTTAATCCTGATTGAATGATGTTTGTCCTACTTGAGAAGATGACCAAAATACAGAAGAAAAAAAACTACCTTCCAAGTCTCTAATCAAGTACTGAGATTATAACATCCTAATTCAATCATCCAAATTCAGATCCCCCAAAGAAGATTATTATCTGAAGAAAAATAGCCGTTTTAATTTAGCCTTTTTAAGCACGCAATTCCTCCTTAAGCTCTCCCGCAAATCCAGGCACAAAAAATCAATTTTGGATTAGACTGCATCAATCACCATCATGTTGCCATTGTAAGAAAAATAAAGCCAGAACCCCAAATTCACAACAAAAGAAATACAGGAGAAAATCGACAATGTAGCAACAGTTGATCATTACAATTTGTAATTTACCCTTGAAGTCAAGTTCTCAAGGAAATCGATCTTCCTTTCAATCAAAGACCCAATAGATTTCTCTGCTTCATCTGCAACCCAAACGCATGATTTGTAAAATTAGAAAAGAAAAAGCCAATAAAAGATCTTGAAAAGGATCAAGAGTTCTCAAAGATCGTTAGCGATGAACAGAAGATGGACAATTTGAAGAGGCATTACCTTTGTCAGACTCGAAAATGGAAGCGTAAAGAAGCACGTCTTTCTGGTTGTCGATGATATTCGACCCCATGATTCAGTAGGTCTCTTGTGTTCTTCCGCTAACACGAATTTGGATAATTGAGAAGAGTTGAAGCAAAGGGATAGGGAAAGCCAACGACTCTGGTGTCAGAAGGGAAAATGTATATATATATGAATCGATAAAATTGAAGTTTGAGGAGGTCGGAGAATTCGTGGGAACTTGGTAATTGCGTAAACGGAGATCTTCGTCCCAGTAACGTGTAGAATATGCCATTTTCTCTAAAACATATTCTTCTCTTTTTTGTTTCCCCTGGACAGCTCTCATATAACCACGATTTTCAAACTTTGTAGTTTCGTAAGGCTCGTTTTATCAAATAAGGAAATAAAATTGAGTTTTTTTTAGAAAAAGTTGTATGGTGACAATTTAGTCCCTAAATATTTGTTTATTTTTTAATTTATTAATTACAAAATTAATAAAACAATTTTTATTTTAAAATTTTTTCTAACCTTTTTGCTTTCGATCCTTTTTAGATTTTCGATCCATTTTTCTAAAGTAAATAATTTTGTAGTCAATTGTACACGACTATACGACTATGCGGTTAAAAATCAGAGAAAAAGTTTTGGGATTAGATTCCCAATTGCAAAACTCGTCATTTTTTGTTTGGTATTTTTTAGATTAGTTTTTTTGTTGGTGTTTTTCATATATGATTTTTCTTTTTCACTTGGTGCTCTATTTTTATTTGATCATAACATTGAGATAGAAAAATAACAGAAAATTTATATATATATTTTTTTATAATTATACAAATTAATATAAACTTTGTAAACTCATTATATTTTAAAACCAATTTCCTAAAGGCCTCTCTCATCTTGAATTCTCACTTTTTTTCTTTTATAATTATACAGATTAATATAAATCCTCACTTCTTTAACCTTACCCAAGACTTCTACGTAAGACAAGCACAAGCAGGCACTAGAATTGACTAAAATTGACCAGGAGCACCAACCTTAAAAAAAATTAACACACACAACAACAATCTAGCAAGGACTTCACAACGATTCAATCAAGGTCTATCTCTTTGTTTGAATACGAATAAAAAAATACAAACTTCATAAATGAAGCTGCAAGTTCACACAATATGTGAAAATAAATCAAATCTAATATATCTAACAATCTTCCCCACTAAGCCTATTTATAAGGAGATCAACTATGAAAACTAGGAAGGATATCTTCTTAAAGATAATCTTTAGGAAATATATCTGTAAAAGATATAAAAATAATAATCCCAAAAATAAAACAACCAACAATTACCTTAAGAATGTTTGAGAGAGTTAAGGTAATAAAATATAAAATATAGTCGCCAAAAATAAGATCGTTGGCCAGATCTTCAAGCGCGTGTCAGAGGCCAAATATCGGTGTCCTTTCTTGCCCCACGTGAAACATGTCACTGGTGGCTTCTTGTAGTTCGTCCGGATGTGCTCGTGACTTCCGTAGTTATAACACTGCCGCTCTCTACCTGGATCTTGGACTGTACTATGATAGTTAGGTCGTCCCAGAGTCTGCCATCGTCCATAACCAGACGCTCTTGTATCCCCACTGGTCTGGCCTGACCTCTGCCTCTTATATGGCCCACCGGACTAAAGAACTCTCTTAGAGTCTAGCTTGTCCCTCTCATATGTCGAGGTCCTATCCTGGTAGTCTAGGAGAGACTCACAACAAAATCCTTCCATATATGACTTAGTACTCTCCCTCAATCTCTTGGTGAAGAGAGATAAACGTGTTGATCATCAAGAGGTGCAGCCAGACCAAACAGTGTTAGCTCCTCTTGGAACTTCCTGATCTCCTCCGCAATAGGAACGTCCTCAAATCACGCCTCTAGAAAATTCTGCATTTTCTCCCTCCTCGGTGCGGCAAGGAAGAATCTCTCTTGGATGCGACTCCTCATCTACTAAAAACTCGTAACTCTACTACGGGCGGTCCTCCACTAGTATTGCATCTGCTCTTTGAACAAGGTTTGTACTAACTCCACCCGTCGATCCTCTAGAAAACGGACATACCCTAGTGTGGTCTCAACATGCCCTATCCAGTGATACACCTCTAACTCTATCTTCCCCTCGAATGGGGGTAGTCTCATGTGGTTGAAAGTCTTCAACCACGAGTTTGGTCTCGGTGCTCACGACTCAGTCCGAGCCATGTCAACATCAACTCCTCACTCAGGTAAGTTGGCACTTGAGTCACTCTTTGTGATACCTCGGCTGATATCGCCGGTACTGGTGGTGTTGGGGAAGGCCCCCCTGTCATAATAGCCTCCACCACTCGTTGGACATACTCGCGGTACTTAGTCGCTCCTATAGAGACACGACCTGACTTAGTCGACCGTGCTCTTTGTGCTCCAGACTTAGCAGCGGTCTCACTCCCGACCTAGGGAATCACACTCTCTACAACCTCTTCCACTCTAGCATCTGCCAAATTCGCTACTGGTGGATCTTCTCTAGGAACTTGACCCCGACCTCTCGCTAGTGGAGGTCTGCCTCCGCGGCCATATCCTCTAACAACAAGAGTCCTACCACCCCTACCCCGTTCAACTAGAGGAAGATGTGGGCGACCTCTTCCTCGACCCGCAAATGGTGTAGACTTATTACGTGCTATCTGCACGAGCTATAATAACTGAAGTTATCATCTATCTAACTAGTCAACATAAATTCAATTATAATGTAAGATACTAAGCATGCCGAGATCCACGGTGGTAATGGTGGTCATCCGTGCGTTTTATCCCATCCCGACTATGCATGTGGTTTGAAAACCAAAAGTTTCCTTGGAAAACTCAGACCCCTTTTTGGTTTTTGTTTATTTACTTATTCGACTCTTTAGAAGATTTTAAGTGTCATTGTTGTCAACCTAGAGCTCTGATACCATGTTGTAACACTCCAAATTCTCATAACTCGGGGAGCTATTGGTTAGGATCTCACAATGGGGCATGACCTTAGTTTTACAACAACTTTACTAGATCTTACAACAAGGCGCAAATAAGAAAACTGAATATCATAAAAACAAAGTTTTTAATGTTATGAATGTAACAAAAGACTAACGGTCAATAAAACATCTTAGAGACAAATTATCTAAGGACAACATCCAAAAGAAAGACAAACTAAATATTTAAACACTCAACCCATCCTACTGAGTATGGAAACCCGATTGACCACTACCTTCCGGATCACTCGACATCAACTCTAACCTGTGGCAAGTCTTACAACATAACGAAAAAATTAGGTAACTATCA
Source organism: Fagopyrum homotropicum (assembly GCA_033239125.1). Taxonomy (NCBI): domain Eukaryota; kingdom Viridiplantae; phylum Streptophyta; class Magnoliopsida; order Caryophyllales; family Polygonaceae; genus Fagopyrum; species Fagopyrum homotropicum. Next base: position 48,011,745 of record BSWB01000002.1, read on the forward strand.
AAATAGTAGTAGAATAATAAAAGAACAAACACACATAAAATTGGAATTAAACACTCAACATGCTGGCACACTGTTCCGGTTATTATCTTATATATATTAGTGATTCACTTCAAATCCGTTTTAAGGTTGTGGCACGAGACGTCTAAGACTCTCGCCTCTGTTTCTTTATCCAACAGGAGTGGTTCGGCGTACCTCCCTGTATATATGTAGTGGTTCAGTACCCTCCCCGTATACCATGTATGGCCTAGTCCCAGAGATCCTCCCAGTCTCCCTTGGGCTACTGAGCAACTGGTTCCACCCTCGTTACTTATGGGCCAAGATATAAGTAGGTTGTACTTAAATCATTAACATACTTATAAATATATAAGTCAAACACCAATATCATCATTCATACTAACATCCATAAGCTAGCTAAGTAATCCTTAAGGACTTACCTGAATTGAGTCACAACTCTTGATAACTCAAAAACTCGATCTCAACGTAAAAACTCAATTGCTCGGTATAAAAGGAAAGTGGGTTAATAATATGTCCCAACCTCTTAGAAGTTTCCAACTTCTAAAATACTAAAGGTTATCTTAAAGGAATTTACCATTTTACCCTTATAAGAGTAAAAAGACGATTTTACCCATGGATCTCAAGACCCTAGAAATATTCCTATAATACTTCCAAACTATCCTTTGGAACTCAAAACCATAATCCAACACTCACAAGAAAGTTTTACTAAGTTGGATGATTTTTTGAACTTCTTAACCTTCATGAAACTTAACTAAGGTCTCACTTTGCCGTAACACATAACACTTAAATAAAAATCTAAAAATTCTAAAGAAAAAAACTAAACCTTCTATGCTATGCACCCTACTCATAAGACCAAAGAAATCACAAAAATAATCGACTACAACTCTTACACAAAACTCCCAAGCTAACTCCCAAGCACAAAAATTCCTATACTTAGTCAAAGTTCTTCATTTATGCCAAACTACATCTCTAGTCTACTTTGGGACGTCATAAGTCTAGATACAACCGTTGGATCTACAACATATTAAAAATTGAATGGTGAATTATTATTCTAAGGCATCGAAAGAACAACGCTAAGTTGACTGTTCAACAACAGAATCTGGAAACTAAAAACAAAAATTGTAACTGGTTTGAGGTTCGAGTCTCACTACCGGCTTTTTGGATTCCAAACCTACTCACACGTCCAAGTAATGACTCCCTCCAGGAGCTACTAGATGTCTCGACTCTGGTACTCAAAGAGATCTACAAATCTACACAGTGAAGATTATCTATCGGTTCAACCCCTTCCCCTTCTTGTATATATGTCGATCAAAAGCAAGAAGGAAAGGGTGGCTTACTCTCTATTTGCAAGCCTCAACCAAGGGTGGTGGTGACAGGAACAGAAGCTTGGCCGACGTGTAACAGTAGTAGCGAGGTATCTCGGCTTGTTGGTCGTGGTATGAGTCCAATCCTCCTTGTGACATCAACAACCGCAATGCAACAAAATCATAGAAGGTGTAAGTATCTATGTACTGACTTGTAGACGGCTAGGGAAGGAGAGTGTCGATCTTACCTGGTAGATATTATCCCCTAGGAGAACGGAGTGCAGACTGGAAGCAAGGTGGTTATGGTATCGTCGGGCAAAAGAGGGCCTTTTCTACTTCTTCCACGTTTAATGTAGGGTTCTTCGTTCTAAGATCGATCTCCAGAAGTATGGCAGGAAGGTGTTGTTGCGTGGATTAGGGAGGAGATATGTTTAGGGGGATAGGGTCAAATGAATCGGGACATGAATGTGTAAGAGATGAAATCAGCGACAAGGTCATGATCTGCTCATTAAAAGAAGGGGATCAAAGGAGAAGAAAGATAGGGAGATGGTTTAGTAGATGTCGTTGTTGTTGATCATCTAAGGTAAGTGTGTCTTTTGTGTATGCCCGGAAGGGAAGCGGCTGCAAATGGGTTATTCACTTGCCTTCTGGAGGTTCTGGGCGGGGAAAGAAGATCGAAGATAATGTAAAAGGAGGGAGAAGATCTTGTCTGAAAAGGAAGGAATTAAGCATGTTGACGTGCTTCCAACGGGATATGAAGACTTGTTCCTCACCATCCGCCTAGTTGGCGTGCCCAAGTTAAGGAAACCAAGGCTGGTTGGGTTGGTATGGAATCAGGCTAACAAGGAAATCCAAAGTCCCGGTTGGGTGGCTTGATGGCCCAACTCTTCCAAAGTTTGTAAGATGAAGAAGAAAAAATAAAGGTGGTAAAAGGGTATTTTATGCGAATATAATCTCACATAAAATAAAAAATGTAACAGTCAAAAATCGAAGATGACCTAATCGAGAATTTTAAGGAATTAAATCCGTTATAACACGAGATACCTCTCGAGGTAACCTGCTCCAAGATGATATTACACCCCGATGTCATTTGGAGTATTTGGGAGCTTCAATTAATAAAAATGCAGTTGAGAGAAATGATCACGACATCGGACATATCCTAGATATGAAAAAACATAAAAAGGCAAAACGGCCAAAAGAGTCGCTATTTCGTTTCTTAGCGGCTAAGAAAGACGGCTTAGGAATACGCGTTTTTCGAGACAATTGCGGAATAATTATCCATACAATATTCCAGATTTATTATTCCAATTTCGAGAAGTTTGGAGAAGGGGGCTTAAACCGCTTTCGGATCTGTGAAAGGATAATTATCGACTCCGCTAAAGGATAATTATCTTCTTCGCTATAAATAGCGTAATTAACGTTTATTAATTCATTTTCTTTCACGTTTTCTCGTAAAAGCTCTGATTTCTCTCAACCTTCAAACTCAGATCTACTCTTCGTTTCTAATCCAATTTCAAATCCGTTTTAGTTTTTGGATTCCTCTCTTCATTCTCTTCATTTTGGTACCGAGTTTCTACATTTCCGAGCAAGGGAAGGCCTGGTCGAGCATATGTGACACTAGGGAGGTTCCATCGCTAAGATTCCGGTGAATTTGATGGTGTCCGAGCGTAGCCTGCATCGTTGTGATTCCGAGTCTTCTTTCGGATCGTCAATCGGGTTAGTAACGAATAAGTTATGAATTTATTCATTTTCCGTATTGCGATTTGGCCTAAATTGACCTTAGGCTTGCCAAAATGGATAATTGGAAATTTCATTATGCTCGTTACTTTATTCTGGTGATTATGAGATGTTTGTTTGTTGAGATTTGATGACAGGTGGGTTCAAAAATTGTCTGCGGGCAAAACGTTATTCTGGCAAAATTTAATTAATTAATTGAAGGTTAAATTAAGTAAATTGGGATTATAGAGGAGGATATAAGTTAATTAAATTCAAAGGAATGAATTTAATTGGTGTTTGAATCGAGAAGTTTAATACGAGGAATATAATATTCTCCGCAGGTGTTGTTGAAGGTTTTGGTTAACTATAGCTTAGTTCTTTGTGAGCGTATCCAAGCACGATAAAGGAGGATAGTCCGAGTGGGAAACAGACTCAATAGTTGGTTTGCGAGGTTTTATTTTTCTTACCTGCGAGGTAAGTGTATATGAATTACACTTGCTTAATATATGTTATGTATTTAATATGCCATGATTTTATGCATTCTTGAGTGTATATATCTGTTTGTTATGATTTTATGCATGCTTATATTTATATGAGTGGAATGATGATGATGACTTGATATGATTTATGAATGCATGCATGAGGTACATGAGATGATAATGGAAAGAATATGATGGAAGAATATGATGAAAGCATGAAATTGAGTTATGATATGGAAGTGATAATATAGGATGGTAATTGATTAATTAGCCCAACTGGGTCCCGCACGGGTTTCCGGAGGACGAGGTCGCTACCTGATCTACAGGGGGCCTCAGAGGTCACTACCTGATCTACAGGAGCCTCAAGATGAGAAAAATAGTCCAAGATCGCAACCTGATCTACAGGGGGTCTTAGGACAAGATAGCCGAGGTCGCTACCTGATCTATAGGGGGCCTAAGACGTTATCGGGTTGGCCAACCGAAAGAAAAAAAATAAAGAAAGAAAGAAAAGAAATACGAAAGCACATGAGAAAATATATCGTACGATCAGTTGGGGCTAGTTAGTTAATTTTCACCTATGCATCGATGCGATCGAGTCTAGCATGTTATATGTTATATGTTATGTTATGATTATTTATATGTGATGAGATGATATGAGATGTTTATATGAGATGATATGTGATGTGTGATAACATGCTTGAATGTTTATATGAAATGTGATATGAATGGTTGTGGAATTATATGTGAATGTGGATATGTGTGCATTGATCGACTTTGGAATGTAAGAAAGGGTATAGAGTGTTCTTTGGGAATGGGATATTAGATACTTATTGAGCGTGTGGCTCATTGTTGTTATATCCACATTTTTTTCCAGCTACTCAGACTCGGCCTTATCAAGGCAAGGACGTTGGACCCAACACCTAGATTTGAGATCATATCAGGTGGGCTGTTATGGGATGCTACCGCCTAGGATGTTTTGTGTGGTTTTAAACAGTTGTGTTTTGTTAAACAAGGTTTTATGACGTATGTTAGTATGTATATATGTTGTGAATATGGTTGTAAGATAAAGTTTTAAAAATTTACGTTTTCTGTTTTTCCGCTTTTCCGCTTATTGCTTTAAACAGGGTTAATTAACTGGTAATAAACTAGAAATGAATTAGTTGTCACATTTGGTTGGTATCAGAGAAGGGATATGATTCCTTGGCTTGGGTGTGGGAAGTTTTCTGAAAATTATGCTTTGATTTTCTTTTAGATGGCGGAGCACAGCCATGAAGGGTCCACAAAGTCTGTAGGGGGTGACCAGGAGCACCGGGATAGGGTGCCAGTTCATGTAGTACCACCACCCCCAAGTATAGCAGGCATATTAGAGCTTGTGGCTTATTTGAGAGAGGTCATACCACCACAACCGCAACCACAGCCAACACCTTAACATGGTATTATTCCTGTTGAGATAGACAAGAACTTTGAGAAGATTCGCCGGCAGGGGGCGAAACCATTCGATGGGACTACGGATCCCTTAGTTGCAGAGGAGTGGTTGAGGGATACAAAGCCTATTCTTGATAGGATTATATGCCCTACTGAGAGGAGGGTTCAGTACGCTGTGTCATTGCTTGTGGGAGCAGCGAGAGATTGGTGGGACACAGTTCCACACGGTCGGGATGTACCCCCACTCCTGACTTGGGAAGACTTCCTTAGGGAGTTTGCAGAGAGATATACTCCACCTGCCTATACAGAGAAGAAGAAGATTGAGTTCATGGAACTCAAGCAGGGAGGCATGTCCATTGCCGACTACGAGGTACAATTCACTAGATTATCTCGATATGCTCCTGAGGAGGTTGATACTGATATTAAGAAGAGAAACAAATTTGAAAGAGGGCTGAATTTGGAGATTAGGAAGAAGTTTGCTACTTGGCCTTTGTCTCATTCTCTCCTCATTGATTCCGCCACTTGAGCGGAGGAGATGGTCTTGGAGAAGAAGGCTTTGACACGAAAGAGACAGAAGACCGGGCAGAGTAGTAGTGCACCACCATCTGGCTCGCGATCTTTTGTACCCAGAAATTACAATGGATCACCTAGGGGACAAAGAGGTGGTTATCAAGGATATCGAGGTTCATGGAGTGGAGGCAGTAGATCAAGTGCTCCAGCTCCTACCACATCAGCTTCAGGATCCTATCGTCCACCGATTATATGTTATGTGTGCCACCAGCTTGGGCACATAGCCCGAGAGTGTCAGAATAGGTCTGAATTACCGACACCGGGTACAACTAGTAGCGTTGGAGACAATGCTCAGAGAGGTTCTGGTTCAGGTCGAGGTAGAGGTAGAGGTTATGGCCGAGGTGGATATTCCCAACAGACATCTTCCAGACCACCTGCACCACAGCCTCAGGGTCGGGCACAACCTCGAGTATATGCTTTGGTTGGCGAGGATGCAATTAAGACTACATACGTCATTACCGGTAGGATTCTTGTCTCTGGCTTGTTAGCTTATGTTTTGATTGATCCTTGATCTACATGCTCTTTTGTATCTGAGTCTTTTGCTTTAAGATTGGGAAGGGTAGCTGAATCCTTAGGTTATATCATTAGAGTCTCGATGCCAGCGGGGGAGACCTTGACTGTTGATATGTGTGTGAGATCTTTCCCCATAGTTATAGCTGACCGAGAATTTGTAGCTGACCTTATACCGTTATCTCTGAGAGAGTTTGATGTGATATTGGGTATGGATTGGTTATCCACCCACAGAGCCTTGATAGATTGTTATGCGAAGGAAGTAATCAGGGAGATAGAGGGGTTGAGGGAAGTGATTTTCACTTGTGAGAGGAATGTTATTCCTACTTGCCTCATATCTGCAGTAACAGCTTTTAGATTACTTCGGGAAGGGTGTCAGGCTTATCTGGCTAGTGTGTCAGATTCTGCCATTGTTAGCCCCGGAGTATCTGAGGTGGATGTTGTCAGAGAATTTCCTGAAGTTTTCCTTGATGATTTACCTGGTTTACCTCCGAGTAGAGAGGTAGACTTCGAGATTGAGACATTACCAGGTGCAGCACCGATATCGATTGCTCCTTACAGGATGGCTCTGCTAGAGCTAAAGGAGTTAAAGAAACAGCTAGAAGAGTTGCTCGAGAAGGGTTTTATACGCCCGAGTATTTCTCCTTGGGGTGCACCAGTGCTTTTTGTGAAGAAGAAAGACGGTAGTTTACGATTGTGCATAGACTACCATCACCTGAACAAAATCACAATCAAGAACAAGTATCCCTTACCGAGGATAGAGGACTTGCTTGATCAGTTAAGGGGTGCTACAGTGTTTTCAAAGATTGACCTTCGATCGGGATACTGGTAGTTGAGGATAGCAGAAAATTCAATACCGAAGACAACTTTTCGTACTCGGTATGGACACTATGAGTTTACAGTTATGCCTTTTGGGTTGACGAATGCACATGCAACATTCATGGCGCTGATGAACTCGATCTTCCAACCTTATCTAGATCAGTTCGTCGTGGTCTTCATTGATGATATCTTGATATATTCCCGAGATGCAAATACTCATAGAGAACATCTGAGACGTATCTTAGGGATTCTGAGGGAGAGACAATTGTACTTCGGGACGAAATTTCTTAAAGTGGAAGATATTTGTAACAGTCAAAAATCGAAGATGACCTAATCGAGAATTTTAAGGAATTAAATCCGTTATAACACGAGATACCTCTCGAGGTAACCTACTCCCAGATGATATTACACCCCGGTGTTATTTGGAGCATTTGGGAGCTTCAATTAATAAAAATGCAGTTGAGAGAAATGATCAGGACATTGGACATGCCCTAGATATGAAAAAACATAAAAAGGCAAAACGGCCAAAAGAGTCGCTATTTCGTTTCTTAGCGGCTAAGAAAGACGGCTTAGGAATACGCGTTTTTCGAGACAATTGCGGAATAATTATTCATACAATATTCCAGATTTATTATTCCAATTTCGAGAGGTTATGAGAAGGGGGCTTAAACCGCTTTCGGATCTTTGAAAGGATAATTATCGACTCCACTAAAGGATAATTATCGACTCCGCTAAAGGATAATTATCGTCTTCGCTATAAATAGCGTAAATAACGTTTATTAATTCATTTTCTTTCACGTTTCCTCGTAAAAGGTCTGATTTCTCTCAACCTTCAAACTCAGATCTACTCTTCGTTTCTAATCCGATTTCAAATCCGTTTTAGTTTTTCGATTCGTCTCTTCATTCTCTTCATTTTGGTACCGAGTTTCTACATTTCTGAGCAAGGGAAGGCCTGGTCGAGCATATGTGATACTAGGGATGTTCCGTCGCTCATATTTCGGTGAATTTGATGGTGTCCGAGCGTAGCCTGCGTCGTTGTGATTCCGAATCTTCTTTCGGATCGTCAATCGGGTTAGTAACGAATAAATTATGAATTTATTCGTTTTTCGTATTGTGATTTGGCCTAAGTTGACCTTAGGCTTGCCAAAATGGATAATTGGAAATTCCATTATGCTCGTTACTTTATTCTAGTGATTATGGGCTGTTTGTTTGTTGAGATTTGATGACAGGTGGGTTTAGAAATTGTCTGCGGGAAAACGTTATTCTGGCGAAATTTAATTAATTAATTGAAGGTTAAATTAAGTAAATTGGGATTATAGAGGAGGATATAAGTTAATTAAATTCAAAGGAATGAATTTAATTGGTGTTTGAATCGAGAAGTTTAATACGAGGAATATGATATTCTCCGCAGGTGTTGTTGAAGGTTTTGGTTAACTATAGCTTAGTTCTTTGTGAGCGTATCCAAGCACGATAAAGGAGGATAGTCCGAGTGGGAAACGGACTCAATAGTTGGTTTGCGAGGTTTTATTTTTTCTTACCTACGAGGTAAGTGTATATGAATTACACTTGCTTAATATATGTTATGTATTTAATATGCCATGATTTTATGCATTCTTGAGTGTATATATATGTTTGTTATGATTTTATGCATGCTTATATATATATGAGTGGAATGATGATGATGACTTGATATGATTTATGAATGCATGCATGAGGTACATGAGATGATAATACCTCATGAGATGATAATGGAAAGAATATGATGGAAGCATGAAATTGAGTTATGATATGGAAGTGATAATATAGGATGATAATTGATTTATTAGCCCAACTGGGTCCCGCACGGGTTTTCAGGGGACGAGGTCGCTACCTGATCTACAGGGGCCTCAAGATGAGAAAAATAGTCCAAGATCGCAACCTGATCTACAGGGGGTCTTAGGACAAGATGGTCGAGGTCGCTACCTTATCTACAGGGGCTCGAACATGCGTCGTCGTATGGAGGAGACCGAGCCAGTGGATCTGTCTCATACAGAACGGCCTCCAGTCCAAGATGAGACCGAACCACCGGTATTAGTGACTAATCCTGATCCCGAGTATGTAGTACAGGATGAGACCGAGTCTGATGATGATGAGCACCTTGTGACACCAACAACACCTGCTCCTGTCGCTCATGTTTCTCCTTCTTTTGTTGCTCGTGTATCTCCTGCTTCTCATGCATCTCCTGCTCATGTTTCTCCAGCTTCTCATCCTCATGTTTCTACTGCTTTTGCTGCTCCTTCAACTGGTCCTTCTCACCGTCTACCGACCGATCCTTCTTCATTTGGTCCAGTGGGTGATGATATGCCCGATGATGTCGATGATCATGTCGACTTTGGTGCTCCACCCATTCTCGATCTTTTACTATCTTATCACAGTCATAGGGCTACTCGCATATGGATGCTTGAGGTACGTTTTTCGAAATATAAACGATTATCAATAACATTTTATATTTAGTTTTACTTTAACTAATATTATGTTTTTGACATACAAAGGTGGAGACGAAGACGATGAAGGTGCATAGGCGGAATCTCAGTCTCTCATGGTTATGTATTTGGCGACGAGATACCACAGATCCCGACTCTTGGTTTTGGTTGGGACGTCGCAGTCGTCTTACAGATTTTGAGGATTCAACTTTAGTGGCGTCGATCATGCTCTCATTCAGGCATTCGTTGAGCGATGACACCTAGACACCAGTAGTTTTCTCCTACCATGGGGAGAGATGAATATCACACTCCATGGCGTATGTGTTATTGTGGGTTTGCCTATTGATGGTGAGATTTTATGTACGTCCGGCACCATTCAGTCGCGGAGAGATTGGCTTTAGACGACGTTTGGTTTTGATGGAGATCAGATGTTGCGTTGTAAATCCTTTATTTTTGTTGATCTTGTGAAGACGACTATAGATAAGATGCTTCTTAGTCCACGTACTCTGGCCGCCTCTTTGGCATCTGCCTACCTCCTCCTACTTATTGGGTCGGTATTGTTTGTAGACAAGACAACCAACAAGATGGCTTATTGGTTGATTGATTTGGTTCGAGACCATGAGCAGACAGGCACATATGCATGGGGGCACGACACCCTCACCTACCTCTACCGGACTTTGGACATCGCTTCTAGGAAGAGTGTTGCCGGTATGGCAGGATGCACTGCCTTATTGCAGGTTTGTTTGATTTAGATAATGTTATATCACATTTAATTTTTTAAGTAATGTTAATTGTTTACTTTGTCACATGCATCAGTTTTTAATTTACGCTCACTTTCCCTCGTTTTGACCTTCCGGTTCGGAGGACGTACGTAGGCACGATCATCGGAGATGGGGAGATAGACTTGCTGTACTACGGACACCGATGTGTACCGTACAACGCATTCAGTCTTTCCGGTTGCAGTTGGATCAGATGAGGGTTGAGGACGTACACTTCATGCATTACGGCGACGTTCATCTAGACTTCACGGGGGAGTATGCTATTTCTAGATACAGAGGCATCTTACGGATTGCAGACATAGAGGAGCCGTATATGCCGGACTATTGTCTTCGACAGTTCAGGTTCATAAATATTATACCCCTGTCGCCACTGAATCCTACTACAAAGCTTCTGCCTTCACACGGACGTGGGTACAAGCGTCATTTTTATCCTCCAGATAATACATGGGCGAGTAGACATCTCGAGAGTAGCCGTGTATCTTTTGAGGGGTTGACACATGCTTCGTCCCCATGGCTGGTGTCAGATGATTACATGACGTGGTTTGCTGCACGTGGTCATCCATATATGTTACTGACCTCTATGGCGCAACAGGTTCTTGTTGATCGGCCTCCCCCAATCCCCGTATATGATACACGGGTAAGTATTATCTCTTAAAATAATTTCTCTTAAATCTTTCGTTGTTACTCATAACATGTTGTGTTATTTGATAGCGATTGCGTATACTTGTGGACCGTCTTAGAGACATTTTGGACAGTTATGATATCTCATCCGAGATCTCATCTATGATAGCCAAGGCTGTGGACGAGACAATTGGGATCTAGCCTCCTATTGCTCATTCCCAAGTCCGTGTCTCACAACAACAACATCAATAGACTACACTTTAGATTAAACATTTAGATTGTACTTTTAAACATTTTGAGTAGTTTATGTAACCCTTTTGGTTAAGTATTTTAAATTACACTTTTGGTTGTTTTGGATATTTGAAATTATGTTGGTTACTTTTGAACTATTTACGTAATTTGGATACTTGAAATTAATTTTAGATCCGTCTTCAATGTGTATACTTAGATACATACATATAAAGAAATGCTCGTGGTGTTTGCGACTTTAAAAAAAATTAAATCTCTAAAAATAAAATAAAAAACTTTTTAAAAAATGAAGAATAAAAAATAATTCACTACATTAATTAAAAATGTCAGGAATAGTTTCGCTTGTAAGGGGGTTCTCAACTCGACGTGCATCATCATAAGCTTTCATCCGTGCTCTAAAGGGCTCATCCCATCCATTGACACTAGAATCGTGAAAGTGTCTCCATGCAGTTGATAAAGGTGGCAACGGTGAATTATCTTGTAACCATACCTAAAATCATGTATTTACAAACGGATTTAGTGAGAGACAATTTATACTATAACAAATAAAAAATTATATGCGTGGAATTTTCATGAAAAAACGCTACGTAATGTGTCATGCCTCCAACCCATGCTATAGTACGAATCTTTGTAGGTGGACCCTATCCTTCGACAAATTTGAAAACTGGTAAGCATGTATGTGACCGCGGGCCAAGCTGAACCAAGACAATTCGGTAATAAGTGGTGGCTGCTAACCCGATCAGTGGCATGTCCATCTAGTGACTCGAGGAGCAAGGACCGGGTCTATTGTAGTTTACATTCTCAATAATATCATCGATGTTGTTCGTGCAATTGATTTGTGAATTTGACGATTGGTAAAATATACTATCAAAAAATATATAATTGAAATGTGTGGTTTCGTGGTGTATAGAATAATTACCGTTGAATATATTGTTTGTAGGAACCGTAACTCCATCGTCATCTCTAGTCTGACGGTCAAATAGTAGTCATCCTCTACATAGTCCAAAATCAAAGCAATGGATCGATAACCACAATGACCGTCTCCAAGCTCATCCTGCGAAGCTTGTATATATGGAAACATGAACTTATGCATCTCACCGGTCTCCATTTATAATATGAATTATGTCCTTGACCTCGACTCGCTTGCGCTTTGTAACCGCGCTTACTACGTGTAGTATTAACTCTGCCTTTTTCAAACGCACTAGGCTCTCTTTGTTGATGGGTTAGGCAGTCTTCCCTTTGTTTTGACCACAACAGGCTCTTTCATGGTGGTTGATCCGGGACTCACAATGTCCTTGTATGCAGTTGCCATACGCTCATATGTGTCATCATCCAACAATCGTGCATCCATTTTTTCCCTAAACTTATTAAGTGTAATAACGTTGGGATCTATGTGAACTACCTTGACATCGTCGTCTTCAATCTCATCTTGACTTCATGAAACAACCTTCCAAAATGAATGAATATGATCCAAACTAATCGGTCTCCGTTTTGAGGTGGCAACACTAAAGTCATGGACACATGTCACCCCGTAAGCATGCCTCCAATATTTGTCCCTACATATCCCGTCATCGTGGATGGTCAAGGCCTTGTTGTGGTTTTTCAGAAGAAGCATGAAACATTCATTGGTGACATTATTGCGGAGCTGATCAAATATTGGGATTCTGACGCTCAACCGTATCCTTTCCCGTGAACTTTCAAGCGACCTCTTTATCTTTCGAATATGATCATTGACTATTAAGTCAATATTGTCGACCATGGATTGGAAGCCTCCAATGCTCGTTCCCAAGATAGACTTCAACAGGCCGTGTGCTGACTCATACCTTAAAAAATGTAATAATATATCATTACAATTGCAAAAAAATGTGGAAGTGGTAAACAAATAAATACAAGTTTGTGTCTTACACGTTTGATGTCCGCATTTCAAAATGGCGATACAAGTCGCACCAAGCTCGTATAATTGCCTCTTTGTAGTCTTTGAACCATGTATTCTTGAGGTATTCCATCAACCTAGGATGCGATTGCCAATGCACCTTCATTTCCGCCAACCTTCGCTCGTAAGAACCACTAGACCTTGACTCAAACAAATCATGATAATTAGATGTGAACACCGCTTGCGTTTCCTTTGACCTCAGAATTGACCACGAACGTTGATCGATGTTGGTCTTTATATGTCATACACATAACATATGTCTCACATCTGGGAACACAATACCTAAGGCCTTAATAAGACCTAATTCTCGATCAGTAACGATCACCTCAGGTATGTTGTTGCCACACACATGTCGTAATCTACCCAAGGCCCACTCATAGTGATCGTTAGTCTCTTGTTCTATAAAAACAAATGCAACTGCAAACGTCTTCTTCGTGCTCGTTATTTCGACAATCTCCAACAATGACATTTTGTACCTATCAATCATCAAAAGAAAAAAAATTTAAAATGAAATAGATGAAGGGAGATGATATGTACAATATATCAAATGTCATAACGCGAACAACAAATCGAAAAGTAGTACTAACTGATTGGTCTTGTAAGTCGTGTCCATGACGATTACTTATGGAAACCGGCTCAATAGATGTATGGAGTTCGGGTGCATGAAGAATATGTCGTAGATTGTGTCTGAATTCGGTGTTCGTCTGGTACTAACGTAGTGCTTGTTGGATTGACCCTCTTCCTTTAGCATATTCCATCTTTATCTTCATTTCCGTGTTGTATATTTGCCGAATGGAGGTAACGATGTTCGGGTCATCCAGCTGCAATGATGTTAATATGTTTCTCGGTTTAATTCCAGCGGCCATTTCACGCTCCACCTTGTGCAGGTGTTAACCGACCGGCATAAGCATGCCCCTCTAAGTCCTCGGGAAGTGGGTGGTTGTGGACTCCGCATATGACCCTCACAGTCCATTTTTATCATTTTCTTGTGTCACCTCGAGTTTAAACTTACACCCGTGTTTCTTTGACCTCGTGTCTCGACTGCTTGAACCCACAAACTTGGATCCACATCTTTATTCTTCCTCGTTTGTCCATATCTTTCACACGCCAATCGAATTGAACGAAATCCAACGTTGTTAGACCACGATCTATTGGTGACCAACACCATATTTTTCGTTCGTCCCATAAACCGAGCCCATCCTAGTAAAGTTTGTAGGTCATGGAAGAATCCGTGAATCTGAAATATGGACGAATAGTTTGTGCCAACACGACGCGGATGATCCGGTTGCCCCTACAAGTTCATTATTAACGTAAACACGCATAATAAATATTAAGAAAGGCATAAACAAAATATAAAGAAAGATTTTGGCCTACTAGGCCTTTTTTTAGTTTTGTGTTTAGTAGATGTACCCCATAATTTTTTACCACTTTCATTTAATGGTAGATAAAAGTAGTTAACCCCTTTATTTAAAAAAAAGAAACTCCTCTATTTAAAGAAAAAAGAATAGAAGGACTTTTCAAATAATTAAGTTACTAAACTTTTTTTTTTCTTTTGTTTTTTCCCTTTTTTATTTTATTTTTTAATTTTTTTTATTTTCTGTTTTCATACCGAATTTACATACCGGACATTTACATACCGGACATTTGCATACCGGACATTTTACATACCGGACATTTTACATACTGAACATTTACATACCGGACATTTACATACTAGACATTTTACATACCGGACATTTTACATACCAAACATTTACATATCGAACATTTTACATACCAGGCATTTACATACCGGACATTTTAAAAAATTTGTATTCTTAAGTTACAATCTGTAGAATCTTGGGAGCTACAGCTACTGAATGTTTTTGTTTTTGTTTGTGCTATCAATGTTATGTGTTAATCTAAAGTGAAATGTGACATTTATTTGAAGTGATCTTATATACAATTTAAAGGCATACTGATCATGGAGGATGAGGATTAGTCAATGCCTAAATTTCCACAAGAAAACACATCAAAATATTTCATCAAGGTTATTTTTAGGAATTCTCAAACACTTGATATCAGCAAGCAGCAACAGACAGTAAAGCAAATGCCAAAAACTTCAACAAGCATATTTATTTCAGGAAGTACAACAAGAGAAGCTGAAGGAGCAAATTCTTTAACTATAATTATATGTATATAATTCAATTGAATCAATGAAAACAAAATTACCTTAGATGTAGAACTAACAGTAAAATGGCCCTTGAAAGTTGAAACTCTGAACTTCGGAAAACAACAACTAATACCACACTAAGTATTCAACCAACAACTAGATTGCAACCATCTTGCCTATTTTGGAGCTCTTATGTTGCACACTCAACAATAAAGCAAACAATTGAGTTTTCGAGCTTGGCTTTTTCAGCAATAAAGCCTCCGACGAACACCAGATCGTACTAGTTGGTTGAGAAAGCTGTGAAACTCAGTGCTCTACTGCTTCCTTGAGCATACAAACGTGATGAAGAGCAGTGAGTCTTCTTCTCCTGCTTCCTTGAGCGTACAAGCTGTGAAACCTAGATCTGTTAACGATATGAGTTTTCGGGTTGTGAAACTCAGTGCTCTACTGCTTCCTTGAGCACTAAGTTTTCGAGCTTGGCTTTTTCAGCATCAAAGACTCAATACACAAATCCAGATCGAGCTTGGCTTCTTCTCCCTCCTTCCAAGGAAGTAGTAGAGGGGTGAATTTATGCAGGGGAAGGTACGCTCCAGTTGGTTGAGGAAAGTAAGGAATCTTCTGAATATCCTGGTTGTGGATCTGTTGACGATACATCAAGATCTTTATCGTCGTCGAATTTTTATCCGGAGAATTTGGAGGCGGTCGGTCGACGGATGGAGGTAGTGAGAGAGAGAGGAGAGGGTGGCGAGAATCGGTGTAGTTGTAGAGTCGGAGGGGAAAGAGTTTCGTCTTAGGGGTGAGAATCGGAGGAGCGGAAGGAAAGGAGAGCGCAGAGGACGGTTAGGGTTTTTTTTAGGGAGAGAGGGGTTTTCGCTGTAAAAAAAAGGGGTATATTTACCTAACTAGAAAAATAAAAAGCCTAGTTACTAAATAATAATCTCAAAAAAGCCTATTAACCAAATTAGCTCAAATATAAATTATAATACAAAACTCATATATTAAAAAGTACTCATAACAACATATCAAAAAGTACTCTTAGTAAAATATTAAATTACAACATGTTTATTATTAACGTAAATACGCATAATAATTATTAAGTAAGGCATAAATAAAATATAAATTATAATACAAAACCTATATTAAAAAGTAAGCATAACAACATATTAAAAATTACGCTTAATAAAATATTAAATTATCGCAAGTTTATTATTAACGTAAACTAGTGTACTTTCCGTGTCAAGGCACGGGTAAACAAATCAATTATATTTTTAAATATAATTTAAATGAATGATGCTTTTAATAGAGTACTTTTAAAAAATTCAACTAAATAAACTATATTTAATAATTTAAATACTTTTCTTAGAAAATAAAAAAGATATAACATCTATTAATTTAGTGATTATTTCTAATTATTATAGGAATTATATATTTATATGTTAAAATTAGAATAAGAAATTATTATAACACCCCAAATTCTCAGAACTCGGGGATCTACTGGTTAGGACCTGACAATGAGTCCCGACCTTAGTTTGACAACAACTTTACTAGGATCTTGCAATAAGGCACAAACGTATTTAAAACCTTTTTAAAAACATCCAATAGTATTTATATGAATGATCAACACATGACAACCTTACAAAACATAAATATAATAATAACATGCATGCTGAACGGAAGACTCCCCGTCCCCAACTAATGAGTATGTGGACCCGGCTGACCATCCGTCCCGGATCTCTCTACAATTGTCTATCTCTACAAAATTTACAACACGGATAAACCGTTAGCTAACAATCCAAATATAAGTAGAATAAAAAATAGCACAAATACAACTCAGACAAAATAAAACAATCATCATGCTGGCACACAAATCGGTTATTATATGATAACTTAGGAGATTCACTTTGTTCCATTTTAAAATTGTGGAACGAAAAATCTTAAGATTTCTCGCCTCCGTTCCTTATCCAACTAGTGTGGGTTTAGCACACCTCCGTCGGTAGCGTCACAACAAACCAAGTCTGGACTAGTCCTAAAGACACCCCCAACGCACTCGGGCTAACTGAGCAGAATGCCACCGCCCGCCCGTTACTCTTAGGCCAATTATACTGGTCAGTCGATAGTTAATAATAAATACTATCACTACGCCAGATTGCAACTTGGGCGACGGGGCTTTTTAGTTCCGTCACCTTAAGAAATTTAGGCGGCGGAAATTTAGTTCCGTCACTCCAACACAATCAGGCGACGGAAACGTTTTCTTTCCGTCGCTTAAAGATATAGGTGACGGACATAATTTCGTCACCACAAAGGTCCGTCACCACAAATTCTTGAAGTTGCAAGGGTTGTTGTCTTAGGCGAGGAAGGTAATACGTCCGTCACCTGAATTCAATAAGGCGAGGAAAATGTTAATTCCGCCGCCTAAATGTAAAGCTGTCACATTTAATTCGTTAGTTGAGCACGTACCAGATCTGTACAATAAGCCGGATTAACCCTTTCTTCAACCTCAGTCGTGTGTTTTCACTTCTTCATCCCTTTCTTCCTTTCTTCCACCCTTAATTTATTTTTTCAAATTGGAAGAATATAATACAACCTACTTGGTTATCAAACCTCCTATACTCCATTGTTTTAGGTACGTAAGTATTTAATATTTGGTTTTGTGTTAATATTTTTTTTCTCTTCATGTTGGAATTTTTTGTTGGTGATTTGTTATTACTTTGATGAGTATTGGAATCTTGAGCTATGTGTGTTGGTGATTAGTGCTATGTGTGTTAATTGGTGATTTGCTTGAATAGTGTTGAAGCTTTTGTATTGTTAGCATATGGAATGACCTTTAATAGAAAATGAATTTTTTGGTTAGAATATGAACTAAAGTAGAAATTGAGTTGTTTGTTGTGTTATGGAATTAGCTAGAAAATTGGATTGAATGGTTTATTTGGATATGAAATGAAATAGAAAATGTGTTGTTTATTAAAAAATGTGTTGAATGGTTTGTCTCATTTGCTATTTAGGAAAATGGATAAGAGTTGGATGCAATGTGGTCTTACTGATCGAAGATAACTTCAAGGGATTTTTGAATTTGTGAACTGAGTTAGAGAAATGTCGCATCAGAAGACACATTTTTTGTGTCCTTGCAAGAAATGTCGAAATAGTGGGCTTCCAGTTGACATCCACACCATGTATTCTCACTTGTCTAGTAAAGGCATGTGGCCTCTATATACGGTGTGGGACAAACATGGTGAAGTTTCACATGAATCGAGAATTGTTGAACTCAGAAATCAGTTGCTCGATAAAATGACATCTTCCAATGGTGCTAGTTCTTCTATGGATCTTGTTATGAACATTGTGCATGATCGTTTCCCTTATCATGATGGATATGATGCTGGTTTAGGTCAAGACAATAGTGATAGTGATGATCCTACTTTTGATGATGTTGTTGATGAAGATTATCAGAAATATGACAGACTTTTATTAGAGGCTCAAACCCCGTTATATCCTGGGAGCACATAAACTGTTTTGGGTGCTGTGTTGAAAGCATTGAAAATGAAAGTAGAAAATGGATGGTCTGATAAGAGTATTCACGATCTTTGCAAGTACATTAGTGATTTGCTTCCTCCTGGACACAATTATCCCATTGATTTTGGAAGAATGAAAAAGCTTCGCAGGGATATTGGTTTGGGTTATCAGAGTATAGACGCTTGTGAGTATAACTGCGTATTGTTTTACAAAGGGTATGCCCAATGTGATGAGTGTCCCATCTGTCACACTTCGAGATGGAGAGAGGATGACAGCAGCGTTGCTAGGAAAGTACTCCGCTACTTTCCCTTGACTCCTAGACTGAAACGCTTGTACATGTCTCCGTACACTTCAAAGCAAATGAGATGGCATGGAGAGAGGATGTCAGATCATGATTGGTTAAAGCACCATGCAGATGGAGAGGCATGGAGAGATTTTGACAAAAACTTTCCTCATTTTTCTAATGATATCAGAAATGTGTGTCTTGGGCTAGCAACAGATGGTTTCAAATCCTTATGGAACAATGGGAAGTCTTCACAACACTTGGCCTGTTGTTTTGATGCCGTATAACTTGCCTCCATCAATGTGTATGAAGAAGGAATTTAACATGCTAACTTTGTTGATCCCAGGTCCAAAGTCTCCCGGAAAGTGTCTTAGTGTATTCCTAGAGCCGTTGATTGACGAACTTATGAAACTATGGGAAATTGGAGTTTGTACTCTTGACCGCTACGCACAATCTACTTTCACCATGAGAGCAGTTGTGTTATGGACCATTAGTGACTTTCCAGGTTTGGGTATGTTGGCAGGCTCAACTACTAGTGGTTATAAGGCGTGCCCAATCTGTTTGGATGATGTGGAGGCAAAACATGAATGTGGAAGGATGGTATACGATGGTTATCGTAGATGGCTTGTAAATGATCACCCATAGAGGTTTGCTGATCATGCATTTAATGGAGAGTGTGAGTTCAGACAAAGACCTCCTTGTCTATCCGGGGAGCAAATTCTTGCAAGGATCAACAGTCATGAGTTTCCAACACTTTTTGCATGAAAACTTCAAGGTCCCGTATAATCCAATGAACAGAGTATGTTGGAGTAACAAGTGCATCTTCTGGAGGTTGCCTTATTGGAAGTTTTTAAAGGTGAGACATGCTTTTGATGTCATTCACATTGAAAAGAACGTATTTGATAACATCATTGGAACCATTCTTAGTATTGAAGGAAAGTCTAAAGACGGTCCAAAAGCTCGTGCCACCTTGAGAAAAAGGGGGGTGCGACAAAGTCAGTGGGAGCGAAAAAATGGACAACTTCCTCATGCGCCATTCTTGGTAAGGCAAGAACGTTTAGAAGAGGTTTTTGAATGGTTTCGTGATGTGAAGTATCCTCATGGTTATGCTAGGAGTTTGAGGAATAAGGTTTCTGTACGTGATAGAAAATTTCATGGATTAAAGACGCACGATTGTCACGTAATGCTTCAACGTCTTCTTCCGATAGTTATTCGTGAGTACTTACCGTTAAGTGTTGTCAAGCCTTTGATTGCATTGTCCAAATGGTTTCAGAAATTGTGTAGCAAAGAGTTGAAAAAGGAGGATTTTCGGTTAATGGAACATGAGATAGTCACTATCTTGTGTAGGATGGAGATGATTTTTCCTCCCCATTTCTTTACCATTATGGTTCACCTTATGGTTCACCTTCCAGAACAAGTGATGCTCACTGGTCCCGTGCAATTTACTTGGATGTTTCCCATTGAACGGTATATTAGTTATTTAATGTCTTTTCTGTTTTCTTATATACTTGGACATTTAGTCCAATTTAACTAACTAATTTTTTTTTGCAGTCAACTTGGAACTTATAAGAAATCAGTTCGCAATAATCGTTTTCCAGAAGGTTGTATTTCTGAGCATTATATTGATCAAGAATCAGTGATATATTGTAGTTTATACTTGGGTATTGGTGAACATCGTCAAGAACCAACCAACATTAGCACATCATCGCATTACGATATTTCTGTCGTTTCGGAGCTTGTGTGTCCAGATCGTTGTAGGTCTCGTGTTAGGTTACAAGAACACGAGATCTTTAAGGCTCACTGACAAGTTTTGCTTGAATGTGAAGAAGTGAGATACTATATGTCCGAACATCAAAGACTGTATATGGAACAACATCCATACTCTGACGAGAATTCACGTACGCTTGATTTTCATCTTTACTTCCTAGATTGGGTACGTACACATAAACTGTTTTTCATTGTACAATCTCTATACCATCTACCTTACACTGATATTGTGAATCTTACAGGTTGAAGCACTTAACAACTCTGGAGATCCTTACTTAAAGTCAGGGGTGCTCAATTTGGCTAGAAGACCACAAAGCCACTCTGTCTATTCTTCTTGTTATGTGAATGGGGTCAAGTTCATATCATGGGATAAAGATCGATACTTGCAAACACAAAATTGTGGAGTTATGGTAGAGACACATGGTACCAACTACTATGGGATCCTTGAATATGTGGTCGAATTGTTGTACACAGATCGGATGCCGGTTGTACTGTTCAAGTGTAGGTGGTATGATACCGATCCTTATAACAATGATAGTACAAAGGTAGATCATGACATGATTGTAATAACCGAAAATTTTATTCCGATAAATTCCGAGCCAAGCTGAAATTTAACCAATTTGGACCTTTATTTTTATTTTTTTTTCTATCGTTCTAGATATTTCGTTTTTTTTTCTAACCCGGTAAGATAAAATATTTGGGCCGTCAAGACGGGCCGGCCCAAGAGATGTGTGGCCCATCCGGCCTTTCTCCTTCCTAAACCTAACGCCCTTAGGAGGCTTGTGTCACGCAAGGTTGCCGCCTACCTTGAGTCTTCCTCCCTCCTTCACGTTGAGATGGAAATCAGCAGCTGGTGCTTTCTTCTTCCTCTCTCTCGCTGGAGTTGCTCCCCATCAACCTCTCGTCGGACCTCCCTTCATCTTCCTTCTCTGATGTCCATCTCTCTCTCTCTCGGATCTGTCCCGCTCTTCTCGTCGGTTGCTGCCTACAACGAGCCCTAACATTGTAGCGACACAAGGCTCCAGCCGTCGAAGAAGCCGGCCTCGCCGCCTCGGTCCTCCTTCCGTAGCATGTGGAAGACGCCGGTGTCGGACCTCCTGCTGCAACCGCCGATGACGCCGATCTAGATCTTCTTCTGCAGCCGTCGAAGACGCCGGCCTTGGACCTCCTGCAGCCCGCCAAAGACGTCGGCGTTGGCTCTCCTTCAGCAGCTCGTCGAAGAAGACGGGCTCGGCCTCCTCTCTAGCCCGTTGAAAGGGGCCTCCTTCACTGTTGTTGGCGGCCTCACCTCGCCGCCTTCATCGGCCGCCCAAGGACCACCAGTCCCGCCGCCAGGTTTCCTGTAGTGTGCAGTGTGAGTTCAAGTGCTTTCTTTTTGAATCCTAGATCACTAATTAGGAAATTTGAGACTAGAAGGCTGGTTTAGCTAACTTGTATGTAATTATGAAATTGGGCATAAAGTCTAGTGAATTCTCAGTTGATGTAGTTAAATTAATCGTAGTGAGAAGATGACGTTGGATTGTTGGAATTAGAGTGAAGATATGTTGGTGTAAACCCTAATCCCGGAATTGGTGATTTTTGGTATATGTTTGGGTCGTAGGTAATTATATGTAACCATTATGTTAAGATGCATCATGTGAGAAAGGGGTTGGTGGATGCTTGTTGACTGAGTTATGTGATCCGGAAAGGTGGAATGTAAATATATGTAATCACAACTTGGACGGAAGGGTGTGAAGGAATTAAAGATTGTAGCGTAAGTGATGTGAGTCGGATTATAATCTTGGAGGAAGAAATGAAAGTGTATGATCTACAAGTATATATAAGCATATGAATAATTAAGTAAATGTTGTTGAGGAAGGGTGTTTTTAGTTGAGGTTTTTGAGACTTCCTAGACTTTTAGGGATTCTAGACCAGGAGTAAAACCCTCTTTTTACACCAAGAGAGCGAGTTGGTTTTCTTCTCTTAGATGATCTTGTTAACTTAGAAGTAGAAAACTTCTAAGAGTATGGATATGATATTGATCCATGTCCTCCTTTTTTTTAAACAGGTGTTTGAGATCTTATCCTTACGGAATCGAGTAGTAGCATTATCGAGATTTTGACTCGATTCAGGTAAGTCTTCGGACTTACTTAGCTCGTATTCTTTGTATTAGCATTATTGTGTGTTGGGTGGTGTGTGTTTATTATATTACTATTTATAACAACTAAACCGAAAATAGGATTACCGACCTTTATATTATTTGGCCCAAGTGTATGATAACGGGCGGTGACATCACTGCCTGGCTCCCCGTGAGAGCTAGGGGGATCTCGGCGACTGGCCCGTGTTGGTTAGACGGTCGGAGGCATCCGACCGTTCCATTGCCGGAAGAAGGGACCGAGGCGAGTTTCGGAGGATTCTCATGTCACAAAAGAAGTTGAATTAGAACGGGATACGACTTAATAAGAAAAAGATAATAAACCGGACTTGTGTGATTTGGTGTACATTGTGTGTTATGTTTATTTACTTGTGTTTGTGCCTTTCACCTTGATTCTAATGCTTCGAATATTAGCTAACGGTTTTATACCGATTGTTGTAGATTGCCTTGCAGGTTAGGAAAGCGGCCGAGAGATCCGGAAGAGTGGGCAGCCGGGGTTCCGTACATTTTAGGAGTGGGTTTTGGTTGGAGTCGGGTTATGTTTTATTCTTCGTTTATTATGTTGGTATGCCGTGTGTATGGCGTTTTGATCTTTGGTGTTGATTATCGGCTGAAGTCTTTTGTTGTTTTCCTTCGGGTTTCTTATCATTTGCATTAAAAGGAATTTTGGTTTTGCCTTTATTTGTGCCATGTTGAAAGATCCGGTGAAATTGTTGTCAGGCTAAGGGTCGGGACCCATTGTGAGGTCCCAACCCGTAGCATCCCGAGTCCCGCGGATTCGGGGTGTTACAAAAGTGGTATCAGAGCCCTAGGTTGACAACAATGGCACTCACAATCTTCTAAAGGCCGAATAAGGAATAAATAGAACCCCGCGGGTTCTGAGTTTTTGTTTTCAAAATCACATGCATGAGTCGAGGTAGAATGTACGGACCACCACTTCTTCTGCGGATCTCGGCAGCATAGTTTATTGGATTTTTAGTGTATATATATATACGTATATATGTAGATATGTATCGTGGACTTAGGATGTTTTTGGACTATTATTATATGTGGATTGTAGTTGCACGATGAACATGATTTATGTGTATAGTTGTATATGTGAACGATTATATGTTTTGGACCTTGTATTGTTGTTATGGAATGCCGAATGCGTGATATTAGTAGTAATATGGACTTAGGACTTCTATAGTTATGGATACGTATTCCTGTTACATATAGTAGCATATGGAGATATGGGACCTAATAGAAATGATGATAGTATAGTATCATCACCTTTAAGGTGATGTTGTTGGCCTGAGATAACGTTCATACGAGGAGAAATATGCTCAAGTATGGAGTTGAGTTTTTCGTGCTAACGAATACCATGACGTTTCTCGGATTCCTTTAAAAGGATTTCGAAGAGGAGGAGTAGAGATGACGTAAACGAAGAACAACCAAGTAAAAGAAAACTCGAGACGACTTAAGGGGAATGAAGATGGAAGCATACAAGAAAAAGGAGTAACACAAAGGTGAGGAAGTGGTTACAAAGAAGCCAAGATGGAAAGACGACGAGACCAAGAGAGATAACGAACTTAAGTTCTTCAAGAAGACGTGCAGACAACTAAAGATGCGAATCGGGGAGGAGATGAATACTTTCTAGCAAGTTTAAAGGTGGTATTTCATTAAGATGTGAAGTTTTCTTTAGGCGCTCCTAAGCATTGGAGTCAAGACGAGCAGAGTGATCAAACCATTTGCTAAAGATTTAAGATACCGTAAGTTAAGCTTACGAGGTACCAATAAGTGAAGTGTCAACATTACTAGAGTTACGAGAAGAAGGGCATGGTAGGGATTCACGTGGAGTTGACCGGTTTCCGTTATAATGATAAGGCTAAGAACCGCCAAGAAGGAGGAAGTGTGTGGAAACGATGATCCAAAGAAGATGAAAGACGAAACGAGGAGCTTTGATCGAGAGACTTAAGATACCGACCAAGAGGAACGCGAGTGGATGCTAGCTAGAGCTATAATATTTGGGAAGGTGCACTTAAAGGACATCATGAAGAGCGATAAGCCTATGAGCGTGAGTCATATGACACAAAAGAGCTGAGAAAGCTATAGTTATCTTACAGAAGTGAAAGGAAGTGTAGAGCGTAAACAGAGTTAATAAAGTTTGTGAAGAGTGATATGAGCAAGTGAAGTTTAAGGTAGAGTACCCCAAGAGGGTAGCCTGAAGAAGTTTGGTAACATGGAGGGAAGGAAGAATGGTGAGCCGTTGAACTTGGAGAAGGTCAGCTATAAGCTACTCGGTGATAACCAAGAACGCACCTGTGCGGTTGTATACTAGTGACTTTAGGTGGGGAGAGTAATTCAGGACGTGGGATCATGAAGAGGGGTAACAAGGACGTGGAATATTCGTGGTGGTTAAATGTCGACAATAAAAAGGTATATCAAGGGAAGTGCAAATGTCTTAATCATGTAGCAAATTATCGTATCTAGCAAGTGATAGTAACATACCGTGTGGAGCGGGATTGTAACGAACTAGTGCGACTTTATTAGGTCATGGGATCGGCATAGGGGGAAACGACACGGATAAGAACCGCAAAGGTTTCATAAGAGTTAAGGGGATAGAGGAGCGAGATGAAGTGAGGCCTTTCTATAGTTGATGTACGTAAACGGGAGTATATAGAGGATGCAGGGTAAGAAATGGATGATATGTTACCGCGGGCAAGAGATAAGTCAAGTTTCTAGACTCACACGGAAGAGACATGGTGGCTATGGCGTGAAAGAGGGGACCTAGATTAGGGCAACACTACAAGCTTGGAATTACGATGTTAGTGCTTGGTGGAGTAAGGAGTGGGTCTTTATGTGATTATGGTTGAGAATTTTGCCTGAAGGCATACAAGTACGGTTGTGAAGCTGTTCATGGATACCAAGAGGTACACAAGGTGGCCAACGAGAGTAAGAGAAGACTGAAGTTTTGAAGTTTGATATCGATATGAGATGTACAAGGAGTACATAAAAGGTTGAAGTTAGAGCCTCTATGATCGGTTTTACGTTATATAAGGAAATAAAGTGTAAGTAACTACACCTACTGGAAGAAAGGATGTCTATAGTGAGAGCTGATGTGGGATACGGAGAGCTCCTCCCATAGGATGGGATGTCCGAGGAAGCGAAGGAGATTGTATCGATTTGTTATTAGGCATGAACGAGTATTGTAGTTAAGACCATTGTGACTGAACATATGTGCGAGATCAAGAAATATTATTATCGCCATTCCTTCGAAGTGAAAAGGGGATTAAGTTGAAATGTTGCTTAACCAAGGTTTCAAGAGTAAAAAAGACTCGAGCAAGTCCCTCGAGTTTAGGAGATGAAAGATTATTGAAAGAGGACGGTCGAGATTGTAGCTGAAGATGGAACAATACATGAGTCTTAAAGACAACACATCAATAGATCGAGGTAGATCAATTGTGTCATGACCATTTAGATGATGAGCAAAAGTCATACTATCGATCCGGTAAAACCATGATGAATAAAGTGTAACCCGTGGGGGATAACATAACCCTAGGGTTGGATGCGACAATGTGTGCGATAAAGTTGGGAGTAAATACCTTTATGAAATGAATTGATCTGAATTTGAGCATACCTAGATAGTAGCAAAGATGAGATGGATAAGATAATTGACGGCTTCAAGACAGCTATAGGGAACTACTACTACATTGACAAGACCCTTATAACAATGAATACACTTAGGGGAAAGACGCCTATGAAAAATGGGTAATAACGCACTTGAGAATTCAACCTAGGTTGTTAAATGACCTAATTTGTCAAGTTAGAGGTTGTGGTTTGAACACATCGTTTGAGAGATCCGTTGCCAACAAATGGTCATTGTTTGACTTGATTGGACTAAATATGCCGCAAACCAAAAATGGTTATTAGACGCTTAGTAAAGTGCCGGCAGAAGTAAGATCATTGTTTATGAGTTGATAGTAAGGATCTTCCTAAAGGTAAAAGCAAGTAGGCCCAATGGAAGGAATAAAGTTTTTATAGTTTAATTCTTAGTAAAATCATTAAAAGAGCTTAACGTGAGTTAAGGAAAGCAACCGTCGATATCTTAAAGCGGGTTGGAAAGTTGTTTATTGACTAGCACTCTTGCCCCTACTAGAGAGTGTACACCAAGCGTCCTACACGTCTCAGTTGAGAGAATACATACCGGATCCTAGACACATAATCAGCTACAAGAACCTGACAGTCGAGCCAGTTTATAGTTTTGTGAAGTATCTAGTGACCATCCTAGAGCTTAGTACCAGACGTCTATGGTTTAAAGTTATACTAATGTTGAGAATCCATTAATCTAGACAAAGAGCCGATGAGGATAAATGGGAGACAAATGATGGCATTAGGAGTAGTTATCCAGGGTTCCTTGTGGAGTCAGCCGCAACCCTTGTACCGACGAGTTAGTACTTGGACACTGAGATGTATGACTTATTTGACTATGTGCTTGTTTCTGTGTTTGAGTGTTCAATCTTTTGTATTACCATTCTATAATAATTCAGTGATATTTCTATGATAGAAAGATAGGACGACGATTCTGTAAGAAAAAGAGTAGATAATCCGTTTCAATTTATAGAAGATTATCACAGTGACGTTTCTTATTCTAAGTTTCGGGACGAAACTTATTTTTAAGGGGGTACTAATGTAATAACCAAAAATTTTATTCCGGTAAATTCCGAGCCAAGCTGAAATTTAACCAATTTGGACCTTTATTTTTATTTTTTTTTCTATCGTTCTAGATATTTCGTTTTTTTTTCTAACCCGGTAATATAAAATATTTGGGCCGTCAAGACGGGCCGGCCCAAGAGATGTGTGGCCCATCCGGCCTTTCTCCTTCCTAAACCTAACGCCCTCAGGAGGCTTGTGTCACGCAAGGTTGCCGCCTACCTTGAGTCTTCCTCCCTCCTTCACGTTGAGATGGAAATCAGCAGCTGGTGCTTTCTTCTTCCTCTCTCTCGCTGGAGCTGCTCCCCATCAACCTCTCGTCGGACCTCCCTTCATCTTCCTTCTCTGATGTCCATCTCTCTCTCTCTCTTGGATTTGTCCCGCTCTTCTCGTCGGTTGCTGCCTACAACGAGCCCTAACATTGTAGCGACACAAGGCTCCAGCCGTCGAAGAAGCCGGCCTCGCCGCCTCGGTCCTCCTTCCGTAGCATGTGGAAGACGCCGGTGTCGGACCTCCTACTGCAACCGCCGATGACGCCGATCTAGATCTTCTTCTGCAGCCGTCGAAGACGCCGGCCTTGGACCTCCTGCAGCCCGCCAAAGACGTCGGCGTTGGCTCTCCTTCAGCAGCCCGTCGAAAAAGTCGGGCTTGGCCTCCTCTCTATCCCGTTGAAAGGGGCCTCCTTCACTGTTGTTGGCGGCCTCACCTCGCCGCCTTCATCGGCCGCCCAAGGACCACCAGTCCCGCCGCTAGGTTTCCTGTAGTGTGCAGTGTGAGTTCAAGTGCTTTCTTTTTGAATCCTAGATCACTAATTAGGAAATTTGAGACTAGAAGGCTGGTTTAGCTAACTTGTATGTAATTATGAAATTGGGCATAAAGTCTAGTGAATTCTCAGTTGATGTAGTTAAATTAATCGTAGTGAGAAGATGATGTTGGATTGTTGAAATTAGAGTGAAGATATGTTGGTGTAAACCCTAATCCCGGAATTGGTGATTTTTGGTATATGTTTGGGTCGTAGGTAATTATATGTAACCATTATGTTAAGATGCATCATGTGAGAAAGGGGTTGGTGGATGCTTGTTGACTGAGTTATGTGATCCGGAAAGGTGGAATGTAAATATATGTAATCACAACTTGGACGGAAGGGTGTGAAGGAATTAAAGATTGTAGCGTAAGTGATGTGAGTCGGATTATAATCTTGGAGGAAGAAATGAAAGTGTATGATCTACAAGTATATATAAGCATATGAATAATTAAGTAAATATTGTTGAGGAAGGGTGTTTTTAGTTGAGGTTTTTGAGACTTCCTAGACTTTTAGGGATTCTAGACCAGGAGTAAAACCCTCTTTTTACACCAAGAGAGCGAGTTGGTTTTCTTCTCTTAGATGATCTTGTTAACTTAGAATTAGAAAAATTCTAAGAGTATGGATATGATATTGATCCATGTCCTCCTTTTTTTTTAACCAGGTGTTTGAGATCTTATCCTTACGGAATTGAGTAGTAGCATTATCGAGATTTTGACTCGATTCAGGTAAGTCTTCGGACTTACTTAGCTCGTATTCTTTGTATTAGCATTATTGTGTGTTGGGTGGTGTGTGTTTATTATGTTACTATTTATAACAACTAAACCGAAAATAGGATTACCGACCTTTATATTATTTGGCCCAAGTGTATGATAACGGGCGGTGACATCACTGCCTGGCTCCCCGTGAGAGCTAAGGGGATCTCGGCGACTGGCCCGTGCTGGTTAGACGGTCGGAGGCATCCGACCGTTCCATTTCCGGAAGAAGGGACCGA
This sequence comes from Fagopyrum homotropicum, assembly GCA_033239125.1. NCBI lineage: Eukaryota > Viridiplantae > Streptophyta > Magnoliopsida > Caryophyllales > Polygonaceae > Fagopyrum > Fagopyrum homotropicum. The sequence continues at coordinate 48,040,958 of BSWB01000002.1, forward strand.
GGCGATTTTCGGAGGATTCTCGTGTCACAAAAGAAGTTGAATTAGAACGGGATACGACTTAATAATAAAAAGATAATAAACCGGACTTGTGTGATTTGGTGTACATTGTGTGTTATGTTTATTTACTTGTGTTTGTGCCTTTCACCTTGATTCTAATGCTTCGAATATTAGCTAACGGTTTTATACCGATTGTTGTAGATTGCCTTGCAGGTTAGGAAAGCGGCCGAGAGATCCGGAAGAGTGGGCAGCCGGGGTTCCGTACATTTTAGGAGTGGGTTTTGGTTGGAGTCGGGTTATGTTTTATTCTTCGTTTATTATGTTGGTATGCCGTGTGTATGGCGTTTTGATCTTTGGTGTTGATTATCGGCTGAAGTCTTTTGTTGTTTTCCTTCGGGTTTCTTATCATTTGCATTAAAAGGAATTCTCGTTTTGCCTTTATTTGTGCCATGTTGAAAGATCCGGTGAAATTATTGTCAGGCTAAGGGTCGGGACCCATTGTGAGGTCCCAACCCGTAGCATCCCGAGTCCCGCGGATTCGGGGTGTTACAATGATATCTATGGATACTAGTAGTAGTTGGTATGAAGATTCTCCCTTTTGTCTTGCGACCAAGGCAAAGAAAGTATTTTACGTAGATGATCCGTAAGCGGGTGAGAATTGGAAAGTAGTTAATGTGAGCTCTCATAGGAATGTGTATGATCCTAGAACACTTGCAACACATGAAGATGAGAGACCTCCTATTGGAAATCACGTTGAAGAACCCTATCAAGAGCACAACATGATATATAGCGGAGTCTTTGATGTTACTATTGACCTTGAATTGGAAGAAGAGGAAGACGAAGAGGAAGACGAAGAGGAAGAGGAAGACGAAGACGAAGACGAAGACGGGAGACAATTTGGTGAAGAAGAAGATCATGCAGAATTTGGAGAAGAAGAAGATGATTGATTATATGAAAGAAATTTGTGTATTTGCAATATGATTCGTTAACTTGATCAAGTACGTACATTTGTTTTTTATATTTTAGGGTATAATTTTTTTCTATTCCAGGATTGAAAACCAGTCAACAATCTTAATCACATAAATGAAATTGTTTTTTTGGAAATAAAAGGTTACCAGGTGACGGACTTAGAAAATTTCGCCACCTAGTTCAATTCAAGCAGCGGAATTAAGCATTTCCGTCACCTAAATGTTACGATAAAAAATCAATTCAATATTCTAAAACAAAAGCGGGAAAAATTTGCCAAAAAAATTCGCAAAAAAAAATACGCCAAAAAAATTCGCCCAAAAAATTTGCCTAAATTTTTAAATAAATTGTAGCGGCGGAATAGGAAAATTCCGTCACCTAAGTAATATTTAATTTTTTTTTTTTTGCAATCTGTAATTGGGAACAATTTGTACCAGCGGACTTATGAACAAGTATCCTCCTAACCCGATATCATTTTAGGGTTTTTATTTCCAACAAGAGAACGAAGAGAACGAAGCTCCGACAAGACGACGACGACGGCTCCTCCACCGTCTCCTCCTCCTCGAGTAGCCAACGCCTCTGAGCAGCCTGCTTAGCCTCCTCCTCCTCGAGTAGCCTACTCCTCCGACGCCTCCGAGCACGATTGTCACGTAACAACCCCTGGTACGAACCTTTGGTACGGGTGGTGGACTAGTGTCCGGCGACCACGACGCGTCCTGTAGCCGGCGCCTCCGAGTAGCCTCGAGCATCCTCTGGTACGTTTCTTCTTTACCCTCTTTGTTTCTCCTTTACAGAAGAATTTTCGGGTTTGCATCGTAGATTTTAACCCGACTGCCATTGATTCTCTTGATGAGTTCAATTGATTCTGATGCAGAGGGTAGATTATTGCCTAATGTGCCATAGTTAATACCAACCTTAGCAGAGAAATCATGACCTGAAATAACCCAAAATGCAAATAAATGCTTCACTGGAAACCAAACTAAATTGCCATTTTTAATCATAAATGTTTGATTGAAGATTAGGCTAAATGACAATCTTTAACCAATCAGCAGAACAAATAACTCATGATCTGAAATAGCCCATAGTGCAAATAAATGCTTCATCGAAACCCAAACTAAATGGCAATCTTCAATCAATCAACAGAACACCATCATGATATAGAAACTTGGATCTAAACATGATTTTGGTTCATTATTTGCTACCAATTTAATTTGAAAGTTGGATCTAGACATGATTTTGGTTTGTGTCAGTTTTTGTAAAACTTTGGAAGCAGTATGATGGACATATTCAGTTGGTCTTTTTGTGTATGCTAGGGATTGGATGACTTTTTGTAGAGGATTTGTAAAAAATGAGGTCTAATCTTGTGTTAATTATAGAATGGATGGATTCACATATATAGATTGTGCTTATTATAGTATATATACTTAAAAAAAATTTGGACTGCTGTGCATTTGATGGAAAAAAACTCAAGGGAGAAATAAGTTCTTGGAAAGAGTAGTAGCACTTGTAGTGTGTTGTCAATGTCTTGTTATAGGACTGAAGATCAATTTCAGCTTTTGTGAGTAAATAATGGTAGATGCTTCCAGATGGGCTGATAAACAGACTCTGTTAGTTATGGGGCTGGGTGGGGACATGAAGAAGCTTCTAGATTTGATGTATAAGCCCTCTTGGTGTTGCACTAGCCTCCTTTTTGATAATAATATTGTTATTCATATTTGTTTGATAAAATCCCTACATATAGGCTGCTGGGACAATATAAACTGTATACTAATACGAAGTATTTATTATTAGTCCAAGCAAAGATAATTAAACTATATCATAGAATAAATCAAAGATATAAATTATCCTAAATCTGATGTATAATGCCTTTGCTATAACATACTGACTATTTTCCTTTCTACAATTTCAGAATTCAGTATTGCAAGATTAATCAGGGGACGCCTTTGTTTGCTTGGTTTTGGCTTGTGTTGGGTCACTCCAAAGTTGCTACAAAGTTGTCTTCAAAAGAAGTGTAGGTGTTTTACGACTTCTATTTTTCCTTCCAAAGCTACCACTTCCATCTCTAACTTGTGCTCTTGTTCCAACTGCTTTGTTAGTACAAACATGATGTGTATTTGAACCTATAAATATATGGAATCTAAGTAGAAATATTTTTGTTAGCTACAGCTGTTTTGTTAGCTACAACTTCCATCTCTAGTTTGGCCTCTTGTTCTAATTGTTTTGTTAGCTACAACTTCCATGCCCTTGATTTGGATGTATATTTGTTAAAAACACACTAATTGATAAACTAATAAGCAATCTGAACTAGACCTTCAATATATTAACTAACGATGTCTCTTGCTTCATTTCTTAGTAGTATATGAACTTAGTAGTTATCTGATGTTTGCAACTCTCAGTATATACTTGTACTATCTGAACTGAATTTCGTTTTGCACAACATGATAATGGACTTATGCAATCTGATTTTTTTTATAATATCTGAACTGGACTTGGACTTATGCAATGTGATAAATCGATCTTAATCCAGTTCTCACCGTCACAATGGCTCCGACCAAGTCCAAGCGCTTGCAGCGTGCACCCTCTCCTTCTCCCTCCCCCTCTCCTTCTCCTTCTGCTACCCCTTCTTCTTCTTCTCGTTCTCCTTCTCCTTCTGTTTCTTCTTTGCGTTCTCCTCTTAAACTTAATCGGCCACCGCTAGCTCCGTCCTCCCTAAACACCAACGCTCCTCCACCGCCTCCTCCTCTTCTCAAAAACCGATCTAGTTCCTCCCCTTCTCCACTGCCTCTCAAAAACCGATCTAGTTCCTCTCCTTCTCCCTGTTCTCCAACCCTAAACACCAACAACCCTTCTCCACCGCCTCCTCCTCCTCCTCATCTAAGAAACCACATAATCACCTCACCTTCTCCTCGTCCTTGTAATATCCGGAATTTTTATTCCGTTTATTTTTGTAACAAACCCGATCTCGATCAGTTGACCCATATCCGTCTACTTAGTTAGACACATTATTATAAAATTTATCATTTTATGTAGCTTCCCTTCACATAAAATGATAGGATCTTTATAAAATTTTATCATTTTATGTAGCTTACCTTCACATAAAATGATAGGATTATTATAACCAATCCTAAACTATAACATGATCCGTATCCGTCTATTCCTTAGCCTACCAGTTCCGATCCCTTGACTTCACATAAAATAATAAGTTTAGCCCAAACCCTAATTTAGAGTATGACTCGTCGTTGACAAGTCTGTGACGAAGCTGTGACAAGGTCTGGACAAGTCTGTGACGAAGCTGTGACAAGGTCTGGACAAGTCTGTGACGAAGCTGTGACAAGGTCTGGACAAGTTTGTGACGAAGCTGTGACAAGGCCAGACAAGTCTGTGACGAGTCTGTGACGAGTCTGTGACAAGGCCAGACAAGTCTGTGACAAGCCCAGCCGGCCACTGCTTGCCTTGTACAGCCCAGTCCGTGATCTCCTTTCAGCTTGCCAGCTTCAGCCCTCTGCAGCCCAGCTGCTGCAGCCCAGTAGCGCCTGATGCCCTCAACCAGCCCAGTAGCTTCCAACCTTGTCCAGCCCTTAGTGTTGTTCCTTGCTGACGGATTGTACCAGCCCAATAGAAGCCTTGCCTCACGTCCAGCCCAGATTTGCCTGCTCAGTCCATGTAGCAGCCCGCAAGCAAACTAGCATCCACGTAAGATGAAGCAGAAGGAATCTCGCTCCTTAACCGCCCCTAATTTCACGCCAGTGACCTTCCTTCTGCGCTTCCGGAGTTCACGCCAGCTAGGATGCTCCAGGATCTGCAGATCTCGCTCGCCTCCGCTCTCCTACAGTCGAGAGTTCCTCCTGCACTGGACGCCTTCCTCCGACGAGCACTGTCTGCCTGTGCTTCCTTTCGATGAAAGACCAGGAGAGATACGGAATCAGCGTTCTCCCCTTCTGCTCCTCACACAAACAACAGAATTGAAGACCACCCGCCTCCCCTCTTCGTCGTCGAGCCTAGCAGCCATGGGGGGCTGTCTATCTTCCCTCTCGTGCGACGGGCGCTGATCCACTAAGACTCCCTCCTCCTTGGTCCTTCACACGACAGAGGCTTATCAGCCTGCTCGTACCCCTTCTACATACCGACGCCAGCAGATTCACGTAGAGGTAAACTTTAGTCTCCCTCTATCTTCTCTGTAGTTGAATTGAGAGTGCACTGTGGTGAACTGGAAGTTTTCTTGTGCATCTGTACAGTCATCTTGTTCCCGCAAGTGAACCTGGTTGTTCTGTGGACAACAATCATCGCTGGAGCCCCACCGATCAACAAAGAAATTGCTTCTGTTCCTTCACTGCTGTGGGTAAGTAGACTTGACAGTTAATCCTAGTACCATGATGTTGTGTAGGAGGTATGGGTTGAGTTTGATGAATAAGGATGAGGGTAATGTAGTTGTGGCTAAGCTGGACATAGAATAGGTTGGGTTATGTACTAAGGATCACTAAGTAGCAATAAGGGAAACATATGGTGACAAGGAGAATCAGAATTTACCTTCTGCACACCTTATGTTCCAACCTTGACATGCTGTTTCCGAGTTTTTATGAAGTGACAAGCAGGCAATTTCGAGTCCAAATTTGGGTATGTTAGACACCTCCTTTCTTGCTGATTTTCGGGTATGTTGTAGTCAGTGTTGCATAGTATATCATACTAAAATTTGGGAACAATCGGAATTATGGTTTGAGAGATATGAGGTTTCAAAATTCAGTTTTATAAATGTGCTGAGTTGAGAAAAACAGCATGGGATGCTGTTTTGTGAGATAGTTTAGAATATGCTTTTGATCTCTGTTAGGCTTGAATTTTTGATATGATATAGTTGACATCTTGTTGTAGATCATATTAAAATTTGGGAAGAATCGGAGTTACGGTTCGAGAGTTGTTGTGTTTCAAAGTTGACGTTTTTATATATGTGCTGAGTGTTGGGGGAAAACAGCAAGTGATGCTGTTTTGTGAGATGATTTTGAATAAGCTCTTGATATCCTTTCCGGCTGAATTTTGGATATATTATAGGTAAGATTTTATATTAGAACATATCAAAATTTGGGATAAATCTAGTGAGTGGTTTAGGAGTTATGATTTTTCAAAGTGTACTCAGATTTTGGCTAAGTATAGAATTTGTAAAGGGAGTAGTCAACTTTAGGAATTTGTATAAGACTGTTGAATGAACAGTTTGAAGAAATTCTTTCTCCTAAAGTTAGATAGGACATCATAGATAATCTAGGGATTTAAGTCGGAATTTTTATAAGCGGTTACGAATTTTATATTTGGAATCGAAGTTAGACCTTTACGATTTCCCGGAAAATAGAAACATAGGAAGAATGTTAGCTTGGAACCAAACGAAGCTTTAGGAGTTAGAATATGATTTTAGAATCTCAAATAGGAGTTTAGACATGAATTTTAGAATTTTCGGGAATTTCGGGACCAAGGGTAAAATGGTCATTTTACCCTAAATTAATACTGCAACTAGTTATGTCTTAATATATTATTCTATTTTAGAAGTCTTAGACTTCTAACTACGTAGGAGTGTGCTAATGCACTTATCTCCTTTGACAGGCAACTGAGTTGCTACAGTTTACAGAGCGAGTTGGTTTACAGAGAGTCGAGCTTTATATCAGGTAAGTCCTTTGGGCTTACTTAGCTGACTGCTAAATATGAGTACAAATGATGATGGTGGTGTGTGATTGAAATGTTAGAGAGATAGGTTGTGATATATAATTACCGACCTATATTTTGGCCTAAGAGTAACGGGCGGTGGCATTCTGCTCAGTAGCTCGCGGGGCGCTGGGGGTTTCTTTCGGGACTAGTCCATACGTGGTTTGTAGTGATGCTACCAGTGGAAGTCAGCTAGACCTACACCAGTTGGATAAGGAACGGAGGCGAGAACTAATAATAATTCTCGTGCCACAACTTAAATTGAATAATGTGAATCACTTAAATAATAGATAATAAACGGTTGAGTGCCAGCATGATGTTTGTTTATTTTGTTTCTGCTTGTGTTTGTGCTGTTATCATTTTTGCTTATATTTGGATAGTTAGCTAACGGTTTATCCGTGTTGTAGATCTGTAGAGATAGACAGTTGCAGAGAGATCCGGAACGGATGGTCAGCCGGGTCCACGTACTCATTAGATGGGGACGGGGAAGTCTTCCATACGTCATGCATGTTATGTATCTTTATATATGTTTGTAAGGTTGTCACATGTGTACGTTTATACCATTAAAAATATTATGTTTTAGAAATTGTTTTAAATACATTTGTGCCTTGTTGCAAGATCCAAGTAATGTTGTTGTTAAACCAAGGTCGGGACCCATTGTGAGGTCCTAACCAGTAGCTCCCCGAGTTCCGAGAATTTGGGGTGTTACAACATGGTATCAGAGCTCTGGGTTGGCAACAATGGCACTTGAAATCTTCTGAAAGACCGAATGTATAAAATAACTAGAACCCGAAAGGGGTCTAAGATTTTCAAAACGGATTTCTGTTTTACACACGTGCATAGTCGGGTTGTTGGGTTAGTAGTACGTCGGACCACCATCGTTCTCCGTGGATCTCTGCAGCTTGGAACGATAGGTGAGTTGGTATATAGACTGATATCGATAGGTTTTAGTGTAAATGATATATCTGTGTGTGTGTAGTATGCTAGTATCCTAAAGGATATCTTGTATTCTTTAGTTGTGATATCATGAAGCGATTAGCGCCTCATGATAAATCGGTAACGAGTTTGAAGAGTTTTCCACACGAGATAAGGGATTCAGACCAAGATTTAGTGTGATACTCTGATGGACGTCCTGGTGACTTATAAATCATCCGAAGGACGGGTGGGCAAAGCAGTAAAGATGTTTAGAAAATTTTTACCGCCAGTACAACCGGATGAGAAAGAAGTTCCCGAGTCAGCTTAGATAGAAGAAATTGAGAATCATGCAAGGGGCTTGGTCGTATGAAGTCGAGAGATGAATTAGAAGAACCATGCAAGAGACGACGAGAGCGTAGAATGGAGATAAAAATGGAGAAACAAGAATCATATAGAACGGAGTACAACCAAGAATTTAGGTGTAAAGGACGTGACTATCAAGACGGACGCCGCCAGAAGCAAGCATGGACATGAGAGTACAAAGAAGATAGAGTGTCGACCCAGTTGTGAGAAGTTAAAAGGTACAAAGATAAAGAGTGAGTTTGATGACGAGAAATAACTCCTGTAACCATGGAAGCATGTGGAGTCCTTCAAGGATATGAGAGTTTTGAATGAAAGTCCGACATACGTATCCAAGAAACTAGAAGTCTAAAATTGAGACAACGAATTTTTATAAAGGCGACATGATCAAGACAAAACTAAACAAGGGGAAGAATGTGGAAAAGTGATTTAGTGGACTCAAGGGTCCGCAATAATTTCTCATTTACAAAGAGATTTAAGTTACCAACACTAACAGTTCATATCAGAGAACCGCAAACAGATGATGACTAAAGTAAGGAGAATCGCGAAGACACGCTTACAAGCTAATGTGGAAGACTTGATGAACTCATTGGCGACAGATGAATGCTAGGACTAGACTCAGAAGAGTATAGTGACCTCATAAGAGAACAAGAGAAGTGCAGACTGTGGAAGAAACTAAAAGAGTATTAACAAAGAAACTAGAGGAGATAGATTTTGACCAAGTCTATCAAACTTCAAAAGAGATAGAAGAACAATAAGTCTGTGATCTTATGGAAGGTCAACTACATACCAGTCAGTAATAATTGAGACGTAACACGTGCGGGTCAACCAGTGGTACTGGTTATCAGATAAGGAGGATAACTATAGAATGATGAACGAATTTTATAGACGTCTAGAGGACCCTTCAAGAGATCAACAACGACAAATGTGAAGCTAAATCGATCCGCGTGCTAGCACCTTAATAATAACATGGAGTGAGTTCGAGCAAGGATCCCTAATTAAGAACTTAAGAAGAAAGACTAGACGGTCAGAAAGGACCCCCTTTATGTCATTGAATACCAAGGGAAGCGTGTGAAGAATTTACTGCCTACTGGCTAGGAAAAGGGTGCATATCACAGTTAGTACAGATGGATTATAAAAGAAGAACTAGAGGAGTAAGGAGTATATGATTTTGATAAGGTTTTATGTCAATCAAGACAGAGTGTGTGTAGCATTCCCAACTAGATAAACCGCAAGTGGAAGGAAGTTAAGGTCATGAGAGTTTTGTAGACTTGATTACAAGCTATATTGGAAGACCCAGAAAAGACCATTGATGTCAGATGGACGACACAGTTAGACTCGAGAAATGGAGTTAGTTCACGGGGGAACTGGAAGTTTGTAATGTAGAGGGAGCTAAAGGAGTATAAATGGATGAACTCAAGTAAGTAGTGCTCGCCAGGAAATTCAACGGCAAAAGAGGTATGAGAAAAGTAAGTCCCGAAAATGGAGATAAGTCAACTATTGACTGACCGACATCAACTGAGGACGTGCAAGAGTTGTTTGGGGATTGACGAGCTATGTACAGTTAAGAAGAGATATCTGTGATTGAGGATTATTGAATTAACTATACCGGTGCTTTGGAGGAGTTCCTCCAGTAGACAACGAAAATCTACTTAGACAACTAAAGGTATAGAGAGAATCGTGTTAGAGGTTACTTCTCGGTTGGTTAAGATCAAACTTCAGTCGAGTCAGGAAGTTTGGATCCGTGTTAGAAGAATTCCAAAAGTAAACGGAAGAGGTCGTTTTCCAACCGTTATCTTAGTCCCTTAAGGCAAGAAAGGAAGGTACTTGGTACTTCATCCGGATAGGACTTATGGTGTAATTGAGAGGGAGAGTGTTGGGTCCATCAATTTGGACTCACGGAAAATGTCCTTACGATTAGCGGGTAACAACATAATTATCAAAGTAGAGCAGCGAAAGCGTGATGAGTCCTAACCCACAGAACCGGAAACTCGAGAGTACAACAAATGACGTGTCGAGTTTAAGACGATGATAATTGGTGAAATGCGTTTCGTTTAGAAGGAACGTGAAATAGGCTACGTGGAGTGATAAGAATTTTTGTCGAAGAACTGTATCACCAACTAGATAGACGAGAAAGTATGTGCACGTAGAAGTATAGAAAGAGAGTGATACTCCATTATAGATCCAAGTGAAGCATGCCGACCTAGTCACATGTTGGAAGACCAGTAAATTTGGAATTTAATACCTAGCATGGTACTTTAGAACGAGTTTCTTGATAAAATAAGAAAGGAAGTAACGAAGTAATAAGGGTGTGTGTAGGGCCTACACTAACAAGCTCAAGGTGAGTAACTATCAAGTTGAATCGAAAGACAGATAAAAAAAAAAAAGCTCTGGGAGTGTACTTACAGACCAGTACTCGTACATAAAGAAAACAGAATCTCAAGAGTGGAGTATAAGAAAAATTTTTATCTCGGAACGGAGTCGAGTTGCGTTTTGAGTAAGAGGGATATTATAGGACACAATGCAATGTTAACAACTATTGAGTAGTGTGAGCAAATGACGGTGATGTGAGATCACCTTGTAACTAATACCGTCATTCCAGACATATTGTATGTCACTCAAGACCTTTGGCCTGAGTGTGTAGTCAAGTAAACACAACGAAGGGAAGAAAGTTGACTAGGTTATTTTCTGTACGGTCATCAAAGGACCTGGAGGCGAGTTGCAAAATGTGACCACTTGAGGCTGTAAAGTAGTTTATAAGTGATTGAGCGACTAGTAACCCTCACCCTATTGGAGGGTGTGACCCTAGTTTTATACGGATTCAGTTTGAGGGATACTTACCAGACAAAGGTTAGGACATCGGCTTAGAGAATCGGGCAATGAAGCCGGATGATACCGGTGAGATATCTAGTTACCACACTAGAACGTGTAGTAGGCACTTGTGAGGTTTGTACTTGAAAAGATTTCAGAGTGAGTGGTTTATAAAAAACCGACGAGGCTACCAAGTATACTATGGATAGTATGAGACATAACCTTTCAGAGACCTTTGTGGAGATAGTTGTAATCTAGGGAACGACGAGCTAGGGCTTGACCCTATATCTGTGTTATGTTGTCTGACTGCTTGTTTAATTCATGCTTGAGTGCTTAGTCAGGATGTGTGTTATTGATGACCTTGATATGCGGGATACTTATATGTAGAAACGATGACTCTTGTGCGATAACAAGTTGATACATTAGATTCGTACCTTGAGAGTTGACCTTCTGACTGGCGTACTTTAAGTTTCGGGGCGAAACTTATTTTTAAGGGGGTACTGATGTAATATCCGGAATTTTTATTCCGTTTATTTTTGTAACAAACCCGATCTCGATCAGTTGACCCATATCCGTCTACTTAGTTAGACACATTATTATAAAATTTATCATTTTATGTAGCTTCCCTTCACATAAAATGATAGGATCTTTATAAAATTTTATCATTTTATGTAGCTTACCTTCACATAAAATGATAGGATTATTATAACCAATCCTAAACTATAACATGATCCGTATCCGTCTATTCCGTAGCCTACCAGTTCCGATCCCTTGACTTCACATAAAATAATAAGTTTAGCCCAAACCCTAATTTAGAGTATGACTCGTCGTTGACAAGTCTGTGACGAAGCTGTGACAAGGTCTGGACAAGTCTGTGACGAAGCTGTGACAAGGTCTGGACAAGTCTGTGACGAAGCTGTGACAAGGTCTGGACAAGTTTGTGACGAAGCTGTGACAAGGCCAGACAAGTCTGTGACGAGTCTGTGACGAGTCTGTGACAAGGCCAGACAAGTCTGTGACAAGCCCAGCCGGCCACTGCTTGCCTTGTACAGCCCAGTCCGTGATCTCCTTTCAGCTTGCCAGCTTCAGCCCTCTGCAGCCCAGCTGCTGCAGCCCAGTAGCGCCTGATGCCCTCAGCCAGCCCAGTAGCTTCCAACCTTGTCCAGCCCTTAGTGTTGTTCCTTGCTGACGGATTGTACCAGCCCAATAGAAGCCTTGCCTCACGTCCAGCCCAGATTTGCCTGCTCAGTCCATGTAGCAGCCCGCAAGCAAACTAGCATCCACGTAAGATGAAGCAGAAGGAATCTCGCTCCTTAACCGCCCCTAATTTCACGCCAGTGACCTTCCTTCTGCGCTTCCGGAGTTCACGCCAGCCAGGATGCTCCAGGATCTGCAGATCTCGCTCGCCTCCGCTCTCCTACAGTCGAGAGTTCCTCCTGCACTGGACGCCTTCCTCCGACGAGCACTGTCTGCCTGTGCTTCCTTTCGATGAAAGACCAGGAGAGATACGGAATCAGCGTTCTCCCCTTCTGCTCCTCACACAAACAACAGAATTGAAGACCACCCGCCTCCCCTCTTCGTCGTCGAGCCTAGCAGCCATGGGGGGCTGTCTATCTTCCCTCTCGTGCGACGGGCGCTGATCCACCAAGACTCCCTCCTCCTTGGTCCTTCACACGACAGAGGCTTATCAGCCTGCTCGTACCCCTTCTACATACCGACGCCAGCAGATTCACGTAGAGGTAAACTTTAGTCTCCCTCTATCTTCTCTGTAGTTGAATTGAGAGTGCATTGTGGTGAACTGGAAGTTTTCTTGTGCATCTGTACAGTCATCTTGTTCCCGCAAGTGAACCTGGTTGTTCTGTGGACAACAATCATCGCTGGAGCCCCACCGATCAACAAAGAAATTGCTTCTGTTCCTTCACTGCTGTGGGTAAGTAGACTTGACAGTTAATCCTAGTACCTTGATGTTGTGTAGGAGGTATGAGTTGAGTTTGATGAATAAGGATGAGGGTAATGTAGTTGTGGCTAAGCTGGACATAGAATAGGTTGGGTTATGTACTAAGGATCACTAAGTAGCAATAAGGGAAACATATGGTGACAAGGAGAATCAGAATTTACCTTCTGCACACCTTATGTTCCAACCTTGACATGCTGTTTCCGAGTTTTCATGAAGTGACAAGCAGGCAATTTCGAGTCCAAATTTGGGTATGTTAGACACCTCCTTTCTTGCTGATTTTCGGGTATGTTGTAGTCAGTGTTGCATAGTATATCATACTAAAATTTGGGAACAATCGGAATTATGGTTTGAGAGATATGAGGTTTCAAAGTTCAGTTTTATAAATGTGCTGAGTTGAGAAAAACAGCATGGGATGCTGTTTTGTGAGATAGTTTAGAATATGCTTTTGATCTCTGTTAGGCTTGAATTTTTGATATGATATAGTTGACATCTTGTTGTAGATCATATTAAAATTTGGGAAGAATCGGATTTACGGTTCGAGAGTTGTTGTGTTTCAAAGTTGACGTTTTTATATATGTGCTGAGTGTTGGGGGAAAACAGCAAGTGATGCTGTTTTGTGAGATGATTTTGAATAAGCTCTTGATATCCTTTCCGGCTGAATTTTGGATATATTATAGGTAAGATTTTATATTAGAACATATCAAAATTTGGGATAAATCCAGTGAATGGTTTAGGAGTTATGATTTTTCAAAGTGTACTCAGATTTTGGCTAAGTATAGAATTTGTAAAGGGAGTAGTCAACTTTAGGAATTTGTATAAGACTGTTGAATGAACAGTTTGAAGAAATTCTTTCTCCTAAAGTTAGATAGGACATCATAGATAATCTAGGGATTTAAGTCGGAATTTTTATAAGCGGTTACGAATTTTATATTTGGAATCGAAGTTAGACCTTTACGATTTCCCGGAAAATAGAAACATAGGAAGAATGTTAGCTTGGAACCAAACGAAGCTTTGGGAGTTAGAATATGATTTTAGAATCTCAAATAGGAGTTTAGACATGAATTTTAGAATTTTCGGGAATTTCGGGACCAAGGGTAAAATGGTCATTTTACCCTAAATTAATACTGCAACTAGTTATGTCTTAATATATTATTCTATTTTAGAAGTCTTAGACTTCTAACTACGTAGGAGTGTGCTAATGCACTTATCTCCTTTGACAGGCAACTGAGTTGCTACAGTTTACAGAGCGAGTTGGTTTACAGAGAGTCGAGCTTTATATCAGGTAAGTCCTTTGGGCTTACTTAGCTGACTGCTAAATATGAGTACAAATGATGATGGTGGTGTGTGATTGAAATGTTAGAGAGATAGGTTGTGATATATAATTACCGACCTATATTTTGGCCTAAGAGTAACGGGCGGTGGCATTCTGCTCAGTAGCTCGCGGGGCGCTGGGGGTTTCTTTCGGGACTAGTCCATACGTGGTTTGTAGTGATGCTACCAGTGGAAGTCAGCTAGACCTACACCAGTTGGATAAGGAACGGAGGCGAGAACTAATAATAATTCTCGTGCCACAACTTAAATTGAATAATGTGAATCACTTAAATAATAGATAATAAACGGTTGAGTGCCAGCATGATGTTTGTTTATTTTGTTTCTGCTTGTGTTTGTGCTGTTATCATTTTTGCTTATATTTGGATAGTTAGCTAACGGTTTATCCGTGTTGTAGATCTGTAGAGATAGACAGTTGCAGAGAGATCCGGAACGGATGGTCAGCCGGGTCCACGTACTCATTAGATGGGGACGGGGAAGTCTTCCATACGTCATGCATGTTATGTATCTTTATATATGTTTGTAAGGTTGTCACATGTGTACGTTTATACCATTAAAAATATTATGTTTTAGAAATTGTTTTAAATACATTTGTGCCTTGTTGCAAGATCCAAGTAATGTTGTTGTTAAACCAAGGTCGGGACCCATTGTGAGGTCCTAACTAGTAGCTCCCCGAGTTCCGAGAATTTGGGGTGTTACAGTCCTCTACCTGCTCCCCTATCCTGTAATACTTCCATTGTCCAATCCCTCTTTTCTCCACCTCCAGAACTCTCTGAACCGGTAAATAGCCCCACAAGAGCCGACGACCAAGACGGGAACCCTCTTCATGCTGCGCCATTGAAAGCAATAAAACTTCTCAAATTGTGAAAGCTGCGGGAGGAAAGATCACACTAGTGTGGTCTGATTTTCATAGTGGACCTCACACGAAGGAGAATTGTAGCTTGCTGTCACACGATATCGGGGCAGCTGTAAGATCAAGTGTTCCTATGCTTGCATCTTCTTTTCGTATCTTACCCGAGCATTACAGGAATGCTGTTAAACATTACCGGCCTGTTGGTGAGTCTTTTTTTTGTTTCTTTTTATAGTTTTTTTATTTGTCTATTTTTTGTTGTATTAAAAATATGGCACTTATACTTATATTTTCTTTTATGGTTTACATTCTGCAGGATTACTATATTATTCCTGAAGCGGAGGTAAACATGTGGAGATACATCAAAGAGAAGTCTCAAAAAAGATACTCTGATTGGAAACACAAGTGCCACAAGCACTTTTTGAAGTACGGGGATCCACTTCCACTTGAGTTTCTTGACCGCCCTGAGAAATGGGAATATTTGGTTAATCAAGAGTTTAAAGATGAAGTGAAACAAGTAAGCATATTACTATTTCAAATTCTATTTTTTCTTTGATAATTACTATGTGAATTGCTTCTAACTGTAACTTTTGTTGCTGTTTTTCGAGGCTATGTGGAAGCAAAACCAAATAAACCGGACAAAAAATCCCTCTCCAATCAACCATAACGCGGGTTCAAAAGCCCTAACTTACACGGCGGAGGAGTTCGCGAAGAAAGGGCATCCGGCACCTTACTATCCAGCTGCTATAGAAGCATATCGTAACAGCAAGTACGGGAGTGAAAAAGCGGTGAGGTTTCTAACTTTCTCTTTACTTTTTTTTAATGATTTAGAGCAGCCCTCACTTTGATTTTTTTATAAGTTGCTGCAGAGAGTTATTTTTTCCTTATAAACTATGAAAATTATAAAATAAAATTTTTAAGAAATAAATGGAGTCTATGTTTTCTATGGTAGTAGTCATCCCTCACTCTGATTTTTTTTATTATCTTCTAGAGAGTTATTTGTTATCTTTATTGACTTTATCTATGTAGTGAATTTTGAGGAAAAAAGAGAATTTAGGGGTTTCATGTATTTATTTTCTGCCATTTGGCGATGAATATCTTGCTTGAGTGCGTATGGTTTAGCTGCTAGTGTTACTTTTTCCTCTTAGAATTTTAGGAAGTCTTCCATGTACTGTAGTGACTATTTACGAATGTTTGTCTTTCCAGTCTCCACATCTAGGTGGGATAACCTCTTGAAGACATTTTTATTGTGCACTTAACTAATAGTCTGTTACATTACAGCTCTTGTTCACTGTTGCTGCATTTATTCACTGTATTGATGTAGAAAATTCAGCTTGTACCTAAGTTGCTGCATTTATTTACTATTTTTGTTCATTCTGTTTTTATGCAATCTTATAAATGGACTGATGTTTCTAAACTGGCTGGGCTGATGTTGCTGCATTATATTTATTCATTGTATTGATATGAGAGTATAGTGACTGTTATAAGCTGAACTGGTTGGGCTGATATTTCTGAACTGTTTCTAAAATGGTTGGGCTGATATTTCTGAATTGTTTCTAAACTAGTTGGGCTGATGTTGCTGCATTATATTTATTCACTGTATTGATATGAGAATTTAGTGACTGTTATAAGCTAAACCGGTTGGGCTGATGTTGTTACATTATATTTACTCATTGTATTGGTTTTCAGGATAAGTTGAAGAGGAAAGTAGAAGAAATAATTCAAGAAACGAAGAGAGGAGGACCCGGATGTATACGGTTTTGGAGAACGGAAAGGCACTGAAATTAGAGGTAAGATTGCTGCTGTGATTTTTATGGGTTATTATTTCACTGTTTTTATTTTAGCTTCCGTTTGAAATAGTTAATAATATATCTTCCATTCACTGTTTTTGTTGTAGCTTCTATTTACCGATTTTTATAAAAAAAATCACTTTCTGTTTACTGTTTTTTGTAACTTGTTTGATATCATTTTAAGAGTATCGGTTCATATTGCAGGATTTGGAGGACAGTTGAGGCGGCCTTCAAAGATACGTGGAAAAGCCGGTCTTTCTCAACAAAATGAAGAGAGGTTTCGAAATGCCGAAGAGAGAGCTGAAAAGGCCGAGGCGACAGCCGCTGAAGCCATAGAGAAAGCCAAGAAACTAGAGGAGGATGGCAAGAAATTAGAGGAGGTTCAACCATTGCGGGCCATGTTTCAATGATATACCGCCGATCAACAACAAGCTCAAACTTCAGGTAGTATGTAGTGGATGCCAAGCAATTATTATGCGTAGTTGGTTGTGTGGAATTAGTTGGTTGTGTGGAATTTTGTGCGGGTTTTGAATTGGTTGGTTGTGTGGAATTTTGTGGATGCAAAGCAAATATGTGTAGTTTTGCGGTATTGACAGATTTTTTGGATTATGTGATTTGAGTTTTGACAAATTTGTTGGTTGTATGATTTCAGGAACGGGTTTTAATAGGTTTAGTGCACGTTTCAATTATTTTTTTTCATGCCCAATCAAAATAAAGCGAGGGAAAGATTTACAAACTTCCCTCGCGTAATTATTGGGGCGACGACAATCAAAGCTGCCGCTCATATCCGAAAGCTAGCTAAGTTCGCCTAAACAAAGTCCGTCGCCTAATAATTAGGCGACAAAGCTAGAAAACCGCCGCCTAAATGAATTCCGTCACTCCTATTCTTAGACGACGACTCATCATTTTCGTCGCTACAGAGTGGATTAGGCGATGGAAAATTGTACTTCCATCACCTGAATACCAGGGGGACGGTTGTGTTGCGACGGCATTCAGGTGACGGAAACTCCGTCGCGAGACTGTTTAGGCGACGGAAAAGGTATTGTGGCGACGGTTTATTCCGTCACCCGAGTGTAAACTGGCGTAGTGTACAAACACCACTATCATTGTTGACACTCATATCCGAAAGCTAGCTAAGTAAGCCTTACCTGAATCAAATCTCCACTCTCGTAATATCAACTCGGTCTGCAACCGTAGAAACTTAACCGCCTGTTAAGTGGATCAAATATGTATCCCAATTTTTTAGAAGTCTTCAACTTCTAAGATACCAAAATCCATCATAAGAAAATTACCAAAATACCCTCTTAATGGTAAAAAGACTATTTTATCCTTGGTCTTCAAATCGCGGAAATATTCCTAGAATATTTCTAAAACTTACTACGAAGCCAAAAACCACAATGTAACACTCACAATAAATATCTAGCTAAGTTGGATGATTTTTTTCCCAACTTTTAACTTCCATAAAAACTCGCTAAGGGTCCCACTTTGGCTCAACCTAAAGCCCTTGTACAAACATCTAAAAATCTATTATACTTACTAAAACAGAGCACGGGTTGATGACGTGACGCGATGTGGACGCAGGATTTTTGAAATTGAGCTCCCACAATTAAAGCCAATAAATCTTTATTTTTTACACTATTTTTTAAACCATAAAATCTTTTATTATTAAAATAATAATTTTATAGAAACCAAATCTATTATACTTACTAAAACAGAGCACGGGTTGATGATGTGGCACGCTGTGGACGCAGGATTAAATTAGAGAAGTATACAAAACAAAAGCACGTAAAAAAAAATCTATTTCACAATATTCTTTCTTATTTTTTTAAAACCCGCACAAGGTGCGGGTATTATACTAGTTCCAAATAAAATTTCTAAACCTTCTATGAAATGCACTCTACTCATTGCAAGAAACAAATCTTAAAAAGGATCATAAACTTATCCTACACAAAAATCTCAAGTTGACTCTTCAACACAAAATCTCCTACACTTTGAATATTTCAGCAACACTAAAAAACTGCTTACGGATCCTACTTTAACTTAAGCTATGAGGCTCGTATAAAAATATAAAAATTCCACAAAAATATTCTAGGTCTTCTATGATATGCCCTCTACTCATAGAAGTAAAGATTTCTCCAGAATACCCAACCACAACTTCTACAAAATTCTCCAAAGCTAGTTCAAAAATCCAGAATCCTGTACATGGTCAAAAATCTGTATGATTTCCCAACTGCACAACCAACATATTTTGAGTTCTCAAATATCCAGATCTGACCATTGGATCGGTTTAAAATTTTAATACATCATACTATGCATATCCCTCTATATCATATTAAAACTTGAACGATAAATAATAAATCTAGAGCATTGAAAAACATGCTCAAAGTCGGCTGATCAACACAGTTTCTGGAATGGCAAAACATGACAGCAAGAGGTTTAGGCTTTGAGACTCACCAGCTTCCCATGTGGTGCTTCCACTGTTACACACAAGATCCACAGTTCGAGTCCTGTGCTCGACCAAACTACAAAGCTGGATCAAAACCTACTCTTTCCTCTTCATAGATTACAACCAAGACTTTAGGGTTACTCACCAAGGTTTCGATGGATGCAGGAGAGACGTCTACGCTGGGTTCGATGGCTAAGGATGGATGGTCTCCTGTGTACTGGTGATGGCGGGATTTGTCTGGATTTGAAGCATGGAGCCTCTCAACATACTGCAGCAAGGAAGGAGTCATTGTAGTGGATGAGATAGTTTCGCTTGTAGGGGGGTTCTCAACTATACAGGACGGTCGATAGTTAACTGGGTAGAATACCACCGCCCGCCCGTTACTCTTAGGCCAATTATACCAGTCGGTCGATAGTTAATAATAAATACTATTATAAACACATCGTACAAATACTAATATCATTATTCACACTCATATCCGAAAGCTAGCTAAGTAAGCCCAAAGGACTTACCTAAATCAAATCTCCACTCTCGTAATATTAACTCGGTCTGTAACCGTAGAATCTCAACCGCCTGTTATACAAGGCAAGCGGATCAAATATGTATCCCAATTTTTTAGAAGTATCCAACTTCTAAGATACCCAAATCCAACATAAGAAAATTACCAAAATATCCTCTTAAGGGTAAAAAAGACTATTTTACCCTTTATCTCCAAATCGCGGAAATATTCCTAGAATATTTCTAAAACTTCCTACGAAGCCCAAAACCACAATGTAACACTCACAATAAATATCTAGCTAAGTTGGAAGATTTTTTTTTCCAACTTTTAACTTCCATAAAAACTCGCTAAGGGTCCCACTTTGGCTCAACCTAAAGCCCTTGTACAAACATCTAAAAATTCCAAATAAAATATCTAAACCTTCTATGAAATGCACTCTACTCATTGGAAGAAACAAATCTTAAAAAGGATCACAAACTTATCCTACACAAAAATCTCAAATTGACTCTTCAACACAAAATCTCCTACACTTTGAATATTTCAGCAACACTAAAAATCTGCTTACGGATCCGATTTTAACTTAATCTATGAGGCTCGTATAAAAATATAAAAATATAAAAATTCTACAAAAATATTTTAGGTCTTCTATGATATGCCCTCTACTCATCGAAGCAAAGATTTCTCCAGAATACCCAACCACAAAATCTACAAATTTCTCCAAACCTAGTTCAAAAATCCAGAATCCTGTACGTGGTCAAAAATCTGTGTGATTTCCCAACTGCACAACCAGCATATTTTGAGTTCTCATATATCCAGATCCGACCATTGGATCGGTTTAAACTTTTAATACATCACACTATGCATATCCCTCTATATCATATTAAAACTTGAACGATAAATACTAAATCTAGAGCATCAAAAAACATGCTCAAAGTCGGTTGATCAACACAGTTTCTTGAATGGCAAAACATGACTGCAAGAGGTTTAGGCTTTGAGACTCACCAGCTGCCCCTGTGGTGCTTCAACTGTTACACACAAGGTCCACAGTTCGAGTCCTGTGCTCGACCAAACTACAAACCTGGATCAAAACCTACTCTTCCCTCTTCATAGATTACAACCAAGACTTTAGGGTTACTCACCAAGGTTTCATGGATGCAGGAGAGACGTCTACGCTGGATTCGATGGCCAAGGATGGGCGGGATCCTGGGTACCGGTGATGGCGGGATCTGTTTGGATTTGAAGCCTGGAGCCTCTCAACCTACTGCAGCAAGGAAGGAGTCATTGCAGTGGATGGGAAACTCGCCTCCAATGTCCAACGTCCTTAGTTGCGAGGGAAGGGTTGCGTGTTTTGTCTTGTTGTAAGAACAACCCTTCACATGAACCCATCCTTAAAAGGGGGAAGAAGTCACACGTTCCTGCCGGTCTTATGGCTGCCCCTAATCTGTAGGGAAGGGCGCTGTCCAGGTTGCACTAGTCAACAACAAGGAGCAAGTTAAAGAGGGGAAGGAGAGATAGAAAGATCACCTTGCCGAAAGAGGTCCGCTGCGTCGCGTGAAAGGCTGGGGGGAGGATTGCAGACACTGTCTTTGTCGAGGAAGAGAGGTAAGACTTGTAGAGTGCCGACGTGCACGCCGCTGTGTGTGCTGAGAGGGAAGGTTGAAGATCGAGGCGTCTGCTAGGTTTAGGGCAGATCTTTCATCACGAGGGTAACAAGAGGGTGAGAGTGGGAGGTTGTCAAGGCAGGTTTGATCTCTTGCCTTCAGCGACGTAAGGACAAGATCTTGTAGCTGGGTCATCCATGGCCGGTCTTCACAAGGAAACCGTGTTCTCCTGTAAGGAACTAGGGCGGCAATTTCTCCTTACTTATGGAAGCAATCGAAGATCTCGATAGGGTGCAGATGGAAGGAAAGTGGAAGATAGGTTCGACGTTAATTGCTGCTTGGAAGGGATCTTTTGCTACGTGAAAGGAAGGGCGTCTAGGGCTTGCATGGGGGCCGCATGTGAGAGCTCTTTGCGTATGGGGAAGGCAGCTGGCGAGTATGGGCTTCTTCACGGCTGACCTAGAATGCATGCAGCACAACAACCCTGTGCAGGTGAAGGATGGCTGGCCAATCCTTTGGCTCGGGCCTTGTTTGGGCCTCGTCAAGGCCTTGTCTTAGCTTGTCCAATGGCTTGTCATGCTTGTCAAGAAGGTTATTTAAATTAGTCTTGCAAGAGTAATTATAGTGAGATTTTTGTGATTTTATGTGAGTAGGAACATCACCTAAAATGATGATTTAATGATGATAAAAATTTTAAGTTTGACTCGAAAATTAACGGAGATAAATTTTACAGGTATTACAATTATCTAATCATATCATAAATAAAAGTGTTAAATTTCGGTATAAGTTTGATCATAAGATAATTATTCTATTAGTATAATTTAAAGTATGTTTAGTGTATATATATATATATATATATATATATATATATATATATATATATATATAAAAGACATGTTTTGTATAAGTAGATAAGTTTAAGCTCTACAATAGGATAATTATTCTATTGTTTTATTGCTCTAAATAGAAAAATTATGCATGTTTAATATATGTGGATACGCATAATAATTACTAAGGGAAGGTAAAAACAAAAAAAAAACTATTATACAAAACTTATATAATAAAAATTAGGCATAACAACATATTAAAATAAATAAATAAAAATAAATTTCAAAACTTACGACAAAGTGTGTAAAAAGTTCGTGTGGATCACTAAATTATTGTCGTCGAATGGAAGATTAATTACTTCGTTCTCGTTGTTTGAAGCCATTTAGCTGAAAAGGGCAATTGGTATGCATAATAAGATTTAGCAATTGTGAGAATAAAGGGTTATATATATGATTAAGGAATTGTGAAAAGGAAGAAATGTCAGAAGTTACATATGATTCTTTCAACGTGACAATAGTTGTGAGTTATCCTCAGGGTTTGATTGCGGGATAATATGACGTTGGTACGGCGGTTGTGTGATTGTGTTTTTTTTTGTGTGTTTGATGGTGGTATGAATATGACGCTGAACGTCAATATATAAGCGCGAAAAAAGATTACGGAAAAAAAAGATTGCGAAAAAAGATTCGGAAAAAGAGGGTTTTGTTAAAAAAAATTCGTTAGATGTTAAACGCCGGCGCCCAAATAGTTAAAAAAATTTCGAGCGCCGGCGCCTTCTAAAGGCGCTCAAATTGAATAAAAAAAATTAGCGGCATCACTTTGTGTTTGCGTTAGATGCTAAACGTTGTGGCAACTAGATGCGCTCAAATTAAACGTCAACGCAAAGTGTTCACAGTTAGTACTAAGTAAATTGAAAATTGTGTAATTAACACGCCTCTATAAACAAAGAGCCTAGTTTATACACAATATTACACAAACTACCTACATAACCATTTTACCCATTTTTCAAAAACTTGACTATATAAACAATCCTATTTCAATAGGCCTTTTATATAGTGATGTAAATATTCAATTAACCATTAAAATCAAAACTCTTAGGTCTAACAAATGATTCTAATTTCTACCTAATCTTAACATAACTGATTTTTTTTCAAAAAAAGCTTATTTATCAAAGTTTGATGATGAAGAACCGGCGGGTGAATAAAAAGAATAAAAGATACTCTAGAAGGGGGGGTTGAATAGAGTATGAGAACTTTTCGCAAAACCAATCTCAAGGCTTTGAAACCAATTTCAAGGGCCTTGATGTCGATTTGAGCTCTTTGTGATACACTTTGATTTTAATTGCTTTGAAACTACTTTCAAGGGTCTTGATTTTGTACTCTTGTAAAACAAAGTTAGTCACAATAAAGCAAGATAAAATGTGGAATGTAAAAGATCGACACGAGGATATGTTTACGAAGTTCGGCTCAAATAGCCTACTCTCCGTCCCAGGGTACAGCCTTAGGATCAAACTATCTATTATCAGCTTCAAGAGTCCTAGATACAAAGTAGAAGAAATCCCCTTCTTCTCTTACTATAGCCAATGCTACGATCTATCTCCAACTCTTCACCTTGTTATAATAGCCTAGTTACTTCGCAGAGTAACACACACTCGAGTATAACACTCTTTAGATATACAAATGGAGCTCTCGAGTTTTATCTCTCTCTAGGGGATAATTCTTTTTAGAGAAAGAGAGAAAGAAAAACAATATGATCGAATGAAGATGTTTTGGATCGCTTGAAGACTATTGATGTTTCCGTGTAAGCTTGTATTCTTGTTCTTCAATCGCCATCTTTATTTATAGCCTTCTATGGAGAGGTCTTCTAGCCGTTGGAAAGATGACCGTTTGAAGATGATTCTTCTTCTCCATAAAGATTGCTTCTTTGTTAAGATAAGATAGACGTTGTTGATCTTCAACTCCTGAGAACACATTGATCTCTCAGCTCCTTAATCTTCTCGTATTTGTTGTGATGATATCAAATCCCAGAAGAGAGAATCTTCGTGCTTTCGGTTGAGGATCTTTACAAGATCTTTATTGGCCGGTTGAGATCTTCGTTCAATCATATCTTCTTGTTGAGCAAATCTTTCCTAGAAGATCTTCTTTAGTGATTTGAATTCCTTTAGCGTGCAGCCTTGACTTCTTTGTTCCCTTGAAATGAATTTCAAGGCCTCCGTCTTTTGAACACTCTAAACTCCTTGTCTTTCCTTGCATCCGATTTCAAGGTCTTCTAAGGTCCTTTGAAGTGTCTTTCAAAACCTGCATTTATTCAATACAAACCACCAAAGCAAACCAAGCGACTCGATATATAATCAATAGATTGTTAGAGTATTAAACTACTTCATTTGAGTTTAAGTATTCCATCATCATGACCCCTATAATAATATAATCAAGGTGGAGTTTCAATCTCCCCCTTGATGGAAGACAATACAAATGTTTTTGTACCTGCATTGTAAAGTTAGCGATGCATATATGAATATCAAAAGAACTCAAAATCTAAAATGCAGAATATCGAAAAATGTTCGGATCATATTTATTTCTCCCCCTTTGTCTTTCAACAAGGGAGAAAAATAGTCAAAGCAAGGGACTTTTATAGCGTTACAACTCAGAAAAGTACTTTCACAAAACCACAAAAAACAATTTAAGAATTGAAATATCTAAAAGATATTAATTCTTAAATAGATCCATATTTCTTAATTTACCCTTAAATCTTGTTTCAATACCCTTGAATTGCCTTTCAAGGCCCTTGAAAAAGAAAACTGGGTTGCATACGAAGGAGAAAATAAAATGATTTACTCCTCCTACGTTAATGCTTCATTGTTCAACATATCAAGCTCCAATCTAATAAAATTAAAGCGCTCTTCAGGAAGAGTCTTGGTAAAGATATTTGCAAGCTGCAAGTTAGTAGATATAAAAGAGATCAAAACATCACCTTTCTCAACATGATCACGTATGAAGTGATGTCTTACATCGATATGCTTAGTCCTTGAATGTTGCACATGATTTTTGGTTATAGAAATAGCACTAGTATTATCACATTTTATAGGAATACCTTTCAAATCAAAGCTAAGATCACGAAGTTGTTGAGTAATCCATAGAATTTGTGCACAACAGGCTCCACAACTATATATTCAGCTTCGGTTGTGGATAGGGCGACAAAATTTTGCTTCTTGGAGTGCCAACTGATTAGGGATGACCCTAAGACTTGGCAACATCCAGAAGTACTTTTCCTATCGACCTTATAACCTGCAAAGTCTGCATCTGAATAGCCAACAAGGTGAAACGAGCTTTGACGTGCGTACCATAACCCTAGATCCTTAGTGCCATTGAGATACCGAAAAATTCTTTTCACAGCTATCAAGTGTGACTCTTTAGGATCAGCTTGAAATCTTGCACACATGCATACACTAAACATAATGTCAGGTCGACTAGTAGTCAAATACAACAATGAACCGATCATACCTCGATACTCCTTTTGTACTACATGTTTGCCATCTTTTTCATGGTCAAGCGAAAGTGTCGAACTCATAGGAGTCTTTGCAAGTCCTTTGTATACTTGCTTTGATTGAGAAAAATTCCTTTATTAGCTTGTGTAACTTGAAGTCCAAGAAATAAATTTAGCTCACTCATTAAGCTCATTTCAAATTCTCTGCACATAATATCTGAAAATTCCTTACAAAGGGAATCATTAGTAGCACCGAATAATATATAACCAACCTAGATTTGTACTACTAATATATCGTTGCCTCTAGTTTTGATAAATAAATTTTTATCAATCAAACCTCTTTTGAATTTGTTTTCAAGAAGATACTTGGACAATCTTTCATATCATGCTCGAGGAGCTTGCTTAATGTAACACCCCGAATCCGCGGGACTTGGGATGCTACGGGTTGGGACCTCACAATGGGTCCCGACCCTTAGCTTGACAACAATTTCACCGGACCTTTCCAACATGACACAAATAAAGGCAAAACCAAAATTCCTTTTAAATCAAATGATAAGAAACCCGAAGGAAAACAACAAAAGACTTACCATTCTTCTTACCCTCCATGTTACCATACTCCTAAAGGCTATCCTCTCAGGGTACTCTTTCTTAAACTTCATTAGTTCTTTCTTCATTCCATGCTTCCTCTTCTTTATAAGGTAATTATATCTTCTTTGCCTTATTGTTTCATATAACTCCCTTTCATAGACTTAACCATTCTTCCTTGATGTTTTTCAAGAGCACCTTCCCAAAGATTATAGCGCTAGCTAGCATCCACTCGCGTTCCTCTTAGTTGGTATCTTAAATCTCTTGATCAAAACTCTTCGTTTCGTCTCTCATCTTCTTGGGGTCATCATGTATACCCACTTCCTCCTTCTTGGCGTTTCTCAGTCTTATCATCATAATGGAAATCGGTCAACTCCACGTGAATCCCCACCACGTCCTTCTTCTCATAACTCTAGTAATGTTGTAACTTTATGATAACGTGATTTATGACGTTAGTATAGGCATACAATTAGATAGTTTTTCCCGTTATTCATGCACGGTTTGACATTAGTTTAAGACGTTTGCGCTTATTTCGTGCATATTTCTAGAAAAGACGTCTACACGAGCTTTTGTCGGTTTTGTAGGTATTTTGGGGATCTTTTGGACATTAATCGATATATTCGAGGATCAAGCCTCATGGTGGTACATATCCGAGACCTTGAAGGAACATAATTGGAGCAATGAAGGACACAAGGACCCTTGTTGGTGCAAGCAATGGAGAAACTCATGGCTAGATGATCATAACAAGTCTCTGTTGAAGAAACTCGACCTACACCCAGGAAAATCGGCCGATTTTTCCTACTGGGTCGATTTTTGGGCCTTTGACAGCTTTAGCCACGTGTCCCACGATCTCTTGTCCGGCCTTGCTCTTGGTGGAGAATATAAGTGGTCTTGCAGGTTGATTTAAGGATCCCTCTCTTTCCTTTGGACCCTTCTAGCATCTTCTAAAAGAATCTTCCAATTGGGAGCTCTCTTCAAGACACCCTTGTGGGTGTTCTTGAGGGAGATTAGTGTATATTTCAATTTCATAGTGAGATTTGAGTGATTTTTGTGAAGAAGATTGTTGAAGGTTGTAAGATCCGACTTGGAGCTACATTTGGTGTGTTGAAAGACTTGTTTTGAGCTCAAATCTAGCTAAGTTTAATTGCTTTCATTTCCTTACTTCATCTTCTTGCTATGGATTCCATGTATGCTTGTATGATGATTCTAGATCTTGAAATGCATGTTATTGGCTAGTTTGTTGTGATTCTGGAGTGATGGATTGATGGTTATTGCTTGGGTGATGATAGAATGGACTTATATGTTAGTTTAGGATGATTTGTATGCACGAAACCCATTCCAGAGAGAAAAATCAGCCTGTTCTTCAGGTAAATCGGCCGATTTTTGCTATGATCCACCCGATTTTTCCTTCTGTTGCTCTTTAATTGATGAATCTGTATGTTAGGATGTTAGATTGTTGAAATCCTAGTGTTTGTTGAGCATAATATAGCTTAGGGTGACCTAATGCTAGCAAACTAAGTGAGGAAAGAGACCTACCCGGTGATTTCCGATCTTAGGTACCAAAGATGATGAACTCTAGGTAGTAGTGAGCCTCATAAGCCGCTATTGGACTGAGTGTGCTAGGATTGTTGCTTGAGACTTACCTTTTCCGAGACTTACCCGGTAAGGAGAGGTTTCCCCCTTAAGTAGTGTCCGGTTTGTGTAGAATTCCCAACTTTACCTCCTTGAGACTTACCCGGTAATAGGAGTTTGGTGCGGGATTAGCGAAGCATGAGACCTACCCGGTAATTGCTTCCATTAGAGAAACATCCTTTTCCAACACCGCAGCGTTGTCCTTAGAATCTTTAGAAGCTTGAGTCCAATGCCATAACCGGAAATCTTGACCTCTAGAATCCATTTTTTTTCTCTTTGATCTCATATCTTGTGTTTGTGTCATTTGTTTGTTTGCTAGCTTGAGTTGTTAGTTTGTTTTATTACTTTGCTTGATTTGTGATCTTTGCTTGATCACCACAAAAACCCAACCAAAAATATCATCATTTTCATTTCTTTATTTCTTTCTCCTTTCTTAGACTAGATTTGCACTATCTTTGATCATTGAATGACTTGATTTCGCCTCAGTCCTTGTGTTCGACCTCGGAATACTTTCCTTCCTACATAACGATCCGTACACTGCGGGTTTCGCTAGGTAGTTTAGGATTTTAGTTCGAGTTTATAAATGTAAAGCTTTTTGTGCTATTTCTTAGCGTGACAAGTTTTTGGCGCCGTTGCCGGGGACTAGGTCTAGATTGAGTCATTTGCTTTTGATCGTTTTTAGTGTTTATCTTTCTTGTTACTTTTGATCTTGTGTTGTTTTTGTCTTTGCCTTTTCATGTTTGTCATGGACGGATTGTACTTCCAAGACGACCTTGACAACATGGAGTATGAGGAGTGGATGGAAAGCCAAGATCTAGGACCTCTCCATGATGAGTTTGAGTATTGGGAGGAGTTTAATGCCTGTCATGAGTCCCATGATCAAACTCACATGACTACATTGCCTTATGTGGAACCTCACCATCAACCTCACAATGACCGAGTGGAATCAATGCTAGAAGAAATGTTGAGGAAGATGGATGATCTAGAGAGCAATCTTGCTTCCATTACGAGTTCCCACATGGTGCTTGAAGAGGAAGTATTTCAACAAGAGGAGGTTCACCATGAGGAGATCCAAGAATTACCCGATTCAACCATAACCAATAGAGACCTTGAGGAAGAGTTGAATGAAGCTCGGAAGCAATTATGGCTAAGGGATTTGGCCCTGGAAGATGCAAGAAGATTGAATGTTGAGAGAGAAGAACAAATGAGGAGGGAGATTGAGGAGATTAGGCATGCTCTTATGCTAGGAGGTCCTACCATCCTTCAAGGCTTACTTCCACCTCCTTCACCTTTGGAGGAGTGCAATGAAGTATTCTCACCCCCGGACATCCTTGCCATCAACCCCGGAACCACACTTGAAGAGCTCACAACGGAGAGCCCTAAGTTAACTTCAACTCCTACCAATCCTTTCTTGCTTGCCCGGAGTACACACAAAGATTGGAGTCCCTTTCCTAAGGAGTCTCCCATGTTGAATGATGGAGGGAAGCATGATGGATCCATGATGGTTATGGAGCACCTCAATGAAGAATTCTTTCCAAGAATCGGCCTTCTTCGGATCATAGAGGATGAGGATGGCAAGTATCTCACCGGTGTGACCGTGGAGTACCAATTGTCTAAGTATGGGGTGGCACCTATGGTTGCAACTCCATACTATCATCAAGGGAGCGGTGATGAAGGAGTCTACTACTCACCGGTGAAGAGAGAACTTAAAGCTTATTTGGGCATCAAGTGGCCCTTGCTTGTCATCATGGATGCCGGAAAGCGATGGTTGCTTGGACTCCTCAAGCAAACCATGGTATTCGAGGTGGATTGACACATTCTCGGAGTTTGGTCAAGCTAATGACCTAAAAGAAGCACTTCTTGGGAGGCAACCCAAGGGTAACAACTCGGTCCCTCTTCTCTTTCGTCTTTGTTTTTACTTTTGCTTTTGGTGTGCTTTGTTTTTCTTTTGTGTTTTTAGGTGCTAGATCTTGAGGTTGTCATGTGTGATGAGATGCTGGAGGTCATGTGAAAGCCTCATGGAACTGTTGAGAAGAAGGTGCAAGATCCGAGCACATGGACAAGGAAGAAAGCACCTAGGAAAATCGGACTGTTCTTCACAAAAATCGGCCGATTTTCCTGGGCTATGGGGCGATTTTTCCTTTGTATAAAGGAAAGTGATGATCTCCAATCGAGCATGGGTGGAGCGGACATGGAACTTGGACGGCTTGAGGTGCCAAGCGCGGGTTCCGACGCCATAATGAACATCAAGAGCTCTCTACCATCCCTGATCGATCATCCACCATCATCATCCAATGTGAACCGAAATACCAAAGCATCACCAATTTTACATTGTGAGAACTCTCTTTCACTTCTTTATTTAGTTTCCACATTGGGGACAATGTGTTTCTAAGTATGGGGTGGGGTTTTCATGATCACTTGCATGATTAGCATCTAGGATAGTTTAATATTGTCACATGTTTCATTATGTCTTGCATTGTACATACATATTTCGAAAAATTTTAAAAATCAGAAAATTTAAAAATTTTTAGTGCTTCTAAAACTTGGGAGGGAATGACCCTTATGATGACAATTGTCTTGTGAATTGGCTATGGATGGCCTTATGTGTTGAATAGATACATGCATATGTGGACTTGAAGTACTTATCTTGAATCCCATGAATGATTTGTGATCATGAATGTTTGCCTTGATTGAATTGAGTATTGAAAATCGAAATTGCATGCTAGTTCTTGCACATCATTTAGGAATGAATGAGGCAATTCATCTTTCTCTACTTCTCATCTTGATCATGTTGTTTAAGCACCTCGACTGATGAAAAATTTGACCTCTTTTGACCCATCCGGGAATAGGAGCATGCTAGTGTGGTGATATGTGTGAAAAGCAAGTGTGGGGTGAAGTATTGATGAAAGAATGTCATGAATAAAATGCTGAAATTGTTGTGAAAGTGTAGACAAAAATATAGGTTTGGGGACATTGGTTTAAATGACAAGTAACTCGGTACACTTCACATAATCGGGTGTTGGTGCCTTGCCAAAGTCAAATAAACCGATAGTCTTAACGAGCTTTGGTATGTGTGCCCGGTGTGGATGCACCTCGAAAAATAAAAAAGCCCGAGGACGGCTAATCACCAAGGTTTCGGCTTTTGTACACCAATGCCATTGTCTCAAAAATAAGTGAAAAAGAAAAGAAAATAAAGAAAAGTTGGAGAAAATTATACACTTGTTGGGAAGTTGAGCAAAAACGAAATTGTGAAGTTAGTTCCTTTCCCGGATTAGCATCACATGACCTAAAAATTCCCACCTAATCACAACGTTTCTTAGCCTCTTCTTTCCTAAGTCCTTGTGACCTAATTGCATGTGTGTAAGACTTGGTGATCTAGATTGGATATACTCATGATCATCTTGACTTCTTCATTTTCACCTCTCATGCATGCTTTCTAGTTAAGTATAATTGTCTTTCCATGCCTTCACACATTTGATGCATGATTGCTATCCATTGCTATGAAACATGACTATGAAGGTAATCCAATGTTAGAAGCACGATTCCAAAAAGATTTTGTTGTTTTTCTGCATGCATAAATCACGTCATCTCTTAGTCTATAGTTGGATCTTGCTCGGGGACGAGCAAATCTTAAGTATGGGGTATTTTGATAACGTGATTTATGACGTTAGTATAGCCAAACAATTAGATAGTTTTTCCCGTTATTCATGCACGGTTTGACATTAGTTTAAGACGTTTGCGCTCATTTCGTGCATATTTCTAGAAAAGACGTCTACACGAGCTTTTGTCGGTTTTGTAGGTATTTCGGGGATCTTTTGGACATTAATCGATACATTCGAGGATCAAGCCTCATGGTGGTACATATCCGAGACCTTGAAGGAACATAATTGGAGCAATGAAGGACACAAGGACCCTTGTTGGTGCAAGCAATGGAGCAACTCATGGCTAGATGATCATAACAAGTCTCTGTTGAAGAAAATCGACCTACACCCAGGAAAATCGGCCGATTTTTCCTACTAGGTCGATTTTTGGGCCTTTGACAGCTTTAGCCACGTGTCCCACGATCTCTTGTCCGGCCTTGCTCTTGGTGGAGAATATAAGTGGTCTTGCACGCTGATTTAAGGATCCCTCTCTTTCCTTTGGACCCTTCTAGCATCTTCTAAAAGAATATTCCAATTGGGAGCTCTCTTCAAGACACTCTTGTGGGTGTTCTTGAGGGAGATTAGTGTAGATTTCAATTTCATAGTGAGATTTGAGTGATTTTTGTGAAGAAGATTGTTGAAGGTTGTAAGATCCGACTTGGAGCTACATTTGGTGTGTTGAAAGACTTGTTTTGAGCTCAAATCTAGCTAAGTTTCATTGCTTTCATTTCCTTACTTCATCTTCTTGCTATGGATTCCATGTATGCTTGTATGATGATTCTGGATCTTGAAATGCATGTTATTGGCTAGTTTGTTGTGATTCTAGAGTGATGGATTGATGGTTATTGCTTGGGTGATGATAGAATGGACTTATATGTTAGTTTAGGATGATTTGTATGCACGAAACCCATTCCAGAGAGAAAAATCGGCCTGTTCTTCAGGTAAATCGGCCGATTTTTGCTATGATCCACCCGATTTTTCCTTCTGTTGCTCTTTAATTGATGAATCTGTATGTTAGGATGTTAGATTGTTGAAATCCTAGTGTTTGTTGAGCATAATATAGCTTAGGGTGACCTAATGCTAGCAAACTAAGTGAGGAAAGAGACCTACCCGGTGATTTCCGATCTTAGGTACCAAAGATGATGAACTCTAGGTAGTAGTGAGCCTCATAAGCCGCTATTGGACTGAGTGTGCTAGGATTGTTGCT
This sequence comes from Fagopyrum homotropicum, assembly GCA_033239125.1. Lineage (NCBI taxonomy): Eukaryota > Viridiplantae > Streptophyta > Magnoliopsida > Caryophyllales > Polygonaceae > Fagopyrum > Fagopyrum homotropicum. The sequence goes on from BSWB01000002.1 coordinate 48,073,537, forward strand.
TGAGACTTACCTTTTCCGAGACTTACCCGGTAAGGAGAGGTTTCCCCCTTAAGTAGTGTCCGGTTTGTGTAGAATTCCCAACTTTACCTCCTTGAGACTTACCCGGTAATAGGAGTTTGGTGAGGAATTAGCGAAGCATGAGACCTACCCGGTAATTGCTTCCATTAGAGAAACACCCTTTCCCAACACCGCAGCGTTGTCCTTAGAATCTTTAGAAGCTTGAGTCCAATGCCATAACCGGAAATCTTGACCTCTAGAATCCATTTTTTTTCTCTTTGATCTCATATCTTGTGATTGTGTGATTTGTTTGTTTGCTAGCTTGAGTTGTTAGTTTGTTTTATTACTTTGCTTGATTTGTGATCTTTGCTTGATCACCACAAAAACCCAACCAAAAATATCATCATTTTCATTTCTTTATTTCTTTCTCCTTTCTTAGACTAGATTTGCACTATCTTTGATCATTGAATGACTTGATTTCGCCTCAGTCCTTGTGTTCGACCTCGGAATACTTTCCTTCCTACATAATGATCCGTACACTACGGGTTTCGCTAGGTAGTTTAGGATTTTAGTTCGAGTTTATAAATGTAAAGCTTTTTGTGCTATTTCCTAGCGTGACACTTTACTTTTTGATACCTCGTAAGCTTAACTTACGGTATTTTAAATCTTTAGCAAATGGTTCTATCACTCTTCCCATCTTGACTCAAATGCTTAGGAGCGCCAAAAGAAAACTTCACCTCTTAGTAGAACACCACTTTTAACCTTGCTATAATGTATCCATCTCCTTTGATTCGTATCCTTAGTTGTCCACGCATCTTTTAGAAGAACTTAAGTTTGTTTTCACTATTGGTCTCGTTGTCGTACAATCCCGGTTTATTTATAACCACTTATATACCTTAGCGTTGCTCCCTTTACTTCTATTGCTCCATCTCGATGTCTCTTTAGTCGTCTCGAGTTCTTCTTTCTACTTGCTTGTCCTTCGTTTACGTCATCTCTACTCCTCTTCGACATCCTTTTAGGGGAATCCAATAACCGCCATGGTGTTCGTTAGCACGAAATGTTCAACTCGATACTTGAGCGTACTCTTCCACTTATGAATGTTATCGCAAGCCATCAACGTCAAAACCCGAAAGAATACAACAAAGGACTTCAGCCGAGATACAACACAAAAACCGAACGCCAAAAACACGACATACAATGCATATAAATGTATTTCGGTTTTGGCCTTTTGCAAGATCCGGTGAAATTGTTGCCAAGCTAATGGTCGGGACCCATTGTGAGGTCTCAACCCGTAGCATTCTAAGTCCCGTGGATTCGGGGTGTTACACTTAAGACCATAAAGAGCTTTGTCCAATTTAAAAATGTGATCAGGAAATTCATCATTTTCAAAACCAGGGGGTTGAGCAACTTAGACTTCTTCTTCTAAGAAGCCGTTTAGGAAAGAACATTTTACATCCATTTGAAACAATTTTATACTCATGAAAAATGCAAATGCGAGTAGCATATTGTTCGCTCCAAATGGTGTGTGCAAGCTTTAAATTTATATCCCGAGAAATATGCTCAAAACAAGGATGCGAACCCGCATTGTACGGATCAATTATAGTAAAAAGCAAGAATTCCGGGGTGTCGATCTCAGGGACTTAGGTGAAACAAAGCAAGTCTAGGTTGTCAATGTAATCAATAACCACAAAAGCGGTTAAAGCAATCAAAAGATGATAATAAGGTCAATTAAAGGAAATATGCAAATTCTAGGGATTAAAGCATCTAGTTGTGGTTTCAACTCAAGATCTAAAGATAAAGCGGATAAAGCTGAGATTCTGCTAAGGGAAGGTGTTTCTAAAATGGGAATAGATTATCGGGTAAGTCTCACTACTCACTATCCCAAACCAAAGCTCCTATTACCGGGTAAGTCTCAAGGTACTAAGGAAAGAAACTATAATCTCAAACCAACACACCAACTAAGGGAATAGAATCAACCTTTACCGGGTAAGTCTCAGGCTAACTCACAAAGATGGGATGGAGGCACACTCAAACCCCAATAAAGGATAAAACTTTATTACCTACACTTATGATCTTGGGTAAACAAACTAAGGAATCACCGGGTAAGTCTCATCCTAGGCTTGCATTGAACCAGGAAAGGTGTAATAAGAATAGGATTTGGCAAACTCTAACACTTAACTCTCAGTTTTGGATCAGAAAAGGTCACCTCGGTCAGTCAAGTTCCACCCCGGCCGAGATGTTCATCGACTGAACGAGATGTTCTAGCTAGGGTTAAGATTAATGACTCGAGCTTTCAGAGTCCTACTGGGATTAAGATCATTCTATCAATGTCTTTCCCACAACTTTCAGCCAATCACCCTAGAATCGCACAAGGAAATTAGTCACTCATCATCATGAAAGCAATAATCAAATATGTGAGAAGGGAATGAATATTTGAACACAAAAACCTTAAGAACAAGGCTTCAATAACTGAATAAAATATCAAACAAATCAGCGTTTCTTAGATCACAAATCCAACAAGACAATAAAACCAAAAGGAATCTAAGAAAATCTTACAAAACTCCTTCAAAAGCTATCTCAAAGCTATGAACTTCCTTCCTTCAATCTTCGAACTTCCTTCAAACTTCCAAAAATCCTTCCTAACTGCAGTGTAGAATGCGGTGTAGCGGGTTGCGGTGATGCGACGATGCTGATCCGAAGATGGCTGAATTGTAGAAAATTCAACCTTTTATATAGGAGAATTATCTTCCAAAGATAATAATATCTTAAAGAGATAATATCCTAATAAAATATATCCATATCTCTAAAATAGATCTCCCAAATATATGATTCCTTCCAGAAATCCAGCCCAAAAATATAAGATATCTCTTTCCAAAAATAAAAGATCTCAGCCAAAAAAATATATCTCGCCGGCGCCAGGGTGTTCGCCTCGGTCTCGGCGCTCCTCAAGATCACCTCGGTCAAGATGACACTATAGCTGACCGAGGTGAATCTCAGCTGAATGTAAAATCTCTCAAATCTGGTCCAAAGCAAATCTTCTTCATTAATTCCTTACTTCCTGAGTTCTTCTTTAAGTTCCAGAATGTAGCTCCTATGACTCATTTGCTCCTTAGTTGCATTTAGATCCAAAATGTGCCATTTTACCTACGATTACAACGAAACTTTGTGAAGACCTCGATTCCCATAAAGGTAGATGAAACGACAATATAATCACATAATATACATTCAAACATGCAGATTATTGAATATAAAACGTCTAATCAAGTCCCAAAATATAGACTATAATACATGCTATCACATATGTATGGCTTCTAATGATGAGGGACCATCACCAACAGCCCCTACTAGTCCTACAATGTAGGGTCAATCACTAGATCAAGGGTAAGAGCAATTCAAGAGGAGGTGCCCAACTTGTTGGTGTCCTTAGCTCCTAAGGAGACCATTGACGATCCATTGCTGACTGAGGCTTCCGTAGTCACGTTAATGACGATTCCCGATGACTTGGACGTGGAAGGGAGACCATGCACACGTGATTTGGAGCCATGCAAAAGCAAAGAAGAGACACTTGTTCCGGAATTGCAAGAAATGGAAGATTGAGGCTTTTGGAGCTTCTTTTGTATTTTATATCATCTTTTGGTATAAAATGAAAGACTTTTTATAACCTTTAGGTTCAAAACATTTTAAGGGTTATTTTTATTTATTTTATTTGTTTTATTTGCTTTATTGTCTTTTTGACAAATATTTTTCCTTTTTTAGATAGGAGGCTTTCTAGGCATATAAAAAGCCTCCCTTAGCTTCTTTCCAGATTAGATAGATTTTAGCAAAACTTGATAAACCGTCTCTTTGAGAGCTTTTGTTCCTATTCAGAAAACTCAATCAATAAAGTGAGCCATTGATTGAATTATTGTGAATCCCTACTAGATTGTTCTTGTGTGTGTTAATCTCTTTAGAGATTGGTGCTACTAGTCAATACTAGTCCCTCCTTGTGCTTGTCTCCATTGAAGGCTTGTGTAAGGTTATAGAAGAAAGGTTTGAAGGCATCATCTTGCTTGGATTTTGATCAATCTGATCAAGGTTCTTGTAAGGGAGTCGTTTGGTTCTTTTGGATCTACTTCTACCAAACATTCCACGTTCCATTTCATTCTCTTTCTTCCCTTTTGTCCAACATCATTTCTGGTTCTAAACAATCTGATTTTGCGTGCCATTTGTCAAGGAAGACGTCCATTGTTGGTCTTCAAGGATTCCAAATCTAGATCTAGTCACTTGCGGCCCCAACCCGCATCAAAGTGGTATCAGAGCTAGTTGATTGCGAGTCCAGAATCAGCCATCACCATTGACGGTTTGAGTATCTTCTTTGAGTCTTTTCTTTGTTTGAGTCATTTGCTTTATCTTAAGTGTCTATTTGAGTCTAATTTGGTTTGTTTCTTGTGTTTATTGGAGAAGAGAGAAAGCCAAGCCAAAACAGCCATTTTCTAGCCATTCTACATCACCTTCATCAGCCATTGTTCATCCAAAATGTCCAGCTGCATCCTCTTGGCAAATAACCGTTCAAAAAAAAAGAAGGGGGACCACTCTCCAAAACAAATCAGTCGTTGCAAGTAGGAGAGAGAGGCCACAAAAGCTCCTTATTTGTAGCAACAACAAGAGACTACTTCTAGTTAGTTATCTCTTATTTCTTTTCAATTTTTAATTTCATTCCTCTCTCCTATTTTCTTCCACAAAACGTCAGCCAAGGAACACAAAAGAAAAACAAAGAAAAAGAAATATTTTCTCATATATTTTCATCATCCTACATATCATACATTTCATATCATATTCTATACTAACCTAAGTTGTGTAGAAGCTAGAAAAACAAGTGTTTTTGCCATCTGATTGTGAAAGGATCATTGAGACTACAAACAAGACTTACCTACCTTATTTATTATCCATCACCATTACCCAAAAGCCAACTTTAAACACCACAACCGGTCATATCTCTCTCCATTGCATAAGTACAAAGTAAGTGAAGCTCTCTTCTTAGTCTCTTGTGTGTCTGTCTTCCTTGTTTTACTCTAATTCTATCATATCTTGAGTTTACCATCTTTTCGAGTCCATATCAACCTTTTGCATCTATCTTTGAGTCTTGTGTCTTTTTTTTGAGTATTTTGTGTGATTTAGCTAGTTAACATTGCTTGCAAGCCATACTAGTTGAGTCTTGAGTCTTATTTCAGCTTCTTAGTGTCTATCTTGACGTTTTCTGTTGTGAACCTTCAAGCAGCCGTGTATCACCCTTTTTCAAGTCAAGGAGTCTGCTAGTTGAGCTAAGGCATTGATCTTAGAAGGAGTTTTAATCCATCCAAGTCAATTGCATCAAATAGCTTGTGATCAACACAACTTGAGTGTGAGAGTGAGAGTAAACACTTGTGAGAATTTTCTGTTTTATCTAATTCAACTAGTTTGCTTGTTTTGTGTGTTTTTTTATCATGTCTAGGTCTAATAGTCCAAGCAAGTCCCAAAGCAGTGAGCCAATGCACCCGGAGACATTTGCTATGTTGAAGCAAATAATGGATTTGGTGGCAAGATTGACCGACCGGATTGGCACGTTGGAGTCTCAGCCAACACCCACAGCCACGCCACAACCGAGGTCCACTTTCGAGCTAGGAGGCACGTCTAGAGATGCCCCTAGAGAAACAGCCCATGAATCACCTCAAAGAACCCCTCAAGGGCAAGGTATGAGACATGCTAACCCTCTTCCTAGAACACCTAATGTGCAAGGTTTTGTGGATGATTTTCAGGAGTCACAAAAGGATGTTGAGGAAGAAGGCATGTGGAGAGAGTTCCCTAGGCGTCACCCACAGCCAAGGAGAGGACGAGAATATGAGCCATTTAGGCCTTATCAAGAGCTATATGGAATAGGGAAAGTGAAGGTCAAGATTCCTAGTTTTGAAGGCAAGTGTGACCCGGATGCTTACATGGATTGGGAGACTAAATTGGAGCAAATTTGGTCATGCCATCACTTTGGAGAGCAAAGGAAGGTCCAGCTTGCATCATTGGAGTTCCAAGGATATGCACTAGTATGGTGGGATCATCTTGTCAAGGAAAGGAGAAGAACCTTGGATCCAGCCATCACTACATGGGAACAAATGAAGGCCTTGATGAGAGCTCGTTTTGTACCTCAACATTATGCTAGGGAGTTGAGGCAAAGGTTGGAGAACCTTAGACAAGGAGCCATGAGTGCTGAAAAGGTCTACACCTCTATGCAAATGGCAATGGTGAAAGCTAATGTGGTTGAAGATGAGGAGTCTACAATGGCTAGGTATCTACGCATTTTAAACTCATCTTTGGCTAATGAAATTGATTTGTATCCTTATAGTACCATGGTGGAGCTGCTACATTTGGCAATCAAAGTAGAGAAGAAGACAAAGGCTAGGAACCAAGGTGCCAAGACAAGCTTTGGAGCTACAAGCTCATGGAAAGCACAAAACAGCCGGCCCCAAGGATCCTACAGCCGTGAGCCTACATCCACCAAGGAGGACCGAAAAGCATCAACCATGGACCAAGGAGCACAAAGAAGGAGTTCAACACCTCATTCATCTTCTAGACCCTTGAATGAGCCTTCAAGTGGTCCTCAAGGGAGTACCTCTAACTCTACTCTTCGTTCTAGAGATATTGTGTGTTTTAAATATCAAGGTAGAGGTCATTACATGAGGGATTGTCCTAATAAGAAAATTCTGATTTTAAATCAATTTGGACAATATGAGAGTGAGGATGAGCATGAAAATGATGATAACACCCACCTTAATGGATTGCATGAAATTGGTAGTGATAGTGATGAGGGCATTAAATATGAGCATGGAGAATCATTAATAGCTAGAAGAACTTTGCATGCTAAGCTAGCTCCGTGTGAGGATAATCAAAGAGAGAACCTTTTTCATACTAGATGTCTAATTAAAGGGAAGGTGTGTAATATGATCATAGATGGAGGTAGTTGTTGCAATATAGCTAGCACTGATTTGATTAATAAGTTGCAAATTACCACATTTTATCACCCTAGGCCTTACAAATTGCATTGGATGAATGATTGTGGAGAATTAAAAGTAAATAGACAAGCTAGAGTTACTATCACTTTAGGTAGCTATGAGGACACCATTACTTGTGATGTAGTTCCCATGCAAGCTTTTCATATTCTTTTGGGACGTCCATGGCAATTTGATAGGAGAGTTAATCATGATGGTTTTACTAATAGGCATACCTTTGAATTTAATGGTCAAACACTAACTCTTAAGCCTATGACAACATTGCAGATTGCTGAATTTTATGAGAAGAAGAAGGAGTTGAGTGTGGAGCAAAATGAGGTGAAAAAGAGAGGGGATATCTCATGGTCTAAAACAGAACCCACGGCCAAGATTAGTACCACCCTATTAGCCACACCTTCTAGTGTCCTTCTAGCACCCAAGGAGGAGTACATCCTAGATTACACCCCTTTAGATGCCATTCTTGTGAGCTTGTGCAAGAGCTTAGTGACTTTGAGTGATGAAGCCAAGGCCACCCTACCTAAGCCTATCTTAGCTATCCTAGATGAGTTTAGTGATGTGTTTCCTGACGAGATTCCGGCTGGCCGGCTTTCCACCTTTTAGAGGTATTGAGCACCAAATAGATCTTATTCCCGGTGCTACACTCCCAAACCGTCCAGCCTATAGGATGAACCCTAAGGAGAGCCAAGAGATCCAAAACCAAGTCCAAGAACTCCTAGATAAGGGTTATGTAACGGAGAGTTTGAGTCCTAGTGTCGTTCTCGTCCTCTTAGTGCCTAAGAAGGACAATACATGGAGGATGTGTGTTGATTGTAGAGCCATCAACAACATCACCATTAAGTACCGCCATCCTATCCCACGTTTAGATGACATGTTAGATGAGTTGAATGGAGCCACATTGTTCTCTAAGATAGATCTTAGGAGTGGTTATCACCAAATCAGAATGAGGGAGGGAGATGAGTGGAAAACGGCATTCAATACCAAGTTTGGTCTTTATGAGTGGCTAGTGATGCCATTTGGTTTAACCAATGCTCCTAGCACATTTATGAGATTGATGAATCACGTGTTGAGACACTACATTGGTAGGTTTGTTGTGGTTTACTTTGATGACATCCTCATCTATAGTAAGTCACTTGAAGAGCATGAGGAACATTTGAGGGAAGTACTTGCAACTCTTAGAATTGAATATTTGTATGCTAATTTGAAGAAATGTGAGTTTAGTACTAATCAAGTTGTTTTTCTTGGTTTTGTAGTGAGCACAAGAGGTCTAGAGGTGGATGGAGAGAAGATCAAGACAATCCAGGAATGGCCTACTCCCGCAAGCATCGGTCAAGTGAGGAGTTTCCACGGCCTATCAACCTTCTATAGACGTTTTGTGTGAGATTTCAGCACCATAGCAGCTCCACTCACGTCCTTGACAGAGAAGAAGGTGCCATTTGTGTGGGGAGATGCTCAAGGGAAGGCGTTTTAAGGAGTTGAAGTGGCGGTTGTCCCATGCACCTCTCCTAGCTCTTCCGGACTTCACCAAACCTTTTGAGGTCGAGTGTGATGCTTCGGGTATTGGCATTGGAGGAGTACTCATGCAAGAGGGTAAGCCACTAGCCTTCTTTAGTGAGAAATTAAAGGGAGCATGTTTAAACTACTCGACCTATGATAAAGAACTTTATGCATTGTTTAGAGTATTAAAAACATGGCAACATTATTTATGGCCTAGTGAGTTTGGCCTACATACCGATCATGAGTCCTTAAGACATTTTAGGAGTCAAGATAAGTTAGATAGGAGACATGGTAGATGGATGGAGTTTATAGAAACTTTTCCTTATATCATAAAGTATAAAAAGGGCAAGGATAATGTTGTAGCGGATGCTCTCTCTAGGAGATATTCTTTAATCACAACTATGGATTCTAAGGTCTTAGGTTTCTACTATATTAAGGATTTATATGTTGATGATTCTGATTTTGGAGACATATTTAAGCAATGTGCATCTAGAGGAGCCTTTGATAAGTATTACTTGTTTGAGGGTTTTCTATTTAGAGTTGATAAAGTGTGCATTCCTAAGTGTTCCCTTAGGCTATTACTTGTTGAGGAAGCCCATATAGGAGGCTTAATGGGGCATTTTGGGAGAGATAAGACTTATCATATGCTGCATTCACATTTTTATTGGCCTCATATGCTTAGAGATGTAGAGAACTTGCTTAAGAGATGTCTTGTGTGTTTAAAGGCTAAGGCTAGATTGAAACCTCATGGATTGTATACCCCCTTACCCACGCCTAAGTCACCTTGGGAGGATATTAGTATGGACTTCATTGTTGGGTTACCTAGGACTAAGAAGGGGAGAGAGTCGATTTTTGTGGTAGTAGATCGATTTTCTAAAATGGCCCATTTTATTGCTTGCCATAAGACTGATGATGCTTATAATGTAGCTAACTTGTTCTTTAGGGAAATTGTTAGATTACATGGAGTACCTAGGACTATAGTGAGTGATAGGGATGTTAAGTTTCTTGGTTTCTTTTGGAAAACTCTTTGGGGTAAATTAGGGACGAATGTTGCTGTTTTTGACTTCTAGTCATCCTCAAACGGATGGTCAAACCGAAGTAACTAATAGGACGTTAACAACCATTTTGAGGGCTATTTTAAAAGATAATTTGAAAGCTTGGGAAGATGTCTTGCCTCATGTTTAATTTGCATATAATCGTACATTACATTCTTCTACTAATCTAACTACTTTTGAGTGTGTCTATGGGTTGAATCCTTTGACCCCCTTTTGATCTTATACCGTTGCCCATAGCGGAGCGAGTAGATTTTAATGCAGAAAAACAAGTAGAGATCATCAAGGAACTACATGAAAGGACACGTAAAAGGCTAGAGGAGAAGGGGAGGCAAGTGGCGGCCAAGGCTAATAGGAACCGCAAGCAAGTGTTGTTCGAACCGGGAGACCTCGTGTGGCTGCATTTAAGGAAGGATAGGTTCCCGGAAAGGCGCAAGTCTACGCTATCACCTAGGGGAGACGGACCATTCAAAGTTACGTAAGGTTGGCAACAATGCTTATGTACTAGAGCTTCCGGAGGACTATGGAGTGAGCCCTACTTTCAACGTAGGAGATCTAAGTCCCTTTGAGTCAAGTGATGCGGATGGTGATGATTCGAGGACGAATCCTCCCAAGAAGGATAGTATGATGAGGGACCATCACCAACAGCCCCCACTAGTCCTACAATGCAAGGGCCAATCACTAGATCAAGGGCAAGAGCAATTCAAGAGGAGGTGTCCAACTTGTTGGTGTCCTTAGCTCCTAAGGAGACCATTGACGATCCATTGCTGACTGAGGCTTCCTTAGTCACGTTAATGACGATTCCTGATAACTTGGACGTGGAAGGGAGACCATGCACACGTGATTTGGAGCCATGCAAAAGCAAAGAAGAGACACTTATTCCGGAATTGCAAGAAATGGAAGATTGAGGCTTTTGGAGCTTCTTTTGTATTTTATATCATCTTTTGGTATAAAATATAAGACTTTTTATAACCTTTAGGTTCAAAACATTTTAAGGGTTATTTTTATTTGTTTTAGTTGTTTTATTTGCTTTATTGTCTTTTTGACAACTGTTTTTCCTTTTCTAGATAGGAGGCTTTCTAGGCATATAAAAAGCCTCCCTTAGCTTCTTTCCAAATTAGATAGATTTTAGCAAAACTTGATACACCGTCTCTTTGAGAGCTTTTGTTCCTATTCAGAAAATTCAATCAATAAAGTGAGCCATTGATTGAATTGTTGTGAATCCGTGCTAGATTGTTCTTGTTTGTGTTAATCTCTTTAGAGATTGGTGCTACTAGTCAATACTAGTCCCTCCTTGTGCTTGTCTCCATTGAAGTCTTGTGTAAGGTTATAGAAGAAAGGGTTGAAGGCATCATCTTGCTTGGGTTTTGATCAATCTGATCAAGGTTCTTGTAAGGGAGTCATTTGGTTCTTTTGGATCTACTTCTACCAAACATTCCACGTTCCATTTCATTCTCTTTCTTCCCTTTTGTCCAACGTCATTTCTGATTCTAAACAATCTAATTTTGCGTGCCATTTGTCAAGGAAAACGTCCATTGTTGGTCTTTAAGGATTCCCAATCTAGATCTAGTCACTTGCGGTCCCAACCCGCATCATCTAACTTGGCAACCGGAGCAAAAGTCTCCTCATAATCAATACCTTCTTCTTGGTTATAGCCTTGTGCTACAAGTCTTGCTTTATTTCGTATGACTTTGCCACTTTCATCCAACTTATTTCGAAGGACCCATTTTGTGCCGATGACAGATTGATGCTTTGGTCTTGTAGTAAGAGTCCAAACCTTGTTTTTCTCAAACTCATTTAGTTCGTTTTGCGTGACAATGATCCACTCGGGTTCTTGAAGAGCTTGAACATAATTATTTGGCTCAATAAGAGACACGAACGCAGAGAAAGCACATAGATTGTTACTTTAGATCGAGTTTGAACTCCTGCGTTTGGATCTGAGATCACATTCTCTTGTGGATGGTATGAAGATTGTTGAAATTTTCTTTGTTTGTAAGATGGAGTATATCGTGAAGGTTGAGCCTCATATGCTTGACTACCGTTGATGTATTGCCCTTGGATCCTATCTGATAGCATGTATTATAGTCTATATTTTGGGGCTGATTTAGACGTTTTATCTTCATAAATCTGCATGTATGGATGTACATTCTTTGATTATATTATTATTTTATCTACCTTTGTGGGAATCGAGGTCTACACCTAGTTTCGTTGTATATTGTTATTTTAAAGAAGATCTCAGGAAGAATGGAAATGATAAAGAAGGATGATTTTGGACCAAATTCGAGAGATTTCACATTCAGTTGAGATTCATCTCGGTCACCTACAGTACCACCTCGACCGAGGTGATCTTGAGGGGCATCCCGACCAAGGCGAACACCCTGTCGCCGGCGAGATCTTTATTTTTGGCTGAGATCTTCTATTTTTGGAAGGAAGATATCTTATATTTTTGGCTGGATTTCCGGAAGGAAGATATTATATTTGGGTGATTTATTTTAAGAGATAGAGATATATTTTCTAGGAATTTTTTTTTATAAGATATTATTATCTTTGGAAGATAATTCTCCTATATAAAGGGTTGGATTTTCCACAAGTTCAACCATTCTTGGAGCATCCAGCAATTAAAGGGTTTTCTGGAGTTTTGAAGGAAGAGTTGAAGGACGTATTGAAGGATTGAAGTTCAAGGAAGGAAGGAAGGAATCATAGTTGGAGTTGGCTTTTGAAGGAGTTTGTAAGATCTTCTTAGATTTCTTTTGGTTTGTTGTCTTTGCTGAGTTGTGATTGAGGAACACTTGTTTGTTGATTATTTAATTCAGTTATTGAGACCTTTTCCTTAAGGTTTTCTTGTTTGAATATTGATTCATTTTCCATAAATTTGATTATTGTTATCATGATGATTGTTGGATAAGTTTCTTATGCGGTTCTAGGGTGATTGGATGAAAGTTGTGGAAAAGACGATGATAGAATGATCCTAATCTCAGCAGGACCCTGAAAGCTCGAGTCTTTACCTTAACCGACGAACACCTCGGTCAATCGTGGAACTTCTCGACCGAGATGGTACATAAACTGAACGAGGTGAACTCCTGAACCTTATATGAGTTAAGAGTTTAAGTTTGTCAAATCCTATCCTTATTACACCTTTCCTGGTTCAACGCAAACCTAGGATGAGATTTACCCGGTGATTCCTTTGTTTGTTTACCCAAGATCATGAGTGTAGATAATAAAGGTTTATCCTTTATTGGGGTTTGAGTGTGTCTTCATCCCATGTTTGTGAGTTAGCTTGAGACTTACCCGGTAAAGATTGATTTTTTCCCCTTGGGTGGTGTGTTGGTTTGAGATTATAGTTCCTTTCCCTAGTACCTTGAGACTTACCCGGTAATAGGAGCTTTAGTTTGAGATAGTGAGTAGTGAGACTTACCCGGTGATCTATTTCCACCTTAGAAACACCTTCCCTTTGCAAACCTCAGCTTTGTCCACGTTATCTTTTGAGATCTTGAGTCGGAACCACAACTAGAAGCTTTAATCCCTAGAATTCGCATTCCCTTTATCTGACTTTATATCATCTTTGATTGCTTTAATTTGTAGTCATTAGCATATTTGACAACCTGATTCCGTGCTTTGTTTTACCATAGTCCCTGTGTTCGACCCTTGAAATTCTTGCTTTTATTACAATTGATCTGTACATTGCGGGTTCGCATATTGTTCAAGCATACTTCTTGGGTTATAAATTCTAAAGCTTGCACACACCTTTTGGAGCGAACACTATCTTAAGGCCTTGAAGTTGGGTTTCAAGCCTTTGAAACGGAGTTCTGACATCGCAATTTTCTGTTTGAAGGTCTTGAAGATGTGTTTCAAGGTCTTGAGAGTTTTCTTTGGTATCTTGAATCTTTTCTTGCATATTCTTTTTTTGATCTTTAGGATTTTTGTCTTCATCCGAATTGTGATCTTTTCGTTGATTCAGATTTAGATCTGCAAAACTTTCACTCAAAGTACCACCATTACTTTCATCAAAAATAACATGGATACTTTCCTCAACAATTTTGGTACGTTTGTTATCAACACGATAAACTTTGCTATTTGAAGCATATCCAATGAATTTAGCTTCATCACTACGTGCATCAAATTTTCCAAGGTTATCTTTGTCATTGGTATGAACAAAACAAGTACATCCTAAGGGTTTGAAATATAAAATATTTGGTTTCCTTCCTTTAAAGAGTTCATAAGGAGTCTTTTTCAAAATAGGGCGAATTAAACATCTATTGAAATTGTAATTAGTAGTGTTTACTGCTTCAACCCAAAAACTTTTTGGCAAACTGTTTTCTAAAAGCATAGTCCTAGACATATCCTCGAGAGTGCGGTTCTTACGTTCCACAACTCCATTCTGTTGAGGAGTTCTAGGAGCTAAAAAATTTGTGAAATACCGTATTTTGCACAAAATAAATCAAATTTTAGTTGATCAAATTATCTACCATGTTCTTATAGAAACGATTGGTAGGTTTTTCAAAGTTTGCAACTCCTTACATAATTTTTAAAACTCAAACAATGCTTCAGATTTTTCTCGTAGGAAAGAAATCCATGTGAAACGAGAGAAATCATCCACAATAACAAGGATGTACTACTTGCCTCTGGGAGATTTGACACGTATAGGTCCACAAAAATCCATATGTAAGAGTTCAATGGGTCGAGAAGAACTTACAACTTTCTTAGGTTTGAATGAACTTCTTGTTTGTTTACTTTGTGTACAAGCTTTACATAGTTCATCTACCTTGAAATTTAGGTTTGGCAAGCCACGTACCAAATCTTTTGAAAGTAGCTTCTGCATTGTGTGCATACTTACGTGACCAAGTCTTCTATCCCAAAGCCTTGAATCATCAGTCAAGGCCTTTAGACATTTTAGCTTAGTTTTTGAAACTTGGTTAGTACTCATAGAATAAACATTGTTACATCTAGGAGCAATAAACACAATTTCACCCATCTTTTTGTCTTGAACTTCACATTTTTCTGAATCAAACAATATTTTGTTGCCCTTATCACATATTTGAGAGATGCTAAGAAGATTATACTTCAAACCGTCAACCAGATATACATCATCAATGAAGTTAGATGTATTATAACATATTTTACCAATGCCAATAATGTCACACTTTCCTTTATCACCAAGAGTAATGATTCGAGATGATTGCTTCTTTAAATTTGAGAATAGTGAGCTTTTTCCACTCATGTGTCTTGAGCAACCATTATCTAATATCCATTTATGCTCCTTTACCTTGGTGATATCCTACAAAACAACAAACATCAACCTTTCCGGGTCGACCAAATGACATATTTTGGTCCATATTCAGGTTCGATCACGTTTGGTGGTCTAGTACCTTTAGGAACCCAAATTTGTTTGACCTGTTTCCTTAAGCATAGAGGATAGGTGTTTCTAATAATATAAGAGTCATTTCTTCTATATGGATATGTAGATTTCACATTACCCTTTTTACAACAGTTGAAGCAAGTAGGCATATGAATACTTCCTTTGGCTTTAACAAAAGTGGTAGTTGGTTTTCTAGGAAAGCTCCTATGATAACCTATATCATTTTTGTTAAGTTAGGACTATTTTTCACCCATCATCTTTTCAAGATTAGCTTTTGAACGAGTAAATTTAACAAGTGCAGTCTTCTGGTCTTGACACGTTAAAGTTAGATCAACTTTCTCTTTCTCTAGATCGATATAGTTTCGATGAAGAGAGGAGAGGTTGTCCTTGAGAATCGCATTTTATGATTCCAAGGCCTTGATATTGTCATCAAGGTCTACCTTTTCCATGTTAAGATTTTCAATCTCCAGAGACATCTCACTTAGTTGTTTTTCTTATTCAAGAAGCTTTTCTTTAGAAAAATTTATCCTTATTATATTTTCCTTGTCACATATAATAATATCTTAAAGGAATTGTTTCAAGTCAGATTCAGGTTGAGACATAATAGTACTTACCACATTGTCAACATAGAGATTTGAATCTTCTTCATGATCGGCCATGAGACATAGGTTTGCTTATTCTTTTTTGTCTTCTGATTCATTTGAGGATTATGAATCACTCCATGAAGCTACCATAGCTTTCTTCTTTCGATCATTTTTCTTAAAGTTGGTCCTCTTATTTTGTGGACAATCCTTCACAAGATGATCTGTTTCACCACATTCAAAACAAGTCAGCACTCTAATTTTCTTGTTAGAGTTAGAAAACTTACCTCGGGGTTTTGATGTTTGTGGATATTCTCTATTATTTGTAGATTGTTTCTTTATCTTGTGAATTCTCGCGAGACCCTTAGAGATCATGGCAATTGCATCTTCTTCATCATCATGATCACTATCTTCCTCATCTGATGGTAATTCATCCTTTCTTGATTTTAATGCTAGATTCTTAGTGTTGGATGGGAGCTCTCCATCTTCTTCACCAAGAACCATTTCATGTGTGATAAGTTTTCCAAGGAGGTCGTCAAGAGGAAGAGTTGAGAGATTTTGAGCTTCTTCGATGACAGTCATCTTTGGTCCCCACTTGGCTTTAGGTAAACTCCTTAGAACCTTCCTAACTTTTTCTTCATTTGTGAAGACCTTTCTTAGTGAGTCCAGGTTGTTCACGATCTCACTGAATCTTGTGAACATTTCTTTGACTGGTTCATTTGGATTCATCTTGAATAGCTCGTATTGTCTCAGGAAGATACTAATCTTTGTTTCCTTGACTTGATTTGTTCCTTCGTATGTGACAACGAGTTTGTCCCATATTTCCTTTGCACTCTTGCATGATGAGATACGGTTGAATTCGTTGGCATCTAATCCGTAATAAAGTAAGTTCATAGCTTTGTAGTTCCTTGACACACTGTCCAAGTCAGCTTGTGTGAAGTCAGCTTCCTTCTTTGGGACTTGGACACCTTCAACTGTCGTAGTTAGGACTTTGGGGTCATTCTGAATAATGCTCCATAGTTCCATGTCCTTATCAATAATGAACATACGTAGTGGCGGCCCCAGGATTTTAAAGGGGGGGGGGGCAAAATGTTATTTTCGATTAAATTATTTATGAAAATAAAATAGCGATAAAAACAAAGTCAATATGTCATCTACTTACAATAAACAAAAATACAAAAAAAAAACTAAAAAAACATTACACTTAAAAGGCGCGGTCCCTATATATTTTTAAAAAAAAAAAGTTGTCCTATAGGCGCGGTCTATAACCACGCCTTTTTAGTGTTTTTTTTTCAAAAACGTTACACTATAGCCGCGGTCTAGGACCGCACATCTATTTGTATTTTTATTATCTTTATTTCAGATATTAAAATGTTGTCCTCAACAACGCTTTTTACAAATAAGAGTGTGGTCTAAGACCGCGCTTCTAATCCAAACAACAAATCTCGTGCATTTTGGTAAATTATTTCACCCCGAGTCTAAAACGGGAAATTTTTTTGAAGTTTTGTTTACTTCGGCGAAAGATCCAAAAAAACATTTAAATATAACACAATAATAGTGATATTTAAAAAAAATCGTAGAAAATAATTTTATAAACGAGAGAAGCCACAATCTAGTTTGAAACGATTTTTTTACACAAAAAAAAAAAAAAGAAAAATTTTTTTGAAGGGGGGGGGCGTCGGGCCGCCCCTGAACATACGCATGAGTGCTCTCCAATGGACAAAGTTATTGCCACAGAAGAGTGGTGGTCGAGATGAGGATCTTCCTTGAGCAAATCCTCCATCACCTACAAGATTCATGATTAGTCTCACTGATGGTTAAATCAATATACGTGAGTCTAGCTCTGATACCAATTGAAGAACCAGTAGGTGAATAAAAAGGATAAAATATACTCTAGAAGGGGGGTTGAATAGAGTATGAGAACTTTTCGCAAAACTAATCTCAAGGCCTTGAAACCAATTTCAAGGGTCTTGATGTCGATTTGAGCTCTTTGTGATACACTTTGATTTCAAGGGCTTTGAAACAACTTTCAAGGGCCTTGACTTTGTACTCCTGCAAAACAAAGTTAGTCACAATAAAACAAGATAAAATGCGGAATGTAAAAGATCGACAAGAGGATATGTTTACGAAGTTCGGCTCAAATAGCCTACTCTCCGTCCCAAGGTATAACCTTATGATCTAACTATCTATTATTAGCTTGAAAGAGTCCTAGATACAAAGTAGAAGAAATCCCCTTCTTCTCTTACTATAGCCAATGCTACGATCTAGCTCCAACTCTCCACCTTGCTATAATAGTCTAGTTACTTCGTAGAGTAACACACACTCTAGTATAACACTCTTTAGATATACCAATGGAGCTCTTGAATTTTATCTCTCTCTAGGGGATAATGCTTTTTAGAGAAAGAGAGAAAGAAAAACAATTTGATCGAATGAAGATGTTTTGGATCGCTTGAAGACTATTGATGTTTCCGTGTAAGCTTGTATTCTTATTCTTCAATCGCCATCTTCATTTATAGCCTTTTGTGGAGAGGTCTTCTAGCCGTTGGAAAGATGACCGTTGGAAGATGATTCTTCTTCTCCATGAAGATCACTTCTTTGTTGAGATGAGATAGACGTTGTGGATCTTCATCTCCTGAGAACACGTTGATCTCTTAGCTCCTTAATCTTCTCGTATTTGTTGTGACGATATCAAATTCCAGAAGAGAGAATCTTCGTGCTTTCGGTTGAGGATCTTTGCAAGATCTTTATTGGCCGGTTGAGATCTTCGTTCAATCATATCTTCTTGTTGAGCAAATCTTTCCTAGAAGATCTTCTTTAGTGATTTGAATTCCTTTAGCGTGCAACCTTGACTTCTTTGTTCCCTTAAAATGAATTTCAAGGTCTCCGTCTTTTGAACACTCTAACCTGCTTGTCTTTCCTTGCATCCAATTTTAAGGTCTTCCAAGGTCCTTTGAAGTGTCTTTTAAAACCTGCATGTATTCAATACAAACCACCAAACCAAAACAAACAACTCGATATATAATCAATAGATTCTTAGAGTAATAAACTACTTCATTTTTGTTTAAATCTTCCATCATCATCACCTGTACAATAATATAATCAAGGTGGAGTTTCAGATGATATCATCATCCACTTACCAAAAAAAAAAAAAGAAAAATCATGTTCCACATAACCATTATAAGATTATTGAGGTTGTTGAAAAAAAGTTAAACTCTATATTAAAAAATTGAGAAACTCATTGTATAAATTGCAATAAAAAAAATTTAGAGGACATAAATAAGAGTGCCCACTAGACTAATTTGTTTACTTGTAGGCCTTTTAGCTAACTTTTATATTTATTGGGCCAATTTGTATATTAATGGGCGTTTTATTTATTTTTTTATTCATCAAAACTGATCCTTTATTTTGTAAGTATTTTTTGAATCTACCACAAACTAAAAATAAAATGGAACCCCTTTGTCAATTGAGCCTTGAGTCCTACCAACAGATATACATATGATTGCATGAGTTGGAATTAAGCGGAACATGTTACATAAGGGTGATAAATTTTTTGTTTTGAGTTCCTTGTTGTATTAAACTTTTAAGTTGACTTCGAAACTAATTGTGTCGATTATTAGGTATGACTCAAACTTGATGCACCTTTACCACCATTGACATATATGAGGAAGCATTGTCGCAACGATGCAATCAGAGCGTCATGGATGAGAAGAGCTTTTCAGTTCGAGGATGAATGATTTTGATGATACATACAATACATATCAATTATTTGGATTCAGAACTTATGTGTATGATTGAGTACTTGTATTATATTTGATTTAGAAATTATGTGTACAATTGTGTTACATTTAGAACCTATGTAATTTATTTCATAAAGTTTGTAATTAATCACAATCACCTTTTTATTCGTTTTATTAAATGATAATAAACATCCCACAAGCAAAAATATCAAACATTCCAAATTTAATATCAACCAAATTATCCAAATACAAGTAAAAAAGTACCAAATAACGGAGAAAAAGGTACAAATCTAATTAACATTTAAAACTTATGTGAATTGAGTTGAATTTGAATTTTATAACGACAAAATTGTCGGGTTGCATTGAAATGTAATTTTATCAACGCAATCGGTTTAAGTTAAACCGTGTAGAAATAAACACCGTGCCAACTAGGGGTGAACATCTTCGGATAACCGACCCGATCCGACCAACTTTAAAAAGTCCGATCCGAATCCGAGAGCACCTGGATATCCGACAATTTTATCCGGACGGATATCCTATCCGAGAATCCGATCCGATCCGGACATTTATTCTTAGACTAGTTGTATATATCCGATCCGATCCCATCCGACTTTTTCCTCTAAGCCCCAATGCCAACGATAAAATCCACTTTTTCCGGATATCTTCGGATTCAGATTTTTCCGGATCGAATCTTCGAATTAATGGATCGGATTAGTCGGATGGGATATTTTTGCTCACCCCAACTATAAAACCCACTTTTTTTTCCCATACGTACCGTTAAGCTCAATAACCGTATTATCTTAATCAACTCGTACGGACAGAGGCCCCACCAGAGCAGTGCTCAGTGCTACGCCTGTACACTGTTGTTTTTGTTAGAGCTTAGGGAACCAGTAACCGTACAAATAGCAGAAAGAGTACACCCTCGAACCAAAATCGACCCATTACTCACATCTCCACAACCACAATTGCTCGTGTCAAGGATCTGTAAACCTTCTTTGTTCAAACCCTAGCGTCTCCATCTCTGTAAGGCCGTCTTTCTATTTCTCTCATTTTACGCGGCTTTTCAATGTATATTAAGTTTGATCTTCCTTTTCACTTTATGGATTTTTTGGTCTTGGATCTCTTTTTCTGTTTCCAGCAATGCTCCGCAGTTCTGCTTAGATAAGAAATGGAGTCGTGATGCAAACGAAAAGTTGTTTAGCTTATCAAAGTATAAAAGGTCGAGATTGTGTTGATTTTCAGGCTTGTAATCCTAGTTATAATGATTAAGATTGCTCTTACGTTGTTTACTCTTTGCCTTCTAAGGATGTGTGAAGTCGTTTTCAATGTGCTCACTTAAGGGTCAATTTATCTACTTTCTTGAATAATTTAAAAGCTGATTTTCCCCCTCCACTACATTTTGAGGCACTACCGTAAAGGATTTTAGGAGAAATCTTACAAACAATATCTAGTATTGAAGTATTTAGCCAACTGATCAAGACAATGTAAACAGACCAAGTATTTCCTTTCATATTTTTGTGAATTTTGATGTGATAATTTTGGTTAAGATTTGTTGCTCACTTGAATAGGGATTACCCACAACCATTTTACTATAATTTACTTGAATCTCATTCCTAGACTTGATAACTGTTATACTGCTATATCTTCTAAATGTAAAAACGAGGGTAGTGTGCAGCGATATGTGTCCATTCCTGAAACTCTGCATTTGCTTTAAAATTTCTACGTACAAAAAATGAATAAACTGTTACAGGGCCATGTTTTTGCTTATGAAAAATGTTGTTTACCTCGCGTAGCTTTGGGGACAATGAATGGACAGAACAGTCATCGAGCTCCTCCTGGTTTGGCTTTTAGCTCAGCATTTGGTAACTTTGAGGAGTTGCATTTGAGTCCAAATGAAAGCAGTGGGAGCCATGGTTTAGCATTGCCTTTGTGGCCATTGGCTGATAATCAGCAAATAACTCAATATGGTCATAGTTTCGCTTATCTTTTGGAAAGTGGACATGATCCTCTTGATGAAATGCAAACTTCTACTGGGCCATCTGATTTCCTACATGTTGGCACTGGAAGCACATGCAATTATAAATCTACGAGTTCTTTTCAATCTGATCTTTTGGATGTCAGCATGCTAGATGGATGTCAATATCAAGATTTAGCGAGTGGAGCAGGGCTATGGTACGTTGGCCAGTATGAGAACATCAAGAATGAGACTCAAACAACCCGCTCTGTAAGGACTTACCTATTTAGTCATTGTTACATGATCAGAAGATACTGATGCTTCAGAATTCCTTACTGCTGTGATTTGTCTTAAGAGAATTTTCCCTGTTTTTTCTACAAAATGAGAACTCTTGATTGGTTTTATGTTTTCAAATTATGTCCTTCAGCCTGTGATGTAAGTACAACTTTTGATATAAGATAGCGTCTCTTATGAATTCATTCACTTTTTCTTATCCTTTATTTGGATCTTTCCTATTAATATTTTCGACTCCCCGAACCCCAAATGATTTCTAGTCTTAAGGACACATAATAAATTTCTTTCATGCAGAAATGATTGACTTTCAACCATCTGTCTGAATCATTTCCATATGCGTTACATCCTATGAATACTCCTTACTACTAATTAAAACTTCCTGTCTCTGCAGATAACACAGATCAGAGATTTTGGACCTACTACTGCTGTCTCTTCACTAGAGAATTATGTACATGAACAGGTAATCTCTCCGACTGTAATATTATAAATCTATGGAACATGTTTTGAGGTAGCCTAGTATATTGATACCTATAATACTGGCAGAGTCATACTTCCAGAACTCAAGAATCAAATGCAATCCAGTCTCATCTGGAATCAAGCAAATCAGCATCTTCATTTAACTCAAAGCGACCCAGGAAGATGTCAAAGGAGGAGCTTCTTGCACGTGATAATGTGAGGCTGCTTGATAGTAACTTGTGTCATTATATGTTGCCATATGCTATGTTTCTATTTTCCCTTTGTCAAAAAAAGCATCATATTGAGTGAACAACCGATCTTTCTATTATGTGAGTGTCATGGCTCTCTTCAGCATTGCTATGCTACCTTTTATAGCATGGTTAACATCTTGCTCGTTTTTCAGAGCAGGAGGTGTAGGATCACCAAAGGCATTCAAGATTTGGAGAAATTGTTTCCTTATTCATCAAGGGTGAGAAGTGCATATTTATGTATTCTATAGATTGAGTATGCATATTCATTAGAATGCATTTAATACAATTTGAGCCTTGGTTACAATTTATTTTGTTTGGTAATTCATACAGCTTAGAAGTTTGAGTGGTAAACATACTAACAACGAAAAGGCTTAATAAAGTAAACTGACATGGTAATAATGTGCTGATACACATAAGCAATATGCCAATATAACCCAAATATAAGCTTAGCCTTGCCACACACCTTAAATACAAGCCATGCTCATGCTTAGGGCTGTGCAAACTTAGACCAGACAGGAAGACCGGACCGAAAATTACGGTTTGGTCATGGACCGCCATTGTTAGATCCGGTCCGGTCCGGTCCGTTTTCACATTTTTTAAAAATAAACCTGGATACGGTCCGGTTTGGACCGGACCGTATTGAACCCATATAGAATATATTTTTTTGAAAAAAATGAAAAATGTGCCAATACGGTCTGGGCTAGACTGTATTGGTCCGGTCCATGGACTGTTAGATGTAGAAGTGCTAACAATCTAGTCTGGCTCGTTTGCACAGCCCCAAGTCATTCTAGAGTTTCATATAAGATGCCTGAAGTGCTTTTGAATTGAGGGTTTTTTCTTTCAATCAGTATTAACTATTATGTGCACAACATGTTACAAACATAAAAAAAAAAAGATTTGGAATGCAAAGAATAACGTGATAATAATATATTTATCATCTGAAAACTCTGTGAACGGAACCCCTTGAATCGTCTCTACTAAACGATTCTGATCTTGATTTTTGATCCACCTTATGCTGCACTTGATTCTGTATTTATAATTATCTAATCCAACTTTTTATTTGTCGTTATTTTGTGTACTATGCTTACAAATTTTTTGCTTTTAGAATCAATATGAGACAGTTGATAAGAGCATTGAATACATCAAGCATCTGCAGCACCAGCTCAAGGTATTTGCTTCTCCATATGTACAATACCTTGAGCATGCAAAGTGTCAACTATTTTTTTTTTTTGCTTCTATCCTTCCAAGTTTTGAAAGTAATATTTGAATCAGAAGATCCAAGATCATTGTGTTACTTTATGGACGGGATCTCTTTTTATTTATGGATAGAGTTGGAAGGATTCTGTTATAAAGACAAATCTAAAAGTTTGATGTGATATTGAGAGATATACTTTGAACCCACTGAATTTGTTGGAGTCACCGTGTTGGAAAGGAAATTTACATCATTGACTTCCATTTTATAAACTGGAATGCCCTTGCACGGGACAAAGTCTTTTCACTGGATGGAACAAAAGCAAAAAATAAAAACTTAAACCGTTGGCATGCATCTGAAAGAGATAGACCTAGTATAGTCTGTTTCACCAAAGTTAGCCGAGGATTGCTAATGTTGGTTCTTATGTGTTTTTGCATTAACATTTTTACTCAGATGATTACCTTGAAATATGACATGTAGGAGCTGAGTCAAAACAGACTGGGTAGCGAAACTAAAACTGAGCCCTTCATCTCCCTGAAGGTACTAGGAGTTATTTTTCTATTATTATTTTGAAGTTAAAATTTACCAATGGTTTCCATCATCAATGTCTGAAAATGAATTGCAGGGGTTAAACTTCCTTCTTCCGCATCAGATGTTTCTGGAGGAACTCAAGAAGATATTTGGGCGATTACTACTGGAAAATCCAGAAGAAGCTATTGAGGTGTTGGATAGCCAAGGCCTGTTCAAGGTGCCAATGGCTCTGGTTAAAGCTTTACCCCAATCAGAGTAAGCATTCAACGCTAATGGATATATGGTGCTTACTACAGTCATGTCATGGTGCAGAATCTACACACAAAACATATCTGTTAAGTTTGGTAGGATTTTTAGTTTCCTTCAACAAAGAAGGAAAAAGTGGAGTTTTCCAAAGACTAAATTCGCCGAGTCTATACTGGTTTTGTTGGATGATAGATCTGCTCTACTTGAGTTGAGGTTTCAGAAACTTATAATAACTTTGTTTTTCTGTGAGGTTTCCTTTAATGTAGTTCCTTCTCCTCCAGCTCTTTTTGGTCAGTTCTTCATTAAGTATAAAGTATAAACTATGATCATATGTGCACCTACACGAGTGCATTTTGGAATTAAACAATGAAAACAGAAAAATATGAATGAATTTGGATCTAGCCGGTTGGATGCCTAGGCTGGAAATCAGAAGCTGTCCCTGGAAGATAACCTGCATACCAGGTCCACCAGATGCTCGGTGGTGGTTATACCGTGATCTATGGCTTGTGTTTTGATCATGCCTGTAATGATTTTACAGCACTATCACCTCTATGTTTTATAAGAATATTAACTTGTATTAAAATCATTTATACTAGATCCTAAATGTAGGAAGTATATTTCCAAACTTACATAGCATTAGGGACATGTCACACAAAAACCAAGCAGGACAGAATCTCCTATAACAAAGATACATGTATCAATTTTTTAATTGGTTTGAACTCTATTAAAGTATTTTTAATATAAATTTGCAATGAATAAAAAGATGAATAATGGAGAGTGGTCCGATGAAAATTGATTTTACTTGAACAAAATAAAATAAATGTGAATATGAAATGTCACGAACCTGATTAAATCCGAATAAGTTGACCCGAGAATCTAAAATTAATCCGACACGTAATAACCCGAGAACAAAATAATAGTCGGATCAGAATTGAGTTTGGCAGACAAATTGTTTTATGTTTCAACCTTTAAGGCATATCAAATTAATCTATATGAAGTAAGAAATTGAGAAATGTCATAGGCCTAACAAAAAAAGTACATTTGCTCGAACCCATTAGTAAAATTGTATAGCAAATTAATCTAGATGAAGTAAGAAACCGAGAAATGTTCTAGACTTTTGGACGAAAAGTATGACTAGTGTCATTCAAATGAACACTTATTGAGAGCCCAACAAATTCTTAAATTATATCGAGCATAACCTATAGGGGGTTGTGGCAAATTGGTATGAAGTAATAGATGAACAAGTTTATGAAACCTCAAGAGGAATAAAACACCAAACATTATGTTTAGACAATTTCTGTAAGGCAATGAAGTTTAAAAGTTCATTGTCGAAGAAGATTGAATACTCTTAAAATATCTAATATGGGGTATTTAGATAATTATCTATCAACATTCAAATATCATTCCTATACATGGTTGAAAATACGATTAATTTTCAAATGTTATTTGATAAGCTCCCTAAACCCATAAATGAAGAGCTTAATGAAAGATATTGAGAATTGGTGGAAAAATATAATTTTGGGGATACCTTAGGAAACACACTGAGGATCATTGGAAAATTGTACAGAAAAATGGCGAGAATTTAAAGGAACTCAACGTATGAAAAGACAATTTCTTAATTATTGGGATGCTCTAGAGAATGAAGATGTAATATAAGAGATAACGAAAAAAACGGTTATGGAAGAAAATACTATAGTAAGAAGAGTTTTAATAAACATACAAGTAAAAAAATATCAAAAACTATTACTAAAAATCCTTTGTAAAGAAAAGTAGATTGTTTTAAAAAACTACTTATTACTATGATAATAAAAAGAGTTACAAATGTTGGGCATGCGGTGAAACAATCATTAATGAATGAAAAATTATCAATAAAAAAAACAATAAATCAGCCTAAGCACTATAAAACAATTATTATGTTTAGATAACATAAGAATAGGCCCTTGCCTTGACCTATGCTTAAATAGTATAGGAGTTGTTCAAGTAGTAGAAGAAGAATCTAAAAGTTCGGGTTATGAAGAAGTAAAACGATGCAGATAGATGAAAAATCTATAATGAAAAAAAACGTGGAAGGAATGTTTTCTTCAAATGTAACAACTACTCTATCCCAATTACAAGAAGCTTACACTTCCATATACATAATTGAAAAAGATAAAAAGATCGGAAAATAAGTTCTCGATATTTCTAAACAAAACTTCTTTAAAAGATAGTTATTTCACGTCTTATCAAAATTTGTATGACAAGAAATGTTAAAGATATTGTTGTAAAAATAATGTAAAGAGAGCCATTGAAATCCACTTAATAAATTGGAAAAATATTTAAAAAAAACACAACAAAGAAAAAAAAAATATAAATGCATTTATGTTTATAGAATTCAAGTAATCACTACTCCATTGAAGACTTCGGTAAGAATGTGCACTTTATAAATATTTTTTGTGAGACTAGGAACATAAGATTAGTAAACATTAGTGAATTTATATGCAACTTAAGTAGATGACCAATATCTTGGGTATGTAGACTAAATATTTTTTATTTATTGTAGTCTTGAAGATCAGTTTGCGTCTAAATTTTTAGAATTAAAAATAATTAACTAAAGAAATAGTATGCAGAAATGGACTTGTCCCGTGCAGTTAACGTGGAAGATTATTTATAAATTGGAAAATACCATCAATCCACTTATTAAAAACAAGATGGTAGAAGTAGATAAATATAAAATAGTTGGTTCCCAGCAAAACGCAGTACCACTTAAGGTGATGTGATCAAAAAATCCGAACTAGATAAATTAAAGGAAACATTTTATGCCTGGAGTCAACAACTGATATAACATGGTTACATTTAAAATGGTTCCTAGGAATAAAGATCCCAAGAGAAACCAACTAGTCGGCGGCCTAACATGCCAAACATTAAGCATAATCCTATCTAGCCCTCGGTACCAACAGACCAATCTTGTGCACATGGGAGCACGTACCCGTACCTCTCATGTTAACACACGGAAACAACTCATCCTGGCGCATGCATCACCCCCTTCGTGTGCATGCAATTCCGCCCAACTTCACTCCCATCCCAACTTGCCTATTGATAATATCTATTTTAACATCTTTTTCCACCATCATTCTTATCCATCCCTTAAGTTTTTTTTTGAATATAATTACCTTTTTATTGGAAAAATTTTCTTCTCTTTTGTGTTTTGGAGATCCACCGATACATTATTAACATTGCAAACATTTTAAGTATTTTTAGAGCTAAACTCGAATTATTTACATAAGAATGACCTCAACATACTAAAGTTCTTCCTACGATCAAGGAAGTCGATGTTTGGACAAAATTAATTAAGGTATGCCGACCACTGTCCATCAATTGACCGACCTCCAACATGTTTTCTGAGCATGCGACCAATAATCTAGAGCAAATTGACGTGGTTCAATTTTGTGTGTTTGTCAACTAGGCCATACTGATCGGCCGATTGGTCCCATAACGGGCATGCTTATGGATTTTATCCTCTATCTTTTATCCCTTTTATTTTAGGCTATCTTTTAGCTTGATCAATTGGATGTTTTATCCTTTTGTTATAAGGTAGGGTTTGACAGATTTATATAAGATACGGAGCACCCTAGGAGGAATAGGTCATATATCATCCCTATAAATAAGGCTATTCAACTATTAGTTATTTTATCGAGTTTTCATTCGAATGTTTCAAAGATGAGTGTGCTATAATGCTGACCACCTCTTGTCAATCGGCCAACTGGTGTATTTTCTTTTAATTAATAAAGTTGTGAATTTTATTAAGTTATGTCTTTTTAAATTCTTTCGTTCTAGGGTTTGAAGAGTCCGGCTACATTGATGATATGTGATGTTAATGATGATCAATATCCTTTGAATGTTTATCTATTGAGAGTTACGGTAGTTTTGAGTTGTTTTAGGCAAAATGCGAGAGTCAAGCATATATCGATTTATTACAATTTATTCTTCTAGGCGTGAATGAAAAAATGCGAGAGATGAGTCACTTGTGCCTTTTTTATTTTGAAAAATGCGAGAGCCAAGCAACAGTGTTCCCACATAACATGATTTACATTCTACGGAGTATTATGGGTTGATTGTTTTTACTGAGATTTGATATGTATGTTGTGGTGATTTTGGTCTTGAACTGTTGTATTAATATTTGATACATATAAACCCAGTTACTTACGATATTATTGATTTTGGGTCAAGAAACAAAATTACTTCCCTATCTCTTGTTGATATTGTTCTACTATTTCTTCACCGGTCGGCCGACCAATTTCATCCAATCAACGGACCAATATGTTTTTCTCCTCTCTGTGATTTTTGATTTTGCCTTTTTTCCCTTTGTTAACAATCTAATTGATGTGGGTTAATGAATATCTCAATAATCACATAAAATCGCAAGCGCACGACCATTGTCAATGTAGTAGCATGATAGATGCATCAAGGTCGAATTCCGCAAGGACTCTATATAACTTGACCGGTATCAAGCTCAAGGCAATTCATGTAATAGTTAGGATTTCCGAATTCTAATTAATGTTGATTAACTTAATCGTTTATAGTAATTGACATATAACTCGCGAAGATTTCGCAAGTGATGAGTATGAGTCTCACCGTTATGTTCCTAGCGTAATTTTGGACGTTTGGGGAATTTTTACTTTTCCTCCGGGTAATTATTTTTACCCTCCGGTGTTATTTGGAGCATTTGGGAGCTCCAATTAATAAAAATTCAGTTGAGAGAAATGATCAGGACATTGGATATGTCCTAGATATGAAATAACATGGAGAGGCAAAACGGCCAAAAGAGTCGCTATTTCGTTTCTTAACGGCTAAGAAAGACGGCGTAGAAATACACGTTTTCCGAGGCAGTTGTGGAATAATTATCCCTACAATATTCCACATTTAATATTCCAATCTCGAGAAGTTTGGAGAAGGAGGTTCGACCCGCCTTTGGATCGGTTAAAGGATAATTATCGACTTCGCTAAAGGATAATTATCGTCTTCACTGTAAATAGCGGAAAATCCTTTATTAATTCATTTCCTTTCACGTTTCCTCGTAAAAGCTCTGATTTCTCTCAACCTTCAAACTCAGATCTACTCTCCGTTTCTAATCCGATTTCAATTCCGTTTGAGTTTTTGGATTCCTCTCTTCATTCTCTTCATATCGGTACCGAGTTTCTGCATTTCTGAGCAGTTGAAGAGCTGGTCGAGCATATATGTCACCAGGAAGATTCCGTCGTTCAGATTCCGACAAATTTGATGCTGTCCATGCGTAACCTACGTCATTGTGATTCCGAATCTTCTTTCAGATCGTAAATCGGGTTAGTAACGAATAAGTTATAAATTTATTCATTTTCCGTATTGCGATTTGACCTAAATTGACTTTAGGCTTGTCAAAATGGATAACTAGAAATTCCATTGTCAAAATGGATAACTAGAAATTCCATTGTGGTCGTTATATTATTCTAGTGATTATGGGTAGTTTGTTTGATGAAATCTGATGACAGGTGGGATTAGAAATTGCCTACGGGCAAAACATTTTTCTGGCAAAACTTAATTAATTAATTAAAGGTTAATTAATTAAATTAGGATTCGAATTGAGATTAATGAATGTCGATTAGATACTACCTTGAGATTTGAGGAATTGTGAGTTATGTTGAGATATTGAGGTTTAGTTGGTTGTGAGGCTTATAGATTGAGTATGATCCTCATGGATCCCTTTGGGTCTAGGTGTGACCCCTTTGATGAATAGAGTTTGATATATCTTTATGCCTTGTTATTAGGCAGTGTCCCTCTCTCAAGATTGGACGTTGTTGTGGTTGAGCTGAGTAGGAGGTTGAGGTAAGTCCGTAGGACTTACTTAGCTGCCATCCTTATATTGGGTGTTTGCATGAGTGGTGTGTGCTTTGTATGTTGCTATGATAGCATGTGATGTCGTATATACCAATTAACCTACGTTTTATTAATTGCCCCGTAAGCGTGGTTGTGATAACCTTTCTCCTTCATCCCGCCGTGAAGTTTGGGAGGTTCTCTTGAGACAGGTCATACCTGGTATACGGGGAGGGAACAACACCACTCCCATAGGGTACACGGGTTGTGTGACCGATTTCACTCCAGATGGCTATCATTCTCAAAGGCGAGGATGTATCGGTCCTCGTGTCACATATTTTCATCTATATATATATATATATATATATATATATATATATATATATATATATATATATATATATATATATATATATATATATATATATATATATATATATATATATATATATATATATATATATATATATATATATATACGATTTGAGTGAATGACTATTATATAAAGATGATAAAATGGGTAAATGTGTGATAGCATGCTGATGTGTTTATCTTTCATGATTGTGCTTGTGCTTATGCATTACCTCATATATGTTTGGTTAGCTAACGGTTTCATACCGTGTTGTAAATGTTTACAGATTAGGCGCTGTTGGGTGATCTGGCAGGGTGAAAGGCCGAGGACTCTCGTACATTAGGTGGTTGGTTTGGGATGTTTACCCTTCCCCTCCTGCGTGAGGATGATATCTTGTTTTCCCTCCTGTGTGAGAATGTCGTTTTATGTACTCGGCTATGTTGTTGTTTACTTTGGGTCGTACAGTTTACACTATTTTATGTATTTGTTTTATATATGTCAGTGCCATGTTGTAAGGTCCAGTGAACTTGTTGTCAGGCTAGGGTCAGGATCCATTGTGAGATCCTAGCCCAATGTGGCACTCCGAGTCTTGCAGATTCAGGGTGTTACAATTCAAGTGTGTAAAAAGAAATTAAAAGGGTGATTAAAGGATCAATGAATTAATGGTGAGTTGAGTATCCAAGTTTAAGTAACAAACAAGTGATTGATCGTGGACGTTTTAACATGATAATTAACAACAACCTCCCCTACAAGGATACGGGACCGGGTGATCAATGTATCATATTTGATTTGATGGATACTAATAATTAATTATTCTCACTAATAAGGAAGAAATAAAGCAACAATGGTAAGCAGACAAAAACAATGATAATTATAAATAAATATATGATGGAAGCGATCTAAGGAAACAAGAATCCCCAGTATAATATATTAAAGTATAACTGCATTTATATGACTCGTGAATATTGATGCATGAATGTTGTAGCTAACCATCTAAAATAGTCTTTGACATAGACAAACAAATACCATGCTTCCCAAATCGCGTACCTCTCATTCCAGCGGTTCGACAAATATAGGAAAACCTATTAAAAACTTAGAAATCCGGAAAAGACTAAGATAAACCTTCACTTGCATGCGACCCTTTAGTTAAAAAGGTACAAAGACCGGAACTTTAACAATAATTAGAAATCCTTTAGGCATTGATAAACTAGTAGTCTTAAACCAAGTTTTATTAATAAATCCAATAAATCACCCTTCACTTTGGCCATTCATTTGTTTTATCTAAATTAGTTATAAACGCCACTTCTTTCGAAGATAAATAAAAGGTAGGAAATACGTACTTTTAAAAGAAGCAATATCACAATCTCAATCCATAAATTTTTATATATTCAACAACAAATTAAACTATTATAGAGATCATTCAATCCTTAGATCATGAGGGAGTTTAGCTAGACATGATCATATATAAAGTAAATTAGCCACCACATAAGATGAAATATGAAAATCCTTATGTTACTCTCTAATATAACAACCATAGTACACCACTCCCCCCTCCTCCCCCTACTCCCCCACCTCTTTCCTACATCACCCATTACAACCATGGAAGCTCCACACCCTCTGCCCTATCCGTCAACAAAAAAAAAGTCAACCACAAGCTTATCAACGAGGGCCTCAATAATCTTTGCATCAAATATAGAGATTTCAAATAACTTGTAGTTTTGAAAAATAGTCAATCACAAGTTTTAGAAGAACCTAAGCAATTTGGAGACCACACATAAGAGAATGAAGGAACACATGAAAATGCATGTCCAAGGTTTAAAGAAATCTCACCATGTGTTTTTGGTTAGGTTTTTCATCAACAATTCCGTCCAAAAACTCATGTATGTAGGCAATAACAAAAAATCAATATTTTAAAGCATCGTTTACAAGTATTGTCAAGTAGTAAATCTCGAGATCCATAAAACTGATTTTGTCGAGTTTAACCAAAAACTTTTCTAATCAACACTGGTTTTTGACAATTCATGGAAATAAGCAAGAAAGATAAAAAAAGAGTAAGGGAATAGAAGCACATAAATGCTTTAAAAAAATATTATCAATTTTCAATCCAAATGCAACATAATATGTTAATTATTACCAAACCCCATACTTAAAAATAAATTGTGTCCTCATAGTTTCACAAAATAATAGAAAGATAGAAAATATGCAATAAGATACTCACAAAGAGAACGCAAGGTCAGCGGGATTATGTTGATCCATCGGAGTAGGCGTGGCGATTGGATCGTCGACATAGGGTATGTCAATGCACCTCCGTGGTCGACCAATTAAATAATCGGCCAAGTGTTGCTCCATGCTTCCCTGTATAGAGCAAATATCCTGCATGTCGTGGACATAGTCTCCTATGTGGGAGCTAAAACTGGTGAGGATAGAGCCGAAGTGGTCTAGACGTATGTCAATGGTGGTGAGGCGGTCGTCAGTAGTAGTCAGTTGACGGCCGAAGTTTGCGAACATAACTGGTTGTTGAGCATGCCAAGCCTGGCGTGTAGATGTCTCAACAATGTGCCAAGAAGCCCGAGCATCTATCTCAGTTGTGCTCCATGATTACATGGATTCTCTCGATGCGATATCCTCAGCTCTCCAAGAAGAGAATTAGTTATAGTAGTCTGAAGGAGTAGCAAGAGATGACTCTCCACCACTCTAAGAGTGTTATTGTGTGGGTTGTGGTGGATTTGGCTGTTGGGCCTACTCAAAGGCCGTAGTGATAGCTTGACGGATGCCAAAACGATTCTCACCGTCGTCAACATCAACATCACCAACTAGCATCTCATACTCGAAGAGTATGAAGATTTCCAACCAGTTGTGAGGATCCTGAATAGTAGCATATGGTTTGTGTAACACCCTAAATTCTCAAAACTCGGGGAGGTACTAGTTAGGTACTCACAATGGGTCCCGACCTTAGTTTGACAATGCTTTCACTAGAATCTTACAACAAGGCACAAATAAGGAAACCAAAATTTATAAACGAGGGTTTAATGTCATGAATGAAGTAACATGGTACTAACAGCCAACAACGTACTTATAAAGAAATACAATAATAGAATTATCCAACCCATTCCTAGGGAGTACGGAGACCCAGTTGACCACTACTTCCGGATCACTCAGCCGCTGCTCTAACATGTGGTAAGTCTATACAACAAAAGTAAACAACCATTAACTAGTTATCCAAAAGTTATAAAAATGATAATAGCACACACACATAATATAGAAATAAAACACTCATCATGCTTTTAGAAAATTTCATTTATTATCTTTAATTAAGTCATACACTTTACTAATGCAACTTATTTTTGTGACACGAGGGATTCCCAAATCTCGCCTCCACCCCCGTGTAACCAATAGGAGTGGATCCAATGCACCTTCCCGTTTACCTGCCTGGTTTGGGTATAGAGAACCTCCCAGTCTCCGGAGAGCTGGGCAGTGATGTCACCGCCCGTTATACATACACTTGGGCCATATAATAATAAGGTCGTCCTATGTATGCTACAACTATTAAACACATAAGCATACACAACCATCATCATTAAACTAACATCTAGAAGCCAACTAAGTAAGTCCAAAGGACTTACCTAAATCAAATCTCAAATCCCATTATCTTGACTCGGTCTATAACCGCAGAAACTCAACCGCCTATTATACAAGACAAGTGGGTCAATAATGTATCCCACTTTCTTAAAAATCTCCAATTTCTAAGATACGCAGGTCTACCATAGGAGAAATTACCAAAATACCCTCATAAGGATAAAAAGATTATTTTACCCCTAGGTCTCAAAACCCTAGAAATATTCCTAGAATATTTCTAAAACTTCCTATCAAGCCTAAAACCACAATCTAACACTCACAAGAGATGGAACTAAGTTGGAAGATTTCCCAACTTCTTAACTTTAATGAGAAACTCTCAACGGATCTCACTTTGACCTAACTTAAAACATTCATACAAAAATCCAAAAATTTCAAATAAAATATCCAAAGGTTCTATGCATTGCACTCTACTCACTAGAACAAGGAAAACTCCAAAAATGATCAAAAAATAATCCTCCAAAAATTATCCAAGTTGATTACTCAACACCAAAATTCCATACTTGCCAAGATAATCACTTCTAACTGTGTTACTATTCTACTTTGGGACATCACAATTCCGAATCTAGCCGTTGGATACTTCTCAAAACTTGGGAAGATAAACTACAGTATATGAACTATAATCCATCAAAATTTCATGTTCATCATGATCATCTAACCTATTCAAATCTAGATCCAAAAATTGCTTCAACACAGTTTTTCCCATACTTAGAATATTTCGCCAAAAACAGGAAAAAAAAACTACGTGTTGTCTCAACTTTGAAAAATCATAAATCTTAAGCCACTGGCTTTATTGCTCTCAAATTTTGATATGTTCTACAACAATATCCCAACCATATCATATCAAAATTTCAGCCACAAAGAATGAGTTTTGCATACCTAAATCCGGCGCCGAAATTGAATGCTTGTCACTATTTTAAAAACTCAAAACATGACTATATCTTCACTGCTTCTCTATGGGTCTTGAGAGTAAATTTATAAGTCATCACAAGCATCCAATAGGATGTAATCCTGGAGAAAAGTGTAGGGATGAGTGGGTATAACCTTACCCGATTCCAAGACTTGATGTAGGAGGATAAATCGGCACAAGACTTGCTGATGCGTGCCTGGAGGAGCCACTACAGGAGGGAGAAGATGGAGCCAGTTGTGCGAGAAGGGAGGTTGTCCAGGTTGTTGTCCATTCGGTGCAAGAAGGAGATCCGCCATTATGCCTAGTGTGACGAAGGGAAACTGATGTTGTGTATCTTGGTATGTAGGCTACTGGTGTGAGCTGGTGTGTGAGGTTGCTTCTCCCGATGTTGTATTTGATTATCTGGGATTTTCTTCTGATTCTAGAGCCGTCACATCCTGGTATTGTCTGAGACATGCTCAAATGTTGACATAGATGCTTAGAGAGGCGTTGATAGGAGAGTATCGGTTATGCAAAAGTCATGGGATATGGGTGATAGAGTTGTGGTTTTTGTGCTACGACAAGTAGAAGGTTTTATCGATATGAAAGAGTTGAAAGGGGAAGATCAGATTGGAGCGGAAATACGGTCAGGGCTGCCTACCAAAAGGGACCGGGATTCATGGGATTACTAGGGTTAGAGGGGATAAGACTATTGGGCTAAGTTGGTAAGGATGAGGTGGTTGTAGTTGTACACAAAGATGGGTAGGTACATTCACAATCTTTATTTTATGTGTCTTCATATGTATAACACGTAGACCTAGTTTTAAGCTATGAAAGAATTACTCTTGGTTTTGAAATTAAGTCTGAAGAAATCTAAACCGGTCAAAGTCCGGTTTGATTCGGGATTTATCGGAATTAAAGATTTCGGGTATTACAGTTTGTACCTCAGCATATTACCCGGACGTTCACCTGGAGTTGATTATCGGTTTGGGATCAAAATTTTGTTCTGATAAGAACGATCGTAGATACCTTCCACTATAATTTGACACAACCAAGAACGATTTTTAGTACGATAGGGAAAATGAGGTCCTAACACACACCCAAGAACGAAGCCAAGAAAACCCAAGAAGGAGTATTGTGAATGTGTGATAACACCAATACTAGAACTTTAGTTGACACACAAAACAATTCAAGCTAAAACAAACCAACAAGATATCTCTCAATCGATTTAGACTTCTACAGCGAACAAGTTTTAAGGGAACTCCTCAACTTGGACAAAAATGCTTTTTTTAACATAAACATGATGTCTCTTCTACAACAAGATTCATCCATATATATAGGATGTTGATAATAAAGAAGGTCCAATAGAAAAAGACATAAATGTGATCCAATAGAAAAATGTCTAAAGTAGTCCAATAGGTAAATGTCTAAAGTTGATCCAATAGAAAAATAACTCAAATTATTAAAGAGTATCTTATGGGTTGGAAATAAAGCATCACATGCCTTAAGAACAAAAGGTTGATGGTTGGGCTGTTTCTAGACCAAATTGGCTAACCTGACAATTATTGGACTGAACTAGTAGGTTTGAAAGCGACTGACTATGGAAATTATGGATGTGGCCGGTCGTTGTTGGAACTGGCCATTCCTTGATGGTTGTGATCTTGTTCTCGTCTACTTGTAGTCCTTTTGAGCTCAACTTAATGAGATTTAGCATTCCTTTCCTCCTTCTATGAATGACCATCATTATTCCCCTTCTACCTCATTTGCCTGTGAGCTTGTTTCGTCATGCTTCCTCGGATGCTCCCGCATCAATGTACTTGGTAATGAATTAATACGTTGGAAAATTAAGTCGTTCAACTAAACCCACAAATGAAGAAAGCACAAGAAAAACTTCATGCAACACGGACACCAATCTTAGGGGAGTTTGTGCCACTATACTAGGTAGGAGTGGAAAAGAGACCGCATATCCCGTAGTAGCAAAGAAGATTACCAAGAAAATTTTTAAAGTGGAAGGTACTCCAAAAGAATTACCAATCATCCCACTCCCTAAACTCTATAGGCCTCATCTCCCATTCCC
The DNA here is from genome assembly GCA_033239125.1 of Fagopyrum homotropicum. Lineage (NCBI taxonomy): Eukaryota > Viridiplantae > Streptophyta > Magnoliopsida > Caryophyllales > Polygonaceae > Fagopyrum > Fagopyrum homotropicum. The sequence continues at coordinate 48,110,471 of BSWB01000002.1, forward strand.
TCAATCTCATAAGAAGAAGCTGAACGATAATTTTAGAAAATTTCTAGAGAGGATGAACAAGCTATACCTTGGGATTTAACTTATTGAGGCATTAAGACAAGTAGCACGATATTCAAAGTTTATGAAAGACATGCTCTCCACCAAGACATTTCTCAACCACGAAGGATCAATCGAAGTTACTAAGGAGTGCAACACTATGATCAAGAGCAAGATTCGCCAAAAGTGAAATGATCCTGACAACTTTTGCATCCTCCAGACCTTTGGAGGATGAAAACATACTTGTATTTGTGATCTAGATTCTAGTATTAGTGTTACATCACTCAAAATGTGCAAATAGTTAGAATTAGGAGAGATTTCACCGGTGATATTCACCTTGACTTTAGCCGCTAAGTCTATTGTTAGACCTGTTGGGATATTAGAGAATGTTGTTGTAAAGGTGGATAAGAATGAGATGCTTAACTAGTCTTTCCAAGTTTTGAGCTTTCACACCGATTTTGTGTTTGGGTGTTCGTACATTGATTTATGCTTTCAAACTCGAGTTTTAACCCGGTCGACCAGGCTTCTATGCTTTTGGTTTCTAGTTTATGTTTGTGTTTATCCCGTTTTTATATATTTGGTTTACCTGATTTCTTTATTCTTTTTTCTTAATTAATTCGTTAAAACAAGACATCGTCATTCCCTTGTTCGATCAAGACCTCCTCTACTACAAGGGTATTGTATTATTTGCAAGAATTGAGGGTCCCACTTTAACTCTCATCAATGCTCCATTTACCAAGTGAGTGTAGTAAGTCTAATTGTTTCTTCATAGTTTGGTTTGTCCGTTTCATAGCGGTAGGTCCGATTGCCGGTTTTAACCTATTGGTACACTAGACAAATATTGTGTTTTTTAGATTTCGTTTTTAAAAAATAAAAATCTACTTCATCAACTTTTTTTTTTAACTAATCAACTGCCCGTACCTGAAACAGTATGGCTGAGAAAAACCCTAGAGGGAAAAAACCTCTCTACTGTTGAAAAACCTTAAAAAGGTAGATTTCACCCAACAAACAAATTTTCCGATGACCTCGGATCTCGGTGATCCCGATTCTCTCTAGTAACTCCGGATCTATGCGAAACGAACTCCGTTTTGTACCAATCTGGTCTCTATCATCGGATCTCGTCACCTTCTCTTTTTGGACACCTTATCGGGAGAGATCCCGTCTCCATCATTGGATCTCGTCGGCTTCTTTTCTCGTCAGCTTCTTTTCTTCTTGTTTACCCAAGGGTATGGCAAGTCAAGCAAGCCACGCCTTGCTTCTGCTTTTGAGCAACCAATTACAGTGGACAAATTGAAGAAAAACTTCATCTTTATCAGATCTAATAACCAACCTGGCTTAACTATATGCTTATCTTCGGTTCCATCACACTCCATCTCTTTCTTCATGTACCTAGAGATTTCAAATCCAAAATTTCCAATTTTTTATTTCTTTGAAGGAAATTTCGCTTCCGGATCTTTGTCAAGGTCAGTCTTGAAGGTTGTCGTCCTCCGATCTTGGTCGGGGTCGGCTGCTTTGGGACCTTAAAGACATTTGTTTCCCATATTCTACCAACATAATCGATTTTCATACTTTCGAGCCTTCGACCGCCGCTTTTCTCGGTCTCTCTCTGATGGCGGCTGCTTCGGGTTTGCCCTATTGTTTAGTCAGTTTATGGCCTGACTTCAAGCCCATATTGCTTTTACTGCCCAAAACAAAAAAAATAATAAATAATATAACAATCCAATATCTTTGACAATTGTTTTTTACGATTGTTTTTAAATGGTTTTATTTCCTGTAAAAAGAAAAAAAAATGGTATGAATTACCATGAACTTCAACAAAATATCGACACCAGAATGGAATAAAATAATATAATAACAAAAATAATTTCTTAACCGGTTCCGTCCTAATATCAAGATATCCTTTGCATGTCGTACATTACAAGAGCTTCTTTGTATCACGGTTTTTTATCCGATGTTGTGGGTTGCGCCTTTTAGTGTGAGATTCCCTTGGAAGAAGGTTGAATTTGTTCGTGAGAGGGAGTCGTGGATAGGCGATCGAAATCTGAAGGCTCCTTGAAGAGTCCAAATCTGAGGTTTCCGCCGGTGGTCCTTGGGAGTTGTTCTCTGCACTTCTTCTACAAGCACATTCTCGTTGTTTCTTCATTGTTTTGCTTGCCTAGCGCATCCTTCAGTGCTCCTCCTCCTTGTTCGGCCATTGTGATCGAAGTTTCTTTTGATGTATTTTTTTTGTATGTTCAGGTTCACTCATGATGGTTGGTCCGTCTGCCGATTTGATCGGCCTTTCGATCCACTAGACGGTGTGACGTCTAGTGTATTGAGCCGCTTTCCTTTTAAAAAAAAAAAAAAAACTGCCCGTACCTCGTGCAAGTTCATTAATTCAATTATTGTTGCAAGATCGCGTCCTCCTCTTTTGATGAAAGCACATAAAGCATTGTAAACTGTTTGAAATTTGTGTTTATTACCTAAGTGAAGTAACTTGAGTTGTTTTTATCTTCTATTCATATTATAAACTTAAAATCAGACTTTTAATGAAAGCATGATATCAAAAAAACCATAGGCTAAAATTTTCCTAAAATGATAACAAAAAGCCCTTATCGAAGTAATATGAAAAGATTAAGCTATTAAGGTAACTTATTTTTCTAAACAACAAACAAGGCCCCAATATTTTAGAATTTTTAAAAAAAGATCAATTAGTAATTAAGAGAATCTTTAAGTGATAGTTACAAACTTAATGGAATATATTTATTTGGTAAAATATATTAATTAATCTTAAAAATAGAAAACCGGTTAAAAAAGGTAACCGTGCTTGAGATTTCCCATTATCAAATATCCCCATTTTCGCCATTTTTGCCATTCTTCATCCTCAACATTCTCCATATCCAGTCCTCTCGATGTCTCATCTTCAACCCATTCTTCATCCTCAACATTCTCCTTCAATCGAGTATTCAACGGTCGTCTACAACAGGTATAAGTTACTAGTTGCTTCAAAGGATTATCGAAATCTTGAATCGACTATCTTTAGTCTTCATAGCCAGGTATGATATCTTCGACGATTGTACTCAGGTTTTTGAAGAAAACCATTCGTACCCATACATATTTGAAATTTCTCTATAACCCCTCAATCGATTTGAATGCATGTAAAAGACTGATTATGTACATATGTTGTTGCGAAAATGTTACTGACTAACTATAAATGTACCAAAGTTGTAGTTTGTGTACATTTGGATAGGGGTTTGATGATACACAAACATATTTTGTGTGTACATAAAACATGCTACAGTAGAACAAAATATGTTGTAATACAGATTTCTGTTTCGTGTTTGCATGTACATATGTTTGTAGTCTCTAGTGATTATATACATATGTTGTTGCGAAAATGTTACTAACTAACTATATATGTACATATGTTTGCAGTCTCTGGCGATTATGTACATATGTTGATGCGAAATTCTTACCAGGATTGATTCAATATCGTCGTCATGGATGAACGCAAGTTGGATTAACAACCGTTTGTTACGAAAATTCCGAAAAGGACGAACAGAAAGAAGACATTATGATTTGCTTAATAAATGGAGAAAAAAAATTTATTTACTTTTCCGTTTTGTAACAATTAGTTGCTTAATAAATGGTGAGAGAAAGACATTCTGATTTCCTTAATATTCTTTTTTTATTTTAATAATTTTTTTATATATAATCTAGAAGGACCTATTTTGTACACATCTTTAACTTGAAGCCCTTTGTATGCTCATGGTTACAAAACCTACTCACTCCCCAAGTAATATCTCAACCAAAAGTATATATTATTTTAAATTTAACTAAATTGGATTAGTATAAAAATATTTGATATTATCTCTATTTTCAAAAATGAATTCACATTTATTTAAAATTCTTATTATGTTTGTTAAGCATTGAGTAATTAAGTTTATATTATCCTCGCTTAGATATTATCTCTAGTTTGTCATTATAAGATCTCAAGAATTTAAATAAAACTATATTTGTATTATTAATTGTGGATTGATTAGGAACGCATATGGAAAATAAATATACATGGAATGATTAGGCACCCAAATGGAAATAAAAAATGAAAGGGAAGTTCATCGGTATCTAGATGTAGAAGAATACAATTGATTCATTGTATTTTATAGCAAATGAATCTAGTAAGAGATCATATGAATCCATTAGTGTCAATTAGAAGGGTCAACGTATAGTAAATATGAAGGAACCATGTAGAGTAAACATATGCATATATAAATCATGTACTTCACAATAGAAAGGAAGCAATAAACCTCATAGCTTTGATTAAAAAAAAAACACATAGTAAGAATGAGGGTAGAAGTCCGATTTTTGAAGGTGGGTATACTATTTGCCATTGTTTGTGCAACAATGGTAGTGAGGGAGTCTCATTCCTTCAAATTTGGTATACCTAAAGCACATGTAAGAATCGGAAACGCGATGGAAGATGGGTCTGATATTATAGTCCATTGTTTGTCAAGAGACGACGATTTAGGTTCGCACGTGGTGAAGCCTGGACAATTCTTTGAGATCGTGTTTAAACCTTCCATTTGGGTGAACACCCTTTATCATTGTGGATGCGCAAGTAACAAAGGATTCATTGCATGGGCCGCCTATAATCAAATCAAGGATCAACAAATTTGCTTGGAGATGTGCGTATGGTCAGTCTCCGAAGGGGGAGTCTATGGTGTAAAGGAGCTTGACTCTCGTAAATTCAACTGGGGCCCAAGCCCCCCTAGCCCCATGATTTAGTTCTTTTTCTATTAACTAGTATTCACATGAATAAGTAGTCATGCATCTCATTTATTACAATATATTAAAATATTTATCGTTTTTCTTTCTCGCTTTGATTGTCTGATGCATCCTTCGATGCTACTCCTCGTTCGGCTCGCGGTGATTGAAGTTTTCTTTTAATGTGTTTCTCTATTTTCTTCTTTTGAATATTTTAGCTTCCTATTATGTTTATATTATATTTTTATAAATAATAAACATGTTATCCCGTCAACCCCACACCAGCTTATAAAAATATTTTATATAAAAGATGATTTATTTTGTTTTCTCTATTTACATAATAAAGTTAAGGACGTTAAAACAACTTGCCAAACAACTGGTAATACAATATTATAAATTTGTTAATTTATTTAGAAAAAATGCCATTAAAAATATATTTCTAAGTGAAGTAAGATGTTGAATTTCAAAGAAAGTGAAGTAAGATCATTTTCCAGGATTCTAGCACCACATTCCCTATATACATCCCACCCTGACACGTTTCTTGACCTCTTTTGGAAGCCCTTGAGATCTCGAGCTTGTTGATTGACTTGGTGGTTTAAACTGGATTATACATGATTAATTTCGATAATTATGATTTATTATGCATTTATGATTTTATGCAAAGATGAACAACTTTCTTATATTTATAAAATATTTTGATCATATTTTGATTTTATTTACCATGAAGCATTCTCTTAGAGTGATCTATGAGTGGAGCACACCACCAAAAAATATTGGGCAATTTTGTTAACTAGGCCTTTTTTGAAAAACTAGAGTAACTAGGCCTTTTAATGTTTCAATTGAGTAAATATACCCTAATCTTTTGTATTTATTCTCAAACTCTACACACTCTTCTCTAAAGGGATATATTTACTAAACACAAAACTAGAAAAAGCCTAGTAAACCAAATTATTTCCTAAATGTTTTGAAATTGCTATTCATTGATTCTTACGACTTATAATCCATTCTATCTTTTACTTAAGATTTGAAACTTGCTTGGGGACAAGCAAATGACAAGTATGGAGTATTTTGATAGCATGTACTATAGTCTATATTTCGGGGCTGTTTTAGACGTTTCATCTTCATAAATCTGCATGTATGGATGTATATCATGTGATTATATTGTTGTTTCATCTACCTTTACGGGAATTGAGGTCTACACCTAGTTTCGTTGTAATTGTAGGTAAAATGACACGTTTTGGATTAAAATGGAGCTAAGAAGTCATAGGAGCTACATTCTGGAGCTTAAGGAATAACTCAGGAAGCTTGGAATTAATGAAGAAGATTTACTTTGAATCAGATTTGAGAGATTTCACATTCAGTTTAGATTCACCTTGGTCAGCTACAGGGTGGGATGTATATAGGGAATGTGGTGCTTCTATGTATTAGTTTGACCGTGATGGTGGTGTGTGTTTAATTATTGTTATAACGATAAACCAAACTAGGACGACCATGCGCATATTAATTGGCTCAAGTGTATTATAATCGGGCGGTGACCACTTGTCTAGTTCAAAATGGGGAAACTGAGAGGTGCTCTGCGACCAGTCCAACATGTAACAAATAGGTGCATCGGATCTATTCCTGTCGGTGAAAGGGGAAAGAGGCGAGGTCATGGTGATTCTCGTGTCACAACAGAAGTTGAATTAGTAAAGAGAATAACTTAATGAAAGATAATAACCGTCTTGTGTGCAAGCATGCTATCTGTTTATATTACCTTATGTTTTGTTGTGCTTTTACTGTTATTCTAATATACATAATGTTAGATAACGGTGATAAACCGTCGTTGTAGATGGCCTGCAGGTTAGGGATGCTACCAAGTGATCCGGTTGGAGTGGGAAGCCGGGGTTCCCATATATTATAGGACGGAGTTGGTTTTTATATTATTGTCGCATGTACTTTGTTGTTGTAATGTGTGTCTTCCTTTTGGTATTTGGGACCGTGAAATTGTTGCATTAAATCTATTTCGGTTTTACTTTTATTTGTGCCTTGTTACAAGATCCGGTGAAATTGTTGTCAAGTTAAGGATCGGGACCCATTGTGAGGTCCTAGTCCATAACGCTTTGAGTCCCGCGGATTCAGGATATTACAACATGGTATGCGACTCCTTTATTTGATTCACATGGGTATATATTTGGATCGACTTTGAATGCTTGGATGATATTGCAAGTATAGAAATTGGATAATCGAAGTTGAAAGAGAGTATGCAAACAAGTGGTTGTACATATAAATTGAGAACACTACGGTAGCAATTTTTTTTGTATGCAAGTGTGTTTGCAATCCAACTGCTACCACTCTATATATACTAGCACTATGGAATATAGAATATTAATCACATATATTATCGCATGTGTTTATGGAATACAACGTCCATTTGCATTTATTTGTAGGGGTGAGCGTAGGTTCAAAACCGAACCGAACCGCTAAAAGTCAAATCGAACTTAAAATCGATTTTCTAAAAACTCTGCACCGAAAACCGAACCTAAAACCGAACCTATTAGATCGGTTTCAGTTCGGTTTAGATTTTAGATCTAAATGGACCAAAAAAGTCTAAACATACAAAACTCGATAAACTAACAATAAAATGATAAAGTTTAAATCTCTAACAATTTTAGTATAAAGAGTTAAAACGTAGAAAAATAACAATCTCATTTAAGCAACAAGGTACATTACCAACTTTCCAACTATATATAATCGTTTTTTTATTAAATACAAATACAAATCCGATTTTCGGTTTTTTTATCGGTTTTTCGATTTTGGACTGAAACTGAAATCTTAAAATTCAAGGACCTAAAACCGAATCTAAATTGTCGTTTTAGGATCGGTCTGGACTGAAATTACTCGGTTCGGTTCGGTTAAAGGAAACCGAACCAAACTTGTTCAGCCCTATTCATTTGCAATTCAATATGCAATTGAATTACATGTTAACAAATGGGCTCTCATTCAAAGTTCCATTGAATTATGCAATTCAATTTTGTTTGACCTTATAATTCAACTTCCTAATTTGATTGAATGAATTCGATCGAAGAAAACCGAATTGTCTCTAATTAAGATTGCTAAATTTTGGTTCGGGTTTCTCTCAGAAAGCCCGGCTTTTATATTGTTTGCGGATATAATTATTTCTTAAATGATAATATCTTTTTCGATTAATATTTATCAGAAGATAACACTTTATTATCTAATTAATACATACTCTCATATTATATCTAATATAATTTTATATTATATCTCTTTTATTAAACGATCTAATACATTAACCCAATGGTGTGACCTCGTAGGACTCGATAATATTGGTAACATGTTTTATCATATAAATTAAAAAATACATAAGTCATAGTTGTCTTCTACCAAAATGTTATGATTGCCTAATGTATCAGATTATATATCTATATCTATCGTCCTATCGCATAATTAGTAACTACACCTTAGGATAAAGGACACAATTCCTTCAATTACCCACTTGTACTTTACAACCAGTATTTAATTTTTATTTCTTTATCACTTAATGACTTTACTTGACTATATGATAAAAACCACCATTTCTATCAAGTATTCTTCTTGAACTCTTGCAATCAAAACGTTAATCTTGATGATTACTACTAATCCACCTGAGCGTGCGCATGGAATTTCACAGTTCTCACTCTTCAAGTGACCAAGACACCAATCCTTTTAAATAAATCATGTCATGTATGAAACAAAAGGATATATCAGTCTGGCAAGACTATATCTCTCACTCAAATATTGGCAATCCAAATCACTATCTTTATAACTTCTTTTTACAGTCAAAGTTTGATAGTGTTAGAGATATACCGGTAACTATATCCAACTCATGTCTAAGGAATGTGCTAATTAGGAATATCTTTATGACTCCTTAATTAGTCATATGAAGTCATAAATCGGTCTAAAGTTGTGTTGAGGCCACAATTTTCCGATCTAAATTGAAGTCCACAAAAGCTTCGACCTTTGAAAATCTCGGTGCAAATATCGGGGCGAGATCAATAATGGTAAGACCAAGATTTGTGAAAACTAGAAGATAAATAACGTGAGTTAGAAGGAATTGAATGGTAATATCAAGAAGATGATAACACAATGAATTTGGTGGAAATATAGGAAGAAAGAACCAAGATATAAACTTGCAAAGAACCTTGACCAATTGGATCAAAACCCTCAACAAAGAATTGCCTTAACCTTTCTTCTTCAACCTTACACGAGCCTCCTAAATTGAGACAAGCACAAGGAGGGACTAGTTTGACTAGTAGTACAAATCTTTATGAAGATTAAAACACACAAGAACAATCTAACAAACATTCACAACATTTCAATCAAAGGCTCTATTATTTTATTGAATAGGAATGTAAAACGATCACATCATAAACGAAGGAACGTGATGTGGGTCGACCATCCTTGATAGCATCTAATGCGGCTTAACCCCGCATCAGAACGAGTCTCACACAATATTATGGAAAAATATATCAAAATCAATCTACTCGACAAATGTCGACCTAAGACGAGATTTATAGGGAAAAACCTCCAACTAAAAGAAATAAAAAATAATCGTAAAAGATAGAATCAAATCTAAAAGATATCATTAGAATGTTTAGAGCTTTAAAGGTATTAAATTAATAAATAACTAATCCATTGTCAAATCTTGACCAGGAGTTATCAAAATCTCGAATAAATGCTCGAGATTCTCAACTAGGTAGGGCCGAGATCTTGACTAGCTCTCCCTTGCTTCCTTGATCATCCTCACTCTTGTATGGAATCTCCTCTAAGTCTTCCTTGGCTTGTCAATAATGTGAATAAGGAATACTTAGGCACAAAATGATCAACAATGGTCTCCTTAGAAGTTAAGGATGCCAATAAGCTAAAAACCTCATCTTGTATGGTTCTTGCTCTTGATCTAGTGATAGATCCTTCCATGACATGACTTGTAGAAGATGTAGACTCCTTCTCCTACAATGGTTTTGCTCTTAATCTAGTGATTGGTCCATGTATATGAGGTGTTGGGGACGGTCCCTCATCATACTCCCCTTCTTGAAAAAGATTTGTCCTCGAATCATCACCATGTTCATCACTAGACACAAAAAGATTCAAATCTCCTACATTAAAGATAGGACTCACGCATACTCCTCCGGCAGATCCAATACATAAGCGATGTTGCCAACCTTATGTATCATCTTAAATAGTCCATCTCCACGCGTCCTTGCATGCAATTCCTTGATGAATTCCTCTTGGTTTCTTGCATTTACTCGCTCCATATAGGCAACTGATAGCATGTATTATAGTCTATATTTTGGGGCTGGTTTAGACGTTTTATCTTCATAAATCTACATGCATGGATGTATATTATGTGATTATATTGTTGATTCATCTACCTTTACGGAAATCGAGGTCTACACCTAGTTTTGTTGTAATTGTAGGTAAAATGACACGTTTTGGATTAAAATGAAGCTAAGGAGCTAAGGAGTCATAGGAGCTACTTTCTGTAGCTTAAGGAAGAACTCAGGAAGCCTGGAATTAATGAAGAAGATTTACTTTGGACTAGATTTGAGAGATTTCACATTCAGTTGAGATTCACCTCGATCAGCTATAGTGTCACATCGACCGAGGTGATCTTGAGGAGCGTCCCGACCGAGGCAAACACCCTGCCGCCGGCGAGATATATATTTTTGGCTGAGATCTTTTATTTTTGGAAAGAAGATATCTTATATTTTTGGGCTGAATTTCTGGAAGGAAGATATTATTTTTGGGAGATCTATTTTTAGAGATATGGATATATTTTATAGGAAATTATCTTTTTAAGATATTATTATCTTTTGTAGATAATTCTCCTATATAAAGTGTTGGATTTTCCACAAGTTCAACCATGCTTGGAGGTTGAGAACACCAATCAATTAGGAGATTTTCTGGAAGCTTTGAAGGAAGGATTGAGGGATTGAAGATCAAGGAACGATTCATAGTTTGGAGATTAGCTTTTGAGGGAGTTTGTAAGACTTTCTTAGATTCCCTTTTCGGTAATTCCTTTGCTTGTTTACCCATGATCATAAGTGTAGGTAATAAAGGTTTATCCTTTATTGGGGTTTGAGTGTGCCTTCATCCCATCTTTGAGATTATAGTTCCTTTCCTTAGTACCTTGAGACTTACCCAGTGATAGAAGCTTTGGTTTGGGATAGTGAGTAGTGACACTTACCCGGTGATCTATTCCCACCTTAGAAACACCTTCCCTTTGCAAAAACCTCAACTTTGTCCGCATTATCCTTTGAGATCTTGAGTCGGAACCATACCTAAATGCTTTAATCCCTAGAATCCGCATTTCCCCTTACTTGACTTTTACATCATCTTTGATTACTTTAATTGCTTTTGGTTAATTGCAATACTTGACAACCTATTATGTGCTTTGTTTCACCTAAGTCCCTATGATCGACCCCTGAAATTCTTGCTTTTTATTACAATTGACCCGTACACTACGGGTTCACATCTTTGTTCAAGAATACTTCTTGGGTTATAAATTTAAAACTTGCACACACCGTTCGGAGCGAACAAGTTTTTGGCGCTGTTGCCGGGGACTTGGTCTAGACTAAGCCGGTTGCGGTTGTCTTTCGGGGCAAAGTCCCTTGTTGCTATTAACCACTCTACTTGAATGTTTTCGCAGGATCTTTTTCTTAGGTTTATGCGAAGAACCCGTGCTGGGAAGGAAATCGTTCCTTACGATCCCGAACCAAAAAAGACATATAAACGACGATTGAAAGAAGCTAAGATGGCCAATCAAGACAATCGCGATCTTGAGGCCGAATTGAAGGAGCCGCTGGAACAGCTATGCCTCAATAAGGAAGAACTGTAGCGAGAAAGAGAGCACTCGCACAAGAACTGCAGAGATCGAAGCAGATATGGCCGATCTAAGAGCCCAGATTCTGCATCGACCGATCCCAAATCCTCGACCGAGGCAGGACCCAGTCCCAGTTGCCGCGGCCGAGATACATTCACCTCGGATGCTTGTCCGAGATATTCTTTTTGTTGGAGTTCCACAAGCCCTAGGACAGAGGATGGACCCTAATCAGCAAGTGAGGCATCCAGGAGTCAACCTAGGTGATCCAGCTGAGCATGATTACAAACTTTGACCGCAAGTTCTATCCATGATCCGACAATGCCAGTTTGGAGGTTTAGAGAGGGAGTCTCTGCATCAGCATTTGCAAAACTACGAGATTCTGATGGAGACCTTGAGACCTTCAAGGCTAGAAAACAACAACTACAAGCTAAGGTCTTTCTACATTTCTTTAAAAGACACGGCACTTGGTATCAATCTCTTCCACCCGGAAAGATCAATACTTGGGAAGAGATGATGGCGGAGTTTCTAACAAAGTTCTTTCCCCTCTCCAAGACCGTTGAAATGAGAGGGAAGATTAATGCATTTATCATGAAGGACAAAGAGAGTTTGTCCAAGTTATGGGAGAGATTCAAGGATGTTCTATTGGATTGCCCACATAATGGGATTCCAAAGATAGAGTTGCTGGAGATATACTTCAAGGGATTGGATGGAGCTACTCAATTCAATCTTCAGCTACTTTCCGCCGGCACATTCATGGATATGCCGATAGACGAAGCTTGGGAGTTCATTGAAAAACAAGCTTTGCATATGGAGAAGTACTCCCATCAAGGAGCCGAAAATGGAGTTAAGAGAGTTAATTTTCAGGACACTCCATCAAAGGATAATCAACTCATCTCCCATAAAAACGATGTGAAGCAATTGAAAGACCTTTTGGTGGCTCACACGAAGAAGGAAGATGGAGGATATCAAGGAAGAAACAACAACCAAGGGTCACGGAACAACAATTACAACAACAATAAAGGCTCCAACAGGAACAATTGGAGATCTAATCAACAAAATCCGGGTAACCCTTATTCTAATTCTAATAATTCTATTAACCCCTCTTCTTCTTCTACTCCATTGAAGAGCCAGGAGCCTAGATCAAGTTCGTCCCAGCCAGAGAAGAAAGATGTAGTGCTGGAGGCCATCTTGATCAAGCTCAACGCTATGGAGACATTTATGACTTCATTTTCAAAGGCACAAAAAGCCTTAGAGCAACAATTCTTTAATAAGGCAAATGAAGCGCCAAGAGATCCAGGGAAGCTCCCAACAAGGACAGAGACCAACCCTAAAGGACAGATTATGGCAATAACGACGAGAAGTGGACTAAAAACTACAGATCCAGTACCTCGGTCGGTGCTAGTATAGACGAAGAACACCTCGGTCCAAGACCAGACGAGGAACACTTCGGTCGAGGTGCCATCCGAGGTGGAGTACCAGAAAGCGAAGGACAAATCTGAAGTTTATGTCCCACCTCCTGCTTATAAACTACCACTTCCATTCCCCCAGTCAAGGGCCAGAGCACATCTAGACAAGCATTTTGGTAAGTTCCTTGACTTGATGAATAAACTACACATTAACATCCCTTTCCTTGATGCTATTCTAGGGATGCCCGCCTATGGGAAGTTCTTAAAAGAGATTCTATCAAGGAAGAGGAAGCTGGAAGACTTTGGAGAAGTTAGGATGACATCTAAATCCTCGAAGCTCATTCAAATCATGAAGGAGAAGATGCCAAGTTGATAGATCCCGGCTCATTTTGTATTCCCATTCAAGTTGGGGATGTAACTTGTGAGGTGTTGTGTGATCTAGGAGCCAACGTGAGCATCATCCCGCTGGAGCTATGTGAGAGGATCGGACTTGGAGAGCCCAAGCCGGTGAAGATAAGGTTGTACATGGCGGATTGCTCCATTATCCATCCCATGGGCATCTTGGAAGACGTTCCCGTCAAGTTAGATAACTTCTATTTACCTATAGATTTTGTTGTACTTGACATACCTGCAGATTATCCCGTTCCTATTATTCTCGGGAGACCATTTTTAGCAACTTCGGGTTGCAATGTGGATTGTAAGAACGCCAAGTTGAAATTCAACATTGGTGGAGATCAAGTGGAGTTTGCATTGCTTGCTGCAATGAAAGGAGAGCCGTTGGAAGATGACATCTTCAACATCTATGATGAATAAGAATCAAGAGAATTGGTGAGCTCTATCCTTATTAATGACCCTCTTGAAAGAGTTCTTAGTTTTAGCTTAATGGAGGAAGGTATAGATGTTTCTTGTGATGCAGATATACGGAGCTTAAAGGCACTGGAAGCAGATCCAAGAGCTAATATTAAGAAACTGATCCAGGAGAGAAGACATTCAAGTTTCGGTCCCAACTCAAGTACCTCGACCGAGACACTTTCTGGACCAAGCGAGGTGTTCTTATCTGAAGAACCTCTCAGTCACCCACCTCGGACACCGACCGAGATAACGAGCGAGATGTTGTCAACTGAGGACAACAAACTTCCCACACCCTTTTCTGAAACTCATTTACAGTTGGTGGAGCACTGGCTCCACCAAGCTTTTGATAAAAAAGAACCTTGGTATGCTGATATTGTTAATTATCTTGTTTGCCAGGAAATACCGCCCGGATTGACGTACGCTCAAAGGAAGAAATTCTTCAAGGATGTACGCCACTACTACTGGGATGAACCTCTACTATTTAAGAGAGGTCCGGATGGGATGCTTCGACGATGTATTCCAAAGGGTGAAGTTGCTAGTGTTATACGACATTGCCACTCACTTCCTTGTGGAGGACATGCTAGCCCTCACAAAACATGCGCTAAGGTATTGCGTTCTGGTTTCTTTTAGCCTACATTATTTAAGGATGTTCAAATGTTTATTGTTTCTTGTGATGCATGCCAAAGGACAGGGAACTTGTCTAGAAGGAACGAGATGCCACTCAACAATATTCAAGAGGTTGAGATTTTTTATGTATGGGGGGTTGATTTCATGGGACCTTTCCCATCATCCGCATGGAACCTCTACATTCTCCTAGCTGTTGATTACGTCTCTAGATGGGTAGAAGCCATTGCCTCCCCCACTAATGACGCCATGGTGGTTGTGAAGTTCTTCAATCGGACTATCTTTCCACGTTTTGGGACACCACACATCATTATCAGCGATGGAGGGACACATTTCATCAACCGGAAGTTTAAGGCACTTCTATCGAAGTATGGAGTAACCTACAAGGTAGCAACCCCTTATCACCCTCAAACTAGTGGACATGTCAAAATCTCGAATAGAGAAATCAAAGCAATTTTGGAGAAGACCGTCTCTAGGACGAGGAAGAATTGATCCATGAAGTTCGACGACGCTCTTTGGGCTTATAGGACTGCATTCAAGACTCCCATTGGTACCACCCCTTACAATTTGGTATATGGGAAGTCTTGCCATCTACCCGTTGAGTTGAAGCACAAGGCATATTGGGCAATCAAGTGGTTGAATTTCGATATCAAGGAAGCCGGAGAGAAGAGGCTATTGGACATCAATGAGTTGGAAGAGTTGCGCTTAAACGCTTATGAGAATGCCAAGATCTACAAGGAAAGAACAAATAGATGGCATGACAAGCATATCATTCCTAAGGAATTCAAAGAAGGAGATTTAGTTCTACTCTTCAACTCCCGTCTTCGCCTCTTTCCAAGTAAGTTGAAATCTAGATGGACGGGACCTTACGTTGTGAAACATGTTTTTCCTTATGGTGCAGTTGAGATTTGGGGTGAAACAAGCGGAAGCTTCAAGGTCAATGGTCATAGGCTTAAGAAGTACCAACCGGAAGTCTAGGTTGAGAAGATTGCACCACTATACCTCATTTAGGGATGTCGTACGGTCCATCTAGCGACCTTAAATCAAGCGCTTCTTTGGAGGCAACCCAAAGTATTGCTTTCTTTTCCCTTTTTCTAGTTTAGTTTTAGATAGTTTGATTTTGCTTTGCTTTGTTTTGTTTTTGGCGTCCTAGACAGAAACCAGGTACTCCCTAAGGAAGGATTACAACTCAAGAGCTCCACTGGAAGGACAGAAGTTCGAGAAATTGAGAAGACGGAGTTTGACTGAGACACATCTCGCTTGTTGTCACAGCACCTCGACCGAGATGTCCTTGGGCAACTGAGGCAACTAGGTCTGACAATCCAGTTAGCCACCTCGGTCCGGTCGGGACCACCTCGACCGAGGTGATATCAGATTCGGTGAGGGGTATAAAAGGCGAAACACATTTCTCTCTCTTCCCTCCCAAACCTCTTCTCGACCGCGGAGCATCTCCACCTCGTTTCTTCGTTTTTCACTCGTTTTCCACGATTTCTGCTCCGATTACACCAAGAAAAGCAAGAGGATCAGATTGCAAGCAACAAACTGTAAGATAAACACCTCGAATCTGCATAATTTGGGGTAAATTGTCAAAAAACCTAACTTCCCTCTCTTTACTAATTTAGGATAAATTTGGCTTTGGTTGCCATCTATTACTGCTGAAAAGAGTATAAGTACCCCATAGGAAGCAATTGGTAGTAATTTTGGGGGAAAAGAACTGAAACCCAGACAGTAGAAATCGCACAGCACTTCGCCTCGGTTCAGTCGAGCTGTGTCTCGGCCGAGGTGTTCTTTAGCTTGTCAAACAGACTGAGGTGACCTTCTGTCAGCAATCATAAGTACCCATTTTGATCGTCAGCTTGTTCTGAGAGATGCTCCTAGTGGTTCTTCCCCTTCCTCTGCTTCTCGACCTTCTATTCCGGTGATTCATGAGCGTCGCCAGACGGACTTCGATCGCATTTGCGGGCGCCCCATAGTTGCCTCGCGTTTCTTGGATACCCCAACCTTCGAGTGCCTCCACATGGTGGAGGGCTTGAAGAAGATGATATCTATGGTAGGTCTGGAGCAGTTTATAGAGATCCGAGCACCAGCCTACCTTGAGCCGACCATGGAGTTTGTGAGTTCTGTCATTCACATGCTAGAGAGGAATAACATCAAGTACCGGTTGCTGAACCGGAACTACATTGTACCGATGGATCAGTTCCGAGAGGTGTTTGGTTTCCCGACTCCCACCGAGACTGACTTCCGATCCCGAGTAGTGGCTCGACAGTTCTGGGGGCAAATTGCCCATGTGGTGGAGCATAGTGACAGATGGACACCTGAAGACTCCAGGGAGCGCATTATTTTTCACTTAGCTTTCCGTCTTGCCCACCGTATTTTCAGTGAGACTCTTCTGCCGCGTACTGAGACGCCCCAGAAGATCAGACAGGGAGAGTTGCTGAGTTTGTTTTGCATGGTGACTGGATGAGTGCCTGACTTTGGAGGCATGCTGGCTGAGGACTTGCACCATATCAAAGGCAAGGCCAAGGGAGATATTTTCTATGGAGGGCTGGTGACCCATATCGCTACAGTTATAGGTCTGGATTTGAGTGCTTGTACATTGGTGGCGGCTGCGAAGCCGCTAGGACTCCAGGATTTGATCATGAGTTAGATTCTGGTTCCTCGTGGCCTTACTACACCCTACGTCGCTATGCCTTGGGAGCAGACTGCCCCTCAAGGTATCCTATGGTCAGCCCAGTTCACAGTTTTCGATCCGCAGTACTAGTCTTCTGCTTGGCTCCCCTATTTACAGGATGCTAGAGATGCTGCACCCGCCAAGGAGGAGGAGGAGTATGATGATGGCGGAGCTGCCATGGAGACCAATACAAATACCGCCGGTCCTAGTGTGACAGTTGTCGATCTAGATGACGCGGCTACAGAGGAGGAGGCAGCGGCACCATCACGACTTGCTCGACGTAGAGTCCACAGATAGAGAGATCCAGTAGCTCACCGATGGATTGATGAGCTGACAGACCAGATGATCGACTCTTACGCAGCCCTGACAGTGGAGGTTATGGAGCTTAGAGAGAGCCAACACTACCAGCAGCGGATGATGGAGATCCAGTTTCAGCACACGATGGGTTATCCATTCGATCCATCTTAGCATCCTTTCATTCCATATCCACCACCACCACCACCAGCAGATCAGGACTAGAGTAGCACGGATTTTTTATATTATTTATTTTTGCAGCTCAGCTATGTCTGGTGAGTTTTCTGATTTTAGACTTATTTTGACCCATTGGGACAATGTGTACCAAGTATGGGGTATGTGGATGTAGTTATTTGATTATGTGTGTATGATTGTATGACTCTATTTGGATATTTATAATCTTATTTAGCTCTATCTGTTTATCTGAGATTACATGCATGCATACAGGTTTTTGTTTGAGAAAAACGTCAAAAACTGGTTTAAGAAAAATTTTTTTTATGACCTCGACCGGGATGATTTTGGCCAAACAAGGAAAAGCACCTCGGATGAAATAGAACACCTCGACCGAGGTGGTTTAACTGAGAGATTGTTTCGAACGTTTTGTGCTTCTTTTCTAGATATTACCTCAATGATGATTCTGTTTGCAAATTGGTTTTGAAATCTTTATATGCTCGAAAGGTTTTATGATATGTTTAAGTTGCAAAATGCTTTGTTTGAAGTTTTGGCATGTTTAATACTTTGTTTTCATCACAATTATGTTGAATTTGAAGGTTGACACCACATGATGAGTTCTATCACATTCTTCCTGTGATGATTAAGGCAATTATTCTCTTCTCTTCTTCTTCTTGATCATGCTTTAGCCCCTCATATACATATTTGCCTCCCTTTACCTATCCGGGAATTTGGAAGCAAGCAAGTGAAAGTGAAGTTGAGAAGTTGGCTGAAAGTGTTAGAAAGAAACAAATAGGTTTGGGGAAGTCAATCATGATGATGAGTAACTCGGCACCATTCACATAGCCGGGTGTTTGTGTCTTGCCAAAGTCGGATTGAGTGATATTCCTAACGGGTCATGGTATGTGCATCAAGGGTTTGACGCATATTGAGAAATTGATGATTGCTGATTTCCTAGGCTTCGGTTATTGTGCACCTCTGTCCATGCATCCCAAAAAGTAAAGTAAAAATAAGCAAAGCTTATTGGTGGAAGATGTTGAGTTATAAAGAAAGAGAAGTAAGATCCTTTTCCCGGATTCTAGCACCACATTCCCTATATACATCCCACCCTGACACGTTTCTTGACATCTTTTGAAAGCCCTTGAGACATCGAGCTTGTTGATTGACTTGATGGTTTAAACTGGATTATACATGATTAATTTCGATAATTATGATTTATTATGCATTCTATGATTTTATGCAAAGATGAACAACTTTCTTATATTTATAAAATGTTTTGATCATGTTTTGATTTTATTTACCATGAAGCATTCTCTTAGAGTGATCTATGAGTGGAGCACACCACCAAAAAATGTTTTGAAATTGCTTTTCATTGATTATTTCGACTTATAATCCATTCTATCTTGTACTTAAGATTTGAAACTTGCTTGGGGACAAGCAAAGGACAAGTATGGGGTATTTTGATAGCATGTATTATAGTCTATATTTCGGGGCTGTTTTAGACGTTTTATCTTCATAAATCTGCATGTATGGGTATATATCATGTGATTATATTGTTGTTTCAAGGTCTACACCTAGTTTCGTTATAATTGTAGGTAAAATGGCACGTTGTGGATTAAAATGGAGCTAAGGAGCTAAGGAGTCATAGGAGCTACATTCTGGAGCTTAAGGATGAACTTAGGAAGCCTGGAATTAATGAAGAAGATTTACTTTGGACCAGATTTGAGAGATTTTACATTCAGTTTAGATTCACCTCGGTCAGCTACAGTGTCACCTCGACCGAGGTAATCTTGAGGAGCGACCCGACCGAGGCGAACACCTTGCCGCCGGCGAGATATATATTTTTGGTTGAGATCTTTTATTTTTTGAAAGAAGATATCTTATATTTTTGGGCTGGATTTCTAGAAGGAAGATATTATTTTTGGGAGATCTATTTTTAAAGATATGAATATATTTTATAGGAAAGTATCTTTTTAAGATATTATTATCTTTGGACGATAATTCTCCTATATAAAGGGTTGGATTTTCCACAAGTTCAACCATTAGGGGTGTTAATGGGTTGGGGATTCCCTGAAACTTGCGGGTATTACCTGTCATGGGGATGGGGATTGATATTTTAAACGGGTACGGGGACGGGGATGGGTTAAAAATTGATTCCCTGCTTGGGTATGGGTACGGGGATGAAGATAGGGGTATTCGCCCCGCTCCCCGATCCGAACCCGAACCTGACGGGGAACCCGACGGGGAACTCGGTGGGGAATCCGACGGGGAACCCAACAAAATTGTGTTTATTTTAGATTTTCATTGTAGTTTCAAGTTTAATCCAAATTTAATTCAGAAACTGTGTTTAAATTTAAATTGCCGATGATTTTTAAATTTCAAACTATATACACTTTTATGCTTTTAAGAATTAAGAGTATCATACTCATTCCTACAATCCTACTTGTACAAAAATGTAATTAAAAAAATGTTTTAAGGTTATATTTTTGTATAGTTATTACATGTGTAAATTATGCTAATGCTAAGTGAAGTAAGTGCTAACCTATTATGGTGGGCATGTTAATGGTGTTTGTGGTGGTGATGGTTGAGAACAATTATGAATTGTTCTTTCTAGTATTATTGGTTTTATTTGTAGGTTTTTAGGGTCTGTTATTTTTCATGAGATTAGACATATTGAATTCCAACATATTTTGATTTTGCAGTTATGAATAGTTCTTTTTTTACAGTTATTGGTTTTATTTGTAAGTTTCTAAGGTCTGTTCTTTTTCATGAGATTAGATATTGGTGATTAAAAACAATTAAAATGCGTTGAATTTGATGAAGGGGTGCAACAGTGCAACAAAATAATACCTTCATTAGAGTAAATTGCAAAAGCAATTGTTAACAATTGTCACGAATGCTTTGACTATCAAGGTGTTGGGGTGCACGTTGCATACCTACTACCAACAGGGATGAGCATATATACATAACAGCATCACCACTTCATATATTGTAGTATATGTTGCATTGAGAATTAGTATTGAATACATGCCACAATGATTATTCATGTCAAGTCATCATTTAAATCCATAATAAGGATTTGATTTAGCCACACTTACTATGTTTAAAAAATATTCGAAAAAGCTAAATACACTTCAGGACAAAAATATGGGGACGGAGAATTCCCCGATGGGGACGAATATCCGACATAGATGGGGAATTTTGCTGGGAAAACTTCTAAAACTTTAAAATGGAAAAAATTAAACGGGGATGGGGATTCCCCGATGGGGACGAATATCCGACGGGGACGGGGATGGGGACAATTTTCAATACCCGAACGGGTATGGGGATGGGGACGGGGGGAATTATATTAAACGGGGATGGGGATGAATATGGTACTCCCCGACCCATCGACATCCCCATCAACCATGCTTGGAGGCTGAGAACACCCAACAATTTTGAGATTTTCTGGAAGCTTTGAAGGAAGGATTGAAGGATTGAAGATCAAGGAACGATTCATAGTTTGGAGATTAGCTTTTGAGGGAGTTTGTAAAACTTTCTTAGATTCCCTTTTGGTTTGTTGTCTTACTCGATTTGTGATTTGAGAAACGCTGATCTGTTGTTATTTGATTAAGTTATTCAAACTTTTTTCTTAAGGTTTTCTTGTTCAAATATTGATTTCCTTTCCATATATTCGATTATTGTTATCATGATGATTGTTGGCTAAATTTCTTATGCGATTCTAGGGTGATTGGCTGAAAGTTGTGGGAAAGACGATGATAGAATGATCTTAATCCCAGCAGGACCCTGAAAGCTCGAGTCTTTAACCTTAACCCTAGAGTACCTCGCTCAGTCGACGAACATCTCGGCCGGGGTGGAATTTGACTGAACGAGGTGAACCTTTTCTAATCCGAAACTGAGAGTTAAGTGTTCTAGTTTTCCAAATCCTATCCTTATTACACCCTTCCTAGTTCAATGCAAGCCTAGGATGAGACTTACCCGGTAATTCCTTTGCTTGTTTACCCATGATCATAAGTGTAGGTAATAAAGGTTTATCCTTTATTGGGGTTTGAGTGTGCCTTCATCCCATCTTTGTGAGTTAGCCTGAGACTTACCCGATAAAGGTTGATTCTATTCCCTTAGGTGGTGTGTTGGTTTGAGATAATAGTTCCTTTCCTTAGTACCTTGAGACTTACCCGGTGATAGGAGCTTTGGTTTGGGATAGTGAGTAGTGAGACTTGCCCGGTGATCTATTCCCACCTTAGAAACACCTTCCCTTTGCAAAAACCTCAGCTTTGTCTGCATTATCTTTTGAGATCTTGAGTCGGAACCATATCTAAATGCTTTAATCCTTAGGATCCGCATTTCCCCTTACTTTACTTTTACATCATCTTTGATTACTTTAATTGCTTTTGGTTAATTGCAATACTTGACAACCTATTATGTGCTTTGTTTCACCTAAGTCCCTGTGATCGACCCCTGAAATTCTTGCTTTTTATTACAATTGACCCGTACACTACGGGTTCGCATCTTTGTTCAAGCATACTTCTTGGGTTATAAATTTAAAGCTTGCACACACCGTTTGGAGCGAACAAGTTTTTGGCACCGTTGCCGGGGACTTGGTCTAGACTAAGCCGGTTGCGGTTGTCTTTCGGGGAAATTTCCCTTGTTGCTATTAACCACTCTACTTGAGTGTTTTCGCATGATATTTTTCTTAGGTTTATGCGAAGAACCCGTGCTGGGAAGGAAATCGTTCCTTACGATCCCGAACCAGAAAAGACATACAAACGACGATTGAAAGAAGCTAAGATGGCCAATCAAGACAATCGTGATCTTGAGGCCGAATTGAAGGAGTCCGTGGAATATCTACGCCTCATATTATCTAATTAGTACATACTCCCATATTATATCTAATATAATTTTATATTATATCTCTTTAATTAAACGATCTAGTACATCAACCCAATGGTGTGACCTCGTAGGACTCGATAATATTGGTAACATGTTTTATCATATAAATTATAAAATACATAAGTTATAGTTGTCTTCTACCAAAATGTTATGATTGCCTAATGTATTAGATTATATATCAATATCTATCGTCCTATCGCATAGTTAGTAACTACACCTTAGGATAATGTACACAATTCCTTCAATTACCCACTTGTACTTTACAACAAGTATTTAATGTTATATTTCTTTATCACTTAATGACTTTACTTGACTATATGAAAAAAGCCACCATTTCTATCAAGTATGCTTCTTGATCTCTTGCGATCAAAATGTTAATCTTGATGATTACTTCTAATCCATCTGAGCGTGCGCACGGAATTTCACAATTCCCACTCTTCAAGTGACCGAGACACCAATCCTTTCAAATACAACATGTCATGTATGAAACAAAAGGATATATCAGTCTTGCAAGACTATATCTCTCACTCAAATATTGGCAATCCAAATCACTATCTTTATAACTTCTTTTTACAGTCAAAGTTTGATAGTGTTAGAGATATACCGGTAACTATATCCAACTCATGTCTAAGGAATGTGCTAATTAGGAATATCTTTATGACTCCTTAATTGGTCATATGAAGTCATAAATCGGTCTAAAGTTGTGTTGAGGCCACAATTTTCCGATCTAAATTGAAGTCCACAAAAGCTTCGACCTTTGAAAATCTCGGTGCAAATATCGGGGCGAGATCAATAATGGTAAGACCAAGATTTGTGAAAACTAGAAGATAAATAACGTGAGTTAGAAGGAATTGAATGGTAATATCAAGAAGATGATAACACAATGAATTTGGTGGAAATATAGGAAGAAATAACCAAGATATAAACTTGCAAAGAACCTTGACCAATTGGATCAAAACCCTCAACAAAGAATTGCCTTAACCTTTCTTCTTCAACCTTATACGAGCCTCCTAAATTGAGACAAGCACAAGGAGGGACTAGTTTGACTAGTAGTACAAATCTTTATGAAGATTAAAACACACAAGAACAATCTAACAAACATTCACAACATTTCAATCAAAGGCTCTATTATTTTATTGAATAGGAATGTAAAACGATCACATCATAAACGAAGGAACGTGATGTGGGTCGACCATCATTGATAGCATCTAATGCGGCTTAACCCCACATTAGAACGAGTCTCACACAATATTGTGGAAAAATATATCAAAATCAATCTACTCGACAAATGTCGACCTAAGACGAGATTTATAGGGAAAAACCTCCAACTAAAAGAAATAAAAAATAATCGTAAAAGATAGAATCAAATCTAAAAGATATCATTAGAATGTTTAGAGCTTTAAAGGTATTAAATTAATAAATAACTAATCCATTGTCAAATCTTGACCAGGAGTTATCAAAATCTCGAATAAATGCTCGAGATTCTCAACTAGGTAGGGCCGAGATCTTGACTAGCTCTCCCTTGCTTCCTTGATCATCCTCACTCTTGTATGGAATCTCCTCTAAGTCTTCCTTGGCTTGTCAATAATGTGAATAAGGAATACTTAGGCACAAAATGATCAACAATGGTCTCCTTAGAAGTTAAGGATGCCAATAAGCTAAAAACCTCATCTTGTATGGTTCTTGCTCTTGATCTAGTGATAGATCCTTCCATGACTTGACTTGTAGAAGATGTAGACTCCTTCTCCTACAATGGTTTTGCTCTTAATCTAGTGATTGGTCAATGTATATGAGGTGTTGGGGATGGTCCCTCATCATACTCCCCTTCTTGAAAAAGATTTGTCCTCGAATCATCACCATGTTCATCACTAGACACAAAAAGACTCAAATCTCCTACATTA
Source organism: Fagopyrum homotropicum (assembly GCA_033239125.1). Taxonomy (NCBI): domain Eukaryota; kingdom Viridiplantae; phylum Streptophyta; class Magnoliopsida; order Caryophyllales; family Polygonaceae; genus Fagopyrum; species Fagopyrum homotropicum. The sequence goes on from BSWB01000002.1 coordinate 48,134,921, forward strand.
AAGGTAGGACACACGCCATACTCCTCCGGTAGATCCAATACATAAGCGATGTTGCCAACCTTACGTATCATCTTAAATGGTCCATCTTCACGCGTCCTTGCATGCAATTCCTTGATGAATTCCTCTTGGTTTCTTGTATTTACTCGCTCCGTATAGGCAACTAATAGCATGTATTATAGTCTATATGTTGGGGCTGGTTTAGACGTTTTATCTTCATAAATCTACATGTATGGATGTATATTATGTGATTATATTGTTGTTTCATCTACCTTTGCGGGAATCGAGGTCTACACCTAGTTTAGTTGTAATTGTAGGTAAATGGCACGTTTTGGATTAAAATGGAGCTAAGGAGCTAAGGAGTCATAGGAGCTACATTCTGTAGCTTAAGGAAGAACTCAGGAAGACTGGAATTAATAAAGAAGATTTACTTTGGACCAGATTTTAGAGATTTCACATTCAGTTGAGATTCACCTCGGTCACCTACACTGTCACCTCGACCGAGGTGATCATGAGGAGCGTCCTGACCGAGGCGAACACCTTGCCGCCGGCGAGATATATATTTTTGGCTGAGATCTTTTATTTTTGGAAAGAAGATATCTTATATTTTTGGGCTGGATTTCTAGAAGGAAGATATTATTTTTGGGAGATTTATTTTTAGAGATATGAATATATTTTATAGGAAATTATCTTTTTAAGATATTATTATCTTTGCAAGAAAATTCTCCTATATAAAGGGTTGGATTTTCTACAAGTTCAACCATGCTTGGAGGCTAAGAACACCTAGCAATTAGGAGATTTTCTGGAAGCTTTGAAGGAAGGATTGAAGGATTGAAGATCAAGGAAGGATTCATAGTTTGGAGATTAGCTTTTGAGGGAGTTTGTAAGACTTTCTTAGATTCCCTTTTGGTTTGTTGTCTTACTCGATTTGTGATTTAGGGAACGCTTATTTTTTGTTATTCGATTCAGTTATTCAGACCTTTTTCTTAAGGTTTTCTTGTTCAAATATTGATTTCCTTTCCATATATTTGATTATTGTTATCATGATGGTTGTTGGCTAAGTTTCTTATGCAATTCTAGGGTGATTGACTGAAAGTTGTGGGAAAGACGATGATAGAATGATCTTAATCCCAACAGGACCCTGAAAGCTCGAGTCTTTAACCTTAACCCTAGAGTACCTCGCTCAGTCGACGAACATCTCGGCCGGGGTGGAATTTGACTGAACAAGGTGAACCTTTTTCGATCCGAAACTGAGAGTTAAGTGTTCTAGTTTGCCAAATCCTATCCTTATTACACCCTTCCTGGTTCAATGCAAGCCTAGGATGAGACTTACCCGGCAATTCCTTTGCTTGTTTACCCATGATCATAAGTGTAGGTAATAAAGTTTTATCCTTTATTGGGGTTTGAGTGTGCCTTCATCCCATCTTTGTAAGTTAGCCTGAGACTTACCCGGTAAAGGTTGATTCTATTCCCTTAGGTGGTGTGTTGGTTTGATATTATAGTTCCTTTCCTTAGTACCTTGAGACTTACCCGGTGATAGGAGCTTTGGTTTGGGATAGTGAGTAGTGAGACTTACCCGGTGATCTATTCCCACCTTAGAAACACCTTCCCTTTGCAAAAACCTCAGCTTTGTCCGCATTATCCTTTGAGATCTTGAGTCGGAACCATAACTAAATTCTTTAATCCCTAGGATCCGCATTTCCCCTTACTTTACTTTTACATCATCTTTGATTACTTTAATTGCTTTTGGTTAATTGCAATACTTGAGAACCTATTATGTGCTTTGTTTCACCTAAGTCCCTGTGATCGACCCCTGAAATTCTTGCTTTTCATTACAATTGACCCGTACACTGCGGGTTCGCATCTTTGTTCAAGCATACTTCTTGGGTTATAAATTTAAAGTTTGCACACACCGTTTGGAGCGAACAGCAACGGTATAAGATCAACAAAGGTTAGGAAAATAGATTACTTATATAATCAATGTAATCCAAGGATATATAGTGGGGGAAATCCCATAATAAGGAAAATTTATAGGAGATAGCACTACAACCTCAAAGATTAAATGTCTTCCCTTCTTAGATCTAGCTAACTCCTTAAGTAAGCCCATAATATTTAACAATCCTCCATTAGAAGTTCGAACTATAACCTCAAGCAATTGTGTTCCATAATGACGTGTGCAATTTATCTCAAAACTTATACCTCTCCAAATGACCTTTGTCAACCATAGAGGTTTTATCCTCAATGAGAATCTTGAAGTAATAACTAGGTATGTACACATGTTCAAACTTAATAAAAAATCTCTAAAACTAAACTTATCCTTAGATTCTTCGAGCACACAGTGTTTAAGAAAATGACCCAAATCAGCATGCGCAGTACATCTACACTTAATAGGCTCAACTCCTAGCACAATACAATATAAGATGGTGACTAACACAGACTTCCTAGAAAGGGAAATGATCAACACACTATCACTAGGAAATAAGTAATATAACCGATCTCTAAACATCGTAAACAAGAAATTGAATTTGTTACCACTCTTAGGAAAGTTTAGACATGATACTTGTACATTCTCACCTAATGGGGTAAGTGGTTCACCTCCCTTAATCATGGTCATTCCTTGTTTCAAACATCTAGGAAAGATGTCAATGGATGGATCCTCAACTTGTAACTCTATCTTAGAAGCGAAAAGAACTCTTGAAGGCTGAATCGAGATTTCGGTACTCGGCCGAGGTTCTGGTACACTAGGGCGTGGTTTTTGTGTACTGGGGCGAGATCTCTCTACAGTTTGACGAGTTCCTCGCTAGACATTAATGGACTATCATCATAATACCCATATGGTATCTCTACTACTACATAAACTTTGTGCTTTCCCTTCTTCTTGATGTTTTCAACTTGCAATCCTACAATAAAACTCACTCACTTCCTCATAGGCAACGTTGCAAGATTAACAAAGATTGAGGGAGATAAATCATCAACAAAGTCATAGTAATTCAAGGATAGATATGAGCAAAAATCCTAGAACATGCATAATCTATAGGTGATGGAACTGCAGTCTCATCCTTAATGTATTCCCTTTAAGGATCTAACAATTCCACAACTCGAGATTTTACGTCACAAATCTCTTCCAATTTGATCCTAGGGGGTTTAGAATGCTCAGTGTCTTCCATTAAAAGGCAAAGTAAAAGGTATCTCCTTAGGTAAAGTTTCTAGAGAACAACCTAAAGATGAATGAAAAATCTTAGAGGGAATGTTACAATCAAGATAATTATCACACTCTATGTCAGATTTATTCACAACTAGCTCAAGTACCATTATTATGCTCTTCACACTCAGTAGTATCATCCAAATCATTTACATACAATTCATTACCATCTACTTCAGGCTTATCACAATCAAGTTGATATACTAACTCATATTCATGTTTGATTGTCTCAATACTAGTCATAGCGTACGATACAATGTTTTATTTTGACACAGTAATCTAAGTGATTATGCATTGAAGTAAGAGGTTTAGAATCACTTATCTTTAAAGTTTTGATAACCTCAACTGATGGTTCCTTTCTCCGAGGTTGGAGAACTCAGGATTCTGATGAGGTCTATTCATTACACACTTCTTCCATCTTGGATGTCGACTGGGATCTCGGTTTAGAGGTAGTGATATACTAGGACTGAGATTCAGGAACATCAATTTTAACATTTCCTTTCCCAATTCCCTCATGCTCTTAGTGAGGTCTTGATTGCTCATAATCTCGACCTCTCTTGGGACGTTGATTACGTCTAGGAAAACCTCTTCACATGCCTTCGTCATTCTCATCCTTGAATTCCTGAAAATTATCACCAAATTTTGGAATGTTAGGTGTATTATAACGATGATTTGAATATCTCATATCTTACTTATGATTGATTCGTGGAGGAGATTCCAGGGATGTGGTTCTATGTGGTACACAAATACTTCCACCAACTTCATACTTGGATCTCGGTTGGGGAACATAACTAGTGAATCTCGACTGGGGGACAAGATTGTCAAATCTCGGCCGAGATTTCGGCTGGGGTAGGGGCGAGAGTATCTATTGGGGTGAGATCCCAGTGTTCATAACCTCTCGTTATGTTTTTAAGAGACACCATGAGTTGATTCATCATTTCCATGGCTCCAGGACTATTTGATCCACTCCCTTGTGACCCTTCATGACTTTTAGACATATTCATCGTGCACAATCACACAAAGTAACAACAAACTCGTGAAGTTAGTGAAAAAAAACTCTTCACTTATTTTCTCTCACACTCACGCTCAGTTGTGATATCTCAAGCTAATTTATTGTAATTTCTTTGGATGGATTAATACTCCTCTAAAATCGATGACTAGCTTCAACTAGAAAACTCATTCGATGAATCAAGTTGTAAACTTGGCTTGGATGAAGGTTATTGTATTGAAAGATAGTTAAGGAACCGCTGCTGGAGTTTTGTTCACACAATTGATAACAAAGTGGAACAAAAATAGCAAGTAGGCACAACTTGTATGATAGAAAGTATATATACTAACTAACATACCCAAAGAAATAGACTCAATGTGTTTAGAGTAGAAAGAGGCAAGAGATAGGCACTCAAGATACTAAGAAGAGAGTTTACTTACCTTGCACTTATAAAATTAGAGAGAGAGATAGCTGGGTAGGTTTAGATCTCGACTAGGGCAAATCTCGGTCACAATCTCGGCCGAGATAATCACTAGATGGCGAGATCGATAAAAAATGGTTTGTTTACGCTATGAACTGGATTGAGGGTGATATAAGACTTCATCTCTGGATGTCCTCTTAAATCTTGCACACTTAAATTGCTCAACTGTTGCCTTAAAATTTTTCATAAAATTCACAACAATAGCAAATCTCGGTCTATATCTCGGCCCGAGATTTTCATTGGGGGCGCTAGATAGTTAGAAGAGGTTTGTGTTTGGTTGTCTTGTGGAGTTATGGGGATAGTAGGCGAGATATATAGATACCGGGGTAAAAGATATAGCGTAAATTGGGTAGGTATTCTGTTAGGACTTGAAAGATATGATAAGATCTCACCTATTAGTTAAGATCTTAACCATAAGATAACTTTGCAAATCCCTTTCCTTCTTAATGTAGAAGTTGTATATGGATAGATTTGACTCAAATGTAAACGTAAATATCGATTGGATATGGAGAGATAATGGAACTTGATGGCCAAGTGATTTCTCGGTGGTGGCGCAACCAATCTCGCGGCGAGATTTTTAAGGTTCCGGCGAGATTTTTAGTTTTGGATAGACTAGCTTGTGTTTGGCTATGCCATCTATCTCTTCTCCAATAGATACAAGACAAAGAACGTTAAACTCAAATAGTCTCACAAAAGATAAAAACAAGAAAATACTCGACTTTTATATGACTCAAAGAAGACTCAAATAAAAATACTCAAACCGTGATGTATGGTTGAGTTGAACTTTAATTGATTAGCTATGATACCACTTTGATGCGAGGTTGAGGTCGTAGTTTCCCGATCTAGATTGAAGTCCGCGAAAGCTTCGACCTTTGGAAATCTCGGTGCAAATCTCGGGGCAAAATTAGTAACTGTAAGGCCGGGATTTGTGACAACTCAAAGATAAAGAATGTGAGTTATATGGAATTAAATGGTATGATTAAAGAGATGATAATGGAATGATTTGATGGAAAATATAGGAAGATAGAACCAAGATATAAACTTTCAAAGAACCTTGACCAATTGGATCAAAACTCTAAACAAAGAATTACCTTAACTCTTCCTTCTTTAACCTTACACAAGCCTCCTAAATTGAGACAAGCACAAGGAGGGACTAGTTTTACTAGTAGCACCAATCTTTATGAATATTAACACACACAAGAACAACCTAGCAAGGACTCACAACGATTCAATCAAATGCTCTCTTTTTGATTGAATAGGAATGAATAAAATGACCAGTTCATAAACAAAGGCACGAGACTCACACAATATTGTGGAAAAAATATATCAAAATAAATCTACTCGACAAATGTCGACCTAGGGGGAGATTTATAGGGAAAAGTCTCCAACTAAAAGAAATAAAAATAATCATAAAAGATAGAATAAAATCTAAAAAATTCCTTTAGAATGTTTCGACCTTTAAAAGTAATAAATAAATAAATAAATAATGCATAGTCAAATCTTGACTAAATGCTCAAGATACTCGACTAGGTGAGGCCGAGATCTCGACTAGACATCCCTTGCTTCCTTGATCATCCACACTCTTGTAAGGCATCTCCTCTAAGTCTTCCTTGGCTGGAATTGTCAATAATGTGACTAAGGAAGACTTAAGCACCAAATGATCAACAATGGTCTCCTTAGAAGCTAAGGATGCCAATACGCTAAGAAAATCTTCTTGAATGATTCTTGCTCTTGATCTAGTGATAGATCCTTCCATGACATGACTTGTAGAAGATGTAGACTCATTCCCTTTCAATGCTCTTGCTTTTGCTCTAGTGATTGGTACATGTATAGGAGGTGCTGGGGATGGTCCCTCATTAGGTTTGTTCGATAAGCATTGTCATACACATTGACGCGGGGTTAATGCCGCCGTTCTCGATCTAGATTAAAAGTCCACGAAAAGTCTCAAAGAACAATCTCGGTATAGGATCTCGGGCAAGAATTTGGTTGCTGGGCCAAAATTTTTGAAAACTCAAGCAAAAGAACAAGATTTTGATGGAATGATAATGTATAGATAAGAAGGTGATAATGGAATGAGTAATTGAAATATAGGAAGATATGAACCAAGGTATTCTTGCAAATAACCTTGACCAATTGGATCAAAACCCTTAACAAAGAGATACCTTAACCCTCCCTCTTTAATTTTACACAAGCCTTCTAAAAAAGACAAGTACAAGGAGGGACCGGAATTGACTAGTAGCATCAATCTCCAATAAGATTAACACACAAGAACAACCAAGCAGTGACTCACAACGATTCAATCAAAGACTCTCTTTTTGATCGAATGAAATGAATAAAACACAAACTTCGTAAGCAAAGCAGCGGATCTCACAATATTGTGGAAATAAAATCAAATCAAATCTACCTATGAATCTAGTCCTCTAACGCTGTTCATTCGAGAGATTGCTCTAAAAGATAAATACTAAAATAATCCTAAAAGATAGGATCAAAACGAAAAGATACGTTTAGAAAGTTTTGAGAGCTTTAAAGGTATAACAATAACTAAAGATAATTCTATCTAATAAGATCTCGATGGATCTTATTGATCTCGACAAACACGAAATATCGGGCTAAATCTCAGGCGAGATTTTAATATCTAGGCCGCAATTTCTTCATTGGTTCTCTTCAATCTTGTTCTAGCTACTTTCCTTGCTTCAATGGTCATCTTTACTCTTGAAAGGTCCTTCCACAGTAGACAACAATGTCACTAAAACAGACTTGGTTATGAATGAAGTCTCTTTAGGTGTACATGTTGCCAATAAGCTAGCAACCTCTTCATGAATGACCTTTGAAGATGCCAACTCCTTTTCCTTCAATGCCTTTGCTCTTTCTCTAATGATAGGTCCTTTAGAAGGTGTTGGGGATGGTCCCACATCATACTCCCCTTCTTGAAAAGGATTCGTCCTCAAATCATCACCATGCTCATCACTAGACTCAAAAGGATTCAAATCTCCTACATTGAAGGTAGGGTTACTCCATACTCCCCCGGAAGCTCCAAGACATAAGCATTGTTTTCAACCTTACGCTTGAATCGAAATGGTCCGTCTCCTCTTGGAGATAACTAAATCTTCCTCTTTTTCGGAAATCTCACTTTACATAGATGAACCAAACTAGATCTCCTGGTTTGAATAGAATTTCCTTGCGATTCTGATTCACCTTGGTAGCCACGACTTTTCCTTTATCCTTCAGCCTTATGAGTGTCCTCTCATGTAGATTCTTGATGAATTCCACCTATTTTCCTGCAATAAAATCTACTTTCTCCTCTAAAGGCAACGATATAAGATCAAAAAGGTTCAAAGAATTCAACCCGTAGACACACTCAAAAGGCGTTAGGTTAGTACATGAATGAATGGTACGATTATATGCAAACTCAACATGTGGTAACATATCCTCCCAAACACTCAAATTTTCTTTCAAAACAGCCTGCAAAATATTAGTTAAGGTCCTATTAGTAACCTTTGTTTGACCATCCATTTAAGGATGACTAGAAATTGAAAATAACAACCTAGTTCCTAGCTTCCCCCAAAGAGACTTCCAAAAGAAACTAAGGAACTTAACATCTCTATTACTCACAATAGTCCTAGGTAATTCATGTAATATAACAACTTCCCTAAACAACATGTTAGCTACATTATATGTAACAGTCAAAAATCAAAGATGGCCTAATCGGAAATTTGAAGGAATTAAAGCCGTTTTAACAAGAAATACCTCTTGAGATAACCCACTCCTAGATGATATTACCCCCCGGTGTTATTTGGAGCATTTGGTAGCTTCAATGAATAAAAATGCAGTTGAGAGAAATGATCAGGACATCGGACATGTCCTAGATATGAAATAACATGGAAAGGCAAAACGGCCAGAAGAGTCGCTATTTTGTTTCTTAGCGGCTAAGAAAGACGGCTTAGGAATACGCATTTTCCGAGGCAGTTGCGGGATAATTGTCCATACAATATTTCAGATTTATTATTCCAATTTCGAGAAGTTTTGAGAAGGGGGCTTAAACAGCATTCGGATCGGTGAAAGGATAATTATCGACTTCGCTAAAAGATAATTATCGTCTTTGCTATAAATAGCGGAAAAATCGTTTATTGATTCATTTCCTTTCACGTTTCCTCGTAAAAGCTCTGATTTCTGTTAACCTTCAAATTTAGATCTACTCTCCGTTTCTAACTAGATTTCAATTCCGTTTGAGTTTTTGGATTCCTCTCTTCATTCTCTTCATATCGGTACCGAGTTTTCGTATTTCCAAGAAAGTGAAGGTCTGGTAGAGCATATATGATAATAGGACGCGTCTTTCAAATTCCGGTGAATTTGATGGTGTCCGAGCGTAGCCTGTGTCTTTATGATTCCGTATCTTCTTTCGGATCGTCAATCGGGTTAATAACGAATAATTTATGAATATATTCGTTTTCCGTAATGCGATTTGGCCAAAATAGACCTTAGGCTTTTCAAAATGGATAATTGGAAATTCTATTATGCTCGTTACATTATTCTTGTGATTATGGACTATTTGTTTGATGAGATGTGATGATAGGTGGGTTCAGAAATTGCTTGCGGGCAAATCGTTATTCTGGTGAAATTTAATTAATTAATTAATTAAAGGTTAATTAATTAAATTGGGATTCTAGAGAAGGCTATAAGTTAATTAAATTCTAAGGAATGAATTTAACAAGTGTTTTGATCGAGAAGTTTAATACAAGGAAATATGATATTCTGAACAAGTATTGTTGAAGGTTTCGGTCTAACTATAGCTTAATTGCTTCGTAAGTGTATCCAAATGCGAGAAAGGAGTATCGTCCGAGTCAGAAACGAACACAATAGTTGGTTTGCGAGGTTTTATTGTTCTTACTTTTGAGGTGTATATGAATTACACTTGCTTAATATATGTTATATATTTAATATGACCTGATTGTATGCATGCTTCTATATATGAGTGAGATGATGATGACAAATAGATATTTTTTATGAAAGCATGCATGATGTACATGACATGATGATGATGTTGATGATATAACGTTATGAATGCGAAGAGTATGCATAAATGTTGATAAATGATAAAGGAAAGTGTTACGCTAGAAACGTTTAGCACAAAAGTCTTAAATTTATAACTCGATATAATTTCCTAACTCCTAGCGAACCCACAGTGTATGGGTCGTTTTGTAGCTAGGATAGTATTCCGAGGTCGAACACAAAGACTAAGGTGAAATCAAATTAAGCAAGTGATTATGGATAGTGCAAATCTAGTCTAGAAAAGAGAAGGGAATAAAGAAATGAAAATCATGATATTTTTGGGTTGGTTTTTGTGGTGATCAAACAAGGATCACAAGTGATGCAAGATTATAAAACAAACTAACAAATTAAGCTAACAACACAAACAAGCAACACAAACACAAGATATGTGATCAAGAGAGAAAAGCGGATTCTAGGGGTTAGGATTTCCGGTTATGGCATTGGACTCAAGCTTCTAATCAATCCTTGGATTTGCTATGGTATATTGGGAAGGGGTATTTCTCAATTGGGATCAATCACCGGGTAGGTCTCATGGTCCACTAATCTCGCACCTAAGATCCTATCACCGGGTAAGTCTCTAGGAGCCTAAGGTTGAGAATTCTACACAAACCGGATTGATATCTAGGGTTCAAACCTCTCCTTACGGGGTAAGTCTCGGGAAGGTAAGTCCTAAGCATAAATCCTAGCACACTCAGTCCAATAGCGGCTTATGAGGCTCACTACTACCTAGAGTTCATCATCTTTGGTACCTAAGATCAAGAATTACCGGGTAGGTCTCTCCTCTCACTTAGTTTGATAGCATTAGGTCACCCTAGGCTAGATTATGCTTAACAAACACTAAAATTTCAACAATCTAACATCCTAACATTCAGATTCATCAATAGAAGCACAACAGAGAAAATCACGGGCTGTTCATAATAAACCACGGCCGTGGTTCTTGAGGAACTGACCGTGATTTCTATCGGGAGTTAGGTTCGAGCAAGTAAATCATCCAAGGGTACATTCAAGTCTATTCTATCATAGTCCAAGCCATAACCATCATTCCATTACCCTAGAATCACAACTATTTAGCCAACAACATGCATTTTAAGATTCAAACTCAACAAGAAACCATTCATGACTTCCATAGCAAGAAAATGAAATAAAAGAGAAATAAAACAAGTAGAAACAAGAAACTTAGATGAATATAACTTTAAAAAAGACTTACAACCCTTCAAAAGAAAGTCCAAATCGTTCCTTACAATCCTTGCAAAATATCCTCAACAAAGGTCACTCAAAAATCACTCAAAAACTCTAAAAACTCTAAGTTGATGTTGTTCTTCTTCTTCCCCCAAAATGAGAGCGTATTTTCTTCCTCTCCAAGAGTAGTCTCCAATGGAATGATGTGTGTATAAGAGAGTATGGGAGAGAATGTGTTGCAGGACCACTTATATTCTCCACCAAGAGCAAGAGTCGGTTATGGAGATCGTGGGACAACTGTCACAGCTGTCCAGAGAAAACCACGGCCAAAATTACGGGTGTGGTTCTGGCTCTAGGCCGTGGTTCTGGCTCTAGGCCGTGGTTCTGGCTAAATAGCTCTCTTTTGATCGTTAAGCCTTGAGTTGGGGCAAGACATGCACCAACAAGGTCCTATGTGTTCTCCTTTGCTCCTAGCTTGCTTCTCAATGAGTCCGGAAGTGTGTCATCATGAGGAATGATCCTCGAATGTATCGTTTAAGCTCCAAAAGTTCCCCAAAATACCTACAAAACCGAGAAGAGTTCGTGTAGACGTCTATTTCGACAATATGCATGAATTAAGTGTAAACGTCGTGAACTAATGCCAAACCATGCATGAATAACGGGAAAAACTATCTAAATGGATGCCTAAACTAACGTCATAAATCACGTTATCAAAATACCCCATACTTAGTACTTGCTCGTCCCCGAGCAAGGTCCAACTATAGGCTACTAGATGGCGTGATTTATGAATGCAGAAAAACATAAAATCTTTTTGGAATCGTGCTTCATAAGATGGATCACCTTCACAGTCATGATTCATAGCAATGGACAAGCAATCATGTATCAAATGAATGAAGGCATGGAAAGACAATTATACTTAACTCGAAAGCATGCATGAAAGGTGAAGATGAAGAAGTCAAGATGATCACGAGTATATCCAATCTAGATCACTAAGTCTTACACATTTGCAAATAGGTCACAAGGGTTTAGGAAAGAAGAGGCCAAGAAACGTTGTGATAAGGTGGGAATTTTTTTTTTGTAGGTCATGTGATGCTAATCCAGGAAAGGAACTAACTCCACAATTTCATTTTTGATCAATTTCCCCACAAGTGTATATTTTTCTTCATCTTTTCTTTCTTTTCTTTTCTTTTTCATCTTCTTTTTTTCTTTCACTTATTTTTGAGACAATGGCATTGGTGTACAAAAGCCGAAACCTTGGTGATTAGCGGACCTCGGGATTTTTCTGAGGTGCCTCACACCGGGCACACATACCAAGGCTCGTTAGGACATTCGGTTTATCCTACTTTGGCGAGACACAAACACCTGATTATGTGAATGGTGCCGAGTTACTCGTCATCAAAACCAAAGTCCCCAAACCTATATTTTTTCTACACTTTTCACAACAAATTCAGCACTTCATTCACAACATTCATTCATCAACAACTTCACCCCACACTTGCTTTTCACACACTCAACACACTAGCATGCTCCTAATCCCGGATGGGTCAAAAGAGGTTAAATTTTTATATCAATTGAGGTGCTCAAACAACATGATCAAGATGAGAAGTAGAGAAAGATGAATTGCCTTAATCATTCCTAAATGATGTGCAAGAACTAGCATGTAATTTCGACCATCAATCCTTAATACAATCGAGGCAAACATCATAATCACAATTTATACATGGGATTCAAGAGAAGTATTTCAAGTCCACATATGCATACATCCATTCAACACACAAGGCCATCCATAGCCAATTCACAAAACAATATCATCATAAGGGTCATATCCAAACTTAGAAGCACTAAAATTTTTTTTAAAATTTTCTGATTTTTTGGATTTTTCAAAATATAGATGTACAATGCAAAAGCTAATGAAACATGTGACAATATGAAACTATCCTAGATGCAATCATGCAAATGATTATGAAAACCCACCCCATACTTAAGAACATATTGTCCCCAATGTGCAAATTAAATAAAGAAGCGAAAGAGAGTCCTCACAATGTAAAAGTGGTGGTTTCGGTATTTTGGTTCACTCATGTGAAGTGATGGTGGATGATCAATCAAAGGTGGTCGAGAGCTCTTGATGTTCATTATGGCGTCGGGACCCGCACTAAGCACCGCTAGTCATCCAAGTCCCACGTCCGCTCCACCCACGTTTGATGCGGGATCATCATCATCATCCTTATGCCTTGCAAGGCTTCCATGCTACCTAGACTCTAGCATACAAACATAAAACACACACAAACACACCAAAATAAAGACAAAAGCAAAAAGTGAAAACGAAAAAAAAAACGAAAAGGGAAAGATATGTACCAATGGGTTGCTTCCCATTAAGCGCTTCTTTAAGGTCATTAGCTTGACCAAATTTGGGGGTGTTTCACTCAAGGTGAAGTGGGGCAATCATATCCACCAGAGCTTCCGGGATGTACTTCTTCAAACGGTGCCCATTGATCTTAAAATCTCCACAATGCTCCCCACCTATCTCAACCGCTTCATGGGGAAAGACCTTCCTCACCACATAAGGACCCGTCCATCTTGACTTTAGCTTTCCGGGGAAGAGCCGCAACCTTGAGTTGAAAAGAAGGACTAGGTCACCTTCACTCAACTCCTTTGGGATGAGACGTTTGTCATGCCAACGCTTGGTCCTTTCCTTGAAAATCCGGGCGTTTTCATAGGCATCCAACCGGATTTCCTCAAGAGCGTTAATATCTAGCAATCTCTTCTCACCGACTTCCTTGAGGTCAAAATTGAGCCACCTTATGGCCCAATATGCCCTATGCTCCATCTCCACCGGAAGGTGGCAAGACTTGCCATAAACTAGCTTGTAGGGAGTGGTGCCAATTGGTGTCTTGAAGGCGGTCCTATATGCCCACAAAGCATCATCAAGCTTCATACCCAATCCTTTCTTGTCCTAGAAACCATCTTCTCAAGTATCCCCTTTATCTCCTGGTTGGAGATCTCCACTTGGCCACTAGTTTGGGGATGGTAAGGTGTGGCCACCTTATGAGTCACCCCATACTTAGCCAAAAGTGTCCCAAAGTTCATATTGGTGAAATGCTTCCCTTCATCACTTATGATCACTCTTGGTGTTCCAAACCTAGGGAAGATGACTCGGTTGAAGAACCGCACCATAACTTTGGCATCATTTGTGGGAGAGGCGGTTGCCTCCACCCATCTCGACACATAATCCACCGCCAATAGAATATAGAGGTTTCCACACGAAGCGGGGAATGGCCCCATGAAGTCCACACCCCAAACATCAAATATCTCAACCTCTTGTATGTTGTTCAAGGGCATCTCATTCCTCTTGGAGATGTTGCCCGTCCTTTGGCAAGCGTCACAAGCTAAAACAAAATTCTACACATCCTTAAACAAGTTAGGCCAATAAAAACCGGATTGCAATACCTTAGCGCACGTCTTGTGTGAGCTAGCATGGCCTCCACATGGCAAGGAGTGACAGTGGCGGATCACACTCTCCATCAAATCCTCTGGGATGCACCTCCTAAAGACTTCATCCGGTCCTCTCTTGAACAAGAGAGGCTCGCTCCAATAGTAATGTCTCACATCCTTGAAAAACTTTTTCCTTTGGGCATATGATAAACCGGGTGGCACCTCTTCACACACAAGGTAGTTCACTATATCTGCATACCATGGCTCACTCCCTCTAGACACTTGAAGTAAGCACTCCTCCATCATTTGCAATTGCTCATCCCGGAATGAGTCATCAATCAGGATGTCATCTCTTTCAATCTCCAATGGTGGTAGCCTACTAAGATGGTCTGCTACTGAATTTTCGGAACCCTTCTTGTCCCGAATTTCCAAGTCAAACTCTTGGAGGAGAAGGATCCAACGAATCAAGCGAGGCTTGGCATCCTTCTTTGTGAGGAGATAACGGATCGCAGCATGATCCGTGTACACAATGACCTTGGCTCCAACAAGATATGTCCGGAACTTCTCAAAGGCATACACTACCGCAATCAACTCCTTCTCGGTTCTGGCATAATTGAGTTGGGCATCATCTAGCGTCTTGCTAGCGTAATAGATGGCATGTGTAAGCCCATCTTTCTTTTGTCCTAAAACAGCCCCAATGGCCACATCACTTGAATCACACATTATTTCAAATGGTAAGCTCCAATCTGGTGGTAGCATGATAGGGGCCGAGATCAAAGCATCCTTCAACCTACAAAAGGCTTCAAGACAATCCTTGGAGAAAACAAACTCAACATCCTTCATTAGTAGGTTAGTGAGAGGCTTAGAAATTTTAGAGAAATCTTTTATAAACCTCTAGTAAAAACCGGCATGCCCTAAGAAACTCCTTACCCTTTCACCGAGGTAGGTGGTGGCAACTTCTCTATTGTTTCTATATTTGCTCTATCAACCTCAATGCCTCGTTGGGAAACCAAGTGCCCCAACACTATGCCTTCACTCACCATGAAATGGCATTTCTATCAATTCAAAACAAGGTTAGTTTCCTCACATCGCTTTAGTACCAAAGACAAGTTAGCTAAGCAATCATCAAATGAAGATCCATACACCGAGAAATCATCCATAAACACCTCCATAATGTTTTCAATATATTCAGAAAAAATAGCTATCATACACCTTTGAAAGGTGGTGGATGCATTACACAACCCAAATGGCATTCTTCTATATGCAAATGTTCCTCAAGGGCAAGTAAATGTTGTTTTCTCTTGGTCATCGTGGTGAATAGGGATTTGGAAAAATTCACTATAGCCATCTAAGTAACAAAAGTGTGAATGTTGTGCTAATCTCTCTAGCATTTGGTCAATAAAGGGAAGAGGGAAGCGATCTTTCCTAGAGGCCACATTAAGTTTCCTATAGTCAATACACATTCTCCACCCCGTAACCGTCCTAGTTGGGATTAATTCATTGTTCTCATTAGTTACTACGGTCATACCACCCTTCTTAGGAACAACATGAACGGGACTAACCCAATTACTATCTGAAATCGGGAAAATGATTCCCGCATCTAGCAATTTAAGGATCTCTTTCTTGACTACCTATTTCATTATAGGGTTCAATCTTCTTTGAGGTTCAATTAAAGGTTTATGATTATGTTCCATAAAGATTTTATGCATGCACAAGGAAGGTTTAATGTCAACTAAGTCATCAATGGTATAACCAATAGCTTTCCTATGTAATTTCAACTCATTCAACAATCTATCAAGCTCATTATCATTCAAAGATGCATTCACAATCACCGGATAAGTAGAATTTGCACCAAGGAAAGCATACTTTAAATGAGAAGGGAGGGGATTAAGATCAAGTTTAGGAGGACCTTTATCGGTTGGAGACGATCCATACAATGTAGGTTGAGATGATTCTAAAGCGATGGAAGACTCTCCAAGACTCCTTGAAGCTTGATCAACAACTAAGGCACTTTCTGGAGAAACCACGGGCAAAACCACGACCTCTGGCACAACCACGGGCGTGGAATTGGAAAAACTGACACTTCTGGACATTACAGAGAGTTCCACGAGTATAACCACGGGCGTGGTTCTTGCCCCCTGGCCGTGGTTCCTACAGTGATTCAGCACACCTTCGTGCACTCCAAATTCAGCACTTGTCTCCTTTTCCAATGCATCCAAAGCCTTGATTTCTTCATTGCAATCATCCTCAACTCCTTTCTCTATCAAACTCAAGCTAAGAAACCTCTCAAGTGGGTCCTTGATCAAGATCGAGCTCACAACTTCTCTAGACTCCTCTTCCTCAACAATGTTGAAGACATCTTCACCAAGGGCTGGCCCCTTCATCATTGTGGACAGCTTGAACTTGATATTCTCCTCTCCTATGTTGAAGGAGAGGATTCCATTCTTGCAATCCACTAAGCATCCGGATGTGGCTAAGAATGGCCTCCCTAAAATGATAGGAATTGGGTAGTCCGCCGGGATGTCCAAAACAACGAAAACTATTGGCACATAGAACTTCCCAAGCTGAACCGGTATATCCTCTAGGATCCCTACGGGATGAGAGATGGAACGGTCCGCCATGTAGAGGGTCATCTTGACCGGCTTTGGCTCTCCTAGCCCAACCTAGTTGCAAAGTGCAAGCGGGATAATGCTTACACTAGCTCCAAGATCACATAGGGCTTCATATTGCACTTCTCCAACCCCAATTGGCACACAAAAAGATCCCGGATCACGCAACTTAGAAGGCATCTCCTCCCTCATGGTTTGAATCAACTCAGAAGATCTCTTTCTCATCCTCACTTCTCCATACTCCTCCAACTTCCTCTTGTTGGAGAGTATCTCCTTCAAAAACTTTCCATAGGCCGGCATACCTAGAGTAGCATCCATGAATGGAATGTTAATATGCAATTTAGACATGAGTTCAAGGAATTTACTGAAATGTTTGTCCAAACGAACTCTTACTCGTGATTGTGGGAATGGTAGTGGTGGCTTGTATGGAGGAGGTGCCACATATGTTGGCTCATCATCCTTTCTCTTGCCTCCTTCTTCTTGCAAAGGTTCTTCCTCCACTACTACTTGCTTCCCCTTGTCATTCCCCTTAGGTAAGGGATCTTTCAGGCTCAGCCTACTCCTTGTGGTAATGGCCAACACTTGGCCTCTTGGATTATCCTCACTCCTTGTGGTAGTGGTGGCTTGAATGGAATGTTAATAGCACCTTTTGAGCTTTTGAAATGGATGTCACCGTGCTCTCAAGTCCACTCAACCTTCCAAGCAATTGTTCAAACATCATTTCGGTTCTATCCTTTGGAGGTTGAGAAAAACCGGGTGGAGGCTCTTGTGAAGCCTTAGGTGGTGGGGCTACGCTTGTGGAAACGAGAGGGTTCAAGGCACCATCTGGGTTAGAATAAGAGAACCCGGGATGGTTGTGATTAGACCGGTAATTGTTGTATTGCCGGCTTTTGTTGTTGAAGTTCCTAGGGCATTGATAATTGTTGTAGCTACCCCTTCCCATGTAGTTAATGTCCTTCTCTTTGGAAGCCAAGTTGGCTTGCACTTGCACTTGAGGACTTGCTTGATTCTTCAAGGTTGTGGCACACAACTCACTCAAAGACTTAAGCTCATTGTTGATTGCATCAAGTTTGTAGTTGCTCATGGTGACTTCACTCCCTTCATATACTCCCGGTTTCCTCCCATCACTCTTTCTATGGGAGTACTTCTCTATCACCAAGGCTTGCTTCTCTACAAACTCCCAATCCTCATCCACATTCTTCTCCATGAATGTTCCTCCGGAAAGAGATTGGAGCTTGAATTGGCTATCCTCATCAAGCCTCTTGAAATAAATCTCCAATAGCTCTATCTTCGGTATTTCATGGTGTGGACAATCTAGGAGGAGGTCCTTGAACCTCTCCCAAGATTTGAATAGGCTCTCTCTATCCTTCATCACGAAGGCATTGATCTTCCCTCTTAGCTCGGTTGTCTTGGAAGGCGGGAAGAACTTTGTCAAGAACTCGGTTGTCATCTCCTCCCAAGTACTCACACGTCCTAGTGGAATGGATTGGTACCAAGCCAAAGCTTTATTCTTAAGAGAGAAGGAAAAATCCCTAAGCTTGTGGTTGTTGTTCTCCAATCTAGGCAGCCTTAGAGTCTCCATCAAGATCTCATAGTTCATCAAGTGTTGATGAGGAGACTCTCCTTCCATCCTTCCAAATTGATTATGCCGGATAATTTGTAGCACTTGAGGACGGAGCTTGTAGTCATGGGTTGCGGGATCTCCTAAGTTTACACCCGGACGGTGCACTCTTTGGGCTGGATCCATACGTTGCCAAAGCGTTTGTGGCTTCTCAATGATGATCGGCACAAACCGAACATTGACCGCCGGCTGCGGTGGTGGTGGTGGTGGAGGTTGTTGACGATTAAGCTCCCTTTATACAAGAGCTTGCCTAATCTCTTCAATTTCCCTCATAGTTGCTTCTTGCCTCTCATTGGCAACTCTCCTCTCATTCTCCAACGCTTCGTCCCTCAGCCTAAGTTGCTCTAAGGCTTCAGTCAACTCAGTTTGAAGATCTCTTCCGACCATCTCCTTCTTCTTCTTAATGCTCTTGGATCTAGTCTTAAGGATTTTCTCCGGTTCGGGATCGAATGAAGCTAAATCCTTGCCACGAGATCTTTGCATGCACCTAAAGAATGAGAGATGTCCTGAAAATTCAAAGACACAAACCAAACAAGATCAAAAGCAACAAGAAAGACCTACACTATAAACAATCATACAAAATGATTCAATCTAGACCTAGTCCCCGGCAACGGCGCCAAAAACTTGTTACGCTAGAAACGTTTAACACAAAAGTCTTAAATTTATAACTCGATATAATTTCCTAACTCCTAGCGAACCCACAGTGTATGGGTCGTTTTGTAGCAAGGATAGTATTCCGAGGTCGAACACAAAGACTAAGGTGAAATCAAATCAAGCAAGTGATTATGGATAGTGCAAATCTAGTCTAAGAAAAGAGAAGGGAATAAAGAAATGAAAATCATGATATTTTTGGGTTGGTTTTTGTGGTGATCAAACAAGGATCACAAGTGATGCAAGATTATAAAACAAACTAAAAAATCGAGCTAACAACACAAACAAGCAACACAAACACAAGATATGTGATCAAGAGAGAAAAGCGGATTCTAGGGGTTAGGATTTCCGGTTATGGCATTGGACTCAAGCTGCTAATCAATCCTCGGATTTGCTATGTTATGTTGGGAAGGGGTGTTTCTCAATTGGGATCAATCACCGGGTAGGTCTCATGGTCCACTAATCTCGCACCTAAGGTCCTTTCACCGGGTAAGTCTCTAGGAGCCTAAGGTTGAGAATTCTACACAAACCGGATTGCTATCTAGGGTTCAAACCTCTCCTTACCGGGTAAGTCTCGGGAAGGTAAGTCCTAAGCATAAATCCTAGCACACTCAGTCCAATAGCGGCTTATGAGGCTCACTACTACCTAGAGTTCATCATTTTTGGTACCTAAGATCAAGAATTACCGGGTAGGTCTCTCCTCTCACTTAGTTTGCTAGCATTAGGTCACTGACCGAGTAGTATTTCTATGGTCGTCTATACCCAATCAAAAGTAAATCCCGACTTAGCACTAAGAACAAGTATAGTGATTAAGTAAGGGTCGAACCCAAGAGAGTTAAGGTATTTTAGATGCGATTATCGATTATAGTGACAAGTAACGGGGGGGGGGGGGGTTGGTTGAATTGATGCACACAAAAACTTATGAAAATGATTAATGCGACAAGTAAGACAATGATGGATGACTCTACACTAGGTTGATTCTAAGCATGCAATTTCTACTTTGGTGAGTTCCTTTTACAAATTTTCAAGTAATCTCCCGTCTCGATCATATATATGTGTTGAGCCAACCGACATCAACACAACTTAACAGGTTCGTGTTCCGTAAACCTACAAGAACATTTAACAAGTTAGCTTTCAAACAAAGACTAAGGGATATAAAGAGAAGATTAAAACTGTTAAACTTATCTTTATATTCGTGTTCCTTTTCTTTAAGTAATTACAACCCGTTATTACTTAAAGTTGCTACTAGATTAAAGACCCGAACCCGGAACCTATTAATCCTAGTTGTTTGCATGCACTTTAGAACCTAAGGTAATCAATCTCAAGCAATAGTAAACATGCAATTAGACAATGGAGATCAAGGAAACACAAAGTATTACTGAATGAAAAACTATAAAGAACTTACAACCAAAGTAACAATGAAGCTTCAAACCAACCCAATGTAGCAACGGAGTTAGCAACTCATTACAAAGGTAGCAAGACAATCTAAGTGGATAATTTGTTGGCTAACAAGATGATAAGATGGATGATTCTAGCAATCAACCCAAGACTATTTATACTACAAAAAACACTAAATAGGAGTAAATGACCGGCCTAAAACAGCCACCTTTAATGCCATAAAGGTGGTGTAAACAGCCGGAGTAAAGCTTCTGGTGTTAAACCGCAGGGGCGGCCTTCAGGTCCGTAGGGGTGGTGAAGCCAAAAACGCTTGATCATCTTCATGGCCGCAGGGGCGGCTTGGTGATTCCGCTGGGGCGGATCTTTAATGCTCTTCAAACGTCTGACCCTTCGACTTCCTGACGTTTCTGATGCCAAGCCACCGGGGCATCCCTGTGTCGACGCAGTAGCGGTGATACAGCCTCTTCGGGCCAGGTCACCGCAGGGGCGCCAAGGAGTGGCGAAGGGGCGGTGACACACTTCATGGCTGGCGCTGGTGAAGGCGCAGGGAGCGCTCCGGTGTAAGGCGTCACCCGCAGGGGCGGTGGCAAGGCTCCGCAGGGGCGGTGAGGCAAGAGAAGCTTTACTTCGTGATCGATCTTCACTCTTAAGTGCTTATAACTCCTTCCTTAGCTTCTTTTAGTCTTCTTCAGAACCAAGGAGTTAGTAGCATAAACCGACCCAAATGCAATAAAAAGACTCTAAAAACTACCCTAAATGATAGTGATTCCATCACCTATCAAACTCCCCCATACTTAGACCTTTTACTCGTCCCGAGTAAAACAAATGACAACAACTAGACTCAAAGGCCTCAGGAATCATGGGTAAGAAAGAAAGACAATGAAACCAAGAGAAAAGTCAAGAAAGAAAGAAGGAAAAGAGAGGAAATGTGAGAAAAAGAGAGAAACTACCATCCTTATTGCTCCAAGAGTGGCCTACCCGGACAACCTCCTTATGACTCCCCTTCTTATGTCGCCAAACTCCGGAAGGGAAACCTACACTCGGTGTCGCTCATTTTTCCAAGGTGTCCTTTCGGATTTTCACCTTGCCACTCTTCTTCTTTTCTCACTTGAACTCACATCCCTCAAGTCCAATTTTGCACCAACCTAATGTTGGTCGGACTACCTTCTTTTTGCCTAAACCGCCCTTTCGGGTTTTCGGTTTATCCAAGGATTCTCATGCCTTTTTTCAATTTCTTTGGCTTTTTCTATTTTTTTTTAATTTCAATCTGACTGCAAAATAAAACATATCAAAAACTCAAATGAACTGTACAAGCAATGATATGTCCCTCTCCCATACTTGAAGTACACTTTGTCCTCAAAGTGGAAATGAGGCAAAGATAAATGTGGGAGAAGGGAAGAGAAATGTACCCCTTAGTGGGGTGGTCCGGAAGGACCACCAGGACCCTCCTCTGGTGGGTAAGGGAAGTGGCTGAAGAAGTGCTCCTGCCGGTGGTAGATGTCATATATGCGGTCCTGTTGGGCTGTCATCCGGCGGCCAAAAGAGGTCTCAAAACTGGCCTGTCAAGCTAGTTGCTGAGCCTCCAGCTGCTGCTGCTGGGCTGCCTGTCAGGCCTCCTGCCTCTGGTCAAAGTGGGAGGTCATGGAGGCGTCAAAGCTCGTCTGCCAGCTCTGCTGCTGCTCCAGCATAGTCTTCTGGTAGTCGGACTGCCAGCTCCGATGCTGGGTGGTCATAGCCGCCATCTGAGCCAGAAGGCTCGCAAGGGCCGGGTCCTCCTCTGGTGCCGCAGTGGGCATCTCCTCGTCGTCGTCGGGAACGGGCAAGTGCTCCTCCTGATGAGCCCGACTGGAGCTGGCAGCATGCCTCTTCACAATGGCCACTAGTGGCCTCCTCGTCACGAAAGGATCTGCCGGAATGTAGAGCTCGGAGAGCTCACCTCCTAATGGTAAAGTCCGGGGGAGGTAGGTGAGGTGGCTCCCATCTGCGAGGGAGATCCAAAATAGGTTCTCCCTGTCCAGCCGGAGGAGCTTGCACCTCCTAAGCATCCCCTCAGTGTAGAGAGGAGCCGCCATCCCGTCCTCTAACTCGTACAGGTCCATCACATGTGAGGCGATAAGGGAGATCACCCCACCGCCGACAATATCCCTCGGCTCGTCCCTCGTGATCCGCTTCAAAGCGGCAAGGAAGAGAGAGGGCCAATCCATCACCTTCTCGCTCTGTCGAAGGCAAGAGTAGAGTAGTGGGAGGTCCTTGAGAGCGACATTGTTTTCCTCTTTGTGTCCACAGAAGAAACTCATGAGGATCTTTGAGATGAGCCTCAAGCTGGGGTGAGTGTGTTTGTTGGAGTACTCACCCCCAGCATGGAATTTTGACCCGGTAGTTGCCTTCCAAAACTCACACAGGTCCGGGGTCGGGACTGGATCCCACCAGTTTGCAGAGGGGTTTAGAATCACCCCAAAGGCCTCCTGTAGATCGGCGTAGTCAAGTGTGTATTTCACCTTGTTGAACTTGAAGATGAGGCCGATACACACGTGATCTTCCTTCTCCATTGTGAAAGTGGAGATAAACTGTCTGCTGAGCTCGGGATATATTGGAGCACTCTTTTGGAGGAAGTCTCCGAGCCCGGCATTCGCCAAAAAAGCTTGCATGCTCTCCAGCATGCCTAGTTTGTCCAAAGTGGGAATATGCAAAAATCGAGTTACGTACACAACTCGATCCTGCACAATTCTGTAACGCTCCTTCTCTGCTTCGGTCATCTTGTATTTCCTTGGTGCTTCCATTCTTGAAGGTTATTGAAGCAAAAGATTAGTAAATGTCGAAACAAGGAAAAGAAAATGATCTTTCTGGTGTGATTTCCGCAGGGGCGGCTGTGTAGGCGCAGGGGCGGTAAGGCGCAGGTGCGGGTGCTTGCAGCCGCAGGGGCGGGAGAAGTGCAGAGGCGATTTCTGGGGAGCAATGGAAGTGGTGTTGCTGAGGTTGCTCCGGTGACGTCCTTGCGGCGGTGTAGCTTGAGTGGAATGTGTGAAGTAGGTGAGGATGAAGGTCGTAGGACTGTGAGAGAGTAAGGGGGTAGTGGGAGAGGGTGGCGCAGGGGCGTTGCGTCTAGTGGCTGTTTGTCGGAGACGGCGCAGGGGCGTCGACGAGGTGGTTGGTGAGTAAAGGGCACAGGGGCGTGAGAGTGGTTTGAGGGATAGGGGTTTTGGAGGGTTCGTGTGTTTGGTGAAGAGGGTTGGTGGGTGGTGTGTGGTAGGTGTAGGCATTTTCGAGATCCACTTTTTCTTTTCTGGGTAAATCCACAGGGGCGGGAGACTGTCTCCGTGGGGGCGGTGACAAGGGAGAGGGTCACGCAGTCTCAGCGCCGGGGGCAACGCCGAGGATGCGTGTCAAGAATGGCTGCCGCAGGGGCGTAGGGGTGTCACCGCGGTGGCGGTGACAAGCATGTCGCAGGTGCAAGCCCAGCGCCGGGGGCGGCACTGGGTATGAGTGTCATCGCAGGGGCGGGGACAAAAGCCGCAGGGGCGGTTTCTTGACAGAGGCTCCTCTTCTTATTCCTTCGGGTTGCCTCCCGAGAAGCGCCTTTGTTTTACGTCATTGGCTCGACGTAAGGTCTCTACTTCTCTGACTGTGCTTCCTACAACACCATCTCGTCAATTGGATCGTTCTTGACTCCTTCAAGGTAAATCTTTAGCCTTTGTCCGTTTACCTTAAACACCTTGTGCGTTTGGGGATCATAGAGATCCACCGCTCCGTGAGGGTATACTTCGGCTACTATGAACGGCCCTGTCCATCTCGAATGCAGCTTACCTGCAAAGAGTTTCAAACGTGATTGAAAGAGATGTACCTTATTACCTACCTTGAAGTCCTTCCGGAGAATGTTCCGGTCATGCCATGCTTTGGTCTTCTCTTTGTATGTGGTAGCATGGTCATATGCATCTAGCCTCAGTTCCTCCAACTCTTGCAATTGGAGCTTCCGGAATTCTCCTACTTCCTCTATGTTCATGTTGCACTTCTTTACCGCCCACCAAGCCTTGTGCTCTAACTCCGCCGGTAGGTGGCAAGCTTTCCCAAACACGAGCCTAAAAGGGGACATCCCGATAGGAGTTTTGTAGGATGTCCGATATGCCCATAGGGCGTCATTTAGCCTTGCACTCCAATCCTTCCGCCCGGGAGAAACCGTCTTTTCAAGGATGGTCTTTATTTCCCGGTTGGACACCTCAGCTTGGCCTTTTGTTTGTGGATGATAAGTTGTTGATATTCTTTGGTGAACGTGGTACTTCTTAAGGAGATCCATGATCGTCTTGTTGCAAAAATGGGTACCCTTATCACTGATTAAGGCTTTTGGGATTCCAAATCTTGCAAAGATATTTTCCTTAAGAAAAGCTGCAACTACTTTTGAATCATCAATTTTGGTGGCCTTTGCTTCCACCCACTTGGAAACATAGTCCACCACAAGCAAAATATATGTGTTCCCGAATGAAGTAGGAAACGGCCCCATGAAATCAATTTCCCAAACGTCAAATATTTCACAAAATAAAAGAGAGGATTGGGGCATTTTATGTCTTCTTGAAAGATTTCCCACTCTTTGGCATTTATCACACACTTTGCAAAATGCAAAAGCATCTCGAAAGATGTGTGGCCAAAAGAAACCGGCATCTAAAACCTTTCTTGCAGTTTTGTTTGCCCCAAAGTGCCCCCCACATGCTTCAAAATGACAGAAAGTTAGGACGGATTGTACCTCATTGTCCGGAATGCAACGCCGGATCACTTGGTCACTACAATG
Source organism: Fagopyrum homotropicum (assembly GCA_033239125.1). Lineage (NCBI taxonomy): Eukaryota > Viridiplantae > Streptophyta > Magnoliopsida > Caryophyllales > Polygonaceae > Fagopyrum > Fagopyrum homotropicum. Next base: position 48,160,308 of record BSWB01000002.1, read on the forward strand.
CTTCCAAAGGTAAGGATCGTCCCAAACATAGTGTCGAGCTTCAACCTTTACGTTCTCTCGTTGTGCCTTGGTGAAGTCTGGAGGATACTCCTTCCTGACAATGAAGTTCACAATGTCAGCAAACCAAGGCTTAAAAGAATGGAGCTTAAGACAAACCTCTGACGACAATTCCGCAGGGGCGCCTAGACTGAGCCGCAGGGGCGGCTGGTGTGAAGCGCGGGGGTGGTTACACAACAGAGAGTTGTGTAAAATGTATCGTTTGGAAAACTTCCAGCTATCTCTCTTCCTTTTTCTGGATCTTCCTCCTCTTGCACTAGTCTGCTCAAATGATCGGCCACCAGGTTCTCAGCCCCCTTCTTGTCCCTTATCTCTAGGTTAAACTCACTTAAAAGAAGCACCCATCGGATCAATCGTGGCTTTGCCTCCTTCTTTGCCATGAGGTACCTAAGAGCTGCATGGTCAGTGAAGATAATTACCTTTACCCCAAGTAGGTACTGCCGGAATTTCTCAAGGGCAAAAATCACCGCCAACATTTCCTTCTCGATGGTAGAGTAATTCCTTTGCGCTCCATTGAGTGTCATAGACACATAATGGATTACATGGGAGGCCCTTCCGTCTTTTTGTCCTAAGACAGCTCCGACGGCGTAGTCACTGGCGTCACACATGATTTTAAAGGTTTCTCCCAATCCGGGGAACGGATGATTGGTGCGGTGGTGAGACATGCCTTCAAAGTGTCGAAAGCTTTCTTGCAATCCTCATCCACTATGAAGGTGACATCTTTCTTGAGAAATTCACATAGGGGTGCCGAGATCTATGAAAAATCTTTGATGAAACGTCGGTAGAAACCTGCATGACAAAGAAAAGATCGGATTTCGCGAACATTAGTAGGATAAGGTAAATTTTGAATAACATCAACCTTTGCCTTATCTACCTCTATCCCTTTTGAGGATATTACATGTCCTAGCACAATTCCTTGTTCGACAATGAAATGACATTTTTCCGAATTAAGAACTAAATTGGTTTCAACACATTTTTCAAGAACAAGTTTCAAATGCCCTAAACATGTGTCAAAACTATCTCCATGGACGGTAAAATCATCCATGAAGACTTCAATGAAATTTTCTATGTATTCGGAGAAAATACTTATCATGCACCGTTGGAAAGTGCCTGGTACGTTGCAAAGTCCAAATGGCATTCTACGATATGCAAAAGTGTCAAATGGGCAAGTGAACGTCGTCTTCTCTTGATCCTCTGGTGCGATGGCTATTTGGAAATAGCCCGAATATCCATCCAGTAAACAGTAGTACTGATGACCTGCAAGACGTTCTAACATTTGATCAATAAAAGGTAATGAGAAATGGTCTTTTCGTGTTACCTTATTGAGCTTGCGGTAGTCAATGCAAACTCTCCATCCTGTTTGTGTTTTGCTTGGGACCATCTCTCCATGTTGATTTTCCACCATAGTAATGCCTCCCTTCTTTGGAACTACTTGGGTTGGGCTAACCCAAGTACTATCCGAGATAGGAAAGATCATATCCGCTTGGAGGAGCTTCAATACTTCCTTTTTGACCACATCCATCATTGGCGGGTTCAACCTCCTTTGAGGTTGCCTAGAGGGCTTGACTTTGTCCTCAAGTAGAATCCTATGCATGCAAGTGGAAGGGCTTATCCCTTTGATGTCCGCAATATTCCATCCAAGGGCCGTCTTGTTCTCTTTTAGTACCTTCAGCAACTTGTCTTCTTGCCCGGTAGTCAACTTGTTGGGGATGATCACCGGAAAGGTATTGTGTTCTCCAAGGAAAACGTACTTGAGGTGTGACGGAAGGTCCTTCAATTCTATTTCAGGTGGCTGTACTATGGACGGAACAAGCTTCTTGCTTGAGGTTAGTAAAGTGGGTCCAATGACCAAATTGGAGATAGGTAGCCTTTTATGCCCATCTAATTGGGCTAGGACCTCTTTCATGCTAGATGTTAATACATAATCTGATTTGAAATCATCAATGTCATGCTCAATCACATTTCTCAATTCATCAATGTCAGAGTTATCAAAAACATCTTGCACAAAAGGTTCAACAATGTCAATAGCACACAAAGAATGATCATCACTAGGAAATCTCATTGCATCATAGATGTCAAATTCCACTACTTCTCCATCAAACTCTATGGTCAATTTACCACTAACATAATCAATTTTAGTCCTAACCGTTTTCAAAAATGGCCTACCTAACAGAATGGGTGCAGCATGTGAATCATTTTCCATATCCATTACAAAGAAATCAGCAGGAAGTATTAGGTTGTCTACCATTACTAATACATCTTCAATTATCCCTTTCGGATATACATTAAATCTATCAGCAAGTTGTACTACAATCCTAGTTTCCATTAATGGCCCAAGGCCAAGTGATTTGTAAATCGAATATGGTAAAACATTGATAGAAGCACCGAGATCAAGCATTGCTTTGTCAAAGCGGGTTTCCCTTATAACACAAGGAATGCTTACCATGCCCGGATCGCTGCACTTCTTGGGCATTCTCCGTTGGAAAACTGCCGACACATGCTCACTCACTTGCACTTTCTGTTTCCCCTTTAGCTTCTGATTCCTCTTGATAGTGCAAAGTTCCTTCAAAAAACGAGCATACTTAGGAATACTTTTCACCAACTTAAGGAGGGGAATGTTTACCTCGCATTTGGAGAAGGTATCAAAGAGGTCCTTGTCCTCAATGATTCTTCTCTCCTTCAAAGCCTCAGGAAACGAAGCTGGTGGTTTCTCAGAGTACAATGGCGGGAAGTTAGGCCGGATGTAAGTATCCCTTTCAGCACAACCTTCTGGTGTGATTTCCGCTGGGGCGTCAGCTTGAAAGCGCAGGGGCGGCTCAGGGGTTGTCACCGTAGGGGCGGGGACATCCAGCCGCAGGGGCATCGTCTGCTCTGTGCTGGGCGCAGTTGCATCCGTAGGGGCGGCTGTGGGTGCGGAAAAATTGACAGAAGGTTTGCTTTGTGATTCTTTTGCTGGTTTTTGTTGGATTTGCTTCCCACTCCTTAATGTTAGGGCACTAACATTCTCCTTGGGGTTTATAAATGTCTGGGAAGGCAATCCTCCGGAAAGTCTTGATTCGGTCCTTGAAATGGCTTCCGCCATTTGACCAACCTGTTTTTCAAGGTTCTTGATGCTAGATTCTGTTGTTTGGACATGAGTAGCAAAGTGTTTAGTCAAAAACCTACAACATATCTTCAGTTGATTGATACTTACCTTGACGGGGCTGCTGGTGTTGGTTTTGTTGATCCCTCCAACGAAAATTTTGTTGGTCACGCCAGTTTGGCATGAAATTCTGTGCATAGGGATCGTTCCTAGGTCTTTGCTGCAGTGGTTGTCCATAACCCAATGCGTTTACCTCAGCATCGTCATCCTAGACTTGTGGACACATGTTCGTTGGATGATACGGGTCAGCACAGACTCCATAAGCCTTGAGTTGTTGTGGCATTCCCATGAGTGTTAGTCTCTTCACCATTTCCTTCAACTCCGCGAGCTCGGTGGAAATCTCGCTCTTCCCGGAACTCACAACATGAACTCCTTTCTTAGTCGGGGTCCTTCCAAAGTTCCGAGTACCTTCCGCTAGTTCTTGTATCTTTTCCAAAGCAAGGCCAGGAGTAGAGTTAAGAATATTACCTCCGCAAGCTGCATCGACGATCCTCCTTTCATTGTCTAGCAAGCCATTGTACAAGTACAAGACTAGATCTTGAATTGAATATCCGTGAAAAGGACAACTGGATCGGAGGCGTGCAAACCTCTCGAAGTACTCGTAGAGAGTTTCATTCGCCTCTTGCTCGATGTTGCTTATAGCTTTCTTCAAGCTATTGGCCTTCTTAGTTGGAAAGTATTTCTCCAAAAATGCCTTGTGAAGGTTCTCCCAAGTGTCAATACTCCCGGATGGAAGGTGGCAATACCAATCATCCGTGGAATCTTTGAGTGTGAAACCAAATGCCCTCATCTTGATTTGTTTTTCGGTAATGTTAGCCGACTTCATGCTCATACACACGGTATGGAACTTCCCAAGGTGCTTGATGGGGTCTTCACCACTTAGCCCATGGAAGGATGGGAGCAAGTGAATGAGGCCCGGCTTGAGCTCAAAGTTGACTCCTTCCCCTAATACCGGTATAGTGACTGCAAGAGGGTTCTGAGCCAAGGTGGGCTGCGTAAGTTGATGAAGAGTACGGTCAGCCATCTCTTGTTAAAGTTGTTGTTCTCTTCGTTGCCGGATGTGCGTCCTCTCAATTTCTGGATCAAAAGTAGCAAGATCAGGGTTAGTAGCACGGGTTTGAACCATAAAAATGGTTCAAACCAATAATCAATAATAACAATAAAACACTAAAACTCCCCGGCAACTGCGCCAAAATTTGACGGAGTAGTATTTCTAGGGTCGTCTATACCCAATCAAAAGTAAATCCCGACTTAGAACTAAGAACAAGTATAGTGATTAAGTAAGGGTCGAACCCAAGAGAGTTAAGGTTTTTTAGATGTGATTATCGATTATAGTGACAAGTAACAAAGGGGGGGGGTTGGTTGAATTGATGCACACAAAAACTTATGAAAACGATTAATGCGACAAGTAAGAAAATGATGGATGAATCTACACTAGGTTGATTCTAAGCATGCAATTGCTACTTTGGTGAGTTCCTTTTACAAGTTTTCAAGTAATCTCCCGTCTCGATCATATATATGTGTTGAGCCAACCGGCATCAACACAACTTAACAGGTTAGTGTTCCGTAATCCTACAAGAACAATTAACAAGTTAGCTTTCAAACAAAGACTAAGGGATATAAAGAGAAGATTATTACCGTTAAACTTATCTTTATATTTGTGTTCCTTTTCTTTAAGTAATTACAACCCATTATTACTTAAAGTTGCTACTAGATTAAAGACCCGAACCCGGAACCTATTAATCCTAGTTGTTTGCATGCACTTTAGAACCTAAGGTGATCAATCTCAAGCAATAGTAAACATGCAATTAGACAATGGAGATCAAGGAAACACAAAGTATTACTGAATGAAAAACTTATATTATAAAGAACTTACAACCAAAGTAACAATGAAGCTTGAAACCAACCCAATGTAGCAACGGAGTTAGCAACTCATTACAAAGGTAGCAAGACAATCTAAGTGGATAATTTGTTGGCTAACAAGATGATAAGATGGATGATTCTAGCAATCAACCCAAGACTATTTATACTACAAAAAACACTAAATAGGAGTAAATGACCGGCCTAAAACAACCACCTTTAATGCCATAAAGGTGGTGTAAACAACCGGAGTAAAGCTTCTGGCGTTAAACCGCAGGGGCGGCCTTCAGGTCCGCAGGGGCGGTGAAGGCAAAAACGCTTCATCTTCTTCATGGCCGCAGGGGCGGCTTGGTGATACCGCTGGGGCGGATCTTTAATGCTCTTCAAACTTCTGACCCCTCGACTTCCTGACGTTTCTGATACCAAGCCGCCAGGGCGTCCCTGTGTCGACGTAGGGGCGGTGACACGGCCTCTTCGGGGCTGGTCACCGCAGGGGCGCCAAGGAGTGGCACACGGGCGGTGATACACTTCATGGTTGGCGCTAGTGAAGGCGCAGGGAGTGCTCCGGTGTAAGGCGTCACCCGAAAGGGCGGTGGCAAGGCTCCGTAGGGGCGGTGAGGCAACAGAAGCTTTGCTTCGTGATCGATCTTCACTCCTAAGTGCTTACAACTCCTTCCTTAGCTTCTTTTAGTCTTCTTCTTCTGAACCAAGGAGCTAGTAGCATAAACCGACACAAATGCAATAAAAAAGACTCTAAAAACTACCCTAAATGATAGTGATTCCATCACCTATCAGTCACCCTAGGCTAGATTATGCTTAACAAACACTAGGATTTGAACAATCTAACATCCTAATATTCAGATTCATTAATACAAGCACAACAGAGAAAATCACGGGTTGTTCATACTAAACCACGGCCGTGGTTCTTAAGGAACTGACCGTGATTTCTATCGGGAGTTAGGTTCGAGCAAGTAAATCATCCAAGGGTACATTCAAGTCTATTCTATCATAGTCCAAGCCATAACCATCATTCCATTACCCTAGAATCACAACTATTTAGCCAACAACATGCATTTTAAGATTCAAACTCAACAAGCAACCATTCATGGCTTCCATAGCAAGAAAATTTAATGAAAGACTTACAAGCCTTCAAAAGAAAGTCCAAATCGTTCCTTACAATCCTTGCAAAATATCCTCAACAAAGGTCACTCAAAAATCACTCAAAAACTCTAAAAACTCTAAGTTGATGTTGTTCTTCTTCTTCCCCAAAAATGAGAGTGTATTTTCTTTCTCTCCAAGAGTAGTCTCCAATGCAATGATGTGTGTATGAGAGTATGGGAGAGAATGTGTGAGAGGGATCCCCTAGAAACAGTCTGCAGGACCACTTATATTCTCCACTAAGAGCAAGAGTCGGTTATAGAGATCGTGGGACAGTTGTCACAGCTGTCCAGAGAAAACCACGGCCAAAATTACGGGCGTGGTTCTTGCTTTGGGCCGTGATTCTGGCTAAACAACTCTCTTTTGATCGTTAAACCATGAGTTGGTGCAAGGCATGCACCAACAAGGTCATATGTGTTCTCCTTTGCTCCTTGCTTGCTTCTCAATGAGTCCGGAAGTGTGTTATCATGAGGAATGATCCTCGAATGTATCGATTAAGCTCCAAAAGTTCCCCAAAATACCTACAAAGCCGACAAGAGTTTGTGTAGACGTCTATTTCGAGAATATGCATGAATTAAGCGTAAACGTCATGAACTAATGCCAAACCATGCATGAATAACGGGAAATACTATCTAAATGGATGCCTAAACTAATGTCATAAATCACGTTATCAAAAAGCATGTAATGATAGAAAGCATGAAAATGAATGTTATGAGATGGAAGTGATAATATAGGTAGATGATTAATTAACTAAGCGCAATTGGGTCCCGCACGGGTTACTGGGTGACGAGGTCGCTACCTAATCTATAGGGGGCCTCAGAGGTCACTACTTGATCTATAGGGGGGCTCAAGATGAGATAGATAGTCCAAGATCGTGACCTGATCTACATGGGGTTTTAGAACAAGATAGCCGAGGTCGCTACCTGATCTACAAGGGGCCTTAGAGATCGCTACCTAATCTACAGGGGAGCTCTAGATGAGATAGTTAGTACAAGATCACGACCTAATCTATAAGGGGTCTTAGGACAAGATAGCTGAGGTCGCTACTTGATCTACAGGGGGCCTACGACGCTATCTGGTTAGCCATCCTAAAGAGAAAAGAAAGAAAGAAAGAAAGAAAAGAAATACGAAAGCACATGAGAAGTATATCATATGATTAGTTGGGGCTAGTTGGTTAATTATCACCTATGCATCGATGCGATCGAGTCTAACATGTTATATGTTATGTCATGATTATTCATATGTGATGTATGATAACATGCTTGAATGTCTATGTGAAATGTGATATGAATGGTTGTGGAATTAAATGTGAATGTGGATATGTATGTATGGACTTTGGAATGTGAGAAAGGGTATAGAGTGTTCTTTGGGGACGGGATATTAGATACTTATATATACTGGGGAGTATGCTTTCTATATCCTTAGTTAGCTTGTAGCTCATTGGTGTTAAATCCACAATTTTTCAACTACTCAAACTGAGCCTAATCAAGGCAAGGATGTCGGACCCAACACCTAGATTTGAGATCATACCAGGTGGGCTGTTATGGGATGTTGCCGCCTAGGATCTTTTTTTGTGGTTTTAAAATTTTGTGTTGTTAAACAAGTTTTCAGGACATGTGTCAGTATGTATATACGTTGTAAGATAAAGTTTTTAAAATTTTACGTTTTCCATTTTCCGCTTATAGCTTTAAACAGGGTTAATTAACTAGTAATAAACTAGAAATGAAATAGGTGTCACATTTAAGCATCATCGGTCTTATGAACATAAATAAAATGAGCCATTTTAGAAAAACGATCAACAACCATAAAAATGAATCTCTTCCCTTCTTAGTCCTAGGTAATCCTACAACAAAGTTCATATAACATCAAGCCATGGTGAAGTATGTGTAGGTAAAGGAGTATACAAACCATGTGATGTTAATCTAGCCTTAGCTTTCAATCACAAGACATCTCTTAATCATGTCCTTAACATCTTTAAGCATATGGGACAATAAAAGTGTGAATGCAGCATATAAATTGTCTTATCTCTACCAAAATGTCTCATTAAACCTCCCATATGAGCTTCCTCAACAAGTAAAAGTCTTAGAGAACATCTAGGAATACACACTTTATCCTCATGAAATAAGAAGCCCTCGAAAATATAGAATTTATCACGTAAAGGCAAATCTCGGTTAGAATCTCAAGCGAGATTTCTGGTGTAAGGCCGAGATTTATACTACGTAAAGATATCAACAAAATCAATGTCATCTACATATAGATGCTTAATATAATGAAAGACTAAAACCTTAGATTCCATAGTAGTGATCAAAGAATGACTGATAGAAAGGGCATCAACAACAACATTATCTTTTCCCTTTTTATACTTAATGATATATAGAAACGTTTCTATAAACTTCATCCGTATACCATGTCTCCTATCCAACTTATCTTGACTCCTAAAAAGTTTTAAGGACTCATGATCAGTTTTAAGAATAAATTCATTAGGCCAAAGGTAATGTTTCCATGTCTTGAAAACTCGAAATAATGCATACAATTCTTTATCATATGTCGATTAATTCAAACATGCTCCTTTCAATTTCTCACTAAAGAATGCAAGTGACTTACATTCTTGCATGATTACTCCTCCGATGCCAATTCCCGATGCTTCACACTCTACCTCAAATGGTTTAGTGAAATCCGGAAGTGCTAGTAGCGGTGCATGGGATAATTGCAACTTCAATTCTTTAAATGCTTTCTCTTGTGCATCTCCACGCTCAAACTATACTTTATTTTTCGTGAGAGACGTGATGGGGGCTAAAATTGGTACTGAAATCTCGTAATGAACGCTTATAGAAGGTAGCTAATCCATGAAATGATCAAACATGTCCGATCGTTGTTGGTGAAGGCCATTCTTGGATTGTTTTGATCTTCTCTTTATCCTTTTATAGAACTCTTGTGTTCACTATAAATCCAAGCAAAATAACTTGATTAGTACTAAACTCATATTTCTTAATATTAGCATATAGAAACTCATTTCAAAGAGTTCCTAGTACTTCCCTCAAGTACTCTTCATGTTCCTCAAGTGATTTGATGTAGATGAGGATGTCATCAAAGTAGATGACCACAAACTCCCCAATGAAATGATATATGACATGATTCATTAACCTCATAAATGTAACAGTTGTGTTCCTTAGTAGATTCCACGACCACGCCTCACCTCGCCTGCAGACGTGCCACCGCGGGTGCAGCTATGTCGGGCCGCGGTCGCAGCATAGCAGAGAAGGCGACTGCTTTTTGGCTGACTTGCTTTCCGCTTTCTTTCTCTTAAGTCTCTTCTTTCTCTCTCTATTTCTAAGGGTTTACTAATCTCTCTCCAGACTTCTTCTCTTCTTCCCTGCGTTCTCTCTTCTTCTCTCTTTCGCTTCTTTCTTGATCTTCCTTGGATCTTATTCAAATATTGAAGTTGATGTTGATGAAGTTCGTGCTGGATGATTGTTGTGTGTAGTTGGCAGAAGTTGCAGCTTGGTTCCTTCCTAGTAGCTAAGAAAAGTGGTGAGCCATTCTTCTTCTTGTTTGGAAATCCAACAATATTGATCTTGTGTGTTGCGTTTTGAACGTCTGGATGTGTTGTGTATATGTATATGGATGAAGGTTGATGTGTCTTAGTTGCTCCTAGTTGCGGAGTGAAGAGTTTTGGTGAATCAGCCGTCTAATAGTACAAGGAGTGTGCTCTGTTGAGGAAACCACACCCGCCTTACATGTGCCGCCCCCGCACCTTTAGGCATGTCACATCCCTCGCACCTGCGTCAAGCTGCAGTCACGGCATCGGAAGTTGTCACCGCTCCCGTGCATACGTTGGTCCACGACCGCGCCTTTCTTCAGAACTTACTCAGTATTTTGGTCAGTCTATTCTTCCTCTTGTTCTTTGGCTTTGGCTTAGAAGCTTGCTAGGTTAGTGGTGAGTGGGATGATGTTATGTTATGGATGAATGCCTTTGGAGGCTTCAAAATTTGGATATGTATAAGGAGGTTATGGTTTACGATGTTGTGTATGATCTTATGAGGATCTTAGAGGCTAGAAGTAGAGTATTCTAGCATGTGTTCCAATGATTGATTTATGTATGCCTTGTTTCTCATGCGGTGTATATTCTTGCAGGAATTCAAGAGTTGATCGATAGTTGAGCTTATTTGGATACAAGTAAGTCTGTGAGACTTACTTAGTTGCATTCCTATATTGGATGTATGCATGAGTCGTGTTTGTTATATGCTTTAAATCATGTGATAGTGATTATTACTGACGTGTGATTGGCCCTCTTGTAACGGGCGGTGACAACTTGCTCAGTATTCCCGAGGGAAGTTTAGGGGTTCTTTGGGACTAAGCCAATTCTAGTATACGGGAAGGGTACTACACCACTCCTTATGGTATATGGGAGGTATGGCTGACAACTCCAGATGGTAAAGGAAACAGAGACGAGAGTTGTTGACTTCTCGTGTCACAACCATAAATTGGTATTGAGTGGATAACGTTATAAAGATAATAAAACGGGAAATGTGTGATAACATGCTTGGTGGCTATTGTAATTCTGATGTGTGTATATGCTTATGCATTATCTTATAGATTAATTGTTAGCTAAACGGTTTATACCGTGTTGTAGATATCTTGCACGATAGGAGGACTGCAGGGTAATCTGGAGGAGTGATCAGCCGAGGGTTTCCGTACATATAGGATGGTACGGGTTTTTGGATATATGTATATACATGGTGATTCTGTTTTGATACTCGGTAATGGGTTTGTATGTATTTTTTTTTATGATATTCCATATTTATCAATGTTGGTTTTTATATTTATTTGTGACTTGTTGCAAGATCCGGTGAACTTGTTGTCAAGCTAGGGTCAAAACACATTGCGAGGTCCTAGCCCGTAGCACTCCGAGTCCTATGGATTTGGGGTGTTATAATAAAAGTGCTAGGAGCGTTAGTTAAACCAAAACACATAACCAACCACTCATAAAGACCAAACTTAGTCTTGAACACCGTCTTCCATTCGTCTCCTTCCCGCATTTGAATCTGATGGTATCCACTTTTAAGATCAATCTTTGAAAACAAAGTAGATCCACAAAGCTCATCTAACATATCATCCAAACGGGGAATGAGATGTCGATACTTGATAGTGATATTGTTAATTGCTCGAGAATCAACACACATACTCCAAGGGTTCTCCTTTTTAGGAACCAAAAGGATGGGAACTGCACATGAACTTAAACATTCCCGTGCATAGCCTTTGTTCAGAAGCTCGGGAACTTAATCTTAAATTTCTTGACTTACTTGACGACTCGTCCTATAAGTGGGTCGATTAGGAATTCAGGCTCATGGAATCAAGTCAATTTGATGATATATGTCTCGCAACGGTGGAAGACCTACATGAATCTCATCAAAAATACATCACAAAATTTGTCTAAAAGCTTAACAACGTTATGAGGTAAGGTAACCTTGACTTCATCAGTTAAAGTCACAAGGCTTTTAAAAAGACTCATAAGAACAGTATCTAAAGGAATATAATCATCAATAAACTCCCTTTTGTAAGCTAAAAGAACTCGATTAGTCTCAACAGAAGGAGCCTTAATTGAAATCTCGGCTGAGAATTCACGGGACCGAGATTCTGATGAACTATGACGGGATCTACAACTAGAGTGAGAATATAGTTCACTGGGATGAGATTCTGATAATCTCGGCCTAGATTTTGTGTCTTTGGCCTTGATTTCTTCTCTAGAGTGTGTTTCTCGCTCTCGTTCCTTCCATTGATCCTTCTTTTTGTCATACTGTTCTGCAATCTGCAAAGGAGTCATAGGCTTAAGGGTAATTGTGTGTCTATTGAACTCAAATGAATTTTTATTAGTAAATCTGTTCGCTCCAAACGGTGTGTGCAAGCTTTAAATTTATAACCCTAGACTTAAGCTTAAAACAAGGATGCGAACCCGTAGTGTACGGGTCAATCGTAGTAAAAAGCAAGAAATTCCAGGGGTCGATCACAGGGACTCGGTGAAACAAAGTCAATAACGGTAAGCTTCGTGAATACTAACCACAAAGAGCAATTAACACAATCAAAGATGAATAAGAAGTCAATAAAGCAAACGTGCAATTCTAGGGATTAAAGTGTCTAGTTGTGGTTCCAACTCAAGATCTAAAGATAAGCGGACGAAGCTGAGATTTTTGCAAGGGGAAGGTGTTACTAAAGTGGAGTAGATCACCGGGTAAGTCTCACTACTCACTAATCCTAAACCGTAACTCCTATTACCGGGTAAGTCTCAAGGAATGAAGATAAAGAACTATAACCTCAAACTAACACACCATCTAGGGGAATAGAATCAACCTTTACCGGGTAAGTCTCAGGCTAACTCACAAAGATGGAATGAAAGCACACTCAAACCCCAATAAAGGATAAACCTTTATTACCTATACTTATGATCGTTGGTATACAAACTAAGGAATTACCGGGTAAGTCTCATCCTAAGCTTGCTTTGAATCAGAAAAGGTGTAATAAGGATAGGATTTGGCAAACTCTAATACTTAACTCTCAGTTTAGGATCAGATAAGTCACCTCGGTCAGCCAGATTCCACCCCGGCCGAGATGTTCATCGACTGAACGAGATGCTTAGGGTTAAGGTTAAAGGCTCTAACTTTCAGGGTCCTACTGGAATCTAAGATTATTCTATCATTGTTTTCCCCACAACCTTCAGCCAATCACCCTAGAATCACACAAGGAAATTAGCCACTCATCATCATCATGAAAGTACTAAATATATGGGAAGAAGGTGAATATTTGAACAAGAAGAATTTAATGAAAAAGACTTCAATAACTTAATCAAATATCACAACAAAAGCGTTCCTTGGATATAAATCCAACAAGACAAGACAACAAGGAAGGGAATTAAAGACAATCTTACAAAACCCTTCAAAAGCTATAAAAGCTATGATCTTCAATCTTCCTTCAACCTTCAAAAAGGTTCTTCAAATCTCCCAACTGGAGTATGGTTGTTGTTGCGTATAAACCCTGATCGGTGTAAGCGGGCTCTCCGATTTGTGGAAATCCAACCCTTTTTATAGGAAAATAACCCTCCAAAGATAAAATATCTTAGAAAGATCTCTTCCCATAAAAATAGGTAAAATATAAGATCTTCTTCCTTCCAGGAACCAAGCCCAAAAATATAAGATCACCTTCCAAAGATAAAAGATCTCAGCCAAGAATAAAATATTCTCGCCGCGTCCTAGGTGTTCGCCTCGGTCGAGTCGGCGTCTCTGGATCACCTCGGTCGAGATGAATCTCTGGTCAACCGAGGTGAGTCATAACTGAATGTAAAATCTCTCAAAACTGGTCCAAAGTGAATCTTAATCCATGGCTATGCTTCCTGGATGGTTGCTTATGCTCCTCAATGTAGCTCCAATGACTCCATAGCTCCTTTTGTTCCTTTTTGATGCAAAACATGCCATTTTACCTACAATTACAGCAAACCTAGGTGTAGACCTCGATTCCCGCAAAGGTAGATGAAATGGTAATAAAATCACATATTATACATGCAATCATGCAGATTATTGAAGATAAAACGTCCAAACAAACTCCAAAATATAGACTATAATTCATGCTATCAAAATACCCCATACTTAGCCCTTGCTTGTCCCCAAGCAAGTTCCGCATATAGAAGACAAGATAGAATGGATTAATAGTCATGAAAATCAATGAAAAGCCTTTCAAAAACATTTTTTATGGTGTGCTACAATCATAGATCACTCTAAGAGAATACTTCATGGAATTTAAAATCCAAACATGATCAAAACATTTTATAAATATAGAAAAATTGTTCATCTTTGCATAAAACCATAGAATGCATAATAAGTCATAATTATCAAAATTAATCATGTATAATCCAGTTTAAACCACTAAGTCAATAAACAAGCTCAAGGTCTCAAGGGCTTCCCAAAAGAAAAGGCCAAGAAACGTGTAGGGTAGGGATGTATGTAAGGTAATGTGGTGCTAGAATCCGGGAAAAAGGATGAACTTCACTTTCACTTTCACTTTGACTTGCAACATCTTCCACCAATAAGCTTTGCTTATTTCACACTTTTTCTTTTTACTTTACTTTTTGGGATGCATGGACAGAGGTGCACAATAACCGAAGCCTAGGAAATCAGCAATCATCAATTTCTTGAGATGCATCAAACCCTTGATGCACATACCATGACCCGTTAGGAATATCGCTCAATCCGACTTTGGCAAGACACAAACACCCGGCTATGTGAATGGTGCCGAGTTACTCATCTTCATGATTGACTTCCCCAAACCTATTATTGCTTTCTAACACTTTCATTTCCAGCCACTTCTCAACTTTAACTTCACTTGCTTTCACCACTTCGCTTGCTTCCAAATTCCCGGATAGGTAAAGGGAGGCAAAATGTATATGAGGGGCTAAGCATGATCAAGAAGAAGAAGAAGATAATGAATTGCCTTGGTCTTTCCAGGAAGAAAGTGAGAGAACTTATCTTGTGGCGTCAACCTTCAAATTCAACATAATTTGGATAAAAACAAAGTATTAAACATGCCAATAGTTTCAAACAAAGCATTTAGCAACTTAAACATATTATAAAACCTTTTAAACACATAAAGATTTTAAAACCAGTCAGTAAACAAGATCTTCACTGAGATCATATCCAGATAAGTAACACTAAAATCGTTTTCGAAAACTCTCAGTTAACCCACCTCGGTCGAGGTGTTCTTGGTTCAACCGAGGTGAAATGCCTCGTTTGGCCAAGATTGACTCGGTCGAGGTCAAAAGAAATTTTTTTTAAAACCATTTTTTTTTCAGTTTTGACGTTTTTCTCAATCAAATAACCTGTAGGTTTGCATGTAATATCAGATAAACATATAAAGGCAACTGAAGCATAAATATGAAATATCCAATCAAATGTGCGTCATACATCAAAGTGATCAAATAAGTACATCAAAGTCATCACATAAATACAAACACCCCATACTTGGGACACACTGTCCCAGTGGGTCAATATAAGTCTAGAGACAAGAGTACTCACTGGATAAATAGCTGAACTGCATAAAAAATATAATAAAGAAAATCCTGCAGCTCCTCAATAGTCCTGATCCGGTGGTGGTGGTGGTGACATGTACGGATACTGAGTCGGGTCGAACGGATAGCCCATAGTCTACTGGAACTGTAGCTCCATCATTCTGCTCTGATAGTGCTGCCCCTCTAACATCTGATGAGTCCAGCTGTCAATCTGTCGGTGCTGGGCAGCAAATCTCTCATGCATGTCCACAGTAAGGGCAGCATAAGAATCTATCATCTGATCTGTCAGATCATCGATCCAACGATGAGCATCCGAATCTCTATGACGGCGTGTCCGACGCCTAGCAGATCTAGCAGGTGGTGCAGCAGGTTCAGGCTCAGTATCCTCATCATCATCCAAGTCTATGATCGGTGGTGCGCTCGTCCCTGTAGTATATGTCCCTGTATCCATCGGGACTCCACCATCTCTCTCATCTACTGTATCCTCGTCATCGTCAGCCTCCTCCTCCTCATCCTCAGCTGGGGCAGCTGCTGCCTCTCTATGATCCTCCATCAGTGGAGCCCAAGCTGTCTGCCAATAATGCGGGTCGTAAACGGTGAACTAGGCAGACCAACGGATCCCCTGTGGCGCAGTCCGCTCCCACGGCATAGCAACATATGGAGTGGTCAGACCTCGGGGAACTAGAATCCTCCGAGTGATCATCTCCTGAAATCCAAGCGGCTTCGGAGCCGCCACCATCGTACAAGCATTGAGGTCCATCCCATGAAAAGCAGCTATGTGGGTGACAAGACCTCCGCAACAGATGTCTCCCTTCGCCTTGGCCTTGATCTTGTGCAGGTCCTCTGCCAAGATCAAGCCAAAGTTCGGGAAACCCCCCGTAACCATACAGTAAAGACTGAAAAGCTCGCCTTGTCAGATCTTCTGGGGCGTCTCAGTACGCGCCAGAAGTGTCTCGCTGAATATCCTATGGGCTAATCTGAAGGCTAGGTGGAAGATGACCTTCTCCCTGGAATCTCCAGGGCGCCATCTATCTGCATGCTCAGTAATATGGGCAATCTGCCCCCAGAACTCCCTAACTACAGATCGGGAAGGGAAGTCAGTGGCGGTGGGCTCAGGGAAGCCAAAAATCTCTCTCCAAACCTCTAAGGGAACTATGAAGTTCCGGTTCATCAACCGGTACTTCACAGACTGCTCTGTGGGAAGGTAGGAAAAGGAGCTAACGAACTCTAGGGTCGGCTCCAAGTAAGCTGGGGCTCGGATCTCAGTAAACTGATCCAGCCCAACTGTGGTGATCATCCGCCTAAGGTCTTCATCTACCCCTAGGCAATCAAAAGCCGACACGTCCAGGAAACGTGGTGCAATCACTGGACGGCTAGCTATACGCTCATAATCTACCCGGCATCTCTCGTGGATCATCGGGTGGTAAGGTCGGGAAGAAGAGGAAGGAGGGGAGGGTGAGGATCTATCTCTGAGGGCAAGGCGACGTTCGGAACTCTTTTTTTTTTTTTCAGCTTCTGTCAGATCACCTCGGTCGCTGACAATCCTCAAGAATCACCTCGGTCAAGATGCAGTTCGACTGGACCGAGGCGTAACAGTTTGCGATTCAAATCTCAGAAATCCAGTTCTTTTCCCCCAAAAATCACTACAATTGCTTCCTATGGGCTACTTAAGCCTTTTCTCAGCAGATTCAAGGGCAACCAAAGCCCAAATCGAAACGAATGAACGAGTTAGGGTTTCGACTGTTTTTACCTCGTTTCGGTCGATTCGTTCGATTTCTTCACAGATCTGTACTTGCAAATGGATCCTCTACTCTTCAATCGCAGTTTGGAAGCGGAAATCTTCGAAAACGAGCAAGATTTGAGGAAACGAGGTGAGAAGGCGCCGCGGTGGAGTCGAAGAAGGTAAAAGGTGAAAACAGAAATTTTTTTCCTTTTTATACTGTTCTTGGAACTGCTGTCACCTCGGTCGAGATGGTCTCGACTGGACCGAGGTGGTACGGACCGAGGTGGTTCTGCGGAAAACCTAGTTGCCTCGGTCGCTTAAGAATCAACTTGGTCGAGGTGGCCTCGACTGGACTGAGGTGTCTCAGTCAAACTTCGTCTTCTCGAATTCTCGAACTTCTGAACTTCCAATTATGCTCCTTCCTTAGATGTCTCCTGTTATCTGTCTAGGACGCCAAAAACAAACAAAACAAAGCAAAAGCAAACTATCTAAGCTAGACTAGAAAACGGGAAAAGAAAGCAATACCTTGGGTTGCCTCCCAAGAAGCGCTTGGTTTAAGGTCGCTAGCTGGATCATGATGCGTCTCAAATGAGGTATATTGGTGCAACCTCCTCAACCGGAGTCTCCGGTCGGTACTTCTTAAGTCTATGACCGTTGACCTTGAAGCTTCCGCTAGTTTCGCCCCATATCTCAACTGCGCCATGAGGAAAAACATGTTTCACAACATAAGGTCCGGTCCATCTGGATTTTAACTTACCTGGAAAAAGGCGGAGGCGGGAGTTGAAGAGTAGAACTAAGTCTCCTTCGTTAAGATCCTTTGGAATGATACGCTTGTCATGCCATCTCTTCGTCCTTTCCTTGTAGATTTTGGCATTCTCATAAGCGTTCAAACGCAGCTTCTCCAGCTCGTTGAGTTCCAATAGTCGCTTCTCGCCGGCCTCCTTAATGTCGAAATTCAACCATTTGATCGCCCAATACGCTTTGTGTTCCAATTCGACGGGCAAATGGCAAGACTTCCCATATACCAAATTATAAGGGGTGATACCTATGGGAGTCTTAAATGCGGTCCTGTACGCCCAAAGAGCATCGTCCAATTTCATGGACCAATCCTTCCTCGTTCTAGAGACGGTCTTCTCCAAAATTGCTTTGATTTCTCTATTCGAGATCTCGACCTGTCCACTAGTTTGAGGGTGATAAGCAGTTGATACCTTGTGGGTTACCCCATACTTCGATAGAAGTGCTTTGAACTTCTGGTTTGATGAAATGCGTTCCTCCATCGCTGATGATGATGTGCGGAGTTCCTAATCGTGGAAAGATAGTTCTGTTCAAGAACTTCACAACCACCTTGGCGTCGTTAGTGGGAGAAGCAATGGCTTCAACCCATCTAGAGACGTAATCAACCGCAAGAAGGATATAGAGGTTTCCTCCGGAGGATGGGAAAGGTCCCATGAAGTCAATCCCCCATACATCAAAGATTTCCACTTCTTGGATGTTATTGAGTGGCATTTCGTTCCTCCTTGATAGGTTCCCTGTTCTTTGGCATGCATCACAAGAGACAACAAAAGCTTGTACATCCTTAAATAATGTAGGCCAAAAGAAACCGGAACGCAATACCTTAGCGCAAGTTTTATCGGTGCTAGCATGTCCTCCACATGGAAGTGAATGGCAATGCCTTATGACGCTATTAACTTCGTCTTCAGGAATGCATCTTCGAAGCATCCCATCTGGCCCGCGCTTGAATAGCAGCGGCTCGTCCCAGTAGTAATGTCGTACTTCCTTGAAGAATTTCTTCTTTTGAGAGTACGTCAATCCGGGCGGTGTTTCCTGGCAAACAAGATAATTCACAATATCAGCATACCAAGGTCCGTTTTTATCAGAAAGTTGGTGGATAGAATGTTCCACGAACTGAGGATGAATGTCAGAGAAGTGAGTAAGAAGATTATTATTCTCAGTAGTCTCAGTTGACATCATCTCGCCATCGACCTCGGTCGAGGCGCAGAGTCGTTGACCGAGATGTTCTTCAGTCGCCTCGCTCAGTCCAGGAAGTGCCTCGGTCGAGGTACTGCAACTGGAACCGAAATTGGAGATCTTCGTCTC
This sequence comes from Fagopyrum homotropicum, assembly GCA_033239125.1. NCBI lineage: Eukaryota > Viridiplantae > Streptophyta > Magnoliopsida > Caryophyllales > Polygonaceae > Fagopyrum > Fagopyrum homotropicum. The sequence continues at coordinate 48,179,397 of BSWB01000002.1, forward strand.
CTGAAGTAGTGTCTCAGTTTTAGCTCCTGGATCTTCTTCCAGTGCCTTCAAGCTCCGTATATCTGCATCACAAGAAGCATCTATACCTTCCTCTATTAAACTAAAACTTATAACTCTTTCGAGTGGATCGTTAATAAGGATAGAGCTCACCAATTCTCTTGATTCTTCCTCATCGTAGATGTTGAAGATATCATCAGTTAGCTGCTCCCCTTTCATGGCTACAAGTAGTGCGAACTCCACCTCATCGCCACCAATGTTGAATTTCAACTTGGCGTTCTTGCAATCCACAATAATAGGAACAGGATAATCTGCGGGAATGTCAAGTACAACAAAATCTATAGGTAGATAAAAGTTACCTAACTTGACCGGAACGTCCTCCAAGATGCCCACGGGATGGGTGATGGAGCGATCCGCCATATAAAGTCGAATCTTGACCGGCTTGGGCTCTCCAAGTCCGATCTTCGTACATAGCTCCAGCGGGATGATGCTCACGCTGGCTCCTAGATCACAAAGGGCTTCACAAGTGATATCCTCAACTTGAATGGGAATGCTAAATGAGTCGGGATCTCTTAATTTAGGTGGCATCTTCTCCTTCATGATCTTGATAAGCTCCGAGGATTTAGATGTCATCCTAACTTCACCAAAGTCTTCCAATTTCCTTTTCCTTGATAGGATCTCCTTTAAGAACTTCCCATAGGCGGGCATTCCTAGAATAGCATCAAGGAAAGGAATGTTAATATGCAGCTTATTCATCAAGTCAAGGAACTTACCAAAGTGCTTGTCTAGATGTGCTCTGGCCCTTGACTGGGGGAATGGAAGTGGTGGTTTGTATGCAGGAGGTGGAACATAAACTTCAGTTTTCCCCTCCGCTTTCTGTTGCTCCGCCTCGGTTGGCATCTCGGTCGAGGTGTTCTTCGACTGGATCTGGACCGAGGTGGTATGCGTCGAACGAGGTACTGGATCTGCAGTTTTAAGTCCACTCCTCGTCGTTATGGCCATGCACTGGCCCTTAGGGTTGCTTTCCGTCTTTGCTGGAAGCTTCCCTGGATCTCTTGGCGCTTCATTCGCCCTACTCGCAAGTTGTTGTTCGACAGGACTTTTGGGCCCTCGAAAATGAAGTCATAGAATTCTCCATAGCGCTAAGCTTGATCAAGATAGCCTCCAGAACTGCGTCTTTCTTTTCCGGCTGAGACGAACTTGATCCTTGCCCCTGGCTTTTTAATGGAGTAGAAGAAGAAGAAGAAGGGGAAGAGAGGAAAGGGTTAGAGGAATTATTAGAGTTGGAGTTAGAATAATTGTTACCAGGATTCTGGTTGTTTTGATTGTTCGTCCTCCAATTGTTGCTATTAGATCCTCTATTGTTGTTGTTATTGTAGTTGTTGTTCCGGGAACCGTTGTTGTTGTTACGGTATCCATTGTTGTTGTTCCTTTGTCCTTGCTCTTCCTTCTTGGTTTGAGCAACCAAGAGTTCCTTCAATTGCTTCACGTCATTCTTCAAAGACGTGAGTTGATTGTTGTTGGATTGAGTCTCTTGAAAGTTGACTCTTTTAACTCCACCTTCAGCTCCTTGGTGGGTATATTTCTCCATGTGCAAGGCTTGCTTCTCAATGAAGTCCCAAGCCTCGTCAATCGCCATGTCCATGAAGGTACCGACGGAGAGTAGTTGGAGATTGAACTGGGTGCTTCCGTCCAGTCCTTTGAAGTAGATCTCCAACAACTCGATCTTTGGAATCCCATGATGTGGGCAATCCAAAAGGATGTCCTTGAACCGCTCCCATGACTTGGACAAGCTCTCCTTGTCCTTCATAATGAAAGCATTGATCTTCCCTCTCATTTCAGCGGTCTTTGAGGGGGGAAAGAATTTGGTCAAGAATTCCATAGTCATCTCCTCCCATGTGCTAATTTTTCCTGGAGGAAGAGATTGATACCAAGTAAGAGCTCTATCTTTTAAAGAAAAGTAAAAAGGTCTTAGCTTGTAGTTGTTATTTTCAATTCTGGAAGGTCGCAAGGTTTCCATCAAGATCTCGTAGTTTTGAAGATGTTGATGTGGTGATTCCTTCTCCATCCCTCCGAATTGGCATTGGCGAATCATGGATAGAACTTGCGGTCGAAGTTCATAGTCATGGTCCGCTGGATCTCCTAGGTTGACTCCTGGACGCCTCAGTTGTTGATTAGGGCCCATCCTTTGACCTAGGGTTTGTGGGATTCCTGCAAGAAGAACATCTCGGACTGGCATCCGAAGTGGATGTATCTCGGCCGGGGCGTCTGGTACTGGGACCTGCCTCGGTCGAGGGTCAGCAACTGGAACCTGCCTCGGTCCAGCATCGGGAACTGGGTCGTCCCTCGGTCGAAGTAGAATCTGGTCTCGTATGACGGCCATTTCTGCTTCGATTGCTTCAGTCTTGGTGCTAGTTTCTTCCTTCTCTCGCTGCAGCTCTTCCTGGCTGAGGCGTAGCAGCTCTAACGCCTCCTTTAATTCGGGTAAGTCTCACTACTCACTAATCCTAAACCGTAACTCCTATTACCGGGTAAGTCTCAAGGAATGAAGATAAAGAACTATAACCTCAAACTAACACACCATCTAGGGGAATAGAATCAACCTTTACCGGGTAAGTCTTAGGCTAACTCACAAAGATGGAATGAAAGCACACTCAAACCCCAATAAAGGATAAACCTTTATTACATATACTTATGATTGTTGGTATACAAACTAAGGAATTACCGGGTAAGTCTCATCCTAAGCTTGCTTTGAATCAGAAAAGGTGTAATAAGGATAGGATTTGGCAAACTCTAATACTTAACTCTCAGTTTAGGATCAGATAAGTCACCTCGGTCAGCCAGATTCCACCCCGGCCGAGATGTTCATCGACTGAACGAGATGCTTAGGGTTAAGGTTAAAGGCTCGGACTTTCAGGGTCCTACTGGAATCTAAGATTATTCTATCATTGTTTTCCCCACGACCTTCAGCCAATCACCCTAGAATCACACAAGGAAATTAGCCACTCATCATCATCATGAAAGTATTAAATATATGGGAAGAAGGTGAATATTTGAACAAGAAGAATTTAATGAAAAAGACTTCAATAACTGAATCAAATATCACAACAAAAGCGTTCCTTGGATATAAATCCAACAAGACAAGACAACAAGGAAGGGAATTAAAGACAATCTTACAAAACCCTTCAAAAGCTATAAAAGCTATGATCTTCAATCTTCCTTCAACCTTCAAAAAGATTCTTCAAATCTCCCAACTGGAGTATGGTTGTTGTTGCGTATAAACCCTGATTGGTGTAAGCGGGCTCTCCGATTTGTGGAAATCCAACCCTTTTTATAGGAAAATAACCCTCCAAAGATAAAATATCTTAGAAAGATCTCTTCCCATAAAAATAGGTAAAATATAAGATCTTCTTCCTTCCAGGAGCCAAGCCCAAAAATATAAGATCACCTTCCAAAGATAAAAGATCTCAGCCAAGAATAAAATATTCTCGCCGCGTCCTAGGTGTTCGCCTCGGTCGAGTCGGCGTCTCTGGATCACCTCGGTCGAGATGAATCTCTGGTCAACCGAGGTGAGTCATAACTGAATGTGAAATCTCTCAAAACTGGTCCAAAGTGAATCTTAATCCATGGCTATGCTTTCTGGATGGTTGCTTATGCTCCTCAATGTAGCTTCAATGACTCCATAGCTCCTTTTGTTCCTTTTTGATGCAAAACATGCCATTTTACCTACAATTACAGAAAAACTAGGTGTAGACCTCGATTCCCGTAAAGGTAGATGAAATGGTAATAAAATCACATATTATACATGCAATCATGCAGATTATTGAAGATAAAACGTCCAAACAAACCCCAAAATATAGACTATAATTCATGCTATCAAAATCCACTTTCTATCAAACTGCCATGGACGTCCTAATAGAATATGACATGCTTGCATGGGCACAACATCACACAAAATGGTATCGTCATACTTCCCTATCGTAAAAGAAATTCTAGCTTGCCTATTTAGGTTTATATCACCACAATTATTCATCCAATCCAACTTATATGGTCTAGGATGGTAAAAAGCCGTGATATTTAACTTATTGATCAAGTGATCACTAGCAATGTTGCAACAACTACCACCATCAATGATCATATTACACACCTTGCCTTGAACGATGCATCTAGTATGAAAAAGGTTTTCTCATTGATTATCCTTACATGGGGATATCTTCACAAGCAAAGTCCTCCTAGCAATTAAAGATTTTTCATGCTCATATTCACAACCTTCATGACTATCACTAGCACTATCATGTTCATGTAATGCATTGAGATGGGTATGCTCATTTTCATGCTCTTCTTCACTTTCATATTGTCCTTGTTGATTTAGAAATAAAACTCTTTTATTAGGACAATCCATCATATAATGACCTCTACCTTGGCATTTAAAGCATACCATATCTCTAGAACGTAAAGTAGGGTTATAAGTGCTCCCTTTATAATCCTTTGAAGGCCCATTCAAAGGGCGTGATGGTGTTGATTGGGACGAGGTTTTTTGGCTTGCTGGATTGGGATATTGGGTTTTAGACTTGTCTTTCCGAGAATCTCGGCCAAAATCTCGAGCAAAATTTTCTCTTCGGGGCCGAGATTTGTTCTCTACCCCACGAACTCGTTCCTTTGCTCCTTCCTTTGAAATTCTTTTCTACCTTAATGGCCAAATGCAACATATTAGTCATATTAACATAGGAATATAGATCAATTTCAATAGCTAGGGATGGATGCAAAATTCATAAAAAAAATTGAGTCATAATGGGCTCCTCATCCTCTATAATGTTTGTAACAGCTGGTTTTGGTTGTCACTGCCCCCGTGGTGACAGTGGACGCCCTAGCGGCAACCTGTGTCAGTCACCGCGCCCGGGGTGACAGAAGCCGCCCTTGCGGCTAGCCACGGTCGCGGTAGGGCCAACCCGTGGGTGCGGATGACCCCAAATCGCGGAAGATCTGCTTTCCTTTTTCGTTTATATCTCGTTTCCCTCTTTAGAAGATCTGATCTTCTATCTTCTGACCGGTTTTCTTCAGATATCCTAACCCTAATTCTTCTTTCCTTTTTCTCCAAATCATTCCCCATAAAATCCCGTCTTCTCTTCCTTTTTCCGTTTCTTGCTTACATTCTTCAACCTCGAAAGATGCATCCTTCTTCCTTGTGATCCTTGTTGGTCAAGTAAGTCTTCTTCTTCCTTCTTTCTCTCTCACGTTCATGAGTTGTTGCATACCTTTCCCTTCTGTTTTGCTTTCTCCTCTCATTCTTTCTTTTCTTCTTCACAAGAATCAAGTTTGAGCCTTGATTATTGTTGACCTTTCTGTTGTTGATTCATTGTTGTTATCAGGCTCCCTTGGTTGAGTTTTGACGTGTTTGGATCAAGGAATCGAGCTTTGGATTCCTTATTTTGAGATTGTTGTCAAGAGAAACCCCGACACAGTTTCTGCTAGAGCATTGCCCCCATGGCAGCACACACCCCCCTCCCCCCTCCCCCCCCCCCCCCCCCCCCCCGCGCGGTTTTCCCCTAGTTCGCCCATGCGGTGCTGTCTAGCCGCCCCGCGGTTTCGTCTACAGTAACCGTCTTTGTGAGTTGTTTCCTTCCTTTGTTCCCTTGTTCCTTTATATTACCTTATTGATAGCATGGATTATAGTCTATATTTCGGGGCTAGTTTAGATGTTTTATCTTCAATAAACTGCATGTATGAATGTATATTATGTGATTATATCTACCTTTGCGGGAATCGAGGTCTACATCTAGTTTCGTTGTAATTGTAGGTAAAATGGCACGTTTTGGATCGAAATGGAGCTAAGGAGCTAAGAAGTCATTGGAGCTACATTCTAGATCTTAAGGAAAACCTCAGGAAGCATGAAAATGATTAAGAAGATTGAATTTGGACCAGATTCGAGAGATTTCACATTCAGTTGAGATTCACCTCGGTCAGCTACAGTACCACCTCGACCGAGGTGATCTTGAGGAGCGTCCCGACTGAGGCGAATACCCTGCCGCCGGCCAAATCTATATTTTTGGTTGAGATCTTTTATTTTTGGAAAGAAGATATCTGTAACACCCCAAATCCACAGGACTTGGAATGCTACATTGGGCTAGGATCTCACAATGGATCCTGACCCTAGCCTGATAACAAGTTCACTGGATCTTACAACAAGGCACAAGTAGAGGAAAACCAAATACATAAAAGTTGTATATGATACATCAAAAGTGTTTACAAACACTAAGCCGAGTACAAAACATCAAACATAAACATCTGATACAAAAGATCCCAACCCATGCATCCTAATGTACAAAAGTCCTCGGCTGGTCACACTGTTACGCTAAGATCGTGTGATGTGCACGCAATAAGTCTTAAATTTATACTCGTTATATTTATCCTAACTCCTAGCGAACCCGCAGTGTACGGGACGTTTGTAGTAGACATAGTATTCCGAGGTCGAACACAAAAACTAAGGTGAAATCGAGTCAAACAATGATCAAAGATAGTGTGAATCTAGGCTAAGATAAGATGAGAAACAAAGAAAATGGAAAAACTCAATGTTTTTGTTGGTTTTTGTGGTGATCAACAAAGATCACAAGTCAAGCAAGAAAATAAAACAATTAACAACTCAAGCTAACAAACGAACAAGTAACACAAAGCACAAGTATATTGTCAAGAGAGAAAAGTAGATTCTAGAGGTCAAGATTTCCGATTATGGCATTGGACTCAAGGTTCTAAGGATTCTAAGGACAAGCTGTGGTGTTTGGGAAAGAATGTTTCACTAATGGAAGCAATTACCGGGTAGGTCTCTCACTTCACTAATCCCGCATCAAACTCCTATTACCGGGTAGGTCTCAAGGGGTTAGAGTAAGGAATTCCGCACAAACTAGATACTACTTAAGGGTAACCCTCTCCTTACCGGGTAAGTCTCGGAATAGGGAAATCTCAAGCAATAATCCTAGCACACTCGATCCAATAGCGGCTTATGAGGCTCACTACTACCTAGCATTCATCATCTTAGGTATCTAAGGTCGGAAATCATCGGGTAGATCTCTTCCCTCACTTAGATTGGTAGCATTAGGTGATACTAAGCTAAATTAGGTTTGACAAACACTAGGATTTAACAACCTAACACCCCTAACATACAAATTCATCAATTAGAGAGCAACAGGGGAATAAATCGGGTTGATCTTATATAAATCGGTCGATCTTCATGATGAACAGCCCGATTTTTCTTCCTGGAATGGGTTTCATGCATACAAATCATCCTAAACTAATATATAAGTCCATCCTGTCATCACCCAAGCCATAACCATCAATCCATCACTCTAGAATCACAATAAACTAGCCAATAATATGCATATCAAGATCCAAAATCAACAAACAAGCATACATGGTGTTCATAGATGAATAATGAAAGATGAGCAAGCAAAATCAATAAATCTCAGCCAAATCCAAGTTGTAGCAAGACTTACAAACTAATAAATGAAGATCCAAAACGTCCCTAACAATCCTTGCAAAAGTTCTTCAATCCAAGACTACAAAAGCAACTCAAAATCACTCAAAACCTCACTATCCTCCTACAATGGTGTTCTTCTTCTTCCTTCAATCCTTGAGAGCTTTTCTTCTCCTCCAATCTTTGCCTCCAATGGATGAGCTGTGAATGAGAGTGTGGGAGAGGAGAGATGCTCAGGAACCACCTGCAGGACCACTTATATTCTCCACCAAGAGCAAGGACGGACAAGAGATCGTGGGGCACGTGGCTTAAGCTGTCAAAGCCCCAAAAATCGACCCAGTAGGATTAAATCGGCCGATTTAGCTGCTAGTTGGTCCGATTTTCTTCAGCAGAAACATGCCATGATCGTTTAGCCATGAGTTGATCCATTGCTTGCACCAATAGTGGTCTTTGTGTCCCTTGTTGCTCCATTTATGCTCCTCCTTAGCCTTGGATGTGTACCATCATGAGGCTTGGCCCTCTAATGTATCGGTTAATGTCCAAAAGACCCCCAAAATACCTACAAAGCAACGCACAAGTCCGTGTAGACGTCTATCTCGACAAAATACGTGAATTGAGTGCAAACGTCGCGAATTTGTGCTAAACCATGCATGAATGAGTGATGAATCTATCTAAATGATTACCTAAACCTAAGTCATAAATCGTGTTATCAAAAATACCCCATGCTTAAGGTTTGCTCGTCCCCGAGCAAATTCCCAACTATAGACTAAGAGATGACATGATTTATGTATGCAGAAAAATGGTAAAATCTTTTTGGAGTTGTGCTTCTAATATTGGATCACCTTCATAGTCATGTTTCATGGCAATGGACAAGCAATCATGCATCAAATAAATGAAAGCATGGAAAGACAATTACACTTAACTTGATAGTATGCAATGAAATGTAAAGATGAAGAAGTCAAGATGATCATGAGTACATCCAATCTAAATCACTTAGCCTCACACACATGCAAGTAGGTCAAAAGGACTTGTAAAATAGAAGGCCAAGAAACGTTGTGATTAGGTGGGAATTTTCTAGGCTATGTGATGCTAATCCGGGAAAGGAACTAAACAACCACAACTTCACATTTCTTATCAACTTCCCTCAAGTGTATATTTTTCATTTTCTTTTCTTTCTTTTCTTTTATTTTTGAGACAATGGCATTGGTGTACAAAAGCCGAAACCTTGGTGATTAGCCATCTTCGGGCTTTTTCTATTTTTCGAGGTGCATCCACACCGGGCACACATACCAAAGCTCGTTAGGACTATTGGTTTATTTGACTTTGGCAAGGCACCAACACCCGATTATGTGAAGTGTACCGAGTTACTTGTCATTTAAGCCAATGTCCCCAAGCCTATATTTTTGGCTACACTTTCACAACAAATTCAGCATTTTATGCATGATATTCTTTCATTACCATCTTCACCCCACACTTGCTTTTCACACACATCAACACACTAACATGCTCATATTCCCGGATGGGTCAAAAGAGGTCAATTTATATCCATTGAGGTGCTCAAACAACATGGTAAAATGAGAAGTAGAGAAAGATGAATTGCCTTAATTACTCCTAAATGATGTGCAAGAACTAGCATGCAATTTCGACTTTCAATACTCAATTCAATCAAGGCAAACATTCATGATCACAAATTCATTCATGGGTTTCAAGATAAGTACTTCAAGTCCACATATGCTATCATAAATTTGACACATAAGGCCATTCATAGCCAATTCACAAGACAATTTTCATCATAAGGGTCATTCCCAAGCCTTAGAAGCACTAAAATTTTTAAAATTTTCCGATTTTTTGGATTTTTTGAAATATGTATATACAATGCAAGACATAATGAAACATGTGACAATATTAAACTATCCTAGATGCTAATCATGCAAGTGATTATGAAAACCCCACCCCATACTTAGAAACACATTGTCCCTAATGTGTAAACTAAATAAAGAAGTGAAAGAGAGTCCTCACAATGTAAAATTGGTGATGCTTTGGTATTTCGGTTCACATTGAATGATGATGGTGGATGATCGATCAAGGATGGTAGAGAGCTCTCGATGTTCATTATGATATCAGAACTCGCGCTTGGCACCGCAAGCCGTCCAAGTTCCACGTCCGCTCCACCCATGCTTGATTGGAGATCATCACTTTCCTTGACAGAAGGAAAAATCGCCCCATAGCCCAGGTAAATCGGCCGATTTTGTGCATGAACAGTCCGATTTTTCTGGGTGATTTCCTCCTCGTCTATGTACTTGGATCTTGTACCTTAAATAGCTCCATGAGGTCTTCACATGACCTCCAACATCTCATAACTCATGCCAATCGACAAGGTCTAGCACCCAAAAACACAAAAGAAAAACAAAGCACACCAAGAGTGAGATTAAACAAAAGCAAGAAAAAGAAAGGGAAAATATATACCAATGGGTTGCCTCCCATTAAGCACTTCTTTAAGGTCATTAGCTTGACCAAATTCAGGAGCGTTTCAATCAAGGTGAAGTGGGGCAATCACTTCCACCGGGGCTTCCGGGATGTACTTCTTCAAACGGTGCCCATTCACCTTGAATTTGCCACAATGATCTCCTCCTATCTCTACCGCTCCATGAGGAAAGATCTTCTTCACCACATATGGCCCGGTCCATCTTGATTTGAGCTTTCCGGGGAAGAGCCGCAGCCTCGAGTTGAAGAGAAGCACCAAGTCGCCTTCATTCAACTCCTTTGGAAGGAGGCGCTTGTCATGCCACCTTTTGGTTCGCTCCTTGTAGATCCGGGCATTCTCATAAGCATCCAACCGGATCTCCTCAAGGGCGTTCATGTCTAGCAACCGCTTCTCTCCCGCCTCCTTGAGGTCAAAATTTAGCCACTTAATGGCCCAATAAGCTCTATGCTCCATTTCTACCGGAAGGTGGCAAGACTTGCCATAGACCAACTTGTAAGGAGTGGTGCCAATTGGTGTCTTGAAAGCGGTCCTATATGCCCACAAGGCATCATCGAGCTTCATAGCCCAATCCTTTCTCGTTCTTGAGACCGTCTTCTCGAGAATTCCCTTTATCTCCCGGTTGGAGATCTCCACTTGGCCACTAGTTTGGGGATGGTAAGGTGTTGCCACCTTATGAGTCACCCCATACTTAGCCAAAAGTGCCCCAAAGTTCCTATTGGTGAAGTGCTTCCCTCCATCACTTATGATCACCCTTGGTGTTCCAAACCTAGGGAAGATCACTCGGTTGAAGAACCGCACCACAACCTTGGCATCATTTGTAGGAGAGGCGATTGCCTCCACCCATCTTGAAACATAGTCAACCGCCAATAGGATGTAGAGGTTGCCACATGAAGAAGGGAATGGTCCCATGAAGTCTACACCCCATACATCAAATATCTCAACCTCTTGTATGTTGTTCAAGGGCATCTCATTCCTCCTTGAGATGTTGCCCGTCCTTTGGCAAGCATCACAAGCTACCACAAAGCTTTGCACATCCTTGAACAAATTTGGCCAAAAGAAACCCGATTGCAACACTTTAGCACATGTCTTGTGTGAGCTAGCATGCCCTCCACATGGCAAGGAATGACAATGGCGGATCACACTCTCCACCTCATCCTCCGGTATGCATCTTCTAAATATTCCATCCGGCCCTCTTTTGAACAAAAGTGGCTCACTCCAAAAGTAATGCCTCACATCTTTGAAGAACTTCTTCCTTTGGGCATATGTCAAACCGGGAGGCATTTCCTCACACACTAAGTAGTTCACAATGTCGGCATACCATGGCTCACTTCCCCTAGACACTTGGAACAAGCATTCCTCCACCATTTGCAATTGCTCATCCCGGAATGAGTCATCAATCGGGATGTCATCTCTCTCAATCTCTAAAGGAGGTAGTCTACTAAGGTGATCCGCCACGGAGTTCTCGGATCCCTTCTTGTCCCGGATTTCCAAATCGAACTCTTGAAGAAGAAGGATCCACCGAATCAACCTAGGCTTGGCATCTTTCTTTGTAAGGAGGTAACGGATCGCAGCATGATCCGTATAAACAATGACCTTCGCTCCAACAAGGTATGACCGAAACTTCTCAAAGGCATACACTACCGCTAGCAACTCTTTCTCGGTTGTGGCATAGTTGAGTTGGGCATCATCTAGCGTCTTGCTAGCATAATAAATGGCATGAGTTCGCCCATCTTTCCTTTGCCCCAAGACAGCCCCAACGGCTACATCGCTTGCGTCACACATGATCTCAAACGGTAGGCTCCAATCCGGAGGTTGCATGATGGGTGCGGAGATCAAAGCGTTCTTCAACCTACAAAAAGCCTCAAGGCAATCTTTGGAGAAAACAAATTCAACATCCTTCATTAGTAGGTTAGTAAGGGGCTTAGAAATTTTAGAGAAGTCTTGAATAAACCTCCGGTAAAAACCGGCATGCCCTAAAAAGCTCCTTACCCCTTTCACCGAGGTAGGTGGTGGCAACTTCTCTATCGTTTCAATCTTGGCCCTATCAATCTCAATGCCACGGTTAGACACCAAGTGTCCTAACACGATACCTTCACTTACCATGAAGTGGCATTTTTCCCAATTTAAGACAAGATTTGTCTCCTCACATCTTTGCAATACTAATGACAAGTTAGCCAAGCAATTATCAAAGGAAGAACCATAAACAGAGAAATCATCCATGAACACTTCCATGATATTTTCAATGTATTCCGAAAAGATAGCCATCATGCACCTTTGGAAGGTGGCGGGTGCATTACACAACCCAAATGGCATCCTCCTATATGCAAAAGTACCCCATGGACATGTAAAGGTTGTTTTCTCTTGGTCATCGGGGTGGATAGGGATTTGGAAGAATCCGCTATAACCATCTAAGTAGCAAAAATGAGAGTGTTGAGCTAATCTCTCTAGCATTTGGTCAATGAAGGGAAGAGGGAAGTGATCTTTCCTAGAGGCCATGTTCAACTTCCTATAGTCAATACACATCCTCCACCCCGTAACCGTCCTAGTTGGGATTAGTTCATTGTTCTCATTGGTTACTACAGTCATCCCACCCTTCTTAGGTACTACATGAACGGGACTAACCCACTTACTATCCGAGATAGGGTAGATAATTCCCGCATCTAGCAACTTAATGATTTCCTTTTTGACTACCTCTTTCATTATGGGATTCAATCTTCTTTGATGTTCAATAGAGGGTTTATGATTATCTTCCATCATTATCCTATGCATGCACAAAGAGGGCTTGATGCCAACAAGATCATCAATGGTGTATCCTATTGCCTTTCTATGCAGTTTCAATTCATTCAACAATCTATTAAGCTCATCATCATTCAAGGATGCATTCACAATCACCGGATAAGTAGAATTTGAACCAAGGAAAGGATACTTTAAATGAGAAGGAAGAGGTTTAAGATCAAGTTGAGGAGGACCTTTTTCGGTTGGAGACGATCCATACAATGTAGGTTGAGATGATTGCAAAGCCATGGAAGCCTCCTTGAAGTCCCTTGATGATTGCTCTCACTCAAGTGGTTGGTGCTGAAAAGACTCAGGAAAATCGGCCCAGGAGGAAAAATCGGTCGATTTATCTGAGGGTGGGTCGATCTGAGTTTCTGTTTTTACAAAACTGACTGAAATTTCAGCCCAAGGACAAAAATCGGCCGATTTTTGCCCTTCAGTCCGATTTTTCTGGCAGTTTTCCTCTTCTTCTAGCACTTCAAACCCAACACTTGGTAGCTCGTCCAATGCATTCAAGGCCTTGATTACTTCATTGCTACTCTCCTCAATTCCTTCCTCCATCAAGCTTGAGCTAAGAACCCTCTCAAGTGGATCCTTGAGCAAGATTGAGCTCACAACCTCTCTAGACTCCTCTTCTTCAACTATGTTGAATACATCTTCATCAAGGGTTGGTCCTTTCATCATTGTGGACAGCTTGAACTTGATGTTTTCTTCTCCAATGTTGAAGGAGAGGGTTCCATTCTTGCAATCTACTAGACATCCGGAAGTAGCTAGGAAAGGTCTCCCCAAAATGATAGGAACCGGATAGTCCGCCGGGATGTCCAAAACAACAAAGTCTATGGGCACATAGAACCTCCCTAATTGCACCGGGATGTCTTCCAAGATTCCAACCGGATGAGTGATTGAGCGGTCCGCCATGTAAAGGGTCATCTTGACTGGCTTTGGCTCTCCTAGCCCAACCTTGTTGCAAAGTGCAAGCGGGATGATGCTTACACTTGCCCCAAGATCACATAGGGCGTCATACTTCACTTCTCCTACTCCGATTGGCACACAAAAAGATCCCGGATCCCTTAGCTTGGGAGGCATCTCCTCCTTCATCGTTTGAATCAACTCCGAGGATCTCTTAGTCATCCTTATCTCACCATACTCCTCCAACTTCCTTTTGTTGGAGAGTATTTCCTTCAAGAACTTGCCATATGCCGGCATCCCTAAAATAGCATCCATGAACGGAATGTTAATATGCAATTTAGACATTAGTTCAAGGAACTTACCAAAATGATTGTCCAAGCGAGCTCTTACTCGTGATTGAGGGAACGGTAGTGGTGGCTTGTATGGAGGCGGTGCCACATAGGTTGGCTCTACATCTTTGCTCTTGCCTCCATCTCCTTGCAAAGTCTCTTCTTCATTCACCACTTGCTTCCCTTTAGCATTCTCCTTGGGCAAAGGATCCTTCATGCTTAACCCACTTCTTGTTGTAATAGCCAACACTTGGCCTCTTGGGTTTTCTTCGGTTCTCCCGGGAAGCTTCCCCGGATCTCTATGGGCTTCACCCGCCTTTTGGAAAACTTGTGCTTCCAAAACCTTTTGAGCCTTTGAGATAGAAGTCACCGTGCTCTCAAGACCACTCAACCTTCCAAGCAATTGCTCAAACATCATTTCGGTTCTATCCCTTGGAGGTTGAGTAAATCAGGGTGGAGGTTCTTGTGAAGCTTTTGGTAGTGGAGTTGTGCTTGTAGAAGCGGGAGGGTTCAAGGCTCCATCCGGGTTAGAGTAAGAAAACCCGGGATGGTTATGGTTGGGCCGGTAATTGTTGAATTGCCGGTTGTTGTTGAAGTTCCTTGGGCCTTGGTAGTTGTTGTAGTTGCCCCTTCCCATGTAGTTCACATCCTCCTCCTTGGAAGACAAGTTAGCTTGTGGAAGCACTTGAGGGGTTGGTTGGTTCTTCAAGGTTGTAACACACAACTCCCTCAAGGACTTTAGCTCGTTGTTGATGGCGTCGAGCTTGAAGTTGCTCATGGTGACCTCACTCACCTCATATGCTCCCGCCTTTCTCCCTTCACTCTTCCTATGGGAGTACTTCTCAATTACTAGAGCTTGCTTCTCCACAAACTCCCAAGCATCATCTACATGCTTCTCCATGAAAGTCCCACCGGAAAGGGATTGAAGCTTGAATTGGCTATCTTCATCAAGTCCCTTGAAGTAGATCTCCAATAGCTCAATTTTTGGTATGCCATGGTGTGGACAATCTAGGAGAAGGTCTTTGAATCTCTCCCAAGACTTGAACAAACTCTCTCTATCCTTCATCACGAAGGCATTGATCTTCCCTCTTAATTTGGTAGTCTTGGAAGGTGGGAAGAACTTAGTCAAAAACTCGGTTGTCATCTCCTCCAAAGTACCAACTCTCCCTTGTGGAATAGATTGATACCAAGCCAAGGCTTTGTCCTTAAGAGAGAAGGAGAAAGCCCTAAGCTTATGTTTGTTGCTTTCCAGTCTTGGCGGTCTAAGAGTCTCCATCAAAATCTCGTAGTTCATCAAATGTTGGTGAGGAGACTCTCCTTCCATCCCTCCAAATTGATTATGCCGGATCATTTGTAGAACTTGAGGGCGGAGCTCGTAGTTGTGGGCTGCGGGATCTCCTAAGTTCACACCCGGACGGTGTGCTCTTTGTGCCGGATCCATACATCTCCCTAGGGTTTGTGGCTCTTCAATGGCAATGGGCACAACCCTATCATTAACCGCCGGCTGCGGTTGTACCACCGGTGGTGGAGGAGGTGGAGGTTGTCGGCGATTAAGCTCTCCTTGAACAAGGGCTTGCCTAATCTCCTCAATCTCCCTCCTAGTTTCCTCTTGCCTCTCATTGGCAAGTCTCCTTTCTTCCTCCAAGAGCTCATCTCTTAGCCTTATTTGCTCTAAGGCTTCATCCAACTCAGCTTGGAGGTTTCTTCCGGCCATCTCTTTCTCTTTTCGGATGTTCTTGGATCTAGATCGAAGGGTTTTCTCCGGTTCGGGATCGAATGGAGCTAAATCCTTGCCACGAGATCTTCGCATACACCTAAAGAGTAATAGATGTCCTGAAAAGCAAAGACACAAACCAAAAAGAGATCAAAAGCAACAAGAAAGATCTACACTAGAAACAATCACAAAATGACTCAATCTAGACCTAGTCCCCAGCAACGGCGCCAAAAACTTGTTACGCTAAGATCGTGTGATGTGCACGCAATAAGTCTTAAATTTATACTCGTTATATTTATCCTAACTCCTAGCGAACCCGCAGTGTACGGGACGTTTGTAGTAGGGATAGTATTCCGAGGTCGAACACAAAAACTAAGGTGAAATCGAGTCAAACAATGATCAAAGATAATGTGAATCTAGGCTAAGATAAGATGAGAAACAAAGAAAATGGAAAAACTCAATGTTTTTGTTGGTTTTTGTGGTGATCAACAAAGATCACAAGTCAAGCAAGATAATAAAACAATTAACAACTCAAGCTAACAAACGAACAAGTAACACAAAGCACAAGTATATTGTCAAGAGAGAAAAGTAGATTCTAGAGGTCAAGATTTCCGATTATGGCATTGGACTCAAGATTCTAAGGATTCTAAGGACAAGCTGTGGTGTTTGGGAAAGAATGTTTCACTAATGGAAGCAATTACCGGGTAGGTCTCTCACTTCACTAATCCCGCATCAAACTCCTATTACCGGGTAGGTCTCAAGGGGTTAGAGTAAGGAATTCCGCACAAACTAGATACTACTTAAGGGTAACCCTCTCCTTACCGGGTAAGTCTCGGAATAGGGAAATCTCAAGCAATAATCCTAGCACACTCGATCCAATAGCGGCTTATGACGCTCACTACTACCTAGCATTCATCATCTTAGGTATCTAAGGTCGGAAATCATCGGGTAGATCTCTTCTCTCACTTAGATTGGTAGCATTAGGTGATACTAAGCTAAATTAGGTTTGACAAACACTAGGATTTAACAACCTAACACCCCTAACATACAAATTCATCAATTAGAGAGCAACAGGGGAATAAATCGGGTTGATCTTATATAAATCGGTCGATCTTCATGATGAACAGCCCGATTTTTCTTCCTGGAATGGGTTTCATGCATACAAATCATCCTAAACTAACATATAAGTCCATCCTATCATCACCCAAGCCATAACCATCAATCCATCACTCTAGAATCACAATAAACTAGCCAATAATATTCATATCAAGATCCAAAATCAACAAACAAGCATACATGGTGTTCATAGATGAATAATGAAAGATGAGCAAGCAAAATCAATAAATCTCAGCCAAATCCAAGTTGTAGCAAGACTTACAAACTAATAAATGAAGATCCAAAACGTCCCTAACAATCCTTGCAAAAGTTCTTCAATCCAAGACTACAAAAGCAACTCAAAATCACTCAAAACCTCACTATCCTCCTACAATGGTGTTCTTCTTCTTCCTTCAATCCTTGAGAGCTTTTCTTCTCCTCCAATCTTTGCCTCCAATGGATGAGCTGTGAATGAGAGTGTGGGAGAGGAGAGATGCTCAGCAACCACCTGCAAGACCACTTATATTCTCCACCAAGAGCAAGGACGGACAAGAGATCGTGGGACACGTGGCTTAAGCTGTCAAAGCCCCAAAAATCGACCCAGTAGGATTAAATCGGCCGATTTAGCTGCTAGTTGGTCCGATTTTCTAAAGCAGAAACATGCCATGATCGTTTAGCCATGAGTTGATCCATTGCTTGCACCAATAGTGGTCTTTGTGTCCCTTGTTGCTCCATTTATGCTCCTCCTTAGCCTTGGATGTGTACCATCATGAGGCTTGGCCCTCTAATGTATCGGTTAATGTCTAAAAGACCCCCGAAATACCTACAAAGCAATGCACAAGTCCGTGTAGACGTCTATCTCGACAAAATACGTGAACTGAGTGCAAACGTCGCGAATTTGTGCTAAACCATGCATGAATGAGTGATGAATCTATCTAAATGATTACCTAAACCTAAGTCATAAATCGTGTTATCACACACCATTTGGATCACTCTGCAGTCTTCCTAACATGCAGATCATCAACAACACGGCATACACCGTTAGCTACAGCAATGAAAAAGTATGAAGGTAATAGCACAAACACACATCAACATCTCATACATGCAATGCCACACACATTCATTTATTATCTTTCTTTTATGTTATTCTATTACTAATTCAACTTCTTTTGTAACACGAGGAGCCTCAAGAACCCCGTCCCATCCAACGTAACACAGGAGTTTTGCATGGGGTGACCATCACTCGTCCCCTCCTGTGAGATCATCTTCAGGGCACCTCCTCCTACCAGCAGGCGGAGACCGGTGGTTACCACCCGTTATAATACACTTTGGCCATTTAAAAGTAATAAACATCATCCTAGTCCGGTTTAGGTTATAAATGCACAGTCATATGAACACACACAACCATCACAATCACACAAATCCATAATTTAACGCTAAGTAAGTCTTATGGACTTACCTCATACACTCGTATCCAATACCACGTCACAACTTCCCCTTCGGGAAGAAATCAACACTTGCAATAGCAAGGCACACAACATCATATACTGCAAGGGTTAGGAGACTCGTCTCCATAACCATAACCAACCTACAACCTCAATATAAACCTCAAGATCACAACAAGCTCCCATATACCTACAACATAACCTCAACATCAACACGAGTGCCTAAGGCACATCTCTATCGTACAACTCATCCTAACCACACTAGCCTAGCTAGCAACTAAGCCAATGCCAAAGGAATGGAAGGAAGGAAGATATACCAACAAGTTATGCACCAACAGAAGCAAGGAACACAAGGCTGACCTAGTGAGGCGCAAGGGAGGCTCACACCAAGCGCAGGGGTGGCTCACACACCAGGCGCAGGGGCGGCCAACTGTGCAGAGAGTTGGTCTCGACTTCTCTTTTATCCCTTTCTCGACTCTCTTCACTTCTTCAACACACCACATCAACATATACACATATATACACATATATGATCATCAACCATCCAGGAAAGGATCCAACACAAGTCTAGCTTGTGATCCTAAGCTAGAAGGGAAGAAAGAAGCAAAGAAGAAGAAAGAAAGGAAGATGGGGAAGGAAGATCTCACCTCAACAAACCCTAGGCAGCATTCAAGGGCATCTACACACCTCACAATCTTAGCACCACAGCAACAACACTCAGCAACATCTCCAAGGTCATCCAAGCTCAAAGCCTCAAGCAAACTCTCAAAACTTCTCACAAACTCAAAGGAAGATCAAGAAGAGGAGAGGAAGGAGATGAAAAACGTAGAGAGGATGAAGAAGATGGAATAAGGTGAAGAAACCTCTCATCTGAAGGATAGGGAAACTTATAGGAGAAGTCATCCGCAAAGCACAAGTCAAAGAGTCAACGAATGCGGTTGCGCCAACACAGAGCCGCAAGGGCCGCTAGCCCAAGGCGCAGGGGCGCCTAGCCGCTGGGGCAGCCATCCTGGCCCGTTGGGGTGGCTGACTGGATCAAGGCAAGGCTCACTAAGGCTCAACAAGACTCCTAAGCTCCAAAGACTAAGGCTCTTACAATATCTTATATTTTTGGCTGGATTTCTGATTGATTTTATTTTGAGAGAGAGATATATATTTTATAGGAAATTATCTTTTTAAAATATTTTATCTTTGGAAGATAATTCTCCTATATAAAGGGTTGGATTTTCCACAAGTTCAACCATGCTTGGAGCATCCAGCAATTGAGGGATTTTCTGGAGGATTTGAAGGAAGAATTGAAGGAAGTATTGAAGATTGAAGTTCAAGGAATGAAGGAAGGAATCATAGTTGGAGTTGATTTTTGAAGGAGTTTTTTAAGACTTTCTTAGATTGTCTTTTTGGTTTATTGTCTTTGCTGATTTGTGACTTGAGGAACGCAGCTTGTTTGTTATTTGATTTAGTTATTGAGACCTTTTTCTTAAGGTTTTCTTGTTCGAATATTGATTCCTTTTCCATTAATTTGATTATTGTTATCATGATGATTGTTGGCTAAGTTTTTTATGCGATTCTAGGGTGATTGGCTGAAAGTTGTGGGAAAGACGATGATAGAATGATCTTAATCCCAGCAGGACCCTGAAAGCTCGAGTCTTTACCTTAACCCTAGAACACCTCGCTCAATCGTTGAACATCTCGGCCGGGTGGAATCTGACTGAACGAGGTGAGCCTTTCCTGAACCTTATCTGAAGTTAAGAGTTCAAGTTTGTCAAATCCTATCCTAATTACACCTTTCCTGGTTCAATGCAAGCCTAGGATGAGACTTACCCGGTAATTCCTTTGTTTGTTTACCTAAGATCATGAGTGTAGATAATAAAGGTTTGTCCTTTATTGGTGTTTGAGTGTGTCTTCATCCCATCTTTGTGAGTTAGCTTGAGACTTACCCGGTAATTCCTTTGTTTGAGATTATAGTTCATTTCCTTAGTACCTTGAGACTTACACGGTAATAGGAGCTTTGGTTTGGGATAGTGAGTAGTGAGACTTACCCGGTAATCTATTCCCACCTTAGAAACACCTTCCCTTTGGAAACCTCGGCTTTGTCCGCGTTATCCTTTGAGATCTTGAGTCGGAACCACAACTAGATGCTTTATTCCCTAGAATCCGCATTTCCCCTTACTTAACTTTTACATCATCTTGATTTTTTTAATTGCTTTTAGTCAATTGTAAAATTTGACAACCTGATTATGTGCGTTGTTTCACTTAAGTCCTTGTGATCGACCCTTGGAATTCTTGATTTTATTACAATTGACCCGTACACTGCGGGTTCGCATATTTGTTCAAGTATACTTCTTGGGTTATAAATTTTAAAGCTTGCACACACCGTTTGGAGTGAACAAGTTTTTGGCGCCGTTTCCGGGGACTTGGTCTAGACCAAGCCGGTTTCGGTTGTCTTTCGGGGCAATTGCCCTTGTTGCTATTAACCACTATACGTGAGTGTTTTTGCAGGATCTTTTTCTAGGTTTATGCGAAGAACCCGTGTTGGAAAGGAAATCGTTCCTTACGATTCCGAACCAGAAAAGACATACAAGCGACGATTAAGAGAAGCTAAGATGGCCAATCAAGACGATCGCGATCTTGAGGCCGAATTGAAGGAGGTATTGGAACAGCTACGCCTCAATAGAGAAGAACTACAGCATGAGAGAGAAGAGACTCGCGCCAAGGCTGAAGTGATTGAAGCAGATATGGCCGCTCTAAGGGCCCAGTTTCTGCCTCGACCGATACTAGATCCTCGACCGAGGCAAGACCCAGTTCATGTTGCCCCGGCCGAGATGCATCCACCTCGGATGCTTATCTGAGAATTTCTTTTTGCTGGAGTTCCATAAACCCTAGGAAAGAGGATGGACCCCAATCAACAAGTGAGGTGTCCAGGAGTCAACCTAGGTGATCCAACTGAGCATGATTACGAACTTCGACCGCAAGTTCTATCCATGATCCGACAATGTCAATTTGGAGGTTTAGAAAGCGAGTCTCCGCATCAGCATTTGCAAAACTATGAGATTATGATGGAGACCTTGAGACCTTCAAGACTGGAGAACAACAATTACAAGTTAAGGCCTTTCTATTTCTCTTTGAAGGACAAGGCGCTTGCTTGGTATCAATCTCTTCCACCCGGAAAGATCAACACTTGGGAAGAGATGACGACTGAGTTTCTTACAAAGTTCTTTCCTCCCTCTAAGACCGCTGAAATGAGAGGGAAGATTAATTTCATAATCTAACTCTTAAGAGTTAGTTTAGGTAGAACTTATAGATTACACTTTTTTCTTTAACTTTGAAAAAGGTCACTAAGGTCCAACCATGACTGAATAGAATAAAATATTTCCGGCACTTAAAAAATTTCAGCAACATCCAGAAAACTGCTTACAGCCTCGACTTTGAAAAATCATAATTCCTAAACCTCTTAATGAAATCTTCTCAAATTTTGATATATTATACTATGTAATCCCAACTATGACATATCCGAAATCAAAGTCCAACAGAGATCAAAACCCTATTCAAAACTATCTCACAAAATTGCATCACATGTAAATTTTCTCAACACTCAGCACACTTATATAAAAACTGCATGAGAAGCCAACTTGAGAGAATCATATCTCCTAAACTATAACTCAAAATACGCTCCAATTTCAGTATGTTCTACACTACAATATCGACAACAACATATCCAAAAATCAGGAATAAAGGAAGAGTTTAGATTACCCAAATCTAAGCTTGAAGTTGACTGTTCATCAATGTTGGAAACCTGAGAGATGTAACAGTTCCTTGTAGTCGTTCCATTGGCTGAAATATATGGACTCCTAGATAGTTTGGCATCAGCTATAAGCACATATATGACTGAAGTAAAGCAAGGAAGAAGGAGTGAGGTCTTACGCATCTACAAGGCTCACCAGATGAGGCCTGGCTGCGGCACATAGACCAGGGACGACGGAGCCCAAGCCTGCTGGTGTGCGTGCGCTCCTGAGTACAACCCATGAGGACGGCGAGATCGAACTGTAGGGAGGTGAAGGCTCGGCAGCCTTGGGCGTTGCTGTATGTGGCGCAACTAGAGGTTGGCGAGGAGGCGCCCCTGCGGATCGGCGTCGTGGATCTGGGTCTGCTGCCCTGTGGTCAGGGTTGTTTGCGAGGCTCACTCGGATTTGTTGCGAGTCTGAAGAAGAAATTTTGCATGCTGCACCAGGAGGAAATGCAAAAGGCCTCCCTTGCTGCTCGTGTGCCATCGAAGAGGGCATCCTGACGGTCGTTGTCGGCCTGCTGTGGAGGGATGAAGACGAAGGGGAAGGCAGGACACATACGAAGGCTCCGGTTATTGTGTGAGGGATGGCATCAGTGAGGCTAGGGAGCGGGTGACTCGTGAAGATCTACAAGACGTGAGGGAGAGCTGCAACAGTTGAGGGGAAGAGGTATATGTGAAGGGGAGTTAGGGCAAGAGGGCGGCTGAAGCAATGAGCAAGAAGAAACACGCTGAATTGCTCCTTATCGGGCCCGGATGGTAGGGTTTCAAAGGCCCAAAATACTCAGCTTCCTACCCCGTTTTAATAGATCTCTAACATATCCTTAACTCCACCTCGTACTTCTTACCCCGTTTCCAAGATCTTAAAGTGACAAAGAATGTGTCCGGAACGACGTATAGACACAAGGTGATCTCACATCCCCATCGTTGATCATAACTACTCAATAGATGATAACACACCATCAGCACTAGACTCTTATATCCACCACGTTTATCGGACTGGTAATATCCTTCTGACTCACAACGCACCTCAGCTTTGTTACGATATAACGTTGCACCTATACTCTATTATGAGATTATGTTTTCTCTATGCACAGTTACGGGGTTGCAAGCATACTCCCTTAGCTTCTTTTCTCATACGCCTTTTGACTCAATACGTTAGTTACTCACTTGAGCTTTCTCGTGCAGACCATGCAAAAAATATTCAAAATATCAACAACTATCTCTCTCAATCCATCAGGAAAAGACTCTAGAGTACCCCATTTGGTATTAAATCCCAAACTACTTATGTGTCGACATGCGACGAAGTCGACGTGCTTAACTTGAATCCATAATAGGGTATCGCTCTCTTTCTATAATATCTATATGCACATACTTTCCTGTCTACCTTGCTGGTGATACCATTCCTCCACTAAATTTCTAGTCACTCTGTGTAGCCTATTTGTTTGTTCCCAGCAAAATGTATTTCTTCAACTATCATCGCCTAAAACTCGACACGTCACCATATTGTACCATTGCTTCTCGCTTTGTGGGTTAGGACCCACCACGCTTCCGCTGAGCTAATCTGATTATCTTGTTGTCACTTATTAATCATAAGGATCTTTGCTGTAAGTCTAAAATGATTGACCCCAAAACTCTTTCTTCCAATTACACCATGAGTCTTATACGGATGAAGTACCAAGTACCTTCTTTACTTGCCTTAAGAAAATAAAACAACGATTGAAAAGCAACTTCTTCCACTTACTTTCGTAATTCTTCTAACTCGGATCAAAACTCCCTGACTCGACCGGAGTTTGATCTTAACAAGTCAAGAATTAGCCTTTAACACATTTCTCTTTATACCTTTAATTCATCCAAGAAGGTTGTCGTTGCCTACTTGAGGAAATCCTCCAACGCGTCGGTAAAACTACCTCGTAAATCCACATTCACAAATATCTCTTTTTAACGGTACATAACTCGTCAATACCAAATAACACTTGCACATCCTCGGTTGACGTCGGTCAATCTATAATTGACTTATCTCCATTTCCCGGACTTACTTTTCTCATACCTCTTTTGCCGTTGAATTCATGGTGAGCACTACTTACTCGAGTTCATCCATTTATACTCCTTTAGCTCGTTCTACATTACAAACTTCCAGTTCCTCCGTGAGCTAACTCCATTTCTCGAGTCCAATTGTGTCATCCATCTGACATCAATGGTCATTTCTAGGTCTTCCACTATAGCTTGTAAGCAAGTATGCATGACTCTCATGACCTTACCTTCCATCCACTTGCGGTTTATCTTATATAGAATGATATGCACACTCTGTCTTGATTGACATAGAACCTTATCAAAATCATATACTTCTTACTCCTCTAGTTCTTCTTTTACAATCCATTTGTACTGACTGTGATATGTACCCTTTTCCTAGCCGGTAGGTACTAGGTAGTAAATCACTCACACAATTCCCTTGGTCTCAAATGACATAAGAGGGTCATTCCTGGCCGTCTAGTCTTTCTTCTTAAGTTCATAATTAGAGTTACTGGCTCGAACTCACTCCATGTTACTATTAAGGGTACTAGCACTTATATCGATTTAGCTTCACATTTGTCGTCGTTGATCTCTTGAAGGGTCCTCCAGATGTCTATAAAATTCTTTCATAAGTCTATGGTTATCCTCCTTATCTATCAACTAGTTACCACTAGTTGACCCGCACGTGTTATGTCTCAATTATTACCATCTAGTCTGTTGTTGACCTTCTATAAGATCACGGACTTATTGTTCTTCTATCTCTTTTGAAGTTTGATACACTTGGTGAAAATCTATCTCCTCTAGTTTCTTTGATAATAACCCTTTAGCTCCTTCCACAGTCTACACTCCTCTTGTTCTCTTATGAGATCACTATACTCTTATATGTCCAGTCATAGCATTCATCTATCGTCAATGAGTTTATCAAGTCTTCCACAATAACTTGTAAGTGTGTCTTCACGATTCTTCTTACTTTGTTCATCATCTGTTTGCGGTTCTCTCATATGACTCTTAATGTTGGTAACTTAAAACTTTATGTGAATGAGAATTTATTGTGGACTCTCTAGTCCACCAAAATCACTTTCCCACATTCTTCCCCTTAATTGGTGTTGTTTTGATTATGCTACCTTTATGGAAATTCGTTGCCTCAGTTTTAGACTTCTAGTTTCTTTGATACTTATGTCGAAGTTTCTTTCAAAATTCTCATATCCTTGAAGGACTCCACATGCTTCCATGGCTACAAAATTTATTTCTCGTCATTAAACTCACTCTCTATCTTTGTACCCCTTTAATCTCTCACAACTGGGTCAACACCCTATCTTCTTTGTACTCGCATGCCCATGCTTGCATATGGCGGCGTCCGCCTCAATTGTAACGTCCTTTACTCCTTAAATCTTGGTTGTATTCCGTTCTATATGATTCTTGTTCCCTTATTGTTATCTCTAATCCGATCTCTTGTCATCTCTTGATGGTTCTTCTAATTCATCTCTCGGCTTCATATGACCAAGTCCCTTGTATGACTTCCTATTCTTTTTATCTGAGCTGACTCGGGAATTTCTTTCTCATCGGGTTGTACTTGTGGTGAAAATTATCTCAACATCTTTACTTCTTTGCTCACCCGTTCTTCGGATGATTTATAGGGTCACCAGGACGCCCACCAGAGTATAATACTCAATCCTAGGTCTGAATCCATTGTCTCGTGTTGAAAACTCTTCAAGTCCGCTACCGATTTATCATGAGGTGATAATCGCTTCATGATATCACAACTAAAGAATATAAAATATCCTTTAGGATACTAACATGCTACACATACACATATATATAATCATACACTAAAACATATCAATATAAGTCTATATACTAACCCACCTATCATTCCAAGTTGCAGAGATCCACGGAGAACGATAGTGGTCCAACGTACTACTAACCCACAACCCGATTATGCACGTGTGTAAAACCAAAAATCCGTTTTTAAAATCTTAGACCCTTTCGGGTTCTATTTATTTTATACATTCGGTATTTTAGAAGATTTCAAGTGCCATTGTTTCCAACCTAGAGCTCTGATACCATGTTGTAACACCCCAAATTCTCACAACTCGGGGAGATACTGGTTAGGACCTCACAATGGGTCCCGACCTTAGTTTGACAACAACTTTACTAGGATCTTACAACAAGGCACAAATGTATTTAAATTCTTTGAAAATAACAAACAATATTTGTATGAATGAACAACACATGACAACCTTATAAAATATATATATTTATATAACATGCATGCCGAAAGGAAGACTCCCCCGTCCCCATCTAATGAGTACGTGGACCAGGCTGACCATCCGTCCCGGATCTCTTTGCAACTGTCTATCGCCACAAAATCTACAACACGAATAAACCGTTAGCTAACAATCTAAATATAAGTAGAATAAAGATAGAACAAATAAAAACAAGGTAACATAAACACCCATCATGTTGGCACACAATCCGGTTATTATCTGATAGCTTAGGTGATTCACTTTATTCCATTTTAAAGTTGTGGCACGAGAAATCTTAAGATTTCTCGCCTCCGTTCCTTATCCAACTGGTGTAGGTCTAGCACACCTCCGCCGGTAGCATCACTACAAACCAAGTATGGACTAGTCCCAAAAGAGACCCCCAGCGCCCTCGGGCTAACTGAGCAGAATGCCACCGCCCGTAATTCTTAGGCCAAATATGTAGGTCGAATGATAATTAATAATAAGTAAAAGTATAAACACATCATTCAAACACACCTATCATTATTCACACTCATATCCAGAAGCTAGCTAAGTAAGCCCAAAGGACTTACTTGAATCGAAACTCAATTTCCGTTATCTCAACTCGGTCCGCAACTGTTGGAACTCAATTGCCTGTTATAAGGGCAAGTGGATCAAAATACATCTCATATTCTTAGAAGTCTATAACAAGATGTACAATCCCTTCAAGAGAAATTACTAAAATGCCCTCGTAAGGTAAAGTGACCATTTTACCCCTGGTCCCGAAACTCTCAAAGATCCTATAATATATGCTCAAACCTTTCCTTGGGACTTAATTTCATAATCTAACTCTTAAGAGTTATGTTTAGGTAGAACTTATAGATTACACATTTTTCTTAACTTTTAAATAGGTCACTAAGGTCTAACTTTAGCCTATGATATGAGCCCCGAATAAAAATATAAAAATTATAACAAAACTCTCTAAGTCTTCTATGATGTGCACTCTATCCATAGAAGCAAGAACTTCCCAAAAATACCTAATAACCACTTCTACACAAATTCATAAGTCGGTTCCAAAACCAGAAATTCAGACTTGGCCAAAAACTTAGTATTTCTTAACTGGTCAACCACTCAACTTTGGATCTTAATAAATCTACATCTAACCGTTGGATCAACCTAAACTTTTGATACATCATCCTATGCATGGCACTCTAGAACGTACTAAAAATTGAACGATGAAATATATTTTTAAGGTATTTAAACTTAAGTCCAAACATGACTGCACGGAACAAAATATTTCCAGAACTTAGAAAATTTCAGCAACATCTAGAAAACTACTTACAGCCTCGACTTTGAAAAATCATAACTCCTAAACCTCTAGATAATATCTTCTCAAATTTTGATATATTATACTATGTAATCCTAACTATGACATATCCGTAATCCAAGTCCAACAGAGATCAAAACCCTATTCAAAACTATCTCACAAAACTGCATCACATGCAGTTTTTCTCAACACTCAGCACACTTGTAAAAACTGCATGAGGAGACAACTTCAAAGAATCATATCTCCTAAAATATAACTCAAAATACGCTCGAATTTCAGTATGAACTACACTACAATACCGACAACAACATAACCAAAAATCAGAAACAAAGGAAGAGTCTAGCTTACCCAGATCTAGACTCGAAGTTGACTGTTCATCAATGTTGGAAAACTGAGAGATGTAACAGCTCCTTGCAACTATTCCTTTGACTGAAATATATGGACTCCTAGATTGTTTGGCATCAGCTATAAGCACATATATGATTGAAGTAAAGCAAGGAAGAAGGAGTGAGGTCTTACGCATCTACAAGGCTCACACGATGAGGCCTGGCTGCGCACATAGACCAGGGACGACGGAGCCCAAGCCTGCTGGTGTGCGTGAGCTCCTGAGTACAACCCATGAGGATGGTGAGATCGAATTGTAGGGCGGTGAAGGCTTAGCAGCCCTGGGCGTTGCCGTTTGTGGCGCGACTAGAGGCTAGCGAGGAGGCGCCCCTGCGGATCGGCGTCGCGGATCTGGGCCTGCTGCCTTGCGGCCAGGGCTGTTTGCGAGGCTCACTCGGATGTGTTGCGAGTCTGAAGGAGATGTTTTGCGTGCTGCACCGGAAGGAAATGCAAAATGCCTCCCTTGTTGCTTGTGTGCCATCGAAGAGGGCATCTTGACGGTCGTTGCCGGCTTGCTCTGGCGGGATGAAGACGAAGGGGAAGGCAAGAGGCATCCGAAGGCTCTGGTTATTGTGTGAAGGACAGCATCAGTGAGGCTAGGGAGGGGGTGACTCGCGAAGATCTACAAGACATGAGGGAGAGCTGCAACGGTTGAGGGGAAGAGGTATACGTGAAGGGGAGTTGGGGCAAGAGGGCGGCTGAAGCAAGGAGCAAGAAGAAACACGTTGAACTGCTCCTTATCGGGCTTAGATGGTAGGATTTTAAAGGCCCAAAATACTCAGCTTCATAATGAGCCCGGCAGGCATGCCGTTGATGGGCTCGGATGGGTCTATTTCAAAGAATAGAGAAGGTAGATTGATTCCGTATATTTCATGTCAGTAGAAACCTCGCATAAAATAAATAAAGAAAATTGAAGAACTCGGTGTCACATAAAATGACAAAAATGACGGAAAGTCCAAACCTGTCGAGTTCCAGTTTGTCTCGGAAATAATCGGAATAAAAATATTTCGGTTATTACATCTACGAGATTTGTATGGTCCGAGCCGTGCCTGTAGAGATTCGAGGAGTTGAAGAAGAGGTTGACCTCTGCTCCTATCTTCGCTCATCCAAAGGGTATTGAGGACTTTGTGGTTTACAGCGATGCATCCAAGCTAGGCTTGGGATGTATTATGATGCAAAGGGGTAAAGTGATTGCTTACGCATCTAGACAATTAAAGACGTACGAGGAGAATTACCCTACCAATGATCTGGAGTTGGTTGTTGTGGTTCACGCTTTGAAGATTTGGAGGCATTATCTGTAGGGAGCTACGTGCCAGATTTTCACAAACCATAAGAGTCTGAAGTATATATTCACTTAGCGGGAGTTGAATAACCGCCAGAGGAGATGGTTGGAGTTGATCAAGGACTTTGATCTAGAGATCTTATACCATCCGGGGAAGGCGAATGTGGTAGCTTATGCTCTCAGTAGGAAGACTCCCTGGGAGATGACGATCGCTCGGTTGACAGCTCAATCATAGTTACAGTGAGACTTAGCATGGCCGAAGATGGATATCCACTTTCCGGATTGAGCATCACATACCAGGAGGAGAGCTACACCCACTTCCCGTTCCTTAGTGAAAATGGGAGGACATCTCGATGGACTTTGTCACCGGTTTGAGACCGAGTAGAGGCTTTAATGCCATCTGGGTTATTGTAGATCGATTGACGAAGACCGCATGTTTCATTCCTATCAAGGAAACATGGTCGGTGAGTCGATTAGAAGAGGAGTTCACTAGGTAAATAGTGAGACTTCATGGAGTACCTAGGACCACAGTCTCTTAAAGTGACAGACGGTTCACTTTGAGGTTTTGGCAGCAAGTACATGCCGCCCTAGGTACGAGTCTACAATTCACGACAGCTTATCATCCTCAGACCGATGGTTAGTTTGAGAGGACCATCTAGACTCTAGAGGATATGCTAATAGCCTTTGTGTTAGAATAGGGACAGGTGTGGCCATATCACCTTCCCTTAGTGGAGTTTTCGTACAACAATAGTTGGCACGCATTGATCAGAATGGATCCTTACGAGGCCTTATACGGACAGAGATGTCGTACACAGCTATGTTGGGACGAGCCGAGTAGTGCTAGCGGAGTAGCACCTGAGCACATACAGGGTGATATGGCTCGAGTAGTGTTGATCTGAGGAAGGATGTTGGCAGCACAAAGCCGTCAGAAGTCTTATGCAGATAAGAGACGCAAACCCCTCGAGTTTAGAATTGGAGCTCATGTATGGTTGAGAATATCCCCGACACGAGGTGCTAGACGTTTCGGCGTCAAGGGGAAGTTGAGTCCCAGATATGGTGGACCTTTCGAGATTCTTGAGCGAGTTGGAGAGGCAACTTATAGACTTTCTTTACCACCAAGACTAGAGGGTGTTCACCCAGTCTTCCATGTGTATTAGTTACGGAAGTACGTACCAGACCCGAGGGACATCGTCAGTCATGAGGATTTAGTGGTCGAGCCAGTACATATGTTCGTGGAGCACATGATAATTCTTGCGATCGAAGGACATATCGATGATGAAGATTCAGTGGTCTAGACGAGGAGTAGATGAGCGGACTTGGGAAACAAAGGATAGTATCCAGCGGAACTATCCATAGTTTTATGTTGAGTTGGATGTACCTTTAGCATAGTCGTTGAGTTTTGGTTTCCTTTTGTTGAGTTTTACGTACACTTATGTGACGTTTTGAGTTATGTGTCCCGGGAGGGAATATATGAGTTGAGTTTAGTGTTTTTGCATTGTGTGGTGAGATCTTTCGGATTGTTGCAAGTTTCGGGACGAAACTTATTTTTAGGGGGATCTGATGTAACAACCGGTTTTCTGACTACCACTGCCCCCGCGGTGCCAATGGCTGCTTTAGCGACAAGATGGTGTGTGTCTCCGCCCCCGTGGTGACTGTGACCGCCCCTGTAGGGTCGAGCCGCGGTCGCGGCGGGGTCGAGCCGCGGGTGTGGTGGAGCCCATATCGTGAGATCTTCTTTCCTTTTTCGATTCTATCTTGTTTCCTTTGTTAGAAGATCCGATCTTCTATCTTCTTAACGGTTTTCCTCCGTTATTCTAACCCTAGATCTACTTTCTTTCTTCTCCCTACCATTTCCTATAAATCCCTACTTTCTCTTCCTTTTTCCGATTCTTGCATACGTTCTCCTTCAACTCGAAAGTTGCAACCTTCCGTTGTGATCTCCTGCAGAACTGTAAGTTCTTCGTTCCAGTTATCTTCAGTACGCTCATCTTATACGTTGCATGCTTCCTCTTATGTTTCCTTCTTCTTTTCCCTTAGTTCTACTCCTTTCTCTTCACAAAGATCAAGATCGAGTCTTGATTCTTGTTAGCTTTCCGTTGTTGATATGTTGATGTTCAAAGGCTCCCTTTGTTGAGTTGTGACGTGTGTAAGTGTTGAGATAAGCAAGCTTTGGGTCCTTGTTGTGTTCCTTTCTGTCGAAAGAGAAGACGCACTTTTCTGCACCGTAAACACCCCCGCATCTGCACGGAGCCGCCCCGCGGGTCTTGCCCAATGCCGCCCCCGCGGTGTTGTCCAGCTGCCCTTGCATTTGTTCTTAGAGTCCCCCGTCTTTGGTGAGTTGTTTCCTTCCTTGCTTCCCTCGTTCCTTTCCTTGGCTTGTGTTGTTGTTGTTGACCTTTGGTGATCTGTAAGACTAGGGTCTGTGACCCTAGCTTGTGTAGATCTCTTAGAGATCATGGAGACTAGAAGTTATAGACTTCTAGCAATCGTTTTGAATCTTGATTCGTTATGCCTTGTCTGAGTAGGCATTCCTTCCTTTCCTTCGGGAAACTGAGTTGTTGCTAACCCGTTTGAGTTACCTTCGAGTAAGGTAAGTCCCTTGGACTTACTGAGCTGTATTCTGTTTATTGGATTGGTTGTATTAGCTTATTGTGTTGTTGTTATTGTTATAATGGATAACCGGAATAGGATTGACCCTTTTATACCTTTAATTGGCCCAAGTGTATGATAACCGGGCGGTGACCACTTGTTTAGTTCTACAGAAGACTAGTAGGTGCTCTTGCAACCCAGGCTTGTAGGTAACGGATAGTATTGATCTATTCCAGTTGGTAGACGGAAGTGGGGGCGAGTTTTGAGGGATTCTCGTGTGACAAAAGAAGTTGAATTAGTAATTGGATAATTTAACAAAAGATAATAACCGGTTGAGTATGAGAATGCTATATATTTATGTTACCTTATGTGTGTTTGTGTCTTTATTGTCTTTCTGATATCTAGAATATTTGATAACGGTTTATACCGATCTTGTAGATGTTCCGCAGGTTAGAGATGTTGCTAAGTGATCCGGACTGTGTGGTTAGCCGGGGTTTCCGTACATTATAGGACGGGATCGGGTTTATATATCTGTTATTGCTTTCCCTTTTGTTATAAACTCGGTTGCAAGTCTTTGACGCTTTCCTTTGTTTAAACCTTTGGTTTTTATAAGAATTTTGGTTTTCATTATTTATGTCTTGTTGTAAGATTTGATATTGTTGTTGCTACTTTGAGGGTCAGGACCCATTGT
Source organism: Fagopyrum homotropicum (assembly GCA_033239125.1). Taxonomy (NCBI): domain Eukaryota; kingdom Viridiplantae; phylum Streptophyta; class Magnoliopsida; order Caryophyllales; family Polygonaceae; genus Fagopyrum; species Fagopyrum homotropicum. The sequence continues at coordinate 48,211,906 of BSWB01000002.1, forward strand.
GTGGTCCTAGCCCGTAACAAAGTCCAGAATGTTAGGTGTACGGAAATTAGGATTCGGAAGTCTCACACATGTCCCTTGATGGGGCCTTGGAGGCAAATCAGGGGCAAGAGGCGGCTGTGGATTATGTGAGCTTTCTCCAATCTCAGTGGTAAATGTCGGCTAAAATCTCGGTAGGGGCCGAGATTTTGGGGAGAGATTTCTTCTCTGAAATGATTTTCCAGTTTCTCTGTTCGTTCAGCCAACGTGGAGACTGTAGCCATTAGTTTCCTTAGTATATTTATGCGCTTGGGGATTTACTTTTATGTGACCCTCGAGGGGTACCGTGCTTCGACATCTACACAAACACGCAAAGTAGCAACAAACTTGTGAAGTTAGTGAAAACAAAAGCTCCTTACTTGTTTTCTCTCACACTCACACTCTGTTGTGAATCTCAAGCTAATTTGATATAATTGTCTTGGATGGATTAATACTTCTTTACCAACTGGTGACTAGCTTCAACTAAAACCCCTTGAGTAACTTAGAAAGTTGACTTGGCTCGGAAGAAAGGTTCTTGTGGTGGAAGATAGTCAAGGTAAACTTGTTGGAAGTCTCTTCACACAATTGACACAAAGTGGAAAGAATATTCCAAGTAGACACAACTAGTATGATAGAATGTATAGTTACTAACTATCACACCCAAAAAATGTGACTCAATGAGTTTAGAGTAGAAAGATGCAGGAAATAGGCACACAAGAGATTAAGAAGAGAGTTTTACGTACCTTGAACCTACGAAATTGAAGAAAAGAGATAACCGGGTAGGTTTAGTCTCAACCATAAAGAAATCTCGGGTAAATTAGGTGAATCTCGGGCGAGATTTCTACTTCAAGGTCAAGATGTTTTGAAAAATGTTGTCGACAATCACTCGCTATGCTCTGGGATATACCCGTCCCTTGTTTCTTTGGATGAACCCTTCTCAGTTGGATCGCAACAACTTGTGCCCAAAAGTTTTTTGATATGATATAGTTGATTGATAGAACGATTTAGAAACTTAGGGTTATGTGTTTGGGGACCTTTTGTAAAGCTGAGGAATTAAAAAAGGGGTGCAAAAATAATAATGTTGTAGGTGGGAAGGTCGAATATATAGTTGTTGGGGTAGATATTCGGTTAGGATTGTGTAGATATGATAAGATCTCACTTAGTAGATAAGATCTCAACAGTAATATCTTGTAAATCTCCTCTCTCCTAAAATATGTAGTTGAATATTATCAAATTTGAATCAAATCCAATAAATATATTATCTTTAACTAGATAGATAAAAATTTACGAAACTTGGGGAACAAGTAACGCAAAACCTCGACTTTATGTGGTTAATCTCGAGCGAGATTCTAGGTATGGTCGGGCGAGGTTTTTTTGAGGTTATGGCTAGCTTTGTGTCTTGTTATGGCATATCTCCCTTCTCCAATAGACACGAGTCAACGCACGTTAAACTCAAATAATCTCGCAAAATAATTGCAACAAGAAAAGACTCAATTTTTATGTGACTCATAGAAGACTCAAATAAATATTACTCAAACCTTAAGAGTGGTTGAGTTGGACTTCAATCGACTGAGATCTGATACCACTTTGATGCAGGGTTGATGCCGCAGTTCCCGCTCTAGATTGAAAGTCCACGAACAGTCTCAGAGAACAGATCTCGGTCTAGAATATCGGGCGAGATTCTGGTTGCGGGCCTGAGATTTGTGAAAACTAGAGCAAAAGAACGTGAGTTTAATGAAATGATAATGGATAGATAAGAAGGTGATAATGGAATGAATAATGGAAATATAGCAAGATATGAACCAAGATATTCTTGCAAAGAAAATTGATCAATTGGATCAAAACCCCTTAACAAAGAGCTTACCTTAACCCTCCCTTCTTTAACCTTACACAAGCCTTCTAAATAAGACAAGCACAAGGAGGGACCAAAGACTAGTAGCACCAATCTTTCATAAGATTAACACACACACAAGAACGAATTAGCAAGGACTCACAACGATTAAATCAAAGGCTCTCTTTTTGATTGAATGAAATGAATAAAACACAAACTTTGTAAGCAAAGCAGCGAGTTTCTCACAATATTGTGGAAATAAAATAAAATACAATCTACCTATGAATCTCGTCCTCTAAAGCTATTTATAGGAGAGATTCCTCTAAAAGATAAATACTAAAATTAATCCTATAAGATATGATCAAAATCAAAAGATACCATCAGAAAGTTTTGAGAGATTTAAAGGTATTAAAACTAACTAAAAGATAATTCTATCTAATAAGGTCTCGACAGATATTATTGATCTCGACAGACACGAAATCTCGGGCGAGATTTTGGTCTCAAGGCCGAGATTTCTTCACTGGTTCTCTTCAATTTCGTTTTAGCCACTTTCCTTTCTTCCTTGGTCATCTTTACTCTTAAAAGGTCCTTCCACAATAAAGAAGATTTGGTTATGAATGATGTCTCTTTAGGTGTATGTTGTCAATAAGCTAGCAACATCTTCATGAATGGTCTTTGAAGATGTCAACTCTTTTTGCTTCAATGCATTTGTTCTTGCTCTAGTGATAGGTCCTTTAGGAGGTGTTGGGGATGGTCCCACATCACACATCTATGTAACGATTAGACATCTTTATGTCCCTATAACACATGAAACATGTGTGTATCAATTAATGTATACTATTTATATATAATCATTTTTATCCAGATTAATGACTCGGAGTCTGAACTTTAATAATTTTATAATTTCAGTTCACGTAATGGGGTTTCATTCATCAAACATGTTTCCATGAGCCCATTTGTTAACTACATAATTTATTGGATACTTTATTTAATATTTAATAAATAAATAAATAGTAATATGAATAAATCATATATAAATCAAAACATAATATCACAAAACCGACTAACAAGTTTATCATGAAAACAAAACAAAAAAAAATCTCAAAAGAACTCTAGAATATGTTTGAGCCCTTTGACTCTAGTATTACTATCATGCTTGGGCATACTCATATGTTTCGTCAATGGGTCTAAATGTTATCATTTGTGTTCACTTTGCACATCTGAACGTCACCTTTATTAACGTAGTATCTGATAATGTTGTATTTCCGAAGAACATGCATGGATTTGGAGCTAGAGCTAGGTTCCTTGGCTTGAGCAATTGCTCCATTGTTGTCACAATAGACGTCAATTGCTCTAGAAGTTCTAGGAACGACACCAAGCTCGGCTATGAACTACCTAATCCAGATAGCTTCCTTAGTTGCTTCTCCGACAACTATATATTTTTCCTCCGTTGTAGAATATGCTACGATACCTTGCTTCTAGCCCTTCCACACGACTACTCCTCCATTTAGAATGAAGACATATTCAGGATGTGACTCAAAATCATCTCTTTTTGTCAAGAAACTAGCATCAATATAGCATTTGATGACTAAGTCGTCATCACCTCCATAAACCAATAAATTAGTCTTAGTTCTTCTTAAGTACTTAAGGATGCTCTTTGTCGCGGACCAATGTGCCTCACCAGGTTTAGACTTGTATTTGCTACACATTCTTAAAGCATTTGCAATATTTGGACGGGTACAAGTCATATCATACATGATAGATCCAATTGCCAAAGCATATGGAATCATCATCATCCTCTCAATCTCACTGGGTGTCTTAGGACACTAGGTCTTGTTGAGATGTGAGCCACGTTGCATTGGTAGATACCCATTTATTTGAGTTTATCATGTTGAATCTACCAATGACATTATTTATATAAGTTAATTGACTAAGACCAATCAACTTCTTAGATCTTAATGCTTAATATGTACTCGACTTTTTTAGGTCTTTCATTGAGAAATACTTATTAAGTCATTCCTTAATTGTTTCCAACATTGGTATGTCATTCCCAATAAGTAGCATGTCATCCACATATAGGACCAGATAGACTTCTTCGCTCTCACAAAATTTCTTGTAAACACAAGGCTCTCCATCACATCTGATGAAGTCAAACTATTTGTTCACTTCATCAAAATGAAGGTTCCAACTCCTAGATGCTTGCTTAAGTCCATAAATGGATTTCCTAAGCTTGCATACCTTCCTAGGATTTTCTGGATCTTCATAACCTTCAAGTTATATCATATATATATACACCCTCTTTTAAATATCCATTTAGAAAAGCGGTATTGACATCCATTTGTCAAACATCATAGTCATAATATGAGACTATTGCTACAATAATCCTAATGGACCTGATCATTACAACTGCAAAAAATGTTTCTTCATAGTCAATACCATGAATTTGTCTATATCCTTTAGCAACGAGTCTTGCTTTATAGGTTGAAACATTTTCATCCTTGTTTTGTATCTCGAAGACCCATTTACAACCAATGAGTTTTACCCCATCAAGAAAATCTATCAAGTCTCATACTTGATTTCAAACATGGATTCCATTTCAAATTTTATGGTTGTTAACCATTTTTCGGAGTTGGTATCTGCCATAGCTTGTTTGTAGGTTTCAGGCTCGATGTTCTCTAAAAATAGAACGTGGATCTTATCATTCAACACATAGTCATTGAAATGAGCATGTTGTTGTCTAATCCTACTAGATCTCCATTGTGGTCCAACAATAGGAAAGATTTGTGTTGTGAAATTTTCCACATTTTCATGAGGTCGCACTGGGTTGTCATCTACTCGAGGAATGTCTTGATTTTGAGGCTCTACCTTGGGGCAAGAACATCAATATAGTCAAGTTCCCTAGTGACATAATGTATGTCCTCTTCTTGTTGAATTTGTTGCTCAACTTGAATCTCATTAAGTTGAACATTTCTCCTAGTTGTAATCTTGAAAAAAGAGTCTTTTTCATATAAGACATTATCCCGAGCAACAAACACCTTATTCTCAGTGGAATTATAGAAATAGTATTCCCTTGTTTATTTGGGATAACCTACAAAATAGCACTTGTTTTTTATTCGGGTGCTAACTTATCTAAAAAAACGCTTTACATAAGTTTCACAACTCATATTCTTGGGATATACAAGATTGAAACTTTTCCACACTATAACTCATGTGTTGTCTTATCAACTGAGAGGGACGGAGTTTTGTTTAGTGTGAATGCGGCAATAGTGAGAGTGTATCCCGAAAAGGACTTAGGAAGATTATCAAAACTCATCATTGAGCAAGTTGTGTCTAATACAGTCTTGTTTCTCCTTTCAGATACACCATAAACCACTAATTTGATTACACCAACCTCCAATGCAACGTCCACAAAACAACGACGAAAAAACATTAAATGACACAAACCAAGCTTGAGTTTTGTCAAAATTAAGTTTGATGTTTTAGATACTCGAATGATCAATGTATCTTTGGTCTCATCTAGACATGATCATTTTTGACATCTCCATTTTATTTTCAAGGTGTAGAGACGTTAGAGTCCAACATGTTTTTAGGAAATCAACATCGTCGTAAATAGACTCGCATCTCTTGGCCATAACTCGAATTTAAATGACGGGTATTTTTCGCACGACGTTGAAGACTTCATCCAAGATGTTCTTGGATGCAATTTCTACGTGTCATTGTTACATTTTAGTATATCCGTATAAAAAATTAAACTAGTTTGATTTTGCTCTTAAAAATAGTAGAAGATCAAGGAGGGCTATTCTTATAGACGAAAATGCCCCCGATGCTGTATAACAGCCGAGTCATTTTCCTTAGCCGCGGAGGGAATCAGAAGAGAGAGAAAGCCCAAAATTCTCATAAAATCCCATAAATCTCTCTTCCGCTTCAACCCCTCTAGAGTGGATTTGTATGTTCTCACTCACCCATTTCCTCTCCTTCTCCATATTCACACTCTCCAGGTTTCTCCCTCCCTCCCTCTCTTCTGCCCCAATTTCAAGGTTTTCGTTCTATTCACGGATGCTACAGTACTTCGTATTTGTATCAGTTTCTTCTTCTTCAGTTCGGATCATGCGTATTTCCATTAATTTGACATTTTTGTGATCCCTTGCCTGCGAAGAAACTGTACAAGAAATAGTCAATTCTAAAGGAATTTGACGTCTTCTTTGTTAATTCACTGTTCCAAGTCGTTGCAACGGTGACGACTGGAATTCTACTATCTTGTCTGAATTGAATTCAATTAGTTTTTCTCCTACATCTAGATTCCAGTGCAACCGGTGGTGATCAATAAATTATATGTATTTGTGGCTTTTAGGGGAGGTGACGGTGTTTTTCACTGCATTTGTTTCTATCCAGGTTAAATAGGTTTGGCAGATGGGTTTCAAATCGGTATATCGGACTCTACAGGAGCTATTTCCTCAGGTACTTGTGAATTCAGATTATGCAAAGTTCTAATATTATTAGAGCAAAAAGAATTTGACCTCTTTTGTGTAATTTTAGCCTTTTTGTTTTTAACGTTACTCATAGGAAGCTTCCTTTTGTGGACTGACATACACTAGTTTCCAAATTTCACATTGACGTAACCAGGATAACATCCAAAATTCTAACCAAACAATTCCATAGCATCCTTAAGCACACCATATTGCACTAATTGAAGGAAACAAGGATAAGTACTCTTTAGTTCCTAAGTTCCCATAAGTTAAGGAGATAACCTCAACAACAGGCTAGGACCGTGGAGCATTGTTGTTTGTGGTATATTACATTTCCATTAACTTATTTTTAAGTTTTTCCCACATCAATAATAATATATGGCTGCTCCGAGAATAACAACAAAGTGTTAGGACTGTGGAGTATTGTTACACTTGTATCGAGTATAGTATCCTTCCTGCTTATAGCACTATGGCTGCTCCGAATGATATATGCTTCATTTATTTGTCACTTATGCTACCATTATGAAATCATTGTGGGTCAAGATTTTCTTGGTCTTGATTGTGCTCCTCTAACAATGATTTGTTTAGCATTGACCATTGCCGAAATCTGGGCTTAAATGAAATTGTGTCCTTTTCCCTCTTGCAACTATATAAAGATATTTAGAATTGGAGATGCGGTTACTACTCTTTATTCAGATTTCTGTATGAAAAAGTTCCCATGAGTCTCCGTATCAAGCCCTTTCAAATTTGTAATACAATTATAACCTTTGAATGCTACATGGGTTTGACTCAGTATCATGTGCATGCTGAACATCCCATTTCTGATTTTACATATTTTAATGGGGTATTTGCTAAGAGCATTCTCTTTCCTATGATTCTTTGGGAAGGTTGATGCTCGTCTATTGAAGGCTGCTGCTATTGAGCATTCAAAGGACCCTGATGCAGCCGTGGAATTCATTCTTACTGATGTTATCCCTAACACAACAAGAAAGTTCGATGCTTGTAGTTTTGTCAATGGGAGTCTTGGTTCATCAGGTAAATTTTAAGATTATGTATTTTTCATAATCTTTATATTAACTGATGTGTGTCATAGTGTTGAGTTTCTTATAAAATTTGATGTAGTTTTCTCTTCTATGAACGGTCAACTTCTTTTCAATCTATTATCTATATTAGGAATTTATAATTTATTGGATTTTGGCTTTCTGTTTCAATAATGTTGTGTGAAATGCAATATTTTTTTGGATGTGTAGTTCAATGTGAGAGACAATGCTCCTCAACTTGTTCTAGTTCTTCTAAACATGAATCTACTGCTGCTAGCAAAGCTGCTAATGGATCAGAAGAAATGAAGGTACTCCATCATTTGGAATCGCCGTTTTTAAATATGAGAACCCAATACCCATTGGTTTCAACCTTGTCTGATGAAAAGGACTTAAATAATCAGTTGAGGTGTTACCCTGGGAGCAAAGAACTTACAACAGCAAAGACACGGGAAGAAACTAATAACGGAACTGCTCGGCATGTATCTGCCCAAGATATTTCAGTTTTTTCTTTAATTGGAGACCTTGATTTGGGTGATTGTAATCAGCTAGCTGAAAATAATAGTTTTGGGGGTACTTCCACAGTGCAGAAATCCCTTGACTCAAATCTTCCAGCTGCAGCACTTTCCGCATCATCAACCTCTGCTGTACACCAAAATAACGTTTCAGAAGTCGGCTTGAACAACACATCAAGTGATATTTTTTCCCCTGACTGTGATCCTCGTGATAATTCAAATGTGACTGTTTATACTGAAAATCAAAACAAGCAGCCTAATTTTGATTGTGAATCATCGTATGGGTCAAATTATGTTGAGCTGGCATTGCTATCAGCTAAAGATCACACACTGGAATCTTTGAATTGCTCTATTCAGTCACATGTTGGAAGTCTCATGTCTGACTCGAAGCTTGAAACTTCAGAAGTTATTGGTGACTCCATCTGTAGAGAAGATATCCATGTCCTTGATAAGGCTAGTACTGAAGAATCTGCTAGTCCACACAATACTCTTGCCCTGTCTGTGCAAGTTTGTGACACTGATCTCCTTGAAAATGTTATTGAGGACTCTAAAAGTCACAAGGTATGGTGTGATAAGGATTGTTTACATTGAACTTGGTTAACTATATGCATTTGAACTGCAGTTTCTTATATGCTTCTGTACTTTATACATGCTGTGCTCCATGACAACTTATTGAAGTTCTTTTTTCTGTTAATGTCCTAGTTTGCTTTTGCATATCAATATATTCATTCTTAATACGCTGTTATGATGCAGACTAAGTTACTTTCTGATATGGAATCAGTCCTCAAGCTGATGAAGGAAGTTGAGTTTCAAGAAAATGCTGCAGAGCAAGCTAAGAAAGAAGCTGTTAACGGAGATCTGGAAATTTGTTTCAAGGTGGAAGAACTGGAAAGTATGCTTAAACGTGCAAGAGAAGCAAATGACATGGTATTTCTTTCTTGGGTAGCCTCATCCTATGGTTGGGTCATATTGCAACTTGAAATTAAATCATTTTGTTTCAGAGTTCATTCAGTATAATGTTAAGTTTTGTTTGGGAGATGAAATGTTAAGTTTGGGTTCTCATATATTAAATATTGTAGCATTCTGGAGAAGTATATGGGGAGAGGAGTATTCTTGCAACTGAGATGAAGGAGCTTCAGTCTCGCCTTTTTGCCTTGTCAGCTTTGAAGGAGGAATCTCTATCAATTCTTGATGCGGTATGTTTACAATATTCTTGATATAGCTTCTAGTTTCTCTGTACTAAACTAACCAACAGCTGTCTTTCCATTGGGTAGCACACTATGAGCATAATTTTAAGTCTAACTTACTTAATTTTCTGCAGGAATGAGGCATATTGTTTGCTACTTCATTACACATGCTTCTCAATTTGTTATAATTTTCAGCACCAAGTTTTGGGGGAAAGTTAGAAGTGGTAGCCACTCACCAGGATCATTGAAACAATACACATGGAAAAAAACCATAAGCCTATGTATAGGCCATGAACTTAACTGTATAGTTCTGAAAAAGAGAAATCTGTATCGCCCCTTGCCCTGGACCAGGAAAAAAAAACATCCAAGAGATATATGTTCTACGACACATTTTGTTTGTCCAACACACCAAAACAAGTTCATACAAAAGTATCCTTTTCGAATCTGAAAGTTCATTTTGTATCTCAAATGGTATACAGATGCGGCAACCACTTGAAGCACGGTTAGCTGCCTCTTTAACGGAAAGAGTTGAAGCTGAGCAAGAAATACATGTAAGGGAAGAATCTGCTCGGATTGCTCTTGCTCAGCAAGAGCTCAATATGGAGAAAGTAGTGCAAGAGTCCAAGATATTGCAGCGGGAAGCTGAAGAGAATGCAAGGGTACCTCATTTGGCCCTTTTTTTTTATTTTTTTATGTTCTGCACAGAAGAGCTTTCTTTTCATTATCTAATTAGGAATCTTTATCTTGTTCAGCTGCGAGAATTCCTCATGGATCGTGGTCATGTTGTTGATATGTTGCAGTAAGTTCTTTCTACGTGACTCTCCTCTATTGCTTGGTTATCTACATTCTTCTGAAGGTAGAGGGTAGAAGACGAGTCTTACCAGTTAGAATTAAGAATGACACAGCTCAATTCCTAATAGAAGATATTTGGTATATTGTTGGAATAGAACGTGTAATCTCCAACGACTTTTACTAATTGCACAATCTAATGACTAATGCAGGGGAGAAATATCTGTCATTTGCAAGGATGTCAAATTACTCAAAGAGAAGTTCGACAACCGCATCCCTCTAAGCCAATCAATATCCTCAGAGCAGACGAGCTGTATCCTTGCACATTCGGGATCTGCTTGGAAGAGCACAGGACATTCTGAGCAACTTTTGAAGCATGAGAAGCCATCTACGTTATATGTCGAGCCCCTCCTGACAACTTCCGGCAAGAAAACAACCGCACTTATTGAGGAGCTTTCAGACGATGGGTGGGAACTGTTCGAGGATGCTGCCCAAAACTAAATGTTGCTTCAAATCGATCTCGCTGTAATATTTCTTCTAAACACTCGTTCTGTCCTTTTTTTTGGCTGATGTGCATATCGCATAATTTCCTCGTATAAACTTCTTGAATGCTGGCGGAACAGTTTCAGTTCGGATGCTATACTACGTTCGTCTGTTTGCACAATATTTGCATGTTTGAATTGCAATATATCATGTTTAATAAATCAAAATTAGTCTAGTTTTGAAACTATGACCACAACGAATTATGAACCATCAAACAGAACTGGTAAGAACTACGGGCTCATACCACCCTACCCCCAAAACTTTTTTAAATGAATATCATCCCCCTAACCCCAAAACTTGGTTTAAATGAATATCGCCTTTTGGAATTGCACAGGAAAGAAAATTTTTTGGACTGAAATTGATATGACATGCAAAATGAACATATACACATGATCATGCTAGCGAAACTAAAAACTAGAACGGAAGTACGTTGGAAAGTACTCAAATTTGACAATATATGTTTTGTCTCGGCCGATGGCCTCTCTGGGGGACTGTGCCTCCTATGGAAATATTATCAACTAGTAAATAAAAAAATTGAAGTAATTAGCATAGAAAAGAGGTCCATAACAAAAAAGGTGGTTTGATAATACATTGTGAAAAACCATTAAAAGACAAGAAATATTGGCAATAATAAGGGCAAATTTCTCATGTTGGCTTTCAAGTTTGCTTGTCCGGGTTGATTATCGTTTGATTATACTCTCGTTTCAGTATGTGCTATTCATGGATGTGGAGCTTCCATTGTTTTTTTTAAGAGTACATGTTCATCTTTTCAAGTTGCCTTTTTCCTCATAAGCTTCTATTTGAGATCACATTGTCTTTAAGAGATTTTGGTAGTTTATGATTAAATATGCATTGGTCCCTTGTTATACATACGTTCCACCAAAACAATTCAAGATTGGCCACACTTTTGTTCTTAAATTTGTCATGTAAGATTAACAAAAATGTCTTTTAGTATGTTTTTCTATGTCTAGATCCTTCAAAAAAATCTTGGATAGCGGAGATTATAATATTTTTGATAATAAAAGAACATTTGAAGTAAATGCATACGAATGTTGTCATTAAACACATGACATAAGTATAGTATTATTTGTAGTCTTTTGAGATTCGCTTTTGTTAGAAACCCGTTTAAAGACTTTCCCTGCAAAACCTTTTATATTAGGCACGATATCGAAGAGTCAAATCTACACAAACACACATTTGTGTAATTCCTTTTTCTTTTTTTAAAAAATAAGTTTTGTAATAGTTTTAGCAGCAAATCATCCTTTTTGCAGTAGGCGGCTAATTTAATCTATCTTGGATGTTGGTTTTTGGGAGGGTAGTAGGGTTCTTAGATTGTGGTTCAGTTTGTTATTGCTACTCATAGACGAGCTTATTGTTTTTTATTCAGTTATCACTCGGTTATTCGAGTTGCTTTAAGGATACTCGGATAACCATATGTCCTAAAATTTAATTGTTTTGTCTTCACCTATATTTCATCCACAACCCTACTCGAACTCAACTCATATTGTCACGAGCCTTTTCACAAAATACATTCTTTTTCTATTTCCTCACTTATTGTTGGGTTGTAATATGAAACAAGCTACTCGGGCTCGACTCACGTTCGGCTTGTCAAAAGCTCGGCTCAAACTTCGTGTATTTTTTAAACGAGCCGAGCTTGAGCATGTCAATGCTCTTGGTTCGGGTAAAGTACGGATCGTTCGGCTAAAAATAAAACTAAAGTTTTATTTTAGCCGATCCCGTCAAAAGCTCGGCTCAACCTCATTCACTTTCTAAACGAGCCGAATATGAACACATTTTAAAGCTCGTATAAAATTTTGGCTCGGCTCGGACTTGGTTTGTTCATAAACGAGCCGAGCTTGAGCATATCAATGCTCGGCTCCTATTACACCCCTACTTGTTGTTCCTCAATTAGCCCTTACCAGTAGGGGTGAGCATTCCGGATATCTGATCCGATCCGAAAAATTTTAATAATTCCGATCCGAATCCGATCCGGATATCCGACAGTTTTATCCGGACGGATATCCGATCCGGACATTTATTCTTAGAATAGTCGGATATATCCGATCCAACTTTTTCCTCTAAAACCCGATCCGATGATCCAAAATATATGCCGGATCGGATCGGACTCGGATCACCAATTGTCGGATATTTTCGGATTCAGAATTTTCCGAATCGGATCTTCGGATTAACAGATCGGATTAATCAGATCGGATATTTTAGCTCACCCTACTTAGGGGTATGGTTCAAACATGATTTCTCAGATCAATTTCATTTGCAGAGTCGTATACAAATTCCAGAACCAATAAACAAATAATTTAGACTAGATACAAAAATAACAACCTTCTTCTATACAACATTATTTGTAGTTTTTGTGTGAAGTAATATGTCCGGAGATGGATCTTCATCATGCGTTATCTCCCAGCAACTTGCTGATGTCGGACTGCAAGAAAGGTACATAGATGAGGCAAACTTGATGAAGGAAAGCCTCTCATTTGCTTCACTGTTATGGAAGTTGTGTTTCTCCCAAAATGCATCATGAAAGCGAAAGTGAGGAGAAGGAAATGCATAGGTGATAGATTAGTCAGTCACCTGAATAGACAGAGGGGAAGTTGTGGGTCCATATCGACGGACAACGCGTCCATCCTTGTCAACGAGAAACTTTGTGAAGTTCCACTTGATGCTATTCCCACACACGCCTCCGCCCTTGCTTGCCTTTAGGAACTTGTAAATAGGTGCTGCTTTAGCCCCGTTGACACGCACCTGGACCAAAGCTTTTATACATCAGCTCACTGACAAATATTCAGCAAAGATATGACAGATAACACCTGAAGATGATGAAATTCTTGGTCTCAAAATGAACTCTGGTTTACAAAAACTCAAGACGACACTAAGCCCCCGTTTGATTATAACTCCGAAAAACGGAATGGAAATGAATCTACTCCATGTGTCCCTGTTCCTAAACTTTTTTGGAATCATTTATTGTGGTTTGATACAAATTGCAATTGTTTCCCCATTTTGTTTCCTTATAGAGTATTAAAGCTAATCAAATTCTACTCCAATTATTTCAAACCGCAGTGAATGATTTCCAAAAAATTTCATGAACAAGGTATAGGTATGGACTAGATTCGTTTTCATTCCGTTTTTGTTTTCGGAGTTAAAACCAAATGGATCCTAAATATCTTCAAATCATGAGCTAGGGTTGAAGAAAACAATATTGGATTTGCATTCACCTTTTGGAAAATTGGATACTCAGCCTGGTATCTTGTGCAGGCAAACTGTTCAGCCTCTTCACTTGTCCCTGGTTCTTGCTTCAGGAATTGATTGCAGGGAAATGCCAATATTTCAAAACCTGAAAACATAATGCATGCTCATGGCAAATAGGTATGCATCTGATCCGAACACATAACATAAGTTCAACTGGATTCCATCCTAAACCAAAATTAGTATGCATCTGTTTCGACAGTCGCTTCCAAAGGATCACAGCTAACATAGTCTCCCTTAAATTCTCGAACACACTGATAATTGACAATGGGAAAAGCATATTCCTAAGTACCAAAGCATAATTCTGCTTTCATTTCTCTTTGGTTCATTGGAATATGTCCTTGCGTGTTCTACATAAAGAGCTCCGGGTTGACCTTATTCAAGTCTCAAGTCTCATTTCATGATAGAGGCTAATCTCTGTTGAGTTACTTCACAGAACCTTTTCCATATCTTAAATCAATCACAAAAAGGAGATCGACCGGATGAGTGAATAATACCTTTGTCCTTATTTGTCTGATGAAGTTGAGTCAACTGGGTGTAATTGGAATTAGTGAGCCCACTGCTCAAAAGAGGAGAAAATTGCAACAAGTTTAGTTCAGCAGCTCCAACAATGACAACAGATAGAGACGTTCAAACTTAGGAAGAAAATGAAAGAAGTAACCATTTGGAAGCAACATTGACAATAAGAAGAACCTTGCCCTTGTACATGCCGAGGTCTACATCCTTATTCCTGCAATCCTATTCTCAAACAAGAAAAACCCCAAACAAATTCTAAAAATTGACGAACAACAAATTCTAATTGGGAGGAAATTTGAAGGGGGTACCTTGACAGTAAATTCGTGGACTGATTTCTGAGGGAGAGATCCTGAAGCACCCATTTGGGGATTGGAGATAGTAGATAGTGAGTTAGACTGATTGAAGCAAGGGAAAGGTATTTGAACAGGTAGACATTTGTAGCAGATGAGTTGTGGATGAAAGGTACGGGTGAGCATTTAATAGCTGTCATCTTGGACTACCCAACTTCCAAACAGACTCCAATATTAATTTGAGGCAATCCAGTACGCCACGCGTAAACTTTCCGCTACATATAATTGGGCTAAAGTCGGCCTATTTATTATTTTGGGATTTTATGGCCCATTACCTTTGAGAAAGACAATGTAGTCTATTAGTATTAGTCTTACTAGTTTAACCCGAAATAATAGGTGGACGAATTCGAAAATGACCCGGATCCGATTACATTCGAATACAGTTGTCGGATAACGATCTGGTAGCTCGAAATAATCCGATACGAAATGACCTGATAGCATGAAATAACCTGATTGACACCGCTATCCAAATCAATTAAAACCCGAAGTAACCGGCTCAAAATGACTTGAGGACCGGATAAACCGATTGGTCCGACAACTGACGCTACCCGAGAACCTGTGTTTGACCTGAGAAATCAATATCCGGTCCAAACCGACCTCACTCAAAACAGACCTCTTAATAATCACGCCTGTTTTTTACCCGATCCGGATTTAACTCGAGATTGTAGTGAGTAGTGACCCAACCCGAACTCGGCAGCCCGTTTGACACCTCTAGTGAAGCATATGTTTTGCACATTTTAGGCAAAGTGCACATACAACACTGATCATAGGCAATGACATGCTCCAGGAAACACAAGTGGTGTTCGCATCACATTACCATGCTTTGTTTGAGTCTAGATCTTTTGAGAGTTATGAACAGCGTTTGGGTGAGATGAAGATGTATTGACAACGATATGCAAGGTTGATGGAATACTTGGAGGATATGTGGCTAATTCCATTCAAGGAGGCAATTGTCCGAGAATGGTGCAACTTGTACCACCATTTTTGCACGAGGGCAATGCGTAAGAACTACTATACTTTTCTCAATATGTCATTTTTTTTTGTGACCCTTATTTGTGAGTCTACACACAAGTTGCTGAAATCTATATTGGGTTCAAACAAATAAGGATTTTAGTTGGTGTTTGCATATTAAGAAGATTCAAGCATCATTCGAGACTTCATGTGAGAGGATGTAGTTGGCCGTCCAAACCCCAATTTTTAGTTTTCTTTGGAACAACAACAATGAGTGTTTCACGCTATTATTGGAGATTTATAACACGGTGAAAAAACTTAAGGTTCAAACGACATGTCAGGATTCATAGGGGAGAGAAGCTCATGGATTGTCTTTGTGCCAACGGGGGATCGAGTTTAGATCGTAGTTGACGAGATTGACCACATAAAGAAGTGGAGATGAAGGTTAAGTTGAGGAGGATGGGGGAGATGAAGAGAAACCTAACTCCGTGTAGTAAACCACGTGAAAACAAACTAAGCTTGGGTCATGGACACACAAAGGTGTTTCATTTTTGTGCAAGTTCGATCCATTTTTTCCATGTCGTTGTATCTTATACAATATAATGTGATCTTATACATTATTTGGTTTCTTGTAGATGAGATCCATAAATTCATGGCACCGTATATAATTTCAGCTATGGATGTCCTAGGGGATGGTCATTGTGGATATAGAAACTAACTCCGTGTAGTAAACCACGTGAAAACAAACTAAGTTTTGGTCATGGACGCACAGAAGTGTTTCATTTTTGTGCAAGTTCGATCCATTTTTTATGTCATTGTATCTTATACAATATATTGTGATCTTATACGTTATTTGATTTCTTGTAGATGAGATCCATAAATTCATGGCACCGTATATAATTTCAGCTATGAATGTCCTTGGAATGGTCATTGTGGATATAGATCCCTCATTGTAGTATCAAGCTATTCAGAAGATGATTATTTGATCATATGAAAATAGTTGACTTATGAGTTGTACTCAAAGAAGACCTTGTATGCAAATGTGAGTAAGTCGATTTCAACTTTATTTTATCATGTTTAGGTTCATGTTAACTTATTTGTTACTCCGTACATGCATTTATTTCAAGTCAATTAAGACAGTCATTAATTACATATGTTGGACACATAGTGGACCGTGTCCACCACAACAATGGAAGGAGATCCCCATCGTTGGTCCGCAACGGCAACATATTATCAATGCCCTCGTCAAGGAGGTTATTGAGAGTGTCGTTCCCAAGGCTGGGAACGGGACCGCTGCTATATCTGGAGCACAAAGAGCGCAATCGACCGAGTCCGGTCGAGTATTCATCGGAGCTTCTTCATACCGCGACTACGTGTAGAGAGTCGAGGAGGCTATCAGGATTGGAGGACCTACACCAGCACCTCCAATACCCGCGAGATCATCTGAGGTTTCGCAGAGAGTTACACAGGTTGTTACTATACCAACTAGAGTTGCAGAGATTGCTAGAGTCCAGACAAGACGAGAGAGCTGGGACCTGACTGTTGGTTGAAGGCTTTCAACTAGCTGAAGGTTCCTTCTTTCGTAGGAAAGACTGGATTGGAGGTTGAGTTGTGGCTAGGACAGTTGGATTCTGCTATGGAGGCGACCGGTTTCCTAGAGAGATATCGAGTCGACATAGCACAAACATTGCTGGAAGATTAGGCTCATTATTGGTGGAGGACTGCCCGCAGCAAGGTCATGAGTTACGAGTAGATGAAGACGGTGATCAGGGATTGCTATTGCCCTACAGCTATGAGGAGAGATCGACTTCAGGATTTCCTTGAGGCTGGATTTGAGGACCTTTCTATTGCTAAGATTATCAGCAAGTTTCAGGAGGAGCTATCTTTGTTGGGTCTGTCTATACCACCCGAGGAGCAACATGTTTATCTTTCTCTCGGAGGTTGAGAGAGTCTACACACTCTTATCATGTTGGTTTCCGTTGTGACTCCTTGACGAATTACCAAGATAGAGCATCTGCTTATGAGAGAGACCGACCGGGTCAAAGGAGAGCTTCTCGGACAAGGGGTCTTGAGAAGAGGCAGAGGACTGGACCAACCAGTGCTAGAGCTGGAGCATCTGGATTTGGGCATAGTCAAACGCCGGAACGTTTTGGTTTCCAGCAGTCTGTGTAAAGTTCCGATAGAGGACGACAATGCTTTAACTACGGAGGTGTCGGTCATATTAGAGCTGATTGTAAGAAGACTGCAGTAACTTGCTTTTCTTGTGGAAAGCCGGGACACCGAGCTGCATTTTGCCGTTAGGGTAAGGCGCTATCGTAGTAGGGTTCTTCACCTGCCAACGTTGCAAGAGGTGGATAAAGAACTCTGTACCAGCAGCAGCAACAACAGAGAGCTCCTGGCTTTACCACTCCTTAGGGTGCCGCTCAAGGACAAGGGAGAGGTAGGGGATGAGTTGGTGGTTCTGCAAACACCAGAGATGCATCAACAGATTTTATTAGTTGAGGAGTGTTGTAGAGCCGACAACGCCAACGACCACAAGTACCATTCATATTAATGGTTCCTATCAAAGTTCTTTTTAATACCGGTGCTACACATTCTTTTATATCTGGTGCATGTGTAGATAAATTGACCTTAGTTACCGCAGTGGAGACCCTTCTTTATAGGAATACCCGATGGGGGTAAGATTATAGGTACACGAGAGGTTCGCGATTGCCCTTTTAGATTGGAAGATCGCGATAGGCCAGCTGACTTCGTCATGTACTTAGTACATGAAGAAGTTATTCTGGGCATGTATTGGATGGATCGACACCATGCTGTTTTGGACATCGACAGGAGGATAGTGACGACAACTACAGAGTCTGGCCATGTGGAGATTTTCCAAAGATGGGATATCGGGAAGACCGGTACAATCATCAGTGCAGTACGAGCTGTGAGACTTATCGGTCATGATTGCGAGGCTTTCTGGTTCTATGCCATGAAGGGTAGTACAAGTCCAACGTTTGTGGAAATTCCGGTGCATGCGAGTTTACCGATGTTTTTGGAGAGCCATCAGGTTTACCTCCACAAAGGAGTGTAGATTTTGGCATTGATCTAGAGCCCGGGACGATAACTATCTCGAAGTCTCCTTACCGTATAGCGCCTATTGAGATGCTTGAGCTGAAGAAGCAACTCGAGGAGTTAGATGAGAAGGGATTCATCCACCCTAGTGTATCTCCTTGGGACACACCAGTAGTTTTCGTCAGGAAGAAAGACGGGTCAATGAGGTTATGTATTGACTACCGAGAGCTTAACAAGGTGATAATCAAGAATAAGTACCCATTGCCCCGTATCGACGATCTTTTGGACCAGCTATATGGAGCTTTAGTATTTTCACGGATCGATCTGTGATCCGGATATCACCAGCTGAGGGTGAGAGACCAGGACATAGCCAAGACGGCATTTCGGGCCACATATGATCACTACGAGTTTGTAGTGATGTCTTTCGGCTTACGAATGCGCCCACAGTGTTCATGGAGTCAAGGAACAACATCTTCATAGACTTTATAGACCAGTTCGTGGTTGTCTTCATCGATGATATTCTGGTATACTCTCGTAGCAGAGAGGAGCTTGCAGGACACTTAAGGATCGTACTCCAAGTTCTGCAAGATAGAGAGCTTTACGACAAGCTCTCTAAGTACGAGTTTTGGATGTCCGAGGTGGAAGTCCTTGGTCATATTGTTTCCGCCAAAGGAATCAAGGTAGATCCGGAGAAGATCAAGTCTGTAGCATCTTGGCCGCCTCCTAGGAACATCAAGGAGGTACGCAACTTTCTAGGATTGGCGGGCTACTACCGTCGTTTTGTGGAGGGATTTTCAGTTATCACCCGACGACTTACTTCCATGCTAAGGAAGTCTACGAGATTTGTATGGTCCGAGCCGTACCTGTAGAACTTCGAGGAGCTGAAGAAGAGGTTGACCTCTACTCCTATCTTAGCTCAGCCAGAGGGCATTGAGTACTTTGTGGTTTACAACGATGCATCCAAGCTTGGCTTAGGATGTGTTCTTATGCAGAGGGGTAAGGTTATAGCATATGCGTCTAGACAACTGAAGACATATGAGGAGAATTACCCTACCCACGATCTTGAGTTGGCTGTTGTTGTTCATGTTTTGAAGATATGGAGGCATTATTTATACGGAGCTACGTGTCAGATTTTCACTGATCATAAGAGTCTGAAGTACATATTCACTCAGCGGGAGTTGAATAACCGCCAGAGGAGATGATTGGAGCAGATCAAGGATTTTGATCTTGAGATCTTATACCACTCGGGGAAGGCGAATGTGGTAACTGATGCCCTTGGTAGAAAGACTTCCCGAGAGATGGTGATCGCTCAGTTGACAGTTCAGTCTCGGTTACAGCGAGATTTGGCATGGCTAGATATGAATATCCACTTTCCGGATTCCGATAGCCATTTATCCACCTTGGAGGTGTTACCTGATCTGTTGGTAGAAATCCGACAGAAGTAGGAGAGTTACCCAGCTTTGACACGGATCTGAGATAAGATGTATCGAGGAGAGGCACCACAGTTTGTAGTCGGTTCCGATGGAGTTTTGAGACGTCAAGAGCGAGTATGTGTGCCCTCAGATCGAGAGTTGAGACAGCGAATCCTACAGGAGGCTCACTCTACCCCTTACTCAGTGCATCCCGATGTGAGTAAGATGTATCAGGATATCACATGCTCCTTATGGTGGGGAGTTTGAAACCCAACGTGACGAGATATGTAGCTCAGTTTGCAACCTGTTAGCAATTCAAGATCGAGCATCATCGACCAAGAGGAGAGCTACAACTACTTCCCGTTACTTAGTGGAAGTGGGAGGACATCTCGATGGATTTTGTTACCAATTTGTGATTGAGTCGAGGCTTTGATGTCATCTGGATCATAGTAGATCGACTGACGAAGACCGCATGTTTCATTCCCATCAAGGAAACATGGCTGGTAAGTCGACTGACAAAGGAGTTCACTAGACAGATAGTGCGACTTCATGGAGTACCTAGGACTATAGTCTCTGATAGAGACGGATGGTTCACCTCGAGGTTTTGGCAACAAGTGCATGCCGCCCTAGGTACGAGTCTGCAATTCATGGCTGCTTATCATCCTTAGACCGATGGTCTGTCGGAGTGGATCATCTAGACTCTAGAGGAGCTGAGAGCCTGCGTGTTAGACTAGGGACAAGTGTGGCTATATCACCTTTCCTTAGTGGAGTTTTCGTATAACAACAATTAACACTCATCGATGAGGATGACTCCTTATGAGGCTTTATACGGACAGAGATTCCGTACACCGTTATGTTGGGATGAGCCGAGTAGTGCTAGCGGAGTAGCACCTAAGAAGAAGCAAGATGATATGGCTCGAGTAGCGATAATCCGAGAGCGGATGTTAGCAGCACAGAGTCTCCAGAAGTGTTATGTAGATAAGAGGCACATACCTCTAGAGTTCATAGTTGGAGCTCAGGTATGGCTGAGAGTATCCCCGACACGGGGTGTTCGACGTTTTGGCGTCAAGGGGAAGCTGAGTCCCAGATATGTCGGACCTTTTGAGATTCTTGAGCGAGTTGGAGAGACATCATACAAACTTGTTTTGTCACCGAGGATAGAGGGTGTTCATCCCATCTTCCATGTGTCTTAGTTACGGGAGTACGTACCAGGCCCGAGGTACATCATCAGTCATAAGGATCTAGTGGTTGAGTCAGACCACACGTTTGTAGAGCACCCGGTTGTTGTCTTAGAGTGTAGTATGAGACGCTTGCGATCGAAGGACATACCGATGATGAAGATTCAATGATCGATGCGAGGAGCTGATGAGGCGACTTGGGAGACAAAGGATAGTATCCAGAGGAACTATCCAGAGATGGATGCACCTTTAGCGTAGATGTTTGAGTTGCGGTTTTTGTTGTTAAGTTGTGCACGCTTTTGTGATATTTTGAGTTATGTGCCCCGAGTGAGAATATATCAGTTAGGTTCAGTGTTTCTTTGTTGTTGTTGTTGTTGTTGTTGTGTGATCTTGTGGTTCGTTGCAAGTTTCGGGACGAAACTTCTTTTTAGGGGGATCTGATGTAAGACCTAGTTTTTTCCTTCACCGCCCCCGCGGTGAAGGGAGCCGCTCTTGCGGCAGGGCAAACCGCCCCTGTGGATTCGCCACAGATTGCGCCGATCTGATTTTTCGTCCGTTTCATTTCTTTCCATAGATAGAAGATCCAATCTTCTATCTTATGGTCTGACTTTCCTATGATCTTCTAACGCTAGAGACGTCCTTCCTTCTATCTTTTTCCACCGTCTCCTATAAAATCCCTCTTTCTCTTCCTTTTTCCGTTTCTTACATACGCTCTTCGACCTCAAAAGTTGTAGCCTTTCTTCCTTGTGATATCTTGCTGAACGTGTAAGTCTCCTCCTTAATTCCTTGTTTCTTCCTCACGTTCATGAGTTGCTGTACACCTTTCCCTTATGTTTAGCTTTCTTCTTTCTTTCTTCTTTTCTTCTTCACATGAATCAAGTTTAAGCCTTGATTCTTGTTGGCCTTCCTGTTGTTGATTCATTGATGTTCACAGGCTCCCTTGGTTGAGTTGTGACGTGTGTGTGTTGATAGAAGCAAGCTTTGTGTCCTTGTTGTGTTCCTTGTTGTCGAAGGAGAAGACGGGCTTTCTACACCGTAATCGCCCCACGCCTCTGTCTTGCCGCCCCGCGGCTGTCTGTTCTGCCGCCCCCACGCCTCTGTCTGGCCGCCCCGTGGTTCTTTTGTAGTATCTCCCGTTCTTGGTGAGTTGCTTCCTTCCTTGCTTTATTCGTTCCTTCCCTTGGTTTATGTTGATGTTGTTGACCCTTCTCGATCTGGAAGACTAAGGTTGAGACCTTAGCTTATGGAGATCTCTTAGAGATCATGGAGACTAGAAGTTGTAGACTTCTAGCAATCGTTTCGTTACTGATTCGTTATGCCTTGTTTAAGAAGGTGTTCCCTCCTTTCCTTCGGGAAGCCGAGTTGTTGCTGACCCTTTGAGTATATCTTCGAGTGAGGTAAGTCCCTTGGACTTACTTAGCCGCATTCCGTATATTAGTTTGATTGTTTTGGCTTGTTTGTGTTGTTTATTGTTATAACTGATAATAGGACTAGGATTGACCTTTATAAGCGTAATTGGCCCAAGTGCATTATAATTGGGCGGTGACCGCTTGTCCAATTCAGAATGGGAAAACTGGGAGGTAGTCTTGTGTTGGTGAAAGGGGACAAAGGCGAGATCGTAGCGATTCTCGTGTGACAATATCAGTTGAACAAGTAAAAGGATTAACCTTAATGAAAGATAATAACCGGTTGAGTGCGAGCATGTTATATGTTTATATTACCTTATGTGTGTTTGTGTCTTTATTGTGTTTTTGATATCTAGAATGTTAGCTAACGGTTTATATCGATGTTGTAGATATCTTGTAGGATATACGTGTTACTGATTGATCCGGATGTGTGGTCAGCCGAGGTTCCCGTACATTATAGGACAGAATCATGTTTATATTTCAATTTTTGTTCTTTTAGTTTGTTTTGAACTTGGTTGCGAGTCTTTTATTTTGTTTTTTTCCCTTTTTTTATAACATTTGGTTTTATATAAGTTTTGGTTTTCATTTATTTGTGCCTTGTTGTAAGATCTGATGTTGTCGTTAGTACTTTGAGGATCGGGACCCATGGTGAGGTCCTAGCCCGTAACACTTTGAGTTCTCAAAACTTGGGGTGTTACAATTATTAAACATATAAACACACACAATCATTATCATTCAACTATCATCTAGAAGCCAACTAAGTAAGCCCAAATGACTTACTTGAATCCAATCATAATTCTCGTTATCTCAACTCGATTTACAACCTCAAGAACTCAACCACCTGATATAAAAGGCAAGTGGATCAATAATGTATCTCATTTTCTTAGAAGTCTCTAACTTCTAAGATACTCAGGTCTATCATAAGAGAAATTACCAAAATACCCTCATAAGGGTAAAAAGACTATTTTACCCCTGGGTCTCAAAACCCTAGAATTATTCTCAGAATATTTCTAAAACTTCCTATCAAGCCCAAAAGCACAATCTAACACTCACAAGAAAGATCTAGCTAAGTTGGAAGATTTTCCAACTTCCATGAAAAACTCACTAAGGATCTCACTTTGACCTAACTTAAAACACTCATACAAAATCTACAACTTCCAAATAAAATATTTCGACATCCAATGGTATGCACTCTACTCACTAGGACAAAGAAGTTTCAAAAAGGATCAATAACTAATCCTACACAAAAATCCCAAGTTGACTCTCATGCACAATATCTCTCATACTTAGCCAAATATCACAATTCTTACAAAACTACACTACAACCCTACTTCGGGACCTTATAACTCTAAATCCAACTGTTGGATTGTACCCAACTTGTGTTACCACAAACTATGCATAACCATCTATAATGTGTAAAAATTCAACGTTGGATGATCATTCTAACTCATAGAAAACTAGCCCCAAAGTCAGCAGTTCAAAACATGGTTTCTTAAAAACAAAAGGACGTGCAAGAGCTTATGACCTCGATTCCTACATCCCACAATACTGGAAAACACTCAACCTTGTATCCATACTGAAATTTTCAACATGTTTTCCAAGAAAACTACTTGTAGACTCAACTTTGGAAATTCATAACTATAAAACTACTTGCTGGATTATTCTCAAATTTTGATATGTTATACTAAAATACCCTAACTATAACATATCAAAATTTTATCCACAAAGGATGAGTCTTTCATACCCATATCTGGTTCCAAAGTTCGGTGTTTGTCGGTTTTTGAATTTTAGGAATTGTAGTCGATTATGTATGTCCCTCCTCATCTGTTGTATGTGGGAGATTAAGACAGTATGGTACACACCCATTAGCACACACATAGGTATGGAAAGATAGATAAGGGAGGGTGCGGACTTACTCAGCTACGAGGCTCGACGGGGAAAGAATGGATCACCGCTGTTGGGCTATGCGTAGTTGATCGGTGGATGAGTGTGGCTGTCTTCCAACAGATGGAGGGTGCAGATATTTGGCTTGTACTGCATGCACCTTGGGAGGTTGGTTGTTATGACCGTGTAGAACCCTAGTAGTTGTACTGGACTGGTCTAGTGGTTGCATGTGCACGAAGAAGATGAAGGTGTGTGTGCGTGTAGAAATGGAAATGAGTAAAGATAGTCACTCCTATTAGTTCTCGTGTACGTGTCATCCTGAAGAGTGTGGCTTCTCAAATTTGCTACTATGAGGGCCTTCTCTGGCTGTTTAGTTACGTGAGTAAGAGAGGAACATCTTGGCTGATGTAACGTGGAAAAGGGAGGGTTAATTGACCGTTTGACTAGTTCGGCAAGATCAACTTGTGTGAGATTTACGTGGTATTGTCATGAAGATTAGCTGTTACTTTTGGGAGGAATCAAGGCTAATAAATGGGTAACCTTTGAAAGGAAATTTTGTAATAAAAGAAGATAAAATCATGGGATGTTACTTTGGCTAATCCTAGATGTTTGTGGAGCATTGAAGAGGTGCAGCTGCTTGCTCACACACTCATGTAGAAAAGGAGGGGACATGATCTAGGTACCTACCCATATTAATATGAAGAAGGGGGTAGAACCAAGACGTATGTGCAAGTTGAATTCCCTTGTCTTCGTGTGTATAAGAACATAGGTAAACAAAGGAGCAGACGAATCTAATGTGACAATGTAAATGGTAAGTCCATACAAAATGGCAAGAAGTGAGAGAATAGTATGTTTGGATATATTGGGTAAGACAATTGTTAGTTTATGTGTATAAAATGCTCACATAAAATGATAGGTCAATGTAGGTGGTATATAGATAAACCTACCTAAAATGATAAGTCTAGTTGGTTTAAGATACTAAGAGAAAAAGAAAAACAAATGAAAGTTAAGCCTATAGAATGTTGGTCATGGAAGCACCACACATGACTTTAAGATAAAAGTGAAATGAGTCCAAACCAATCAGAATTTATCGAAACTAATGTTCCGGGTATTACACGGGAACCCCCCTTATTATATACCAAACACATTCCAAAAGCAATTAAAACGTAAAAGAGTAATTGAACACCTCTTAGAAAGCAACCTATTTCCTTAAGATAAAAGAAAAAAAGAAAAATACCCAACCTATTTAAATGATTAATTTTCTCAAAAATATATTCATCATTATTTGTTTTAAGTACTTCTCATATATTTTTAAAAAATATTTCCGTTAGGTTATATTAGATGAAAAGACCGTGAGGACTTATAAATTTGTAAAATACTTTTTATAAAGTACCAAAAGACTGAAAAGGGTGGTAGGAGATTATTTCAAACAAAATGCACGGAAAGTTTTGTGAAAAGAGAATTGTTTACGGGTACATTGTGAAAATAAACCTATTAAAAGGGTGAATTTGTATAATTTACCGTAAGTAAAAATAGAAAAGTATAAGAGGGGCAATATGGGGACATTAGTGTTTCAAAATTTTTTGCCCGTTTGGCTCCAACGTGTAAGCAAGCAACAGGACCCAGAGAGACACAGAGAAGATACAAATCGATATTGTTTCTTTTGTAGTCAAGATCCTCTATAAACTTCATGTAGCTTTTGTGTTGCCTTCATGTCATTGTCAAATTATTAATTAACTTTATCTCCTCTAGTTAAAATTAAAAGTGTTAGAATTGGTATATATAACCAATTCAATATATTTTATTTTAGTCAACGAATATATGAGTTATAACTCTCTTTCTTCCTCCTCCTCACGTGAATTGGATCCTATTCTTCTTTGGCTTGTATTGCTGCTTCAAAGTTAGTGTGAACGCTTTCTCGATTCAATTGTATCGTTGTTTCTACGTCCGCGGGAGACGATACCTTCCCCGCCAAAGAACATCATACACTGCCGTAGAAAACGAATATCTTTGAAACACATAACCCTAATTTTTCAAATTGTTTATGTGCGAACTTCACTACTTATGCCTTTATGGAAATTATGCATAGTTTGTTATTTTGTATTTGAATAGTAAAAGAGGCTTACATCCACGTTAGTTTACTCACGGTAATTAGCTAATTAGTAGCTAATTAGGTTAGTTAATCTTCTAAAATTTGAATTCTAGCATATCCAATGACGTGAATCTGCAATTAGATTATACATCCCATTGATTTAGGTTTTTTTGGCATAATCATGAGTGTGTCTGCTGATCTTCTCAATTTTGTGTCCTTTGGTCAGTCCAGATCCATCGTCTCCAACATGCTCCCGCAAGGATCCCAAATGGGTCTCACCGTTTTCGAGCTTAGGCCTTTAACAACGGTCCCCACCCCAACTCCAACTAGATTTCTTTTGACATCTTTAATGAAAAGGCCTTGCAGGTAATTTTTTTTTGAAAACGAAAAGCGGTCAGGATAAATTATCTTCTAAAAGTAGTCCATCCTAAATCAGGCTTTGTAGGTAATTAACTAAGCTTGTTAGGGATTTGTGCTTATATTTGGGTATTAAGTTGAAGTTTGGTTGAATTGAGCTTGTGAGAACATGTAGATATCATAATGAATGCTTAGTATGCGATACCAATTATGATAGGTAAAGGAAATCGAAGTAGAAGCACTTTTGGAGCTTGTAAATGTGTTGCAAATACAATCTCTATTGACAAAGCGGCTATTGTCAAGTACTTCTAAACTTTACCAATTTTGATTGAACTTGAATTGGTTGGCCAATAATCTTGGAATGAACAACCAAACTGATATGAAATGCCTCTTATTCCAACTACAATGTAAAGTTTAGGCTTGCCTTCTTCAAGTAGATAGTTTTGGGCACTTTAACTCTGGAATTTTTTAAGCGAAGAAGCTTGTATTGGAACCATGATTTATCACTTAGTTTTGTTTGTATTGATTGCATTTGAATAAAAAGGTTTGGCATGGCTGAGCCGATATTCATATTTCTCTGTTTAAATTTTGTTTGAAAATAGGAGTTGGATTTCTTGATCGTTGAAGCAAATAATATACGGCATTGTTACACAACAACACATTAATCCTCAAGAAAGCGCAAGCCAAGATGGACGCTCAAGTGATTCTTCCGTCTCTGAGTTATTTTGTTGTTGATTTGAATGACAACACCATTGTTACTACCTTTGATTGGTTGTCTTGTTTTCATGTAAATAACAAACCTACAAACATCATTTTGTGACTCTCATCATTTTTAATGATTAGTTTTTCTATTTACTGATGTTGAAGGAGAAACTAGTTACGGGATCCTTTAAGAATTAGTTAATTAAATTTCATCTATGTTAAGCGCATAAACTCAAGAATAACTTTAATAAAAAAACATATTTGAATGAATTTTATACAATAGCTTATATTTCATTGTGAACCCAAGTAAGAACAAGGCAAAAGGTGGAATTACATTAACCCCACATCAAATTCTAGTATATTTTCATTGATCGCAATCAGGATAAAAAGTAAATTCAATATTTTGAATATCAAACATAAAATGTGACAAATGCTTATAAAACGTAATTCAAAACAATTAAAATATTCTCAATACCAAACACAAAATGTTTGTGACAAATAATTATCAAGCTAATTCAAAGCAATTACAATATTCTCAATGCCAAACTCTTTTACTATTGGTTTCGATCTGCGGCAGAAACAGCTAAACAAGCGAAAGAAGAATTGAATCGAAAAAGCGTTCACTCTCGCGATAAAGAAAGAACAAATTTGCGGTGGCATCCTTCTTAGGCAGAAGCAGAGTAAGTAGTAGCAATACAAGCGAAAAAAACAATAGGATGCTATTTACTTGAGGAGGAATAAAGAGAATAAGATTTGATACATTTATTTACTAAAATAAAAAATATTAAATTGGTTAATATATCAAAATATTGTCATTTTAATTTTAATTAAGAGCAGATTAACTAATAATTGTAGAGGTTGATGACTCATTGTTTTGAGAAGCTGAAACAAATCGCCATTAAACTCGCTTCTTCCCCGCTTCTTGTTGCTTAGTCATCGTCAGGTTGTACCGTCTCTTCCTCTTTCTCTCCTTTTCACTTTTCTTGATCTGTAAACCACCTGCAATCAGAGCCCTAGCTCTTCTTTTCGAGTCGACGGCGAGCATTGATGAAAAAGCTGGTATTTCTTTGCTATTCTTCTCTTTGGATTGCTATTTCCTTTTTTACATCAACAGATTGGAAATGTTTTCTATTTGTTTATCTCTTGTGATCAGATTGAGAAAGACATTAGTATACATCGTTCATAAATTATACGATTAAAGCTTATTATTATTGGCTGCAAGTACGTTGCTTTGAAATTGAGACTAGTGATTTTATGGTTTGATAAACTGGTCGTCGAATGTGCGACCAATTAAATCATCAAGTAACGTAGTGTAAATCAATCAAAGTTTTAATTTTATATTATTTTAAATGAAGAACTGAGTTGCGATAGGTTTGTGAAGATTAGAAAAAGTTCTTGGGAGACCCAAGTTTATCGGATTCTTATTGTCAGAATGATTTGATTGTAAATATCATGTATGTAGGATTGTAATAATGCATTATCATGGGTGCTCACTTTTCTTGACCCTTAAACCAATCATGAAGTGATGCAACTACGGTAACCTTAATTCATTCATGGCATTGAATGTTTAAAGGGCTTGCGTGCGTGTGCATGTACCAGAACGTGTGTGGATGTGCATGAACGTGAATTTTATACGAGCTTTCAGAACTAAGATTCTTAGACAACTGTTGACTGTTGTGCTAAAAATGTTAAGCTTGTGAGAGTCAATATTAAGCTAAAGCTCACAAATCTTCGACATGATGCTCACTTTTTCACTTCATTGTCTTGGATTCTGGTTAACTATGTTGATAATAGTTTTTATGTGAAGATAGTTGTTCGTACTACAAGATAATTTTTCATTTCATTGATTTCTACAGAAAATAGATTACCCATTAATCCCATGTGTGCAAATTGTGAAGTTGGTCAAGATTTTTGTTGCATCTATGTTTTCAAATTTATTAGTCAGAGCTTGAGAGTGTTTACTGTTGCCATAATTTTTACTCTTAAGATCGTGCTTAATTGCAGATGTTATAATAAACACAGCAGTAGCCATGGCTACAGTTGAAGATATTGGTGTTTCTGCTGCAATCAATCTTCTATCTGCACTTGCATTCCTCGCCGCATTTGCTATATTACGCCTCCAACCAGTAAATGATAGAGTATATTTTCCAAAATGGTATTTAAAGGGAATCAGAGGCAGCCCCACATGTTCTCGATCTTATGTCACCAAATTTGTCAACTTAGATTGGAGAATGTATATAAGGTTTTTAAACTGGATACCTCAAGCATTGAGAATGCCTGAGCCCGAGCTTATTGAGCATGCTGGACTTGATTCGGTGGCATACATTCGAATTTATTTACTTGGGTAGCTTCCTTTATGCAATTAACATTAAATCCCTTTTGTTACATAAATAGATATACATAGATGATAGTTGTTGGGACGTAGGAACAAGAGCTTATTTTGCAATTTGGTTGATGAAATTTCGCCTTCTTCTTCCTGTAGCAGTTAGTTAAATTTCCTAAGATCCCATTATTATGTATATTTCATCATGTGCAACAACAACTTCAGAATTAAAGTTTGTCTTGTTCCTTCAACATTAAGCAAACAATTTATTATCCTTCTGGATCTAATGGAGAAGGTTGTAATGCTTCATGTGAATGTATAATCAATTATAAAGTTGATTGGAAATTTGCAGATTAAAAGTTTTTGTTCCAATTGCAATACTGGCTTTTTCGGTTTTGGTACCGGTTAACTGGACGGAAAAAATGCTAGATCAATCACAAGGTATCGATTATAGTGACGTTGACAAGCTGTCAATCTCAAATATTCCTCCAGGATCAAACAGGTATCACCACTCTTGTGATTATTTCCATGTTTGTGTTGGTGTGGTACATGAAAGTTCTTTTTGTCTTCAACCAGTTAAAGTTAAAAGGCATACATTTTTCTTGCAATTTTCTTTTCAGTTTTACTCAATTTGAAAATTTTAAATCGTACATTCCTTGGTCTATTTTGTTATTCTTTATTTGTTTTCAAAGGATGTTATTGCCAAACACTGTATTTTTTGTAAAAATAGATCTCACCATATTTTAATGTTTCCTTTGTGGAATATGCAATATCTAAGACTCTTAATTAATGCGAACAGGTATTGGACACATATTGTGATGTGTTACGTTTTCACATTTTGGACATTGTATATGCTGTACAAGGAATATGAGATTATTACTGCATTGAGGTTAAGATTTCTTGCTACTGCAGAACGACGTCCGGATCAATTCACCGTAAGCCAATACATGATTAACTATCTTCAAGTTTTATTCGATTAAAATAGTAGCTTCGCGATTAAGATCTCTCAATGTAGTAAGGATTCACATTAGCAGAAGCCAGAATTTCTATACCTCATTAAGTTTCAGTTTAAGTAGACTCGATATGTCCATACATGCATTGAAGATGTTCGACACATTTATGGAGATGAAAATCAATACCATTATTATCAATTTTTTGCAGGTTCTTGTGAGAAATGTTCCTACTGACCCCGATGAGTCTGTCAGCCAACATGTCGAACATTTTTTCTGCGTGAATCATCCTGATCATTATCTCCTAAATCAGGTTTGCTATGGTGCAATATTTTCTTAATCTCAAACTAGATTATAATTTCGGAGATTTTTAACTTTCTTGGATCAAATGCCACACAACTACGATCTTGTTTTGCTTAAATTCAGTCGATTGATACTATTTTTTGTTTATTCTAAACCAGAAAATGTATTTATTTTCAGGTCCTGTACAATGCAAATAAGCTTGCAAGTTTGGTAGAAAAGAAAAAGAGCCTACAAAATCGGCTTACATATTATCAAAACAAGTATGATAGGATGCCTGAAAGCAGGCCTACTACTAAGGTACTTTCCATCTTATATCGTTTGATTGTTGGTTGAATTATTTTAGTGTAATACATTCAGACCTCGGGCACCTTACTCTTCTTTCTATCGTTGTAGACAGGTTTATGGGGGATCATTGGCACACAGGTGGATGCAATTGACTATTATACCGGAGCCATTGAAAAACTAAATGAGGAAGTAAGAGCTTGTTTGGATTCAAAACTTAATTTTATAGTGCAGTTTTATGTTCTGAAATATCTTTCAATAAAAGTGTTGTTTGTGTGTTTAACAATATCATGTTTTATTGGTGATACTTTTTTCACTTTAATGAGATACTACGTACACTATATATGATTCATCCTATATTCAATACTGCAAAACTTAATTTTAAAGTCAGAGAGTGCATAATTGCGCTATAATACATGACGTCTAAACAAGCCCTAAGTCCAGAGTGCTTGTAAAGTTTGTTAGTGCCATATAACTGCATTGTTCATGAAGCTTTCTGGTTTAAGGGTATATCTTGTGCTGTGTTGTGTTTTATAGTATCATAGCATTTGGTACACAACTTCAGCATTGTAACTACAAAGTGATGTGTGCAGTTGAACGAGACACTAGATCCAATTGCAGTTTATTTATGAAGAACATATAGGAGGATAACTGTAAAAAAAGTTTATCTATATGAAATGATATTTGTCCTTGATGTTAGTTTTTGCTTTCATTGGTCATGTAATATTAAAATTGTGGTGTAGGAAGATGCGGAAAGGGAAAGGGTCCTTCAAGATCCTAAGGCAATATTGCCTGCAGCATTTGTTTCTTTTAAAAGTCGTTGGGGAGCTGCTGTCTGTGCTCAAACTCAACAATCAAGCAATCCGACCATATGGTTAACAGAATGGGCTCCTGAACCTCGTGATGTTTATTGGAGCAATCTCACTATACCATATGTAGAGCTTAATATCCGGAGGCTATTAATGGCAGTTGCCTTCTTCTTTCTTACATTCTTCTTCATGATTCCCATAGCATTTGTACAATCATTAGCCAATATTGGCGGGATCCAGAAGACATTTCCTTTTCTTAAATCCATCTTGAAATTGTAAGTACTTTTTAGCACTTACTTTATGTTATTATGCCCTAATATCTTATTTACTTATTTATTATTGATTAGGCTTAAAATTATTTTTCTCCAGCATGCATTTGCAACTAGTTTGAATGAACACAAACAGTTTGAGTCCTATTGGTTCATAGGGATTCAGTGATACAATTATATGAAGTCTTTTTACTGTTTTCATGTTTCAGCAAGACTGCCAAGTCCATAATTCAAGGATTTCTTCCTGGGCTGGTCCTGAAAATATTCCTTATCCTTCTTCCAATGATTCTGATGACCATGTCAAAGATAGAAGGCCTAACATCATCTTCATATTTGGAGAGAAGATCTGCCGCAAAGTATCACTTGTTTATACTTGTCAATGTGTTCCTTGGAAGCTTAATCACCGGAACAGCATTTCAACAGCTAGGCAGATTCTTACATCAATCTGCAACCGAGTATGACATTTTTCATTTCTACTTGAGTACTTGTAATAAGTATGTTATGCTTCTTATTTTTCATAATAAGAGAGCTCATCACTTGGTTTTTTTTCTCATTTGTTTCTTGGTAGGATACCACAAACAATCGGAGTCTCCATTCCAATGAAGGCAACATTCTTCATCACGTACGTCATGGTTGATGGATGGGCTGGAGTTGCAGCAGAGGTGGTAAGGCTAGTTCCATTGATTATTTTCCACTTAAAGAACACATTCTTGGTGAAGACAGAGCAAGATAGAGAGCAGGCAATGGACCCTGGCTTTGTGGACTTTGCAACCTATGAACCTCGGATACAACTCTACTTTCTGCTTGGACTTGTCTATGCAACAGTTACACCATTACTTCTTCCCTTTATCATTGTCTTCTTTGCTTTTGCCTATCTCGTTTTCCGTCATCAGGTACATGCATTATATAGACCCATTCTCCTTGCTTGAAATACCACAACAAGTTTTTCATATCTCCTTTTGTTTTCAGATCATTAACGTCTATGATAGGAAGTACGAGAGTGCAGCAGCCTTCTGGCCAGATGTGCATTGGCGTATCATTATTGGGCTCATCATATCTCAGCTTTTGTTGCTTGGATTGTTGAGTACCAAAAGCCTCCCAGAGTCGACACCGGTGCTCTTAGTGCTTCCTGTGTTGACAATTTGGTTCCACCAAGTTTGTAAGGGTCGATTCGAGTCAGCATTCAAGAGGTTCCCTTTGCAGGTCCGTTAATATTAGCAATCTTTAAATTTTGGTAGTACATTAACTTTAAAGACATGGACTTTTGTAAGAGTAATATCTTAAGAACAAAAGTAGTTTGATGATTGAACTTGCATTACAGGAAGCTATGGCTAGGGACACTCTAGAGCGTGCAGTGGAGCCGCAACTGAACTTGAGATCTTATCTACAAGATGCATACATGCACCCAATTTTCAAGGGCGGAGAGTTTGAAAGTCCGGTTGTAGTTGATCAGGACGATGACGCTCCACTAGTGGCTACAAAGAGGTCCCAGAAGAGTAGTAGAGTTAACTCTACAAGTTCTTGTGACAATGTATGACATTTAGGAAGCATAAGTTTTGTTTTTTTTATTTTGTTCCCACTTGTACAGTAACCAGATCATTGTAAGATATATGAGGTTTGTATTTAAAATGCTAAGAAGTTTAGTAAAGGAAAGAGACTAGAACATTCTAATGCCTACAAGTAGAACATCCCATCACATGCCTTCAACATGCCACAAGGGAGTAGTGATCATGTCATGATGGTCAACAACATCAATGAAATCCGCCCATTTTATTGATTTTTTCTAAACACATGAGCAACAAACACATCATCAAACAACAAAAGACATTGAGAAATGTCCGAAATACTAGCCGGGGGTTGTGTTCTCGAGGGTGAGGAGTCGTTGGATTAGGGACCGTGGACAACAATGCATAAGGGCTCATTATTAACAGATCCAGACTCGAGGGCGCTAGTTCGAATATGGATCGGTAATGGGGTTTTATGATTCCAGTGGGGCATGGTGGTTCCGGGAGAGAGTAGAGAACCTACAGAAGGAAGGAGATGAATAGTGAAAAGGTTTCCTCCTAAGATTTTTGGACATTCATAAAAATACCCTACTAAAGGGTAAAGATGAAAATAATAGTCAATTAGTCATTACTTCTTGTCGGAAAATTATAATTCCTTAACTAACATCCACCGGAATACCAAATATACTTCCAACAATTTCGATTCAATCGATTTCAATATTTCTCGAGCTCTAACTAAAATCCTTGATCTCGGTTATAACATTTTGTTTGTCTCTCAAACAAGAATATTTCCTAAAGACACGTGATTGCTATCACGAATCCCATTAATTAAGTTACTAGCCTAATTTATATATATCATGTAAATATTCTTCTTACCATTCTTAACGTTCCCGTTATTGTAATATCTAGTATATATGTGTAATTATCCCTTAATACAAAATCAAGATACAATTTATATTTGTATATCTAAATCCTTCATCGTATCATGCTTTTAATCGATCCTTAAAATTTAAACATGCACAAACTCGAAAATCAGACTTCGGCATGGCTCCAACTCATGCTCTCGAAGTCAACAATCCCTATTACCTCCATCCTTCGGATCATCCGGAAATTTCTCTAATCTCGGTGATCCTCAAAGGAGAAAATAACTTTTCCGAGTGGAAAAGGAACATTATCAATGTCTTTCGAGCCAAGCGAAAGCTTGACTTTATCGATGACACCATCAAAGAACCCGATGCAACCTCTCCAGATTTCACTCATTGGGGCACAATCAACCTGATGCTTGTCAGGTGGATTTTGTAAACAATGGACTCATCCTTCAGGGCAACTGTTTTGAACCTTGACTCCGCTCCGGAATTATGGCTGGAAATCGAACAACAATTTTCCGTTGGTAACGGTCCTCGCCACAAGCTCCGAGCGGATATAGCACAATGCCGTCAACAAGGACAAACTGTCTCGGCGTATTCGGACGTGTACGACATTTTTAGGATGAGTTAACTTCGTCTCTTCCGTCTCACAAAGAGATATGTGCGCCGTGTTCAAAGATTTTGGTCACTGAGAGAGATGATGAACGTGTTCATCGGTTTCTCATCGGTCTTGATGACGCCAATCATAATATGATATCAACCATCATCTCCAAAGAAACACTACCGTCGTTAAATAAGGTTTATTCCTTAGCAATCCAAGAAGAATGTAACACACAACGACTAAGGAATCCAAATCACGGATTAATGCCTTAGCCCAATTGCGCGTCACTCGTCTAAATCTAATAAAGGTAAATGTAACACCCCAAATCCGTGGGACTCGGGATGCTACGGGAGGAGACCTCATAATGGGTCCCGACCCTTAGCCTGATAACAATTATACCGGATCTTTCCAACAAGTCAAAAATAAAAAGACAATAGTTTGAATGCAATATGACATAAACTGAATACGATACAATGTGGAAACTCAGCCAAGTCCTCAAAACAACATAAAACAACGACTAAGGTACAAATGGTAACAGGAACGTAATATAAAGCCCTCATCCTCGCCCTATAATGTACGGAACCCGGTTGCCCACTCCTCTAAGTCACTCGGCGGCGTCCCTAAGCTGCAAGACATCTACAAAGGCGGTATAAAACCGTTAGCTAACATTCTATGCATTAGAAAGATGATAACGGCACATACACATATAAAAACGGAAACACACAAGATGATATCATATTAACCGGTTATTATCTTTTCATTTACGTCATTCCATTACTTATTCAACTTAGGTTTGTGACACGAGTATCCCCGAAACTTGCCTCTGTCCTTACTTACTAGTAAGGAATGGTATTGATGCATCCAACCGTCTACTTACCTAGGCTAGTCGCAGAGAACCTCCTAGCTCTCGCAAGAGCTAGGCAGTGATGTCACCGCCCGTTATCATACACTTGGGCCAAATTATAAATATATAAGGGTCGTCCTAGTTCCGGTTTCTTTGTTATAAACATAACTAAACACACACACACACAACCATCACAAGGAAGTCCGGGGACTTACCTCGTCTCAAAGCTAAACCGGCAAATACCGCTCTCAACTTCCCGTAGGAAGGTACTCAATGCTTGATCAAAACATGGCACGTAATCAGAATCTATTCTGATGCTAGAAACCCTTAGACTTCTAGCCCAAATGACCTCTAAGAGGTCATGCAACCCTCATGCTAGGATAACCCGTTCCTAGTCTTAAAGATCTCAACAATCGAAAGCTATGCTAGGATGCTCATGTCCTAGGTGCCACAACCTCAACAATCAACCGTTCTAACCACTCAAATTCTCGCAAGATCAACATCCACTCAAAGACATAACCACCTTAAGGTAAACATGGTGGTCAAGCTCAATAATCAAAACCAAGTCCTCAAGAATTCTCATAAGGTTCCAAGCCACTAATTGGAATTCACAAGACTATCCTAGGTCCAGCCTAGGCATGATACTACCATGAATCAACTCTGATATGAAGGAAGGAAAGGTGAAGACAAGAGAAAGAGGGCCTATTGTTGAAGAAACGCAACCGCGGGCTCAGAAGGTGCGACTGCGGAAGGAGGCTAGCCACCCTCGCGGCTCACTAGACTGCCCTGCGGCTTTGTGTTCGAACCGCCCCGCGGCTCTATGCAGGTGCCCCCGCGGTCGAACTCCAAAAATGGTGATTCAGTCTGCTTTTCTTCGTTGTGTAGGGTGTCTCCTAGCTTGCTTGATCCACCATTGATGTCCATCACTCTCATCATCATCAATCATTGTTCAAACTCAATCTATACACATGAAGCACAAGGGAAGGAAGAACTTAAGAATCCATGGCTTCCCCAACCTTAGGGCTCAAAGATGGAAGAAGGAAGAAGATGAAGTAGGAGAAGAAATTACCTACTGTAGTTCGGATCTGTTGTCTCCAATTCGTGCCAAGATGAGCAACTCACACAATCAAGGAAGTCCATGGGAGATAAAGGAGAAGAAGATGGAGGAAGAGAAGGAAGAGAGAAGAGAAGAAGAAGATGATGATGATGATGAAGAAGAAGAAGAAGAAGAAGAAGAGAGTCACGTGAAACCAAAAATGAAAGGGGAGAGAGAGAGAGGGCTGCTCACTTGGGGATAGGCTGAAAGGTCAAGCCAGCCAAAGGTCACATAGAGAACGAGGGGCAAAAGAAAAAGAAGGAAACGAGAGGTCGGAAAGAAGAAAGGATGAAGTTTTTCCTTTCCAAAAAGTACGTCTTATTCTAATAAAATTTTTGATTTGATACATTGCAATATTGGGGTCCGTATCACATACCTTCTAATTGTGGGTATTCATATTTTATTACTTTGGTTGATGATTATTCGTGGATTATGTGGGTTTTCTTGATTAAATATAAAAAAAGAAGTTTCACAATTAATACAAATTTTTTGCAAAATGGCCCAAACCCAAATTTCCACAAATATTAAAAATTTAGATCCGATAATGGATCTGTAGTTTTAGCTTTAAACATTTTTTTGGCACAAAAGGTATTATTCACAAAACATCTTGTGTTTATAAGCCTCAACATAATGGCTAAATCGAACACATACATCGTCATATATTAAATGTGGCACGTGTAATTTTATTTCAATCTTATTTACCACTGAAATTTTGGGGTAATGCTATTCTAACGGCATGTTTATTATTAATCGTACACCTACAAGTATTTTAGCTAACAAAACTCTCTTTGAAACGTTTTTTAATAAACCACCTAAATATGATTTTTTACGAGTTTTTTGGGTGCTGTTATTCTAACGACATGTTTTTATTATTCTAACGGCATGTGTTTTTTTTTGATATCCGTTCAATAAAAAAGGATGGCGTTTATACGATCTTGATACCGGAACGTATTTCATTTCTCGTGATGTACATTTTACGAAAATGTTTATCCTTTTTCAACAAAATCATCTATTTCAAACTTTAATTTCGATACATCAACGTCCGGGATTGCTATTCGTACCACATGAAACATGCTATTCATACCACTTGTTCGACTTGCATTACGGAGCCGCAGTAACAAGCACATTTCATTTGAAAAATGAAGGGAAAATGGATACGACTACGCATGTCGGATGCGTAGTAGTCCATATCAAAACATTTCGTTCGAAAAATAAGGAAAATTGGCTATGACTACGCATGTCGGATGAGTAGTAGTCGTAGTCAGTGCCCAAATATTAAAAAAAAGGAGCTACGACTACGCATGCCGGCTGCGTAATAGTCGTAGCCGGCGCCAAAGTTTTTTTTTATTTTTTTTACTGCGGCTCCGCAATGCGTAGTTGGGCAAGTGAGATGAATATCATGTTTCATGTGGTACGAATAACAATAACTGTCAACGTCTTTAAATTTTGAAGATCAAAACTCCTTATCTATATCCAATTCAAATCCAACCCATTTACCTTCCAATTTTTTAGACCACTCACCATCGTCCACGTCAACCCACATACATAACCCTTCTTTTTCTAGCAAATCAATTAATGAAGAGAATATCCCACCTTTTCGGCTTCCGTGCCACAAACTCATTCAGATATTGTGCCTACATTGAATTAGACATGGGTCCGGCTT
The DNA here is from genome assembly GCA_033239125.1 of Fagopyrum homotropicum. Taxonomy (NCBI): domain Eukaryota; kingdom Viridiplantae; phylum Streptophyta; class Magnoliopsida; order Caryophyllales; family Polygonaceae; genus Fagopyrum; species Fagopyrum homotropicum. The sequence continues at coordinate 48,250,966 of BSWB01000002.1, forward strand.
CGGCTAAACCGCCAAACCGGCGATTTAGGTTTGCCGGTTTGACCAAATCAGTGGTCGGCGGTTTAGGTTTAGGTTTGGTTAGTTTTTTATTTTTATTTTATTTTTCTTGTGACCAAACCGGCGGTTACCGGTTTGGTTTTTTTTAATTTTTTATAAATATGCGTCAAACCGCCAAACCGGCGGTTTGGACTACAACTGGTCTAAACCGTAGGTTCCGAAACCTAAACCGGCGGTTTAGGTTTTGGACTTATGTCTGCATTGAATACTGAAACAAATTTTCATGTTCCCTTTTCAGATGATATCTTGCCTTCGTCTCCTACTCATCCTTCCAACACACAAATTTCCATTCCAGACCCAATTTCCACTTCTAATTCATGCGTTTTAATTGAAGAGAGTATTCCCTCTGAAACTTCCTTTCCTAGAACAAATTCCAATTCAAATACACACAATCTTAATTAAGATAAATATCTCATATACTACAGATACATTATCTTCTAATTCAACGTATAATCTTGGATCCTCTCCCGATTTACTATTGTCGGATCTCATCGAATCTCCATCAAACGGGCAACCCAATCCACAACTGTAACACCCCAAATCCTATGGATTCGGGATGCTACGGGCTAGGACCTCACAGTGGTTTCTGACCCTAGCCTAACAACAAATTCACCGGATCTTACAACAAGACACATATAAATATAAAAACAACATCGATAAAACTTAAATGTCATAAACCCAAAAACATACAAAACTCACACCCGAGTAACAAAACTATACAATCATGTGTCTGTACATACAAACCCCGTAACTCATCCTACATGTACGGAAACCCTCGGTTGATCACTCCCGCCACATCACTATGCAACCTTCCTATCTTGCAAAGCATCTACAACACGGTATAAACCATTAGCTAACAATTCATATATAAGAATGATACATAAGCACAAACACACATCAGAAGTACAATAAATGCCAAGCATGCTATCATAGATTTCTCGTTTTATTATCTTTCATAAGGTCATGCATTCAATATCCATTTATAGGTGTGATACGAGAAGTCTACGATTCTCATCTCTGTTCCTCTTGCCATTTGGAGTGGTTAGGAGCACCCCACCATATATCATATGGAGTGGTTCGGTACCCTCACCATATACCAGGACTGGCCAAGTCCTGGAGAGCCCCTCAGACTCCCTCGAGAGAGCTCAACAAGCTGACAGCGCCCAATACTAGTAACCAATCATATGTCGGTAATAATCAACCTATAACACGCTATAACGCATATAACAATCACCACTCATGTATTCATCCATTATACGAATGCAACAAAGTAAGTACCGAGGACTTACCTGGATACGCTCACCAAGCTATTAAGTTATGGTTAGTCTATCGTCTCCAACATCACCTGTCGAGAATATCAAATTCCTCGTATTAAACCTCTCACTTCAAATATCAATTAAATTCATTCCTTTGAATTTAATTAAATTATAGTGTTCTCTAGAATCCCAATTTAATTAATTTTCCTTTAATTAATTAATTAAATTTCACTAAAATACCGTTTTATCCAGAGGCAGTTTCCGAACCCACATGTTATCAGATCTCATCAAACAAATAGCCAATAATCTCCAGAATAATATAACGAGTATAATGGAATTTCCAACTATCCATTTTGACAAGTCTAAGGTCAACTTAGGTCAAATTGCTATACGGAAAACTAGTAAATTCATAACTTATTCGTTACTAACCCGATTGACGATCTGAAAGAAGATTCGGAATCACAACGACGCAGGTATGCTCGGACAACTTCAAGTTCACTGGAATCTGAGCAACGGAACCGTCCTAGTAACATATATTCTCGACTAGGCCTTCACTTGCTCGGAAATACGAAACTCGGTACATATATGAAGAGAAGAATCCAAAAACTCAAACGGAATTGAAATCGGAAGATAAACGGAGGGTAGATCTGAATTTGAAAGTTGAGAGAAATCACATCTTTTTACGAGAAAACGGGAAAGGAAATGAATTAATAAACGATTTTTCACTATTTCTAGCGAAGACGATAATTATCCTTTAGCAAAGTCGATAATTATCCTTTAGCAAAGTCGATAATTATCCTTTCACTGAACCGAACGCGGTTTGAGCCCCTTCTCCAAACTTCTCGAAATTGGAATAATAAATCTGGAATATTGTATGGATAAATATTTTGCAAATGCCTTAGAAAAGGGTATTCCTACGCCGTCTTTCTTAGCCACTAAGAAACGAAATAGTGACTCCTTTGGCCGTTTTGCCTTTCCATGTTGTTTCATATATAGATCATATCTGATGTCCTCAACATTTCTCTCAACCGCAAATTTATATAATGGAGCTCCCAAATGCTCCAAATAACATTGGAGGACTAAAATTATTACCCGGAGGAATAAGTAAAATTTTCTCCATAAGTCTCAAGTCTCGTTAAGAACATAACGGTGAAACCCATACTCGTCCTTACACACTATTCGTGAGTTATGGGTCACTTAATATCAATGATTAAGCTAATTACCCTTAATTATCATTAATTAGGATTTGAAAATCCTAGCTTTTAAAACAACTTCCCGTTTGGCGAAGTTCAAGACCATATATCCCAAATACAAAATACATTGATTACTTGTGTAACAATATTAAGTCAAGTCTTTCCATCCCAGGTACACTCGTCAATCCTCAATCTATTGGTAAGACGATATATCCTATTACTCATTACCTTGATTATTCTAAATTTTATCCATCCTATATGTGTTATGTCACAACAACTAACAATATTATCGATTCAACTTCGTACAACCAAGTTGTTTTGCATCGTCATTGACATCATGCCATGGCTGTTGAGATTTTTGCTTTTGAACGTAACAATAAATGGTCCATTGCTACTTTCCATCCCCAAAAGAAAGCACTCGGGTGTGAGTGGGTGTTTAAAACGAAGCTTAAGGCTGATAGGATAGTCGAATGACACAAGGCGAGGTTGGTGGAGTAACACCCCAAGTTCAAGGAACTCGAAGCGTTATAGGCTAGGACCTCACAATGGGTCCCGAACCTTAGAGTAACAACGACACAACGGATCTTAAAATAAGGCACATATAAATGAAAACCAAAACTTATAATAAAACCAACGGTTTAACAAATGAAACGTAAAAGACTCGCAACTGAGTTCAAAACAAAAGGGAAACAACAACTGAAAATATAAACCCGATCTCATCCTATAATGTACGGGAACCCAGACTGACCACACCGTCCGGATCACTCAACAGAACCTATATCTTGCAAGACATCTACAACATCGGTATAAACCGTTACCTAACATTCTAGATATTAAAAAGATAGTAAAGACACAAACACACATAAGGTAAGGTAAACAAATCAACATGCTCACAAACAGCAGGTTATTATCTTTCATTATGTTATCCAATTACTAATTCAACTTATGGTTGTTACACAAGAGTCTCTACGATCTCGCCTCCGTCCCCTTTCACCAACAGGAATAGAACGTATGCATCGTTCTATCACCTACTGGACTGGTCGCGAGAGCACCTCCTAGTTTCCCCATTCTGAACTAGATAAGTGGTAACAACCCTTTCACTTGGACGATTAAGGTATAACAAAGTCAATCCTATTCCGGTTATTAGTTATAACATAATAAACAACACAAGCAAGCCAATACGATCAAACCAATACACGGAATGAAGCTAAGTAAGTACAAGGGACATACCTCACTCAGATAACTTAGCAATAACTCAGATAACCTAAGGAAAGAAGAACGGAAAGCCTGCTCACACATGGCATCACGAAGCAAGAATCAAAACGATTGCTAGAAGTCTATAACTTCTAATCTCTATAATCTCTATGAGATCTACGCAAGCTAGGGTCACAAACCCTAGTCTTGTAGAACACTAAGGGTCAACAACAACATCAAGGAACAAGGAAAGGAACGATGAAAGCAAGGAAGGAAGCAACTCAGAAGAACGGGAGTTATTGTAGAAGAAACTGCAGGGGCGGCAACGTGACAGAGACGTAGGGGTGGCTCTGTGCAGGTGCGGGGGCGGCGGCATGACAACAAGCACTATTGGGGTTCTTCTCGACAAAAAGGAAGAACAAAAGAAGAAAAATAAACAGTAGGAAGGACATGCAGCAACTACATGAACGTGAGGAAGAAGCAAGGAAAGATGAACTTACACGTTCAGCAAGATCACAGGAAACAAGGTTGCAACACTCGAGGGTTGAAGAAAGCGTAAGCAAAAAATGGGAGAAATAAGAAAAACGGGAATATATATAAAAGGGCTGGAAAGATAGAAGGAAATGTGTTCTAGGGTTAGGAAGAAGGTAAGAAAGCCGGCCCATAAGATAGAAGATCGGATCTTCTATCTATGGAAAGAAGATAAAACGAACGAAAACAGATCGGGCGTGATCTGTAGCGAATCCGCATGGGCGGATCGGATCGCCCAGCCGCGGGGGCGGCCAGACGCAGGTGCGGCCATTGTCACCGTGGGGGCGGTGACCGTCAAGGCTCTTCGCTGGGGCGGCCTTCTTCACCGCGGAGGCGGTGAAGTCAGAAATTGGGATGGGTCTTACATCATATCCCTCTAAAAAGAAGTTTCATCCCGAAACTCGCAACAACTCGAACGATCACACCACAATAACACGGAAATGCTGACACAATTCATATATTCCTACTCGGGGCACATAACTCAAAACGTCACAAAAGTGTACGCAACTTGACAAAAGAAAAAACCATAACGTAACAACTATGCTAAAGGCGTGTTCAGCTCAGCGTAAAACTCCGGATAGTTCCTCTGGATACTATCCTTGGTCTCCCAAGTCGCCTCATCAGCTCCTCGTATCGACCATTGAATCTTCATCGGTATGTTCTTCTAACGCAAGCGTCTCGTACTACGCTCTAAGACAGCTACCGGATGCTCTAAGAACGTATGGTCTGGCTCGACCACTAGATCCTTATGACTGACGATGTGTCTCGGGTCCGGTATGTACTCCCGTAATTGAGAGAAATGGAGGACGGGGTGAAAACCCTCAAGCCTTGGTGGCAAAGCAAGTCTGTATGCTGCCTCTCCAACTCGCTCACGAATCTCAAAAGGTCCGACGTATTTGAGACTCAACTTCCCCTTGACGCCGAAACGTCGAACACCTCGTGCTGGAGATACTCTCAACCAAACTTGAGCCCCAACTCTAAAATCCAGAGGTCTGCGCCTCTTATCTGCATAAGACTTTTGTCAACTCTGTGCTGCTAACATCCGCTCACGGATCACTGCTACTCGAGCCATATCATCCTGAATCTGCTCAGGTGCTACTCCGCTAGCACTGCTCGACTCATCTCAGCACAACGGTGTACAACATCTCTGTCCATACTTGTCCCTAGTCTAACACGCAAGCTCTCGACATATCCTCCAGAGTCTGGATGGTCCGCTCCGACTGACCATCAGTTTGAGGATAATAAGCAGTCGTGAACTACAGACTCGTACCTAGGGCGGCATGTACTTGTTGCCAAAACCTCAAAGTGAACCGTCCGTCTCTTTTCGAGACTATAGTCCTAGGTACTCCGTGAAGTCTCACTATCTGCCTAGTGAACTCCTCTGCCAATCGAATTACCGGCCACATCTCCTTGATCGGAATGAAACGTGTGGTCTTTGTCAGTCGATCTGCTATGACCCAGATAGCATCAAAACCTCGACTCGGTCTCAAGCCGGTACGTGACAAAATCCATAGAGATGTCCTCCCACTTCCACTGAGGCATGGGAAGTGGGTGTAGTTCTCCTCTTGTTCAGTGGTGCTTGATCTTGACCTATTAGCAGGTCACAGACTGAGCTACATATGTCGTCACATCTAGCTTCAGACCTCGCCACCCGAAAGAGCGTCCGATATCCTGATACATCTTACTCGCACCGGGGTGCACTGAGTAAGGTGAAGAATGAGCCTCCTGAAGGATCCTCTGTCTCAACTCTCGATTTGAAGGAACACATAAGGCGTCTCAAGATCCCATCGGCACCAATGGAAAACTGTGGTGCCTCTCCTCGAGACATCCGGTCTCGGATCTGTGTCAAAGCTGGACAACTCTCCTGCTTCTGTCACATCTCAACCAACAGATCAGGAATTATCTCCAAGGTGGATACGTGGCTGTCGGAATCCGGAAAGTGGATATCCATCTCTAATCATGCAAGATCTTGCTATAACTGTGGCTGAGCTGTCAGCCTAGCGATTGCCATCTCCCGGGGAGTCTTCCTACTAAGGGCATCAGCTACCACATCCGCCTTCCCTAGGTGTTATAAGATCTCAAGGTCGAAGTCCTTGATCAAATCCAACCATCTCTTGTGTCGGTTATTTAACTCCCGATGAGTGAATATATACTTTGGACTCTTATGGTCTGTAAATATCTGACACGTAGCTCCGTACAAATAATGCCTCCAGATCTTCAAAGCGTGAACAACAACAGCCAACTCTAGATCATGAGTAGGGTAATTCTCCTTGTACGTCTTCAACTGTCTAGAAGCGTATGCAATCACCTTACCCCTCTACATCAAAACACATCTCAAGCCATGCTTGGATGCATCGCTGTAAACCACCAAGTCCTCAATGCCCTCTGACTGAGCTAAGATAGGAGCAGAGGTCAACCTCTTCTTCAGCTCCTCGAAGCTCTACAGGCACGGCTCGGACCACACAAATCTCGTAGACTTCCTCAGCAAGGAAGTGAGAGGTCGGGCGATAATTGAAAAGCCCTCAACAAAACGTCGATAGTAACCCATCAATCCTTAGAAGCTGCGTACCTCCTTGACGTTATTAGGAGGCAGCCAAGAGGCTACTGACTCGATCTTCGTCGGATCTACCTTGATCCATTCAGCTGAAATAATGTGACCAATGAATGCTACCTCGGACATTCAAAACTCATACTTAGAGAGCTTGGCGTAAAGCTCTCTATCGTGCAGGACTTGGAGTACGATCCTTAAGTGACTTGCATGCTCCTCTCTACTACGAGAGTACACCAGAATGGCGTCTATGAAGACAACTACAAACTGGTCTAGGAATTTGATGAAGATGTTGTTTATCAACTTTATGAAAACTGCGGGTGCGTTCGTGAGCTTGAATGGCATCACTACAAACTCATAGTGTCTATATCAGGTCCGAAATGCCGTCTTGGCTATGTCCTTCTCTCTCACCCTCAGCTGGTGATATCCGGATCTTAGATCGATCCTCGAAAACACTGAAGCTCCATGCAGTTGATCCAAAAGATCGTCGATACGGGGCAATGGGTACTTATTCTTGATCATCACCGTGTTAAGCTCTCGGTAATTGATACATAGCCTCATCGACCCGTCATTCTTCTTGATGAAGAGTAATGGTGTGCCCCAAGGAGATACACTTGGGCGGATAAAGCCCTTCTCCACTAACTCTTCAAGCTGCTTCTTAAGCTCAAGCATCTCGATAGGCGCCATATGGTAAGGAGCCTTAGAGATCGATCTCGTACCGGGCTCTAGATCAATGTCAAAGTCTACACTCCTCTGTGGAGGTAAACCTGATGGCTCTCCAAAAACGTCGGTAAACTCGCAAGCTACCGGAATCTCCTCCAAAGATGGACTTGTACTATCCTTCATGGCATAACACCAAAAAGCCTCGCAACGCTGTCCGATAATTCTCGCAGCTCGGACCGGGTTGATGACTGTACCGGTCTTCCCTAGATCCCATCCTCTAAAGATCTCAACATGGCTTGCATCTGTAGTTACCGTCACTGTCCTCTTGCCGATGTCCAGAATTGCTCGATGTCGATCCATCCAATCCATCCCCAGAATAACTTCTTCATGTACTAAGTACATGACGAAGAAGTCAGCTGGCCAATCCCGACCTCCCAATTTAATAGGGCAATCGCGAACCTCTTGTCTACCTCTAACCTTACCTTCATCGGGTAATCTTATAAAGAAGGGTTTCCTCTCTACGGTAACTAAGGCCAATCTATCTACGCAAGCATCATATATAAAAGAATGCGTAGCACCGGTATCGAAAAGAACTCTGACAGGAAAACCATTAATGTGAATGGTACTTGTGATTGCTGGCGGTGTCGGCTCTTCCACACTCCTCAACTCATACACTCTAGCTGATGCATCTTTGGTGTGTGCAGGACCAACAACTCGTCCTTTACCTCTCCCTTGTCCTGGAGTGGAATCTTGAGAAGCGGTAAAACCTGGAGCTTGCTGCTGTTGCCGGTACTGAGGTCTTTGTCCACCTCCTGCAACGCTAGCAGGTGAAGAACCCTACTGCGATAACGCCTTGGCCTAACAATAAAACGCAGCTCTGTGTCCGGGCTTGCCACAAGAAAAGCAAGTCACTACAGGCTTCTTGCAATCTGTATGGATGTGACTAACTCCTCCGTAGTTATGACACTGCCGTCCTCTGTTAGAACCTTGTGCCAATTGTTGAAAACCAGAACGTCCCGGTGTCTGACTACGTCCGAACCCAGCTGCTCCAGCTCCAGCACTAGTTGATCCAATCCTTTGCCTCTTCTTAGGACCTCCTGTGTGAGAAGCTCTCCTCTGACCCGGCCGGTCTCTCTCATACGCAGATGCTCTATCCTGATAGTCCGTCAAAGACTCACAGCGGAAACCAGCAAGATAAGAGCGGGTAGACTTTCTCAACCTCCGAGAGAACATGTACACATGCTAATCCTTGGGTGGTGCAGAAGGACCCAACAAAGACAACTCTTCTTGGAACTTGCTAACAATCTCAACAATAGGAAGATCCTCGAATCCAACCTCGAGGAAATCCTGTAGACGATCTCTCCTCATAGCTGTAAGGAAATAGCAATCCCTGATCACCGTCTTCATCTGCTCAGATCTGGTGACCTTACTATTCATGGTCCTCCACCAGGAATGAGCCTAATTCTTCAGCAACGTCTGCGCTATGTTGAACCGAAGTCCCTCTAGGCAACCGATCGCCTCCATAGCAAAATCCAGCTATCCTAGCCACAACTCCACCAATAATACAATTTTACCCATGAAAGTGGGAACCTTCAACTGGTCGAAAGCCTTCAACCAACTGTCAAGCCTCGGCTCTCTTGCCTTAGACGGTGCTCTAGCAACCTCAACAACTCTAGTAGGCGGGGCAACGATTTGTGTAACTCTCTGCGTAACCCCAGCTTATCTCGCAGGAACTGGCGGTGTTGGTGCATGTCCTCCAGTCCTGATAGCTTCTTCAACTCTCTACATATAGTCGCGGTATGTAGAAGCACCAATGGATACTCGACCGGACTTGGTCGACTATGCTCGTTGTGCTCCAAACCTAGCAGCGGTCCCGTTCCCAACCTCAAAAAGAATGCTCTCAGCAAGTTCTTAAGCGAACGCCTCAATGATAGGTGGGTCAAGAACTAGGGCTTGACCTTGACCTCTAGTTAATGGAGGTCTTCCTGCGCGTCCTCGTCCACGGACGGCAGGTAGAAGAGGTGGTTGACCCCTTCCTCGCCCCATAGCAGATGTAGCTCTAGTATGCGCCATCTGCGATAGGGATATAGATATAAAAGACAATATATAAGGCCACGCTACAACTAAAGCATAAATTCAGAAAAAGCACATAAAGGTTGTTTGCCCTAAAACGTGTGTGCAATCAAGTCTTAAATTTATAAAACTAGAATAAAAGCAAGCGAACCCGCAGTGTACGGATCGGCGTAGATTAACAAGTATTCCAGAGTATCGATCACAGGGAGATGGTGAAACAAATTAGTTTCAAGTAATCAAGCAAGTAATGTATAAAGCTTTGCAAATATTGGGAAAATAGGAACCCTAAAGATCCAGGTGTCAAATTGTGGCAACCGATTCAAGACATACTATAGATATAAGGACAGAGTAGATAATTACAAAGGTATGCTAAGGTAAGATAATGTACGGTGAAGTTCCAAAACCTTATATGTCTAACCCAAAGAAATCTCTACAAAGGTTGTTGAGGCTTGTTACGTCTAGGAATAGATGTGATGTGCACGCAATAAGTCTTAAATTTATACTCGTTATATTTATCCTAACTCCTAGCGAACCCGCAGTGTACGGGACGTTTGTAGAAAGGTAAGTATTCCGAGGTCGAACACAAAGACTAAGGTGAAATCGAGTCGAACAATGATCAAAGATAGTGTGAATCTAGACTAAGATAAGATGAGGAACAAAGAAAATGGAAAACGCAATGTTTTTGTTGGTTTTTATGGTGATCAAATAAAGAACACAAGTCAAGCAAGGAAATAAAACAACTAACAAATTTAGCTAGCAAACGAGTAAGTAACACAAAGCACAAGTATATGATCAAGAGAGAAAAGTAGATTCTAGAGGTCAAGATTTCCGGTTATGGCATTGGACTCAAGGTTCTAAGGATTCTAAGGACAAGCTGCTGTGTTTGGGAAAGGATGTTCACTAATGGAAGCGATTACCGGGTAAGTCTCTCACTTCACTAATCCCGCATCAAACTCCTATTACCGGGTAGGTCTCAAGGGGTTAGAGTAAGGAATTCCGCACAAACTAGATGCTACTTAAGGGTAACCCTCTCCTTACCGGGTAAGTCTCGGAATAGGGAAATCTCAAGCAATAATCCTAGCACACTCGATCCAATAGCGGCTTATAAGGCTCACTACTACCTAGCATTCATCATCTTAGGTATCTAAGGTCGGAAATCATCGGGTAGATCTCTTCCCTCATTTAGATTGGTAGCATTAGGTGATGCTAAGCTAAATTAGGCTTAATAAACACTAGGATTTAAACAACCAAACACCCTAGCATGCATATTCATCAATTAAAGAGCAACAGAGAAGAAAATCGGGTGGATCATACAAAAATCGGTCGATCTAGATGAAGAACAGCCCGATTTTTCTTCCTGGAATGGGTTTCGTGCATATTAATCATCCTAAACTAACATATAAACTCATCCTATCATCACCCTAGCCATAACCATCAATCCATCACTCTAGAATCACAATAAACTAGCCAATAATATGCATATCAAGATCCGAAATCATCAAACAAGCATACATGGTGTTCATAGATGGATAATGAAAGATAAGCAAGCAAATCAATAAATCTCAACAAAATCCAAGTTGTAGCAAGACTTACAAACTCTTAAATGAAGATTCAAAACGTTCTTAACAATCCTTGCAATTAGTTCTTCAATCCAAGACTACAAATCACTCAAAATCCCTCTAAACTCTTAGAATGGTGTTCTTCTTCTTCCTCCAATCTTTGAGAACTTTTCTTCTCCTCCAATCTTCCTACCAAAATTGATGAGCTGTGAATGAGAGTGTGGGAGAGGAGAGATGCTCAGCAACCACCTGCAGGACCACTTATATTCTCCACCAAGAGCAAGGACGGACAAGAGATCGTGGGACACGTGGCTTAAGCTGTCAAAGGCCTAAAAATCGACCCAGAGGAAAAAATCGGCCGATTTTCCTGGGTGTAGGTCGATTTTCTTCAATAGAAGCATGCTATGATCGTCTAGCCATGAGTTGCTCCATTGCTTGCACCAATGGTGGTCTTTGTGTCCTTTGTTGATCCAATTATGCTCCTCCAAGGCTTTGGATGTGTACCATCATGAGGCTTGGCCCTCAAATGTATCGATTAACGTCCAATAGATCCCCGAATTACCTACAAAACCGATAAAAGGTAGTGTAGACGTCTTTTCTAGAAATGTGCATGAATTGAGCGAAGACGTCATGAACCAATGCCAAAACGTGCATGAATGAGTGAGAAATCTATCTAAATGATTACCTAATCCTAAGTCATAAATCTTGTTATCAAAAATACCCCATACTTAAGGTTTGCTCGTCCCCGAGAAAATTCCCAACTATAGACTAAGAGATGACATGATTTATGTATGCAGAAAAGTGGCAAAATCTTTTTGGGTTTGTGCTTCTAATATTGGATCACCTTCATAGTCATGTTTCATGGCAATGGACAAGCAATTATGTATCAAATAAATGAAAGCATGGAAAGACAATTACACTTAACTTGATAGCATGCAAATGAAATGTAAAGATGAAGAAGTCAAGATGATCATGAGTATATCCAATCTAATTCACTTAGTCTTACACACATGCAAGTAGGTCAAAAGGACTTGTAAAATAGAAGGCCAAGAAACGTTGTGATTAGGTGGGAATTTTCTAGGCTATGTGATGCTAATCCGGGAAAGGAACTAAACAACCACAACTTCAAATTTTCTTATCAACTTCCCTCAAGTGTATAATTTTCTTCATTTTCTTTTCTTTCTTTTCTTTTTGAGACAATGGCATTGGTGTGCAAAAGCCGAAACCTTGGTGATTAGCCATTCTCGGGCTTTTTCTAATTTTTCGAGATGCATCCACACCGGGCACACATACCAAAACTCGTTAGGACTATTGGTTTATTTGACTTTGGCAAGGCACCAACACCCGATTATGTGAAGTGTACCGAGTTACTTGTCATTTAAGCCGATGTCCCCAAGCCTATATTTTTGGCTACACTTTCACAACAATTTCAACATTTTATGCATGACATTCTTTTCATCAACAACTTCACCCCACACTTGCTTTTCACACACATCAACACACTAGCATGCTCCTATTCCCGGATGGGTCAAAAGGGGTCAAATTTATCTCAATTGAGGTGCTCAAGCAACATGATCAAGATGAGAAGTAGAGGAAGATGAATTGCCTTAATCACTCCTAATTGATGTACAAGAACTAGCATGCAATTTCGACTTTCAATACTCAATTCAATCAAGGCAAACATTCATGATCACAAATCATTCATGGTTTCAAGAGAAGTACTTCAAGTCCACATATACATTCATCAATTTAACACATAAAGCCATCCATAGCCAATCCACAAGACAAGATTCATCATTAGGGTCATATCCAAGCCTTAGAAGCACTAAAAATTTTTTTTTTAAAATTTTCTGAATTTTTTTTTTTTTTTTTTGGATTTTTCGAAATATGTATGTACAATGCAAGACATAATGGAACATGTGACAAAATTAAACTATCCTAAATGCTAATCATGCAAGTGATCATGAAAACCCCATCCCATACTTAGAAACACATTGTCCCCAATGTGGAAACTAAATAAAGAAGTGAAAGAGAGTCCTCACAATGTAAAATCAGTGATGCTTTGGTATTTCGGTTCTCATTGGATGATGATGGTGGATGATCGATCAAGGATGGTAGAGAGCTCTTGATGTTCATTATGGTGTCGGAACCCGCGCTTGGCACCGCAAGCCGTCCAAGTTCCACGTCCGCTCCACCCATGCTTGATTGGAGATCATCACTTTTCTTTACAGAGGAAAAATCGGCCAAGCAACCCAGGAAAATCGGCCGATTTTGTGCATGAACAGTCCGATTTCCTGGGTGCTTTCTTCCTTGTCCATGTGCTCGGATCTTGCTTCTTCAACCATTCCATGAGGCCTTCACATGACCTCCAACATCTCATAACTCATGACAATCAACAAGATCTAGCACCCAAAAACACAAAGGAAAAACAAAGCACACCAAGAGTAAGATCAAGCAAAAGCAAGAAAAAGAAAGGGAAAAATATGTACCAATGGGTTGCCTCCCATTAAGCGCTTCTTTAAGGTCATTAGCTTGACCAAATTCAGGAGCGTTTCAATCAAGGTGAAGCGGGGCAATCACTTCCACCGGGGCTTCCGGGATGTACTTCTTCAAACGGTGCCCATTCACCTTGAAGTTACCACAATGATCTCCTCCTATCTCCACCGCTCCATGAGGAAAAACTTTCTTCACCACATATGGCCCGGTCCATCTCGATTTGAGCTTTTCGGGAAAAAGCCGCAGCCTTGAGTTGAAGAGAAGCACCAAGTCGCCTTCATTCAACTCCTTTGGAAGGAGGCGCTTGTCATGCCACCTTTTGGTCCGCTCCTTGTAGATCCGGGCATTCTCATAAGCATCCAACCGGATCTCCTCAAGGGCGTTCATGTCTAGCAACCGCTTCTCTCCCGCTTCTTTGAGGTCAAAATTTAGCCACTTAATGGCCCAATAAGCTCTATGCTCCATCTCTACCGGAAGGTGGCAAGACTTTCCATAGACCAACTTGTAAGGAGTGGTGCCAATTGGTGTTTTGAAGGCGGTCCTATATGCCCACAAGGCATCATCGAGCTTCATAGCCCAATCTTTTCTCGTCCTTGATACCGTCTTCTCAAGAATGGCCTTGATCTCCCGGTTGGAGATCTCCACTTGGCCACTAGTTTGGGGATGTTAAGGTGTTGCCACCTTATGAGTCACCCCATACTTAGCCAAAAGTGCTCCAAAATTCCTATTTGTGAAGTGCTTCCCTCCATCGCTTATGATCACCCTAGGTGTTCCGAACCTAGGAAATATCACTCGGTTGAAGAACCGCACCACAACCTTGGCATCATTTGTAGGAGAGGCGATTGCCTCCACCCATCTTGAAACATAGTCAACCGCCAATAGGATGTAGAGGTTGCCACATGAAGAGGGGAAAGGTCCCATGAAGTCCACACCCCATACATCAAATATTTCCACCTCTTGGATGTTGTTCAAGGGCATCTCATTCCTCCTTGAGATGTTGCCTGTCCTTTGGCAAGCATCACAAGCTACCACAAAGCTTTGCACGTCCTTGAACAAACTTGGCCAAAAGAAGCCCGATTGTAGCACTTTTGCACATGTCTTGTATGCACTAGCATGCCCTCCACATGGCAAGGAATGACAATGGCGGATCACACTCTCCACCTCATCTTCCGGTATGCACCTCCTAAACATTCCATCCGGCCCTCTTTTGAACAAAAGTGGCTCACTCCAATAGTAATGCCTCACATCTTTGAAGAACTTCTTCCTTTGGGCATATGTTAATCCGGGAGGCACTTCCTCACACACCAAGTAGTTCACAATGTCGGCATACCATGGCTCACTCCCCCTAGACACTTGGAACAAGCATTCCTCCACCATTCGCAATTGCTCATCCCGGAATGAGTCATCAATCGGGATGTCATCTCTCTCAAGCTCTATCGGCGGGAGTCTACTAAGGTGATCCGCCACGGAGTTCTCGGATCCCTTCTTGTCCCGGATTTCCAAATCGAACTCTTGAAGAAGAAGGATCCACCGAATCAACCTAGGCTTGGCATCTTTCTTTGTAAGGAGATAACGGATCGCAGCATGATCCGTATAAACAATGACCTTCGCCCCAACAAGGTATGACCGAAACTTCTCAAAGGCATACACTACCGCTAGCAACTCTTTCTCGGTTGTGGCATAGTTGAGTTGGACATCATCTAGCGTCTTGCTAGCATAATAAATGGCATGAGTTTGCCCATCTTTCCTTTGCCCCAAAACAGCCCCAATGGCTACATCGCTTGCATCACACATGATCTCAAACGGTAAACTCCAATCCGGAGGTTGCATTATAGGTGCGGAGATCAAAGCGTTCTTCAACCTACAAAAAGCCTCAAGGCAATCTTTGGAGAAAACAAATTCAACATCCTTCATTAGTAGGTTAGTAAGGGGCTTAGAAATTTTAGAGAAGTCTTGAATGAACCTCCGGTAAAAACCGGCATGCCCTAAGAAACTCCTTACCCCTTTCACCGAGGTAGGTGGTGGCAACTTCTCTATCGTCTCAATCTTGGCCCTATCAACCTCAATGCCACGGTTAGACACCAAGTGTCCTAACACAATACCTTCACTTACCATGAAGTGACATTTTTCCCAATTCAAGACAAGATTTGTCTCCTCACATCTTTGCAATACTAATGACAAGTTAGCCAAGCAATTATCAAAGGAAGAACCATAAACAGAGAAATCGTCCATGAACACTTCCATGATATCTTCAATGTATTCCGAAAAAATAGCCATCATACATCTTTGGAAGGTGGCGGGTGCATTACACAACCCAAATGGCATTCTCCTATATGCAAAAGTACCCCATGGACATGTAAAGGTGGTTTTCTCTTGGTCATCGGGGTGGATAGGGATTTGGAAGAATCCACTATAGCCATCTAGGTAACAAAAATGGGAATGTTGAGCTAACCTCTCTAGCATTTGGTCAATGAAAGGGAGAGGGAAGTGATCTTTCCTAGAGGCCATGTTAAGCTTTCTATAATCAATACACATCCTCCATCCCGTAACCGTTATAGTGGGGATTAGTTCATTGTTCTCATTAGTCACTACGGTCATCCCACCCTTCTTAGGTACTACATGAACGGGACTAACCCACTTACTATCCGAGATAGGGTAGATAATTCCCGCATCTAGCAACTTTATGATCTCCTTCTTAACTACCTCTTTCATTATGGGATTCAATCTTCTTTGATGTTCAATAGAGGGTTTATGATTATCTTCCATCATTATCCTATGCATGCACAAAGAGGGCTTGATGCCAACAAGATCATCAATGGTGTATCCTATTGCCTTTCTATGCAGTTTCAATTCATTCAACAATCTATCAAGTTCATCATCATTCAAAGATGCATTCACAATCACCGGATAAGTAGAATTTGAACCAAGGAAAGCATACTTTAAATGAGAAGGAAGAGGTTTGAGATCAAGTTGAGGAGGACCTTTTTCGGTTGGAGACGATCCATACAATGTAGGTTGAGATGATTGCAAAGCCATGGAAGCCTCCTTGAAGTCCCTTGATGATTGCTCACACTCAAGTGGTTGGTGCTGAAAAGACTCAGGAAAATCGACCCAGGAAGAAAAATCGGACGATTTTTCTGAGGGTGGGTCGATCTGAGTTTCTGTTTTGGCAAAACTGGCTGAAATTTCAGCACAAGTACAAAAATCGGCCGATTTTTGCCCTTCCGTCCGATTTTTCTGGAAGTTTTCCTCTTCTTCTAGCACTTCAAACCCAACACTTGGTAGCTCGTCCAATGTATTCAAGGCCTTTATTACTTCATTGCTACTCTCCTCAATCCCTTCTTCCATCAAGCTTGAGCTAAGAACTCTCTCAAGCGGATCCTTGAGCAAGATCGAGCTCACAACCTCTCTAGATTCCTCTTCTTCAACTATGTTGAACACATCCTCATCAAGGGTTGGCCCTTTCATCATTGTTGATAGCTTGAACTTGATGTTTTCTTCTCCAATGTTGAAGGAGAGGGTTCCATTCTTGCAATCTACTAGACATCCGGAAGTAGCTAGGAAAGGTCTTCCCAAAATGATAGGAACCGGATAGTCCGCCGGGATGTCCAAAACAACAAAGTCTATGGGCACATAGAACTTCCCTAATTGCACCGGAATGTCCTCCAAGATTCCAACCGGATGAGTGATCGAGCGGTCCGCCATATAAAGGGTCATCTTGACCGGCTTCGGCTCTCCTAGCCCAACCTTGTTACAAAGTGCAAGCGGGATGATGCTTACACTTGCCCCAAGATCACATAGGGCGTCATACTTCACTTCTCCTACTCCGATTGGCACACAAAAGGATCCCGGATCCCTTAGCTTGGGAGCATCTCCTCCTTCATCGTTTGAATCAACTCCGGTGATCTCTTAGTCATCATTATCTCACCATACTCCTCCAACTTCCTTTTGTTGGAGAGTATTTCCTTCAAGAACTTGCCATATGCCGGTATCCCTAGAATAGCATCCATGAACGGAATGTTAATATGCAATTTAGACATTAGTTCAAGGAACTTACCAAAATGATTGTCCAAGCGAGCTCTTACTCGTGATTGAGGGAACGGTAGTGGTGGCTTGTATGGAGGCGGTGCCACATAGGTTGGCTCTACATCCTTGCTCTTGCCTCCATCTCCTTGCAAAGTCTCTTCCTCTATCACCACTTGCTTCCCTTTAGCATTCTCCTTGGGCAAAGGATCCTTCATGCTTAACCCACTTCTTGTTGTAATAGCCAACACTTGGCCTCTTGGGTTTTCTTCGGTTCTTCCGGGAAGCTTCCCCGGATCTCTATGTGCTTCACCCGCCTTTTGGAACACTTGTGCTTCCAAAACCTTTTGAGCCTTCGAGATAGAAGTCACCGTTCTCTCAAGACCACTCAACCTTCCAAGAAATTGCTCAAACATCATTTCGGTTCTATCCTTTGGAGGTTGAGTGAATCCGGGTGGAGGTTCTTGTGAAGCTCTTGGTGGTGGAGTCGTGCTTGTAGAAGCGGGAGGGTTCAAGGCTCCATCCGGGTTAGAGTAAGAAAACCCGGGATGGTTATGGTTGGGCCGGTAATTGTTGAATTGCCGGTTGTTGTTGAAGTTCCTTGGGCCTTGATAATTGTTGTAATTGCCCCTTCCCATGTAATTCACATCCTCCTCCTTGGAAGATAGGTTGGCTTGTGGAATCACTTGAGGAGTTGCTTGGTTCTTCAAAGTTGTAGCACACAACTCCCTCAAGGACTTCAACTCGTTGTTGATGGCGTCAAGCTTGAAATTGCTCATGGTGACCTCACTCACCTCATATGCTCCCGCCTTTCTCCCTTCACTCTTCCTATGGGAGTACTTCTCAATTACTAGAGCTTGCTTCTCCACAAACTCTCAAGCATCATCCACATGCTTCTCCATGAAAGTCCCACCGGAAAGGGATTGAAGCTTGAATTGGCTATCTTCATCAAGTCCCTTGAAGTAGATCTCCAATAGCTCAATTTTCGGTATGCCATGGTGTGGACAATCTAGGAGAAGATCCTTGAATCTCTCCCAAGACTTAAACAAACTCTCTCTGTCTTTCATCACGAAGGCATTGATCTTCCCTCTTAACTCGGTAGTCTTGGAAGGTGGGAAGAACTTAGTCAAAAACTCGGTTGTCATCTCCTCCCAAGTACCAACTCACCCTTGTGGAATAGATTGATACCAAGCCAAGGCTTTATCCTTAAGAGAGAAGGAGAAAGCCCTTAGCTTATGGTTGTTGCTCTCCAATCTTGGCGGTCTAAGAGTCTCCATCAAAATCTCGTAGTTCATCAAGTGTTGATGAGGAGACTCTTCTTCCATCCCTCCAAATTGATTATGCCGGATCATTTGTAGAACTTGAGGGCGGAGCTCATAGTTGTGGGCTGCGGCATCTCCTAAGTTCACACCCGGACGGTGTGCTCTTTGTGCCCGATCCATACGTCTCCCTAGGGTTTGTGGCTCTTCAATGGCAATGGGCACAACCCTAACATTAGCCGCCGGCTGCGGTTGTTCTACCGGTGGTGGAGGAGGTGGAGGTTGTCGGCGATTAAGCTCTCCTTGAACAAGGGCTTGCCTAATCTCCTCAATCTCCCTCCTAGTTTCCTCTTGCCTCTCATTGGCAAGTCTCCTTTCTTCCTCCAAGAGCTCATCTCTTAGCCTTATTTGCTCTAAGGCTTCATCCAACTCAGCTTGGAGGTTTCTTCCGGCCATCTCTTTCTCTTTTCGGATGTTCTTGGATCTAGATCGAAGGGTTTTCTCCGGTTCGGGATCGAATGGAGCTAAATCCTTGCCACGAGATCTTCGCATACACCTAAAGAGTGAGAGATGTCCTGAAAAGCAAAAACACACACCAAAGAGAGATCAAAAGCAACAAGAAAGATCTACACTATAAACAATCACAAAATGACTCAATCTAGACCTAGTCCCCGGCAACGGCGCCAAAAACTTGTTACGTCTAGGAATAGATGTGATGTGCACGCAATAAGTCTTAAATTTATACTCGTTATATTTATCCTAACTCCTAGCGAACCCGCAGTGTACGGGACGTTTGTAGAAAGGTAAGTATTCCGAGGTCGAACACAAAGACTAAGGTGAAATCGAGTCGAACAATGATCAAAGATAGTGTGAATCTAGACTAAGATAAGATGAGGAACCAAGAAAATGGAAAACGCAATGTTTTTGTTGGTTTTTATGGTGATCAAATAAAGAACACAAGTCAAGCAAGGAAATAAAACAACTAACAAATTTAGCTAGCAAACGAGTAAGTAACACAAAGCACAAGTATATGATCAAGAGAGAAAAGTAGATTCTAGAGGTCAAGATTTCCGGTTATGGCATTGGACTCAAGGTTCTAAGGATTCTAAGGACAAGCTGCGGTGTTTGGGAAAGGATGTTCACTAATGGAAGCGATTACCGGGTAAGTCTCTCACTTCACTAATCCCGCATCAAACTCCTATTACCGGGTAGGTCTCAAGGGGTTAGAGTAAGGAATTCCGCACAAACTAGATGCTACTTAAGGGTAACCCTCTCCTTACCGGGTAAGTCTCGGAATAGGGAAATCTCAAGCAATAATCCTAGCACACTCGATCCAATAGCGGCTTATGAGGCTCACTACTACCTAGCATTCATCATCTTAGGTATCTAAGGTCGGAAATCATCGGGTAGATCTCTTCCCTCATTTAGATTGGTAGCATTAGGTGATACTAAGCTAAATTAGGCTTAATAAACACTAGGATTTAAACAACCAAACACCCTAGCATGCATATTCATCAATTAAAGAGCAACAGAGAAGAAAATCGGGTGGATCATACAAAAATCGGTCGATCTAGATGAAGAACAGCCCGATTTTTCTTCCTGGAATGGGTTTCGTGCATATTAATCATCCTAAACTAACATATAAACTCATCCTATCATCACCCTAGCCATAACCATCAATCCATCACTCTAGAATCACAATAAACTAGCCAATAATATGCATATCAAGATCCGAAATCATCAAACAAGCATACATGGTGTTCATAGATGGATAATGAAAGATAAGCAAGCAAATCAATAAATCTCAACAAAATCCAAGTTGTAGCAAGACTTACAAACTCTTAAATGAAGATTCAAAACGTTCTTAACAATCCTTGCAATTAGTTCTTCAATCCAAGACTACAAATCACTCAAAATCCCTCTAAACTCTTAGAATGGTGTTCTTCTTCTTCCTCCAATCTTTGAGAGCTTTTCTTCTCCTCCAATCTTCCTACCAAAATTGATGAGCTGTGAATGAGAGTGTGGGAGAGGAGAGATGCTCAGCAACCACATGCAGGACCACTTATATTCTCCACCAAGAGCAAGGACGGACAAGAGATCGTGGGACACGTGGCTTAAGCTGTCAAAGGCCTAAAAATCGACCCAGAGGAAAAAATCGGCCGATTTTCCTGGGTGTAGGTCGATTTTCTTCAACAGAAGCATGCTATGATCGTCTAGCCATGAGTTGCTCCATTGCTTGCACCAATGGTGGTCTTTGTGTCCTTTGTTGATCCAATTATGCTCCTCCAAGGCTTTGGATGTGTACCATCATGAGGCTTGGCCCTCAAATGTATCGATTAACGTCCAATAGATCCCCGAATTACCTACAAAACCGATAAAAGGTAGTGTAGACGTCTTTTCTAGAAATGTGCATGAATTGAGCGAAGACGTCATGAACCAATGCCAAAACGTGCATGAATGAGTGAGAAATCTATCTAAATGATTACCTAATCCTAAGTCATAAATCTTGTTATCAAGGCTGCACTATAGAAAGGATCTAAGGACTAGAATTGATCTCAAATACCCAAACTTGTAACTCAAGGATCAAGATAAACTCAAACGGCTAAGGTTGTGACACTCGAAACCGAAATAGAGGATGTTGAGTCTCACTACTACTTAGAAAAGGCAAGCCAAGACTAAGTTAAAGCAAATCTTTAACTTTGGATTAAAGTAAAAGCAAGGTTCGTAAACTAAGGTAAATCACGGGTAGATCTTGAGAACCACGGCCGTGGAAGCCCTAGAACAGGGCGTGATTTAGGGTCGTCGACAATATTTCTCTAACTCTCAAGGTCCAATCAAATTACGATCGATCTATCATCATCTAAGCCACAACTATCAACCCTTCACCTTAGAATTGCTAAAGGATTTTAGCCAATAACCATTGTCATGTTATCAATATTCAATTTAAGAATAATGGAAGATAAAAACCCTCGCATACTCAATAAAACTTCAAAACCAGTCTCAAATCCGAAACACAAGAAGTAATGTTAATGGATTCAGAATATAGAACACAAAACCTCACAAAGATCTAAGGCAAGTACGAAGAACGGGATGTCAATCCGTCTTCAATATCAAAACCTAAGAAAAAGGCTAAACCTTCGCTGTGAGTAATCTCCAATCTATTTACAAGTGCTTTCGCAACTCTTGGCGATCGTCAATCTTAACCCTAAGCAAAGACTCTTCCCACCCTAAGCGAAGATGCTCGAAACTCTCTTTTTTAGCCTTTTTATAAGACGAGGAAAAGTTACCGTCCAAGCCCAATACATAAATGACGCGGCAAATAAAGACTTGCCAAAAGATCGCCTAAATCACGGTCTCATAACATTCCACGACCGTGGTTTAGAGCGTGGAAAAGGATTACGGTGTCTTGTGACTTCCACGACCGTAATTTAGGCCTTGTAACCTACTGGAGCGCTCCACGCTCATGATGCCAAGATCCACGGCCGTGGTTTAGAGCGTGGACTTCTTTACAACCATAATTCAGGGCGTGGAAGTGCATATTGCTTGTAGTTTCCTTTGTGTCATGATATTCTTCATCCTAGCTCCTTTCTATGCTAAGAATGAAAAACAAAAGCATAAGTGCAATACCTTGGGTTGCCTCCCAAGAAGCGCTTGTTTAAGGTCCATAGCTAGACCGTACCTGCATCTATTCGAGTGTGGTAGGTGCGAACTCCTCATCTTGTAGCTCCGGTGTATACTTCTTGAGTCGTTGACCGTTCACCTTAAAACTTCCGCTCTTTTCACCCCATACTTCAACTGCACCATGGGGAAAAACATGTTTGATTAGATAAGGTCCAATCCAATGAGATTTAAGCTTACCTGGAAAGAGGCGAAGTCTCGAATTGAAGAGGAGAACTCGATCTCCTTCTTTGAGGTCCTTTGGAATGATATGCTTGTCATGCCAACGCTTTGCTCTTTCCTTATAGATCTTAGCGTTCTCATAAGCGTTTAAGCGGAGTTCTTCAAGTTCGTTAAGGTCCAAGAGGCGCTTCTCACCCGCTTCTTTCATGCTGAAGTTCAACCACTTAACCTCCCAATACGCTTTATGTTCCAGCTCCACCGGTAAGTGACAAGACTTCTCATACACAAGGTTGTATGGTGTCGTTCCTATGGGAGTCTTGTATGCGGTCCTATATGCCCACAACGCATCATCTAGTTTCAAAGACCAACCCTTCCTTGTCTTCGAAACTGTTTTCTCTAGGATTCCCTTGATCTCCCTATTCGAAATCTCCACTTGTCCACTCGTTTGTGGATGATAAGGGGTGGCGATCTTGTGAGTCACCCCATACTTAGTTAGTAGAGCTTCGAATCGTCGGGCAATGAAGTGAGAGCCTCCGTCACTAATGATGGTCCGTGGTGTCCCAAACCTTGGGAAGATAGTTCTATTAAAGAACTTTACTACAACCATGGCATCATTAGTTGGAGAGGCAATTGCTTCAACCCATCTCGAAACGTAATCTACAGCTAGAAGTATGTATTGGTTTCCACAAGATGATGGGAAGGGTCCCATGAAGTCTACTCTCCAAATGTCGAAGATCTCTACCTCCTGAATGTTGTTAAGAGGCATCTCGTTTCTCCTAGATATGTTTCATGTTCTTTGACAAGCATCGCAGCAGGAAACAAAGGTTTGCACATCTTTAAATAAAGTAGGCCAAAAAAATCCAGATTGCAATACCTTAGCGATAGTCTTGTTTGAGCTAGCATGTCCTCCACAAGGTAGTGAATGACAATGACGGATGACGCTTTGCATCTTGTCTTCTGGCATTGTTAGCATGAAATATTGTGATATTTTAGGCACGTTTTCTAAATCATATTTGATTCATATTGATAGTCTTTGATTGATCTTTATGCATATATGAGCTAGTATTGCCTATATTGTCGATGTGGATGTCTACACTAGTTCTATGTTGATTATAGGTGATTTGGAGCTATTTCCGAACGGAATCGAGCAAAGGAGAGTTGAGTTGATATATCCATAGATCGAGGACACTTTTTGGAAGCAATTTGGAGTCTTAGATTGAGGAATGCACGAGTTTAGGGAAGAATCACGTTCTTACCCTAAATTACGCCCTAAAATACGGCCGTATCACAAACCACGTTCAGAATTACGGCCGTGGATTCAGAGTCAGAATTCGATGTTCATTCCAGGGGATTCTACGGCCGTGGAACTAACCGTAATTGTTTCCACGCCCTAGAATTACGGTCGTGGAATCTTCCACGACCGTGATCTTGGCGAATCTTTTCGCCACACTTCGAAGCCATGATCTTTTGAAGATTGGGCCGGGCCGACACTTTGCCCTGCATTATAAAAAGACGGAAGAAAGGAGATTCCGTCATGCCTGCTTAGGATCCCGCTTAGGAGCAACGCTTAGCAACACACAAACCCTCATCTTAGAGGTATTTGGGAGATCTCATTGAAGATCAAAGTTCGTAGTGGAGAGTTGCTGTTGTGATCTTCAGATTTGTGGAAGATCGAAGTTCTTGGAAGATTTTGCAAGAAGATCTCTCTTCTTGTTTAGGTTTGATTCGGAAACGGATTGACATCCCGTTTCTCTTCTTTCCTAAGGTTGTGATTGTTTACTCCGTTTTGAATCTTTTAATAAACATTTGTTCTTGATTGTGATCTTGAGATTTGTTTGAAGATTATTGATAGTTCTTGAAAGTTCCCATCTTTTATCCTTTAATTCTTGAATTGATATCAATATGACTGTTATTGGCTAAAAACCCTTAACAATTCTAAGGTGAAGGGTTGATAGTTGTGGCATAGGTGATGATAGATCAATCGCAAACAGATTAGACCCTGAGAGTTAGAGAGAATCGCCGACAACCCTAAATTACGGTCTTTTCTTGAGTCCACGGCCGTGGAACCTCAAGAACTAACCGTGATTTCCCTTTAGTTTACGAACTTGCTTTTACTTTAATCCAAAGTTAAAGATTTGCTTTAGCTTAGTTTAGACTTGTCTTTTCTAGGTGGTAGTGAAGCCTCAACAACCTCTACCTCGATTGTGAGCCTCAACAACCTCAATCGGTTAAGTTAGTCTTCATCTTTAGATTATAAGTTTGGGTATTTGACACTAATTCTCATCTCTAGAATCTTTCTATATTGAGCCTCAACAACCTGTATAGAGAGTGCTTTGTAGGTGAGTTACATAAGGTTTTTGGAACCTCAACCGTACGATTACCTTACATTAGTATACCTTTGTATATCTCCACTCTGTCTTTACATCATTAGTATATCTTGAATCTATTGCCGCAACTGGATACCTGAAACTTTAGGATTGTTGTTTTCCCAATATCTGCAAAACCCCCATATTTAATTGCTTGATAATCTGCAATCGAGTTCGCTCCACCCAAATCCCTGTGTTCGATACTCTGGAATTCTTGCTTAACTACGTCGATCCGTACACTGCGGGTTCGCTTGCTTGATTCTAGTTTTATAAATTTAAAACTTATTTGCACACACCTTTTAGGGCGAACAAGTTTTTGGCGCCGTTGCCGGGGATTTGGTTTAGGCCGAATTCGGTTATCGGTTGTCAAGCTTGGGAGCTTTGCTCTTGTTATTTGGTATCTCTTTTGAGTGTTCTTGCAGGTTTGTGTTCTTAGGTACATACGAAGTTCTTGTTCCAGCAACGGAACAGAGTTTCACCAAAGAACAAGTTTTTTTTGCTTTTTCTTTTAATCTTTTGGTATGAGTTCTTGAGTTTTCAGATTTTCCAATGGATGGAAGCAGCTTTGTAACGGCGAGGAACGAAATATGGAGCCTCAGAGTTGAACTTAACGAATCTTTGGAGCAACATAGACTTAGGAACAAATCCTTGGAAAGAGAGAGATGGAGAAAGAAAGAGGTAGCTAAATGGAAGGAGAATAGACATTTGCTGGATTATTTTTCAGTTTTTTTCAGTGAACAAAATGAAAGAGAGAAAGCTATTAAGAAGGAGCTTGAAATCTGGGAGGAGCTCTATACCGCTCGCGAGGTATATGAACAACCTCTTGAAGATCAACTTGAATCAAAGATCAAGCAATCAATGAAGGATCTCGACGACCTTGAAAGAAAATTGATCCTTGCTGAAATTGCTCGACTGGAGGAAGAAGCGGAACACCTAAACCCAATTGCTAATATTGTGGTCAAGATTGAAGAAGAGTTGATTGTGCTGGATAAAGAGGAAGAAGTGGAGAACCTTGTCCAAATTACCGAAACTGTGGCCAAGGTTGAAGAAGATCCAGCTGAGTTGGGAGATATTTCATGTGTGGATCATCATCCCAACATGAAACTTGTCTCAAGCCTTGAAGAACTTAACAAGGTACATTCTCTTACTTCATTTGAAATTCCTATTAAAATTTCTGATTTTTTCAGGAATGCTCCGGAGAGTTGGAGGTCTCTTCCAAAAGAACCTCCTAAAGTGAAGATGAAGCCTCCATTGAAATTGTTGGAAGAAGATGCTCCTTGGACTACAAGGAGTAAATTTGGCAAGAGCTTCAACGCCAATGCCAATAAGTGTTTTTTGTTCAAGTATGGGGTCATTCACATGACGAAGACCATACATCATCCCCAAGTTGGAGATGGGGAAGCTAAGAGGATTCTCGAGAAACTAATTTCTCGATCTAGGAAAGGATGGGATGCAAGGCTGAATTATGTCCCATTAAAGCATAGGAAAGCTAGGAGGATTCCGGTAAAAATCAAACCGTACAAGCTTGTATGTGGGAGATCTTACCACTTGCCAGTGAAATTAGGAACCGGAGATTTTTTGGAAGAGTTTAATGATGGATTTGAAGAGCAATCCAAGATGTTCAAGGTGCATTGAGTCATCTATGGAGAATGGTCTAGCTACGGACCTTAAACAAAGCGCTTCTTGGGAGGCAACCCAAGGTATTGCATTCTTGTTTTTGTTTTCGATTCATAGACTAGTTTAGAATAGACGTTTTTGCTTTACTTTGCCTCGATTTCTTCCGGTATGTTAGTGTTTTTGGTTGTAGGATCGATGGAAAAGGAAAAAGGGAAGATAATGTCGAAGAGGAGTGACGAAATTTGGACTTTGAAGCTATACAGAAGGTTCCACAGTCTAAATTACGGTCGTCATAGCTACAGTGGCCGAAATTTTCAAAAGCCTTTGAAAAATCACCAAAACCACGGGTCCGTACACTTCCACGGCCGTGGAATGCCCCGACAGACCGTAATTTTTGGAAATTTTGCCGGCCACTATAAAACCCACATTCCTCACACACTTAACCAAAATTTCCCCAATTCCACGACCTAGAAACCGAAAACCCGCAGCCTCTCCCAATTCTTCATTCTCTAATCGTTTCCAACGATTCTTCGCCCTAAACTGCAGCAAATCCAACCACGAACAAGATCCAAGCAACAAATCGAGTGGAAATCGATCAACAAACACGCATTTTGGATTTTTCAATCCGAAAAAGAGGTTATTTCTTTCTTCTCGATTTCAGCGGGTTTAGTTCGTTTTTGCTATAGATTTTTAGGAAGAACTGATAAAGACCGGAAGGAATTAGATTAGGACTGCTTGCTGTGGTGATTGTTGGTGAATTTGCTGAGATTCACGAATTTTTGAGACGAATCACGGTCGCTGGGTAAACCACGGCCGTAATTCCCCAAGAACAGACCGTGATTTTTGCTGAAAATGGATTTCGTAAGGAGAGTTTCAGGAAGGATAAAGGAGAAGAAAGGGAACCAAAATAAGAAAAGAAAGGGCAACCCCTCCACCTCTAGGGCACCACCACCCTCATCTCCCTCACTACCATCCTCACCCTCACCTCCATCTTCACCTCCTCACCCTAGCATCCCGACCATACATGAGAACCACCTTGTAGCACTTGACCGGATCAAGGAGAGGACAGTGATAGGTCCTAGGTATTTGTTGTTGGAGGATCTACATCCTCTCAACATAGTTGATGACCTTACATGGCTCTTGGATAGAGCCGGATTGCTTGTCTTCACGAACATTCGTGAAGACGCCTATGAGGAAATCACCCGAGAGGTTGTGACGTCTTTCGAGCACAGCCATGTTGATAGGACCGTCTTCTTCCGTCTCATGAATCGAGACTATCAGTTGAGTATAGTTGAGTTTGGGACCATTTTCGGGTTCCATGAGACCTACAATGGTCGATTTCCGAGCGGAGTTTACCCCAAGGATTTTTGGGAAGAAGTAGCCATGATTTACGCCGACGAGGACCGTTGGCAACCCGCCGATACCAAGGCTAGATTGATGTACCATCTAGCCTTGAAGATATCTCACCGTGTTCTTTCGGAGTGTCTCTTTCCTAGGACGGAGACGCCCCAAAA
Organism: Fagopyrum homotropicum; assembly: GCA_033239125.1. NCBI lineage: Eukaryota > Viridiplantae > Streptophyta > Magnoliopsida > Caryophyllales > Polygonaceae > Fagopyrum > Fagopyrum homotropicum. The sequence continues at coordinate 48,279,155 of BSWB01000002.1, forward strand.
GATCAAGACGGATGAGCTATTCTTGCTCTACTGTATGCTTTACGGTCGCCGCGCAGATTGTGCTACTCTTTTGGCGGCTACGATGAGTAAACTGAAGAACAAGAAGAAGGGGAACATCGGATATGGTGGGATAGTGACCCACATGGCTAGGACATTTGGTGTGGATTTTTCAGCTTGCACCCGCATACCCGCCGTACCTCTAGGATTACATGCATTCATGGTTAGGGGACTCATCTTCCCCACACATAGAGGTCCGCCTTATGCGGGCATGCCTTGGGAGAGTAGGACATGCAGGGGTATTGAGTGGCTGCCAGAGTATTCCATTGTGGCGGGACGCCACAATTGGAAGAAGACGTTCGCTGCGATACATGCGAACAAGCTTGTAGCTCCCCCTTACGTTCCACCACCGGTTGTGGATGAGGAGGAGATGGGAGAGCAGTACGAGAGTGGTGGAGGAGCGGAGCAGGAGTTCGGCACGTTTCCGGATCAGCCGGAGGCGGCCCCGGATGTACCTAGGCGCTCTCCACGCCCAGCTAGAGCTTCAGGCTCGTCATCTCGCCGCGCCAGCGTGAGTGAGAGGCCCACGTGGATGACTACACCTCCCACTTGGTACGACACACCCCCTCCTTGGTCCACGACGCAGCCAGCAGCACCACCGCCACCACCAGCACCAGCCGATGCCCCCGCATGGTATGATCACGCCCCGGGATGGTATGAGAGGATGCCGGATTGGGCTACCGGACTTTCGGAGAGAGTTGGAGCACTAGAGATCCGGGCGGATGCTAGAGATGGCCGCCTAGACGACCTTGACCACATGATGAGGGACGTCTACCGCCAACAGTTTGGGCGGTTCTATGACCCAAGTTTCTCTCCATTCCCACCTCCATCGGCGCCGCAGTGATCGATGCATGACCGTTCGTTTTAGACATTCCCGCCACCACTTGTGAGTTTCTTTTTCTTATCTTTCTTTTGTTCTTTCTTGTGAACATTAGGGACAATGTTCGTCCTAAGTATGGGGTGGGATGTACTAAAAAGTTTGTAATAACTCTACTCTCTATGTTGCTTTCATTTCAAGACTATCATTGCATATTCATTATGTGTTACACGTTTCATTCTTGCATTGCATGAAAAAGAACTTTAAAAACCCATAAAAATTGAAAAATTTTGAAAATTTTGTGCTTCTAATGAATTGATATGATTTCCATGATAATCACTACTTGCGAATTGAGTTTGATGACAATTGCATGCTTAAAAGGATTGTAAATCGAAAAGAAATTGAATGAATGAATTCTACCTCTTTTGCAAGTTTTATAATGTGAAAACGTTACCTAAATCATGTTGAGAAATTGAAGTTGAAATCACATTATAAGTTCCTATACTTCTTGTTGAAATGATTAAGGCAATTCGATACTTTCTTTCCTCTTTCTTTGATCATCTAACTCCTCATTGAAATATTAGCCTCCTTTACCTATCCGGGAACTTGGAAAAGTGAATGAGAAAAAGGCATGTTTGATGTGGGAGGGCCATGAGAGCAATTATTTGCAATCAATTAAATAGAAAGAAATTATAGGTTTGGGGAAGTCAATCATGACGATGAGTAACTCGGCACCATTCACATAGCCGGGTGTTTGTGTCTTGCCAAAGTCGGATTGAGCGATATTCCTAGCGGATTATGGTATGTGCGCTAAGGGTTTGAGGCATCTCTTGCAATTTTGAGAAACGCCAATCTCCTAGGCTTCGGTTTTTGTGCACCTCTATCCATAACTCCAAAAGTAAAGTCGAAAAATGAAAAGAAGAGAGCGAAGCTCTAAGTTGAAGTGTTGCGGGAACCGCATAAGAAGAAGAAGGTAGTTGTCCACTTTCCCGGATTTATGCACCACTTTTCCTTAAAGTTTTCCCTTCCCTTCCATACTCTAGACCTTTTCTTTGAAAGTCCTTAAGATCAAAAGAATGTTATATGACTTGGTGATCTAAATTGAAGCTTCTTATGATTGATTTTGATAATGTTTGAAGGTTATAATGCTTGTTTTGAAGTTAAATTGATTCATGAATTTTCCTTGCCTTTTACTCTTTGATTAAGTGTGTGAAAGTTTGAAAAACGATTGAAGCAAGGTTTGAGAATGATCTATTCCTTAGAAGTCACGTTCATCCAAAAGAAGGTACACATATTTCATCCTAACTCTTGTTTAAAGCTTTTTAAAAGACCTTGCTTAGGGACAAGCAAGTGCTAAGTATGGGGTTATTTGTTAGCATGAAATATTGTGATATTTTAGGCACGTTTTCTAAATCATATTTGATTCATGTTGATAGTCTTTGATTGATCTTTATGCATATATGAGCTAGTATTGCCTATATTGTCGATGTGGATGTCTACACTAGTTCTATGTTGATTATAGGTGATTTGGAGCTATTTCCGAACGGAATCGAGCAAAGGAGAGTTGAGTTGATATATCCATAGATCGAGGACACTTTTTGGAAGCAATTTGGAGTCTTAGATTGAGGAATGCACGAGTTTAGGGAAGAATCACGTTCTTACCCTAAATTACGCCCTAAAATACGGCCGTATCACAAACCACGTTCAGAATTACGGCCGTGGATTCAGAGTCAGAATTCGATGTTCATTCCAGGGGTTCTACGGCCGTGGAACTAACCGTAATTGTTTCCACGCCCTAGAATTACGGTCGTGGAATCTTCCACGACCGTGATCTTGGCGAATCTTTTCGCCACACTTCGAAGCCATGATCTTTTGAAGATTGGAAGAAAGGAGATTCCGTCATGCCTGCTTAGGATCCCGCTTAGGAGCAACGCTTAGCAACACACAAACCCTCATCTTAGAGGTATTTGGGAGATCTCATTGAAGATCAAAGTTCGTAGTGGAGAGTTGCTGTTGTGATCTTCAGATTTGTGGAAGATCGAAGTTCTTGGAAGATTTTGCAAGAAGATCTCTCTTCTTGTTTAGGTTTGATTCGGAAACGGATTGACATCCCGTTTCTCTTCTTTCCTAAGGTTGTGATTGTTTACTCCGTTTTGAATCTTTTGATAAACATTTGTTCTTGATTGTAATCTTGAGATTTGTTTGAAGATTATTGATAGTTCTTGAAAGTTCCCATCTTTTATCCTTTAATTCTTGAATTGATATCAATATGACTGTTATTGGCTAAAAACCCTTAACAATTCTAAGGTGAAGGGTTGATAGTTGTGGCATAGGTGATGATAGATCAATCGCAAACAGATTAGACCTTGAGAGTTAGAGAGAATCGCCGACAACCCTAAATTACGGTCTGTTCTTGAGTCCACGGCCGTGGAACCTCAAGAACTAACCGTGATTTCCCTTTAGTTTACGAACTTGCTTTTACTTTAATCCAAAGTTAAAGATTTGCTTTAGCTTAGTTTAGACTTGTCTTTTCTAGGTGGTAGTGAAGCCTCAACAACCTCTACCTCGATTGTGAGCCTCAACAACCTCAATCGGTTAAGTTAGTCTTGATCTTTAGATTATAAGTTTGGGTATTTGACACTAATTCTCATCTCTAGAATCTTTCTATATTGAGCCTCAACAACCTGTATAGAGAGTGCTTTGTAGGTGAGTTACATAAGGTTTTTGGAACCTCAACCGTACGATTACCTTACATTAGTATACCTTTGTATATCTCCACTCTGTCTTTACATCATTAGTATATCTTGAATCTATTGCCGCAACTGGATACCTGAAACTTTAGGATTGTTGTTTTCCCAATATCTGCAAAACCCCCATATTTAATTGCTTGATAATCTGCAATCGAGTTCGCTCCACCCAAATCCCTGTGTTCGATACTCTGGAATTCTTGCTTAACTACGTCGATCCGTACACTGCGGGTTCGCTTGCTTGATTCTAGTTTTATAAATTTAAAACTTATTTGCACACACCTCTAGGGGCGAACAGGCACACATCTCCTAATGATGCCGTCAGGACCTCTCTTGAAGAGTAGAGGTTCATTCCAAAAGTATACCCGGACATCCTTAAAGAACTTCTTCCTTTGTGCATAGGATAGTCCGGGAGGTATTTCCTGACAAACCAAATAGTTAACAAAATCAGCAAACCATGGTTCATTACCTTTAGTTATTTTGTCAATGCACTCCTCTATGATGTGTAAATGCTCATCCGGAAAGGAGTCATCTATAGGTAAGCTGTCGTCTTCTAGATGTGGTTGACGACTCAAATGATCCGTAACAAAATTTTCCGAGCCTTTCTTGTCACGGATCTCTAGATCGAATTCTTGTAGGAGAAGAATCCATCTAATCAGTCTTGGTTTTGCATTCTTCTTTGCAAGTAGATACCGGATCGCAGCATGATCCGTGTATACAATCACCTTTGCACCTACAAGATAAGAGCGAAACTTTTCAAAAGTATAAACAATAGCTAGAAATTATTTTTCAGTTGTGGCGTAGTTAAGTTGCGCTTTGTCTAGCGTCTTGCTAGCGTAATAGATAGCATGGGTTCGGCCTTCCTTCTTTTGCCCAAGCACAACTCATATAGCTACGTCACTCGCATCACACATAACCTCGAATGGAAGATTCCAGTCCGGAGGTTGGATGATCGGGGCTGAGATTAGAGCTTCCCGGATCTTATGAAAAGCGTCTAAACAATCCTACGAGAAATCAAAAACTGCATCTTTCATCAATAGATTAGTAAGCGGTTTTGATATCTTAGAAAAGTCCTTTATAAAACGTCTATAAAATCCAGCATGTCCTAAAAAGCTTCTTATCCCCTTCACCGAAGATGGAGGAGGGAGCTTTTCTATGGTCTCTATCTTAGCCTTATCTACCTCAATCCCTCTATTAGAGATCAAGTGTCCGAGTACAATGCCTTCATTCACCATGAATTGACACTTCTCCCAACTAAGAACTAGGTTAGTGTCTTCACACCTTTGTAGCACAAGAGAAAGGTTAGAAAGACAATTATCAAAAGAGGAACCATAAACAGAAAAGTCATCCATGAAAACCTCCATGATCTCCTCTATGTACTCCGAGAATATAACCATCATGCACCTTTGGAAGGTGGCTGGGGTGTTGCAAAGCCGGAACGAGATTCTCCTATAAGCGAACGTACCCCACGGGCACGTGAATATGGTCTTCTCTTGATTATCCGGATGGATCGGAATCTGAAAGAAGCCACTATAACCGTCAAGATAGCAAAAATGAGAATGCTGTGCTAACCTTTCAAGCATTTGATCAATGAAGGGTAATGGAAAATGATCCTTCCTAGTTGCATTGTTTAGCTTCCGGTAATCAATGCACATCCTCCATCCAGTCACGGTCCTTATAGGAATGAGCTCGTTGTTCTTGTTGGTGATAACTGTCATTCATCCCTTCTTTGGAACAACCTGTACGGGGCTCACCCACTTGCTATCGGAGATAGGGTAGATGATACCTGCATCAAGTAGCTTAAGAATCTCCTTCTTGACAACCTCCTTCATGATCGGATTTAACCGTCGTTGAGGTTGTCGCGAAGGTCTAAAATCTTCTTCCATTAGGATCTTATGCATAGATAATGAAGGTTTAATTCCTACAAGATCCTCTATAGTGTAACCTAAGGCTTTCCTATGTTTCCTTAGAACAACCATAAGCTTACTATGTTCATCTTCACTTAGATCGGAACTAACAATTACCGAAAAAGTAGAATTACTTCCTAGAATTGCGTACCTTAGATGCGTGGGAAGTGGCTTCAATTCCATCACCATTGGTGTCTCTAATGGCTCTTGAGGAGTGTCTAATGCTTCCTTAGAAGTCTCTAAGGATGTAGGAGTGGTTGAAGAAGACTCAAGAACATTGGTGGAGAGGATGTAATTTTTCTCAAAATTTCCCAAAATCACGGCACCACTGTTACTTCCACGGCCGTGTTTTAGGGCGTGGAAGTCAATTAAGGTACCTCTAGTAGTTCCACGGCCATGGTTTTGGCCGTGTAACTTACTGGAGTCCTCTGAATAGCTGATTACGGTCATGTTGGTGGAAACCACGGCCGTGGAATAGCACGACTGGCCGTGATTCCTCACAGCCTCTGACCCATCGTAGAGTTTTTCAAACTCTTCTTCATGCACTTCCTTTAGCTCCTCCAAAGCTTCAATTTCTTCATTGCAATCCTTTTCTTCTCCCTTCTCCATAATGCTCATAGTGATAACCTTTTGCAATGGGTCCTTGAATAGAATCGAGCTTACTTCCTCTCTAGATGCCTCCTCGTCATAGGTATTGAATATATCTTCTCCAAGAGCTAGCTCTTTCACCAAAGTAGACAGAACAAACTCTACCTTCTCTTCTCCTATGTCGAAGGCAAGTCTAGCATTCTTGCAATCTACCATACAACCGGAAGTTGCAAGAAACGGTCTTCCGAGTATGATCGGGACCGGACTATCTGCAGGAATGTCAAGCATAATTAAATCTATTGGAACATAGAACTTACCAAGCTTGACCGGGACGTCTTCAATGATACCGACGGGACGAGTTATGGATCGATCCGCCATGTATAACGTCATCTTCACCGGTTTAGGTTCACCTAAACCGATCTTCCTGCATAAGGCAAGCGGAATGATGCTAACGCTTGCTCCTAAGTCACATAATGCATCATATGTGGCTTCTCCTACTCCAATTAGAACACAAAATGGCCCCGGATCCTTCATCTTTGGGGGCATATTTTCCTTCATCGTTTTGATGAGATCCGATGATTCCGAACTTATCTTGACTTCTCCAAAGTCTTCCAGCTTCCTCTTGTTAGAGAGGATCTTCTTTAAGAACTTCCCATAAGCAGGCATACCTACAATTGCATCAATGAAAGGTATATTAATGTGTAGTTTGCTCATGAGTTCAATGAACTTACCGAACTGCTTGTCTAAACGTGCTCTTGCTCTAGATTGTGGGAATGGTAGGGGAGGTTTGTAAGCTGGAGGAGGAATGTAGATGTCTTCCCTCTCCTTCCCCTTTTCCTTCTCCTTTTCGACGGGAACTTCAACAAACTTATGCTGCGGGTCGGTGGTTGTTGCTCCGCTTCTAGTTGTGATAGCCATCACCCTTCCCTTCGGGTTGTCCTCCGTCTTTCCTGGAAGTTTTCCTTGGTTTCTAGGAACTTCCTCAGCATTGCTGAACATTTGGCTTTCTAAAACCTTTTGAGCTTTATCAACCTTAGTGATGTGATTCTCCAGCCCTTGAAGCTTTCCCAAGATCGTTTCCAGCATGGGATCGGGCTTCTCTTTCCCCGAAGTGCTTGGGTTATTAGATCCTTGCCCTTGGCTTTTCAAAGGAATGGAAGAAGAAGATGGTGGTGTTAGTGAATTTCCTGAATTGGGATAAGAATTACCGGAATTTTGTTGTTGGTTGGAACGTCAATTGTTGTTTGAATTCCTATTGTTGTTCCAATTGTTGTTCCGGTTGTTGTTGTTCCAATTGTTCCGGTTGTTGTTTCGGCTCTTGTGGTTGGTGTTCTCACTCCCATGATGGTTATTGTTGTTTCCTAAATAACCAACATCTTGCTCCTTAGGCTTTTGAAAGCCAGCTTTGATGACTTGCTTCAATTCTTTAATCTCGGTGTTGAGAGAAAAGATTAGAGTTTGCGCAGCTTGTGTTAGCTTCACTCCCTGCTCTACTCGGTTAGCTTCCGCCTTCCGATGAGAGTACTTCTCGATGACTCGGGCTTGCTTCTCAATGAAGTCCCAAGCGTCATCTTCCCTCATGTCCATGAATGTTCCACATGAAAGGGATTGGAGCTTAAATTGTGTTTCCACATCCAGCCCCTTGTAGTATATCTCAAATAACTCTAACTTGGAAATGCCATGGTGTGGGCAATCTAATAATAGATCTTGAAATCTTTCCCAAGACTGAAACAAACTTTCATTAGATCTCATAGAAAAAGCATTGATTTTACATCTCAACTCCGCTGTCTTGGATGGCGGAAAGAACTTGGTTAGGAACTCCGAGGATAGATCCTCCCATGTGTTGAGTCTTCCATTTGGAAGAGCTTGATACCAAGATAAAGCCTTCCCTTTCAAAGAGAAGAAGAATGGCTTGATCTTGTAGTTTTTGGTGGTTACATTCTTTGCCTTTATTGTCTCCATTAGAATCTCAAAATTCTGTAAATGTTTATGAGGAGATTCGGCACTCGTTCCTCCAAATTGGCTTTAGCGAACGATGGTAATAACTTGTGGTTTAAAGCTAAACCCTTGAATATCTTCAGCATCGAAGTTCACACCTAGACGGCGTGGTTGCTGAATCGGATCCATCCTTTGGCCAAGAGTTCTTGGCTCCTCATCTACACGAGCAGCTCTCGCACCCCCAGCTGGGACACGAGGAATGGCGGCTGGTACTGGATCATTCCGGACTGGATTGATCATTGGATCAATCTCCTCTAGTGGTGGCATATCCGGATCGAACTCTTCATCATCGGATGATTCAACTCTAATGGACTTAGTTGGCTTCTTGACCTTCTTTTTCTTAGCACCATTTTGTTCCAACTTCATGTCCAATATCATAGCTTTGAGTTCATCAATTTGGAATTGATGACGCTCCGCATCTTCCTTACGAGCTTTCTCACTCAACCTATATTGAGCTTGAGACTCCTCTAACTCCGCTTGGTAATCTCTCTCTCTATTTTCAGCCATCTTTATTTCCTTAGCTTTCTTCCTAAGAGTTTTCTCAAGTTCCGGATCAAAAGGTAAGAGGTTTTTGTTAGATCTAGACCTTCGCATATACCTAACAGAACCTGCAAATAGCACTCGAAAGAGATGTCAAATAACAAGAGCAAAGCTCCCAAGCTCGACAACCGAAAATCGAAATTGGTCTAGACCAACTCCCCGGCAACGGCGCCAAAAACTTGTTCGCTCTAAAACGTGCGTGCAATCAAGTCTTAAATTTATAAAACTAGAATAAAAGCAAGCGAACCCGCGGTATACGGATCGGCGTAGATTAGCAAGTATTCCAGAGTATCGATCACAAGGAAATGGTGAAACAAAATTAGTTTCAAGTAATCGAGCAAGTAATGTATAAAGCTTTGCAATTATTGTGAAAATAGCAACCCTAAAGATCCAGGTGTCAAACTGTGGCAACCGATTCAAGACATACTATAGATATAAGGACAGAGTAGAGAATTGCAAAGGTATGCTAAGGTAAGATAATGTACGGTGAAGTTCCAAACCTTATATGTCTAACCCAAAGAACTCTCTACAAAGGTTGTTGAGGCTGCAGTATAGAACGGATCTAAGGACTAGAATTGATCTCAAATACCCAAACTTGTAACCCAAGGATCAAGATAAACTCAAACGGCTAAGGTTGTAACACTCGAAACCGAAATAGAGGATGTTGAGTCTCACTACTACTTAGAAAAGGCAAGCCAAGACTAAGTTAAAGCAAATCTTTAACTTTGGATTAAAGTAAAAGCAAGGTTCGTAAACTAAGGTAAATCACGGGTAGATCTTGAGAACCACGGCCGTGGAAGCTCTAGAACAGGCCGTGATTTAGGGTCGTCGACAATATTTCTCTAACTCTCAAGGTCCAATCAAATTACGATCGATCTATCATCATCTAAGCCACAACTATCAACCCTTCACCTTAAAATTGCTAAAGGATTTTAGCCAATAACCATTGTCATGATATCAATATTCAATTTAAGAAGAATGGAAGATAAAAACCCTCGAATACTCAATAAAACTTCAAAACCAATCTCAAATCCGAAACACAAGAAGTATTGTTAATGGATTCAGAATATAGAACACAAAACCTCACAAAGATCTAAGGCAAGTACGAAGAACGGGATGTCAATCCGTCTTCAATATCAAAACCTAAGAAAAAGGCTAAACCTTCGTTGTGAGCAATCTCCAATCTTCAATATGCCGGTGCTTTCGCAACTCTTGGAGATCGTCAATCTTAACCCTAAGCAAAGGATCTTCCCACCCTAAGCGAAGATGCTCGAAACTCTCTTTTCTGGCCTTTTTATAAGACGAGGAAAAGTTACCGTCCAAGCCCAATACGTCAATGACGCGGCAAATAAAGACTCGCCAAAAGATCGCCTAAATCACGGTTTCATAACATTCCACGACCGTGGTTTAGAGCGTGGAAAAGGATTACGGTGTCTTGTGACTTCCACGACCGTAATTTAGGCCCTGCAACCTACTGGAGCGCTCCACGCTCATGATGCCAAGATCCACGACCGTGGTTTAGAGCGTGGACTTCTCTACGGCCGTAATTCAGGGCGTGGAAGTGCATATTGCTTGTAGTTTCCTTTGTGTCGTGACATTCTTCATCCTAGCTCCTTTCTTAGCTTCCTTGATGCATCTCTTAATCCTTGAACATGATCGATTACTCCCTTTTCTCTCTCAATTGCTCCGATTCAGCTCCTATTCACCTATAATCAACACAAAGCTAGTGTAGACTTCCATATAGACAAAATAGATGAACAAGCTAGCATTTGCTTCTTAACTTTATCCATGTACACTACAATGAGGGAAAAACAACCAAAATAAGTGCCTAGAATATCGCAATATTTCATGCTAACAAAATACCCCATACTTGTCACTTGCTTGTCCTCAAGCAAGGTTTTTAAAAGCTTAGAATACAAGTTAGAATGTAAAGCAAAGAAACGTCATAAATCATTTAAACTTCAAGACAAACATCATAATCTTCAAGTATTGTCAAAATCAAGCATGTGAAACTTCAATTTAGATCACCAAGTCAAATAACATTCTTTTGATCTTAAGGACTTCCAAGTCAGGTTCAGAATGCGGAAGGGAGGGAAACTTATAAGGGATGTGGTGCATGAATCCGGGAAAATGAATAACTCAACTCTTTTTCTTTTTACTTTGAATTGCAACACCATCAACTTAGAGCTTTGCTCTCTTCTTTTTCACATTATTTTTCAACTTTACTTTTGGAAAGATGGACAGAGGTGCACAAAAACCAAAGTCTAGGAGATCGGCGTTTCTCAATATCGAGATGCCTCAAACCCTTGATGCACATACCATAATTCGTTAGGAATATCGCTCAATCCGACTTTGGTAAGACACAAACACCCAGCTATGTGAATGGTGCCGAGTTACTCATCATCAGACTTCCCCAAACCTATTAGTTCTATTCTTTGAATGCAAAAATGCTTTCATGGCCCTCCTACATCAAACATGCCAAAACTCAGCTCCTCCAAATTCCCGGATAGATAAGGGAGGCGATTACTTTTATTGAGGGACTAAATGATCAAAGAAAGAAGCAAAAAAATCAAATTGCCTTAATCATCTCATAAAGAAGTATAAGAACTCATCATGTGATTTCAACCTTAATTCCTCAATATGATTTAGACAAAACTCTCACATAATGAAACTTGCGAAAAAGGATAAACAACACATTCAATTTCTTTTTAATTCATAATTCCGTTTAAGCATACAATTGTCATCAAAGATTAATCCACAAGTGAAAGCTATCATAGAAGTCATCTCTAAACTTAGAAGCACAAGAACATTTTCAAAATTTTTCAAAATTTTCAAATTTTTATGGGTTTTTCAAACTTTATCATGCAATGCAATAATGAAACGTGTGACTATAAAAATGAAACATGCAAATGTAGTAGAGTTATTACAACACATAGTCACACCCCACCCCATACGTAGAACATACATTGTCCTCAATGTTCAAAAAGAAATAAAGAAAAGAAGAAAAGCAAAATAAATTCACTAGACGGCGGTGGGGCGGCTGAAACTGTCCATCATCGTAGCTCATCACTGCGGAGGAGGTGGTGGCGGAAATGGACGGAAGTCGGGACTGAAGTTTCGCCCAAACTGCTGGCGGTATATGTCTCTCATCATCATGTCATGCTCATCAGCCCGTGTGTCCCGATGAATCTCTAAGTCTCCCACCCTCCTGGATAGGTCGGTGGCCTATGCTGGTAGCTGCTCGTACCAAGCCGGTGGCTGGCCGTACCATGCCAGTGCGTCCTGTGGGGTCGGTTAACCACACCGTCCGGATAGGTAAGGGAGGCAATTACTTTTATTGAGGGGTTAACCACACCGTCCGGATCACTCAGCAACACCTATATCCTACATGGCATCTGCAACATCGGTATATACCGTTAGCTAACATTCTAGATATCAGAAAGACAATAAAGGCACAAACACACATAAGGTAAGGTAAAACATCAACTGGACTGGTCGCGAGAGCACCTCCCAGTTTCCCCATTCTGAACTGGACAAGCGGTAACCGCCCGGTTATAATACATTTGGGTCGATTAAGGTATAACAAATTAAATCCTATTCCGGTTATTAGTTATAACATGATAAAAATACAAACAATCCAATACGATCAAACCAATACGCGAAATGAAGCTAAGTAAGTCCAACAAACTTACCTCACTCAGATAACTCAACAACAGCTCAGATAACCTCGGGAAAGAAGAACGGAAAGCCTTTTCACACAAGGCATCACGAATCAAGGATCGAAACGATTGCTAGAAGTCTATAACTTCTAGTCTTCATGATCTCTATGAGATCTACTCAAGCTAGGGTCAAACACCCTAGTCTTACAGAACACTAAGGGTCGACAACAACATCAAGGAACAAGGAAAGGAACAAGGAAAGCAAGGAAGGAAGCAAGGAAGGAAGCAACTCGCAAGAATGGGAGTTACTGCAAAAGAAACCGCAGGGGCGACTGGAAGAGGCGCAGGGGCGGCTCTGTGCAGGCGCGGGGGTGGCGGCATGACAACAAGCACTGTCGGGGTTCCTCACGACAAAAACTCTCAAAAAGGGATCCAAAGCTTGAACCTTTTATCCAACCACGTCAAGACTCAACCTAAAGAGCCTGAGAACATCGACACAGCAACAACGGGGATGCCAACAAGAATCAAGGTTCAAACTTGATTCTCGGAGAAGAAGAAAAGGAAGAATAAACGAAGAAAACGAAACAGAAGGAAGGACATGCAACACCAACATGAACGTGAGGAAGAAGCAAGGAAAGATGAACTTACATGTTCAACAAGATCACAAGAAGCAAGGCTGCAACACTCGAGGGTTGAAGAAAGCGTAAGCAAGAAATGGGAAAAAGAAGAAAAGACAGGAATATATAGAAAAGGACTAGAAAGATAGAAGGAAAGGCGTTCTAGGGTTAGGAGGAAGATAAGGAAGTCGGCCCATAAGATAGAAGATCGGAACTTTTATCTATGGAAAGAAGATTGAAAACTCTACCTTGATTATGTATTTGTATAGGTGATGATGATAGAAGACTTAAACACAAATAGAGTGGTTTTATACACTAACAATTTATTGATTATATATTGAGTTGCTTGGTTCGGTTTGGTGGTTTATGTTAAATGTGTGCAGGTTTTGAAACGCATTTCAAAGGACCTTGAAAGGCCTTGAATTTGGATGCAAGGAAAGACGAAGGCCTTGAAAGCCATTACAAAGGATCAGAAGTCAAGACACGCCAAGACTCTTGAACTCTATCAACACAAAGCACGCTGAAGGAATTCAAATCCAACAAACTTATCTACCAAGTGCCAAAGAAGATCTTCTAAGAAAGATATGTTCAACAAGAAGATTTGTTTGAAAGAAGATCTCAACCGACCAAGAAAGATTTGATTCGTAAAAGGATCTTGCAACGATCCTCAACCGAAAGCACACAAATCTTCTCTCAAAAGGAATTTAATATATTCACAACAGATACGAGAAGAGTATGGACCAGAGAGATCATCGTGTTTCAAGGAGATGAAGATGGTAGGAAATCCACAACAACTACCTCATCTCAACCAAGAAGCGACTTTCATGGAGAAGAAGAATCATCTTCAAACGGTCATCTTCCGAACGGCTAGAAGACCTCTTTATAGAAGCCTATAAATGAAAATGTCAATTGAAGAACACAACAACAAGCTTACACGGAAACATCTAAAGTCTTCAAATGATCCAAAACATCTTCATTTGATCAAAAAAATTTTCTTTCTCTCATTTACTAAAAGCGTTATCCCCTAGAGAGAGACAAAACTTGAGAACTCTATTGGCATATCTAAAGAGTGTTATACTCGAAGGATTTTGTTACTCTGGGAAGTAACTAGGCTATTTTAGCAAGGAGAAGAGTTGGAGCTAGATCGTAGCATTGGCTACAGTGAGAGAAGAAGGGGATTTCTTCTAGTTTATATCTAGGACTCTTTGAAGCTAATAATAGATAGTTAGATCCTAAGGCTATATCCTGGGACGGTGAGTAGGCTATTTAGAACCGAACTTCGTAAACATATCCCTGTGTCGATCTTTTACATTCCGCAGTTTATCTGCTTTATTGTGACTAACTTTGTTTTGCAGGTGGACAAAGTCAAGGCCCTTAAAATCAGTTTCAAAGCCCTTGAAATCAAAGTGTGTCAAAAAGAGCTCTGATCGACAGCAAGGCCTTTGAAATCAGTTTCAAAGCCTTGAGATAGATTTTCGCAAAAAGTTCTCATACTCTATTCAACATCCCTTCTAGAGTATCTTTTATTCTTTATATTCGCCTAACAGTTCTTCAATTAATATCAGAGCTAGACTCACGCATATTGACGTAACCATCAGTGAGACTAATCATGAATCCTATAGGTGATGGAGGATTTGTGCAAGGAAGATCCTCATTTCGACCACCACTCTTCTGTGGCAACAACTTTGCCCACTGGAGAGCACTCATGCGTATTTTCATTATTGATCAGGACATGAAACTATGGAGCATCATTCAGAATGGCCCCAAAGTCCCAACTACGACAGTTGAAGGTGTCCAAGTCCCAAAGAAGGAAGTTGACTTCACACAAGCTGAGTTAGACAGTGTGTCAAAGCTATGAACTTACTCTACTGTAGATTAGATGCAAACGAATTCAACCGCATCTCATCATGCAAGAGTGCTAAGGAAATATGGGACAAATTTTTTGTCACATACGAAGGAACAAGTCAAGTCAAGTCAAGCAAACAAAGATTAGCATCTTCCTCAGACAATATGAGCTATTCAAGATGAATCCAAATAAACCAGTCAAAGACATGTTCACAGGATTCACTGAGATCGTGAACAACCTGGATTCTCTAGGAAAGGTCTTCCCAAATGAAGAAAAAGTCAGGAAGGTTCTAAGGAGCTTAACTAAAGCAAAGTTGGGACCAAAGATGATTGTCATTGAAGAAGCTCAGAATCTCTCAACTCTTCCTCTTGATGATCTCCTTGGAAAACTCATCACACGAAATGGTTCTTGGTGAAGAAGATGGAGAGCTCCCATCCAACACTAAGAATCTGGCTCTAAGATTGAGAAAAGATGAGTTACCATATGAAGAGGAAGACAGTGATGATGATCGAATTCAACCGCATCTCATCATCCAAGAGTGCTAAGGAAATATGGGACAAACTTTTTGTCATATACGAAAGAACAAGTCAAGTCAAGGAAACAAAGATTAACATCTTCCTCAGACAATATGAGCTATTCAAGATGAATCCAAATGAATCAGTCAAAGAAATGTTCACAAGATTCACTGAGATCGTGAACAACCTGGATTCTCTAGGAAATGTCTTCACAAATGAAGAAAAAGTCAGGAAGGTTCTAGAGCTTACCTAAAGCAAAGTGGGGACCAAAGATGACTGCCATTGAAGAAGCTCAAAATCTCTCAACTCTTCCTCTTGATGACCTCCTTGGAAAACTCATCACACTACGAAATGGTTCTTGGTGAAGAAGATGGAGAGCTCCCATCCAGCACTAAGAATCTGACTCTAAGATTGAGAAAGGATGAGTTACCATCTGAAGAGGAAGACGGTGATGATGATGATGATGATGAAGATGCAATTGCCATGATCTCGAAGGGTCTCGCAAGAATTCTCAAGTTAAAGAAACAGTCTGCAAACAATAGAAAATATCCAAGAACATCAAAACCCCGAGGTAAGTTTTCTAATACTAACAAGAAAACTAAAGTGCTGACTTGTTTTGAATGTGGTGAAACAGATTATCTTGTTAAGGACTGTCCACAAAAGAAGAGGTCCAACTTCAAGAAAAACGATCGAAAGAAGAAAGCTATGGTAGCTTCATGGAGTGATACAGAATCCTCAAATGAATCATAAGACGAAAAAGAACAAGCAAACCTATGTCTTATGGCCGATCATGAAGAAGATTCAAATCTCTACGTTGATAATATGGTAAGTACTATCATGTCTCAACATGAATCTGACCTAACTCAATTCCTTAAAGACATTATTATATGTGACAAAGAACATAGAATAAGGATAAATTCTCTAAAAGAAAAGCTTCTTGAACAAGAAAAACAACTAAGTGAGATGTCTCTAGAGATTGAAAAATCTTAAAACAAAGAAGCTAGACCTTGATGACAATATCAAGGCCTTGGAATCGGAAAATGCAATTCTCAAGGACAACCTCTCTTCTCTTCATCGAAACTATATCGATCTAGAGAAAGAGAAAGTTAATCTAAGTTTGACGTGTCAAGACCAGAAGGCTGCACTTGTTAAATTCACTCGTTCAAAAGCTAATCTTGAAAGAATGATGGGTGAACAACGGTCCTCACTTAACAAAAATGGTATAGGTTATGATAGGAGCTTTCCTAGAAAACCAACTACCACTTTTGTCAAGGCTAAAGGAAGTATTCATATGCCCACTTGTTTCTATAGTTGTAAAAAGGGTCATGTAAAATCTACATGTCCATACAGAAGAAATAACCATTATATTATTAGAAACACCTATCTTCTATTTTTAGGGAAACAGGTCAAACAAATATGGGTTCCTAAAGACACTAGACCACCAAACATGATCGAGCCAGAATATGGACCAAAATATGTCATTTGGTCGACCCGGAAAGGTTAATGTTTGTTGTTTTCCAGGATATCATCAATGTAAAGGAGCATAAATGGATTTTAGATAGTTGATAACACGATTTATGGGTTAGTTTTAGGTAATCATTTAGATAGAATTCTCGCTCATTCATGCATGGTTTAGCATTGGTTCGAGACATTTTGCACTCAATTCATGCATTTTGTCGAGATAGATATCTACACGGGCTTGTGCGTGTTTTATAGGTAATTCGGGAAATTTAGGAGCTAAAACGATGCGTTTGAGGATCGTTCATCTAGACGACACACCCTCGGACTCATTAGGACACAAGCTATAGGCTAAGGAGGACTCATGGAACCTTGCCAACACTAGCCATGCACCAAATCACAGCTTAATGATCCAAGGCAAGGTTTCTGCACAGAATCACGGTTCTCTGACAGATCACGGCCGTGGAATCAACCGTGGTTTTTGCCAGATTCTTGTGACAGCTGTGCCACGACTCTCATGGCCAGCTCATGCAAGTTTGTTATAAAAGTGGTCCTTCATGGGTTGTGAGGGGCAGCTGGGAGTAGTTTGGAGCAGCTCATCCATTATCCATTTCTCTCTAAAAAATATATTCTCTCAACAAGAAGTTTTTCTAGGAAGGAAAGTGTCCAAGAGAAGAAGAGGAGTTCCATTGAAGAGGAGAAGAAGAACACACACACCATTGCCATTCTTGCTAGTTTTTGTAGTGAAGATTTCCGGATTCTATTTCTAGAGTTTTGTGAACCTTTGAACCTTCTTTGGAAGGGTTGTAAGTTGTTCTAATTCTACTTTCAACTTGGTTTGTTTTAAAGTTCACTTGTGCATCTCTTTTCCTTCATTATCTTGCAATGAATGTTATGATTTTATGTTTGTTTGTTTCGATTTCCATTATGAACGTTGTAGGCTAAATTGATGTGGTTCTAGGGTAAGGAAAGGATGGTTATGGCTAGGGCTATGATAGGATGGACTTAGATTTATCTTTGGATGACTTGTTTGTATGAACGTATCCTCTGTTAGAAATCATGGCCAGTTCTTGTCAAACCACGGCCGTGGTTTAGGTAGAACAAACCGTGATTTTCCTGGTTCGATGGATCTAATCTTAGACTGTTAGAATGTTGAAATCCTAAGTGTTTGTTGAGTTAAATCTATCCTAGGGCGACCTAGTGTTAGCAACTAAGTGTTAGGAGAGACTTACCCGGTGATCCTTACTCTTAGATTCCGAAGATAACAAACCTTAGGTAGTGGTGAGCCTAATAAGCCGCCATTGGATTTAGTGTGCTGGATAGTAGCCTAAAACTAGCCCTTCCGAGACTTACCCGGTGAGGATAGGTTGGATCTTAAGTTAGCAATCCGGTTCGAGTAGAATTCCATCCCTTAAGTTCTTAGAGACTTACCCGGTAATGAGACTTAGGGAATGGACTAGTGGATCATGAGACCTACCCGGTAATTAATCCCAATCTAGAAACACTTAACCCCAACATAGTCAATCCAAGAATGAATAGGTAGCTTGAGTCCTATGCCATAACCGGAACTTCCGAATCCTAGAATCCGTTTGTTTTCTTTCTTTGATCTATATCTTGTTTAGTTGTTTATTGGTGTTGATTTATAGTTTAATTGATCGATTACTTGCATGTATTGTGATCTTTGATTGATCACCAATAACCAACCAAAAACATTTGAGATTTTCATTTCTTTATTTCTTTCTTCTCTCCTAACCTAGGTCTTTACTAAACTCAATCACTAATCGAGTCAATTTCACCTTAGTCTTTGTGTTCGACCTCGGAATATTATCCCTACTACGAATGTCCCATACACTGCGGGTTCGCTAGGAGTTAGGAGAAATATAACGAGTATAAATTTAAAACCCAATTGCGCATCACACGATCTTAGCGTAACAAGTTTTTGGCGCTGTTGCCGGGGACTAGGTCTAGATTGAGTCTATTTTGTGATTGTTTCTAGTGTAGATCTTTCTTGTTGCTTTTGATCTCTTTTTGGTTTGTGTCTTTGCTTTTCAGGACATCTATTACTCTTTAGGTGTATGCGAAGATCTCGTGGCAAGGATTTAGCTCCATTCGATCCCGAACCGGAGAAAACCCTTCGATCTAGATCCAAGAACATCCGAAAAGAGAAAGAAATGGCCGGAAGAAACCTCCAAGCTGAGTTGGATGAAGCCTTAAAGCAAATAAGGCTAAGAGATGAGCTCTTGGAGGAAGAAAGGAGACTTGCCAATGAGAGGCAAGAGGAAACTAGGAGGGAGATTGAGGAGATTAGGCAAGCCCTTGTTCAAGGAGAGCTTAATCGCCGACAACCTCCACCTCCTCCACCACAACCGCAGCCGGCGGCTAATGTTAGGGTTGTTCCCATTGCTATTGAGGAGCCACAAACCCTAGGGAGACGTATGGATCCGGCACAAAGAGCACACCGACCGGGTGTGAACTTAGGAGATCCCGCTACCCACAACTATGAGCTCCGCCCTCAAGTTCTACAAATGATCCGGCATAATCAATTTGGAGGGATGGAAGGAGAGTCTCCTCATCAACACTTGATGAATTATGAGATCTTGATGGAGACTCTTAGACCGCCAAGATTGGAGAGCAACAACCATAAGCTTAGGGCTTTTTCCTTCTCTCTTAAGGATAAAGCCTTGGCTTGGTATCAATCTATTCCACAAGGGCGAGTTGGTACTTGGGAGGAGATGACAACCGAGTTTTTGACTAAGTTCTTCCCACCTTCCAAGACTACCGAATTGAGAGGGAAAATCAATGCCTTCGTGATGAAGGATAGAGAAAGTTTATTCAAGTCTTGGGAGAGGTTCAAAGATCTTCTCCTTGATTGTCCACACCATGGCATCCCGAAAATTGAGCTATTGGAGATCTACTTCAAGGGACTTGACGAAGATAGCCAATTCAAGCTCCAATCTCTTTCCGGTGGGACATTCATGGAGAAGCATGTAGATGAAGCTTGGGAGTTTGTGGAGAAGCAAGCTCTAGTGATTGAGAAATACTCCCATAGGAAGAGTGAAGGGAGAAAGGCGGGAGCATATGAGGTTAGTGAAGTCACCGTGAGCAATTTCAAGCTTGACGTCATCAACAATGAGTTGAAGTCCTTGAGGGAGTTGTGTGCTACTACTTTGAAGAACCAAGCAACCCCTCAAGTACTTCCACAAGCTAACTTGTCTTCCAAGGAGGAGGATGTGAATTATATGGGAAGGGGCAACTTCAACAATTACCAAGGCCCAAGGAGTTTCAACAACAACCGGCAATTTAACAATTACCGGCCCAACCACAACCATCCCGGGTTTTCTTACTCTAACCCGGATGGAGCCTTGAACCCTCCCGCTTCCACAAGCTCAACTCCACCACCAAGAGCTTCACAAGAACCTCCACCCGGTTTCACTCAACCTCCCAAGGATAGAACCGAAATAATGTTTGAACAATTGTTAGGAAGGTTGAGTGGTCTTGAGAGCACCTTGACTTCAATCTCTAAGGCTCAAAAAGTTTTGGAAGCACAAGTGTTCCAAAAGGCGGGGGAAGCCCATAGAGATCCGGGAAAGCTTCCCGGAAGAACCGAAGACAACCCAAGAGGCCAAGTGTTGGCTATCACAACAAGGAGTGGGTTGAGTATGAAGGATCCTTTGCCCAAGGACCAAGCTAAGGGAAAGCAAGTAGTGGTAGAAGAGGGAAGAATGCAAGAAGATGGAAGCAAGAGCAAGGATGTAGGGCCAACCTATGTGGCACCGCCTCCATACAAGCCACCACTACCGTTCCCACAATCAAGAGCAAGAGCTCGTTTGGACAATCACTTTGGTAAGTTCCTTGAACTAATGTCTAAGTTGCATATTAACATTCCGTTCATGGATGCCATTTTAGGAATGCCGACATATGGCAAGTTTTTGAAGGAAATACTCTCCAACAAAAGGAAGTTGGAGGAGTATGGGGAGATAAGAATGACCAAGAGATCCTCGGAATTGATCCAAACTATGAAGGAAGAGATGCCTCCCAAGCTAAGGGATCCGGGCTCTTTTTGCGTCCCAATAGGAGTGGGAGATGTGAAGTACGAGGCCCTTTGTGATCTTGGAGCAAGTGTAAGCATCATACCACTTGCACTTTGCAACAAGGTCGGGCTAGGAGAGCCAAAGCCGGTCAAGATGACCCTCTATATGGCGGACCGTTCTATCACTCATCCGGTTGGGATTCTAGAAGACATTCCGGTGCAACTAGGAGGATTCTATGTGCCAATTGACTTTGTCGTCTTGGACATTCCGGCGGATTATCCGTTTCCCATCATCTTAGGAAGACCTTTCCTAGCCACTTCCGGATGCCTAGTGGATTGCAAGAACGGGACTCTCTCCTTCAACATTGGAGAAGAGAACATCAAGTTCAAGTTGTCCACCATGATGAAAGGGCCAACCCTTGATGAAGATGTCTTCAACATAGTTGAGCAAGAAGAATCTAGAGAAGTTGTGAGCTCGATCTTGATCAAGGATCCCTTGGAAAAGGTTCTTACCTTAAGTATGATGGAGGAAGGTGTTGAGGAGGCTTGCAATGAAGAGATCAAGGCCTTGGAAGCCTTGGAAGAGGAGCCAAGAGTTGGATTTGAAAGCCACGAAGAGGTGTTGAACAGCTGCAAATTCCACGGTCGAGATTTACGTTCCACGGCCGTCAAACTTTCTGGACAACTCCGAGAAGCAAGCTTGGCAAGAACCACGGCCGTGGAAGTTGGGCAAGCCGTGATTCCAACCGTGGATTTCCCTGGGCCAGTCCTTGATGATGATCACGCTTCTAGGAGCCTTGGAGGAGCTGCATTTGCTTTGGACTCATCTCATCCAACCTTATTTGGATCATCTTCAACCGATAAAGGTCCTCCTCAACTTGAACTTAAACCCCTTCCCTCTCATTTAAAGTATGCATTTCTTGGTGAAAACTCTACATATCCTGTGATTGTTAATGCATGCTTGAGTGATGATGAACTTGATAAGTTGTTGCATGAACTGAGATTGCATAGGAAAGCCATTGGCTATACTATTGATGATTTGGTTGGCATTAAGCCTTCTTTGTGCATGCATAAGATAATGATGGAAGATAACCACAAACCCTCTATTGAACATCAAAGGAGATTGAATCCTATAATGAAAGAGGTAGTCAAAAAGGAAATCATTAAGTTGCTAGATGCGGGAATTATCTACCCTATCTCGGATAGTAAGTGGGTTAGTCCCGTTCATGTAGTACCTAAGAAGGGTGGGATGACCGTAGTGACCAATGAGAACAATGAACTAATCCCGACTAGGACGGTTACGGGGTGGAGGATGTGCATTGATTATAGGAAATTGAACATGGCCTCTAGGAAAGATCACTTCCCTCTCCCCTTCATTGACCAAATGCTAGAAAGGTTAGCTTAACACTCTCATTTTTGCTATCTAGATGGCTATAGTGGATTCTTCCAAATCCCTATCCACCGCGATGACCAAGAGAAAACAACCTTTACATGTCCATGGGATACCTTTGCATATAGGAGAATGCCATTTGGGTTGTGTAATGCACCCGCCACCTTCCAAAGGTGTATGATGGCTATCTTTTCGGAATACATAGAAAATATCATGGAAGTGTTTATGGATGATTTCTCTGTTTATGGTTCTTCCTTTGATAATTGCTTGGCTAACTTGTCATTAGTATTGCAAAGATGTGAGGAGACAAATCTTGTCTTGAATTGGGAAAAATGCCACTTCATGGTAAATGAAGGCAATGTGTTGGGACACTTGGTGTCCAACCGTGGCATTGAGGTTGATAGGGCCAAAATTGAAACGATAGAGAAGTTGCCGCCACCTACCTCGGTGAAGGGGGTAAGGAGTTTCTTAGGGCATGCCGGGTTTTACCGGAGGTTTATCCAAGATTTCTCTAAAATTTCTAAGCCTCTCACTAACCTACTTATGAAGGATGTTGATTTTGTCTTTTCCAAGGATTGTCTTGAAGCCTTTTGTAGGTTGAAGAACGCCTTGATCTCCGCACCTATCATGCAACCTCCGGATTGGAATCTACCATTTGAGATCATGTGCGATGCGAGCGATGTGGCCGTTGGGGCCGTTTTAGGGCAAAGGAAAGAAGGGCGCACTCATGCTATTTATTATGCTAGCAAGACGCTAGATGATGCCCAACTCAATTATGCTACCACCGAGAAGGAGCTATTGGCGGTGGTGTATGCATTTGAGAAGTTCCGCTCATACCTTGTTGGAGCGAAGGTCATAGTTTATACGGATCATACGGAGATCCGTTATCTACTTACAAAGAAGGATGCCAAACCAAGGTTGATTCGGTGGATCCTTCTTCTCCAAGAGTTTGATTTAGAGATACGAGATAAGAAGGGATCCGAGAACTCCGTGGCGGATCACCTTAGTAGATTGCCTCCATTGGAGCTTGGAAGAGACGACATTCCAATTGATGACTCATTCCGAGATGAGCAATTGCAAATGGTGGAGGAATGCTTGTTCCAAGTTTCTAGAGGAAATGAGCCATGGTATGCCGACATTGTGAATTACTTAGTATGTGAGGAAGTGCCTCCCAGATTGACATATGCACAAAGAAAGAAGTTCTTCAACGATGTGAGGCATTACTATTAGAGTGAGCCACTCTTGTTCAAGAGAGGACCGGATGGGATGTTTAGAAGATGCATACCGGAAGATGAAGTGGAGAGTGTGATCCGGCATTGCCACTCCTTACCATGTGGAGGCCATACTAGCTCACACAAGACGTGTGCAAAGGTATTACAATCCGGTTTTTATTGGCCTAACTTGTTCAAAGATGTGCAAGGTTTTGTAGCGGCATGTGATGCTTGCCAAAGGACGGGCAACATCTCAAGGAGGAATGAAATGCCCTTGAACAACATCCAAGAAGTGGAGATTTTTGATGTGTGGGGTGTGGACTTCATGGGACCATTCCCTTCCTCATGTGGCAATCTCTATATCCTATTGGCGGTGGATTATGTGTCAAGATGGGTGGAGGCAATCGCCTCTCCTACAAATGATGCCAAGGTGGTGGTGCGGTTCTTCAACCGGGTGATCTTCCCTAGGTTTGGAACACCAAGGGTGATCATTAGTGATGGAGGAAAGCACTTCACAAATAGGAACTTTGGAGCGCTTTTGGCTAAGTATGGGGTGACTCATAAGGTGGCAACACCTTACCATCCCTAAACTAGTGGCCAAGTGGAGATCTCCAACCAGGAGATAAAGGTCATCCTTGAGAAGACGGTGTCTAGAACTAGAAAGGATTGGGCTATGAAGCTCAATGACGCATTGTGGGCATATAGAACCGCCTTCAAGACACCGATTGGCACCACTCCTTACAAGTTAGTCTATGGCAAGTCTTGCCATCTTCCGGTGGAAATGGAGCATAGAGCTTATTGGGCCATTAAGTGGCTAAATTTTGACCTCAAGGAGGCGGGAGAAAAGAGGTTGCTTGATCTAAACGCCCTTGAGGAGATCCGGTTGGACGCTTATGAGAATGCCCGGATTTACAAGGAACGAACCAAAAGATGGCATGACAAGAAGATCATCCCCAAGGAGTTGAATGAAGGAGATCTTGTCCTTCTCTTCAACTCAAGGCTAAGGCTTTTTCCCAGAAAGCTCAAATCAAGATGGACCGGGCCATATGTGGTGAAGAAGATCTTTTCCCATGGAGCCATTGAGATAGGAGGGGAGCATTGTGGGAATTTCAAAGTGAATGGGCACCGCTTGAAGAAGTATATTCCGGGAGCCCCGGTGGACATGATTGCCCCACTTCACCTTGAATAGACTCCCCCCGAGTTTGGTCAAGCTAATGACCTTAAAGAAGCGCTTGGTGGGAGGCAACCCATTGGTAACATTTTCTCTTTTTAGTTTTGTTTTCGTTTTTATTTTTTTTCTTTCTTTGTGTGTGTTTTGTCTACTTTGTATGTGTGCTAGAGTAGCATTGGAAGCCTTACTTGGCATATGAATGATGATGATGAACCCCTCACCAGTTATGGGTGGAGCGGACGCGGGACTTGGACGGCTAGCGGTGCCTAGCGCGGGTTCCGAAGCTTTGATGGATGCTTAGAGCTCTCTACCATGGTTGCTAGGATCATCCAACATCAATTCATTTGAGAAATCCCAATTACCATAGCAAACCACTTTTACATTGTGAGAACCTTCTTTCACTCTCTTTACTTCATTCACACATTGGGGACAATGTGTTTCTAAGTATGGGGTGGGGTTCGCATGATCCTTTGCATGATGAGCATCTAGGATAGTTTAAAATCCTCACATGTCTTGCATTGTACATACTTAAAACGAAAATCCCATAAAAATCAGAAAATTTTAAATTTTTTTGTGCTTTCTAGGCTTGGATATGATCCTAATGATGAAATCTTATCTTGTGAATTGGCTATGAATGGCCTTATGTGTTGAATTGATGAACGCATATGTGGACTTGAACTACTTCTCTTGAAATTCTATGAATGATTTGTGACCATGATGTTTGCCTAGAAAGGATTGAGTAGTGAAAATCGAAATTACATGATAGTTCTTGCATACCATCTAGGAAGGAATGAGGCAATTCAATCTTTCTCTACTTCTCATCTTAATCATGATTGTTTGAGCACCTCAATTGAGATAAAATTGACCTCTTTTAACCCATCCGGGAATAGGAGCATGCTAGTGTGTTGATGTGTGCAAAAAGCAAGTGTGGGGTGAAGTTGTTGATGAAAAGAATATCATGCATAAAATGCTGAATTTGTTGTGAAAGTGTAGCCAAAATATAAGTTTGGGGACATTGGTTTAAATGACAAGTAACTCGGTACACTTCACATAATCGGGTGTTGGTACCTTGCCAAAGTCAAATGAACCAATAGTCCTAACGAGCTTTGGTATGTGTGCCCGGTGTGGATGCACCTCGAAAACTAAGAAAAAACCCGAGGACGGCTAATCACCAAGGTTTCGGCTCTTGTACACCAATGTCATTGTCTCAAAAATAAGTCAAAGAAAAAGAAAAGAAAGAAAAGATAGAGGAAAATATACACTTGGGGGAAGTTGATCGAGGACAAGGATGTGAAGTTAGTTCCGTTCCCGGATTAGCATCACATAACCTAGAAATCCCCACCCAATCACTACATTTCTTGGCCCTTTTATCTCACAAGACCTTATGACCTATTTGCATGTTTGTAAGACTTAGTAGTTTAGATTGGATGTACTCTTGATCTTCTTGACTTCTTCATCTTTACATTTCATGCATACTTTTGAGTTAAGTACAATTGTCTTTCCATGCTTTCATTTGTTTGATGCATGATTGCTTGTCCTTAGCCATGAAACATGACTTTGAAGGTGATCCAATAGTAGAAGCACAAACCCAAAAAGATTTTTGCCATTTTTCTGCATACATAAATCATGTCATCTCTTAATCTATAGTTGGGAATTTTCTCGGGGACGAGCAAACCTTAAGTATGGGGTATTTTGATAACACGATTTATGGGTTAGTTTTAGGTAATCATTTAGATAGAATTCTCGCTCATTCATGCATGGTTTAGCATTGGTTCGAGACATTTTGCACTCAATTCATGCATTTTGTCGAGATAGATGTCTACACGGACTTGTGCGTGTTTTATAGGTAATTCGGGAAATTTAGGAGCTAAAACGATGCGTTTGAGGATCGTTCATCTAGACGACACACCCTCGGACTCATTAGGACACAAGCTATAGGCTAAGGAGGACTCATGGAACCTTGCCAACACTAGTCATGCACCAAATCACAGCTTAATGATCCAAGGCAAGGTTTCTGCACAGAATCACGGTTCTCTGACAGATCACGGCCGTGGAATCAACCGTGGTTTTTGCCAGATTCTTGTGACAGCTGTGCCACGACTCTCATGGCCAGCTCATGCAAGTTTGTTATAAAAGTGGTCCTTCATGGGTTGTGAGGGGCAGCTGGGAGTAGTTTGGAGCAGCTCATCCATTATCCATTTCTCTCTAAAAAATATATTCTCTCAATAAGAAGTTTTTCTAGGAAGGAAAGTGTCCAAGAGAAGAAGAGGAGTTCCATTGAAGAGGAGAAGAAGAACACACACACCATTGCCATTCTTGCTAGTTTTTGTAGTGAAGATTTCCGGATTCTATTTCTAGAGTTTTGTGAACCTTTGAACCTTCTTTGGAAGGGTTGTAAGTTGTTCTAATTCTACTTTCAACTTGGTTTGTTTTAAAGTTCACTTGTGCATCTCTTTTCCTTCATTATCTTGCAATGAATGTTATGATTTTATGTTTGTTTGTTTCGATTTCCATTATGAACGTTGTAGGCTAAATTGATGTGGTTCTAGGGTAAGGAAAGGATGGTTATGGCTAGGGCTATGATAGGATGGACTTAGATTTATCTTTGGATGACTTGTTTGTATGAACGTATCCTCTGTTAGAAATCACGGCCAGTTCTTGTCAAACCACGGCCGTGGTTTAGGTAGAACAAACCGTGATTTTCCTGGTTCGATGGATCTAATCTTAGACTGTTAGAATGTTGAAATCCTAAGTGTTTGTTGAGTTAAATCTATCCTAGGGCGACCTAGTGTTAGCAACTAAGTGTTAGGAGAGACTTACCGGGTGATCCTTACTCTTAGATTCCGAAGATAACAAACCTTAGGTAGTGGTGAGCCTAATAAGCCGCCATTGGATTTAGTGTGCTGGATAGTAGCCTAAAACTAGCCCTTCCGAGACTTACCCGGTGAGGATAGGTTGGATCTTAAGTTAGCAATCCGGTTCGAGTAGAATTCCATCCCTTAAGTTCTTAGAGACTTACCCGGTAATGAGACTTAGGGAATGGACTAGTGGATCATGAGACCTACCCGGTAATTAATCCCAATCTAGAAACACTTAACCCCAACATAGTCAATCCAAGAATGAATAGGTAGCTTGAGTCCTATGTCATAACCGGAACTTCCAATCCCTAGAATCCGTTTGTTTTCTTTCTTTGATCTATATCTTGTTTAGTTGTTTATTGGTGTTGATTTATAGTTTAATTGATCGATTACTTGCATGTATTGTGATCTTTGATTGATCACCAAAAACCAACCAAAAACATTTGAGATTTTCATTTCTTTATTTCTTTCTTCTCTCCTAACCTAGGTCTTTACTAAACTCAATCACTAATCGAGTCAATTTCACCTTAGTCTTTGTGTTCGACCTCGGAATACTATCCCTACTACGAACGTCCCGTACACTGCGGGTTCGCTAGGAGTTATGAGAAATATAACGAGTATAAATTTAAAACCCAATTGCGCATCACACGATCTTAGCGTAACAATAGTGGTTGCTCAAGACACATGAGTGGAAAAAGTTCATTGATCTCAAATTTAAAGAAGCAATCATCTGGAACCATTACACTTGGTGATAAAGGAAAGTGTGACATTATTGGCATTGGTAAAATATCTTATAATTCATCTAACTTCATTGATGATGTATATCTTGTTGACGGTTTGAAGTATAATCTGCTTAGCATCTCTCAAATATGTGATAAAGGCAACAAAGTATTGTTTGATTAAGAAAAATGTGAAGTTCAAGACAAAACAACAGGTGACATTATGCTTACTGCTCCTAGATGTAACAATGTTTATTCTATGAGTACTAACCAAGTTTCAGGAACTAAGCCAAAATGTCTCAAGGCCTTGACTGATGATCCAAGGCTTTGGCATAGAAGACTTGGTCACGTAAGTATGCATACAATGCAGAAGCTGCATTCAAAAGACTTGGTACGTGGTTTGTCAAACCTAAACTTCAAGGTAAATGAACTATGTAAAGCTTGTACACAAGGTAAACAAACAAGAGGTTCATTCAAACCTAAGAAAGTTGTAAGTTCTTCTCGACCCATTGAACTTTTACATATGGATCTTTGTGGACATATGTGTGTCAAATCTCCAAAGGCAAGCAATACATCCTTGTTATCGTGGATGATTTTTCTCGTTTCACATGGATTTCTTTCTTACGAGAAAAATCAGAAGCATTGTTCGAGTTTTCAAAATTGTGTAAGGAGTTGCAAACTTTGAAAAACCTATCAATTGTTTCTATAAGAAGTGATCATGGTAGAGAATTTGATCAACTAAAGTTTGACTTGTTTTGTGCAAAATATGGTATTTTACATAATTTTTCAGCTACTAGAACTCTTCAACAGAATGGAGTTGTGGAACGTAAGAACCGCACTCTTAAGGATATGTCTAGGACTATGCTTTTGGAAAACACTTTGCCAAAAAGTTTTTGGGCAGAAGCAGTAAACACTGCGAATTACATCTTAAATAGATGTTTAATTCGTCCCATTTTGAAAAAGACTCCTTATGAACTTTTTAAAGGTAGAAAACCTAATATTTCATATTTCAAACCCTTTGGATGTACATGCTTTGTTCATAACAATGGCAAAGATAATCTTGGGAAATTTGATGCTCGTAGTGATGAAGCTATATTCATTGGATATGCTTCAAACAACAAAGCTTATCGTGTTTATAACAAACGTACCAAAATCGTTGAGGAAAGTATTCATGTCATTTTTTATGAACGCAATGATGGTACTTTGAGTGAAAGTTTTGCAGATCTTAATTTGAATCAACGAGAAGATCACAATTCTGATGAAGAAGAAGATCCTAAAAAAAAATACAAGAAAAGATTCAAGATATCGAAGAAAACCCTCAAGACATTGAAACACATCTTCAAGACCTTGAAACAGAAAACTGCAATGTCAGAACCCCGTTTCAAGGCCTTGAGATAGGATCCAAGGGGAATACACTAACGGTACCCGAATCTAATCAAGCATATGAGCCTCAATCTTCAGGATCTGTTCCATCTTACAAATGAAGGAAGTTTCAACACTCTTCATACCATCCACAAGAGAATGTGATCTCAGATCCAAACGCAAGAGTTCAAACTCGATCTAATGTAAACAACTTATGTGCGTTCTCTGCATTCGTGTCTCTTATTGAGCCAAAAAATTATGTTCAAGCTCTTCAAGAACCCGAATGGATCATTGCCATGCAAAATGAACTAAATGTGTTTGAGAGAAACAAAGTTTGGACTCTTACTACAAGACCAAAGCATCAATCCGTCATTGGCACGAAATGGGTTTTTTGAAATAAGTTGGATGAAAGTGGCAAAGTTATACAAAATAAAGCACGACTTGTAGTAAAAGGCTATAACCAAGAAGAAGGTATTGATTATGAGGAGACTTTTGCTCCGGTTGCCAGGTTAGAAGTCATACGTATGCTACTTGTATTTGCATCTTTCATGAGTATAAAACTATTTCAAATGGATGTAAAATGTGCTTTCCTAAATGACTTCTTAGAAGTAGAAGTCTACGTTGCCCAACCTCTTGGTTTTGAAAATGATGAATTTCCTGATCATGTATTTAAACTGGACAAAGCTCTTTATGGTCTTAAGCAAGCCCCTCGAGCTTGATATGAAAGATTGTCCAAGTATCTTCTCGAAAACAAATTCAAAAGAGGTTTGATTGATAAAACTTTATTTATCAAAACCAGAGACAACAATATATTAGTAGTACAAATTTATGTTGATGATATATTATTCAGTGCTACTAACGATTCCCTATGCAATGAATTTTCAGATATCATGTGCAGGGAATTTGAAATGAGCTTAATGGGTGAGCTAAATTTCTTTCTTGGACTTCAAGTTACACAAGCAAAGAAAGGAATTTTTCTCAATCAAAGCAAGTATACCAAAGACTTGCTTAAGAAGTATAAGATGGATCAATCTAAGGTCGCAAAGACTCCTATGAGTTCGACACTTTCGCTTGACCATGACAAAGATGGCAAAAGTGTTGTACAAAAGGAGTATCGAGGTATGATCGGTTCATTGTTGTATTTAACTACTAGTCGACCTGCCATTATGTTTAGCGTGTGCATGTGTGCAAGATTTCAAGCTGATCCTAAAGAGTCACACTTGATAGTTGTGAAAAAAAATCGGTATCTCAATGGCACTAAGGATCTAGGGTTATGGTACCCACGTCAAAGCTCGTTTCACCTCATTGGCTATGTAGATGCAGATTTTGTAGGTTATAAAGTCGATAGGAAGAGATCTTCTGGATGTTGTCAATTCTTAGGGTCATCCCTAATCAGATGGCACTCCAAGAAGCAACACTTTGTCGCCCTATCCACAGCTGAAGCCGAATATATAATTGCGGGAGCCTATTGTGCGCAAATTCTATGGATAACTCAACAACTTCGTGATCTTGGCTTTGATTTGAAAGATATTCCTATAAAATGTGATAATACTAGTGCTATTTCAATTACTAAAAATCTTGTGCAACATTCAAGGACCAAGCACATCGATGTAAGGTATCACTTCATACGTGATCATGTTGAGAAAGGTGATGTTTCGATCTCTTTTATATCAACTAGCTTGCAGCTTGCAGATATCTTTACCAAGCCCCTACCTGAAGATCAATTCAATTTTATTAGATTAGAGCTTGGTATGTTGAATAAAGAAGCATTAACGTAGCGGGAGTAAATTATTTTATTTTCTCCTTCGTATGCAGCCCACTTGTCTTTTTCAATGGCCTTGAAAGGAAAAGGGCCTTGAAATGAGATTCAAGGGTAAATTAAAAATTACGGATCTATTTAAGGATTAATATCTTTTAGATATTTTAATTCATAAATTGTTTTTAAGTATTTCAAAATCTTTTATTTTGGGTTCAAAGTTTTGAAAAAGAATTGTTGAGATTCTATCGGAAACAATCTTGGCCTTTCAAGAGCTTGATCTTCTCAAGATCTTGTTTATTGCTTTAAAAAAAGGTTAAAATTTCCTATCTTTTTCATTTCTCATATTTACAAAAACCCTCTTCAAAAATCCCTTGTTTTCTCTCCCAATATCATATATGGCTCCTAGAAGCAAAAAATCTGCTCCTCAGGCCTCATCCTCCAAAAAAGAAGTAGTTCAGATCTCCTCTACTGCAAAAGAAGAAAAACCTTCTAAGAATTTGGAAATTTTCTCAAACAACCGGTCTTCCCACATCTTGGTTTATTAACTTTCAAGCATCTGGATCTTGGCTTGATGGTTTTCACAATTGACCCCTCTGTATCTGTGATCTGGTGGATACTGCATTTCTTGAAACAATTCAGATCCCTTGCATAGACAGGCTCAAGAGCTCAACAGTCTGGAAAATCTTAAACCCTGGAGATTTTGCTTTTCCAAGGCTCACAAGGATGTTCTATGTTAATCTAGTCATAAAACGGGACAAAGGAGTTATCACTCTTGAATCATCTATAAAAGGTACCCCAATTTTTCCCACTTCATCTTTTTTGAGTGAGATTTTAGGAATTCCTACATATCTCTTTTAGCCATCCCTCACGATCAAAAAGTGTTCGACTCGCTAAGGAGAATTTTTTGGTTCCAAATTCAACCTCATGCCAGCTTACTCACACTTCCTTAACCCTAGACGCTAAAATTGTTTTTACCATTCTGGTTCGATGTGTTGTTCCTTGTGCAAACTCAAAAGAGCTTCTGACTGATCAATCCTTGTAACTAATTCATTTGATTATGTATGGGTTAGATATTGATGTACCTAATCTCATCCTCAACCATATAATACACTCTGTTAACTCTAAGCGAGCCATCCCTTTGCCTTATGGAAATCTGTTGCCTAAGATTTTTGACTATTTCACAATTGATACATCCTTTGAAGATCGACAGCCAATTCCTGACAAGATTGACGAGTCATGCTTAGAACGACTAGGAATTGAGAAGACTCTTGTAGGAGCATGGAATTTAAAAGGAAAAGGAGTTATTCCACTGCCAACTAAAGATGCTCCACCATCTTTTCCTACTCCTGAAATCAGGTTAGATGGATGTGAAAAGAACTGGCTTGTCTGAATCGTGAACTGTCTGATTTTCAATTTGACACTAAGAGAAGACCGGATGCAAATCATGAACTATTGTCTACCA
This sequence comes from Fagopyrum homotropicum, assembly GCA_033239125.1. Classification (NCBI taxonomy): domain Eukaryota; kingdom Viridiplantae; phylum Streptophyta; class Magnoliopsida; order Caryophyllales; family Polygonaceae; genus Fagopyrum; species Fagopyrum homotropicum. The sequence goes on from BSWB01000002.1 coordinate 48,311,866, forward strand.
TAAATGCTAAGGTCAATGAAATGTATCTGATGAATGCTCTTACTCTGACCACCATGGGAAGAATTCTTCCTAGGACTGAAGATGCAACTCAACATACTCAAGAGAAAGTGGAAAATGTTCTAATAAATTGCAAACGTCTTGTACAGAATAATTTTATTTTGTATCCAACTCATGTTGAGCCAACTATTCTGCCAGTGATCCAATATGAGGTGGTTAAGGAACGATGACCTAAAGAAAAGAGACGACACTTAGCTACTGAAATGAATGATTGGAGCCACAAAAAATATTCATTCAAAGGAAAAAGAAGATTTTACGAGGAGGATTCAGATTGAGTTGATGATCGTGGGAACTTGTCTGGTTTGTGTGGTTTTGCGAAATACTTTTATGGGGTTGTAAAATTTCAAACTTCCTTACTTTAACTATTTTTCTCCCTTGTTGAAAGACAAAGGGGGCGAAATAAATGATCCAACATTTTCGACATTTCTGCATTCTGCATTTTAAATTTGTTTGATATTCATATATGCATCGCTAACTTTACAATCCAGGTACGAGACATTTGTGTTGTATTCCATCAAATGGGAGATTGAAAACTCCACCTTGATTATATATTTGTATAGGTGATGATGATGGAAGACTTAAACACAAATAGAGTGGTTTTATACACTAACAATTTATTGATTATATATCGAGTTGCTTGGTTTGGTTTGGTGGTTTGTGTTAAATGTGTGCAGGTTTGGAAACGCATTTCAAAGGACCTTGAAAGGCCTTGAAAGCGGATGCAAGGAAAGACGAAGGCCTTGAAAGTCATGACAAAGGATCAGAAGTCAAGACACGCCAAGACCCTTGAACTCTATCAACACAAAGCACGCTGAAGGAATTCAAAACCAACAAACTTATCTACCAAGTGTCAAAGAAGATCATCTAAGAAAGATATGATCAACAAGAAGATTTGTTTGAAAGAAGATCTCAACCGACCAAGATAGATTTGTTCCATAAATAGATCTTGCAACGATCCTTAACCGAAAGCACAAAGATCTTCTCTCAAAAGGAATTTAATATCTTCACAACAGATACGAGAAGATTATGAACCATAGAGATCAACGTGTTTCGAAGAGATGAAGATGGTAGGAAATCAACAACGTCTACCTCATCTCAACCAAGAAGCGACTTTCATGGAGAAGAAGAATCATCTTCAAATGGTTATCTTTCCAACGACTAGAAGACCTCTTCATAGAAGTCTATAAATGAAGATGTCGATTGAAGAACACAACAACAAGCTTACACGGATACATCTAAAGTCTTCAAGCGATCCAAAATATCTTCATTCGATCAAACAGTATTTCTTTCTCTCTTTTACTAAAAGCGTTATCCCCTAGAGAGAGACAAAACTTGAGAGCTCTATTGGCATATCTAAAGAGTGTTATACTCGGAGGGTTTTGTTACTCTGCAAAGTAACTAGGCTATATTAGCAAGGAGAAGAGTTGGAGTTAGATCGTAGCATTGACTACAATGAGAGAAGAAGGGGACTTCTTCTAGTTTGTATCTAGGACTTTTTGAAGCTGATAATAGATAGTTAGATCCTAAGGTTATACCATGGGACGGAGAATAGGCTATTTAGAGTCGAACATCGTAAACATATCCTTGTGTCGATCTTTTACATTCCGCACTTTATCTTCTTTATTGTGACTAACTTTGTTTTGCAGGTGGACAAAGTCAAGGCCCTTAAAATCAGTTTCAAAGCCCTTGAAATCAAAGTGTGTCACAAAGAGCTCTAATCGACATCAAGGCCTTTGAAATCAGTTTCAAAGCCTTGAGATAGGTTTTTGCGAAAAGTTGTCAAACTCTAATCAACCTCCCTTCTAGAGTATCTTTTATCCTTTATATTCACCTAACGGTTCTTCAAAGATAAAACGAACGAAAATAGATCGGGTGTGATCTGTAGCGAGTCCGTAGGGGCGGATCGCCCAGCCGCGGGGGCGGCCAGACACAGGTGCGGCCATTGTCACCACGGGGACGGTGACCGTCAAGGCTTGCCGTTGGGGCAGCCTTCTTCACCGCGGGGGCGGTGAAGGTAGAAACTGGGGTAGGTCTTACAGGTGGCTCTCGCCAATCGACAAAAACAAGGTATCGACTATACTGATACCTTTCCTTCCTTCCATAAATTCGTGTCTATTAAATGTTTCCTTGCAGTGCCTTCAATTAATCGTTGGGAACTTCATCAAATGGATGTTCACAACGCTTTCCTCCATGAAGATCTCATGGAAGACGTCTACATGGCGCTACCTTCCGGTCTCTCATCCACGGATCTGTCCCAGGTTTATCATTACATAAATTGATATATGGGTTTAAGAAATAACCTCAAATTTGGTTTTCTGAATTAAGCACTGCTCTCAAAACTGTGAGATTCACCCAATCCTACACCGATTATTCTTTGTTCTCCTTCATTCAACCAGGTACAATCATTCATATTTTAATTAACGGCGATGATCTTATTATCACCGGTAATAATTCATCTTCTATTATTCGTTTTAAAAATTATCTTCATTCTTGTTTTCATATGAAAGATTTTGACCAACTTCAATATTTTTTTGGTATTGAAGTTACATCAACTCCACAATGTTTATTTTTATCTCAAAGAAAATATACTTTGGACATATTAACTAAATCTGGCAATCCAGGTACATGCCCGACTATTTCCAATCGAACCAGGACATGCGTTGGCCGTGGACATATCGGTGCTTTACTCAAATCCAAAATGCTATGTGCGCTTAATCGGACGTCTAATCTACCTTACTATTACCCGTCTAGATTTAGCCTACTATGTACACATTTTGTCTCAATTTCTACATTGTTCTACAACCAACCATTGATGTTCGGCTATCCGTGTTCTTCGATACTTAAAATGCCATCCTGGTCAAGGTATTTTGCTTTCTAATTCTAGTTCATTTCAATTGAATGCTTTTTGTGATTCGGGTTATGCACCTTGTCCCTTAACTCGTCGATCTATAACTGGTTTTATTTCTTTTCTTGGCGAATCGCCAATTTCTTGGAAATCAAAGAAGAAGACTACGGTATCTTAAATCCTCTGTCGGAGCTTAATATAGAGCCATGACTACTACTACGTGTGATGTCAAATGGATCAAATCGCTTTTAATCTCTCTTGGCGTCATACATAAACAACCAATCAACTTATGGTGTGATAATCAAGCCACATTTCACATTCCCTCAAATCCGGTTTTTCACGAGCGTACCAAACATATCGAGGTTGATTGTCACGTTGTCCGGATAAAGTTCAAAACAAGACTATCCGCACACATTATATACGATCTACAAATAAATTGGCGGATATTTTTACAAAGGTCCTCGATCAACAACAATTTAATTATCTATTATGCAAGTTGGGCATTCGTGATATTCATATGCCAACTTGAGAGGAGTATCAAGAATCTCATTAACTAAGTTACTAGCCTAATTTATGTATATCATGTAAATATTCTTCTTATCATTCTTAACGTTACCGTTATTGTAATATCAGTATATATGTGTAGTTATCCCTTAATACAAGATCAAGATGCAGTTTATATTTGTATATCCAAATCCTTCAATTACATGAACAATGATTTATCTTCTCTAATGAAGAAAATTCTCAAAAACTTAGCTCTTATATAAGTTGTTTTTTTTTATTCTTGTAGATAGTTAAAGTCGTGTTAAATCCTCTTGATGAAAATATCAAGTCAACTAGTAGAGCGAAAAACATATGTTGACATTGTTGAAGAACAATGTACAAATCTTCATAAATTAAAGGAGGTCTCACTCATTATGAGGTGTGATAGAAAAAAAGTTGTATCACTGTAAGAAAGTTTGAATTTCATATGAAAAGGAGGGTGATGACTTGGCGGGAGGAAAATGGTTTATTAAAGAGGAAGATGAGATGATAAAAAAGAATGTCTCGTACTCCATGGAAGTCAACCATGTAACTAAGGAGGGTCTTGATATGGTTCTTCACTACAAATATCACTCAAACATTAATAAAATCTATTGGACAAACACATGATTACCTTGCCATTAAACTAGATATGGGTCCGGTTTAACCTAAACCGACAAATTGACAGTATTCAAACCGGCTCAAATCTCCGGTTACTTAAACCGCCGGTTTAGGTTAACCTAGAACTGCCGGTTTAGGTTTGTTAAAAAAAACCTAAACCAGAGGTTAACTGCCGTTTTGGTCCCCAAAGAGCCGTTTTTCAAAGGCTCTTTGATGCCCGTACCAATGACTCTTTCAAAGAGCCGTTAGGCGAGGTCATTGGTGCAACGACTAGAAGCCGTTGTATGGTGAAATTATGTTTTTTAATTAAAAAAATGGATGCTTTAATCAACCCTTTTTATAAGAAATAATTCGGTTTACTAGACTTTTTCTAATTTTGTGTTTAGTAAATGTACCCCTTGAGAGAAGAGTGTGTAGAGTTTGAGAATAAATACAAAAGGTTGGGGTATATTTACTTAATTGAAACATTAAAAGCCTAGTTACTACTATAGTTTTTCAAAAAGGCCTACTTACCAAAATTTCCCTTTTTATAAATACCCAACCCCTCTTCCATTTTATCCCACACCATCATCCTACATTCTCAACCTCTCTACTACTCTCAATCTTGCATTCTCATAATTCTCGTCTTTCTCAAATTTTCAACTCTCCTTCTCGTAATGCCAAACCCGAGTGACAACATTCCTTCTCATTTCTTCCCTAGCACCCAAGAAAGTGAAACTCAAATGCCCGAAATGTCAGAAGGCACATATCGATAAGTACCTCGACCGAAAATGCTTACTTGACTGTTTTACGAAGCATTACACGAAGGGTGAGGCGGTGAACAAATGGCGGTTATGGAACTTTGCAAACACACATGCAAAAAATCCATCCCGAAATGTTAGGGATATCATGGGGACAATCACAATTGTTCGATGGGTTTGCATCTTCTTCCTCTCAATCTCCTCTATTTATGTATAACCATAGTGAATAAAGTTTAGCATTAGCCAATGTTATACGTTTTCATGTATTTACTTTTTTTTTTTTGAATATAAAGAAGTTTGAGCATATAACACTAAATATCGTCAACCTTCTTTTAAGCCAACTTCTCGCGAAATCGTTTCCAAATTAGTTTACAAATCTTATGTCACAATACAATAACAAATTATACTTTTGTAACAACTGAGAATCAGTCAAACCATAATTACAAAGGAAAGTGTGAGTTGGCGTCTTTTTTGGATGACTGAATCTGAAAATGCAAAACTACCACATTCAAAATCCAATCTCCATCATATACCATAGTCAATAAAAGTTAGATATGATGTTATGAATAAGTAATAGCTTAGTAATATTCCACTTTACATGGAAATAGTAAGTACTCCCCACATATCAAAATGGACGATTTCATACATATGAATGATGCATACATACAAAAGGTCTTGCTTTAGCAGAACCATCTCCATAAGGTTGACAAAATCATTTTTAGTTTAAGAGAAACTATGTTATATGCGGCCCTTCATTAGAATATACTACGGTGGATCGTGAATACTCAAACTCCTTTTCATTTTTTAAAGAATTTGGCCAAATAGGCCCTTTTCTATTTCCTTTTGTTTTGTGTACTCCTTTAACTTTTACCACTTTCATTAATGGTAGGTAAAAATAATTAACCTCTCTATTTAAAAAAATACAAAAAAAAAGCATTACTTTGTTACGTATAATGAACCCTGACTTTGTTTTTTGTTTGCCCTTTTTTGTTTTTTTATACCAAAACTTTCATACCATAAATTCATACAAGAAATTTTCATACCAGAAATCATTAAATTTCCAACTCCAATGTTGAGTTCAAGTTGAAACCATGATTGATCTTGCATGGGTTCAATCTATTTGGTCATTATCTTGTCATACGAAAGCTTAAATGCAGGCAATTGATTTTCTTTCTTTTGACTTTACAAAGTGGCAAAATAATTTCCAGGCACATAATAGGTATACATGTTTTTCTTCGTGGTGGTGATAGGTGAAGTAGCAATCTAGGTGTTAAGTTTGATACTTATGTAAATCAGTTCCTCCTTGAGCCAAAAGCTCTTTTCTTTGTGGATTTGTTGTTACAATGAAAGTAATTTAGTTTTATTTACTACGCATATGTTGCACCAAACAACAATCAAATGGTAATTTTGATAATAGTGACCAAGACAAACATATCAGAGCTGAGCAAAACAAGTTTGAGAGGAAGAGAAGGCTCATATGAACTTATTTTCACAAATCTTAAGCGTAATACCATAAATGTTCAACTTGTTTTTTATGGCGAAGGCAACGTGGTTGATGCCTCTGGTAGGCTCTTCTCCGGTGGCTCAAAGGTGGCAGCTAGGCGAGGAGGAGTGGTGGCGACGGTTGCGTGGCTCTGGCAGGCTCTTCTCCGGTGGCTTAAAGGCGTCAACAAGGCGAGGAGGAGTGGAGGTGATGAATGAGGACGAGAATGAGGGGGAGATGTGTGGTTGTTGTACTCGCTGTAGAGGTGGGGAATAGAGGCTCAACATAGGCTTAGAAGAGGAAGAGTGGTGGCGATGGCTGCGTGGCTCTGGCGGGCTCTTCTCTGGTGGCTCAAAGGCGACAACAAGATGAGAAGGAGTGGTGGCGATGGATGAGGACGAGAATGAGGGAGAGATGTGTTGTTGTTGTACTCACTGCAGAGGTGAAGAAGGGAGCCTCGACATGGACTTAGAGAGGAAGAGTGGTGGTGATGGTTGCGTGGCTCTGGCGAGCTCTTCTCCAGTAGCTCAAAGGCGACAACAAGGCGAGGAGGAGTGGTGACGATGGATGAGGACGGAAATGTTGAAGATATGTGTTGTTGTTGTACTCGCTACAAAGGTGAAAAGTTCTTGCTTTGTTAACGCAAAACCCTAGCTTTGAACATTTAAAAAAGGGCTACATTTACTAAATGAGAAAATGATACGGACCTAGTTAGTAGAGCAAAAACTAAAAAAAGGCCTATTTAGCAAATTTGTCCTTCATTTTTAGACATTCAGTTTTTCTTATGCATTGTGAGGCCCAAAGTTTATCTTAGAGTAATAAAATAAAAAATTTGTGAGGCCTAGCTTGGTGAGAATGATCCACCGGATACACTCAGTATGGAAAGGAACCCCTCAATTTTTACACATGCTAAAACAATAAAAAAGTAGGTGATCAGATTGTACACAATCAAAGTTTGATTATGTTAATACGTGGAATGAGAACACAATAGGAAGGAAAAATATGGAACTTTGCTAAAATTGTTGATGCCAAAGCCCCAACCAACGACCTTCTAACCGACAATCCGACTAATAATGATCTTCCCAACTTTTACGTTGGAGAAGGAGGAGGTGTATCTTTTCTCAAATCATACATGAATTCAATTGACCTTTCCTGCAAGTTTTATATTAGAAAATAGCTTATATAAGAAGTTTTATTTATTTATTTTGTGATTATCTCACAAGTTTTACTATTTTTTTAATTAAAATTTTAGGTTAAAATAGGGCTTCTCTAGCAAGTTTTTTTTTTCTAGTTAGTAAATAACTTGTATGAAAAGTTTTATTTTTTATGACTATCCCACAAGTTTTACAGTTTTAAAACTTAGGTTAAAATAGAGCTTTCACAACAAGATTGTTGTTGTTCCAATTTAAAATTTAGGACTTAGATTTGAGTAAAATATTCTTCCATCCAATGCTTCATTTCCCGATGCGATATCTGCTTAGCTGTGCGGTCCTCAGTGAATCCCGAAAATAGAAGCCAGCAGGAAGAACGTGATGGCACCCCAAACTAATCGACCTCTGATTGAATCTGGGCCACCATGCTCTATACTCGCCGCTAATACAGACTACATTCCTCATTCTGCGTTCTCTCCCCCTTGTGCCGCTGCTCATGCTTCTTGATTCTGTAAGCTCCCTTCTTGTTCCTTCATATGCTCTGTTCTAGGTTACTTTTAGATTTGCTTGACTGCAATTGAAGGCCGTCATTTTTGATTATGTTGCATTCGTTATGTTGGGTTTCGTTGATTTCTCTACCTGATTCTTGCATTTTCCGATTCTAATTTGTTCAAACGCTAAAATGGATACCCTTCTTTTTATTTGTGTTTGTTTTGTGTAATATTCGGTTTCAGTTTAAATAGGATTTCCTTTCTAGGTTTTCCACTGCAATGCGCAGTTCAATAGGTTTTTGGTCAGCACAATTGGTAATTTGATATAAATCGAACAAAAAATAGTTGATGTGCAGCGGGTGCCTGCTTACCGGCTGAATGTAATCAAATTTCACTCTTCGTTGCTCCAAATCAATTATGAGCTGATTATAATTGTTAGAAAATTAAATATCAGTTTTTTTCTAATGTGACTTTGATTGCAGCTTGTGGAATTGGCTAGCCATTGCGAATTATTTCTGAATGTTGTTTTGGCTATCCTTCTTTTATTTGTTTTTGTTATTGTTTTGTGTAGATTCGGTGTCAGTTTAAATAGGATTTGCTTTGTAGGTTTTTCCGCTGATGACCAACTGCAGTGCACATTACAATAGGTTTTAGGGTTTTGATCAGTACAATCAGGAACGTGATGTAAATCGAACCATAATTAGTTGAATGGCATGTAGTCAGGACATTGCGCCTTTAATAACTTGATTCTTAATTGTTATCCTTGGCTTCTTAAGAATTTGGACTTTTGGTAGTTTCTGAAATGCACAATCTTCTCAAGGAAGGAATTATTTTCTCTTGACCTGACTTGAATTTCTGCATTTAGGATTGCAAAATGATGTAAGTTCAATCCAAATTTCCATTATCAGTTGGCTGGGGCTTCAGTGTTTGTGAAACAATAGATGGCAACCCTTTCAGCATCTTATTTAATAAGTCCACGCTGCATAAGCAATGGTGTTGCTACATCATTGAAGCCGGTCCCTTCAGTGTGTCATATTGTTAGCCGAGTAACAAAAGGTGATGAAGATAAGGCTGATATTCCAAGAAAGATCTTATTTAGAGATAATGCACAATATGCTAGAGAGTTGTCTTATAGGAAGCTGAAACTCAAGACCAGTGCCTTGTTAACGGATCCCTTTAGTCAAGTTGCTGAAGCCTCGTCAAAGTATCGATTCAGGACAGAAAGTGATGGCCAGGTGATGGTATCTATAAGAAAGACGAACTTGAAGTACTCCGTGTATATAGAGGTTTCTTCTTTGCAGCTTGGTATTGTTGAGGATGAGCTGGTTCTGGCTTGGGGTATATATACATCTGATTCTTCATCCTTCATTCCCCTCAATTCTGACAGCACTACTCCAAACGCTAGAAACAATATCAGGGAAGCCCCATTGATGCTCATTTCTCCAGGAAAATATAAAGCAGAATTGGATCTGCCATCGTATTTAGCTCCATTTTACCTTTCGTTTGTTCTGAAATCTCCACTTGGTACTACTTCAGATGGATTAGAGATAAAAAGCCATAGAAAAGCGAACTTTTGTGTACCAATTGGTTTCAGTTCTGGATGTTCATATCCTTTGGGTCTCTCCTTTTCCCCTGACGGTCTGATGAACTTTGCATTTTTCTCAAGAAGTGCAAATGGTGTCTGCTTGTGTTTGTACAGTGATAGCACATCAGAGAAACCTGCATTGGAGATTGAACTGGACCCATACGTCAACCGGACAGGTGATATCTGGCATGCCTCAATTAGTAATTCTGGGGATTTCGTGTGCTATGGTTACAGAATTAAAGGAGCCACCGCTAATGGAAGAGGCAAGGTTCTTTTAGACCCTTATGCTAAGATGATCACAAAATCTGTTCATGGTCTTCCCGGTCTTGGTGAATTGTCTAATCTTCCTGCTTTTGATTGGAGTGGAGATGTTCGTCCCAAGCTAGCTATGGAAGAGCTAGTTGTCTACCGCTTGAATGTTAGACACTTTACCGTGGACAAATCTAGCAAGCTGCCAACTAAAGATGCTGGAACCTTTGCTGGTGTTACCGATAAGATAGACCACTTTCGGAAACTTGGTGTAAATGCAATTTTACTAGAGCCAGTCTTTCCATTTGATGAGAGAAAAGGACCCTATTATCCATCTCACTTCTTTTCACCTTCCCATTTATACGGTCCCTCTGGTGACTACAAAACCGCTAATGTTGCAATGAAGGAAATGGTGAAGACAATGCACGCTAATGGAATAGAGGTTTACTTGGAAGTGGTGTACACTCATACTGCAACTGATACTTCACTTCAAGAAAGTGATTACTCGTCCTATTATTATGTTGACGGTGGTGGCGATTTAGAGTCAAGAAATTCCTTAAATTGCAACTACCCGGTTGTGCAGCAGTTCATCCTAGAAAGTCTCCGGTATTGGGTAACTGAGTTTCGCGTTGATGGATTCTGTTTCATTAATGATTCATACTTGCTGAGAGGTTTTCATGGTGAGCACTTGTCTCGACCTCCTTTGGTTGAGGCAATTGCTTTCGATCCATTTCTCTCCAAGACCAAGATTATCGCTGATTGTTGGGACCCGCAAGACTCGGCATCAAAACAAACCATCTTTCCTCATTGGAAAAGGTGGGCAGAGATAAACCCAAAGTTCTGCAGTGATGTACGAAACTTCCTGAGGGGAAAGGCACTTCTTAGCGACCTAGCAACAAGACTCTGTGGAAGTGGTGACATATTCTCTGCGGGACGAGGCCCAGCTTTCTCGTTCAACTTCATTTCCCGGAATTCTGGACTCCCACTAGTGGACCTGGTTAGCTTCAGTGATGATGAGCTAGCTTCAGAACTCAGCTGGAACTGTGGGGAAGAAGGACCCACAAACCGAAAGGCTGTTCTCGAAAGGCGGCTCAAACAAATTCGCAATTTTCTGTTCATCTTGTATATATCCCTGGGCGTTCCTGTTCTCAACATGGGAGATGAAGTTGGTCAATCTTCCGGAGGATCCTTGGCATATGGTGACAGAAAGCCATTCAACTGGAGTGCACTGAACACTGCTTTCGGGATGCAAACAACACAGTTCATATCATTTTTGTGTTCATTCAGGGAGGCGCGTAGTGATCTTCTTCAGAAGAGAAACTTCTTGGAGGTAGAAAAGATCAACTGGCATGCAAATGACCTTTCTCTACCGATTTGGGATGACCCGTCAGCTACGTTTCTTGCTATGACTTTGAAGCCCGAGGTTCAACAGACCTTCAAGTCCGCAGCTCATGTGAAGGGCGATTTATACGTTGCGTTCAACTTGTCAGACAATTCAGAAAACGCAATCCTACCATCACCACCTCAAGGAATGGAATGGACTCGTGTGGTTGACACGGCTCTTCCATTTCCCGGCTTCTTCTCTTTAGAGGGTGAGCCTATTCCTGAGCAGATGCCTGGGTTAGTGACTTATGAAGTGAAGTCGCATAGCTGTGTTCTCTTCGAAGCTCAGAAGCTGCTTGGTTGAATCTTAAAGTTCTGTGAAATACTTTGTTCTGGTATAGAAAATAAGAGACTAAGCCAACCCATGTAATGTATTCCAAGTTTTGCAAAAATAAAGTTATCAAATTTCTTTGTTCCAAATATCTCCTTGTTATGGTAGAAATGCTACATATGCAAGTTTTAACAAACTCTAATGTAAAATTTATATAAGAACATTCAATCAGTATCGTTGCAATTTCAACAGAGGAAGTGTAGATTGGCCTTTTTTTTCTTTTAATTTGTGGAGAAATAGAAGCCAACAGTGAAGAGAGATGGTAAGAAAAGAAGGCATTCACAAACTACTATGAAAGAAGGCCCAAACCATACCATGAACAAGGAGAAGTCCGGAAAGATTTATATACTATATTAAAGCGAAAACACTCAATGATGTCACGTATCATTCACTTATGATATCACGTATCATTCACTTATACATTTAATGACACATCTCATTTTTTCACGCATTTACAAATTAATAATTTTTATGTTCTTATAATATTTTTTTATATGACTAATTTTATCCGTCTCTATCCTAATTAAATTGGAATCTTTTTTATTATATAACTCATAATAAAATACGACTAACGAAAAGGGCAAGTATCCGATCAATTGGTATTTGACCATTAAAGTCGATCAAAGAAAAAAACAATCAAAAGCCAAAAAGTCCATCCATTAGACACCGTAGCAAGACTTCAAAAAAGAAAACCTACCGGATTTTCTTCCTGAACTAGCCGCCCAAAAGCCTAAGACCCTCCACAATGGAGGGTCGGGAGCTACTAAAGCCCCTCCATGTCATCAAAATGATGACATGGCACTGGAAGAGGCTTAGTAGCCCCGGGGGTCGACGCCAATATTGGCGTCGACCCTTATTCGTTTTTCAATTTTTTTTCCTTTGTAAAACGACGTCGTTTTGGCCAAACTGGGCCAAAACGACGTCGTTTTGGCTCTCTTTAGGTGGCGCGCCCTCACAAGCCGAAATATGGCCAGTGACAGCGCGCCACGTGGCAGGGGGTTTTAAATTAAATTTAAAACCCCTTTTTCCCGTTAAAATATTAACTATAAAAAAAAAAAAAATTATTTTTGAGTAAGATTTAATTTTATCTATCCAATGACACTCATTTTGTATATGTTTCGATAAAAAAAAATTTTGACTTCTTGTAACGTATATAGAGTTTTACGTAGTAAACTTTTAACGTTTTAAATTTTATTTTTTGCATAAGACGTTATTCATATCAATCTAATATGTTATTTATTTAATTTATATATGTATTTGAGTTTTTTATAATAAAAAAACACAATTTAAAATAGATGTTAGACATAAAATGACCGAGACATTAACTTACAAATAAAATTTCAATTTAATAAGAAAACAACTAATTATACATTAATTTAAACATACACTTAACTTATAACATAAGATTGAAATAAAACACAAATGATAAATGTAAACATACATTACGAACTCTAAAAGGACCCCAAACTTAAACATAAACTCAAATACCGAGTTCTCTGATCAAGTCATTCTTCATCTTCTCTTGTTCGGGAGACAGAGAATCTTTCATCTCCATCAAACTATTAAGAATGGCTGACTTCCTTTTGTACTCAAACTCTTTGGCCTTCCTTTGTTCTATTCTGTCCTTCCTAGCTTCGGAAATAACAATCATCTTTAATTTTTCCTTCTTTATTTCCAATTCTTGAAGGCGGACCTCAAGCTCTCTACTCTTCAAATTGTCCAAAATTTTAATTTGTTCTGAATAATCAGAGGATGGTGTTGTACTTACCGGTCTCTTTCCCGCCCTCTTTGAACTATTTTGTCCTAAAGGACGGACGAATGAGCTATCTGGGGTTCCGCCTTCACTTGAGGGAGTTCCAACATTGGGGCTTGATGTGTATGATCCAGATTCATTTACCTTTGCCCTCTTCGAGCCATCCCCTTGTTTTGATGATGACGATTGAATGCTACTTTGCCATTTTGGGAGACTTTTGAGCATGCGCCAAATGTTTTCATGATTGAATTTTGATTTATATTGATCTTGATACAAAATATGAGCCCTTGCAAGGATATCGTCAGGGCTTTCTCCACTTATTCTCCCCCTTTCTGATGTAGCATATACACCTGTAAATCTAGAAGAAAGTGTATTAAGCTTTTGGAAGCGGTTCTTACATTGTTTCCATGAGCGAGATGCTAAATCTCCCCTTCTTTCGTTGTAATATTGAGAAATTCGATTCCAAAAGGTGTTGGTACTTTGATTGGTTCCTTGGATAGCATCTTTGCTCGTGTTCATCCATCCACTAACGAGCAAATTGTCTTCGACTCCCCCCAACGCAACCTTCTAGCAACTTCCTCGGTTGTCACTTGAACTTCTTCTTCATCGTCATTGTCTAGATCAACTGTCGGTTCATGAGTCCCAAAAGGCGGGATGGTAATAGGTGGAGACGTTGGGATCAAGCCTTCAGCAGGGTTTTGAGTTTGGGGGTATTGCATATAACTCATGAATTGCGAGTTTTGAGTTTGGGGGTATTGCATATAACTCATGAATTGTGGGTTTTGTGGTTGAGGGTAACGAGGATAATTCATGAATTGTGGGTTTTGAGTTTGAGGGTACTGCGGATAATTCATGAATTGTGGATTTTGAGTTTGATTCGGATCTTGTGTTCCTAAACCTTGGCTAAAGTTTGGATGGAAAAAGAAAGGGTTTGGAATGGGATTTCCGTTTTCATCCATTGTAAGTGAATAATAGAGAAAGAGAGAAGTTGTGTTAGTTGAATGAGACGAGGGTAGAAGATGAAGTGTTGGTGTGGTGGTTTTGTGCTCTTTAAACCCTTTTATAGAAGGTATAAATGAGTTATATGTCTCATTTACACAATAACCGAGCCATGAATTGACAACTCAATCACGGGTCTGAAAAACACAATAATCAAGTGTGAATTGACAACTCATTCACGGATTTATTATACACATTAAGTGATAACCCAATAATTTTTTTTATAAAAAACCTATGTGAGCTTCACATATCTACAGCTCCTATCCACTTTCATTTCTCTAACTTCACAATGTCTCAAACGCCTTCGAATTTCAATTTTCCTTCTTCACCCAACTCCTCTACATGTTCATCAAAAGACCTCGTCCTTTCATCGCAATCTTCTCAAAATTCTGAAAGCAATATGGACATCAATGAAAAAATTGATGAGCTAAGAGAGATGTTGGTCCAAGAAATTGCTGGAAGTTCACGACAACGTCGAAGACGGACATATATAGAGAGAGATCGTGAAAGCGGGCATGCTCAATTGTTCGAGGATTATTTCTCTTCGACGCCGACCTACAACGATAAGTTGTTTCGACAAAGATTTCGGATGAGGCGACACGTATTTCTTCGCGTTGTCAATGCTTTGTCCCAATCTTTTCCATTTTTTCGCCAACTTCCGGATGCGACTGGTAGGCTAGGTCTAAGCCCGTTGCAAAAATGCACCGCCGCCATACGCATGCTAGCATATGGAGTGGGTGCCGATGCTGTTGATGATTATGTTCGCATTGGAGCGTCCACGGCAAGATCTTGTTTAGCCCACTTTGTTGATGGAATTATAACCTTGTTTGGGGACGAGTACTTACGCAGGCCAAATGCTATAGACATGCAACGCCTACTATATGTAGGAGAGCAACGAGATTGGCCTGGAATGATCGGTAGTATAGACTGCATGCATTGGAAATGGAAAAACTGCCCAACGGCTTGGCAAGGTCAATATGCCAGGGGTGATAAAAAGCCAATTGTCGTGCTAGAAGTTGTTTCATCTTACGATTTGTGGATATGGCATGCATTTTTTGGAACTCCAGGTACGTGTAATGATATTAACGTTCTTGACCGTTCTCCTGTGTTTGATGATGTGTTGCATGGTCGAGCACCCACAACAGATTTTGTTGTAAATGGTAATCATTACAACATGACGTATTACCTCGCCGATGGCATTTATCCTACATGGGCTGCATTTGTCCCGTCAATTTGACACCCATTTGGTGCGAAAGATACATTGTTTTCCCAACGGCAAGAGTCATGCCGTAAAGACGTGGAGCGAGCTTTCGGTGTTTTGCAAGCTCGTTTTGCTATTATACGTCATCCTGCTCTTGCTTGGGACATTAATTTGATCGGAAAAATAATGAGGACATGCATCATTTTGCACAATATGATCGTTGAAGATGAATGTGACACCTATCAACTCTACTATGATCCGTCCCAGTTCGATCAAGTTGTTGTTAATGAGCCAATCGCCTCGGATCTTCCATTTGAAATGGCCCAGTTTATACAAAATAGGAGTGCACTCCGCAACACCAGTGGCGGCCGCAGGATTTCTAGAGGGGGGGGGGGGCGAAAATAAATTACCGATAAAAATATATATGAAAACAAAATAACGATAAAAACAAAGTCATCTCATTACGCAGTTTTAACTACAAGCCTACCAAAAACAAATAGTCAATGCTACAAATGAGCGATACAACAAAGTCAATCTGTCATCCCATTACGCAGTTTTGACTACAAGTCTACCAAAAACAAATAGTCAATGCTACAAATAAACTGTCAATCTGACAACAAAGGTTGTAAACCCATCTTTCGAGTTGGCATATTCTGATAATATTGAAGAACGTCTTCATTATCAACATTCATGAAGATATATTTCTCAATGTAGCAAACTAGAGAATCTGTGAGATTATCATCTGACATCTTGTTACGCAATTCAGACTTGACAATTTTCATTGCAGAGAATGCTCTTTCAACTGTAGTTGTTGCAACTGGCAAGACTAAAATCAACTCCAAAAGACGAAAAACTAGAGGAAAAACAGTGTCAAAACCTCCCTCAACCATCTTTATAGCAACTTCTCCAATACTTTGTAGTTTAGAATATTTATCTCCTTCTCTCATGTCATAAATCCATGTCCTCAGTTGATCTTTAAGCAAAAGTAGATCACAAGCAGAAAAGTCTTGAGGATAAAATTGTGCAAGTCGAAGAAGTTGGGCCTTACTAAATTTGGAGAAAGAATCCCTTGGATCAAGACATCCAATACATGCGAGCAATTCAGTGTTTGATTCACCAAAACGGTTCTCCATCTCTTGGTCAATTTGATCAATTACCTGCGAATTTAACTTAACGTCAATATCATTATAAACTAGTGATAATTTTATATACATCAAAATAGTTAAAACATTACAAAGTAATAATTAATTACCCGACAGAATATGTCAACTCGAAAGTGGTGGTAGTTTGTGGAAACATTTCCAACACGTCTTGCACCAAAGCGACCTTGAACATTATCATCCATGTTGAGAATGTCAATTTTATTGGTATCACAAAATGCATTGACATCTTCTAATAGTTCAACCCATCCATCATTCCTCAAATCTTGAAATTGCTTCTTGCAACTACGAACCAATCTCACAGCTTCTAGAATATCTTGGTCTTTTCTCTACAAAAACTGTGATAAAATATTTGTCATGCTCAACACTTCCTTCATCAAGTGAGCAACAAAAACAAACTGATAACTCTCCATCTTTTCAACTAAACCACGAGCCAACCCGCGATTTGAATCTGCACCTCCATCTTCGTATATATTTTCAAGCACTTGGATAGTTGAAGACCACAATGACAAAACACGAATAATGGTTGTATAGTGTGAGCTCCAACGAGTAATGCCCGGCTTAGCCAAAGAAAATTCTTGATTCAAGCCTCTCCCAGTTGAAATTTCTCCCTTTTTTAGCATCTCCACCATCTTGTCATGCTGAAGTTGTCGAAACTCATCTTTTCTTTTGCAAGAAGCTCCAACCATGTTCGTGATTTGGGACAAGTAATCAAAGAACTCCTCCACAGGCCGAATATCTCTACAAATGGCTACAATCACTAATTGAAGTTGATGAGCAAAACAATGAATGTACCTTGCGGATGGATTTTCTTCTAATATTAGAGCCTTCAATCCATTAATCTCTCCTCGCATATTAGAAGCTCCGTCATATCCTTGACCTCTTAATTTAGAGATAGATAATCCATGCTCAGCAAAAAATTCATCAATTCCTTTTTTCAAAGAACAAGCTCTAGTGTCGGTAACATGAACAACTCCGAGAAATCTCTCTATCATGGCGCCCTTAGCATTTACATATCGAATAACAATAGCCATTTGTTCCTTGATCGAACTATCACGAGCCTCATCAATCAAAAGAGAAAACACTTTGCCTCCAAGATCATTGACTATTGCTTTTCTTGTCATTGCTCCACACGCAGTTTTAAGATCATCTTGAACGCGGTGACTAGTGAGCTGAGCATTCTTAGGTGCATTCTCATTCACCACCTTTTCAACTTCAACAATGCGTTTACTGCACCAGCTATGCATCTCCTTAAAATTTCCTCTACTGTTGGAGCTTGTCGACTCTCTATGACCCCGAAATGGCAAACCCTGCGCAAGTAGAAATCTAACAATATCCAAAGTAAAGGTCAAACGAGTACGATATTGAGCACCCAAAGTTGCATTTACAGCAGATACACATCTTGTCAAACTTTGTCTTTGATCTTTGAAATTGCTAAATAAGATTCGAGCTTCATTGTGAGGACTTCCAACTGATCCCACATGTTCTCTAAACGCTTGAGCAGCTCTCTTCCAATTACAAAATCCTACTTTCACAAATGCATCATTCAAATTTCTGTACTTTGTCTCCCCTCTAAAGAGAAAACACCAAAAACAAAATGCAGTATCTTTAGAAACACTATATTCTAACCATTCATAATCCTTAAACCAGTTCGACACGAAACTCCTCGATGTCTTTCCAAAACTCTTTCGCGGAAAATCATGTGAGAGAGGTTGACAAGGACCTCTAACCACATACTCTCTTCTCACATCATCTCTAAATGAGGAATCATATTCATTCATAGCTTTGCGCAATCCCGGATCACTAATTACTTCATTACTCATATTTCCCATTCGATGTCGTTTTTCTCTCATATCAACACTAGCAAAATCATCATCATCAACTTCATTTATATTAACATTCTCACTCGCAACACCATCTCTAGCAACATCATCAACATCATTCACATCTACATTATCAACATTTCGTGGTTCTTGAGGAATGGAGGTTGAATCAATACTCGACAAATGTCGTTTTTTCATCCGAATAACAAATTTATCCATTTCCTAAACAAATCAATTAATCAATTACAATTAAACACAACTCAAAACTCAAACCCTAACGAAAAAATCAATTAATAAATCATCATTCAAATTCAACAATCAATCATGCTCCAAACATATACATTAATCTAATTCATATTTAATAAAGATTACTAATCAAATTTAAAACAAAAAAAAACAACAATTTAAAAAAAAAATCAAACTTACAGTGAGTGAAGATTGTGAAGGGCCTAGGGCTTGAAAATTGAAATAGTCAAATCTGAATGGCACTGAGGGATTGAGGATTCGAGGGTGACTGGGACTGGGAGTCTTGGACCGTCGGTGAGCCGGTGAGACCGAGGGTGGGGCAAGCAGCACACTAGCACTGCGCCAAATCGGTACAAGGCCACAGGCTGTCACAACGCAGTGAAGCCGGGAACGGCGGGAAGGATAGCAGGCACGCAACACTACGCCAACTCGAGACTGCAAGTCGGACGGTAAAGGCGGTGGCCACTTGGCCGGAGCTTCTGTGCTGGAGCGGTGGAGCCTGGCGAGTCGGTTGTGCAGCGCAGGAGGAGATCGATTGTGCTGCGCAGGGGAGAGAAGCGGGTAAGGGTAACTTACGCTTTCTAAAATTTTTTTCTAAATATCACAAAACGACGTCGTTTTGTGTATTTTTTTTTTAATTTTAATTTTTTTTTTGAGGGTAGGGCCGCCACTACGAGTACGCATCACCAACTAAAAGCGGACTTAGTTGAGCATATATGGCAAAAATTTGGCAATTCCGGTGATAATCACTAAACGTTTGTAGTTTAATTTTTTTATTAAGTTGTTTGTTGTTTATATTACGTTTTTATGTTCTTGTTGTTTATTTTAGTATGTATTTTTTGTTATGTTGGTTGTTATTTAAATTGTGTTTCTTTTTTATTAAGTTGTTTGTTATTTTAAAAATATTTGATATGTTGGTTGTTATTTAAATTACGCTTTTTATTAAGTTGTTTGTTATTTAAAATTTTGATTTAGTAAGTTTAAAATATATTTACATTTTAAAATTTATGGCTAATGTTCATTTATAATAATATTAGTAATATTATTTAATAATAAATAATATATAAATATACAATTCATCAATTTATTAAAAATAAATAAAAAAAAAGTGAAAAGTGAAAAATTAGTAGCCCCGGGACTACCTGTTGTGAGTGAAAATAAGTGAAAAGTTGAAATGGGGCTACTAAGCTGACGTGACAGGAATCTTGCTGACGTGGCAGAAAAAGTTTAGTAGCCCCGGGGCTCTCCATTGTGCATGGTCTTATGGTTCCAACATCACCCATTCCCACCCCGGAAACCCTACACCTAAACTCCGTACCCACAAAGATTGCCGCCGCCAATAGCGATATGGCTCCTCTTTGCCGGAATCTTTGGCAAGCGACTTTCCGATGGGAAGTTCGGCCTCGCATTTGCTCGCGCCTCTTGACGGAACTGATAGCGCTCTCATCCATGTTTCTTTGGTTGACGGCATACTTCACAAACTCTGAACCGATCTCGACCCTTCAAGCTAATGGTGTCTCCATCGTTCGAATCAAAATTCATGACGGTTTGTGCTAGGATTCTCCATGAGGGAGCAGTCCTGCTGAAGTCGCCCTTGGTTCTGTCCGGGCGATGGACCATCTTCGCTTGCCCTCCGGTTCTTGTCTTCGATTTTGAGAAATCGATTAGCCGGTGAAGGACTTAAGTCTCCTGTCGATCTGGGCTCAGACCTTGGATGCGTGAAAGGAGTTGGGGCCCTCATGCTATGGTCTTCTTGTTGGTACGAATCTCACCAACATCCTTGTTGTCTCGGACTTGTCCATCCATGCTCCTGTAGGGAAGGATTCCCCACAACCTGGTCTGAACCATTCCAGCTTTGTATTCTCTGGTTTGCTAGTTCGTCTCTATCATCCAGGTACACCCACAAATACCATGGTCTGTTTTGCAGATCTTTAATCCCTTAGAAGGGTTGCTGGTGCAATTTCTCTACCTGGTTGATCAACAAGTGTACCCCGTCCATAATCGATCGACCTCTGGTTTCTCTTCATTATTTTGCATGTATGGACATATATTCATATTGATTCTGTTATTTTTTGTCTACTTTGCAAGAGGTATGCACCTAGTTTGATTGTATTTGTAGGAATTATGGCACATTTTGGATCGAAAAGGAGCATGGAAGCATAAGGAGTCTAGAGAACGACATGATGGAACACCTTGGACTGCAAAAAGGAGAGCAAGGACCTTAGAAGATGAATGCAAGAAGAAATTAAGAGAAGAATCGAAGAATAGTACGTAATTGAGGCAGAGTCTCGGATGAAGGCAAATACTATCTCGACCGAGATGCTTTCAAGAAGAAATTAAATTGACGACGGTTGGCAGCTGCAAGTTCTGTTCTCTTTTCGAAAGCAATTGTGGAAGGAGTGTATCTGAAGGATTGGTTGGTTGATGAAGACACTTTGTAAGGTTTTCTTTGAGGGATACTTAGCTGTTTGTTATCATCTTCTTGGAACAGAAAATTGATACTTGTTGGATTGCTTTTCTCTTTTGATAATTGATGACCTTTTGCTAAGTGTTTTTTTTCTCTTTTCTTGATAATTTGATTGAATATTTCTTGATTGCTTTGAACATGATGATTGTTGGCTAAAATTCTTGCGATTCTAGGGTGATTAGTTGAAGGTTGTGGTGTAGATAAAGAAAGACTAGATCTTTACCTCGAGTGGACCCTGAAAGTTGAGTTTAACATATGTAGTTGTGTGTCTCGGTTGTTCTTCAAGAATCTCGACCGAGATTGAGTAAGAAAAGACCGAGATTGGACCTGATCGACCGATCTTGAAGCTTAGGTCATAGTTTGCCAGAGACTTACCCGGTGATTCCTTTGTTTGTTTACCTATGATGATGAGTGTTAGGTAATAAAGGTTATCCTTTGTTAGGTTTGAGTGTGCCTTCACCTTACCTGTGTGAGTTAACTTGAGACTTACCCGGTAAAGGTTAGTTCTATTCCCTTAGGTTGAGTTGTTGGTTTGTGATTATAGTTTCTTTCCTTAGATCTTTGAGACCTACCCGGTAATAGGACCTTTGGTTTGGGATAGTGGATAGTGAGACCTCGCCCGTGATCTATCCCACCTTAGAAACACCTTTCCTCAGCATTCTCAGCTTTGTTCGTTCTTATACTTAGAAGTCTTGAGTCGAAAACACAACCGGATGCTTTGATCTCTAGAATCTGCATTCCCTTATCTAATTATCATATATCTTGTTCTTGTTTATTGAGATTTCTTATAACCTAAAGTGATATATCTTTGCTTGATTTTGTCATTGTCCTTGTGTTCGACCCTAGAATACTTGCTAGTATTGCGACTGATCCGTACACTACGACTTCCCTTATTTTTCTTTATTCTTGGTATAAATTTAAAACTATTTTCTCTCATATAAACACACGTTTTGGAGCGAACAAGTTTTTGGCGCCGTTACCGGGGACTTGGTTTAGACCAAGGCGGTATTTGGTTGTCTTGGGCGCTACTTGCCCTTTGCTACTGATCATTCTACTTGAGTGTTCTTGCAGACATCTCTTTAGGTCTATGCGTAGATCTCGAGTTGGTAAGGAAATTGTTCCCTACGATCCGGAGCCAGAAAAGACTTTTAAAAGAAATTTAAAGGAAGCTAAAATGGCTTTGATTGACGATAGAGATCTCCAACCTGAATTGGATGATGCTTTAGAACAATTAAAACTTCGAGATGATGCTTTGGCTAAAGAAAGAGTTATTGCACATGAAAGGGAGGAAGGAATTCGAGCTGATTTGGCAGAAATACAAGCTACTATAAGGCAATTGTCCTTGACAAAAGGGACAATGTCAGGATCGAGGTAGACCCACCCGTTGTTGTACCATCACCTATACCTTGCTATTTGGCAATGAGTGAGAGGATTGATCCGTTTGTAGGAAAGCCGCAAACGCTTGGTAAGAGAATGGATTCTTTTCAACAGATACGCCGTCCAACACCACCACCACCACCACCAACAACAACAACAACAAATACAACAACAACACCAACACCACCAACAACAACAACACCACCAGCACCACTAGCACCAGCAGCACCAACAATAGCAGCAACAACATCTGCAACAACAACTACAACAACAACAATAACAACAACAACAACAACAACAACAACAGCAACAACAACAACAACAACAATAATTAGCGTTCTAATAACAACAACCTCGGAAACCCTTACTCACATTCCGATGGCACTCTCAACCCACCCGCTTCATTTATTCATACTCCACTAAAGAGTCAAGAATCTCCTCATGGTTCGAATCATCCACCCAAAGACAAGATGGAAGTCATGCTTGAGCAAATGATGGGAAAACTTAGTAGCTTGGAAAGTTTGGTGACATCTATTTCTAAGGCTCAAAAAGATTTGGAAAATCAAGTGTTTAGTAAGGCTGGAAAAGTTTATAGAGATCTAGGAAAGCTTCCGGGAAGGACGGAAAATAATCATGTTCTCTCAAAGGTGTGTGTGCAAATAAGCTTTAAATTTATACCAAGAATAAAAGCAAAAGTGAACTCGTAGTGTACGGATCAATCGCAGTATAAGCAAGTATTCCAGGGTCGATCTCAAGGACTTGATGAAATCAAGCGGTAAAAGCAAATCTAGCTAAGAAAAATTGCGATAAAAGACAAATAACAAATATGTATGCCAGAATTGGGAAACACAAATTCTAGAGATCAAAGTATCAAATTGTGGTTTTCAATTCAAAATTTATAAAGATCTATGGACAAAGCTCGGATTGCAAAGGAAATATATTTCTAAGACATGATAGCTTACAATGAGGTTTCACTATCCACTAATCCCAACCCAAAGGCTCTAAATAAAGGGTGTTGAGTCCTCTATCGGATATAGATCTGAGGGAAGGAACCATACTCTAAACCAACCACTCAATCTAAGGGAATCAGGTTAACTCACAAAGGTAAAGGATTGGCACACTCAAAACTTAATAGAGGGTGTTGAGTCCTCTATTACCTATAACTCATCATCGTTGGAAACCAAGCAAGGGATTCACTGTAGGGGTGGGCAACGGATCGATCCGATCCGAATACCCGGATATCCGAATAGAAATTTTCATAAAACCCCCGATCCGGATCCGATCTGTATCCGGCCGGATATCCGGCACTTTTTCCCGGATCGGATCGGATAATTATCCGCGGATATCCGGCCGATCCGATTGATCCGAATTTCAAAATATAGTATCCGAAAATCATTTTAGCCGGATCGGATCGGATTATTATCCGCGGATATCCGGATGATCCGTTTGATCCGAATGACTTATGCTTGACCCGGTTGATCCGAAAAATGACTTTAGCCGGATCCGGATATCCGATTGATCCGAATATCCGCTTAATCCGAATATCCGTTTGATCCGAATATCCATTTGATCCGGATATGTATTTGCTACTTTATTTATCACAAAATATAATAAAAATAATTCAAAGACACAAAAAAAAATCAAAATAAAATTGATAATGATATAGATACTAAAAAAAATGAGAATATTAATGTACATTATAATAAGAAAATAAAAATATATGGTTTTAAAACAATATATATCTTTATCTTTAAACTTTATAACTAATTCATACGATACCACATAAAAAAAATTGAGAATGCTAAAGTAAAAGTAAATTATTTAACTTGGATAAATTTTTATTTTTTATTCTTGAAAATATTAATATATAAAAAATATTATTATTAAATATTATCAAAGTCGATTAACTTATTTTTATTTTAACAAAAGCTAATTGATTATATTTCATTATAAATATTATGAATAATAATTACACAAGAAAACGATATTTACAAAATTATAATATAATATAAAACTTTGTATATATTCTAAAACAATATTGTATTTATATAAACACATACATATATATGTATGTATATATAGGCGGTTTCATTAAATGAGACGATCTTCTAATAAAATGCTGAGTTGCTCAGAAAAATAATGACTAAAGCTATAGTTGTCATAATCATCAATACTTATATTATTCATAAACTTATTTTTAAGACTTTAACACAAATCTTATGGCTAACATGGTTAAAATAGTTAGACTTTTAAAACATCATTATATAAACTTATAGTATGTAATTTTGTACTTGTAATCTTGTATAGTGAACTAGAAGTTAAAACCAAAAGTTATATATAATATCTTTAAAAAAATAATTTGTAGAACTAAAGTAGAATAGTAAATTTTATTTGGATCTAAATTTATTTATATTATTTTTATAGAAGCCTTTTCGAAAAATTATTGTGCCAAGTTTTTTTTTTTACTCAAATTACAATTTTCATTATCATCATTATTTATTTAATGAGAACTTATATTAAGACTTTACCACATAACTTATCTTTAATAGGATGATAAGAATTGAAATTAAAAAACTCGTTATAGACCTATAGTATTTAATATGCATAGTAAATTATAATATATTAAAAATGACTTTTTTATAATTATAGTGAAATCTTATTTGAATCAAAATTTATTATATGTATGTTTAATTCTTTTAACCATGTTAGAATATAATAATGTTCTTACAACCTTATGATAAAAAGATTATTATGGACATTTACCACATATCTTATCTTTAATAGGGTTATAATAATTGAAATTAAAATACTCGTTATATACCATTATTATTTAATAATTTTTTTACAACCTTATGATAAAATTTATTAGATGTATGATTTTACAATTATCATTATCATCATTATTTATTCATTTAAATGAAACCAACTTCTAATAAAAGATTAGTATTGAGACCACATATATATTTTACAAAGAGATCAATTGATGATAAAAGATTATTATGGACATTTGTTCATTCAAATGAGATTAACTTCTAATAAAAGATTATTATTGAGACCATCTTATAAAATATATATCTTACAATGAGATCAGATAATAATAAAAGATCATTATGAACATTTGTTCTTTTAAATGAGACAAGTTTCTAACAAAAGATTATTGTTGATATCAACTTATAAAAACATATACCTTACAATGAGATCAACTTATAATAAAAGATTATTATGAATATTTGTTCATTTGAATGAGATCAAATTCTAATATAAGATTATTATTGAGAGCAACTTATAAAAATATATATCTTACAATGAGATCAACTTATAATAAAATATTATTATGAATATTTGTTCATTTGAATGAGATCAATATCTAATAAAAGATTATTATTGAGAGCAACTTATAAAAAATACATATCTTACAATGAAATCAACTTATAATAAAATATTATTATGGGCATTTGTTGATATAAATGAAATCAACTTCTAATAAAAGATTATCATTGAGACCATCTTATAAAACTTATATCTTACAATGAGATCAACTTATAATTAAAAAAATTATTATTAACATTTGTTCGTTTAAATGAGACTAACTTATAATAATGGATTATTATTGAAACCAACTTATAATCATATCTATATAAATCTATATCTGAAAATAAGACTAACTTATAATTAAATATTATTATGAACATTTGTTCATTTAAATAAGAGCAATTTCTAATAAAATATTATTATTAAGACCAACTTATAATCATATTTATAATAATCAACATCTTACAAATTTGACCAACCAATAATAAAAGATTATTATGAACATTTGTTCATTAAAATGAGACAAACTTTTAATAAAATATTGTTATTGAGACCAACATATAATCGTATTTATAAAAAGATATATCTTACAATTAGATCAATTTATAATACAAAAATATTATGAGTATTTATTTCGAAAGGTATGAATATGTGAGTATGTACAAAGTTGTATATATTATAGATGTATATATGTTTAATTAAATTAAATGAGATTAATGTGACTATGTGAGTACGTATAAAGTTATACAAAAAATATTATCAATTCATTACTTTGATTAACTAAAATAATTTACCATGTATATTGTAAAATATGTCAACTACAAATATTAATACAAAATTACATAATGATATAGAGTAACTAAGTATGCACATTATTAATTCATCACTTTGCCTAACTTAAATATTTTTCCATTTAGTATTATTTTAAATATAAATATTAGTACATAATTGTAATATACAATCTTTATTTATCCTTCCTAAAACAAATACATTTAAAATTATAATAAAATTTTTCAATAGCCGGATATCCGGGAATATATAGTGATCCGGCGATCCGGAGCTATCCGGATATCCGGTGACCCGAGACGATCCGATGATCCGCGGATATCCGGTGATCCGTGAGTATCCGGATATCCGGGATTATCCGGATATCCGCGGATATCCGTTTTTTATCCGGGTATCCGCGGATATCCGGATGCCTAAAACCCCGATCCGTATTCGATCCGATGATCCGGGAAAATCTCCCGGATCGGATCGGATTCGGACCGGATCAAAACGGGTAGTAAAATATCGGGTTTTTCCGGATCGGGTCGACGGATTTTTCGGACCGGACCGGCGGATCGGATTGGTTTTGCCCACCCCTAATTCACTGGGTAAGTCTCTTCCCACGCTCAGATATAGGTTATAAAGGTTCAATAAGGCTAGGGTTTAGGCAATCTTTAACTTTTGTTTAAGGATAAAACATCAAAGGTACGACAAAAGGAAAATCGGTTTGTTCTTCATGGAAAATCGGTTAATCTCCTCAAGAACAACCCAATTTTTCTTCTCTGCAAAGGTAAAACACATCTCTCAAGGTCCAATCTCAATGTGAGGTTCATTCTATCATCATCTTAACCACAATCTTCAACCAATTACCCTAGAACGCAAGAGTTTTAGCCAATAACAAACATGATTAGAATCAAGATAGAGATTGAATCAAGAAAATCAAAAAAAAAAGGTTGAATCTTTAGTTGAATCTTGAATAAAACGAAACAAATCCTTAATAAAGCTTCACAATCTTTGAAAACTAAGCAAAAGAAAAGAAAAACTCCAAAACTTGTGTTCACAATGATAAAAGAATAAAAAACTAGAAAAACCTCAAGGAGCTTCTTCAATCTTCAATGTCGGATCCTTGAATGCGTTTTTCCTTCTCCTTCCTAGGGTTTCTTCAATACTTCAGAGTGTACTTGGATGATTTTGGATGTGGAGAGACGTCCTTTATTTATAGGAAAAACTAGGGTTGCAATACTTTATCTTGTAAAGACTTCTTGATGAAATCGGTTGATTTAAGATATAAATTGGTCGATTTCCTTCAGAAAAGGAGTTGTTGCAAGGAGCCGTACTTGGGAAAAAGGAGCATGGAAGCATAAGGAGTCTAGAGCCACCATAAGTCCTACTCGAACAAGCGACACCGACTCTTGGAGTTCAGAGTTGGGACTCAGGTTTGATTGCGGGTATCACCGACGAGGGGCGCCCGACGTTTCGGCATTAATGGGAAGTTGAGCCTCCGGTATGTTGGACTATTCGAGATCTTAGAGCAAGTCAGGGAGGTGGCGTAACGACTAGCCTTACCATCGAGACTGGAGGGAGTCACTCCGTCTTTCACGTGTCTTAGATGAGGAAGTACATACCGGAACCGAGACACGTCATCAACCATGAGGATTCAGCAGTGGAGCCAGACCACACCTTTGTGGAGCATCCGGTAGCTGTCTTGGAGAGGCGTACGAGACGATTACGCTCCAAGGACATACCGATGATACGAGTTCAGTGGTCGAGACGAGGAGCTGGCGAGGCTACATGGGAGACCGAGGATAGTCCGGAGGAACTATCCAGAGTTTTGGGCTGAGCTATCCATCGAGAGAGGGACATCGGGTTAGTTTCAGACCCGGTTTTTTATTTGTGTTGTCTTGTGTATGTGATGGTATGTGATGTCTGTATAGACGTATTGTTTTATGAGTTGTGGACCTTGACATGATTGTTGTTTTACGGATTAGTATGTAAGGAAGTTGCGACTTCTGCGCGAGTTGTGATGGGTTCTAGGAGTTCTAGACGTGAGGATCTTAGGGTCTAAGTTTCGGGACGAAACTTGTTTTTAAGGGGTGATGATGTAACGCCCGTATCTTTGGAGGCTCTTAGGGTAGGTCTCAGTTTGAAGAACCGCAAGAGCGGCCTCAAAGAGCCGTAGGAGCGTTGACCGCGGGGGCGGCATGGATGTGCCGTAGGTGCGCCGACCCGCATGAGAGGAAACTGTTTACCATTGGGGCAGTAAAACAGTGGGCCGCGTCGTTTTGAGTTGTAACCTTCAATGGTTACAAACCCTACACCTTTTTATTTGCCCGAAACCCTACCTTTCTTCTTTTCCTTTTTTAAACTTGTTGTCTTGCCGGAGCTCTTCACCTTGGAGAATTGACGTAAGTGATATCCCTCTTTCTTCCTCTTCTCTTTTCCTTTTCTTCGTTTCTTTCTCTTCCCTTAATCTCCTTCTTTCCTTCCAGATTCCGCCAACAACAACGTTATGCTAGTCGTCTTCACCGGAACTGTAGTGAGTAGCCTTGGAGAACCATCCGTGTGGTTTTGTCGGAAGGAAGCCCTTTACTTCGATTTCGTGATAAGGAAGGGTAAGTCCTTCTTTGCTCCGTTCCTTGATCATCTAGAGGCTACATGATAGTCTGATTAAGTAGACTGGTCTGGAACTACAGTGGTTGCAGGAAGTAGTGGAGAAAGAAGATCGATGGAAGAAGAGAAGACGGAGTTCGCTGTTGCAAGTGCCATCCCTGCGCCTGCACTCCCCGCGACTGCACCTCACCGCCCCTGAGGGTCTCTCTCGCCGCGGGTGCGGGTGGCGTGTCATTGTCGCCCATGTGCCTCTTCACTACCGCGACTATGGTTTTCCTCTAGTGAGACACTTAAGTCGTTCTTCTTAATTATTTATGATCTTGTGGTATGTCTTCCCTCCTTCCTTGTACCCTTTTGAGCATGATGTAGTATCATGATAGGTGGCCTAACAGATCGTGAGTAAATCCATTGTAGTGGGCTAATTGTAGGTTGTGTTCCGAGTTGTGTTGAGATGGCTTTCAATAGGAAACTACTTAGATGTGGTTTCATATGGTTGTGTGATGGTAGTAACACATTGCCTTGATTTATATCACGCTTTGAGGAGTGAGTTCTTATCTTGTTGTGCTGATAGCTTAGGATAACTGATTCCTAGTAAGTTCGTAGAACTTACTTAGCTTTTGCGACATGATTGATTGATGCTTGATTGGTGTTTGATATTGTGCTGTGCCTTAGGTAGTATATATATTTACCTACCGACTTATGTAATGGCCCACGGGTAACGGGTGGTGATTACTTGTCCAGTTCTCCCGAGGGAGTTTGGGAGGTGCTTCGTGACTGGGCCAGATTTTGATATACTGGGATGGTACCGGTCCACTCCACATGGTATACGGGTTGGTGCTCTGATCCACTCCAGTTGAATAATGTCCGAAGGCGAGAGTTCATGACTACTCGTATCACACTTATAATTTATAAGGTGGATGACTTAAGGAAGATAATAATTACCGGATCTCTGTGATAGAATGATGGATGTTATTGTTTTCATTGCGTGTGTTTGTGCTTCAGTATCTTTTCTTTTTGTTATAGTTAGCTAATGATTTATCCGTGTTGTTAGATGTTGTGCAGGATAGGGAAGCTGCCGAGTGATTCGAAGGATGTAGTCAGCCGGGGTTCCCGTCCATCGTTAGGACGAGATGTATTTGTTTGTCTTTTGTAGTAGATTCTGATAGATCGTTTATGGTTTCAGTTTTACCTTTGTACCTCAGTTAAGTGTCGGTACCTTATCTTGCATTGCGTACGTTGACATTGGATTTCTACGTTTTTATCGTCTATGCCTTGTTGTAAGATCTAGTAATATTGTTGTCGAGTTGGGGTTGACACCCATTGTGAGGTCTTAGCCCGTAGCACCCTGAGTCCGAGATTTGGGGTGTTACACCATGGTATCAAAGCTTTGGGTTGGCAACAATGACACTGGGATTTTTCTAAAGGTCAAACGATCTAAAACAGATCTCGAAAGGGGTATGAGTTAAAAAATGAGTTAAAAAAAAGGGTTTTTTTTTTCAAAATCATACGCATAGTCGGTTGGGAAAGAAGTACGGGAACCACCGCCACCTACGTAGATCTCGGTAGTGTTACGCTCAGGATGTGATACGCAATAGGTTTTAAATTTACACTCGTTATATTTATCCTAACTCCTAGCGAACCCGCAGTGTACGGGACGTTTGTAGTAGGGATAGTATTCCGAGGTCGAACACAAAGACTAAGGTGAGATTGATTCGATTAGTGATTAAGTTTACTGAAGATCTAGATGAAGAAAAAGGAAAGGAAATAAAGAAATGAAAATCTGAATGTTTTTGGTGGTTTTTAGGTGATCAATCATGGATCACAAATCATGCAAATGAATCAAATCAACTAAGCTAATAAATCAACACAAGCAAACAAGCTAAAACGAGATATAGATCAAAGAGAAAGGCGGATTCTAGGGGTTGGAAATTCCGGTTATGGCATAAGACTCAAGCTATCTAATCATTCCTTGGATGATCTATGATATGTCGGGAGTAAGTGTTTCTAGATTGGGATCAATCACCGGGTAAGTCTCATGGTCCACTAGTCCGTTCCTAAGGTCTCATCACCGGGTAAGTCTCTAAGAACCTAAGGGACGGGATTCTACACAAACCGGATTATCACCTAGAGACCTAACCTATTCTTACCGGGTAAGTCTCGAAAGGGTTAGTCCTAAGCAACAATCCTAGCACACTTAGTCCAATGGCGGCTTATGAGGCTCACCACTACCTAGGGTTTGTCATCTTTGAAATCTAAGAGTAGAATTACCGGGTAAGTCTCTTCTAACACTTAGTTGCTAACACTAGGTCACCCTAGGGTAGATGTAACTCAACAAACACTTAGGATTTCGACATTCTAACAATCTAAAGCTAGATCCATCAAATAAGGGAGAATCACGGGCTGTTCTACACCTTCCACGGCCGTGAAAGGCAAGAACAAACCGTGGACTCCAACAGAAGCTACGTCCAAGCAAGAGAGTCATCCAAGGGCTAATCTAAGTCCATCCTATCATAGTCCTAGCCATAACTATTCCTTCCTTACCCTAGAATCACATCTATTTAGCCTACAACATTCATCATAGCAATCGAAATCATTGAACATAAAATCATGGCTTCCATTTGCAAGATAATGAAGAGAAAGAGATGAACAAGTTAAGTAAACAAAACTAAGCTAAAAATGGAATTAGAGTGACTCACAACCCTTCTTAAAGAAGGTTCAAATGGTTCATACAACTCTAGAAATCGATTCCGAAATTCTTCACTACAAGGCTATGTTAATCTATCAATGGTGTGCTCTTCTTCTTCTCCAATCAAGCTCTTCCTCCAATGGTAGCTTCCTTCTACCTCCTTCTTCCAAGAATCTTCTTGTTGAGAGAATATTTTGATTGGATGATAGTGGATAATGGAGAGCTGCTCCAAGATGATTCTCTCAGCCAATGCAGGACCACTTTTATACTCCAACTTTGCAAGAGCTGGCCAAGAGATCGTGGCACAGCTGTCACGAAAACCTGGCAAAATCCACGGGCAGTTCCACGGCCGTGAAGTGTCAGTGAACCGTGATTTTGTGCTTCAGCTTTGCCTTTGATCATTAAGCTTCGACTTGGTGCATGGCTTGTGTTGGCAAGGTTCCATGAGTCCTCCCTAGCCTTTAGCTTGCATCCTAATGGGTCCGAGGGTGTGTCATCTTGATGAACGATCCTCAAACGTATCGTTTTAGCTCCTAAATCTCCCAAAATACCTATAAAGCAATGCACAAGTCCGTGTAGACGTCTATCTCGACAAAATACGTGAATTGAGTGCAAACGTCGTGAACTAGTGCTAAACTATGCATGAATGAGTGAGAAATCTATCTAAATGATTACCAATCCCTAAGTCATAAATCGTGTTATCAGGTAGCGTAGTGTAGTTGACCTTTACATGATAATTTTGGACTTATGCCATAGTATGTATGTATATGTATATATATATATATACATGTTAGCCAGACGTGATTAGAGTATATGTATCCCGTGCAGATGGCACGTACTAGGACGGGAACAACTACGGGATGAGGAAGAGGTCGTCCACCTCTTCCTCTAGTTAGATGTGATGATGCTGATAGGACTCTTGCCGTCTGAGGTCAAGGACGAGGAGGTAGACCCTCTGCTTGGGAGAGGTCGGGGACGTGCCCCGTTGCGGATCCGTCCGTTGCGGTTCTGCTAGTTGCTGATGCGCCATTAGAGGATGTAGTAGAGATTGCGATGCTTGGGTGAGGGAGAGGACCGTTGCTAGGTCCAGAGTACGGAGTTCACCGTCTGCTGAGTCTAACCGAGTGTCATTAGGTGCGTTTGTGTACCGAGATTACGTGCAACGGGTTGAGGAAGCCTACAGGGTTGGAGTACCACCCCAACACCACCAGTTCTAGAGAGATCGGCTGAGGTCTCGTAGAGGGTTACCCAGGTTAGGGTTGTGCCGGAGAGAGCTTCACCACTGATTTTCGTTGAGGGTGTTTGCCTCTAAGTGTGCGTGCAAATAAGTTTTAATTATAAAACTGAAACAAAAGCAAGCAAACCCGCACAGTACGGATCGTCGTAGTTAAGCAAGTATCCTAGAGTATCGAACTCAGGGATTTGGGGAGTCAAATTCAGTTTCGATAATATCGAGCAAGTAAAGATATAAAAGCTTTGCAAATAATGGGGAAAACAGCAACCCTAAAGATCCGGGTCTCTAATTGTGGCAATCGATTCAAGATATTCTATAAGTATAAGGACAGAGTTAAGATTGCAAAGGTATAACTAAAGTAAGGTAATGTACTGTGAAGTTCCAAAACCTTATATGTCTAACCCAAGGACACTCTCTATAAAGGTTGTTGAGGCTGCAGTATAGAAAGGATCTAAGGACAAGAATTAATCTCAAATACCCATGCCCAAACCCAAGGAATCAAAGATAAACTAAAACGGTTAAGGTTGTGACACTCGAAACCGAAATAGATGATGTTGAGTCTCACTACTACCTAGGAAAGGCAAGCCAAGACTAGGTTAAAGCAAATCTTTAACTTTAAATTAAAGCAAAAGCAAAGGTCGTAAAACAGAGAAAATCACGGCTAGATCTTGAGATTCCACGGCCGTGGAACTCAAGAACAACCCGTAATTTAAGGTGTCGGCGATGTTTCTCACACTCTCAGGGTCGAATCAAATTACGATCGATCTATCATCATCTAAGCCACAACTATCAACCCTTCACCCTAGAATTGCTAAACGGTTTTAGCCAATAACCATCATTATGATATCAATAATCAAATTAAGAAGAATGAAAGATGAAAACCCTCGAAAACTCAATAACAACTCAAAGTCAATCTCGAAATCCAAACAACAAAGTATCTTTATGAATTCAGAAAAGAAGGAATAGAAACCCTCACAATGGTCTAGAGAAACCACAAAGAACGGGATGTCAATCCGTTCTCCAATGAAAACCCTAGAATATCCAAAAGTACACATTCTCCGAAATCACCGATCTTTCGTCTCAACTCCCACCGAATTGCAAGCGAAGGTCAAAATGAAACCCTAAGCAACCATCAGGGCTCCAAGTCCTGGTATCAGAAAATTCTCTAGGCCGCATCAGACGGTATCATAAAATAGTTTGGCGCGTCAGACGGTATCAGAAAATAGTTTGGCGCGTCAGACGGTATCAGAAGATACTTTGGCGCGTCAGACGGTATCATAAGATATTTTGGGCCGTCAGACGGTATCAGAAGATACTTTGACGCGTCCTAGCTTCCTTTTATGCTCCTTTTTGTCCCTCTTCAAGGCCTGATCCTTAAAATTGCCATTTCTGCTCCATAATTTGCCAATTTACCTACAAATATAATTAAACTCTGTGTAGACCTCTATTCTTGTAAAATAGGTGTCAATAACCATAAATGTCATGAATGTATGTCTATGCATACAAAATAAAGGAAAAATATATACAAATACATGCCTAAAAATAGGTCATAATTCATGTCATCAAAATACCCCATACTTGCCTCTCGCTTGTCCCCAAACAAGGTTCAAACTTAAGATACAAGATGATATGGATTATGAATATGTAAAAACTAAGAAAAACCACAATATTTTGGTTGTGCTTCTATTCATAGATCACCCTCAAAGAATTGCTTCATAGCTAATGACCGAAGATATTTCTATGGTCGTCTATACCCAATCAAAAGTAAATCCCGACTTAGCAATAAAAACAAGTATAGTGGATAAGTAAGGGTCGAACCCAAGAGAGTTAAGGTGTTTTAGATGCAATTATCGATAATAGTAACAAGCAACACGGAGGGGGGGTTTGGTTGAATTGATGCACACAAAAACTTACGAAAACGATTAATGCGACAAGTAAGACAATGATGGCTGAACCTACACTAGGTTGATTCTAAGCATGCAATTGCTACTTTGGTGAGTTCCTTTTACAAGTTTTTAATTAATCTCCCATCTTGATCATATATATGTGTTGAGCCAACCGGCATCAACACAACTTAACAGGTTAGTGTTCCGTAAACCTACAAGAACAAATAACAAGTTAGCTTTCAAACAAAGACTAAGGGATATAAAGAGAAGATTAAAACCGTTAAACTTATCTTTATATTTGTGTTCCTTTTCTTTAAGTAATTACAACCCGTTATTACTTAAAGTTACTACTAGATTAAAGACCTGAACCCGGAACCTATTAATCCTAGTTGTTTGCATGCACTTTAGAACCTAAGGTGATCAATCTCAAGCAATAGTAAACATGCAATTAGACAATGGAGATCAAGGAAACACAAAGCATTACTGAATAAAAACTTATACTAAAAAGAACTTACAACCAAAGTAACAACGTAGCTTCAAACCAACCCAATGTAGCAAGGGAGTTAGCAACTTATTACAATGGAAAACTCAATTCTAAAATGGATTTTTGTGTGGAAAAGCATGGATGATTCTAGCAATCAGCCAAGGAATATTTATACTACAAAAGACACTAATTAGGATCAAATATCCGGCCTTAAACAGCCACCTTTAATGCCATAAAGGTGGTGTAAACAGGCGGAGTAAAGCTTCTGGCGTTAAACCGCAGGGGCGGCCTTCAAGGACCGTAGGGGCGGTTTAGGCAGAAGCGGTTGATCTTCTTCAAGCCCGAAGGGACGGCTAAGAAATTCTGCTGGGGCGGATCTTTAATGCTCTTCAACGTCTGACCCTTCGTCTTCCGGGCGTTTCTGATGCCAAGCCGTAGGGGCGTCCCTATGTCAGCGTAGGGGCGGTGACACATCCTCTTCGTCTTCTAGCTCCCACGTTGAGGCGTAGGTAGGGGTGCAGTGGGAGGTGCAGGAGAACTTGTCTTCGTCTCTTCAGGGCAGATCACCGCAGAGGCGCCAAGAAGTGACGCAGGGGCAGTGACACACTTCATGGCTGGCGCTGGTGAAGGCGCAGGGAGCGCTCCGGTGTAAGGGCGTCACCCGCAGGGGCGGGGACAAGGCTCCGCTGGGGCGGTGAGGCAACAGAAGCTTACTTCGTGATCGATCTTCACTCCTAAATGCTTATAACTCCTTCCTTAGCTTCTTTTAGTCTTCTTCTTCTGGACCAAGGAGTTAGTAGCACAAACTGACGCAAATGCAATAAAAACTTTAAAAACTACCCTAAATGATAGTTATTCAATCATCTATCAAACTCCCCCATACTTAGACCTTTTACTCATCCCAAGTAAAACAAATGACAGCAACTAGACTCAAAGGCCTCTGGAAGCATGGGTAAGCAAGAAAAGACAATGAAAACAAGAGAAAAGCGAAGAAAGAAAAAAGGAAAAGAGAGGAAATATGGGAAAAAGAAATACTACCATCCTTATCGCTCCAAGAGTGGCCTACCCGGACAACCTCCTTATGACTCCCCTTCTTATGTCGCCAAACACCGGAAGGGAAACCTACACTCGGTGTAGCTTATTTTGCCAAGGCGCCCTTTCGGGTTTTCACCTTGCCACTCTTCTTCTTTTCTCACTTAAACTCACATCCCTCAACTCCAATTTTGCACCAACCTAAGGTTGGTCGGACTACCTTCTTTTTACCTAAACCGCCCTTTCGGGTTTTCGGTTTATCCAAGGATTTTATGCTTCTTTTTATTTTCTATGGATTTTTCTCTTTTTTTTTTACTGAAAGTCAACTAAATTAAAAAATGCAAAAACAAACTAAAAAACAACTTAATAAAACTGTACATGCAATGATATGTCCCTCCCCCATACTTGAAGTACACTTTGTCCTCAAAGTGGAAACGAGGAAAAGATTAATGTGGGGAAAGGGAAGAAAAATGTACCCCTTAGTGGGGTGGTCCGGATGGACCACCAGGACCCTCCTCCGGTGGGTAAGGAAAATGGCGGAAGAAGTGCTCCTACCCGCGGTAGATGTCATCTATGCGGTCCTGCTGAGCAGTCATCCGGCGGCCAAAGGAGGTCTCAAAACTAGCCTGCCAAGCCAGCTGCTGAGCCTCCAGCTGTTGTTGCTGGGCTGCCTGCCAAGCCTCCTCCCTCTGGTCGAAGTGGGAGGTCATGGAGGCGGCAAAGCTCGTCTGCCAGCTCTGCTGTTGCTCCAACATAGTCTGTTGGTAGTCGGTCTCCTAGCTCCGGTGCTGGGTGGTCATAGCCGCCATCTGAGCCTGAAGGCTCGCCAAGGCCGGATCCTCCTCTGGTGCCGCAGTAGGCATCTCCTTGTCGTCGGGAATGGGCAGGTGCTCCTCCTGATGAGCCCGACTGGAGCTGGCAGCATTCCTCTCCACAATGGCCACTAGTGGCCTTCTCGACACGAAAGGATCTGCCGAAATGTAAAGCTCAGAGAGCTCACCTCATAATGGTAAAGGCCGAGGGAGGTAGGTGAGGTGGCTCCCATCTGCAAGGGAGATCCAAAATAGGTTCACCCCGTCCTGCCGGATGAGCTTGCACCTCCTGAGCATCCCCTCAGTGTAAAGAGGAGCCTCTAGCCCATCCTCTAGCTCGGACAGGTCCATCACTTGTGAGGCGATCAAGGAGATCACCCCACCGCCGACAATGTCCCTTGGCTCGTTCCTCCTAATCCGCTTCAAAGCGGCGAGGAAGAGGGACGGCTAATCCATTACCTTCTCGCTTTGTGGAAGGCAAAAGTATATGAGGGGAAGGTCCTTGAGAACGACCTTATTCTCTTCTTTGTGTCCACAGAAGACACTCATCAGGATCTTGGAGAGGAGCCTTAAGCTAGGGTGAGTGAGCTTGTTGGAGTACTCACCCCCAGCATGGAACTCGGACCCGGTAGCCGCCTGCCAGAACTCACACAAATCCGGGGTAGGGGTTGGTTCCCACCAGCTCTTGGAGGGGTTTAAAGTCACCCCAAAGGCCTCCTGTAGCTGAAAGTAGTCCAGTGTGTATTTGATCTTGTTGAACTTGAAGGTGAGGCCGGTACACACATGATCTTCCTTCTCCATTGTGAAAGTAGAGATGAACTGTTTGCTAAGCTCGGGATATGTTGGAGCACTCTTTGTAGGAAGTCTCCGAGCCCAGCATTTGCCTAAAAAGATTGCATGCTCTCCAGCATGCCGAGTTTCTCCAAGGTAGGAATATGCAAAAATCGAGTTGTATACACAACTCGATCTTGTACAATCTTGTAATGCTCCTTCTTTGACTTGGACATCTTGGATTCCATTCTTGAATATGATTGAGGAAAAAGATTAGTGAATGTTTGAAACAATGAAAAGAAATCGACCTTTCTGTTGTGTTTTCCGTAGGGGCGGTTGTCGGAGGTGGCGTAGGAGCGGTTGCAGAGGGTGTTGACTGAGGGATTTCTGAGGGCACAAGGAAGGTGCAAGGGAGATGCGGTTGTGGTTGGTGAGGAGGAAGAGAGTGGGTGAGTGGGTAGGTGTAGGCATTTTCGAGATCCACTTTTTTTTCTCTTCTGGGTAAACCCGTAGGGGCAGGTGATTGTCGCCACGAGGGCGATGACAAGGGAGAGGGGTCACGCAGGCTCAGCGCCGGGGGCGGCGCCGAGGGTGCGTGTCAAGGATGGCCGCCACAGGGGTGTCACCGCGGGGGCGGTGGCAAGTATGTCGCAGGCGTAGGCCCATCGCCGAGGGTGGCACTGGGCATGAGTGTTACCGCAGGGGCGGGGATACAAAGCCGCAGGGGCGGTTTCTTGACAGAGGCTCCTCTTCTTATTCCTTCGGGTTGCCTCCTGAGAAGCGCCTTTGTTTTACGTCGTTGGCTCGACCTAAAATCTCTACTTCTCTGACTGTGCTTCCTCCAGCACCATCTCGTCAATCGGGTCGTTCTTAACTCCTTCAAGGTAAAGCTTTAGCCTTTGTCCGTTTATCTTGAACACCTTATGCGTTTCGGGATCATAAAGATCCACAACCCCGTGAGTGTATACTTCGGCTACTACGAACGGCCCTGTCCATCTTGAACGCAGCTTACCTGCAAAGAGTTTCAAACGTGATTGAAAGAGAAGTACCTTATTACCTACCTTGAAGTCCTTCCGGAGAATGTTCCGGTCATGCCATGCTTTGGTCTTTTCTTTGTATGTGGTAGCATGGTCATATGCATCTAGCCTCAGTTCCTCCAACTCTTGCAATTGGAGCTTCCGGAATTCTCTCACTTCCTCTATGTTCATATTGCACTTCTTTACCGCCCACCACGCCTTGTGCTCTAGCTCCACCGGTAGGTGGCAAGCTTTCCCAAACACGAGCCTAAAAGGAGACATCCCGATAGGAGTTTTGTAGGCTGTCCGATATGCCCATAAAGCGTCATTTATCCTTTCACTCCAATCCTTCCGCCCGGGAGAAACCGTCTTTCCAAGGATGATCTTTATTTCCCGGTTTGACACCTCAGCTTGACCGTTTGTTTGTGGATGATAAGCTGTTGATATTCTCTGGTGAACGTGGTACTTCTTAAGGAGAGCCGTGTTCGTCTTGTTGCAGAAATGGGTACCCCTATCACCGATTAAGGCTTTTGGAATTCCAAATCTTGCAAATATATTTTCCTTAAGAAAAGTTGCAACTTCTTTTGAATCATCAGTTTTGGTGGCCTTTGCTTCCACCCACTTGGAAACATAGTCCACCGCAAGCAAAATATATGTGTTCCCAAATGAAGTAGGAAATGGCCCCATGAAATCAATTC
The DNA here is from genome assembly GCA_033239125.1 of Fagopyrum homotropicum. Lineage (NCBI taxonomy): Eukaryota > Viridiplantae > Streptophyta > Magnoliopsida > Caryophyllales > Polygonaceae > Fagopyrum > Fagopyrum homotropicum. The sequence goes on from BSWB01000002.1 coordinate 48,351,656, forward strand.
CCCAAACGTCAAATATTTCACAAAATATAAGAGAGGATTGAGACATGTCATGTCTCCTTGAAAGATTTCCTACTCTTTGGCATTTATCACACACTTTGCAAAACGCAAAAGCGTCTCGAAAAATGTGCGGCCAAAAGAAACCGGAATCCAAAACTTTTCTTGCAGTTTTGTTCGCCCCAAAGTGCCCTCCACATGCTTCAGAATGACAGAAAGTTAGGACGGATTGTACCTCACTGTTCGGAATGAAACTTCAGATCACTTGGTCACTACAATGCTTCCAAAGATAAGGATCGTCCCAAACGTAGTGGCGAGCTTCAGCCTTTACCTTTTCTCGTTGTGCCTTGGTGAAGTCTGGAGGATACTCCTTCCTTAAAATTAAATTCACAATGTCAGCAAACCAAGGCTTAAAAGATTGGAGCTTAAGACAAACCTCTGTCGACAATTCCGCAGGGGCGCCTAGATTGAGCCGCAGGGGCGGCTGGTGTGAGGGGCGGGGGCGGTTACACAACAGAGAGTTGTGTAAAATGTATCGTCTGGAAAACTTCCGGCTATCTCTCTTCCTTTTCCTGGATCTTCCTCCTCTTGCACTAGTCTGCTCAAATGATCGGCCACCAGGTTCTCATCCTCCTTCTTGTCCCATATCTCTAGGTTAAACTCACTTAGAAGGAGCACCCATCGGATCAATCGTGGCTTTGCCTCCTTCTTTACCATGAGGTACCTAAGAGCTGCATGGTTAGTGAAAATAATTACCTTTACCCCAAGTAGGTACTGTCGAAATTTCTCAAGGGAAAAAACCACCGCCAACATTTCCTTCTCGGTGGTAGAGTAATTCCTTTGCGCTCCATTGAGTGTCATAGACGCATAATGAATTACATGGGAGGCCTGTCCATCTTTTTGTCCTAAGACAGCTCCAACGGCGTAGTCATTGGCATCACACATGATTTTAAAAGGTTTTTCCCAATCCGGGAAACGGATGATTGGTGCGATGGTAAGACATGCCTTCAAAGTGTCGAAAGCTTTTTTGCAATCCTCATCTATTATGAAGGTGACGTCTTTCTTGAGCAATTCACATAGGGGTGCCGAGATCTTTGAAAAATCTTAGATGAAACGTCGGTAGAAACCTGCATGACCAAGAAAAGATCGGATTTCCTAAACATTAGTAGGATAAGTTAAATTTTGAATTACATCAACCTTTGCCCTATCTACCTCTATCCCTTTTGAGGATATTACATGTCCAGCCCGTACAATTCCTTGTTCGACCATGAAATGACATTTTTCCGAATTGAGAACCAAATTGGTTTCAACACATTTTTCAAGAACAAGTTTCAAATGTCCTAAACATGCGTCAAAACTATCTCCATGGACGGTAAAATCATCCATGAAGACTTCAATGAAATTTTCTATGTATTCGGAGAAAATACTTATCATGCACCGTTGGAAAGTGCCGGGTGCGTTGCAAAGTCCAAATGACATTCTGCGGTATGCAAAAGTGCCAAATGGGCAAGTGAACGTCATCTTCTCTTGATCTTCTGGTGGGATGACTATTTTGAAATAGCCCGAATATCCATCTAGAAAACAGTAGTACTGATGACCTGCAAGACGTTCCAATATTTGATCAATAAAAGGTAATGGGAAATGGTCTTGTCGTGTTACCTTATTGAGCTTGCGGTAGTCAATGCAAACTCTCCATCCGGTTTCTGTTTTGCTCAGGACCATCTCGCCATGTTGATTTTCCACCATGGTAATGCCTCCCTTCTTTGGAACTACTTAAGTTGGGCTAACCCAAGTGCTAACCGAGATAGGAAAGATCATATCCGCTTGGAGGAGCTTCAACACTTCCTTTTTAACCACATCCATCATTGGCGGATTCAACCTCCTTTGAGGTTGCCTAGAGGGTTTGGCTTCGTCCTCAAGTAAAATCCTAAGCATGTAAGTTGAAGGGCTTATCCCTTTGATGTCCGCAATGGTCCATCCAAGAGCCGTCTTGTGCTCTTTTAGTACTTTCACCAACTTGTCTTCTTGATCGGTAGTCAACTTGTTGGAGATGACCACCGGCAAGGTATTGTGTTCTCCAAGGAACACGTATTTGAGGTGTGACGGAAGGTCCTTCAATTCTATTTCAAGTGCCTGCACTATGGACGGAACAAGCTTCTCGCTTAGGGTTAGTAAAGTGGGTCCAATGGCCAAATTGGAGATAGGTAGCCTTTTATATCCCTCTAGTTGGGCTAGGACCTCTTTCATGCTGGATGTTAATACATAATCTGATTTAAAACCATCAATGTCATGCTCAATCACATTTATCAGTTCATCAACGTCAGAGTTATCAAAAACATCTTGCACAAAAGGTTCAACAATGTCAACAACACATAAAGAATGATCATCACTAGGAAATCTCATTGCATCATAGATGTCAAATTCCACTACTTCTCCATCAAACTCCATGGTCAATTTGCCACTAACATAATCAATTTTTATCCTAGCAATTTTTAGAAATGGCCTACTAACAGAATGGGTGCAGCATGTGAATCATTTTCCATATCCATTACAAAGAAATCAGTAGGAAATATTAGGTTGTCTACCAATACTAATACATCTTCAATTATCCCTTTCGGGTACACATTAGATCTATCAGCAAGTTGTACTACAATCCTAGTTTCCATTAATGGCCCAAGGCTAAGTGATTTGTAAATTGAATATGGTAAAACATTGATAGAAGCACTGAGATCAAGCATTGCTTTGTCAAAGCGGGTTTCCCCTATAACACAAGGAATGCTTACCATGCCCGGATCCCTGCACTTCTTGGGTATTCTCCGTTGGAAAACAGCCGACGCATGCTCACTTACTTGCACTTTCTGTTTCCCCTTTAGCTTCTGATTCCTCTTGATAGTGCAAAGTTTCTTCAAAAAACGAGCATACTTAGGAATACTTTTCACCAACTTAAGGAGGGGAATGTTTACCTCACATTTGGAGAAAGTCTCAAAGAGGTCCTTGTCCTCAATGATTCTTATCTCCTTCAAAACCTCAGGAAAAGGAGCTGGTGGTTTCTCAGAGTACAGTGGCGGAAAGTTAGGCCGGACGTAAGTATCCCTTTCAGCAGAACCTTCTGTTGAGTTTTCCGCAGGGGCTTCAGCTCTTATGCGCAGGGGCGGCTCAGGGGTTGTCACCACAGGGGCGGGGACATCCAGCCGCAGGGGCGTCATCTGCTCTGTGCTGGGCGCAAGTGAAGCAGCAGGGGCGGCTGTGGGTGCGGTAAAATCGACATAAGGTTTGCTTTGTGATTCTTTTGCTAGTTTTTGATGGATTTGCTTCCCACTCCTTAATGTTAGGGCACTAACATTCTCCTTGGGGTTTATAAACGCCTGGGAAGGCAATCCTCCAGAAAGTCTTGACTCGGTCCTTGAAATGGCTTCCGCCATTTGACCAACCTGTTTTACAAGGTTCTTGATGCTAGATTCTGTTGTTTGGACATGAGTAGCAAAGTGTTTAGTCAAAACCTGCAACATATCTTCAGTTGTTTGATACTTACCTTGACGGGGCGGCTATTGTTGATTTTGTTGATCCCTCCAACGAAAGTTCTGTTGGTCACGCCAGTTTGGCATAAAATTCTGCACATAGGGATCGTTCCTAGGTCTTTGTTGTTGTGGTTGTCCATAACCCATTGCGTTTACCTCAACATCGTCATCCTGGACTTGTGGACACATGTCCGTTGGATGGTATGGGTCCGCACATACTCCACAAGCTTTAAGCTGCTATGGGGTTCCCATAAGTGTTAGCTGTAATAGCCGGAATTTTTATTCAGTTTAATTCCGAAACAAATCGGACTTCGAGCCGTTGACGGTTTTCCATTCTATCTAGTATTTCTTTCTTCACGAATTTTATCATTTTATGTAGAATTTAATTCACATCAAATGATAAAATTATATCAAGCTCTAATTCTTATAATTATTTATCATTTTATGTAGAATTTAATTCACATAAAATGATAGATTTATATCAAACCCTAGTTATTATAATTCATTCTTATCGATGACTTTAGACGAGATCATGACAAGCTGTGACGAGATCATGACTAAGCCGAGACGAGGCCATGACAAAGCCCGACAAACCTGTGACAAACTCATTCATGGACTTGACAAGGCCATGACGAGTTTTGATAGGTTTTTGACAAACTATTCAGCCCATCTTTCTTACCTTAACTCAGCCCACTCTTTCTACATAGTTTCAGCCCAACTTTGCCATTGATCCAGCCAGATGTGTTCTCGTTTGTGTGCTGGCCCAGCGGCACATCCAGCCCAGCCTTGTCCTTGTGGTTGTACTGGCCCAGTGGCACTTCTAGCCCAGCAAGAACAGAAGAGCAGCCGACCTTCACGCTTCCTCTTGATTCCAACGTAACGGCTGCTGAGTAAGTGAAGATCTCCCCCTTAACTGCCGGAAATCACGCTGTCCATATCGCTCCTTTCCTTCCGCCTGGCCACAGCTTGCAATCTTCCCCTCTGCGTCGCCTTCTGCATCTCACCTAGCAGGCCCTCCTTTGGTCACTCGCAGCAGACGAAGGACGCATCAGAGAGCAACACGACGGCCAAACTTCTGTACCAATGCCGTCTGAGCATGTGAACCTTGACTTGCTCCCTTCTTCACGTCCCAGCCAGTGCAGACTAGGTGCCAGCAAACGCCCAACCTTCTACACACGCTCAGCTGCCTCCAGGAATCTCATCTGCACAGGCTATTCGTCTCCAGGACTTGGTTTTGCATACAATCAACCCTAGAATCGAGTAAGACCATACCTCTTTTGGTTACCTTTCTCTCCATACATATGAGCTATTAGATGTTACAAAATATGTCCTAAACTCACTCAGGTCGAGCAGGGAGAAACATTGTAAAAGGATTTACTGTTCTGAATTTTCAAAACTATGTCCAGTACCCAACTTCAGAATCAGATTTAGGTATGAAATACTCCTCCTTTTTGACTGAAATTTTAATATAATATAGTTGGCATATTATTGTAGAACATATTAAAATTTTAGAGGAATCTAGCGAGTGGTTAGGGATTTATGATTTTTCAAAGATTGATTCGTAAGCAGTTTTTCTGTTGTGCTGAAATTCGGTTTTGTGAGATAGTTTTAAATAGGATTTTGATCTCCTTTGCGGCTGAATTTTGGATATATTACAGATAAGATTTTATAGTAGAACATATCAAAATTTGGGGTAAATCCAGCGAGTAGTTTAGGAGTTATGATTTTTCAAAGTTAAGATAATGTGTTGTTTGTTAAGTGTTGTAACCAACTTTGAAAATTTTTGTAGAACTGATGGTTGAACAGTTTTAAGAAATTATTGCTCCTAGGAGTAGATGAGATATCATAGATGATCTAGGGAATTATTTCGGAATTTTTATAAGAATATTCGAATTATATATTTGAAGCCGAAGTTGGACCTTAACGATCTTTCCGAAAATAGGGAAATGGGTAAATTGACAGTTTGTAACCAAACTCATCTTTAGGAGTTAGAGTATGACTCTTTAGTCTCAAATAAGAGTTTAGGCATGAATTAGGGAATTTTTGGAAGTTTCGAGACCAAGGGTAAAATAGTCATTTTACCATAAATTAATACTGTAATCAATTCCGTTTTATTAAGACCTACTATCTTAGAAGTCTTAGACTTCTAATCACCAAGAAAGTGTGCTGACACACTTGCCTCCTTTGACAGGCCACTGAATTTCTACTGTACAGATCGATTTGCGAATTAGAAAGTCGGGATCTGATTCAGGTAAGTCCACGGACTTACTTAGCTAGCTTCTTGTATGAGTGTAATGTGTATGAGTGGTGTTTGTTAGTTATAATAAATAATGAAACCGGATTAGGCCGACTTTATTATTTACATAATTGACCCAAGTGTATGATAACGGGTCGTGACATCATCTGCCTAGCTCTTGCGAGAGTCTAGGAGGTTCCCTGTGACCAGCCTAGTCAGGTAGACGGTCAGATGCATTAGTACCATTCCGCGTTGGTAAATGGGGACAGGGGCGAGGTTTGGGAATCCCTCGTGTCACAAAATAAGTATCATTAGTAATGACATATCACCTAATTAAAAGATAATAAAAAGGATTGAGTGTTGCATGTTAATTGTGTATGTTATGTGTTTGTGCTTTTACCTTTATACTTATACATAGAATGTTAGCTAACGGTTTTATCCGTGTTGTAGATTTGTAGAGATAGACAGTTGCAGAGAGATCCGGAACGATGGTCAGCCAAGTCCACGTATTCATTAGATGGGGACGAGGGGTCTCTCATACGACATGCATGTTATGTATCTCTATATATGTTTTGTAAGGCTGTCATATGTGTACATTCATACATTAAAAATAATATGTTTTGAAATTGTTTTAAATATATTTGTGCCTTGTTGTAAGATCCAAGTAAAATTGTTGTCAAACTAAGGTCGGGACCCATTGTGAGGTCCTAACCAGTAGCTCCCCGAGTTCTCAGAATTGGAGGTGTTACATTAGCCTCTTCACCATTTCCTTCAATTCCGCGAGCTCGGTGGAAATCTCGCTCTTCCCGGAACTCACACCATGAACTGCTTTCTTAGCCGGGGTCCTTCCAAAGTTCCGAGTACCTTCCGCTAGTTCTTGTATCTTTTCCAAAGCAAGGTCAGGAGTAGAGTTAAGATTATTACCTCCGCAAGCTGCATCAACGATCCTCCTTTCATTGTCTAGCAAGCCATTGTACAAGTACAAGACTAGATCTTGAGTCGAATATCCGTGAAAAGGACAGCTGGATCGGAGGCGTGCAAACCTCTCGAAGTACTCGTAGAGAGTTTCATTCGCCTCTTGCTCGATGTTGCTTATAGCTTTCTTCAAGCTATTGGCCTTCTTGGCTGGAAAGTATTTCTCCAAAAACGCCTTGTGAAGGTTCTCTCAAGTGTCGATACTCCCGGATGGAAGGTGGTAATACCAATCATCCGCGGAACCTTTGAGTGTGAAGCCGAATGCTCTCATCTTGATTTGTTCTTCGGTAATGTTGGTCGGCTTCATGCTCATACACACGGTATAGAACTTCCCAAGGTGCTTGATGGGGTCTTCACCACTTAGCCCATGGAAGGATGGAAGCAAGTGAATGAGGTCCGGATTGAGCTCAAAGTTGACTCCTTCCCCTAATGCCGGTATAGTGACCGCAAGAGGGTTTTGAGCCAAGGTGGGTTGCGTAAGTTGACGAAGAGTACGGTCAGCCATCTCTTGTTGAAGTTGTTGTTGTTTTCGTTGCTGGATGTGCGTCCTCTCAATTTATGGATCAAAAGAAGCAAAGCAGGAATTAGTAGCACGGGTTTGAACCATAAAATGGTTCAAACCAATAATCAATAATAACAATAAAACACTAAAACTCCCCGGCAACGGCGCCAAAATTTGACCGAAGGTATTTCTATGGTCGTCTATACCCAATCAAAAGTAAATCCCGACTTAGCACTAAAAAAAAGTATAGTGGATAAGTAAGGGTCGAACCCAAGAGAATTAAGGTGTTTTAGATGCAATTATCGATTATAGTAACAAGTAACACGAAAGGGGGGGGGGTTGGTTGAATTGATGCACACAAAAACTTACGAAAACGATTAATGCGACAAGTAAGACAATGATGGGTGAACCTACACTAGGTTGATTCTAAGCATGCAATTGCTACTTTGGTGAGTTCCTTTTACAAGTTTTTAATTAATCTCCCGTCTCGATCATATATATGTGTTGAGCCAACCGGCATCAACACAACTTAACAGGTTAGTGTTCCGTAAACCTACAAGAACAAATAACAAGTTAGCTTTCAAACAAAAAATAAGGGATATAAAGAGAAGATTAAAACCATTAAACTTATCTTTATATTTGTGTTCGTTTTTTTTAAGTAATTACAACTCGTTATTACTTAAATTTACTACTAGATTAAAGACCCGAACCCGGAACCTATTAATCCTAGTTGTTTGCATGCACTTTAGAACCTAAGGTGATCAATCTCAAGCAATAGTGAACATGCAATTAGACAATGGAGATCAAGGAAACACAAAGCATTACTGAATAAAAACTTATATTAAAAAGAATTTACAACCAAAGTAACAACGCAGCTTCAAACCAACCCAATGTAGGAAGGGAGTTAGCAACTCATTACAATGGAAAACTCAATTCTAAAATGGATTTTTGTGTGAAGCATGGATGATTCTAGCAATCAGCCAAGAACTATTTATACTACAAAAACACTAATTAGGAGTAAATAGCCGGCCTTAAACAGCCACCTTTAATTCCATAAAGGTGGTGTAAACAGCCGGAGTAAAGCTTTTGCCGTTAAACCGCAGGGGCGGCCTTCAAGGACCGCAGGGACGGTTTAGGCAGAATTGGTTGATCTTCTTCAAGGCCGCAGGGGCGGATCTTTAATGCTCTTCAACGTCTGACCCTTCGTCTTCCTGGCGTTTCTGATGCCAAGCCGTAGGGGCATCCCTATGTCAGCGCAGGGGCGGTGATACAGCCTCTTCGTCTTCCAGCTCCCAGGTTTAGCTGCAGGCAGGGGCGCAGTGGGAGGCGCAGGGAAACTGGTCTTCGTCTCTTCAGGGCAGATCACCGCAGGGGAGCCAAGGAGTGGCGCAGGGGCGATGACACACTTCATGGCTGGCGCTGGTGAAGGCGTAGGGAGGGCTCCGGTGTAAGGGCGTCACCCGCAAGGGCGGGACAAAAGGCTCCGCTGGGGCGGTGAGGCAACAGAAGTTTACTTCGTGATCGATCTTCACTCCTAATTGCTTATAACTCCTTCCTTAGCTTCTTTTAGTCTTCTTCTTCTGGACCAAGGAGTTAGTAGCACAAACTGGCGCAAATGCAATAAAAAAAACTCTAAAAACTACCCTAAATGATAGTGATTCCATCACCTATCAAAGTCCCTCATACTTAGACCTTTTACTCGTCCCGAATAAAACAAATGATAGCAACTAGACTCAAAGCCCTCAGGAAGCATGGGTAAGCAAGAAAAGACAATGAAAACAAGAGAAAAGCCAAGAAAGAAAAAAGGAAAAGAGAGGAAATCTGAGAAAAAGAAATACTACCATCCTTATTGCTCCAAGAGTGGTCTACCCGGACAACCTCCTTATGACTCCCCTTCTTATGTCGCCAAACGCCGGTAGGGAAACCTACACTCGGTGTAGCTCATTTTGCCAAGGCGCCCTTTTGGGTTTTCACCTTGCCACTCTTCTTCTTTTCTCACTTAAACTCACATCCCTCAAGTCCAATTTTGTACCAACCTAAGGTTGGTCGGACTACCTTCTTTTTACCTAAACCGCCCTTTCGGGTTTTCGGTTTATCCAAGGATTTCATGCCTCTTTTCATTTTCTATGGCTTTTTCTCTCTTTTTTTTTTTATTGAATGTCAAACTGAATTCAAAAATGCAAAAACAACTTAATAAAACTGTACATGTAATGATATGTCCCTCCCCTATAATTGAAGTACACTTTGTTCTCAAAGTAGAAATGAGGAAAAGATAAATGTGGGGCAAGGGAAGAGAAATGTAGCCCTCGGTGGGGTGGTCCGGATGGACCACCAGGACCCTCCTCCGGTGGGTAAGGAGAATGGCGGAAGAAGTGCTCCTGCCGGCGGTAGATGTCATCTATGTGGTCCTGCTGAGCAGTCATCCGGCGGCCAACGGAGGTCTCAAAACTAGCCTGCCAAGCCAACTGCTGAGCCTCCAGCTGCTGCTGCTGGACTGCCTGCCAAGCCTCCTGTCTCTGGTCGAAGTGGAAGGTCATAGCTCCCCGGCAACGGCGTCAAAAACTTGTTCTTTTGCGAAACTCTGTTTCGTTGCCGGAACGAGAACTTCGTATGTACCTAAGAACACAAGCCTGTAAGAACACTCAAGCAGAAAGATCAATAGAAAAAGCAAGAACAGTCCCCAGCAACGGCGCCAAAAACTTGTTCGCTCGAAAGTGCGTGCGTCAAAGTCTTAAATTTTATAAAACAGAAATCAAAGCAAGCGAACCCGCAGTGTACGGATCGGCGTAGTAAAGCAAGAATTCCAGAGTATCAAACTGAGGGATTTGGGGGAACAAATTCAGTTCGCAAAGCTTTCAAGCAATAAAATAGAAAGCCTTTGGAAATAATTGGGAAAACAGCAATTCCAAAGATCCAAGTATCCAATTGTGGCAATCGATTCAAATATTCTATAGATGTAAGGACAAAGTCGGGATTGCAAAGGTATAACTAATGTAAGGTTATGTACGGTGAAGTTTCAAAACCCTATATGTCTTACCAAAAGGCTCTCTATATAAAGGTTGTTGAGGCTACAATATAGAAAGGATCAAAGGATAAGAATTAATCTCAAATACCCATGCCGAAATCCAAGGAATCAAAGATAAACTAAAACGGTTAAGGTTGTGACACTCGAAACCGAAATAGAGGATGTTGAGTCTCACTACTACCTAGGAAAGGAAAGCCAAGGCTAGGTTAAAGTAAATCTTTAACTTTGGATTAAAGCAAAAGCAAAGGTTGTAAAACAGAGAAAATCACGGCTAGATCTTGAGATTTCATGGCCGTGGAACTCAAGAAAAGACCGTGGTTTAGGGTGTCGAAGAGGTTTCTCACACTCTCAGGGTCCAATCTGTTTACGATCGATCTATCATCATCTAAGCGACAATTATCAACCCTTCACCTTAGAATTGCTACAGGGTTTTAGCCAACAATCATAATCATGATATCAAAAATAAAGTTTAAAAGAGAAAAGGTATAAAACTCCAAAAACTCAATAACTATCCAATAACAAAACTCGAATCCACAACAATGTATGTTTGATGAATGCAGAAAAGCAGGAATAGAAATCCTCACAGTGATCTAGAGAAACAACAAAGAACGGGATGTCAATCCGTCCTCCAATGTAAACCCTAAGATATCCCGCAAGTACACAATCTCCAAAATCACGTCTTTCACAAGTCACAATCCGAGTCTCCCATCCTTTGTCTCAATCCCGAAAGTAAAATGAACCCGAAAGAAGCCGTCCGCGACCCTCTCAACTTCTCCCTAACGTTGGGGCTCCAAGTCCTGGGCTGTCACTGTCAGCCTTTCAATGATAAAGGCTATCGGATATTTGTAAGGATAAATCCGGGTTTAAGGATAAAACCCTAAATATTTGGGTTGAAAAGAAGTCGAGCTCGCTGGTATCAGAAAATATTTTGGTGCGTCAGATGGTATCAGAAGATACTTTGGCGCGTCAGACGGTATCAGAAGATACTTTGGCGCGTCCTAACTTCCTTTTATGCTCCTTTTTGTCCCGTTTTAAGGCTTAATCTATAAATATGCTATTTTGCTCCATAATTTGCCAAATTACCTATAAATGCAATAAAACTCTGTGTAGACCTTTATTCTTGCAAAGTAAGTGAATATAACCATAAATGCCATGAATGTATGTCTATCCGTGCACAATAAAGAGAAAATCTATATAAATACATGCCTAAATATAGGTCATAATTCTTGTCATTAGAGGGCGATAGAGGGAGAGAGAAGATGAGATCGCTGAGACCGGATTCGTGTTTGAAGGCTTTTAACCAGCAGAGGGTACCCACTTTCGACGGGAAAGTAGGACTAGAGGTGGATCACTAGGTCATCCACGTTGAGTGTGCTTTGGAGGCGATCCACTGCCTAGAGGAGCAGCAGGTGGAGGTAATTCAGACCTTGTTCCAAGACCAGGCCCAGTATTGGTGGCGGACGGTTAGGAGTGGAGTTACTAGGTTAGAGCAGTTGTTGAGCCTCGTACGAGAGAGATTCTACCCTGCATCACTGAGGAGGGATAGAGTGCACGATTTCCTGGAGGCCGGATTTGAGGATGTTCAGGTGGCTGAGGCGATCCGGAGGTTTAGAGAGGATTAAGCACTATTTGGTCCTGCCGCACCTCTGGTGGACCAGCATGTGTACTTGTTCTCCAAGAGACTGAGAGAGTCTATCTGCGCCTATCTGACAGGTTTCCGTTTTGACTCCCTAGTAGATTACCAGGATCGAGCCTCAACTTATGAGTGGGACCGACCGGGTCCTAGGAGAGAAGCACAGTCTGGTGGGTCTGAGAAGAGGCAGAAGACCGGGTAGGCTAGCACTGGAGGAGCTTTAGGTTATGGACGTGTTCCCGCCCGTAGTAGATAGGGTTCTATATCTTCGCTTCCAGAGGGTGAGCAGCAGTGCTATAATTGTGGAGAGAGGGGTCACATTAGGCTTGCTTGCACAAGACCGCTAGTGACTTGCTTCACCTGCGGTAATACGGGTCATCGATCTAGCTTTTTCCGTCAAGGTTAGACTCCCTCACAATAGGGATCATCCTCTACGGGACTATAGAGTGGTGGATAGAGGTTAACACCATATCCGACTCAAGGGCAGCAGTACCACAGAGCCCCTGGGCGGTCCACTCCACAGGGTTCCACACTAGGTAAGAGTCAAGGCCGAGGGCGTAGTAGAGGTACTACAGAGGCAGAGGTTCGCAACTCAGGGTGTTTGAGATGAGGAACACTGAGGATCTGGCAGCACCAGCTACTGCATGTACATCCTGATTCATGGCATGCGTGTTAGAGTTTTATTTGATATGGGTGCAACCCACTCGTTTATATCTGATGCTTGTTTGGAGCGAATATCGCTAGAGACTGTAGAGGGTGCACCTTTCACTATCGGATTACCCGATGGGGTAAAGGTAAGAGGAAATCGGGAGATACACGATTGTCTTATCCGCTTAGGAAAAAGTGATTGGTTGGTAGAATTCTTCGTCATGTATTTGGCACATGAAGAAGTAATTCTGGCTATGGACTGGATGGACAGACATGGGGAAATTCTAGAGATAGGTAGGTGGACCGTGAAGGTCACTACCGAGACAGGACAAGATGAGATATTCCGAGGTTGGGACCTTAAAAAGACCGGCACCGTTATCATCGCCGTCCGAGCGGCAAGATTGATCAGACAAGGATGCGAAGCCTTCTGGTGTTATGCCATGAAGGAGAGTAAAAGTCCGAGAGTTGAGGAGATCCCCGTGGTGAGTGAGTTTGCGGATGTGTTTGGTGGTCCATCAAGGATACCACCCCAGAGGGATGTAGATTCAGCATCGAACTAGAGTCAGCGACGAGACCGATCTCAAAGGCGCCTTACCGTGTGACGCCTATTGAGATGTTGGAACTGAAGACGCAAGTCGAGGAGATAGCAGAGAAGGGCTTCATTCTCCCTAGTGTTTCAACTTGGGGAGCACAAGTCCTGTTTGTGAGGAAGAAGGACGGGTCAATGAGATTATGCATCGACTACCGGGAGCTTAATAAGGTGACGATTAAGAACAAGTATCCACTGCCTTGCATTGATGACTTGTTAGACCAGCTGCAGGGAGCGACCGTGTTCTCCTGGATTAACTTGAGGACAGGGTATCATCAACTTAGGGTGAGAGATCAGGATGTGCCGAAGACGGCATTCGGGACCAGGTACGGCCACTACGAGTTTGTAGTGATGCCATTCGGATTGACGAATTCGCCTTCCGTGTTTATGGAGTTGATGAATGGTATTTTTGTCAACTTCTTGGACCAGTTTGTGGTGGTGTTTATATATTAACGACATCCTAGTATACTCTCGGAGCAAGAAGGAGCAAGCCGGTCATTTGAGGACGGTGCTCCGAGTTCTTCAGGATAGAGAATTGGACGCTAAGTTCTTTAAGTGTGAGTTCTGGATGTCCGAGGTGGCATTCTTAGGTCATGTGGTGACTATTGAGGGGATCAAGGTTGATCCGACCAAAATTGATTTTGTAGCTACTTGGCCGCCTCCGACGAATGTCAAGGAGGTACGGAGTTTCTTGGGGCTAGCAGGATACTACCGCAGATTCATAGAGGGGTTTTCAATGATAGTCTGACCGCTCATTGGCCTTCTGAGGAAGACCGTCTGGTTTACGTGGTCGGAGAAGTGTCAACACAGTTTTGAGAAGCTGAAGAGGAGGCTTACTTCTGCTCCTATTTTGACACAACCCGAGGGAGTGGAGGACTTTGTAGTCTACAATGATACATCCAAGCTAGGCTTGGGCTGCATACTAATGCAGTGTGGGAGAGTTATGGCTTACGCATCGAGGCAGTTGAAGACCTACGAGGAGAACTACCCGGCGCATGACCTTGAGCATGTTGCGGTATTTCATGCCCTAAAGATTTGGCGTCATTACCTTTATGGGGTGACATGTCAGATCTTCACTAATTATAAGAGCCTCAAGTATATATTCACATAGCGGGATTTGAGTAACCGCCAGAGGAGATGGCTGGAGTTGATTAAGGATTTTGACTTGGAGATTTTGTATCATCTGGGCAAGGCGAACGTAGTCGCCAATACCCTTATCCAGATGACGTCTCGGGAGAAGGAAATAGCTAGGTTGACCGCTCAGCCTCCGCTACAAAGAGACCTAGCTGGGTTGGAGATTGCCATCCAGTTTCTGGATACGGATAGTCATCTAGCTACCCTAGAGCATTTACTTGATTTGTTGAGTGAGATCCGACAGAAACAAAAGAGTTTCCCTATGTTGTTGTGGATTCAAGACCGGATGTCTTGAGGTGAGGCACCACAACTTAAGGTGGGTGCCTATGGATTTATAAGACACCAATATGGCCAACCGAGAGATGACGTAGATGATTTTGGAGGAGGCACACTCTACCCCTTACTCCGTATAACCAGGTGCGAGTAAGATATACCAGGATGTTAGACGATCATATTGGTGAGGCGGGATGAAGCCCGACCTGGTCAGATACATGGCCCGGTGTGCGACTTGTCAGCAGGTCAAGATCGAGCACCGCAGGTCTGGAGGAGAGCTCCACCCATTGCCGATTCCGCAGTAGAAGGGGAAGACATTTCCATGGATTTTATTACCGGTCTTAGGCCAAGTCGAGGTTATGACGTCATATGGGTGATAGTGGATCGTTTGACCAAGACCACACGTTTCATTCCCATCAAGGAAACGTTGACAGTGAGTAGATTGGTTGAGTTTACTAGGCAGATAATGAGACTTCACGGGGTACCGAGGACCATCATCTAGGACAGAGATGGTCGGATTTCCTCTAGGTTTTGGAATCAAGTGCATGCCGCCTTGGAAACTAGTCTACACTTCACGACAACATATCATCCGTAGATGGACAGGCAGTCGGAGATGACTATCTAAACTCTAGAGGATATGCTGAGACCATGCGTGTTGGATTGGGGTCAGGTGTGGCCCAATCACCTTCCTCTGATAGAGTTCTCTTATAATAACAGTTGACATGCGTCGATAGGGATGGGTCCATATGAGGCTTTGTACGGATGGAAGTTCCGTACACCACTTTGTGGGATGAGCCGAGTAGCAATAGCAGGGTCGCACTAGAGCAGGTCCTTGACGACATGGCCCGAATAGCTTTGATACGGGAGCGTATGCTGGCAGTGCAGAGCTGCCAGAAGTCCTACGGGAACAAGCGAAGTTGACCCTTGGACTTCAAAGTCGGGACTCAAGTTTGGTTGCGGGTATCACCGACGCGGGGCGTCCGACGTTTTGGCATCAAGGGGAAGTTGAGTCTCCGGTATGTTGGACCATTCGAGATCTTAGAGCAAGTCGGGAAGGTGGCGTACTGACTAGACTTACCACCGAGACTGGAGGGAGTTCACCACGTCTTTCATGTGTCTCAGATGAGGGAGTACATACCGTAACCGAGACACGTCATCAGCCATGAGGATTTAGTGGTGGAGCCACACAACACCTTTGTGGAGCATCCGGTAGCGGTCTTGGAGAGGAGTACGAGATGATTACGCTCCAAGGACATACCGATGATGCTAGTTCAGTGGTCGAGACGAGGAGTTGACGAGGCTACCTAGGAGACCAAGGATAGTATCCAGAGGAACTATCCAGAGTTCTGGGCTGAGCTATCCATCGAGAGAGGGGCATCGGGTTAGTTTCAAACCCGGTTTTTGTTATGTGTTGTCTTGTGTATGTCATGGTATGTGATGTCTGTATAGACGTATGTTTTTATGAGTTGTGGACCTTTACATGATTGTTGTTTTACGGATTAGTATGTTAGGAAGTTGCGACTTCCGCACGAGTCGTGACGGGTTCTAGGAGTTCTAGACTTGAGAATCGTTGGGTCTGTGTTTCGGGACGAAACTCATTTTTAGAGAGTGATGATGTAACACCCGGTTCTTCGGAGGCCCTTAGGGTAGGTCTCGGGTGGAAGAACCAAAAGAGCGGCCTCAAAGAGCCGTAGCAGCGTCGACCGCGGGGGCGGCATGGGTGTGCCGCAGGTGCGCCGACCGCAGGGGAAGTAAAACAGTGGGTTGCGTCGTTTTGAGTTGTAACCTTCAACGGTTACTAACCCTACACCTTTTTATTTGTCTGAAACCCTAGCTTTCTTCTTTTCCTCTTCTAAAACTTGCTGCCTTGCTGGAGCTCTTCACCTTGGAGATTTGACGTAAGTGAGAACCCCTCTTTCTTCCTCTTCTCTTTTCCTTCTTTTTCTTCGTTTCTTCCTCCTCCCTTCATCTCCTTCTTTCTTTCGAGATTCCACCAACAACAGCATTGTGTTGTTCGCCTTCACCGGAACTACAACGAGTAGCCTTGGAGAACAATCTATCTGGTTTTGTGTTAGCATGAAATATTGTGATATTTTAGGCATGTTTTCTAAGTGTATTTCATCTATATTGGTATTCATTGATAAAGCATGGAAGCAATTGTGAGTTAGTTTATCTATTTTGTCGATATAGAGGTCTACATAAGCTTTGTGTTGATTGTAGGCAATTAAGAGCTAAGACCGGACGAATCAAGGAAGAATGGACATAGATTGAGCATGTCCAAGGAATGAGGACATCACTAGAGCTAAGAAAGATGATAAGTTGAAGAATAGCACGAGACAAAGGAGAGTTACGATCTACATGTGTTCCGCGCTCTAAAATACGACCGTATTAGAGTCCACGCTCTAATCCACGGCCGTGGAACTTTGGCAACACAAGTGTGGTGCATTCCAGCAACTTACACGGCCGTGGAGAGTTGTGACAAACCGTGATCCAACTCCACGCTCTAAATTACGGGCGTGGAACCCTTCCACGACCGTGATCTTGACGATCTTTTACGCAATATTTTAAGCCACGATCTTCTACGCACATGGGCCGAAGACGCATTTTATTTGGGCCTATATAAGGACGGAAGGAAGGAGATTCCGTCACCTCTGCTTACCCTAGTTTACGCCTTCGCTTAGACCGCCGTTGAGAGATTTGCGCCTAGCCCTATTGAGATTTCCGGATTGACGTAAAGTTAGAGGAAGAGTTAAGATTTGGAAGATTGTTCGTAAGGAGATTTCATACTTTGTTCTTAGGTTTGATTAGAAGATGGATTGACATCCCGTTGTTCGTTCTTATCTAGAATAGTTACTTGTTTGTGTTCATTCCAAATCTGAGTTGCATTATCATTGATATTTGTGGATTTGAGATTGACTTGAGATTTATTCAAGGTTTTCGGAAGTTTTTATCTTTTATTCTTTTAAATCTTGAATTTGATATCAATATGACTGTTGTTGGCTAAAACCCTTTAGCAATTCTAAGGTGAAGGGTTGATAGTTGTGGCTTAGATGATGATAGATCGATCGTAAACAGATTGGATCCTGAGAGTTAGAGAGAATCGCCGACGAACCTAATCCACGGTCTGTTCTTGAGCTTCCACGGCCGTGGAACTCAAGAACTACCCGTAATTTTGTGTCAGTTACGAACCTTGCTTTTACTTTAATCCAAAGTTAAAGATTTGCTTTAACTTAGTCTTGGCTTGCCCTTTATAGGTGGTAGTGAAGCCTCAACAACCTCTACCCCGATTTTGAGTGTCACAACCTTAATCGGTTTAGTTAGTCTTGATCCTTGGATTACAAGTTTGGGTATTTGACGTCAATATTTACCTTTAGAATCTTTCTATACTGAAGCCTACTCAACCTTTATAGAGAGTGACTTTGAGTGAATCATATAAGGTCTTGGAACTTCACCGTACATTGCCTTACATTCGTATACCTTTGCATACCTCAACTCTGTCCTTATATCTTTAGTATATCTTGAATCGATTGCCACAGTTGGATTCCTGGATCTTTAGGATTGTTGTTTTCCCGATAATTTACAAAAGCTCATACATTTACTCGCTTGACAATTCTTAACTGGATTTAACCCCCCAAATCCCTGTGTTCGATACTCTGAAATTCTTGCTTAACTATATCGATCCGTACACTGCGGGTTCGCTTGCTTGATTTCTAGTTTTATAATTAAAGCTTATTTTCACGCACGCTAAGTGGCGAACATTTTGTCGAAATGAAGTCCTTTATTTCGATTCCGTGATAAGGAAGGGCAAGTCCTTCTTCGCTCCGTTCCTTGATCACCTAGAGGCAACATGATAGTTTGATTGGGTAGATTGGTCTAGATCTACATTGGGTTGTAGGAAGTAGTGGAGAAAGAAGATTGATTGAAGAAGAGAAGACGGAGTTCGCTGTCACTAGTGTCGTCCCTACGTCTGCACTTCCCGCGACTGCGCCTCACCGCCCTTGCAGGTCTCTCTTTGCGCGGGTGCGGCTGTTGTGTCTTTGCCGCCCCTGCGCTTCATCACCACCACAGCTGCGGTTTTTCTCTAGTGAGACACTTAAGTTATTCTTCCGACATAAGTGTGATCTTGTGGTATGTCTTCCCTCCTTCCTTGTACCCTTTTGAGCATGATGTAGTATCATGATGGGTGGTCTTGCTGACCATGAGTAAATCCCATGTAGTGGGCTATGGTTGTGTTTCGAGTTGCGTTGAGATGGATTTTGATAGGAAACTTCTTAGATGCGGTTTCATATGGTTGTACGGTGGTAGTGACACATTGCCTTGATTTATATTAGGCTTTGAAGAGTGAGTTCTGACGAGTTGTGTTTATACCTAATAATTGTTGATTACTGGTAAGTCCGTATGACTTACTTAGCTTCTTGACATGATTGATTGATGCTTGAGTGGTGTTTGACATTGTGTTGGGGCTTAGGTAGTATATATATTTACCTACCGACTTATGTAATGGCCCATGGGTAACAGACGGTGATTACTTGTCCAGTTCTCCCGAGGGAGTCTGGGATGTGTTTTCGTGACTGGACCAGATTCAGATATATGGGGATGGTACCGGTCCACTCCACATGGTATACGAGCTGGTGCGATAATCTACTCCATCTGAATAATGTCCGAAGGTGAGAGTCCATGACTACTCGTATCACACTAATATTTATAAGGTGAATGACTTAAGGAAGATAATAATAACCGGATCTTTGTGATAGCATGATGGATGCATGTTATTGTATTCATTCCTTGTTTTTGTGCTTCAATATCTTTCATGTATGGTATGGTTAGCTAACGGTTTATTCGTGTTGTTAGATGTCGTGCAGGATAGGAAAGTTGCCTAGTGATTCGGAGGATGTGGTCTGCCGGGGTTCCCGTCCGTTGTTAGGACGAGATGGGTTTTGTTTGTCTTTTGTAGTAGACTCTAATAGATCGTTTATGATTTCAGTTTACCTTTGTACCTCGGCTGAGTGTCGGTACCTTATGTGGCATTGCATACGTTGACATTGGATTTCTACGTTTTTATCGTATGTGCCCATTTGTAAGATCTAGTAATATTGTTGTCGAGGTAGGGCCGGACCCATTGTGAGGTCTTAGCCCGTAGCGCTTTGAGTTTGAGATTTGGGGTGTTACACCAAATCTCATGACTCCCCTCCAAGGAGATATCTTCAAAAACACTCTATTGCCTATCTCATATGTCATTTCTCGTCTATGGAGATCAAAGTAGCTCTTCTGACGATCTTGTGCTGCCTTCAAGCACTACTTTATTACTTGTACTTTCTCTATTATTTGTTGGACAAGTTCAGGACCCTGTATTTGTCGCACGCCCTCAATATCCCAACATACAAGAGTGCGACACTTCCTTCCATACAAAACCTCGTAAGGAGTCATACCAACACTCGAATGGAAGTTGTTATTATACGCAAATTCAAGCAATGACAGGTTAGAATTCCAGTTACCTTTGAGCTCCAAAACACAAGATCTCAACATCATCTCCAAAGTCTGAATCGTCCTCTTTGAGGGTCCGTCTATCTGAGGATGAAATGTCATAATGAAATGCAGTCTTGTACCTAAGGCATTTTGTAGACTTCCTCAGAAATGCGATGTAAACCTCGGATCTCTATTAGATACAATCAATACAGGGACTCCGTGCAGTCGAACAATCTCTCTTACATACAACTCTGACAGCTCATCCAAGGAGTTTGTAACACCCTGAATCTACGGGATATCAGAATGCTACGGGCGAGACCTCATAATGGGTCTCGACCCTTAGCTTGACAACAATTTCACCGGACCTTTCCAACAAGGCACAAATAAAGGCCAAAACCGAAAACAAGTTTAATGAGATGACATGATTCCTGAATACAACAAGAAAGGAAAGAAATCAGTCGTTCATACAACAACGCCAACAATACACAATATACAAGAACAATAGATAGACTCAAATCCCCCAAACACGACCTAGGATGTACAGAACCCCGGCTGCCCACTCCTCTCGATCACTCGGCCACACCTAACCTGCACATCAACTACAACATTCGGTATAAAACCGTTAGCTCACATTCTAGGCATTATAAGAATAATATGGCACAAACACACATAGGAACACAAAACACACAACATGCTCATATACATACACATCCGTTACTTATTATATTGTTAGGTTATTCCATATCTAATCCATTTGTTCAAGTGTGACATGAGAGCCTTATAACTCTCGCCTCTGTCCCCGTGTAACCAACAAAAATTATGCGGCGCTCAACCCGTATACCCTAAGGGAGTGATGAAGAAGCCCACTTGTATACCATGTATGGCCTAGTCGTAGAGATCCTCCCAATCTCCCTCGGGAGCTAGGTAGTGATATCACCGCCCGATAATAATAACAATGGGCCAAACAATATGTCTAGTCAAGTAATCCTAATCCGGTTTCATGCTCAAAAGCGATAAACACACACCACCATAATGTATCCAAATAATGCGTAAAAGCGGCTAAGTAAGTCCGAAGACTTACCTCGTCCCAACGATCAACCCAATCACATTTCTCGTAGGAATATAACCAAAGCCTATTCAAGACAAGGCACAATAATCACAACGACTCGTATAAGCTAGAAGTCTAAGTCATATATGCTCTCACAAGGTCATAACCCATACCTCTACTAGGATAGCATGCATAGTCTCAACAACACTCCAAGGTAACATCACTTTGCTAGGATATGCACATCCTAGCCTACAATCCCACATACATAAACTCATAAACTTAACTCTCACAAGCCTCACAAGGCAGCCATACTCTCATACCGTGAACCAACTCAGAAACTTACAATCCTTGACACTTAGAACATTCCAACAACCTTCCCAAACTCGCTTAAGGTCCACAAGCCACTACATGGCATTCCAACTATTCTAGGTTCAACCTAGCATGCTTCTAATCATCAACACTCTCTAAGGTCATCAATGAACTTATACTCAAGGGAGGGAACTCACCAAGCAAAAACACGGGTGCGGAAGAAGGAAGAGCAGCCGCGAAAGGGAGAAGAATACCGCAAGGGAGGGCTGACAGAGCCAGTAGTCGCCCCTGCGGCATGGCTAGCCGCCCCTGCGGCTCAGGCTGGCCGCCCCTGCGGTCGAACAATAGAGGTCGATTTTGCGATGGTTCTTCGGTGGATCCCTGATGTGTTAATGCCTCCTAGCTTCCTTGCTTGTCTCCAGAACATCCACACATACATAAACATCATCATACCACTCTATCCAAGCTCGATCCAAGCACATGCAAGCCAAAGAAGGAAGATCTTGAATGAAATTAATGGCTTCCACCATTGAAGCTCAAGGAAGAAGGAGGAAGAAGATGAAGGAGGAAGAAGAAGATTAACTACAGCAACATAGCTCGGATCTTCTGTCTCTATCTCGTATCCAAGAGGAGCAGCTCATACAACCTAAGGTGGAAGGCCATGGAAGATCCAAAGAAGAAGGTGGAGCAAAAGAGAGGAAGGAGAGTAACTCACATGAAAGAGAAAAATGAGAAAAGAGAGAGGGAAGGAAGGAAGGCTTCCACAAAAGGGGAAGCTGAAGGGTCAGCTGACCCATTCTCCTAAATACGCTAGGAACCGAGGGGTCCAAAAGCGAGGGTGGAAAACGAGAGGTCGGGACGAGATTTTGGAATAAAACCCGACGCTCAGCACTTCGTGCATGTGGAAAAATTGAGCCGCGCCTACAGGAAGGTCGATAAACCACTCAATACCCGGAATAAAAATTCCGGATGTTACAGAGTTATCTTGTCTCATCGGTAAGAAGAGAGCATATTTCATCAATTTGTCGATAATCACCCATACCGCGCCATACTTTTTGAAAGTCCTAGGAAGTCCGACAACAAAATCCATCGTAATCCGCTCCCACTTCCATTCATAAACAAATAAAGATTGTAACTTTCTGTTGCTGCTTGGTGTTCAGCCTTCACAATTGTGCTATCTTGTCCTGAGACACCTTGTAGATCAAGTAGCGACCTTGGCTATCTTGTCTTGAGATCCCTTGTAGATCAGGTCGCGATCTCGTTCTATCTATCTCATATTGAGGCCCTTGTAGATCAGGTAGCGACCTCTGAGGGCCCTATAAATCAAGTAGCAACCTCATCCCCCGATAACCAGTGTGAGACCTAGTTGGGCTAATTAATCAATTGTCATCCTATATTATCACTTTCATATCACTTTTCCTTTTCATGCTTTCATCTCATCAAAACCATACTTCTCATGCATGCGTTACATTTCATATGTATATATCATCACATTGTCACATTGCATGCTTCACATTCATATACAACACAACATCTGATTAAGCATACAATTCATTCACATAATCCACAAGACATGTAAGAAATCAAAATATCACAACATCCTACTAACCACATTCATGCATGCTTAAAGTTATACAATATATTTTCATAACACTTCACATGTAAATACATATATTTTATATGTAAAACTAATCCCATATTAAATACATAATATATATCAAGCAAGTGTAATTTATATACACTTATCTCACAAATAAGAAAAACCTCGCAAACCAACTATTGATTCCGTTTCTCACTCGGACTATCCTCCTTTCTCGTATTTGGATTCGCTCACAAAGCAATTAAGTTATAGATAGACCAAAACATTCAACAACACTTGTTGAGAATATGATATTCCTCGTATTAAACTTCTCGATTCAAACACCAATTAAACTCATTCCTTTGAATTTAATTTATTTTATCCTTCTCTAGAATCCCAAATTAATCAGTTAACCTTTAGTTAATTAATTAAATTTCATCTTAATAACGTTTTGCCTGCATGCAATTTATGAACTCACTTGTCATCAAATCTCATCAAACATATAACCCATAATCACCAGAATAATGTAACTAGCATAATGGAATTTCCAATTATCCATTTTGACAAGTTGCAATACGAAAAACGAATAAATTCATAACTTATTCGTTACTAACCTGATTGACAATCCGAAAGAAGATTCGGAATCACAACGACGCAAGCAACGCTCGGACACCATCAAATTCACTAGAATCTGAGCGACGGAATCGTCCTAGTATCATATATGCTCGACCAGGCCTTCACTTGCTCGGAAATACAAAAACGCGGTACCTATATGAAGAAAATGAAGAGAGGAATTCAAAAACTCAAACGGAATTGAAATCGGATTAGAAACGGAGAGTAGACCTGAATTTGAAGGTTGAGAGAAATCAAAGCTTTTACGAGGAAATGTGAAAGGAAATGAATTAATAAATAGTTTTTCCGCTATTTATAGCGAATACGATAATTATCCTTTAGTGAAGTCGATAATTATCCTTTCACCGATCCGAATGCGGTTTAAGTCCCCTTATCCAAACTTCTCGAAATTGGAATAATAAATCTGGAATATTGTATGGATAATCATTCCGCAACTGCCTTGGAAAATGTGTATTCCTAAGCCGTATTTCTTAGCCGCTAAGAAACAATATAGCGACTCTTTTGGTCATTTTGCCTTTCCATGTTAGTTCATATCTAGGACATGTCCGATGTCCTAATCATTTCTCTCAACTACATTTTTATTAATTGAAGCTCCCAAATTCTCCAAATAACACCGGGGTAATATAATCTAGGAGCGGTTTACCTCGAGAGAAGTCTCTTGTTAAAACGTGTTCAATTCCGTTAAACCCGTTTAATTTATTATAATTCTCGATTAGGCCATTTTCGATTTTTGACCGTTACAGTTCACCCATAACTTCAGTTGTTGCGAACCGGAGTTCATTTCTGTTTTGGAATTGTTTACTCAACCTTGCTTGCCTCGAGGCGGTTTTGAATTTGGTTATCTATTGTCACAATACACTATCATTAACCTCGGGCTTAACCCCAATTTTATCAACATAATACATTTGGAAGGAAGGATCTGTTTCCGAAAGTTTCTCGACCAAATAAATGAAGAATTTTCTAGAGCTACAACCTATCAACTCGACACAATAACAAATATTCTTACCAAGTTACTATTATTATAAGATTTTAGAATATAGCAGGTATGATCCGCAGTAACCTTTGGACAAATCTCGAAGTCATATGTAAAATACACAATATTAACATAATTGCTCTAGCAGAGACAAAATCTAAAAACCCGCCAGAAGATCGACTTTGGAGATCAGCGGGATTTGACAACATATTTTACTATCTCGCTACTTGGAGGTCAGAGGGCTTATGCTTACTGTGGAAAGCTTACCAACTTAAGGATCAAACAATCCGTCTTATCTCAAAAAGTTACCAATTCATTTGTATGGAGTTGGTTTGTAATAATCAAAACCACAAATTGAACATTGTCTTTGCTTATGCACCACCCCAAAAAAATTCAAAAAATCAGTTATGGAATTCGATTACCAATCTAATTAATGCATTACAAAATCCATGCAAATTGAATATTGTCTTTGGTTTTTATTTATTTGTGCCTTGTTGTAAGATCCGATGTTATTGTTGCTACTCTGAGGGTCGGGACCCATTGTAAGGTCCTAGCCCGAGCTCCTAAAACTTGGGGTGTTACAATATGGTATTAGAGGAATAAGTTGGCAACAATGACACTCGCAATCTTCTAAAGGTCAAATAGATAAATAAACAGAACCCGCAAGGGGTCTATGTTTTAAAAAGGGGGTTTTGTTTTAAACTTGTCGGTTTAGGATAGATGTACGGGCGACCACCACTACCCGCGGATCTCAACAGTTAGTTTTCTTTTATGTTGGCCTCTATGTGCTTTTTCTTAATTTTTGTTGTAGTTGATAGTATGGCCTTATATATCTATATATATATATATATCCCTATCGTAGATGGCGCGTCCTAGAGCTACATCTGATGTAGGGCGAGCAAGGGGTCAACCACCTCTTCCACCTACTGTCCGTGGAAGAGGACAAGCAGGCAGACCTCCACTAGCTAGGGGTCGGGATCTAGCCCCAGTTGTTGATCCGCCTATCGTTTAGGCGTTCGCCGAAGAAGTTGCTGAGAGCATTGTTCCCGAGGCTAGGAACGGGACTGCCACTAGGTCTGGAGCACAAAAGGCGCAGTCGAACGAGTCCAGTCGGGTGTCCATTATATTAGAGCATCTGCATACTGCGACTACGTTCAGATAGTCGAGGAGGCTATCAGGACTGGACGACCTGCACCAGCACCACCAACACCCGCGAGATTAGTTGAGGTTTCACAGAGAGTGAAACAGGTTTTTCTTGCACCTACTACAACTGCTAAGGTTGCAAGAGTTCCAGACGAGGCGAGAGAGCCGAGACCCGACTATTGGTTGAAGTCCTTCAACAAGCTAAGAGTTCCTTCTTTCGGAGGAAAGACCGGATTGGAGGTAGAGGGTCGTCGAGTCGATAAATCACAGGCATTGCTGCAGGATCAGTCTCACTATTGGTGGAGGACCATTAACAACAAGGTCATGAGTTATGAGAAGATGAAGACGGTGATCAGGGATCGCTATTGTCAACAACTTTCAGGAAGAGTTGTCTTTGCTAGGTCCGTCCGCACCACCCGAGGATCAGGATGTGTATCTTTTCTCTTGGAGATTAAGAGAGTCTACTCGCTCTTATCTTGCTGGATTCCTTTGCGAGTCTTTGACGGACTATTAAGATAGAGCATCTGCCTATAAGAGAGACCGACCGGATCATAGGAGAGCTTCTCAGACAGGAGATCTTGAGAAGAGGCAAATGATTGGACCAACGAGTACTGGAGCTTTTGGATTTGGGTGTAGTCATACGCCGGGACGTTCTAGTTTCGAACAGTCTATTCAGAGTTACGATAGAGGCCGGTAGTGCTTTAACTGCGGAGGTGTTGGACAAATGAGAGCTGATTGTAAGAAGATTGTAGTGACTTGTTTTTCTTGTGGCAAGCCCGGACATACAACTGTGTTTTGCCGTCAGGTCAAGACGCTATCACAACAGGGTTCATCACCTGCTAGCGTCGTCGGAGGTGGGCACATGCCGCCTCGGTATCATCAACAACATCAGAGAGTTCCTGGTTTGACTGCTCCTCAGGGTTCCGTTCAAGGAAAGGGGGGAGGTAGAGGACGAGTTGGTTGTACCTCAGATACCAGAGACACTTCATCTAGAATTTAGGAGTTGAGGAGTGCAGCCGACAACTCCAACGACTACATGTACCATTCATATTAATGGTTTTTAGTCAAAGTTCTTTTCGATACCGGTGCTAAGCATTCTTTTATATTTGATGGATGTGTAGATATATTGACCATAGTTACCATAGAGGGGAGACCCTTCTTTATAGGATTACCCGATGGGGGTAAGATTAGAGGTACATGAGAGGTTCACGATTGCCCTATTAGATTTGGAGGTCGTGATTGGCCAACTAACTTCTCCGTCATGTATATAGTACATGAAGAAGTTATTTTGGGCATGGATCGGATGGATCGACATCGGCAAGAGGATAGTGACAGTGAATATAGAGTCAAGCGATTTGGAGATTTTCCGAGGATGGGATATCGGAAAGACCGGTACAATCATCAGTGTAGTCCGAGCTGCGAGACTTATCGGTCAGGGTTATGAGGCTTTCTGGTGCTACGCCATGAAGGATAGTACAGGTCCAACATTGAAGGAGATTCCGGTGCTGTGCGAGTTTACTGACGTTTTTGGAGAGCCATCAGGTTTACCTCCACAGAGTAAGCATGTCCACGGTTCGGACCGGTTGGGTCTACGGGTCCGAAAAGGGTGACCCGGACCCGGACCTGTCTAATAGGCCAACCCGCCGGGTCACGGGTCAGACCCAACGGGTCGGCGGGTTGGCCTTTTTTTTCAAACACAAACTTAAAAAAAAAAAGGGAATAATTGGGCTTGAACCGGAATCCCGGTTGCCTACGTATCCTCTCGGGGAGGAGGAATCAAAGCTCACGTAGTTCTCTTACCTTTGTTTATATCCCCGATTGGCCCTTACCTTAGTCGTCGGACTCTCCCGTCGGATGGCGTTTGTTGTCGTTCGTCATCATCTTCATCGCATTCCTCCGCCGATAGGTTGTTTCTTTGTGTTTGCATTTCCGCTCTCCTCCAATCGGCTAGTAGGACTTGTGTCTCCAACGTCTCGGGTAACATGTTTGATCTCGTCGGTCAAGCACCTTTCCACAGATAAAGGTTTGCTGAACTGCTACCGTTGAGGCGGAAACGGCGAGAATTTATGCCGCGGTCCTTGAGAGGGTAGGGAACCTCATTATCTCCGGTCGGCTCCACCTCTCTAATATGTTGAAATCCTCTTCTTCTTCTTCATTTTCAAACTCAAAAGATATGGTTAGATATTCGTCAAGTTCCCATTCGGAACTCGACGTGGTTTTTACCCTTTTTGGGCCACACAAATCTCTAGCAATTGATTTAAATTTAGAAGTAGTTGAAGATGAAGGACGAGGAGGGGGTTGAAGTTGGTGTATAAACATAACTAAAAGTATTAGTAGTATCATAAAAATATTTCAAAATCTCCATTACATCTTTTGTAAAAAAAAACCCAGATTCCCCGAAAACAAAATCACCGTCAATATGTTGTGCGGCAAAACCACTTAAAAGATCTTGATATTCATATGATTCGGAAATCATTTTGTAAGTAGAGTTCCATCTTGTACAAAACATCTTTTGGAATTTTTTTTGGATAAATGTCATTTTGTTTACAATATGCATACCATTTAATACGTACACTTTTTTTAGGCCAAAGTTCATTAAGAATTTTTTGATGATGATGATGATGGTGCTGGTGGTGGTGGTAGTGTAAGGTTTTTTTTATAAGATTGGTTTTATAAAAAAAAATATTTTTTTATAAGATATACAATGAGCTAATTTAGTAATTGTTGAAGGCTTATTGTGATTAGTTTGACAATTAATCATTAATTTAGGAGTCGTAGTGCTTTGCTAGAAGCGAACTACGACTAATGAGATTAAACAGTTAAACCTAAGACTATTATAAATGGGTCATATGAGGTCACACACTTAGAGTTGACGAACTAGATCAATAGAAAGATGTTTTTTGTTTATTCGTATATATTAGATATATGAACCCGGTTACCTTTTGGAATGTTGTTAAGTATCACCTTGGTATTGAGATGTTTAGAGAGGGTTCCAAGTGGCTTGCATGTGAAAAAGGCATTTTACACGCTTGGGGTGACCATGCTCTCGCATGTGCTTTGCAAGTTGGCAATAAGCACCGTTATAACATGGTGCGTGATGTCATTTTTGATGAGTGTCTTAAGATTCAGATTTCTGTTCGGAATGAGTTCCTTATTAGTATGGTTGATGGAGATGGTGGGGAGCTCCGCCCACCGACATCCTTTTTTATAATTGGTTTCAGGGCGGAGTCACTTGTGTCGACACCACTTGTTCATCTACTTTCTCTTCATTTGGCCTATCTAGTTACTCAAAGGAGTTACTTTGTGAAAGGAGTTTACAAATCATTTAATATATAATTGTTATATATTACTAAAATATGA
The DNA here is from genome assembly GCA_033239125.1 of Fagopyrum homotropicum. NCBI lineage: Eukaryota > Viridiplantae > Streptophyta > Magnoliopsida > Caryophyllales > Polygonaceae > Fagopyrum > Fagopyrum homotropicum. The sequence continues at coordinate 48,380,694 of BSWB01000002.1, forward strand.
CAAACTCAACCAAGTCTTCCGCTCTCTCTAGTTTTCTAATAAAAATCTATCATTTTCTCCAAAAGTAAAAAAAATCAATTGTTGATTTTGTGAGAATAAAATACTATCATTATCCAAAGTAATTTGATTGTTACCCTTTCGCTCTTCGTCCTAGCAGTCGAAGGAAAAATAGATCTAGATGTCGGGCTCGTGTGGACTAAGTAGAGAGACCATTCTTGGGGTTTTCGTTCTTTTTGTTATCATCCGAATAGATCTAGTTCACGCATCAACAAGTATTTCCTATGAACAATCTATTGTTTCCTGATTATGCCTATAGATCCATAGATTAGATGTTAAGATATGATCTGAAACTCCGCTTAACCATCTAGTAATCCTTCAAAATGATCATCTAATCTAGAGGTAGAAGGTACAAAATCACTCCTTGAAGATATCATAAATCTTCTATTCCCTTCTTTTGGGTCACAAGGAGTGTGTGACTATCATGCCTCGTCTTCGTTGGTAGTCGTCTCCAACTCCAAGACTTGCTCATTCTTACGATCATGCTCCATTTGCACTTTGATACCACTTTGATAAGGGGATTAACCATGAGGCGTTTAGATCTTCAACACCAACAATGGATTGACTCGAATCTCGTTTAAGATAACCAATAGTGGTGAGAAAAAAAAAGATATAAGGCGGCTCTTTTGTGAAATGTGAGAATGATTTGGTGATGATATGAATCGGTAGATGGATAGGTCATGGTCGAACCCCATGAAACAACTTAGAACACTCTAGAAAAACTAAGGTCCTACAACACAATCAAAATGACCGCAAAACCCTTCTAATACAATTTTACAAGGAAAGATGTCCCTAGAGCATAAGAATGAGACTTGTGAACGATTGAGAGAACCAACTTGGCGATTCAAGTTGACACAACACAAAGCGAACCAAGGTACAATGTTAAACGAGGCTTCACTCGCTCACTCTTCACAATAGAAGAAACACATGAAACGTGTAAAACTTGTTTTCATCAATATTAATCATGACAATGTCCAATCACGTCAAGAGAAGCCTTATAACATTTTTGGTGGCTGGAAAAATAAGCTATAAACCCTCTATAAGCGGACATAAAATAACCCAAAAGAATGAAATGAAAATGTGATTAAACCAACTTAAAATGTCCAATTATTAAAACATTACCCAAAAGTCATTAAAAGAGTAATTTGGGCTAGAAATTAAAATAAAACAACACTCCACATGGGTGGGTAAGAGGATGGACGAAAATAATGTATAATCGAGTTCAATTGAACCAGCTTGGTCTTGTTTTACTCCTCCTTGACGGTTTTCCCTGTTCTTCGTTATTGTCTTCCTCCCATGTATCATCTTCTTCTTCTTCTTTATTGTCTTGCTCATCACAGCTCCTCAACCCTCGTTGAGTCGCCTTACCACAACCCTCCTTGAGCCGCCTTTCCTCGCATATCCTCGATCTTTATTTAGGTGACTCAAGGAGGGTTGAGGAGATGCGATGAGGGGAGAGCCACCACCTATTTAAGGTATTTGAGAGGGTGAGATTGGATCAAGATTCAAAGAAGAGATGTCCGAGAGCTACCGATTCAAAGAGGAGAGTTAACGACTTAGAGATTTGCCGATTTAGAGGACTCGATCACGATTCAGAGAGGAGAGGTCCGAGAAGAGTGATGGTTTAGAGGATAAGAGAGTTATTGCGGTTTTACCATGTCGCCAAACGTGTTTGAGCTTTTTAGGATCTTTTGGATTCACAATAAGATAAAGAGAGGTTGGTAACTGGTCCACGTTTGGGAAAAAAAAAAATTGGGCCTCATTTGTTTTTTTCCACTTTACTTCTATAATATATATATATCATGACTCATATTTAAACAACTCTTATCGTGTGAACGTGTAAACACAGAATATACGTAACTATACCGCCGAGCAACACTACTGGGCAAGCAACCCGACTGACTTTTGTGCTATGTCCGGATTCGGCCCGTTTGTCTGCCTGGGCCCTACCAGGAATTTTACCTTGTCCATGTACCCTCCTGTTTTTTCGAGTGTGTGAGACGGTCTGGGGATGACAAACTCTAATTACAGCCTTATGGACGTCATCCTCGTTGTTGGGCTCGAGCTTTCTTTACCCCGGTAGAAAATAAAAATAAATTTATAGAATAAAGTTTGGGTAAAGTTTTTTTATTAAATCAATTTAATGAATAAATTATACGAATCATAAATAAATATTAAGAAGGTAATATTATCAGTTCTGAATACGTGACATTCGTTCCTTTAGTTTTATCCAAAAGCTTACTAATGCGTTTCTTTACTAGTTAGCTTTATTCTCATCTCTGTGAAATCAGATGACAAACATTTAAACAATTGCACATAAAATCATCTTGATCCGCGAGGCCGCATGACTAAGATGGCACGATTATAAGTCCATAAATTGAGCCTGCTGTTTAATTAAGGTGTACAACAGCGAACCAACAAAACCTTCCGACTGAATATAGCGAAACACTCTTTACCGATATTTTCTCTCATATAATTAGGAGCAACAAAGAAAATATTGCCCTAATTTCCCAAATCAGAGAACACTATCAATCTTCTGAAATTTGCGATCAGAAATCTTGTAGGCGATGGGCAGCGATGTGGAGGCGGGATTCGCGAAGCTTCAGGGAGAAGATTTCGAGTACTACATGCAGACCTATTCCATCGTTCTCGGCCGGAACAGCAAGAAATCCACCGTCGACGTCGACCTCTCCTCCCTCGGCGGCGGTATGAACATCTCCCGCAACCATGCCCGCATCTTCTACGACTTTCATCGTCGACGATTCGCGCTCGACGTTCTCGGCAAGAATGGCTGCCTTGTCGAAGGCGTTCTCCACCTCCCCGGTAACCCTCCTGTTAAGCTCGATTCCCAGGATCTTCTCCAAATTGGTGACAAGGAGTTCTACTTTCTCCTTCCCGGTCGAAATATCCTTGGTCCCCGCCATGGAATGTATGCTCCGCCTCCTAGGATGGTTCTGCCCTATGGCGGTAACAAGAAAGGGGTAATGAAGGATTACTCTGACGAGGATGGGGAGCCAGAGGATGTGGCGCCTCCGCCTGCTGGTCTTGGTAGCAGTGTGAAGAAGATCAGGAAGCTTCGGGATGGATTGTCGGGTCGGTGATACTTCCTTCCTTCACTGATCAAAAAGTTTTAATGATTTCGTGTGAAGCTGTTACTAGTTTACGTTCGAGGGTTTTGTATGAACTCTTTTTTGAAACGTTTCAGTTTCAACGGTTTTGATCTCTAGTGATATTGATAATATCTCGACTGCATCGAGATTATTTTACTTATTTCCATTCTTAATCAGATTGTAATGGATACAATTGTTGGATTATGTGATTGAGGTTCCTTCATTGGTTTGTGACAAAACAAAAGCAACCACATTGCTTAATAGGATACCAATCTTAGTGGCCTTTTTCCCCTTGTATCAGATGATGTTAAAACGGAAGGGAGAGAGGTTACTCAGATTTGCCTTTGCATCTAATACAAGATGTCAGCCCTTGAAAGAGCCATGTTTCTCTTACCTCATATGAATGCTGTTTCTGAAACTGAAGCATTAATATGGCTACACGTGGTTTTTGGTGTACAATTCTTACCTTAAACTCAGAGCTTTACCTTCTGACAAGCTTTGAACAGCACGCCATCATTTTGTCCTTTTGCAGTCTAGTGTAACTCTGTGCTAATCAATAATCAGTTTGCAGGTTCTTTCGATAGGTTTTGGTTCACTCCACAAGAATCCAGATTCATGTTTGTAAATATGCAACTGTTTTTGGAGTGAGTACATGCTGTGGAACAACAAGATTTTTCCCTACACCACAAAGGTCACCACTTTTTCAAGCTCTTTGTTTTCATGTAATAGGTCTGTCTCACTTCATCTCAGTCTCATGTCTCACCCTTTCAGGAAGGGATGCTTGTTACATGATTTACACAGATGCAATAAGAGCTCAAAAAATGTGCTTTTTTTTTTTCAGTGTTGAGGGCGTTCAAATTAAGCATTTGTCGATTTTGTACTTATTCTAGCAAGTTATGAAGCATGGACACCTTGGTGACCTTGAGTGGGTGTCGTTTCCCTGGATACCTGAGGGATACATAAGGTATAAGGATACATGGGGGATATGTTTTCCTTTCTTATTTTGCATAGTTAAAATAAGTTTTTATTGTTTATCTTGTATAATGCTTTCTGTCCGAGCTACTCTACTAGTGAGTAGTGACTCTGACGGAATGTTTCTGCCTTCTAACTCTTATACCGTGTGAGATACTCTGTATCAGATGAAGTGAAGTATTGTATAAGGTTTTCACTTTCCCTTTCAGCAAGTGCTAATACTGTAGAATGGCAAAAGCCGGTTATGGCTTGAATCTTATTTTCTTAGCAACTGATTACCTGGCTATCTCTTCTGGTATATCATTATATTTGTTACACGTTGCAGAATTCCTCTCAAAGATGCCACTCTCAAAGATGCCAGATCCTGCTGAGAAGGCAGATGAAATATCTAGAGTTGACCGAGATGCTGACAACCATGAGCTTATGCAGTTGTGGCTACTATGCTTTCTGATCTCTGCGGTCCAGGAGAGTGGATGCCTATGGAGAGACTTCATGCTGAGGTTAGTTTTGGTGTTGAGTGTTTCCTGTTGCAGTTTGTGGTGGTGCATTTTGCATTTCTTTACAACACATACATATTTAGGGCCTGTTTGGTTCCAACTCCGAAAACGAAAACGGAATGGAAACGAATTTAGTCCATATGTATATCCATATTCGTGAAATTTTATGGAATCATTCCCCATGGTTTAATGAAAAATGCACTTGCTTCCTCACATTTTGTTACCTTATAGGGTATCAAAAGTAATCAAACTCTCATCCAATTACTACAAAGCACAAGGAATGATTCCAAAAATTGAAATGAACAAGGAAATACGTATTGACTAGATTCGTTTCCATTCCGTTTCCGATTCCGGAGTTAAAACCAAACGGGCCCTTAGTCTTTTTTAGAACTTATTTCCCCTCTCATAAGTTAGGAAATGACACGCTCAGGAAACGTCAACATAGTATTCATATTATGTTCAAAGTTCTAAAAGACACAAGACGAAGACGGAATGGAGAGGAACCGTCTACCGTCTAGACAAATTCTAAACGGTCAAGCCGTTTTTGACTTATTTTAATATATTTCACCTTAAAGTTTTGTACAAATTACTGTAATTATATACAATTACAAAATTATACACAGCTCCACATCTCGTGATGCATGACTTCATCTTCATGATCTCTATACAACCATATTCAGTGCCCATAGCCTCCAAACACGCCTTCAACTAGTCTCCCTCAAACAAGGTAATGACTCAATCACTACCTATTTTAACAAAGTCAAAACACTTGTATCTTCTCTGCAGGTTGCAGGCCAACCCTTTCTTCCCACCCCACACATGCTTCTCGCTCACCTCCTTAACTATGAAGCTCGTCGCCTTCATAAAACTCTTCCTCCTCCTCTCATCTACCCAACATGTCCGTCAGCTCTACCTACACAAACACAAACAATGACCAACAAATACACACAAACAATCGTGATAGGGGACGTGCCAACAAGGGTGCTCAAGGCCGTTTTCACAACCCACATGGTGGAAGAGGCTCTCATACAGGAGGGGGTGACTCCAACAATTCCTTCACCTTCAATGGCCACCCGACACTCGACCAACCTCTCAGGTGAGTGCCAAGCTAGGACACACAACCCTCCATATTGGCATAGGTTCAATCATTCCTATCAATCTCATACGCCATCCTCTTTCCACGCTAACTTCACATCTACAAATTGGACGTCGGACACCGGCGCTACCAATCACTTCACTCGAGATATGCATCAACTTGCCTATGAAACTCCTCACTATCACGACACCAACATTGTTTCCGTTGGAGATGGGTCTACTTTGCCGATTCAACTTTATGGTTCCAACTTCTTCTCTTCTCCGTTATCACCCTCTTCTAACTTTTCCTTAAAGAACATTCTCCATATCTCATCTATTAATCGTAGTCTGCTCTCTATTAGACAAATTTGCATCACAATCTTGTCTTCTTCGAATTCATCATGACTGCTTTCTAGTGAAGGATCGACGAACTCAAACAACTCTTCTTCGAGGGACCATTAAGGATGACATGTATGTTCTTTCTCTCTCTGCACATTAAATCCCAATCAAGGCGCACTGCACCGCCACAACCAACCTTCACCTTTGGCACTCTCGGTTTGGGCATCCCTCCATTTGAACCACCAAGCTGATGCTTCGCTCCATTGATGTATCGTGCCCTAGCTCCACCACCAATTTCCTTCGTTGCACAGCATGTTCTAGAGCCAAAGCCCACAATCTCCCTCACTACCCAACTATGTCACGTGAAGCCGGCCCTTTTGGACTCCTCTTCATGGACCTTTGGGGACCGAATTTGTTTTCCTCAAGAAGACACAAATACCACTCTTTGCAAAACTTGTTATTAACCATATAATTACTTGTCCATACTCCCACCAACAAAATGGAAGCATTCAGAATCGCCATAGACATATTGTTGATACCGGTTTAGCACTTCTTGCTCATTCTTTCTTACCACTATCATTTTGGGACTAGGCCTTTGAAATGGCCGTTTACTTGATCTTGTCTACGCACCTCCACCTTGCAAAACCCATCTCCATTTCAAGTCCTTCACAAAAAGTCTTCCGATCTTAAATTTCTCCGTGTTTTGGGCTCTCTTTGCTTTCCAAACCTTTGCCCATACAACTCACACAATCTTAACTTTTGATCAAAACCTTGTGTGTTCCTAGGTACGCCCCTAATCACTATTTGTCTTGACCAAATAGCTAACCGGTTACATATCTCGGGATGTTATTTTTCATGAAGCCTAATTCCCTTTTGCTAGTGCCCCGCATCATCTATACCCAATCGGCCCAATCTCTTTTGGCCCCTACTCTTATCACCCATTGTTTCCCCTACATCACCAATCCCAATCCAATCTATCCTCTACATCCCACTTGCTCCTTTGAGCCCAACCCAATCACATACTCCAATTCCTCCACACCTTCCACACTACCTCTCATTCCTCTGATAACCGGCCGCCTCAACATGAAGCATTACCTCCACCTCCCCGAACCATCTCCACCAGGGCTCATAATCAGATTTTTAAACCACTTGTTCATACAGATGGGACAATCCCATGACCTCACTCTTCTTTTACTTCGACCCATTTTATCTTTAAAGAAAACATCTTTTTCACCCAAGCCTCATCCTTCCCAAAATGGAGTCAAGGCATGTGCCAAGAATTTATGCCTTCCTTTCCACTAAAACCTAGTGTCTTGTACCACCAAATTCCAACCTCAATCCCCTGAGCGTCAAATGGGTTTTCAAAACCAAAAGAAATGCAAATGGAACAATTGAATGCCGAAAGGCGCTTCTTGTTATCAAAGGATTCCACCAAATTCATGGCGTTGATTTGTCTGAGACCTTCAACCCTACAATTAAACCCTCCATCATCCGCCTTGTCCTATCCCTAGCGACTATGTCCAATTGGATCGTCAAGCAATTTGACATACAAAATGCTTTCCTCCACGAAGACTGAAGATGTGTACATTACACAAGTGCCGGGGTTCGTTAATCCTCAATATCCCCACCATCTCTGTAAGTTGGATAAATCTCTCTATGGTCTAAGACTAAGCACCAGAGCATGGTTATCAAAATTGAGTGTGATAACACGATTTATGACTTAGGTTTAGGCACTCATTTAGATAGTTTTTCCGCTCATTCATGCATGGTTTGCACTAGTTCGTGACGATTTGCACTTAGTTCATGTATTTTGTCGAGATAGACGTCTACACGGACTTTTGCATGCTTTGTAGGTATTTTAGGAGTTTTAGGAGCTTAATCGATACATTTGAGGATCGTTCCTCGAGATGACATACCTTCAGACTCATTGGGATGCAAGCTAGGGGCTAAAGAGGACACATGAGACCTTGTTGGTGCATGCCATGCACCAAATTGAGGCTTGATGATCCAAAACAAGCCGAGGGGCACCAAAACCACGGCCACTGAGACTTCCACGGGCGTGGTTTTGGCCATGGTTTTTCCCAGACAGCTGTGACAACTGTCCCACGATCTTCATGGCCGACTCTTGCAAATTTGGAGGATAAAAGGTGGTCCTGTAAGGCTGTTAGGGACATCTCCTCTCACTCCAATTCTCTCCCACACTCTCAACAAGAAATATTCTCTCATTGGAAGATTGGATTAGAGCTTCCATTGGAGAAGAAGGAAGGCTTCCATTGGAGAAGAAGAAGAAGCACACTAGTTCATAGTTCCATAGTCTTTTTGAGTGATTTTAAGTGAAATGTTTTGCAAGGTTTTGTAAGAATCGATTGAACCTTCTTTTAAAGGTTATAAGTCTTTCTTGAACCTTGATTTAGCTTGTTTCATTTGCTTAATCCATCTTTCATTTCATCTTCTTACCATGGATTCTATGATTTTATGCTTGTTGAGTTTGATTGTTAAGATGCATGTTGTAGGCTAGATAGATGCGATTCTAGGGTAAGGAAAAGATGGTTATGGCTTGGACTATGATAGAATGAACTTAGATTTACCTTTAGATGAATTGTTTGCTCGAACCTAACCTCGGTTGTAAACCACGGTTTGTTCTATACTTTCCACGGCCGTGGTTCTTGATGAACAACCCGTGATTTTGACTGACTTGCTTGTTTTGATGAATCTAAGTGCTAGGATGTAGATTGTTGAAATCCTAGTGTTTGTTGAGCTAAACCTATCCTAGGGTGACCTAGTGTTAGCAACTAAGTGTTAGAAGAGACCTACCCGGTAATTCTTACTCTTAGATACCGAAGATGACGAACTCTAGGTAGTAGTGAGCCTCACAAGCCACTATTGGACTGAGTGTGCTAGGATAAGTGTTTAGGACTTACCTTCTCGAGACTTACCCGGTAAGGAGAGGTTAGATCCCTAGAATACCATCCGATTTGTGTAGAATTCCTATCCTTAGGCTCTTTGAGACTTACCCGGTGATGAGACCTTAGGATGGACTAGTGGACCATGAGACCTACCCGGTGATTGATCACAATCTAGAAACGCTCACTCCCAACGTACTATAGTTGATCCAAGGAATGATTAGATAGCTTGAGTCCTATGTCATAGCCGGAATTTCCGACCCCTAGAATCCGCTTTTCTCCCTTTGACTACATATTTCGTATTTGCTTGTTTACTTGTGGTGTTAGCTTAGTTGATTGTTGATTGTTGATTTCGCTCGATTTGTGATCTTTTGATTGATCACCTAAAAACAAAACCAAAAACATTGAGATTTTCATTTCTTTATTCCTTTCTCTTTTCTTAGCCTAGATATTCACTATCCTTAGTCACTAGTTGATTCAATCTCACTTCAGTCTTTGTGTTCGACCTCGGAATACTATCCCTACTACAAAACGTCTCGTACACTGCGGGTTTGCTAGGATATTAGAGAAATATATCGAGTTATAAATTTAAAGCTTTTGCGTGTCACGTTCTTAGCGTAACAAGTTTTTGGCGCCGTTGTCGGGGACTAGGTTAAGATTGAGTCATTGTTTGTGATTGTTTATAGTGTAGGTCTTTCTTGTTGCTTTTGATCTTGTTTGGTTTGTGTCTTTGCTTTTCAGGACATCTCACTTTTTAGGTGTATGCGAAGATCTCGTGGCAATAATTTAGCTCCATTCGATCCCGAACCGGAGAAAACCCTTAGATCTAGATCCAAGAGCATTAGAAAGGGGAAATAGATGGCCGGAAGAGATCTCCAAGCTGAGTTAGATGAAGTTTTAGAGCAAATTAGGCTAAGAGACGAAGCCTTGGAGAATGAGAGGAGACTTGCCAATGAGAGGCAAGAAGCAACTAGGAAGGAGATGGAAGAGATTATGCAAGCTCTTGTGCAAAGAGAGCTTAATCGTCAACAACCTCCACCTCCACCACAACCGCATCCGGCGGTTAATATTCGGGTTGTGCCCATTGCTATTGAAGAGCCACAAACGTTAGGACAACGTATGGATCCGGCACAAAGAGCACACCGTCCGGGTGTGAACTTAGGAGATCCCGCAGCCCATGATTACGAGCTCCGCCCTCAAGTTCTATAAATGATCCGGCATAATCAATTTGGAGGGATGGAAGGAGAGTCTCCTCATCAACACTTGATAAACTATGAGATCTTGATGGAGACTCTAAGGTCGCCTAGATTGGAGAGCAACAACCATAAGCTTAGGGCTTTCTCCTTCCCACTTAAGGATAAAGCATTGGCTTGGTATCAATCTATTCCACAAGGGCGAGTGAGTACTTGGGAGGAGATGACAACCGAGTTTTTGACAAAGTTCTTCCCACCTTCCAAGACTACCGAGTTAAGATGGAAGATCAATGCCTTCGTGATGAAAGATAGAGAAAGCTTATTCAAGTCTTGAGAGAGGTTCAAAGACCTTCTCCTAGATTGTCCACACCATGGTATACCGAAAATTGAGCTATTGGAGATCTACTTCAAAGGACTTGATGAAGATAGCCAATTCAAGCTTCAATCTCTTTCCGGTGGACTTTCATGGAAAAGAATGTAGATGAAGCTTGGAAGTTTGTAGAGAAACAAGCTTTGGTGATTGAAAAGTACTCCCATAGGAAGAGTGATGAGAGAAAAGCGGGAGCATATGAGGTGAGTGAAGTCACCATGAGTAACTTCAAGCTTGATGCAATCAACAATGAGCTGAAATCTTTGAGGGAGTTGTGTGCTATAACTTTGAAGAATCAACCAACCCCTCAAGTGCAAGTGCAAGCATGTCTTCCAAGGAGGAAGAAGTGAACTACATGGGAAGGGGCAACTACAACAACTATCAAGGCCCAAGGAACTTCAACAACAACCGGCAATTCAACAATTACCGGCCTAACCACAACCATCCCGGGTTTTCCTATTCTAACCCGGATGGAGCCTTGAACCCTCCCGTTTCCACAAGCGCAGCTCCACCACCAAAGGCTTCACAAGAACCTCCACCCGGATTCACTCAACCTCCAAAGGATAGAACCGAGATGATGTTTGAGCAATTGCTTGGAAGGTTGAGCGGTCTTGAGAGCACGGTGACTTCCATTTCTAAAGCTCAAAAGGTGTTGGAAGCACAAGTGTTCCAAAAGGCGGGTGAAGCTCATAGAGATTCGGGAAAACTTTCCGGAAGAACCGAAGATAACCCAAGAGGCCAAGTGTTGGCCATCACAACAAGGAGCGGGTTGAGCATGAAGGACCCCAACCTAAGGAAAGTGACAAGGGGAAGCAAGTGGTGATAGAGGAAGAGCCATTGCAAGAAGATGGAGGCAAGAGCAAGGAAGATGAGCCAACATATGTGGCACCACCTCCATACAAGCCACCACTACCATTCCCACAATCACAAGCAAGAGCTCGCTTGGACAAACACTTTGGTAAATTCCTTGAACTTATGTCTAAATTGCATATTAACATTCCGTTCATGGATGCTATTCTAGGTATGCCGGCATATGGCAGGTTCTTGAAGAAAATATTCTCTAACAAAAGGAAGTTGGAGGAGTATGGGGAAGTGAGGATGACAAAGAGGTCCTCGGAATTGATTCAAACTATGAAGGAGGAGATGCCTCCTAAGCTAAGAGATCCGGGATCCTTTTGTGTGCCAATTGGAGTGGGACAAGTGAAGTATGAAGCCCTATGTGATCTTGGGGCAAGTGTAAGCATTATACCGCTTGCACTTTGCAACAAGGTTGGACTAGAAGAGCCAAAACCGACCAAGATGACCCTCTACATGGCGGACCGTTCAATTACTCACCCGGTTGGAATATTGGAAGACATACCGGTGCAACTAGGGAAGTTCTATGTGCCCATAGACTTCGTTGTTTTGGACATCCTGGCGGACTATCCGGTTCCCATCATCTTAGGAAGACCTTTCTTGGCTACATCCGGATGCTTGGTGGATTGTAAGAATGGAATTCTCTCCTTCAACATTGAAGAAGAGAATATTAAGTTCAAACTATCCACAATGATGAAGGGGTCAGCCCTTGGAGAAGATGTGTTCAACATTGTCGAGTAAGAGGAGTCTAGAGAAGTTGTGAGCTCGATCTTGATCAAAGACCCCTTGGAGAAGGTTCTTAGCTTAAGTTTGATGGAGGAAGGAGTGGAGGAGGCCTGCAATGAAGAAATCAAGGCTTTGGAATCATTGGAAAATGAGACAAGAGCTGAATTTGAAGCACACGAAGGTGTGCTGAATTTTTGCAAGAACCACGGCCAGGGACCAAGAACCACGCCTGTGGAAAGTCCCGTGGAACTCTCTGGAATGCTCCAAAAGTCTAGCTTTGCAAGTTCCACGGCCGTGGTTGTGCCAGAGCCCGTAATTTTGTCCGTGGTTTCTCTAGAAACTGCATTGGTTGTTGATCAAACTTCAAGGAGTCTTGAGGAGTCTTCCATGGCTTTGGATTCATCTCAACCAACATTGTATGGAGCGTCTCCAACCGATAAAGGTCCTCCTAAACTTGAACTCAAACTCCTCCCCTCTCATTTGAAGTATGCTTTTCTTGGTGATGATTCTACATATCTGGTTATTGTGAATGCATGTTTGAATGATGATGAACTTGCTAGATTGTTGCATGAGTTGAGATTGCATAGGAAAGTCATTGGTTATACCATTGATGATTTAGTTGACATTAAACCTTCTTTGTGCATGCATAAGTTCTTGATGAAAGATAATCATAAACCTTCAATTGAACTTCAAAGAAGACTAAACCCTATCATGAAAGAAGTAGTGAAGAAAGAGATCCTTAAATTGCTAGATGCGGGAATCATTTTCCCGATTTCGGATAGTAAGTGGATTAGTCTCGTGCATGTGGTTTCTAAAAAGGGTGGGATGACCGTAGTAACTAATGAAAATAATGAATTAATCACAACTAGAACGGTTACGGGGTGGAGGATGTGTATTGACTATAGAAAACTAAATGTGGCCTTCTAGGAAAGATCACTTCCCTCTTCCTTTCATTGACCAAATGCTAGAGAGATTAGCTCAACATTCCCATTTTTGTTACTTAGATGGCTATAGTGAATTCTTCCAAATCTCTATTCACCCCGATGATCAAGAGAAAAACACATTCACATGCCCATGGGGTACATTTGCATATAGGAGAATGCCGTTTGGGTTGTGTAATGCACCCGCCACCTTTCAAAGGTGTATGATGACCATTTTTTCTGAGTATATTGAAAACATCATGAAAGTGTTTATGGATGATTTTTCTGTTTATGGATCTTCCTTCGATGATTGTTTAGCTAACTTGTCTCTAGTGCTTAAGAGATATGAGGAGACTAATCTTGTCTTGAATTGGGAAAACTGCCACTTCATGATAAGTGAAGGCATTGTGTTGGGACACTTGATGTCCAACCGTGACATTGAGGTTGATAGAGCTAAGATAGAAACCATAGAGAAGTTGCCACCACCTACCTCGGTGAAGGGGGTAAGGAGTTTTCTAGGGCATGCTGGTTTTTACCGGAGATTTATTAAAGATTTCTCTAAGATTTCTAAGCCTCTTACTAACCTACTAATGAAAGATGTTGAGTTCGTTTTCTCCAAGGATTGTCTTGAGGCTTTTTGTAGGTTGAAGAATGTTTTGATCTCCACACCTATCATGCAACCTCCGGATTGGAGTTTACCGTTTGAGATCATGTGCGACGCGAGTGATATAGCCGTCGGAGCTGTTTTGGCACAAAGGAAAGATGGGCTTACACATGTCATCTATTATGCTAGCAAGACGCTAGATGATGCCCAACTCAATTATGCTACTACCGAGAAAGAGTTGCTAGCGGTTGTGTATGCATTTGAGAAGTTCCGCTCGTATCTTGTTGGAGCGAAGGTCATTGTTTATACGGATCATGCTGCGATCCGTTATCTCCTTACAAAGAAGGATGCCAAACCTCGTTTGATTCGGTGGATCCTTCTTCTTCAAGAGTTTGATTTGGAAATCCGGGATAAGAAAGGTTCCGAAAATTCAGTGGCGGACCATCTTAGTAGACTCCCACCATTAGAGCTTGAAAAAGATGACATCCCGATTGATGACTCATTCCGGGATGAGCAATTGCAAATGGTGGAGGAGTGCTTGCTTCAAGTGTCCAAGGGAAATGAGCCATGGTATGCCGACATTGTGAACTACCTTGTGTGTGAGGAGGTGTCTCCCGGTTTGTCATATGCCCAGCGGAAAAAGTTCTTCAAGGATGTGAGACATTACTATTGGAGTGAACCGCTTTTGTTCAAGAGATGACCGGATGGAGTGTTTAGAAGATGCATACCGGAAGATGAGGTGGAGAGTGTGATCCGCCATTGTCATTCCTTACCATGTGGAGGGCATGCTAGCTCACACAAGACATGTGCAAAGGTGTTGCAATCGGGTTTCTTTTGGCCAAGTTTGTTCAAGGATGTGCAGAATTTTGTGGTAGCATGTGATGCTTGCCAAAGGACGGGCAACATCTCAAGGAGGAATGAGATGCCTTTGAACAACATACAAAAAGTGGAGATATTTGATGTTGTGGGGTGTGGACTTCATAGGACCATTCCTCTCTTCATGTGGCAACCTCTACATCCTATTGGCGGTAGACTATGTTTCGAGATGGGTGGAGTCGATCGCCTCTCCCACAAATGATGCCAAGGTTGTAGTGCGGTTCTTCAACCGAGTGATCTTCCCTAGATTTGGAACACCAAGGGTGATCATAAGTGATGGTGGGAAGCACTTCACTAATAGGAACTTTAGGGCACTTTTGGCTAAGTATGGGGTGACTCATAAGGTGGCAACACCTTACCATCCCCAAACTAGTGGCCAAGTGGAGATCTTCAACCGGGAGATAAAGGGAATTCTTGAGAGGACGGTCTCTAGGACGAGAAAAGATTGGGCTATGAAGCTTGATGATGCTTTGTGGGCATATAGAACCGCTTTCAAGACACCAATTGGCACCATTCCCTACAAGCTAGTTTATGGCAAATCTTGCCACCTTCTAGTAGAGAAGTAGCATAGAGCGTATTGGGCCATTAGATGGCTGAATTTTGACTTCAAGGAGGCCGGAGAGAAAAAGGTTGCTTGACATGAGTGCTCTTGAGGAGATCCGATTGGATGCCTATAAAAACGCCCGGATCTACAAGGAAAGGACCAAACGTTGGCTTGACAAGCGTCTCATCCCGAAGGAGTTGAGTGAAGGCGACCTTGTCTTTCTCTTCAACTCAAGGTTGCGGCTCTTCCCCGGAAAGCTAAAGTCAAGATGGACGGGTCCTTATGTGGTGAAGAAGATCTTTCCCCATGGAGCGGTTGAGATAGGAGGGGATCATTGTGGAGATTTTAAGGTGAATGGGCATCGGTGGAAGAAGTATATCCCAGGAGCTCCGGTGGATATGATTGCTCCACTTCACCTAGAGTGACGCCCCCGAGTTTGATCAAGCTAATGACCTTAAAAAAGCGCTTGATGGGAGGCAACCCATTGGTAGACATCTTTTCTTTTTCGATTTTGCTTTGTTTTTTATTTTTCTGTTTTTGTGTGTTTTTGTGTGTTTGGAGTTTGTGTGCTAGAGTCTTGGTAGCATGTAAGCCTTGCATGGCATGTGGATGATGATGATGAGTCCCTCATCAATTGTGGGTGGAGCGGACGCGGGACTTGAACGGCTAGCGGCGCCTAGCGCGGATCCCGACGCCATAACACACTTTGAGCTCTCTACCATCGTTGATAGGATCATCCGCCATCACTCCACTTGAATGATCCCAAATACCAAAGCAAATCATTTTTACATTGTGAGAACCCTCTTTCACTCTTCTTTACTTCATTTACACATTGGGGACAATGTGTTTCTAAGTATGGGGTGTGGTTTGCATGATCTTTTGCATGATTAGCATCTAGGATAGTTTCTTTTAGTCACATGCTTTATTATGTCTTGCATTGTACATACACATTTCGAAAAATCCAAAAAAAAATCAAAAAATTTAAAAAAATATTAGTGCTTCTAAGCTTGTGAATGACCCTTATGATGAAATTGTCTTGTGAATTGGCTATGGATGGCCTTATGTGTTGAATAGATGAATGCATATGTGGACTTGAAGTACTTATCTTGAATCCCATGAATGATTTGTGATTATGATGCTTGCCTTGATTGGATTGAGTATTGAAAGTCGAAATTACATGCTAGTTCTTGCACATCATCTAGGAATGATTAAGGCAATTTATCTTTCTCTACTTCTCATCTTGATCATGTTGTTTGAGCACCTCAATTGATATAAATTTGACCTCTTTTGACCCATCCGGGAATAGGAGCATGCTAGTGTGTGAAAAGCAAGTGTGGGGTGAAGTTATTGATGAATGAATGTTGTGAATGAAGTGCTGAATTTATTGTGAAAGTGTAAACAAAAATATATGTTTGGGGACGTTGGTTTAAATGACGAGTAACTCGGCACCATTCACATAATCGGGTGTTTGTGCCTTGCCAAAGTCAAATAAACCGATAGTCCTAACAAGCTTTGGTATGTGTGCCCGGTGTGGATGCACCTCAAAAAATAAAAAAAGTCCGAGGACGGCTAATCATCAAGGTTTCGGCTTTTGTACACCAATGCCATTGTCTCAAAAATAAAAGAAAAGAAAAAGAAAAGAAAAGAAAGAAAAGATGGAAAAAATATACACTTGTGGGAAGTTGATAAAAATGTGAAGTTGTAAAGTTAGTTCCATTCCCGGATTAGCATCACATAGCCTAGAAAAGTTCCCACCTAATCACAACGTTTCTTGACCTTTTATTTC
This sequence comes from Fagopyrum homotropicum, assembly GCA_033239125.1. Taxonomy (NCBI): domain Eukaryota; kingdom Viridiplantae; phylum Streptophyta; class Magnoliopsida; order Caryophyllales; family Polygonaceae; genus Fagopyrum; species Fagopyrum homotropicum. The sequence continues at coordinate 48,397,520 of BSWB01000002.1, forward strand.
ACAAGTCCTTGTGACCTATTTGCATGTGTGTAAGACTTAGTGATCTAGATTGGATATGCTCATGATCATCTTGACTTCTTCATTTTTACATTTCATGCATATTTTCGAGTTAAGTATAATTGTCTTTCCATGCCTTCACTTATTTGACACATGATTGCTTGTTCATTGTCATGAAACATGACTATGAAAGTGATCCAATATTAGAAGCACAACTCCAAAAATATTTCCAGTTTTTCATGCATGCATAAATCATGTTATCTTTTAGTCTATAGTTGGGGACTTGCTCGGGGACGAGCAGACCTTAAGTATGGGGTATTTTTGATAACACGATTTATGACTTAGGTTTAGGCACTCATTTAGATAGTTTTTCCGCTCATTCATGCATGGTTTGCACTAGTTCGTGACGATTTGCACTTAATTCATGTATTTTGTCGAGATAGACGTCTACACGGACTTTTGCATGCTTTGTAGGTATTTTAGGAGTTTTGGGAGCTTAATCGATACATTTGTGATACGGGGATTAGCCCGTCGAGCCGGATCTAGCACCATCAACACGAGAAGCTGGAGAACGACTCCTTGAAACTCATAGTTGCGGAAGCTTGTAAACTTTTTTTGTGGAAAGGGAAACTAAAACTACGAAAGGGAAAGATAGGAGGCAAGCAAACTATGCTACCCTTGAACCAACCCATTGATACAACCAGCCAAGAACCAATACCACAAACGGGTACAACCCATGGACTAGATCGATCAAGAACCGAATCCAAGAACGACACAACCCTCTCGTCTATAAGGCGATGGACAGATTATGAGGAACCCATCCCAAACAATGCAAAGCACCATGGCTAAAGAACCAAAACACAATTGTAAATGATGTGATAAACCCGCTCATCGAGTAATCTAGACCCATCTCACAAAACTCATACAACTCGGGCTCCAATCTCCATTGGAGGGCGAGAGGAAAAGACGTTCAATCAAATCAAGGGCACCACAAGGGCTGCTTATCCATTGCATCAAAAACGTCCATTACAATGAGGGAGAAGTTCCCTTAAATAGGCAAATGCCAAAAACTAAAAAAACTAAACCAATAATTAATAAAAACTAAAATAACTAAGGAAATAAAGCATTGAACCGGCTCTTAAAATGCAAGTGAACCGGCCCCAAATAAACACGCTTAACCTTAATTAAAACAAATACAATTAGGCAACTAATGATTACAAGCTTCAGCATCAATCAACTTCTTCGTCTTCTGTTCCGCATCATTCTCTCCTTGGAAAAGCTTCATCCCCGAAGCATGTGGTAAGTCCGATGGAGGCAATACGGGGTAGAGGTACTCCGACGCAATGAAACGACTAACATCACCCTTATCATCCGGCCAGTTAACTATGTACACATAACCAAACCCACGGGCAAGGACCCGAAAAGGCCCTAGACCGTTTGGGTTCGCGTCAAGCCGAGGGCGGCCTCGCTGCGGTAACCCAAACCCATGTTCCGGCCGCATGAGTGGACCTCATCCGAGCTTGGCGAGCGGTCTCAGTGTCGAGGCGTGATGGTGGCTTGCGGTTTGCCTTAGAGCGTGGGCGTCCTCTGCGGGCTGGAACACGAGCGGTTGAAGACGTCTCCATGGGAGGCCGATGTCTTCGTCTTGCAAGGGCCGTGGTTGAAGGCCGTAGAAAAGGTGAGACGCCGAGGCTAGGGAGATGGCTGCGGCGCTGCAGTTCGACGGGAGTAGAAGAGGGGCGGCGTGATGACTGGTGAAAGGTTGTGGTTAACATAAGATCAAGACTTAATAATCTAAACAATGAAGTAGTCAAACCTAAAATGTAGGAGGTGGTTATGGGTTGTGATTAACATAAGATCAAGACTTAATAATCTAAACAATGAAGTAGTCAAACCAAAAATGTAGGAGGTGGTTATGGGTTTAGCTAATTTTGTGGAGGAAAAGGCTGAAACGTGTAGATATTTTCTTTTTTTTTTTTGTTTTTGGGTTTTTGTTTTGTGTTTTTGAATATGGACGAGAGGTGGTTATGGGTAATGGGGTAGTGGGCGGTTTTGGTCGAAAGTGTGGAGGGTGTACGTGGGGCAGTTTGGCTAAGGTTAGGGCGGCGGCAACACCGAGAACACCCGATGAACATCACGAACCGGAAAGTTGACGGCGCATATGGCTCTGATACCATCTGATACGGGGATTAGCCCGTCGAGCCGAATCTAGCACCATCAACACGAGAAGCTGGAGAACGACTCCTTGAAACTCATAGTTGCGGAAGCTTGTAAACTTTTTTTGTGGAAAGGGAAACTAAAACTACGAAAGGGAAAGATAGGAGACAAGCAAACTATGCTACCCTTGAACCAACCCATTGATACAACCAGCCAAGAACCAATATCACAAACGGGTACAACCCATGGACTAGATCGATCAAGAACCGAATCCAAGAACGACACAACCCTCTCGTCTATAAGACGATGGACAGATTATGAGGAACCCATCCCAAACAATGCAAAGCACCATGGCTAAAGAACCAAAACACAATTGCAAATGATGTGATAAACCCGCTCATCGAGTAATCTAGACCCATCTCACAAAACCCATACAACTCGGGCTCCAATCTCCATTGGAGGGCGAGAGGAAAAGACGTTCAATCAAATCAAGGGCACCACAAGGGCTGCTTATCCATTGCATCAAAAACGTCCATTACAATGAGGGAGAAGTTCCCTTAAATAGGCAAATGCCAAAAACTAAAAAACCTAAACCAATAATTAATAAAACTAAAATAACTAAGGAAATAAAGCATTAAAGCGGCTCTTAAAATGCAAGTGAACCGGCCCCAAATAAACACGCTTAACCCTAATTAAAACAAATACAATTAGGCAACTAATGATTACAAGCTTCAGCATCAATCGACTTCTTCGTCTTCGGTTCCGCATCAATTTGAGGATCGTTCCTCGTGATGACACACCTTCAGACTCATTGGGATGCAAGCTAGGGGCTAAAGAGGACACATGAGACCTTGTTGGTGCATGATCTTCATGGCCGACTCTTGCAAATTTGGAGGATAAAAGGTGGTCCTGCAAGGCTGTTAGGGACATCTCCTCTCACTCCAATTCTCTCCCACACTCTCAACAAGAAATATTCTCTCATTGGAAGATTGGATTAGAGCTTCCATTGGAGAAGAAGGAAGGCTTCCATTGGAGAAGAAGAAGAAGCACACTAGTTCATAGTTCCATAGTCTTTTTGAGTGATTTTGAGTGAAATGTTTTGCAAGGTTTTGTAAGAATCGATTGAACCTTCTTTTGAAGGGTTGTAAGTCTTTCTTGAACCTTGATTTAGCTTGTTTTACTTGTTTTATTTGCTTAATCCATCTTTCATTTCATCTTCTTACCATGGATTCTATGATTTTATGCTTGTTGAGTTTGATTGTTAAGATGCATGTTGTAGGCTAAATAGATGCGATTCTAGGGTAAGGAAAAGATGGTTATGGCTTGGACTATGATAGAATGGACTTAGATGTACCTTTGGATGAATTGTTTGCTCGAACCTAGCCTCTGTTGTAAACCACGGTTTGTTCTATACATTCCACGGCCGTGGTTCTTGATGAACAACCCGTGATTTTTACTGACTTGTTTGTTTTGATGAATCTAAGTGCTAGGATGTTAGATTATTGAAATCCTAGTGTTTGTTGAACTAAACATATCCTAGGGTGACCTAGTGTTAGCAACTAAGTGTTAGAAGAGACCTACCCGGTAATTCTTACTCTTAGATACCGAAGATGACGAACTCTAGGTAGTAGTGAGCCTCACAAGCCACTATTGGACTGAGTGTGCTAGGATAGGTGTTTAGGACTTGCATTCCCGAGACTTACCCGTTAAGGAGAGGTTAGATCCCTAGAATACCATCCGGTTTGTGTAGAATTTCTATCCTTAGGCTCTTTGAGACTTACCCGGTGATGATACCTTAGGAATGGACTAGTGGACCATGAGACCTACCCGGTGATTGATCCCAATCTAGAATCGCTCACTCCCAACGTACTATAGGTGATCCAAGGAATGATTAGATAGCTTGAGTCCTATGCCATAACCGGAATTTCCGACCCCTAGAATCCGCTTTTCTCCCTTTGACTACATATTTCGTATTTGCTTGTTTACTTGTGGTGTTAGCTTAGTTGATTGTTGATTGTTGATTTCGCTCGATTTGTGATCTTTGATTGATCACCTAAAAACAAAACCAAAAACATTGAGATTTTCATTTCTTTATTCCTTTCTCTTTTCTTAGCCTAGATCTTCACTATCCTTAGTCACTAGTTGATTCAATCTCACTTCAGTCTTTGTGTTCGACCTCGGAATACTATCCCTACTACAAAACGCCCCGTACACTGCGGGTTTGCTAGGATATTGGAGAAATATATCGAGTTATAAATTTAAAGCTTTTGCGTGTCACGTTCTTAGCATAACAGAGTGATACATTGATCAAAGTTAGCTTTACCCCTCTCAAGCAGATTCATTTCTCTTCACCTATCGACTCAAATCTGACACTATCTTTGTCTTAGTGTATATCAATGATATCCTTGTCATCTTCGGATCTTCCCCACAAATCACACACCAATTCATTTCTTCCCTCTCTTCATTTTTCTCTGCCAAAGACCTTGGCAACCTTCACTATTTCCTTGGTCTTGAGGTTACTAGAGATGCTTTGGATTTTTCCCAATGTTCCAAAATACGTGAAACGGTGGAGAGACACCGTCTAGCGTCCAGACGACTAGACGGCCGTCTAGACGGATTGACAAACAACACGTGTTTTGATAAATACATTATATTTGCCGCGATATGGAATTTTTTAAAAATTTAGGGTATTATTTGGGATTTTAGGATGATTTGTGTAATTTTGTTTTGTATGAGATATTATTGAAAGTTTTAATAAATAAGGGCATTATTTGGTAAATAAACAAAAATATTAAAACCCTAATGAACTCCCCTATCCTCCTATCTCATTCATATTTCCTACTGACCACATTCATATTTTCTACCGCCGCTTTGTCGTATCTCAACAAAAAAAAACCAAATGAACTCTAAGCAAACCGTCAAGGAGAGTTGGACTAGACTACTGGAGAGAGGATAAGAGAGTGTCGAGGAGAGCGTCACTAGAGTTATGAGGGAAAACTGACGAGGACAGAGATGGAGTCGCCATCAGCTGTCGAAGAGAAGAGAGGGACCATCACCCATGAAGTCGGGAATCGGATTGAAAAACAGAACGTCTTACCCCATCCTACCCCGTCTTGACCCATCCCGCTCTACCCCGTTGTATCACGTCATGAACCCTATTTCTACTATATCCGTCCAGCGTCTAGACGGCCCTGGACGACGTATTTTGGAACACTAATTTTTTCTACCCCAACGCCAACACTTCCTCAACCTTCTCAGATCAACTAATATGTCAGTTTATGCATCACTAGGCGCTCAAGCTTATCCTACGTTATCTCAACTCTACTACACCCCTTTCTCTTTACCTATCTTCAACGTGCTCCCATGTTCTCTCTAGGTACTGTGATGCTGACTAGGCAGGTGATCATCTTGATAGACGCTCCACCGCTGCTTACTACGTACACTTAGGCTTCTCATTGGTGTCCTGGTCCTCCAAGAAACAACCAACGGTATTCCGCTCCTCCACTAAGGTTGAATATCAAGCTCTTGGCCAAACTACTTGTGAACTCATTTGGATTTAAAATATATTAGTTGAATTGGGTCTCTTCCTCAACAAATTCCCTGTGCTCTGTTGTGATAATTTAGGGGCAACATGCCTTGCTGCAAACCTTGTGTTTCATCATTGAACGAAACACATCGACCTGGACTATCACTTCTTTCGTGAAAGAGTTACAACTAAAACACTTCAAGTAACCTTCATCTCTTACAAGGATCAACTAGTTGATTCCCTCACCAAACCTATGACTTCTGTTCGCTTTGAGCATTTATGAGCTAAACTTTCTTTGTGTAAGCCCATCTCGAGGGGGCATATTAGTGTATATGGCCCAAGGACTCACATAGATGCCCAAAGGCTGAAAATGTAACTCTATATATTAGAGCCAATGCAGCTGTAACATCAATGAGAATCATAAACATATGAATTCTATTCTCTGAGCCTTCCTTTAGCATTCCTAAAAAAACAAGGAAAAGTGAAAAAATGTTTGCCATCAACACTAAGAGCATCCCCAACAATATCTCTATTTTAGAGAATTTTGGGCTTTTGAAGAATTTAAGTCTTATTTTTGAGTCTAACAGATTCTCTATTCAATTCCCCAAAATAGAGATTTGGAGACATCTTGTAAATTTTTGCCGGCACTTCTACCTCACATTCCCACATCAAAAACGATTCCACTACTCAACGGTGACGGTTCAACCTAGCATTCATTCACGAACGAATGCATATCTCCAGGTGAGTCTCTCCTCCAGGTCTACTTGTTTTCATTCGATTCAATGTAAGGCAAAAAATTTTTTGGTCTATGACCTTTGTTGTTTTGATTACTGGTATTGGTTACAAGATATCTTCAGTTTTTTATCTTTTCATGTCCATAATTTGGAAATGTATTGTCTCTGTTTTACTTCTTTTCCTGTCCATTTTCATCTACAACCTTTCCTAGAATAATTAATTACTTTAAATGTGGTTGAACGTGGCTAAAATGGAGAAGCTATTGGGTTTAATGTAAAAATAATTCGGAAATTATCACTTTTGCTTCCCATATTGAAAATAGCCTAGGGATTCTCTTGGGAATGCTCTAATAATAAAAAAGTCTCAATTTAATCGGGTACAATTTTGCAATAACCTCCTCGATACGACCCAACATCACGAGTAGTTTTTGAACCATGGTTATCTTATTTACTTCCGTTTGCATAACTAGTTTTTATCCATTTTTCTTGAAGTCTCAATTTAATCGGGTACAATTTTGTTGTTATGGTACACACTAAATATATTGCATATATGAGTATAAACTTGATGAAAAAAGTCTTTTTTTTATCCCGTCTTCTAACATCTTGAAATGAAAATGCTTATGCAATAAAATTGAGAGGAAAAAATCAACAGAAAATTTTAAAATAAATCAAACATAATGTCATGACATTTCACATGAAATTTGAACCACATATTCTTAACATTTGTGGCACTTTACTAACCCTTGTTCAAACACCAAGGTACACTCCTATGAATATTTTCCTTCATATTTGCAAATGTTTATTTGTGTGGCTCAAAGTCAGTATAAAAGATCTTAGAAACATATTAAATTAACTAAATATGTTTGAATAAAATTAAAGTTAATTGAGTGTTGTCATCTAAAATGCCCAACCACGGCTTGTGTTGTTCACGGTGATGTTCAACTTGTGACCCAACTGATCCATTTGTACTTGGAGTGGTGGGATGAGAACCAACATGAGCATTGATAACAACAAGAGGACGACAAATAGGTGCACGTGGAAATGTAGTAGCAGGTTCATGAGTACAAGTAGAAGCAAAAGCAACACAATCACGAGAAGTATGCTTCCACTATGGAAGCAATAAGACGACGAATAGGTGCACATGGAAAGATACTAACATGATTCTCTTTTAGAAGGCTGCGAGGTTCCGGATAATGCTTAGTGAAATTAGTGATCTTCTCAAATAAGCATGCTTTCACTATGGATGCCTTCACGGACTGTGGACTCCTTACATTCCCTTTCAATTTAGACAAATTTCTTTCAAATGGATACATTATATAGTACTACACGGAACCTAGTAATTGTGCTTGCTTTGGTAAATGCACAATGAGATGTTTCGTCGAATAAAAAAAGATGCTGAAAATATTCTTTCCAATGACGTAATAGCAAGGGGTGTTACACTCTAAATCCTCAATATGTTTCTTGTTAAGGGTAGATGAGCATATAAATTGCAAAAACAAGTTTAACTCTACCAATCGTCCCCACACACAAACATGAAGAAGATCGTTGAGAGCAATTGATAAAAGTCCTTGCGTGAACACATGACAATCGTGACTCTTCATCCCGAATACTCTACCTTCTTTCAACTGTACACACCAAGCAATATTAGACACATGACAATCCGGAAACCTCCAAAGTCTTTAACCAAGCTAGCAACTCTTTGAACTTAATTTGTCCTTTGTCTTATCCTTGCAATCCATATTAAACACATTTTCAAACACAATTAGTGGGTACACCTCATTTGTGAAGCATCAAAGCTCGTCAAGCCAAGAAGCCTTATGTCCGTGTTGTAACAAAAAATGTTTTTGGTGTCCATCATACATTCTAAACATGCATAAATTCCAATAGTAGCCCAACATGGCAACTTCCCAAGTGCTAGGAAGTCATTCACTGTCCACATAAGAGCCGCAAACATAATATATTATTCCCTAGTGGATACACACCCTTACTCTATAATATCAATAGCTCATCAAGCAAAGGTTGCAAGTCAATATCTATTAGCTTTTTTGGGATTCTTTGGACATGAGAAATGGTGGATAAGAATTGTTATGTACTTTTCATACGCATGCTAGGCGGTAGGTTATATGGAGTGACAATCACTGGCCATATCGAGTATGGTCGACCAGACTTCCAAAAGGATTGAGCCGATCTATACAAAAGCATAACCTAACATTTCGGACTTTTGATGCAAAATCTGGAAAGGTTTGATCAAAGTGCTTCGAAGCCTCACCATCTAATGGCTGAGACGTAAATCCTTCATCAGTTTGGTTATTAGCAATGCCAACGCATCTCTAAAGTTGTTACCTCCATGACGTATAAGCGTTGTAGACATGGAATCAATGACAAATATCATAATACCTTCCTCTCTTAGATAATTTTTCATTTATACCTTGAAATATTACAAAATTTACACCCGGTGACATCAATACCATCCTTCCAAAACAACATGCAACTCATGTGAATCTTCTATTGCAGTAATCCCAAATCTACAAGAACTTTTACATCTAATAAAAACTTGTGGGGAATTATGATCCGTTGGCAATATACCCAGCTTGTGAAAAATTATGTATGGTTTCTAACTCTATAAAACACCACTACAACTAATTTTGAAATGAAAGAACCATGATACAATGAATCCTCTAATGCCCTAAACACTTCGTGAAACCTTTGTAACAATAAGGACATGTTGTCATGGTCAAGACCAAATACCATGGTTGGTTGTGGCATGTTTAATTCTTCTTCAATCTCTGCATTGGTCTCATGTGATTGATCATTATTACTTGGCTCATTCAGGGTGTGCTAGGATCGAACCATGAAGGTGGAAGAAAACTCGGACCAACTACATCAAAGACCATTCTTGAGTAGGAATCAAATTATTAAACATATGCATTCTAATACCGAACAAATCCATATCATTGTTTGACGAGTTTGGTAGCTCATCGACAAGGGGAATATCGGCAAATGATGATTCCCCGTTTGAGGTCCACCAAAAATAATCATCATTTCATTCTTACATTTTGAGTAGGGACATTTTATTTTCTCCTCATCCATCAGATGAACTTGCGATGTTACAAACACAATGAAATTTCAACACCTTCAAGACATATGCTAAAGAAAACACCAAATCAACTTAATATATAATAACTAACAAAAATAATAAAAAAAAACAAATTAATATTCTTTATACTTCATTGCTGCTGTTCAAAATAATATTTTTAAAAAATATGGTTTCGAGTTGTATATGGTTGTAGAAATAACCTCATAGCTACAAGTTTACCCACAAATATAACAAAGTTTCATGGCTATATGCCACAAATATTTGTTGTCTACAATAAAATCAATCTAGAATAAATGTCAAAAGCCATGATACCTCAAAGGTGGTCCAAGAAAGCAACGGTAAATGTTAGTGTTGAAGACAATGGGTTATCTAAGCAATCAAATGAGCTTCGAGAGAGAAATTTATTGGTAAATGAAGCATGAACTAAATTTCATTCGTACACAAATACTATACAAGATGATACGCAGAAGTTAAAATCATTTGTTGAAATGATTAAACAAAATTGAATGAAACTACATAAAGATACTAACAAAGCATGAGAGAAAACTGCTTTGTTAAGATGTTGCAGGTTACGATGAGGATTTCACTCGCATTGATCGTCTGTAACTTATGTCTTACTTATTATAGAATAAAGAAAATGCATCTCTACTTGAATTGGCTAAACCATGTGATTTGTTATATGACTATTGTTGTAAGTGGTTTGTTAAGATCTTATTTTTATGGTATACCTTGTTTTCTAAACAATGCTTAAATGACAAAAGTAATATGAATTGTAGTTGCAATAATAAAGTTGGTTGAATTCTATCTTATTTATGTGTGGCTATTCATGAAGTTGGTCGATTTTTTTCTTATTTATGTTTGGCTAAGCAAGATGTGGAAAGATATTTACAATGAGAGTAATTATAGAGAAAGAAGTTGCATATATATAACATTATAAATGTCAGATACCAATGAATTTAATCTTGTGAAACACATAAGTTTTTGAAGATCTACTATGTCTTTTTACTAACCGTAGACACTAGATAGAGACTCTAATAATAAAGATTTGTGGACTAGAAATCTACAATATGAATGTGAGAGATCTATTGAATTCAAAATCTATGTGTTCAATAAAACTTTTAGATAATCCGATACCACTCGTTCACTCGCATTGATCGTCTAATGGGTGATTGTCGACTAGAAATTTACAATGAGAATGTTAACATGAAATTGTCCATCTCCTGATTTCATTCCATCTTCTTTCTATTGGATATGTTGTAATAAACCTTGTAAACTAGTGACTAACTAAACCCATTGATTGTCTTTAGCTTGATTTGTTGTAGTATTTGTGTTTGCGGTTTGCTAGTGCCCAAAACTTGTAAATAAGTGACTAACGTAACCTGTTTTTTGATAATTCAATTTCTTCTGATTTCATTCCATCTTCTTTTTGTTTCCTTTTTTTGGTTTAATTTTATATTCTTATGTTCAATGACAAATGCACAATAAACTTTTTTTAGTTCTTTTATTACAACAAACCAACACAATAACTATATGTTAACTTTAAATTGTCCGTATCCTGATTTCATTTATGTTTCTCTTAATTGAATAAAAAAATGATAACCATAGAGTTTACATATGGTTTTATGCTTGTGTGACCTTTTCGGTGTGTAGAACTAATTATTTCCCTTAATTATTCAATGGCTTATTATAAGAATAGAGTTTACATATGGTTTCATGTTTGGCTGACTGACTTGTATTTGTCTTATAGTATAAAATGAAGAGAGGAAAGGTTGGACTTGGTAGACCACGATAAATGTGTGAGTTCCTCACTCTAAGTGCTTCAACTTCTACACAAAGTGGTTCCTTACAAGCATCGGCTATGACTCAACGTCCACAATCTCCTTCCCTCCCCCGCCATAACCCCAACAAGTTGTACCAGAGTCATATGTATAAATTCAAATTGCTCATTTATGTGCATAAGACTTCATTATTATAAGTTTTCCTCACCTAGACTATAGTTCTTATTTCATATCTTATAGATTGCAACTAGTGAACATCGAAAAACGTCTATTGGAGATGGAGATCATGTAGCATAAAAAAAGGAATCAATTAACGAAAATGAGACAATTGATATAGAATTTGTCCAAGTAGAAGATGTTTAGAACGTGGAAGTGTGTGATTGTGAACTTTCTTACCACTTTGTTAAAGATGAAGGACATCTCGGTTTTGTACTTTCAGATTGTGAACTTCTTTAACTTCAAATCATGCTATTTTGATTGGTGAACTCTCTTTTGGTTTATGAAAATTATTGTTGCAGCATGATGTAGTCATTTAGATATTTTCAAATTTTACAGGTTTTGGTATAATTTTCTCACTAATTTTAAAGTTTACGACGACAATACCGTCGCCAAAGATCAATGTTTCAAACATATTGTCACGATTTTGGGACGACTCCTTGTCGTTGCCACAATCAAAATTTCTCACAAAAATTTACAATTTGCGACGACTATTTCCGTCGTCAATTTTGAAATTTGTGGCGAAGTTTTTTAAAAAACGGCTCATTGGACGGCGTCGGCTTTGGCCGTCGTCATATAGTTTCGACGGTTTCTACCCATCGTAGAACCGACGCAAAGATTCTAGTCACGGCAACATACTGTGGCCAAAAACATTGCGTCGCCCGGAATGAGGCCGCCTGCTGCTGTCGTCGCCTAGCCGTCGCTGTTGATATTTGGCGTCAGCAAATAGTTTTTCCGCCATCGCAAACAAGCGTTGCTAATTGAATTTTTTTTGTAGTGTTTGGCCTCTCGCTGCGGTATTGAAGATCTTTCGTTCTCTCGGCCTCACTGTAACACCCCGAATTCTCAGAATCGGAAAGTTACTGTTTAGGACCTCAATTTCACAATGGGTCCCGGCCTCAGTTTGAGAACAATTTTACTAGGATCTGGCAACAAGACACAAATAAAGAAAACGAAATTCATAAAGCGATGTTCTAAAAGATATGAATGCAACACAACGTCTAACAACCAACAGTACTTAAGAACATAAAAGTCTATCTGTCTTCATACGATAAGGGAAACATAAATACAACAACCCAAACCCCACTCTAGGGAGTACGGAGATCCGGCTGACCACTACTTCCGGATGACTCAGCTGCTGCTCTAAATGTGGTAAGTCTAAACAACAAACAAATAAACCGTTAGCTAGCTATGTAAACGTTAGATAAATGAAAATAGCACACACACACAATAGCAAAACTAAACACACACATCATGCTTTCAAAGAATCCATTTATTATCTTTACTTAGGTCATTGACTCTTACTAATGATACTTATTTTGTGACACCAGAGATTCCCAAACCTCGCCTCCGCCCCCGTGTAACCATCAAGAACAGATCCGATGCATCTCACCTTGTACCTGTATGGTCTGGGTATAGAGAACCTCCTAGTCTCCTATCAGAGCTAGGCAGTGATGTCACTGCCCGTTATACATACACTTGGGCCATAAGATAATAGAGGTCGTCCTAGGCATGTTATAATTATTAAACAATCAACACACATCACTATCATCATTCAACTAACATCTAGAAACCAGCTAAGTAAGTCGCAAGGACTACCTGAATCAAATCACAACTCTCTCAATCTCAACTCGGTCTACAACCGTATAAACTCAATCGCCTGTTATACAAGGCACATGGATCAAAAATACATCCCATATTCTTAGAAGTATATAATTTCTAAGATGCACAATCTCATCAAGAGAAATTACCAAAATGCCATCCTAAGGTAAAATGACTATTTTACCCCTGGTCCCGAAACTCCAGGCTTTTCTATAACCTAGTTTGAAACTCTCCTTTGGAACCTATTTCCACAATCTATCTCTCACGGGATAGTTCGCTAAAGATATATAAGAGTTACACACAATTCTTGATTTTCACAAAAAGTCGTGAAGGTCCGACTTTGGCTTAAGATACGAGGCTCGAATAAAAATATAAAAATTCCGAAATAAATCTCTAGGTAATCAATGATATTCATGCTACTCATAGGTGCAAAGATCTCTCAAAATTACTCAGCCCAAATTCCTACATAAATTCTCAAAATTGGGTCCAACATCAAAAAATCCCATACTTAACCAAAATCTGTGACAACTCCTAATTGTACAACCAGTTATCTTTGGACCTTTATAGATCTAAATCTAACTGTTGGATTAATCCCAATTTTTGATACATCATTCTATGCATTTCAGTCTGAAACATAATAAAAATTGAACGGTGGATTCTATTTCTAAGTCATCGAAAATTATGCTCAAACTTGACTGCTCAACATAGTTTCTTGAATTCGAAAACCGAAAGTGTAAGTGGTCCAAGGTTCGAGACTCACCTATGGCGTTTTGTACCAAGGTAAGGGAAGCCACAAGCTCAAGGTTTGATTCCTAGGTCTTCACTGGACTGTAGAACGTTGCACGCTTGGGAGAGAGAGAGGGGCTCGGACGGCTAGCTTCTGTCAACACAGGAGGAGGAGGGTGGCTCGACAAGGGTGACTGCGTACGTTTTGAGATGGTAGAGACCACTCATCAACACTTAAAGTTCAGCAGGAGGGAAGCATAAGTGAGGAAGGAGATACTCATCCGGTTGTGGAAGATCTCGACTCACGATCGATGGTGAGGGACGTCTATTGGTCAATCTAGATCTGTAGATGAGAAGGTCCATGCAGCAATGTGTTAGATTCAAGCCGGGACAGACGTTTAGAGGAGGTGACAACCCAGGAAAGACACGAGGGGGAAGGAAGTAGTCGCTACTCACCTATGGAGACGGCTAGGCGTGCAACGCTCAAAGCGAGGGAAGTTCCCGGACTAGACAGGAGGTCGACACCCTTGCTGCCGATCGTACATAGAAGAAGCGAATGCCTTGCTTGCGCCTAAGCTGGAGATCGAAAAGAAAGAACGACCTGCTGTAGAAGAAGATTTGGAGGACGCCTAGATCTGGATGGAACGTGGGCGTGTGTAGCTGCGTGATTCCCGGCCGTTACAATCTGCAGATCTTCAACCGCTCCAGCTCAGAAATCCTCACGTGGAAGTAGTCTCCTTGGTTTGGGCTAGCTTCTAGCTGACTTGTGGATCTGTGGCCCAACATACAGCAGGAGGAAAATGGGCCACGCCAAGCAAATAAGGAAGGGGAGTTGGGCTGAGATTGTGCAGGCTTGCCAAAAGTTTGTCTTGGCCTTGTCAAGGTTAGGTCATGGCCTTGTCAAAAGGTTGTCGGACATCGTCATGGTCTCGTCTCGGCTTCGTCATGGTCTCGTCAAAGGATTGTCATGATCTTGTCAAAATATGTCATGACTTAGATTAGGGTTTGAAAATTCATCATTTTATGTGAGTTAAGCTTACATAAAATGATACAAATTTGTGTTGGTATAAAATCCTAGGTATCATATAAACAATCACAAGTCGAAATCCGGTTTGACTCGGTAATAAAATGGAAATAAAATTTCTTGATATTACATCAGTACCCCCTTAAAATAATTTTCGTCCCGAAACTTAGAATAAAGTATGTAATCAAAAGACTTCCATAAATAGAAGTGTATAACTTGATCTCACTAAATTTTTAATCTCGTTTTCTAACATGCAAACTACTCAATCATCATAATTAGACAACACATAGAAGAAACACAATCACTCAATCCAAGGGATCATCACAAGAAAAATCACACAAACAACATCCGAGCACTAACTCGTCGGTACAATAGTAGCGGCTAATTCCGCAAAGAACTCGGGATAACTACGTCTACTGCTCTCCTCTGTCTCCCAAGTGGCCTCATCGGTTCCTTGTCTAGACCACTGGATGCTCAACATCGGTATCTCCTTGGATCGCAGACGTCTAGTACTGCGCTCCAAGACGGCTACTAGATACTCCACAAAAGTGTGGTCAGGCTCAACTATCAGATCCTCATGGCTGATGACGTGTCTCGGGTCCGATATATACTCTCTCAACTAAGATACTTGAAAGGCCGGATGGACCCCATCCAATCTCGGTGGCAGTGCTAATCGGTAGTCAACCTCTCCGACTCTCTCCAAGATCTCAAATGGTCCGACATATCAGGGACTCAACTTACCCTTAATGCCGAAACGCCGGATGCCTCGCGTCGGTGACAATCTCAACCACACTTGTGCACCTACTCTAAACTCCAAAGGTCGACGCCTCTTGGACTTCAAGTTACACAAGCAAAGAAAGGAACTTTTCTCAATCAAAGTAAGTATACCAAGGACTTTCTCAAGAAGTATAAGATGGATCAATCTAAGATCGCAAAAACACCTATGAGTTCTACACTTTCACTTGACCATGACAAAGATGACAAAAGTGTGGTACAAAAGGAGTATCGAGGTATGATCGATTCTTTGTTATATCTAACCGCTAGTCAACCTGACATTATGTTTAGTGTGTGCATATGTGCAAGATTTCAAGCTGATCCTAAAGAATCACACTTGATAGATGTAAAAAGGATATTTTGATATCTCAATGGCACTAAGGATTTAAGGTTATGGTACCCATATCAAAGCTCGTTTCACCTTGTTGACTATTTAGATGCAGACTTTGCAGGCTATACGGTCGATAGAAAAAGTACTTCTGGATGTTGTCAATTCTTAGGGGCATCCCTAATCAGTTGGCACTTCAAGAAGCAAAACTCTGTCGCTCTATCCACAACTGAAGTTGAATACATAGCTGCAGGAGCCTGTTGTGCACATATTCTATGGATAACTCAACAACTTCGTGATCTTGGCTTTGATTTGAAAGGTATCCCGATTAAATGTGATAGTACTAGTGCTATTTCGATTACTAAAAATCCTGTGCAGCATTCAAGGACAAAGCATATCGATATAAGGCATCACTTCATACGTGATCATGTTGAGAAAGGTGATGTTTCGATTTCTTTTATATCAACTGACTTGCAATTTGCAGATATATTTACTAAGCCTCTACCTGAAGATCAATTCAATTTTATTCGATTAGAGCTTGGTATGTTGAACAAGGAAGCATTAACGTAGGGGGAGTAAATCATTATTATTTTCTCCTTCGTATGCAGCCCATGTTTCATTTTTAAGGGCCTTGAAGTTCAATTCAAGGGCCTTGAAACGAAAATTAAGGGCAAAATTGAATATCACGGATATATTTAGGGATTAATATCTTATAGATATTTTTAATTCTTAAATTATTTTAAAGAAGGATTTTTAAAATGATTTCAAGATCCTTTAATTTCGTGTTTAAAGTTTTGAAAAAGAGTTGTTGAGAATTAATTGGAAACAATTTTGACTTTTCAAGACCTTGATTCTCTCAAGATCTTGTTTAACCCATAAACTGTTTTCTTTTCTTTTTAAAGGCGAAAATCTTCTCTCTTCCCTATTCAACATTCTTTTACAAAAACCCTTGGTTTCTCTCTCAAAATCATCTATAGCTCCTAGAAGCAAGAAATCTGCTCCTCATCCAGCTTCATCTTCTAAAAAGGAATTAGCTCATATTTCCTCAGCCACAGATGGAGAGCAACCGTATGAAGATTTAGAAATTTCATAAACGACTAGTCTTCCAACATCCTGGTTCGTCAATTTTCAAGCTACGGGATCTTGGCTTGATGGATTTCACAATCGCCCTCTTTATATGTGTGATGTGGTGGACATCGCATTTTGGAAACACTTCAGATCCCCTGCATTGCAATGCTTAAGCGCTCCACGGTCTGGAAGATCTTAAACCTTGGAGACTTTGCCTTTCCAAGGCTAATAAGACTGTTTTATGTCAATCTCGTTACAAAATGGAACAAAAGAATTCTCACTCTTATATCATCTGTAAAAGGTACCCCAATTATTCTCACTTGTACTGTTTTATGTGAGATTTTAGGAATCCCTACAGATCGTTCATTCACACATCCCTCTCGATCAGAAAGTGTTCGACTTTCCAAAGAGAAAATCCTGGTTCCAAACTCAACATCACGCCAACTCACACACACATCCCCAACCCTAGATGCCAAAATAGTTTTTACCATTCTGGTTAAGTATGTCATCCCTTGTGCAAACTCAAGAGAACTATTGACAAATCAATCTTTGGAATTGATTCATCTGATCATGTCTGGATTGAACATTGACATTCATAACCTCATCCTTAACCATATGGTTCATTCTGTCAACTATAAACAAGCCATTCCTTTGCCTTATGGAAACCTATTGTCAAAGATCTTCGAACATTTTTCTATTGATGCATCCACTGAAGATCGACAAATAACTTCTGGAAAAATTGATGAATCCTGCTTGGAAAGGTTAGGAATTGAGAATACTCTTGCAGGGGCATGGACATTAAAGGGAAAATGGGCTATTCCACCTCCTTCCCAAGCAGCTCCAACATCTTCTCCTCTTACTCCAGAAATCAGGTTAGATGGATGTGAAAAGGAACCGGTTTCTCTGAATCGGGAACTCTCATATTTTCAGTTCTAAAAGGAGCATGGATGCCAATCATGAATTGTTGTCTATTATTCATGCGAAGGTCAATGAAATGTATCTAATGAATGCTCTTACTCTTACCACCATGGGAAGAATACTATCTATGACTGAAGATGCAGCTAAACACACCTAGGAAAAGGTTGAAAATGTTCTGATGAACTGTAAACGACGAGTACAAAACAAATTTATCCTATATCCTACTCATGTTGAGCCAACCTTTCTGATGGTGGAAGCATACGAGAATGTCAAGGAACAACGAGCTGAAGAAAAGAGACGACGCTTAGCAGCAGAAATGGATGAAAGTCACAAGCCTACTTCTTCCAAGGTACGACGCCAATTTTATGAGGATTCAGACTAAGCATATGATGATTGTGGGCGTGTTGTTTTTTAAACTCGTTATATGGTTTTGAAATACTTTTGGGTCTGTAATTGATTGCTTTTAAACTCCCGTGCTTTAATTTCTTTTCTCCCTTGTTGAAAGACTAAGGGGGAGAAATTGTTGATCCGAAATTTCAATATTTCTACATTCTGCATTTAAGTTTGTTTTGATATTCATATATGCATCGCTAACTCTACAATGCACGTACGATATTTTGTGTTGTCTTCCATCAAGGGGGAGATTGAAAACTCCACCTTGAGTATATTTGAATATGTGATTATGGAAGACTTAACACAGATGAAGCGGTTTTTTATACTAACAAAAATATCGATTGTATTTCTAGATGCTTAGTTTGTTTGGTGGTTTGTCTAAATATGTGCAAGCCTGTTAGCATGAAATATTGTGATATTTTAGGCACGTTTTCAAAGTGTATTTCATCCATATTGATAGTCATTGATTAAGCATTGATACATTTGTGAGCTAGTTTGTCTATAATGTCGATATAGAGATCTACACAAGCTTTATGTTGATTGTAGGCAATTAAGAGCTATTTCCGAACGGATTGAGTGAGAATAGAGTTTGATGGAGCATGTCCATGAATTGAGGACATCCCTAGGAGCTAAGGATGTGCTCACTTGAAGAATAGCACGAGGAAAGGAAGAATCACGTTCTAGCCCTAAACCACGCTCTAAAATACGGCCGTACTACATTCCATGTTCAAGTCCACGGCCGTGGAACCATGGCAAGGGAAGCGTGATTCATTCCAGCAACTTCTACGGCCGTGGAAGAGTTGTGTCAAACCGTGACAATTTCCACGCTCTAAATTACGGTCGTGGAACCCTTCCACGACCGTGATCTTGGCGATCTTTTTCGCCATACTTTAAGCCAGGATCTTCTATGCAATCGGGCCGGGCTTATATTTTATCTTACACTATAAAAGGACGGACGAAGAGAGATTCCGTCACCTCTGCTTAGACGCACCTTCGCTTACGCATAGATTTGCCCTAATTTCGCATTTTGGCGGAGATTGTGAGTGAGAGATTTGCGCTTTGCTATTGACATTTCCGGATTGACGGAAGAGTTAAAGATTTGAAAGATTGTTCGTGACAAGACTTCGCTTCTCATTTAGGTTTGATTTGAAGACGGATTGACATCCCGTTCTTCCTTCTTATCTAAGATTCGTGATTGTTTGTGTTATTCCAAATCTATTGACGTTATTGTTCTTGATTGTGGATCTGAGATTGAATTGAAAGTTATTGAAGGTTTTCGGAAGTTTTCATCTTTTATTCTTTCAAACCTTGAATTTGATATCAATATGACTATTATTGGCTAAAACCCTTTAGCAATTCTAAGGTGAAGGGTTGATAGTTGTGGCTTAGATGATGATAGATCGATCGTAAACAGATTGGACCCTGAGAGTTAAAGAGAATCGCCGACGAACCTAATCCACGGTCTGTTCTTGAGCTTCCACGGCCGTGGAACTCAAGAACTACCCATAATTTTGTGTCACTTTACGAACTTGCTTTTACTTTAATCCAAAGTTAAAGATTTGCTTTAACTTAGTCTTGGCTTGCCTTTTCTAGGTGGTAGTGAAGCCTCAACAACCTCTACCTCGATTGTGAGTGTCACAACCTTAATCGGTTTAGTTAGTCTTGATCCTTGGATTACAAGTTTGGATATTTGACGTTAATATTTACCTTTAGAACCTTTCTATACTGAAGCCTCAACAACCTTTATAGAGAGTGTCTTTTAGGTGGATCACATAAGGTTTTTGGAACTTCACCGTACGATTACCTTACATTTGTATACCTTTGCATAACTTAACTCTGTCCTTATATCTTTAGTATATCTTGAATCGATTGCCACACCTGGATTCTCGGATCTTTAGGATTGTTGTTTTCCCAATAATTCGAAAAGCTCTTACATTTACTCGCTTGATAACCTATAATTGAATTTGTTCCCCCCAAATCCCTGTGTTTGTTACTTTGGAATTCTTGCTCAACTATATCGATCCGTACACTGCGGGTTCGCTTGCTTGATTTCTAGTTTTATAATTAAAGCTTATTTGTATGCACGCTAAGTGGCGAACAAGTTTTTGGCGCCGTTGCCGGGGATTTGGTTTAGGCCGAATTCGGTTATCGGTTGTCAAGCTTGGGAGCTTTGCTCTTGTTATTTGATATCTCTTTGAGTGTATACGCAGGTCTAGGAACACAGAGGACCTCTTACCTCTTGATCAAGAGCTTGAGAGGACTTTAAGGCAAAAGCGTAAGGAAAAGAAAATGGCTGAAGAAAACGAACATGATCTTCAATCGGAGTTAGCGGAGAAAGAAGCTCAACTCCAATGGAGTGAGAAGACACGAAGGGAAGAAACGGATCGTCATCAAATGAAAGTTGACGATCTAACGGACATGATGTTCCAAATGAGGTTGGAGATAAACAACCTTAAGGAGAAAAAGAAAAGGAGGAGACCGGGAAGATTGGTTAGAGCCAACTCATCCAATGAGGATAGTGACTCCTCCATGCCACCGCTAGAGGAAATTGATCCAACGATCAATGTGAATCCATTCCATCCACGGGCAGCTGCAAATCGCCGTGTTCCACCTAGGAATGCAAGGATCGAACGTGTGGATGAAGAGCCAAGAACTCTTGGCCAAAGGATGGATCCAACGCAGCAACCACGTCGTCTAGGTGTGAACTTCGATGCTGATGATGTACAAGGGTTTAGCTTCAACCCTCAAGTTATTACTCTTGTTCACCAAAACCAATTTGGCGGAACAAGCGCTGAATCTCCACACCAACACCTACAAAATTTGGAGTGTATGATGGAGACGATGAGGCCGAAGAACGCGACTACCAACAACTATAAGCTCAAGCCTTTCTTCTTCTCTTTGAAGAGGAAGGCATTGTCTTGGTACCAAGCTCTTCCTAGTGGGAAACTAGACACGTGGGAAGACCTTTCCGCGGAGTTCCTCACTAAGTTCTTTCCGCCATCCAAAACGGCGGAACTTAGAGGTAAGATTAATGCATTTTCCATGAGATCTAACGAAAGTTTGTTTCAATCTTGGGAAAGGTTTCAGGATTTGCTCTTGGATTGCCCTCATCATGGCATATCCAAGCTTGCATTGTTGGAAATATACTATAAGGGACTGGATGTGGAGACACAATTCAAGCTCCAATCCCTCTCATGTGGTACATTCATGGACATGAGGGAAGATGACGCTTGGGACTTCATTGAGAAGCAAGCAAGGGTCATAGAGAAGTATTCTCACCGGAAGGTAGAAGGAAATCGTGTGGAGCAAGGAGCGAAGCTCACACATGAAGCTCAAAATCAAATTTTCTCCCTCAACAATGAGATCAAAGAGTTGAAGGAAGCTATCAAGACCAACTTTCCAAAGCAACACGGAAAAGATGTTGGCTACTTGGGCAACAACAACAACGGTGGTGAGAATACAAACCGCAATAACAACAATAACCGGAATAATTGGAATGGCAACAACAACAACAACCGGAACAACAATTGGAACAACAATAGGGGTTCAAACAACAACAATTGGCGCTCCAATCAACAAAACTCCGGTAACTCTTATCCTTCCAATTCAAATTCACTAACTCCACCTTCCTCTTCCTCTACTCCTTTGAAAAGCCAGGGGCAAACATCTAATGGAGGGAGCACTTCGGGGAAGGAGAAGCCCGATCCCATGTTGGAGACGATCTTGGGAAAGCTTCAAGGGTTAGAGACTCACATCATCAAAGTTGATGATCATATAACTAAGGTTGATAAAGCCCAAAAAGTTTTAGAAAACCAAATGTTTACTCATGCGGAGGAAGTTCCTAGGAATCAAGGGAAACTTCCAGGAAAAACGGAGGACAACCCAAAGGGAAGGGTGATGGCAATCACAACTAGGAGCGGAGTGACTACCACCGATCCGCAACCTAAGTTTGTAGAAGTCCCCGTTAAGAAAGACAAAGAGAAGGGGAAGGAGAAGGAAGATGTCTACGTTCCTCCTCCGGCTTACAAACCTCCCCTACCATTCCCTCAATCTAGAGTAAGAGTGCGCCTAGATAAACAATTTGGTAAGTTTATATAACTCATGAGCAAGCTGCATATTAATATACCTTTCATTGATGCTATTGTAGGTATGCCGACTTATGGCAAGTTCTTAACGGAGATCCTCTCTAACAAGAGAAAGTTAGAGGATTTTGGAGAGGTTAAGATGAGTTTGGATTCTTCGGATCTCATCAAGACCATGAAGGAGAAAATGCCCCCAAAGCTAAAGGATCCGGGGTCATTTTGTATTCCCATAGGAGTGGGAGATGTCACATATGATGCATTATGTGACTTAGGAGCAAGTGTGAGCATCATACCACTTGCATTATGTAGGAAGATCGGTTTAGGCGACCCTAAACCGGTGAAGAGGACGTTGTACATGGCGGATCGATCCATCACTCGTCCCGTCGGTATTGTAGAAGACGTCCCAGTCAAGCTAGGTAAATTCTTTGTTCCCATTGATTTTGTTGTGCTTGACATTCCTGCAGATAGTCCGGTCCCAATTATACTCGGAAGACCGTTTCTTGCAACTTCCGGCTGCATAGTCGATTGCAAGAATGCTAGACTCGCCTTTGACATAGGAGAAGAGAAGGTAGAGTTCGTTCTTTCCACTCTAGTGAAGGAACCAATCTTTGATGAGGATATATTCAATATCCAAGACGAAGAAGGGAGGAATGACGGTCATCACCAACAAAAACAACGAACTCATTCCTACCCGAACCGTAACGGGATGGCAGATGTGCATAGACTACCGCAAGCTTAACAATGCGACAAGGAAGGATCACTTCCCATTGCCATTCATCGACCAAATGCTTGAAAGGTTAGCACAACACTCACACTTTTGCTATCTTGACGGTTATAGTGGTTTCTTTCAGATTCCGATACACCCGGATGATCAAGAGAAGACCACATTTACGTGCCCGTGGGGTACGTTCGCTTATAGGAGGATGCCGTTCGGGCTTTGCAACGCCCCAGCCACCTTTCAAAGGTGCATGATGGCCATCTTCTCCGAATACATTGAGGAAATCATGGAGGTCTTCATGGATGACTTCTCCGTATACGGTTCCTCTTTTGATAATTGTCTTTCTAACCTTTCTCTTGTATTACAAAGGTGTGAGGACACTAACCTAGTTCTTAATTGGGAGAAGTGTCAATTTATGGTAAAGGAAGGAATTGTATTAGGACACTTAATCTCTAGTAGAGGGATAGAGGTGGATAAAGCAAAAATAGAGACTATAGAGAAGCTTCTTCCCCATACTTCGGTGAAAGGGATAAGAAGTTTCCTAGGACATGCTGGATTCTATAGGTGCTTCATAAAGGATTTCTCAAAAATATCAAAACCGCTAACTAATCTATTGATGAAGGATGCAGTTTTTGAGTTTTCGCAGAAATGCTTGGATGCGTTTAACATGATTCGGGAAGCTCTAATTTCAGCTCCAATTATCCAACCTCCGGATTGGAACCTTCCCTTTGAGGTTATGTGCGATGCTAGTGACGTAGCTATAGGAGCTGTTCTTGGACAAAGAAAGGAAGGGCGAACCCATGCCATATACTACGCTAGCAAGACGCTAGATGAAGCGCAGCTCAACTATGCCACTACGGAAAAGGAATTTTTAGCCATCGTTTATGCTATTGACAAATTTTGCTCTTATCTTGTAGGTGCAAAGGTGATTGTCTACACGGATCATGCTGCGATCCGGTACCTCCTTGCAAAGAAGGATGCGAAGCCAAGGCTAATTAGATGGATTCTTCTCCTACAAGAATTCGATCTAGAGATCCGCGACAAGAAGGGTTCGGCAAATTCTGTTGCGGATTATTTGAGTCGCCTAACACATCTAGAGGACGACCATCTACCTATAGATGACTCCTTCCCGGACGAACACCTACACATTATTGAGGAGTGCATTGATGTGATCTCCAAAGGTAACGAACCATGGTTTGCT
Source organism: Fagopyrum homotropicum (assembly GCA_033239125.1). NCBI lineage: Eukaryota > Viridiplantae > Streptophyta > Magnoliopsida > Caryophyllales > Polygonaceae > Fagopyrum > Fagopyrum homotropicum. The sequence goes on from BSWB01000002.1 coordinate 48,421,859, forward strand.
GATTTTGTTAACTATTTGGTTTGTCAGGAGATACCGCCCGGATTATCCTACGCACAAAGAAAGAAGTTCTTTAAGGATGTCCGGGAATACTTTTGGAATGAACCTCTCCTCTTTAAGAGAGGTCCGGATGGCATTATTCGGCGATGTGTGCCAGAAGATGAGATGCAAAGTGTCATCCGCCATTGTCATTCACTACCTTGTGGAGGACACGCTAGTTCGAACAAGACTAGCGCTAAGGTATTGCAATCTGGATTCTTTTGGCCTACTTTATTTAGAGATGTGCAATCCTTTGTTTCCTGCTGCGATGCTTGTCAAAGAACAGGAAATATCTCTAGGAGGAATGAGATGCCTCTCAATAACATCCAAGAGGTGGAGATTTTCGATGTTTGGGGAGTTGACTTTATGGAACCGTTCCCATCATCTTGTGGAAACCAATACATACTCTTGGCGGTGGATTACGTTTCTAGATGGGTGGAAGCAATTGCCACTCCCACCAATAATGCCATGGTGGTGGTTAAGTTCTTTAACAAGACCATCTTCCCACGATTTGGGACGCCAAGGACTATCATTAGTGATGGAGGTTCTCACTTCATTGCCCGGCGCTTTGAAGCTCTTCTAGCTAAGTATGGGGTTACTCACAAGATCGCCACCCCTTATCATCAACAAACTAGTGGACAAGTTGAGATCTCAAACCGGGAGATCAAAGGAATCCTAGAGAAGACGGTTTCAAGGACTAGGAAGGATTGGTCCTTGAAGCTTGATGATGCATTGTGGGCGTATCGGACTGCGTACAAGACTCCCATAGGAACAACACCATACAACCTTGTGTATGGGAAGTCTTGTCACTTACCGGTAGAGTTAGAGCATAAGGCGTTTTGGGCCATCAAGTGGTTGAATTTCAGCATGAAGGAAGCGGGAGAGAAGCGTCTCTTGAACCTTAATGAGCTTGAAGAACTTCGCTTGAACGCCTATGAGAACGCCAAGATCTATAAGGAGAGAGCAAAGTGTTGGCATGATAAGCATATCATTCCAAAGGACTTCAAAGAAGGAGATCAAGTTCTCCTCTTCAATTCAAGGCTTCGTCTCTTTCCAGGTAAGCTTAAATCTCGTTGGACCGGACCTTTTCTAATCAAACGTATTTTCCCCCATGGTGCAGTTGAAGTATGGGGTGAAGCGGGCGGAAGCTTTAAGGTGAACGGTCAACGACTCAAGAAGTATACGCCGGAACTCCAAGCTGAAGAGTTCGCGCCCACCGCACTCGAATAAGTGCAAAATTGGTCTAGCTACGGACCTTAAACAAAGCGCTTCTTGGGAGGCAACCCAAGGTATTGCATTTAAGTTTTTGTTTTCGATTCATAGTTTAGCTTAGTTTAGACGTTTTTGCTTTGTTTTGCCTTCGATACCTCCGGTATGTTCGTGTTTTTGGATGTAGGAACAGTGGAAAAGGAAAGGGGAAGAGCAATTTTGAAGAAAAGTGACGAAACTTGGACTTTGGAGCATTACAGAGAGTTTCACGGCCTAAACCACGGCCGTGACAGCTACAGTGACCGTAATTTCCAAAAGCCTTTGAAAAATCACCAAAACCACGGTTCCGTACAATTCCACGGCCGTGGAACCCCCCGATAGACCGTGGTTTTCAAAAATTTTGCCGGCCACTATATAAACCACGTTCTTCACAAAACACAACATCACAAAGCTTTTCCACGCCCTATTTCGCCGAAATCACGCCCCTCACCTCAATTCTTCGTTCGTTAATCATTTTTAACGATTCTTTGATCCAAACTGAAGCAAATCCAACCACCAACAAGATCCAAGCAACAATTCGAGCGGCAAATCACCAAGGAAAGCAGAATTCGGATTTGAAAATCCGAAAACCTAGGTTTTTCGCTCTTCTCTATCTTTGTTGATTCGGATCTACATTTGCTAGAATTTTTAGGAATAACTGATTGGAATTGGAAGAGAATTAGTATAGGACTGCTGTTGTGGAATTTGGTGATTGATTGTTGAGATTTGCGAATTTTTGAGAGAAACCACGGTTCCTGGACGTTCCACGGCCGTGGAAATTGAAGAACAAACCGTGGTTTTGAACAGAGAATGGATTTTGTAAGGAGAGTGTCCGGGAGAATTAAGGACAAGAACAACGAGAAGGATAAGAATAAAAAGAGGAAGGGCAACCCCTCTTCCTCTTCATCCTCTAGAGCACCACCACCTTCATCCCCTTCACCTCCATCATCACCTTCATCACCATCACCTCCTAGCCCTAGGGTACCCACCATTCACGAGGATCATCTCGACGCCTTAGAGAGGATCCATAAGAGAGCTGTTATAGGACCTAGGTACCTACTATTGGAGGATTTAGCTCCTCTACACATCATAGGGGACCTTACTTGGCTCTTGGATAGAGCCGGCCTTATCATCTTCTCGGCTATCCGAGAAGACGCCTACGAGAAGATTACTAGAGAGGTTGTGACGTATTTTGAGCACAGCCATGTTGATAGGATAATTTCTTTCCGTTTGATGGAAAGAAACTATGATTTCTCCATCCGGGAGTTTGGAACCTTCTTTGGGTTCCAAGAGACCTTTAATGGTCGTTTTCCCAGCGGCGTTTACGCCAAGGATTTCTGGGAGGAGGTAGCTATGATCTATGCCAACGAGGACCGCTGGCAACCAGCTGATACCAAGGCTAAGTTGATGTATCACTTAGCCTTGAAGATTGCTCACCGGGTACTTTCTGAGTGTGTCTTCCATAGGACGGAGACACCTCAGAAGATCAAGACGGATGAGCTCTTTCTTCTGTACTCCATGCTATATGGACGACCTGCTGACTGCGCTACCCTCTTAGCTGCTACCATGAGCAAGCTAAAGAACAAGAGGGATGGCAATATTGGATATGGTGGGATAGTCACCCACCTTGCTAGGACATTAGGGATTGATTTCTCCGCCTGTACACGTATTCCTGCTGTACCCCTAGGACTCCAGGCCTTCATGACTAGAGGTCTCATCTTCCCCACCCATAGAGGTCCACCTTATGCAGTTATGCCATGGGAGAGCAAGACGGGGAGAGGCATTGAGTGGCTTCCAGAGTATTCCATTATGGCTGGACGCCATAACTAGAAGGAGACGTTCGCTGCTATGCATGCGAACAGGATTGCAGCCCCTCCATATGTCCCACCACCACTTGTAGTTGAGGAGGAGGAGATGAGAGATCAGTATGAGGGAGGAGGAGGAGCCGAGCAGGATTTTGGCACGTTTCCGGATCAGCCGGACATAGCTTCTGATATGCCTAGACGTTCTCCACGCCCCGCCAGAGCTTCAGGTTCATCTTCTCGCCGTGCCAGCGTGAGCGAGAGACCCACTTGGATGGAGACCCCTCCTGCGTGGTACGGAGCTCCACCACCATGGTCTACTCAAGCACCACCAGCACCAGCACCAGCACCGTCAGATGCACCGGGGTGGTACAACCAGGCTCCAGGTTGGTATGAGCAGATGCCAGAGTGGGCTAACGGCCTTTCTGATAGGGTGGGAGCTTTGGAGATCCGAGCTGACGCTAGAGATGGGCGTATGGATGACCTCGACCATATAATGAGAGACGTCTACTGCCAGCAGTTCGGGCGGTACTATGATACTAGCTTCTCACCATTCCCGCCTCCACCGCAGTGACGACATTGAAGACCGACAGTTTAGCCGCTCCACCACCACTTTGTGAGTTCTTTTTCTTTCTTTCTTTTCTTCTCTTTTCTTTTATTTGAACATTAGGGACAATGTTTGTTCCAAGTATGGGGTGGGGTGTGACTAAAAGTTTTTAAAAACTCTTACTCACTATGATTGCTTCTATTGAGACTATCTTGCATGTTTCATTATATTGTTACACGTTTCATTATTGCATTGCATGAAAAAGAGTTTGAAAAACCCATAAAAATTGAAAAATTTTGAAAATTTTGTGCTTCTAAGGATAGAGATGATTTCTATGATAATCACTACTTGTGAATTGAGTTTGATGACAATTGCATGCTTAAACGAATAGTGAATTGAAAAGAAATTGAATGAGTTGATTATACCTCTTTTGCAAATTTCATAATGTGATGAATGTTACTTAAATCATGTTGAGGGATTAAGGTTGAAATCACACTATAAGTTCTTATACTTCTTGTTGAGATGATTAAGGCAATTCGATTTTCTTTCTTCCTTCTTTGATCATTTAGCCCCTCATTGAAATTATGGCCTCCTTTACCTATCAGGGAATTTGGAGGAGTTGATTGATATTGGCATATTTGATGTGGGAGGGCCTTGAAAGCAATTATTTGCAATCAAAAGAATAGAAAGAAATTGTAGGTTTGGAGAAGTCAATCACGATGATGAGTAACTGGGCACCATTCACATAGCCGGGTGTTTGTGTCTTGCCAAAGTCGGATTGAGCGATATTCCTAGCGGATTATGGTATGTGCACTAAGGGTTTGAGGCATCTCATAAAAATTGAGAAACGCCAATCTCCTAGCCTTCGGTTTTTGTGCACCTCTATCCATAACTCCAAAAGTAAAGTCGAAAAATGAAAAGAAGAGAGCGAAGCTCTAAGTTGAAAGTGCTGCGGGAACCGCAAGAGAAGAAGAAAAGAGTAGTTATCCACTTTCCCGGATTCATGCACCACATTCCTTAAAGTTTTCCTTCCCTTTCCACATTCTAGACCTTGTTGAAAGTCCTTAAGATCAAAAGAATTTTATATGACTTGGTGATCTAAATTGAGGTTTCTTATGATTGATTTTGGTAATATTTGAAGGTTATGATGTTTACATGGAAGATTAATTGATTCATGAGCTTTCTTTACTCTTTACTCTTTGATCAAGTGTATGAAAGTCTTATAAACAAATGAAGCGAGATTTGAGAATGATCTATTGATTAGAAGGCACATTCATCCAAAAGAAGTTTTGCTTTGAGAAGGTACACATATTTCATCCTAACTTGTGTTTTAAAAGCTTTTGAAAGACCTTGCTTAGGGACAAGCAAGTGACAAGTATGGGGTTATTTGTTAGCATGAAATATTGTGATATTTTAGGCACGTTTTCTAAGTGTATTTCATCCATATTGATAGTCATTGATTAAGCATTGATACATTTGTGAGCTAGTTTGTCTATAATGTCGATATAGAGATCTACACAAGCTTTATGTTGATTGTAGGAAATTAAGAGCTATTTCCGAACGGATTGAGTGAGAATGGAGTTTGATGGAGCATGTTCATGAATTGAGGACATCCCTAGGAGCTAAGGATGTGCTAACTTGAAGAATAGCACGAGGAAAGGAAGAATCACGTTCTAGCCCTAAACCATGCTCTAAAATACGGCCGTACTACATTCCACGTTCAAGTCCACGGCCGTAGAACCATGGCAAGGGAAGCGTGATTCATTCCAGCAACTTCTACGGCCGTGGAAGAGTTGTGTCAAACCGTGACAATTTCCACGCTCTAAATTACGGTCGTGGAACCCTTCCACGACCGTGATCTTGGCGATCTTTTTCGCCATACTTTAAGCCACGATCTTCTACGCTATCGGGCCGGGCTTATATTTTATCTTACACTATAAAAGGACGGACGAAGAGAGATTCTGTCACCTCTGCTTAGACGCACCTTCGCTTACGCTTAGATTTGCCCTAATTTCTCATTTTGGCGGAGATTGTGATTGAGAGATTTGCGCTTTGCTATTGAGATTTCCGGATTGACGGAAGAGTTGAAGATTTGGAAGATTGTTCATGAGAAGACTTCGCTTCTCATTTAGGTTTGATTTGAAGACGGATTGACATCCCGTTCTTCCTTCTTATCTAAGATTCGTGATTGTTTGTGTTATTCCAAATCTATTGACGTTATTGTTCTTGATTGTGGATCTGAGATTGAATTGAAAGTTATTGAAGGTTTTCGGAAGTTTTCATCTTTTATTCTTTCAAACCTTGAATTTGATATCAATATGACTATTGTTGGCTAAAACCCTTTAGCAATTCTAAGGTGAAGGGTTGATAGTTGTGGCTTAGATGATGATAGATCGATCGTAAACAGATTGGACCTTGAGAGTTAGAGAGAATCGCCGACGAACCTAATCCACGGTCTATTCTTGAGCTTCCACGGCCGTGGAACTCAAGAACTACCCGTAATTTTGTGTCAGTTTACGAACTTGCTTTTACTTTAATCCAAAGTTAAAGATTTGCTTTAACTTAGTCTTGGCTTGCCTTTTCTAGGTGGAAGTGAAGCCTCAACAACCTCTACCTCGATTGTGAGTGTCACAACCTTAATCGGTTTAGTTAGTCTTGATCCTTGGATTACAAGTTTGGGTATTTGACGTTAATATTTACCTTTAGAACCTTTCTATACTGAAGCCTCAACAACCTTTATAGAGAGTGTCTTTTAGGTGGATCACATAAGGTTTTTGGAACTTCACCGTACGATTACCTTACATTTGTATACCTTTGCATACCTTAACTCTGTCCTTATATCTTTAGTATATCTTGAATCGATTGCCACACCTGGATTCTCGGATCTTTAGGATTGTTGTTTTCCCAATAATTCGAAAAGCTCTTACATTTACTCGCTTGATAACCTATAATTGAATTTGTTCCCCCCAAATCCCTGTGTTCGATACTCTAGAATTCTTGCTCAACTATATCGATCTGTACGTTGCGGGTTGGCTTGCTTGATTTCTAGTTTTATAATTAAAGCTTATTTACACGCACGCTAAGTGGCGAACAAAGCCTTGGAAAGCATTTCAAGGGATATATGGAAGCCTTGAATTCAGAAACAAGGGACAAACGCAGAGTTTGAAGAAGATTAACATGAAGGCCTTGAAAGCCAAAGGACAAAACTGTAAGTTAATTCAAATATCTACCAACAAATCAACCTAGAATCCAGAGAAAATCTTCCACGAAGATTTGGCTAATACGCTCAACAAGAAGATCTCTCTACCTAGAGGATTCGATTCAGAACAGGATCTCGCAAAGATCCTCAAATAAAGGCGCAATATTCTTTCTTAATAAAATTCGAAGATCTTCATCCAACAAATCACAACAAGATCTCGATGCTCAAATGACAAAGATCTTCAACAGAAGAATCAACGTGCTTTTAGGAGATGAAGAAGAGAAAGAAGATTTACAATGGCTATCTCATCTCAACCAAGAAGCGTTTTCCATGGAGAAGAAGAAAACATCTTCAAACGGTTAGAAGATCTCTCCATCGAATACTATAAATGAAGATGTTGATTGAAGAAGAAAATACACAAGCTTACACGGAAACATTCAAAGTCTTCAAGCGATCCAAAGCATCTTCATTCGATTAAACAAATTTTTTCTTTCTCTCTTTTTACAAAAGCTTTATAGGAGAGAGAGATAAAACTCGACAGCTCCATTGGCATATCTAAAGAGTGTTATACTAGAGTGTGTGTTACTCTGCGGAGTAATTAGGCTATTATAGCAAGGTTAAGAGTTAGAGCTAGATCGTAGTGTTGGATACAATGATAGAAGAAGGGGATTTCTTCTAGTTTGTATTTAGGACTCTTTGAAGCTGATAATAGATAGTTAGATCCTACAACTATACCCTAGGACGATGAGTATACTATGTAGAACCGAACTTTGTAAACATATCCTCGTGTCGATATTTTCTATTCCGCACCATATCTGCTTTATTGTGACTAACTTTGTTTTGCAGTTTTACAAAGTCAAGGCCCTTGAAATCAGTTTCAAAGCCCTTGAAATCAAAGTGTGTCACAAAGAGCTCAGATCGACATCAAGGCCTTTGAAATCAGTTTCAAAGCCTTGAGATAGGTTATTGCAAAAAGTTCTCATACTCTATTCCCCCCCCCCTTCAAGAGTATCTTTTATCCTTTATATTCACCTAATGGTTCTTCATATCACATATCCGATAGTCGGTAGATTAGCCTACTGGATGTCCTGCCAAAGAAGGGAGGAATGACAATTGTGAAGAACGACAAGGATGAGTTGATTCCGCAATGTACAGTCACAAGATGCTGGATGTATTGATTACCGAAGCTTGAATAAAGCATCATGGAAGGACTACTTCTCACTACCATTCATTCACCAAATGAAAGAAAGATTAGCCAAACATTTCTCACTTTTGTTGGCTTGACGGTTACAATTGTTTTTTGTAGATTCACATTCACCCGAACGATCAAGAGAAGACCACCTTCACGTGCCCATACAAAACATTAGCTTACATGAGGGTTCCTCTCAGTCTATGCATTGCATTTTCTACCTTCCAAAGATGCATGATAACGAGCTTCTCATATCATATCGAGGAAATTGTGTAGGTCTTTATGGATGATTTCCCCGTCTAAGGAGGATCCTTTGATGAGTGATTAGCTAATCTCACCAAAGTACTTGAGCAATGCGTTGAGAAAAATCTTTGCTCAAATGGGAGAAATTCCACTTCATGGTAAACCAAGGGATTGTGTTGGGAATCTAGTTTCACAACAAGGAATGGAACTAGATAAATCTAAAGTGGAACTCATCGAAAAGCTGCCACTACCCCTTTTAGTAAATAGATTAAGAAGTTTCCTTGGTCATGTTGGTTTCTATCGACATTTCATTGAAGATTTTTAAAGATAACCAAACCATTGCCAAACTATTCCATAAGGATGTTGTTTTTGAGTTCACATAGGAATGTCATGAAGCTTTCGAAAAGCTAAAAGAAGCACTAGTGATTTCCCCCATCATGCAAGTACAAGATTAGAATATCCATTTTGAAATTATGTGCGATGCTAGTGACTCTGCAGTTGGTGTTGTCCTAAGAAGAAGGAAGGATAAGACACTTCTTGTCGTATACTATGCCAGCAAAATACTAGATCTTGCGCAAATGAACGATGCCACTATTGAGAAAGAGCTTCTTGTCATCCTCTATGCCTATGACTAGTTCAGGTCCTATATAGTAGGTTCAAAAGTTATTTTCTATATTGGTCATACTACTATTAGGTACCTCATTGCTAAGAAACAAGCAAAGTCAAGGCTTATTTGATGGATACTATTGCTTCAAGAGTATGACCTCAAGGTGCGAGATAGTTTGAAGGAAGGATCCCGAGGGATCGATCTTTTTTTTCGTTGTTGAATCTTCCTTTGATTGAGAGATGTGTGAAAGGAACTAAAAATCCAGTTCTTGAACATCTCTCGTCTCCCACTTTCTGCTCATTCAGATCCAGCTAATGATCCCATAAACGATGAGTTCATGGATATTCAACTCTTCAAGTTTGAGACGTGTTTCCAAATCTCCACAATATGTTATGGTATGGAGATATTGTGAATTTCTTTATCTATAATAAGCTACCTCTTGGACTCACATATCATCAGAAGAAAAGATTCTACACGAACGTCAACTTCTATTATTGGGATGATCCTTTTCTCTATAATATAGGTGCGGACGGGATGTACCGGAGATCTGTACCAGAAGAAGAACAATAGAGTATCATCAACCAAAGTCACTCTCATCCCTCCGTTGGTCATGCCAACACCGGAAAAACAATAGCTAAAATCCTTCAATGTGGTTTCTTATTGCCTAGTATGTTTAAGGATGTATGCAAATTCATTGTTGCTTATGTTTCTTGTCAAAGAACATGTGACATATCAAAGAGGAATGAAATGTCATTTGACAACATTTAAGAGATAGAGCTATTTGACTATTGGGAATCGATTTCATGGGACCATTCCCTCCTTCCAAACGCTACAACTACATCTTTGTTGTTATTGATTATATGTCTAAGTGGGTAGAGGCAGCTGCAACTCCCACTAATGATGCATGTATAGTGACATAGTTCATCTGGGAGAATATATTTACAAGATTCAAAGTCCCCAAGATCATTATCAATAATAGCGGTTCTCACTTCATTGAGAAACAATTTGAGACGATGTTGAAGAAGTATGGGGTGTATCACAAAATTTCTACTCCTTATCACCCCTAAACGAGCGGACAAGTTGTAATCATCAATAGGGAAATAAAGAGCTTTTTGGAAAAGACGGTGTCTCGGTCTAGAAAAGATTGGAGTTCTCAACTTCATGATGTTCTCTAGGTCTACCACACTACATTCAAGACACCCATTAGAACTTCATCTTTTCTCCTTGTCTATGGAATATCTTTTCACTTGCTTGTTGAGCTCCAACACAAAGCCATGTGGCCTCTATATTATCTAAATTTCAAACTAAAAGATGCCGGAGAGCATCGTCATTTTTAATTACCTCGATGAAATTTGACTTTACGTGTATGAAAACACTAAGATATACAAAGAGAAGACAAATATACGACATGATGTCAGGATATTGCTGAAGGAATTCAATGTAGGTGACTCGGTGTTACTATTTAAGTCTACACTGAATTTTCGTGGGAAGTTGAAATCTTGTTGGATAGGTCTCTATCGTGTCCTAAAGGTTCATCCCTTCGGCGCTGTCGAGATTGGTGATTATAAAGAGACCTTCAAAGTCAATGGCATCGCTCGAAACCTTACATTATTAGAGACCTCCCAACTGTCATACTAAAGGAGGTCCTAGATGAACCCCTCCCTCCCCCCAACCTAATCTCTTGCTACAGTCAAGCTAATGCTCAAAAGAGCGCTACATGAGAGGCAACCAATCTCTCTCTCTCTCTCTCTCTCTCTCTCTCTCTCTCTCTCTCTCTCTCTCTCTCTCTCTCTCTCTCTCTCTCTCTCAGTATACCATGAATTAACCCTCTTATATATGATGTCTACCGGTCAAGAATAACCCATCATCCATCAACAATGAAGATTCATTAAGAAGATTGAGGAAACAAAACAAAAACAAGTTCAAACGGCCACGAAACGGCCTACCATACGGCCTGACAGACGACTTGACAAACAACATATGGCCATTTTATTTTGATTAATTGAGAAATCGAATTGAAATGCAAAAAACGCTGAAAGTAGGGTATTTTCGTAATGGCCTCCCTATGCCATCAAATGGCCTCCTACACCCACCAATCCCATGCATTATGTGCCCGACTGGATCATCAGTTTCAAAAATGAAATAAAAGCCACAAAAATAGCTCACCTTTGAAACAACATCAAAAAGACCACCAAACGGCTACCCTGCGGCCAACTAGATGGCCGTTCCATGGCCATTTCACTCATAAATCGAGTTAAAACCTAGGTTTCACTCTCTTTCTCCTCATTGCACAGTTTCCTCTCTCGTAATATACCGTAGCTCGGATCCCTTTCACCCTCTAACTCACATTAATAATCGTTTTTGTAAATTTTTGGTCATTGAGAGATTTGTGCCCTAATCGAAATTTTGATGAAATTGTGTGGTTTTTTGGTGATTGATCTTCGTATATATGTTGATGATTATTGTTATATGATCCATTTCTTTAATTATTGAGCAATACTTTGCGTTATTTCAATCGATTGACTATTTTTGGATTTTCTAGCCCTAGAATTGCCTTGTTGATGATTGGTACATTAAGATTTAGCATTTCCGGGCTATTTATATACAATTATGTTTGATTTTAGTTCCTACATACATTAGATTGATTGAAATGCTTTGGATCAACCTGGGTCGTTATTGAGTTTAAGGGGAAATTATGGTAAAAATTTTCGTATTTGTCATTTCCCGTAAACTATTTCCACTATATTAATTCTTGATATTTGTTTTCGTGCATATATGCCTCCACGACACTCCCCAAAGGATTCCCATGAGCAAATTATCATTGTGCCGGATTACAAAAGTGTAAAACCCCAAATCCGTAGGATTGGAGCGTCACGGGCTAGGACCTTCACAGTGGAACCTGATCCTAGCCTCACAACAAGTTCACCGGATCTTGTAAAAATGCACAAATAAATATAAAACCCAATAGATAAACTCTCATATCATAAACTAAAGTATAACAAAACACACAGCTGAGATCCAAAATTGTACAACAATGTATCACTCATACAAGCCCACGGGTCACGTCCGATATGTACGAAACCCTCGGCTAATCACTCCACCGGATCACCCTGCAACTGGTTTGTCCTGCAAAACCTCTACAACACGGTATAAACCGTTAGCTAACAACCTACAAATTAGAATAACGGTAATAACACATATAGCACATAAGCACATTATACCACAAAACATGCTCACACACATAAACCGTTTATTATCTTTATTAAGTTATGCCATTTCTAATTCAACTTATTTTGTGACAAGAGGAGCAACCAGAACCTCGCCCCCGTCCACATCACAAAAAAGGTTTGGAACCGATTTCAATCATCACCGCTTGTTGGCATGGTCACAAAGGAACTTCCCAGCTGCCCCATTTTAAGTTGGATAAGCTGTCACCGCCCATTATAATGCACTTGGGCCAATTAAACACATAAGGTCATCCTAGTCCAATTTAGGTGATCAGTTAACAACAACACACATACACATACACCACTATTATAATCATGCTAACTCCTAGAAGTCAGCTAAGTAAGCCCAAAGAATTTACTTGTCACAAGGTAATCTCAATCACAGTAATCATGGTTTCCCTCAGAAAACGATCAGCGCCTGTATAAACAAGGCGCACAAATATCAATCACTATCCACGGGCTTGGAGTTTCCACCTCCTAGTCTTCAAGATCCCGCAAGATCATAAACCATAACATAATCCTCAATATCTCATCAAATATCCTCAAAGACGCCCAAGACGTTCAACACAATATACCATCCTCAATCTCAAATCTAATCCTAATTTAATTAATTAACCTTTAATTAATTAATTAACTTTCACCAGAATAACGTTTTGCCCGCAGGCAATTTCTGAGCCCCCCTGCCATCAAATCACATCAAACAAACAACCCATAATCACCAGAATAAAATAACGAGCATAATGGAACTTCCAATCATCCATTTTGACAAGCCTAACGTCAATTTAGATTAAATCGCACTACGGAAAATGAATAAATTCATAACTTATTCGTTACTGACCCGATTGACGATCCGAAAGAATATTCAGAATCACAAAGACACATGCTACGCTCGGACACTATCAAATTCACTGGAATTTGAGCGACGGTACCAGCCTAGTAGCATATATGCTCGACTAGATCTTCACTTGCTCGAAAACGCATAAACTCGGTGCCAAAATGAAGAGAATGAAGAGAGGAATCCAAAACCTCAAACGGATTTTGAAATCGGATTAATAACGGAGAGTATATCTGAGTTTGAAGGTTGAGAGAAATAAGAGTGATAGCATGAATTATAGTCTATATTTTGGGGTTTGTTTGGACGTTTTATCTTCAATAATCTGCATGTTAGCATGTATAATATGTGATTATATTATATTACCATTTCATCTACCTTTGCGGGAATCGAGGTCTACACCTAGTTTTGCTGTAATTGTAGGTAAAATGGCACGTTTTGCATCGAAAAGGAACAAAAAGAGCTATGGAGTCATTGGAGTTACATTGAGGAGCATAAGGAACCATCCAGGAAGCATAGCCATGGATTAAGATTCACTTTGGACCAGTTTTGAGAGATTTCACATTCAGTTATGACTCACCTCGGTTGACCAGAGATTCATCTCGACCGAGGTGATCCAGAGACGCCGACTCGACCGAGGCGAACACCTAGGACGCGGCGAGAATATTTTATTCTTGGCTGAGATCTTTTATCTTTGGAAGGTGATCTTATATTTTTGGGCTTGGCTCCTGGAAGGAAGAAGATCTTATATTTTACCTATTTTTATGGGAAGAGATCTTTCTAAGATATTTTATCTTTGGAGGGTTATTTTCCTATAAAAAGGGTTGGATTTCCACAAATCCAACATCATGCTATACCATCGATCAGGGTTTATAGCACGTAGCAGCCATACTCCAGTTGGGAGTTTCGAAGAACCTTTTTGAAGGTTGAAGGAAGATTGAAGATCATAGCTTTTATAGCTTTTTGGAGGGTTTTGTAAGATTGTCTTAAATTCCCTCACTTGTTGTCTTGTCTTGTTGGATTGCTATCCAAGGAACGCTTTTGTTGTGATATTTGATTCAGTTATTGAAGTCTTTTCCATTGAATTCTTCTTGTTCAAATATTCACCTTCTTCCCATATATTTAATACTTTCATAATGATGATGAGTGGCTAATTTCCTTGTGTGATTCTAGGGTGATTGGCTGAAGGTTGTGGGAAAAACGATGATAGAATAATCTTAGATTCCAGTAGGATCCTGAAAGTTCGAGTCTTTAACCTTAACCCTAAGCATCTCGTTCAGTCGATGAACATCTCGGCCGGGGTGGGATTTGGCTGACCGAGGGGACTTATCTGATCCTAAACTGAGAGTTAAGTGTTAGAGTTTGCCAAATCCTATTCTTATTACACCTTTTCTGATTCAAAGCAAGCTTAGGATGAGACTTACCCGGTAATTCCTTAGTTTGTGTACCAACGATCATAAGTGTAGGTAATAAAGGTTTATCCTTTATTGGGGTTTGAGTGTGCTTCCATCCCATCTTTGTGAGTTAGCCTGAGACTTACCCGGTAAAGGTTGATTCTATTCCCTTAGATGGTGTGTTAGTTTGAGGTTATAGTTCTTTATCTTAATTCCTTGAGACTTACCCGGTAATAGGAGTTACGGTTTAGGATTAGTGAGTAGTGAGACTTACCCGGTGATCTAGTCCACTTTAGTAACACCTTCCCCTTGCAAAAATCTCAGTTTTGTCCGCTTATCTTTAGATCTTGAGTTGGAACCACAACTAGACGCTTTAATCCCTAGAATTGCATGTTTGCTTTATTGACATCTTATTCATCTTTGATTGTGTTAATTGCTCTTGTGGTTAGTATTCACGAAGCTTACCGTTATTGACTTTGTTCACCGAGTCCCTGTGATCGACCCCTGGAATTTCTTGCTTTTTACTACGATTGATCCGTATACTGCGGGTTCGCATCCTTGTTTTAAGCTTAAGTCTAGGGTTATAAATTTAAAGCTTGCACACACCGTTTGGAGCGAACAAGTTTTTGGCGCCGTTGCCGGGGACTTGGTCTAGACCGAGCCGGTACGGTTTGCTCTTGGGGCGCTTGCCCCCGTGTCATCTAACCACTCTACTTGAGTGACTTTTGCAGGTTCTTTCTTAGGTATATGCGAAGAACCCGCACTGGGAAGGAAATCGTTCCTTACGATCCCGAACCAGAAAAGACATACAAGCGACGCTTAAGAGAAGCGAAGATGGCCCAACAAGACAACCGCGATCTTGAGGCCGAATTAAAGGAGGCGTTAGAGCTGCTACGCCTCAGCCAGGAAGAGCTACAGCGAGAGAAGGAAGAAACTCGCACCAAGACAGAAGCAATCGAAGCAGAAATGGCCGTCATACGAGACCAGATTCTACTTCGACCGAGGGACGACCCAGTTCCCGATGCTGGACCGAGGCAGGTTCCAGTTGCTGACCCTCGACCGAGGCAGGTCCCAGTACCAGACGGCCCGGCCGAGATACATCCACCTCGGATGCCAGTCCGAGATGTTCTTCTTGCAGGAATCCCACAAACCCTAGGTAAAAGGATGGACCCTAATCAACAACTGAGGCGTCCAGGAGTCAACCTAGGAGATCCAGCGGACCATGACTACGAACTTCGACCGCAAGTTCTATCCATGATTCGCCAATGCCAATTCGGAGGGATGGAGAAGGAATCACCACATCAACATCTTCAAAACTACGAGATCTTGATGGAAACCTTGCGACCTTCCAGAATTGAAAATAACAACTACAAGCTAAGACCTTTTTACTTTTCTTTAAAAGATAGAGCTCTTACTTGGTATCAATCTCTTCCTCCAGGAAAAATTAGCACATGGGAGGAGATGACTACGGAATTCTTGACCAAATTCTTTCCCCCCTCAAAGACCGCTGAAATGAGAGGGAAGATCAATGCTTTCATTATGAAGAACAAGGAGAGCTTGTCCAAGTCATGGGAGCGGTTTAAGGACATCCTTTTGGATTGCCCATATCATGGGATTCCAAAGATCGAGTTGTTGGAGATCTACTTCAAAGGACTGGACGGAAGCACCCAGTTCAATCTCCAACTACTCTCCGCCGGTACCTTCATGGACATGGCGATTGACGAGGCTTGGGACTTCATTGAGAAGCAAGCCTTGCACATGGAAAAATATACCCACCAAGGAGCTGAAGGTGGAGTTAAAAGAGTCAACTTTCAAGAGACTCGATCCAACAACAATCAACTCACGTCTTTGAAGAATGACGTGAAGCAATTGAAGGAACTCTTGGTTGCTCAAACCAAGAAGGAAGAGCAAGGACAAAGGAACAACAACAATGGATACCGTAACAACAACAACGGTTCCCGGAACAACAACTATAACAACAACAACAATAGAGGGTCCAATAGCAACAATTGGAGGACGAACAATCAAAGCAACCAGAATCCTGGTAACAATTATTCTAACTCCAACTCTGATAATTCCTCTAACCCTTTCCTCTCTTCCCCTTCTTCTTCTTCTACTCCATTGAAGAGCCAGGAGGAAGGATTAAGTTCGTCTCAGCCGGAAAAGAAAGACGTAGTTCTGGAGGCTATCTTGATCAAGCTTAGCGCTATGGAGAATTCTATGACTTCATTTTTGAGGGCCCAAAAGTCCTTCGAACAACAACTTGCAAGTAGGGCGAATGAAGCGCCAAGAGATCCAGGGAAGCTTCCAACAAAGACAGAAAGCAACCCTAAGGGCCAGTGCATGGCCATAACGACGAGGAGTGGACTTAAAACTGCAGATCCAGTACCTCGTTCGACGCAGACCATCTCGGTCCAGATCCAGTCGAAGAACACCTCGACCGAGATGCCAACCGAGGCGGAGCAACAGAAAGCGGAGGGGAAAACTGAAATTTATGTTCCACCTCCTGCATACAAACCACCACTTCCATTCCCTCAGTCCAGAGCCAGAGCACATCTAGACAAGCACTTTGGTAAGTTCCTTGACTTGATGAATAAGCTGCATATTAACATTCCTTTCCTTGATGCTATTCTAGGAATGCCCGCCTATGGGAAGTTCTTAAAGGAAATCCTATCAAGGAAAAGGAAATTGGAAGACTTTGGTGAAGTTAGGATGACATCTAAATCCTCGGAGCTTATTAAGATCATGAAGGAGAAGATGCCACCTAAATTAAGAGATCCCGGCTCATTTAGCATTCCCATTCAAGTTGGGGATGTCACTTGTGAAGCCCTTTGTGATCTAGGAGCCAGCGTGAGCATCATCCCGCTGGAGCTATGCATGAAGATCGGACTTGGAGAGCCCAAGCCGGTCAAGATTCGACTTTATATGGCGGATCGCTCCATCACCCATCCCGTGGGCATCTTGGAGGACGTTCCGGTCAAGTTAGGTAACTTCTATCTACCTATAGATTTTGTTGTACTTGACATTCCCGCAGATTATCCTGTTCCTATTATTCTCGGGAGGCCATTTCTAGCAACTTCGGGTTGCAATGTGGATTGCAAGAACGCCAAGTTGAAATTCAATATTGGTGGCGATGAGGTGGAGTTCGCACTACTTGCAGCAATGAAGGGGGAGCAGCTAACTGATGATATCTTCAACATCTACGATGAGGAAGAATCAAGTGAATTGGTGAGCTCTATCCTTATTAACGATCCACTCGAAAGAGTTATAAGTTTTAGTTTAATAAAGGAAGGTATAGATGCTTCTTGTGATGCAGATATACGGGGCTTGAAGGCACTGGAAGAAGATCCAGAAGCTAAAACTGAGAAGCTAATCCAGGAGACAAAGATCTCCAATTTCGGTTCCAGTTGCAGTACCTCGACCGAGGCACTTCCTGGACTGAGCGAGGCGACTGAAGAACATCTCGGTCAACGCCTCTGCGCCTCGACTGAGGTCGATAGCGAGATGATGTCAACTGAGACTACTGAGAATAATAATCTTCTTACTCACTTCTCTGACATTCATCATCAGTTGGTGGAACATTCCATCCACCAACTTTCTGATAAAAACGGACCTTGGTATGCTGATATTGTAAATTATCTTGTTTGCCAGGAAACACCGCCCGGATTGACGTACTCTCAAAAAGAAGAGATTCTTCAAGGAAGTACGACATTATTACTGGGATGAGCCGCTGCTATTCAAGCGCGGACCGGATGGGATGCTTCGAAGATGCATTCCGGAAGATGAGGTTAATAGTGTTATACGGCATTGCCATTCGCTTCCTTGTGGAGGACATGCTAGCACCGATAAAACATGCGCTAAGGTATTGCGTTCTGGTTTCTTTTGGCCTACATTATTTAAAGATGTACAAGCTTTTGTTGTCTCTTGTGATGCATGCCAAAGAACAGGAAATTTATCAAGGAGGAACGAGATGCCACTTAATAACATCCAAGAGGTGGAAATCTTCGATGTATGGGGGATTGACTTCATGGGACCTTTCCCATCCTCCGGAGGAAACCTCTATATCCTTCTTGCGGTTGAATACGTCTCTAGATGGGTTGAAGCCATTGCCTCTCCCACTAATGACGCCAAGGTGGTTGTGAAGTTCCTAAACAGGACTATCTTTCTACGGTTTGGAACTCCACGCATCATCATCAGCGATGGAGGAACGCATTTCATCAACCGGAAGTTCAAAGCACTTCCATCGAAGTATGGGGTAACCCACAAGGTATCAACTGCTTATCACCCTCAAACTAGTGGACAGGTCGAGATCTCGAATAGAGAAATCAAAGCAATTTTGGAGAAGACCGTCTCTAAAACGAGAAAGGATTGGTCCATGAAATTGGACGATGCTCTTTGGGCGTACAGGACCGCATTTAAGACTCCCATAGGTACCACCCCTTACAATTTGGTATATGGGAAGTCTTGCCATTTGCCCGTCGAATTGGAACACAAAGCGTATTGGGCGATCAAATGGTTGAATTTCGACATTAAGGAGGCCGGCGAGAAGCGACTATTGGAACTCAACGAGTTGGAGGAGCTGCGTTTGAACGCTTATGAGAATGCCAAAATCTACAAGGAAAGGACGAAGAGATGGCATGACAAGCGTATCGTCCCAAAGGAGCTTAACGAAGGAGACTTAGTTTTACTCTTCAACTCCCGCCTCCGCCTTTTTCCAGGTAAGTTAAAATCCAGATGGACCGGACCTTATGTTGTGAAACATGTTTTTCCTCATGGTGCAGTTGAGATATGGGGCGAAACTAGCGGAAGCTTCAAGGTCAACGGTCATAGACTTAAGAAGTACCGACCGGAGACTCCGGTTGAGGAGGTTGCACCAATATACCTCATTTGAGACGCATCATGGTCCAGCTAGCGACCTTAAACCAAGCGCTTCTTGAGAGGCAACCCAAGGTAATGCTTTCTTTTTCCCGTTTTCTAGTCTAGCTTAGATAGTTTGCTTTTGCTTTGTTTTGTTTGTTTTTGGCGTCCTAGACAGATAACAGAAGACATCTAAGGAAGGAGCATAACTGGAAGTTCAGAAGTTCGAGAATTCGAGAAGACGAAGTTTGACTGAGACACCTCGGTCTAGTCGAGGCCACCTCGACCGAGTTGATTCTTCAGCAACCGAGGCGATTAGGGTTTCTGCAGAACCACCTCGGTCCGTACCACCTCGGTCCAGTCGAGACCATCTCGACCGAGGTGACAGCAGTTCCAGGAACAGTATAAAAGGGAAAAAAAATTCTGTTTTCACTTTTTACCTTCTTCGACTCGACCGCGGCGCCTTCTCACCTCGCTTCCTCAAATCTTGCTCGTTTTCGACGATTTCCGCTTCCAAACTGCGATTGAAGGGTAGAGGATCCTATTGCAAGTGCAGATCTGCGAAGAAATCGAACGAATCGACCGGAACGAGGTAAAAACAGTCGAAACCCTAACTCGTTCGTTCGTTTCGATTTGGGCTTTGGTTGCCCCTGAATCTGCTGAGAAAAGGCTTAAGTACCCCATAGGAAGCAATTGTAGTGATTTTTGGGGGAAAAGAACTGGATTTCTGAGATTTGAATCGCAAACTGTTACGCCTCGGTCCAGTCGAACTGCATCTCGACCGAGGTGATTCTTGAGGATTGTCAGCGACCGAGGTAATCTGACAGTAGCTGAAAAAAATGAGTTCTGAATGTCGCCTTGCCCTCAGAGATAGATCCTCACCCTCCCCTCCTTCCTCCTCTTCCCGACCTTACCGCCCGGTGATCCACGAGAGATGTCGGGTAGATTATGAGCGTATAGCTAGCCGTCCAGTGATTGCACCACGTTTCCTGGACGTGTCAGCTTTTGATTGCCTAGGGGTAGATGGAGACATTAGGCGGATGATCACCACAGTTGGGCTGGATCAGTTTATTGAGATCCGAGCCCCAGCTTACTTGGAGCCGACCTTAGAGTTCGTTAGCTCCTTTTCCTACCTTCTCACAGAGAAGTCCGTGAAGTACCGGTTGATGAGCTGGAACTTCATAGTTCCCTTAGAGGTTTGGAGAGAGATTTTCGGCTTTCCTGAGCCCACCGCCACTGACTTCCCTTCCCGATCTGTAGCTAGGGAGTTCTGGGGGCAGATTGCCCATATTATTGAGCATGCAGATAGATGGCGCCCTGGAGATTCCAGGGAGAAGGTCATCTTCCACCTAGCCTTCAGGTTAGCCCATAGGATATTCAGTGAGACACTTCTGGCGCGTACTGAGACGCCCCAGAAGATCCGACAGGGCAAGCTTTTCAGTCTTTACTGTATGGTTACAGGGGGTTTCCCAGACTTTGGCTTGATCTTGGCAGAGGACCTGCACAAGATCAAGGCCAAAGCGAAGGGAGACATCTGCTGCGGAGGTCTTGTCACCCACATAGCTGCTTTTCATGGGATGGACCTCAGTGCTTGTACGATGGTGGCGGCTCTAAAGCCGCTTGGATTGCAGGAGATGATCACTCGGAGGATTCTAGTTCCCCGAGGTCTGACCACTCCATATGTTGCTATGCCGTGGGAGCGGACTGCGCCACAGGGGATCCGTTGGTCTGCCCAGTTCACCGTTTATGACCCGCATTATTGGCAGACAGCTTGGGCTCTACTGATGGAGGATCATAGGGAGGTAGCAGCTGCCCCAGGTGAGGATGAGGAGGAGGAGGCTGACGATGACGAGGAGACAGTAGATGAGAGAGATGGTGGAGTCCCGATGGATACAGGGACAGATACTGCAGGGACAAGCGCACCGCCGATCATAGACTTGGATGATGATGATGAGACTGAGCCTGCACCTGCTGCACCACCTGCTAGATCTGCTAGGCGTCGGACACGCCGTCATAGAGATTCAGAGGCTCATCGTCGGATCGATGATCTGACAGATCAGATGATAGATTCTTATGCTGCCCTTACTGTGGACATGCATGAGAGATTTGCTACCCAGCACCGACAGATTGACAGCTGGACTCATCAGATGTTAGAGGGGCAGCACTATCAGCGCAGGATGATGGAGCTACAATTCCAGCAGACTATGGGCTATCCGTTCGACCCGACTCAGTATCCGTACATGCCACCACCACCACCACCGGATCAGGACTATTGAGGAGCTGCAGGATTTTCTTTATTATATTTTTATGCAGTTCAGCTATTTATCCGGTGAGTACTCTTGTCTCTAGACTTATATTGACCCACTAGGACAGTGTGTCTCAAGTATGGGGTGTTTGTATTTATGTGATGACTTTGATGTACTTATTTGATGACTTCGATGTACGATTTATTTGATCGGATATTTCATATTTATGCTTCAGTTGCCTTTATATGTTTATCTGATATTACATGCATATTTACAGGTTATTTGATTGAAAAAAATGTCAAAACTGAAAAAAAAAATGGTTTTAAAAAATTTTTTTGACCTCGACCGAGTCAGTCTTGGCCAAACGAGGCGTTTCACCTCGGTTGAACCAAGAACACCTCGACCGAGGTGGGTTAACTGAGAGTTTTCGAAAACGATTTTCGTGTTGCTTATCTGGATATGATCTCAGTGAAGATCTTGTTTACTAACTGGTTTTAAATTCTTTATGTGTTTGAAAGATTTTATAATATGTCTAAGTTGCTAAATGCTTTGTTTGAAATTATTGGCATGTTTAATACTTTGTTTTTATCCAAATTATGTTGAATTTGAAGGTTGACACCACAAGATAAGTTCTCTCACTTTCTTCCTGGAAAGACCAAGGCAATTCATTCTCTTCTTCTTCTTTTTCTTGATCATGCTTAGCCCCTCATATACATTTTGCCTCCCTTTACCTATCCGGGAATTTGGAAGCAAGCGAAGTGGTGAAAGCAAGTGAAGTTAAAGTTGAGAAGTTGGCTGGAAGTGAAAGTGCTAGAAAGTAATTTTAGGTTTGGGGAAGTCAATCATGAAGATGAGTAACTCGGCACCATTCACATAGCCGGGTGTTTGTGTCTTGCCAAAGTCGGATTGAGCGATATTCCTAACGGGTCATGGTATGTGCATCAAGGGTTTGATGCATCTCAAGAAATTGATGATTGCTGATTTCCTAGGCTTTGGTTATTGTGCACCTCTGTCCATGCATCCCAAAAAGTAAAGTAAAAAGAAAAAGTGTGAAATAAGCAAAGCTTATTGGTGGAAGATGTTGCAAGTCAAAGTGAAAGTGAAGTTCATCCTTTTCCCGGATTCTAGCACCACATTACCTTATATACATCCCTACCCTACACGTTTCTTGACCTTTTATTTTGGAAAGCCCTTGAGACCTTGAGCTAGTTGATTGACTTAGTGGTTTAAACTGGATTATACATGATTAATTTTGATAATTATGACTTATTATGCATTCTATGGTTTTATGCAAAGATGAACAACTTTTCTATATTTATAAAATGTTTTGAGCATATTGAGTTTTTAATTCCGTGAAGTATTCTCTTAGAGTGATCTATGATTGTAGCATACCATAAAAATGTTTTGAAAGACTTTTCATTTATTTTCATGACTATTAATCCATTCTATCTTGTCTTCTATATGCGGAACTTGCTTGGGGACAAGCAAGGGCTAAGTATGGGGTATTTTGATAGCATGAATTATAGTCTATATTTTGGGGTTTGTTTGGACGTTTTATCTTCAATAATCTGCATGTTAGCATGTATAATATGTGATTATATTACCATTTCATCTACCTTTGCGGGAATCGAGGTCTACACCTAGTTTTGCTGTAATTGTAGGTAAAATGGCACGTTTTGCATCGAAAAGGAACAAAAGGAGCTATGGAGTCATTGGAGCTATATTGAGGAGCATAAGGAACCATCCAGGAAGCATAGCCATGGATTAAGATTCACTTTGGACCAGTTTTGAGAGATTTCACATTCAGTTATGACTCACCTCGGTTGACCAGAGATTCATCTCGACCGAGGTGATCCAGAGACGCCGACTCGACCGAGGCGAACACCTAGGACGCGGCGAGAATATTTTATTCTTGGCTGAGATCTTTTATCTTTGGAAGGTGATCTTATATTTTTGGGCTTGGCTCCTGGAAGGAAGAAGATCTTATATTTTACCTATTTTTATGGGAAGAGATCTTTCTAAGATATTTTATCTTTGGAGGGTTATTTTCCTATAAAAAGGGTTGGATTTCCACAAATCCAACATCATGCTATACCATCGATCAGGGTTTATAGCACGTAGCAGCCATACTCCAGTTGGGAGTTTCGAAGAACCTTTTTGAAGGTTGAAGGAAGATTGAAGATCATAGCTTTTATAGCTTTTTGGAGGGTTTTGTAAGATTGTCTTAAATTCCCTCACTTGTTGTCTTGTCTTGTTGGATTGCTATCCAAGGAACGCTTTTGTTGTGATATTTGATTCAGTTATTGAAGTCTTTTCCATTGAATTCTTCTTGTTCAAATATTCACCTTCTTCCCATATATTTAATACTTTCATAATGATGATGAGTGGCTAATTTCCTTGTGTGATTCTAGGGTGATTGGCTGAAGGTTGTGGGAAAAACGATGATAGAATAATCTTAGATTCCAGTAGGATCCTGAAAGTTCGAGTCTTTAACCTTAACCCTAAGCATCTCGTTCAGTCGATGAACATCTCGGCCGGGGTGGGATTTGGCTGACCGAGGGGACTTATCTGATCCTAAACTGAGAGTTAAGTGTTAGAGTTTGCCAAATCCTATTCTTATTACACCTTTTCTGATTCAAAGCAAGCTTAGGATGAGACTTACCCGGTAATTCCTTAGTTTGTGTACCAACGATCATAAGTGTAGGTAATAAAGGTTTATCCTTTATTGGGGTTTGAGTGTGCTTCCATCCCATCTTTGTGAGTTAGCCTGAGACTTACCCGGTAAAGGTTGATTCTATTCCCTTAGATGGTGTGTTAGTTTGAGGTTATAGTTCTTTATCTTAATTCCATGAGACTTACCCGGTAATAGGAGTTACGGTTTAGGATTAGCGAGTAGTGAGACTTACCCGGTGATCTAGTCCACTTTAGTAACACCTTCCCCTTGCAAAAATCTCAGCTTTGTCCGCTTATCTTTAGATCTTGAGTTGGAACCACAACTAGACGCTTTAATCCCTAGAATTGCATGTTTGCTTTATTGACATCTTATTCATCTTTGATTGTGTTAATTGCTCTTGTGGTTAGTATTCACGAAGCTTACCGTTATTGACTTTGTTTCACTGAGTCCCTGTGATCGACCCCTGGAATTTCTTGCTTTTTACTACGATTGACCCGTACACTGCGGGTTCGCATCCTTGTTTTAAGCTTAAGTCTAGGGTTATAAATTTAAAGCTTCCACACACCGTTTGGAGCGTACAAAGAGATTTTACGAGGAAACGTGAGAGGAAATGAACTAATAAACTATTTTTCGCTATTTATAACGAAGACAATAATTATCCTTTAGCGAAATCGATAATTATTCTTTCACTGATCCAAATACGGTTTGAGCCCCCTTCTCAAAACTTCTCAAAATTGGAATAATAAATCTGATATATTGTATGGATAACTATTCCGCAACTGTATCGTAAAACGTGTATTCCTAAGTCGTCTTTCTTAGCCGCTAAGAAACAAAATAGAGACTATTTTCGCCGTTTTGCCTTTACATGTTATTTCATATCTAAGACATGTCCGATGTCTTGATCATTTCTCTCAACTGTATTTTTATTAGTTGAAGGTCCCAAATAAACCAAATAACACCGGAGGGTAAAACTACTTACCCGGGGGGAAAAGTGAAAAATTCTCCATAAGTTCAAAATTATGTCACGAACATAAAGATGGGACTCATACTCGTCATGTATGCACTCCTCGCGAGTTATGGGTCAATTACTATCAAAGATTAAGTTAATCAACATTAATCATTATCATTAATTAGGATTCAAAAATCCTAGCTCTTACATTACACACCCCTCAAGAAAAAGTTTCGTCCCGAAAGATTAGACAAACCGAAATTCTCTCGGTCACATATGCCGAGGTATACACACTCACTCTAATGGAGGCCTCACATCTCCACTCACGAAGGTATCAACCTTCTATAACCCTATAACCTCAACTCAATAGCATGGAGGCAAACCATCTCCAGCTAAATCACAATCATACTCAATAACATGGAGGAAAAACCATATCTAACAATTTACAATCATAACGATAGCATGGAGGTAAAACCATCTCCAGCTATACCACAAGATCACTCGATTGCATGAAGGAAAAACCATCTCCAGACAAATCACAATCACAACTCGAATCATCGAGGTAAACCATCTCCAGCAATCATAATCTCACTCTATAGGATGGAGGTAGAACCGTCTCCAGCTAAAACTACAATCACATCTCAATAGCATGGAGGTAGAACCATCTCCAACTAAACTACAATCATACTTCGTGCTAGGACACAAGATCTAATAAGATCACACATCACAATCTAGCACAAAAACAACAACACATATCAAATCACATAAGCACATAAAATCATCAAGATAACACTAAGATCTACTCATCGATCCTACAAGTGTATCTATCTCGGCATAAAACTCGGGATAGTCCTCATGATACTATCTAGTCTCCCAAGTAGCCTCAACGGCTCCTCGTTTGGACCACTGAATCCTCATCATCGGAATGTCCTTCGAGCGCAAGCGTCTCGTACTCCGCTCTAGGACAACTACTAGATGCTCAACAAACGTGTGGTTTGGCTCAACCACTAAATCCTCATAATTGACAATGTGTCGCGGATCAAGTATATACTCTCTCAACTCAAACACATGAAACACAGGGTGAACACCCTCTAACCTCGGGGTAATGCAACTATGTACGTTGCTCTTCCCACTTGATCCAAAAATCTCAAAAGATCCAACATATCGGGGACTCAACTTTCCCTTTATGCCAAAACATCTGACGCCACGCATCGGTGACACTCTCAACCATACACGAGCTCCCACTCTGAACTTTAGAGGTCGTCACCTTTTATCAGCATACGACTTTTGGAAACTCTGTGCAACCATCATCCTCTTTCTAATCAATGACACCCGGGCAATATCCTCTTGTATCTACTCAGGAGCTATACCACTAAAACTGCTAGGCTTGTCCCAACACAAAGGCGTACGATATCTCCACCCATACAATGCCTCATAAGGGGTCATCCCAATCGATGCATGTCAACTGTTATTATATGACAACTCAATAAATCGAAGGTGATCTGACCACACATGTCCCCAATCTAGCACGCAAGCTCTCAGTATATCCTTTAAAGTCTGAATAGTCCTCTCTGACTGACCATCTATCTGAAGATGAAAAGAAGACGTGAAATGCAAGCTAGTCCACAAGGCAATATGAATCTGCTATCAAAACCTCGAGCTAAATCGTCCATCACGATCTGAGACGATACTCCTCGGTACTCCATGGAGTCACTATCTGGTCTAGCAAACTCCTCATCCAAACGGCTTGCTGGCCAAGTTTCCCAAGTAGGGAGAAAACGTGCAGTCTTCGTCAATCGGTCCACTATGATCCAAATAGCATCAAAGCTCCTGCTCGGTCTCAAGCCAGTCACGAAGTCCATGGAGATGTCCTCCCACTTCCATTGTGGTACTGGCAGTGTAAGGAGTTCTCCTTTGGGTCTACAATGCTCTATCTAGATTTGCTGACAGGTTACAAACTGAGCCACATATCTCGCCATGTCGGGCTTCAAATCGTCTCATATCCTTATACAACTTACTCACACCGAGGTGCACTAACTAAGGTGAGGCATGGGCCTCCTGCAAAATCCGTTGTCTCAGCTCTATATTAGACGGGCGGACGCGCTCCCGGCGTCTCATCACTCCATCAGCACATATGGTGAACTAGGGCGCCTCACCACAAGACATCATGTCTTAGATCCGTCTCAACATTGGGCAAGTCTCCTATTTTTGTTGGATCTCACCCAACAGATCAGGTAGAACCTTTAAGGAAAATATGTGACTTTCCTCATATGAAAACTGAATATCCATCTCTAGCCACACTAGGTCTCTTTGCAACTGAGGTTGAACCGTCAGTTGTGCTATCGCCTTCTTTGTAGGCGTCATCCTGCTAAGGGCGTCGATGACAACATTCTCCTTCCCCAAATGATACAATATCTCAAGGTCAAATTCCTTGGTCTGCCCAAGCCATCTTCTCTGGCGGTTATTCAATTCCCACAGAGTGAAAATATACTTCAGACTCTTATGGTCTATGAAGATTTGGCATGTAACTCCATTCAGATAATGCCTCCGGATCTTCAAAGCATGAACTACTTCAACCAACTCCAAATCATGAGTCGGGTAGTTCTCTTCATACGTCTGCAATTGTCTAGACGCATAGGCAATCACTCTACCCTACATCATCAAAACATATCCCAAGCCTAGCTTGTATGCGTCGATATAAACCACAAAATCATATCTGCCCTCCGGTTGTGCTAAGATGGGAGCAGAAGTCAGCCTCCTCTTCAACTCTTGAAAACTCTTAGTATAGGGCTCGGACCATACAAATCTGATAGTCTTCCTCAACAAGCACATAAGTAGTCGGATAATAACAGAAAACTCTTCCCCAAACCGGCGATATTATCCATCTAAGTCAAGGAAGTTGCGTACTTTGTTGACATTCTTCGGTTTCGTCCAAGCTGCAACTGACTCTATCTTCATCGGATCCACCTTGATCCCTTCGGTCAAAACAATGTGACCAAGAAAGGCCACTTCAGGCATCCAAACTCGCACTTAGAGAGCTTGACATACAACTCTCTATCCTGCAGAACTCGTAACACTGTCCTCTGATGTCCTGCATGCTCCTCTCTACTCCTAGAGTACACTAAAAAAATCATCAATGAGGACCACCACAAACTGATCTAGGAAGTCGATGAAGATGTCATTCATCAACTCCATAAATACAACGGGTGCATTTGTGGACCCAAATAGAATCACTAAAAACTCATACTGACCATATCGGGTCCGAAATGCCGTCTTGTGCACATCCTACTCTCTCACCCTCAACTGGTGATATTTAGAGCGCAAATCAATCCGGGAGAACACAATAGCTCCCTGTATCCGATCCAACAAATCATCAATGCAAGGCAATGGATACTTGTTCTTGATGGTCACCTTGTTCAACTCTCGGTAATCGATACACAATCGCAACGATCCGTCCTTCTTCCTCACCAAAAAATACAGGTGCACCCCATGGGGAAACGCTAGGTAAGATAAACCCCTTCTCAGCCAAATCCTCGAGTTGCCTCTTCAGCTCCAGCAGCTCAATAGGTGTCATACGATATGGTACTTTCGAGATCGGTCTCGTCTCTAGATCTAACTCAATGCCAAAATCCATGCTACTCTAAGGTGGTAAACTGGATGGCTCGTCAAACACATCCATAAACTCGCATACAATGGAAATGTCCTTTAACATCGGACTCTCACTCTCCTTCATGGCATAACACCAAAAGCCTCGCATCCCTGTCCAATTAGTCTCACAACTCGAACTACGCTAATGACGTTACTAGTCTTTCCAAGGTCCACACCTCGGAAGATCTCAATTTGTGTAGTCTCGGTAATGACCGTCACGGTCCTCCTACCAACGTCTAAAATGGCACTATGCCGATCCATCCAATCCATACCCAATATGACCTCCTCATGCACTAACGGCATGATAAATAAGTCCACGGTTTCCTAAATGTATAGGACAACCATATACCTCTTGGGTACCACTAACGTGACCCCATTGGGTAACCCTATAACAAAGGGTATCCCCTCTACCGTATTTAAGGTTAGTATATCAACACATAAATAAAAAATAAATGAGTGTGTAGCACCCGTATCGAATAATACCCTAACAGGTAAACCATTAATCTGAATGGTACCTGTAGTTGCTGGCACTGTTGGCTCATCAGTGCTCCTTGACTCGAAAAATTGGGCTTGAGCCCCTCTCATAGGCGGATGCTCTATCCTGATAATCCATCAGGGAATCACATCGAAAACCTGCCATAAAAGCACGGGTACTCTCCCTCAATCGGCGGAAGAATAAATATACGTGTTGATCCTTTGGAGGTGCAACTGAACCCAATAATGCCAACTCCTCCTGGAACTTCCTAATCGCCTCAGATACAGGAATGTCCTCAAATCTAGCCTCTACGAAGTATTGCAACTTCTCCCTCCTCAGTGCGGCAGGGCAGAAGCGTTCTTTGACGAGGCTCCTTATTTGTTCATATCCCGTGAGTCAACTGTGCACAGACCTCCACTAGTAATGTGCCCGATCCCTCAGCAAGGTCTGCACCACTTCAACTCGTTTGTCCTCTAGGTATCTGATCAACTCTAGAGCAGTAATCATGTGGCCGATCCATAACTCAACCTGTAATCCCACCTGACCAGAGGATGAAGGTACTCCCATTTGGCGGAAGGTCTTCATCCATGCATCAATACTCGGGGCCCTCGGGTCCTTAGGTGCTCTATCCACCTCAACTGCTCGTGTTGGTGCAACTGGCACCTATGTCGCCCTCTGCGGGACTTCAGCTGATCCCGCAGGTACTAGTAAATCCGGGGTACGCCTACCCGCATTAGCGGCCTCCTCTACCTGTCGTATGTACTCTCGAAACTCAACTCCGCCCATCGAGACATGATTTGTATCACCTGATGGTACAACCTGAGCTCTTAGTCTATCAGCCATCTTATCTCTAATCTTGGGAACAATGTTCTCCGCAACGTCCTCTGCTGCTCGTAGATCGACACGAGTAGTTCGATCCCTCCCTAAAACTGCTGGAGGAAGAGGCGGTCAACCTCTACCCCGACCTAATGCAGATGTTTCTCTAGTTTGAGACTTTCGCTATACGATCATGTCTATGTATAAGGCCAATCTAGCACTATTATAATAATAGTAATACAAAGTCCATGAAACATATAACATGATACACACACACACACAGACAAACACACACACACACACACACACACATATATACATATACTAAAATGCAGAGATCCACGGGAGCAGTGATGGATTCCGTACATTCTATCCCAGCCCGACTATGTACACAATTTATAACCAAAATCCTTTCAAAAGCGCATACCTCTTTCGGGTTCTGTTTATTTATCTATTCGGCCTTTAGCAGATTACAAGTGCCATTGTTGTCAACCTAAGGCCTAGATACCAACTTTGTAACATCCCTAATCCACAGGATTCGGAGCGTCACGGGTTAGGACCTCACAATAAGTCTTAACCCTAGCCTGACAACAAGTTCACCGGATCTTGTAACAAGGCACAAATAAATATAAAACCAAATAGATAAACTGTAATATCATATACCAAAGTATAACAAAACACACAGCTGAGATCCAAAACTATACAACAATGTATCACTCATACAATCCCACATGCCACGTCCTATATGTACGGAAACCCTCGGCTAATCACTCCACCGGATCACCCTGCAACTGGTTTGTCCTGCAGTACCTCTACAACAAGGTATAAACCGCTAGTTAACAACCTAAAAATTAGAATGACGGTAATAGCACATATAACACATAAGCACATTATGCCACACAACATGCTAACACACATAAACCGTGTATTATCTTTATTAAGTTATACCATTTCTAATTCAACTTATTTTGTGACACGAGGAGCACCCAGAACCTTGCCCCCGTCCCTATCACAAAATAGGTTTGGAACCGATGTCATTCATCACCGCTTGTTTGCATGGTCACAAAGGAACTTCCCAGCTGCCCCATTTTAAGTTGGATAAGCTGTCACCACCCATTATAATGCACTTGGGCCAATTAAACACATAAGGTCATCCTAGTCCAATTTAGGTGATCAGTTACAATAACACACATACACATACACCACTATTACAATCATGCTAACTCCTAGAAGTCAGCTAAGTAAGCCCAAAGGATTTACCTGTCACAAGGTAATCCCAATCACAGTAATCACGGTTTCCCTCAGGAAACAATCAACACTTGTATAAACAAGCTACACGAATATCAATCACTATCCACAAGCTTGGATATTCCATCTCCTAGTCTTCAAGATCTCGCAAGATCATAAAACATAACATAATCCTCAATATCTCATCGAATATCCTCAAAGACGCCCAAGGCATTCAACACAATATAACATCCTCAATCTGAAATATAATCCTAATTTAATAAATAACCTTTAATTAATTTATTAACTTTCACCAAAATAACATTTTGCCCACAGACAATTTCTGAACCCACCATTAGATCTCATCAAACAAACAACCCATAATCACCAGACTAATATAACGAGCATAATGGAATTTCCAATCATCTATTTTGAGAAGCCAAAGGTCAATTTAGGCCAAATCGCACTACGGAAAATGAATAAATTCATAAGTTATTCGTTACTAACCCGATTGACGATCCAAAAGAAGATTCGGAATCACAATGACGCATGCTATGTCTGGACACTATCAAATTCACCAGAACCTGAGCTACAGAACCGGCCCAGTAGCATATATGATCGACCAGATCTTCACTTGCTCGGAAAAACAAACACTCTGTACCAAAATGAAGAGAATGAAGAGAGAAATCCAAAAACACAATTAGAAACGGAGAGTAGATATGAGTTTGAAGGTTGAGAAAACAGAGTTTTTACTAGGAAACGTGAAAGGCAATGAATTAATAAACAATTTTTCGCTATTTATAGGGAAGTCGATAATTATCCTTTCACCGATCCAAATGCGGTTTGAGCCCCCTTCTCCAAAGTTCTCGAAATTGGACTAATAAATTAGGAATATTGTATAATTAACTTATCTGCAATTGTCTCAAAAAACTCGTATTCCTAAGTCGTATTTTTTAGTCGCTAAGAAACGAAATAGCGATTCTTTTGGTGGTTTTGCCTTTCCATGTTATTTCATATCTTGGACATGTCCGATAACCTGATCATTTCTCTCAACTGCATTTTTGTTAATTGAAGCTCCCTAATACTCCAAATAACACCGGAGGGTAATTACCCAGGGAAAAAATGAAAAATTTTCCCATAAGTCCAAGATTATGCCAGGAACTTAAAGATGGGACTCATACTCGTCATTTACGCACTCTTCGCGAGTTATGGGTCAATTACTATCGCATATTAAGTTAAACTATAAGAGCCTAGTTGCTGAGTTGCTGAGAGTGTATGTTGAGGACCCATATTAGGCCTAGACCACCCCTGCATGACCTAGAGGTCGCCCCTGCGGTTTGCCTCGGCCGTACCTACGCCTCACAAGGTCCGCCCCTCCGGCTCTGTGTGGCTGCAGCTGTCTTCGTTGAAACTTTGACTCGTGCTTTACCCTTTTCCTCCCTTTATAAGCTTCTTCTCTCCTTCTGATGAGGGTTCTCTATTTGCAGCTCCATCTCTCTCCCTACGTTCATCTTCTCCTCTCTTCTTCCTTTGGATCTCTTCTTGATCTTCTTTGAACTTTTGTTGAGTTTGTGAGAGTCTTGGATGGATTTGTTGCTGGTTGTTGATGATTGAGGTTGTTGTGCCTTGTTGAGCCAACTTGGAGGTCATATTGAGGGATTCTACATCTTCATAGGTTCAGCTTGGTGAGCTCTCATGGCTTCCTTCTCTTTCTTTCTTCATTGTTTCATCTTCTCTTCCCTTCTCTTCTTCTAGTTTAGATTCCTTAGGTTTGGATCTTGTTCCAGCCATAATTGGCATATGTTGATGTATATATATGTATGTTTATGTATGTATGTGTGTTGGATGAACAAGGAGTGAAGGAATCAAAGAAAGGAGTGAAGAAGGAGCTGACTTGGTATCCTTGCTGTCAAGCCGCCCCTGCGCCACTTGCAGCCGCCCCTGCGCCAGCCAAGGTCCGCCCCTGCGCCACCTTCTAGCCGCCCCTGCGGCCAGATGCATCAGCTAGGCCTTGCTCTTGGTTCCGCAGGTGTGTGTTGCTTATAGGCTTGCTTTAGGATGCCTTTGTTCCCTCCCTTCCTAGTGTGAATATATATGTTCATGCTAGATGTGTGAGGATGTGTTTTGATGAGGTTATGATCGGTATGTGTCTTGTACGGCCTTTGAGGTTTATTAGGTTGTGAGGTTAGGTTTAGGATGATCCTATGGATCCCTTTAGATCTAGGTGTGACCTTTGATTGATAGGAGATTGATATATCTCTATGTCTTGTTGTAAGGCAGTGTCCCTCTCAGGAATGGAGATTGATTGTGGTTGAGCTTTGTACGAGATTGAGGGAAGTCCATAGGACTTACTTAGCTACCATCCTTATATTGGTTGTTTGCATGAGTGGGGTGTGCGTTATATGTTTCCTATGATAGCATGAGATGTCGTTATTACCGACCTATGTTTTATTGATTGCCCCGTATGCGTGGTTGTGATAACCTTTCCCTTTCATCCCACCGTGGATTCTAGGAGGTTCTCTGATGTCAGGCCAGACTGACTTTACAGGAAGGGTGCAATCCACTCCCATAGGGTACACGAATTGTGTGACCGATACTAGTACAACTGGCTATCAGGCTCAGAGGCGAGGATGTATCGGTCGTCGTGTCACATACTTTCATCTATCTATATATACACGATTTGAGTGAATGACTATTATAAAAAGATGATAAATGGTTAAATGTGTGATAGCATGTTGATGTGTTTATCTTTCTATGATTGTGTTTGTGCTTATGCATTACCTCAAATATGTATGGTTAGCTAATTGTTTATTACCATGTTGTAGATGCCCTACAAGATAGGCGTGCTACTGAGTGATTTGGCAGGGTGGCAGGTCGAGGACCTCTCGTACATAGGATGGTTGTGGTCTTTTGGGGTTGTTTATGTTTCCCTCCTGCGTGAGGATGATCTTTTGTTACCTCTTGTGTGAGGATGTTATTGTTTATACTCGGCTATGATGTTATTACCTTTGGTTGTATAGTTTATACAGTTTTATGCATTTGTTTTATATTTGTCAGTGCCATGTTCTAAGGTCTAGTGAACTTGTTGTCAGGCTAGGGTCAAGATCCATTGTGAAATCCTAGCCCAATGTGGCACTCCAAGTCCCGCGGATTCGGGGTGTTACAAAGTTGGATCAGAGCCTTAGGTTGACAACAATGGAACTTGCTAACTGCAATGAGGTTTGATAGGTAAAATAAACAGAAACCGAAAGGGGTATGACGTTTTCAAAAGATTTTTGGTTTTAAGTGTGGTTTTGGGTTAGAATGTACGAGAAGTCGTCACCTCTGCTATGGATCTCTACAGTATAGATATGTATATATATATATATATATACCTATACATATGGCCTATATAAAGCCTTATAAGTTAGGTGTGCATACCCCGCAGATGGCTCGGACTAGAGCTACTGCTGCTGTAGGCCGAGGTAGAGGTAGACCACCTCTTCCTCCGGGCGTGACAGGAGAGGGACCAGTTCCCGTTGCTGATCCACCAGTGGTGGAGGAGGTACATGAGGAGATCGCTGAGAGTGTCGTCCTAGAGACGAGGAGTGGTGGATCTAGGAGACATCATTCACATCGAGTCCAGTCTGATGACTCTGATCGTGTCTCCATGAGAGGACCAGAGTTTAAAGAGTACATCAGACGTGTAGAGGAAGCTGCCAAAGCTGGCAAACGGGCCCCAGATCTACCAGGGCAGGTGGGATCTTCTGAGATGTCTCAGGGAGCTACACAGGTGCCAGCTATGCCGGCACGTGCTGTTGAGACTGTTCGAGTCCTAGAGGAGACCAGAGGGCCTCGACCAAATACCTAGTTGAAGGCATTCCATGAAATGGGCGTATCACCTTTCTCTGGGAAGGTTGGTCTGGAGACAGAGGTCTGGATAGGACATGTAGACTCAGATTTAGAATCTATCAGATGCCTTGAGGACAAACGGATAGAGCTAGTTCAGTCTCTATTCCGTGACCTTGCACATCAGTGGTGGAGGACTGTACGAGCCAGAGCCACCAGCTGTGACCGTATGAGGAGCATGATTAGAGAGCAGTTCTGCCCTACCTCACTGAGGAGGGAGAAGCTGCAGGATTTTGTGGAGGCCGGCTTTGAGGATGTGCCGATTGTAGACGCCATCAGCCGCTTCCAAACTGAGTTAGTTTTGTTGGGTCCAGCTGCACCATCTAAGGACCAACATGTGTACTTGTTCTCCCATCGACTGAGGGAGAGCACACGCTCATACATGGCGGGAATTTATTGTGAGTCCTTAGCTGATTATCAGGACCGGGCTTTTGCTTATGAGAGGGAGCGAGCCAGTCAGAGGAGGGCTTCTCAAATGGGACAGTCTGAGAAGAGACAACACGCTAGGCAAACCAATGGTGTTGGAGGAGCATCTAGCTCTAGGCGGAGTCAGAGACGTCAGAGTTACCCCTCGTCTGCATTGATTGCAGATAAGGGACGATAGTGCTTTAACTGTGGTGATCCTGGACACATACGACCGGAGTGTATGAGGCCACATGTGACTTGCTTTCCCTGTGGTAGACCAAGTCATCGAGCTACCTTCTGTAGGCAGGGTGGTGTGGCATCACAGCAGGGTTCTTCCCCTACTAGTGTGGCGGGAGGTGGTTAGAGGACACCTCATCAGCAGACACAGGGACAACATAGAATCCCAGATTGTCCTTCTACTCAAGGATCTGCTCTCGGGCCAAGTAGAGGTAGAGGTCGTGGTCGGAGTACCACTGACACCAGAGGAGCTCAAGGTAGAGCTTTTGAGTTGAGGACTACAAAGGAGCCTCCTGCATCGGCTGCTACAGGTACCATTCTGCTTCATGGTCTACTTGTTAGAGTTTTATTTGATAGGGGTGCTACGCATTCCTTTATTTCTGATACATGTGTTGAGCGTCTGAGTTTAGCTACAATAGAGGGGATACCCTTTACTCTAGGTTACGTGATGGTATCCGGGTCAGAGGTACCCGTGAGATATGCAGTCGTCCCCTTCATTTAGGGACTCGTGTTTTGCTTATTGACTTCTTAGGCATGCCATTGATGCATGAAGAAGTCATATTAGGTATGGATTGAATGCGTAGACACCGGGCGGTTTTAGATGTTGGTAGGAGGATTGTCACAGTCTCTACTGAGGTAGGTCAGATAGAGGTCTTCTGAAGGTAGGACCTTGGGAAGACAGGTTATGTCATTAGTGTCGTACGAGCAGCTAGACTGATAGAACAGGGATGTGATGCCTTCTGGTGCTATGCCATGAAGGATGGAGAGAGACCAACATTGGAGGACATACTAGTGATCTGTGAGTTTGTAGACGTATTTGTTGAGCCGTCGAGTTTTCCGCCTCAGAGGAGTGTGGACTTCAGTATCGAGTTGGAGCCTGGTACTAGACCCATCACAAAGGCCCCATACTGTATGGCGCCTATCGAGATGTTGGAGCTGAAGAAGCAACTCGAGGAGTTGGCTGAGAAGGGTTCATTTGCCCTAGTGTATCCCCTGGGGAGCACTTGTCATCTTCGTGCGGAAGAAGGACGGATCGTTGAGACTGTACATTGATTATAGAGAGCTGAACAAGGTGACCATCAAGAACAAGTATCCACTGCCTCGTATCAATGATCTACTTGATCAGCTTCAGGGAGCGACAGTATTCTCCTAAATTGATTTACGCAAAAGATACCACCAGTTGAGGGTGAGAGAGTAGGATGTGCACAGGACGACATTTCGTACCCGTTATGGAAACTACAATTTTGTAGTGATGTCATTCGGGATGACGAATGCCCCAACAGTTTTCATGGAGTTGATGAACAGTATTTTCATCGACTTCCTTGATCAATTTGTTGTAGTCTTCATTGATGACATTTTGGTATACTATCGTATCAAAGATGAGCATGTCGGTCATCTGAGGACAGTTTTGCAAATTTTGAGGGATAGAGAGTTGTATGACATGCTCTCTAAGTGCAAGTTCTGGATGCCTGAGGTTGCTTTTCTTAGACAAATCGTCTCCGCCGACGGGATTATGGTTGATCCGGCGAAGATCGAGTTTGTTGTTGCATGGACGACTCAAACGAACGTCAAGGAAGTGCGTAGCTTTCTTGGCCTACCCGGTTATTACCGAGGCTTTGTGGATGGATTTTTTGTGATTTCCCGTCCACTTACGAGTCATCTGAGGAAGACTACCAGATTTATATGGACTGATCAGTGTGCCCAGAGTTTTGAGGAGTTGAAGAGGCGTTTGACTACTGCTCTTGTCTTAGCACATCTAAAGGGTTCTGATGATTTTGTGGTTTACAGTGATGCATCCAAGCTAGGCTGGGGATGTGTACTAATGCAGAGAGGTAGAGTTATTGCATATGCGTCTCGCCAGTTGAAGACGTATGAGGAGAACTACCCGACTCATGATTTGGAGTTGGCAGCGGTAGTTCCTGCTTTGAAGATTTGGAGACATTACCTGTATGGTGCCACATGTTAGATCTTCACAGACCATAAGAGTCTGAAGTACATTTGTACGCAGCGGGAGTTGAATAACCACCAGCGTCGATGACTTGAGTTGATCAAGGATTTTGACCTTGAGATTTTGTATCATCTGGGGAAGGCGAATGTTGTAGCTGACGCCTTGAGCAGGAAGCGCCTCGAGAGAAGGCGATTGCGAGACTGACAGTTCAGCCTCAGCTTTAGAGGGATCTAGCTTGGCTAGAGATGGACATCCAGTTTCCTGATGAGGATGCTCAGTTATATGCTTTAGAGGTTTTATCTGGTCTGTTAGATGAGATCCAGCAGAAGTAGGGGACCTGCCCGACCTTGATGAGGATGAGAGAGAGGATGTCTCGTGGAGAGGCACCACAGTTCTCCATTGGTGTAGATGGAGTGATGAGGCGTCATGACCGTATATGTGTACCTGTTGATGCAGAGTTGAGACAGAGGATCTTACAGGAGGCTCACTATACCCCTTACTCAGTTCATCCAGGTACGAGTAAGATGTACCATGATGTGAGACGTTCATATTAGTAGGGAGGTTGAAGCCCGATGTAGCCAGATTTGTGGCATAGTGTGCGACCTGTCAGCAGGTCAAGATAGAGCATTTCAGACCTAGGGGTGAGCTACATCCACTGCCAGTGCCGCATTGAAAGTGGGAGGACGTCTTCATGGACTTTGTGACAGGATTGAGACCAAGTAGGAGTTTTGATGCTATCTAGATTGTTGTTGACATACTGACGAAGACGGTACGTTTCATTCCTATCAGAGAGATGTGCCTAGTGAGTAGATTGGTTGAGGAGTACACTAGACGGATAGTGAGACTCCATGGTGTACCGAGGATGATCGTCTCTGATCGAGATGGACGGTTTACCTAGAGATTTTGGCAGCAGATTCAAACTGCTTTGGGGACGAGTCTACACTTCACGACTGCGTTTCACCACCAGACAGATGGTCAGTCTGAGAGGACCATCCGGACCCTAGAGGATATGCTGTGAGCTTGTGTGTTGGATTGGGGACAAGGATGGTCTGATAACCTCCCACTTGTTGAGTTCTCATACAACAACAACTGGCATGCGTCTATTGGGATGGCTCCTTATGAGGCATTGTATGGACGTAGGTGCCGTACGCCTTTATGTTGGGATGAGCCTAGCAGTATTATTGGGATAGCGCTAGAGCATATTCAGGATGATATGGCTCGAGTAGCGCTGATTAGAGAGAGGATGTTGGCTGCACAGAGTCACCAGAAGTCATATGTAGACCGGAGGTGTCGACCTCTGGAGTTCAGGGTAGGAGCTCATGTCTAGATGAGAGTATCTCCAACGCGTGGCGTCAAACGTTTTGGCATAAAGGGGAAGCTGAGTCCCCGATATGTCGGTCCATTGGAAACACTGGATAGAGTTGGGAGGGCAGCCTACAGATTAGCATTGCCTCCGAGGTTAGAGGGTATTCACCCTGTGTTCCATGTGTCTCAACTGAGGGAATATATACCAGATCCGAGGCACATTTTGAGTTATGATGATTTGGTGGTTGAACCAGACCACACCTTTGTTGAGCATCCTATTGTAGTCCTAGAGCGAGGTGTGAGACGCCTGCGTTCAAAGGACATTCCTATGCTGAGGATACAGTGGTCTAGACGAGGACCTGAGGAGAATACATGGGAGACTGAGGATAGTATCCAGAGGAACTATCCAGAGTTTTATGCTGAGATAGATGCACCTACGGTCGATGAGTAGATCTTAGTGCTATCTTGGTGAGTATGTGATTATGTGCTTATATGCCCTGATGTGTTTACTCCATGCTAGCTATGATGTGATTTACGATCTTATTAGATCTTGATGTGCTAGCATGATGTATGATTATAGCTGGAGATGGTTCTTTCCTCCATGCTATCTGAGTATGATTAGGATTTAGCTGGAGATGGTTCCTTCCTCCATGATACCTTGATGGACATAGTTCATTGGAGATGTTATTCCCCCATGCGATGTATATGATTATGGTTTGGCTAGAGATGTGCTTCCTCTATGCCTTGTGTGATGTGGTATGGCGAGAGATGTGATTCCTCTACGCCTTTGGGTAGCGTTATGGCCCTGTTTTCTAGAGTTGATGAGTCCTCCATGTTCATGTTTGAGGTTACAGATTGATATAGGTTATGACCTTTATGAGCAGAGATGTGATACCTCCGATAGAGAGAGAGAGTTATACCTAGGCTTATGTGTCCGAGGGATTTGGGATTTTGCACGTTTCGGGACGAAACTTGTTTTTAAGGGGGTGAGATGTAAGAGCCTAGTTGCTGAGTTGCTGAGAGTTTATGTTGAGAACCCAGATTAGGCCTAGACCGCCTTTGCGTGACCCAGAGGCCGCACCTGCGCCGCACAGGGTCCGCCCCTACGGCTCTGTGTTCGCTCCAAAAGGTGTGTGCAAGCTTTAATATTTATAACCCAAGAAGTATGCTTGAACAATATACGAACCCGCAGTGTACGGATCAATTATAATAAAAGCAAGAATGCCAGGGGTCGATCACAAGGACTATGGTGAAACAAAGTTCGGTAATCAGGTTGTCAAATAACTACTAGCAGCAAATTAAAGCAATCAAAGATGATATAAAAGTGAGATAAAGGGAATGCGGATTCTAGAGATTAAAGCATCCAGTTGTGGTTCCGACTCAAGATCTCAAAACATAACGTGGACAAAGCTGAGGTTTGCAAAGGGAAGGTGTTTCTAAGATGCGAATAGATCACCGGGTAAGTCTCACTACTCACTATCCCAAACCAAAGCTCCTTTTACCGGGTAAGTCTCAAAGTACTAAGGAAAGGAACTATAATCTCAAATCAACGCACCACCCAAGGGGATAGAATCAACCTTTACCGGGTAAGTCTCAGGCTAACTCTCAAAGATGGGATAAAGGCACACTCAATAATGGATAAACCTTTATTACCTACACTCATGATCTTGGGTAAACAAACAAAGGAATCACCGGGTGAGTCTCATCTTAGGCTTGCGTTGAACCAGGAAAGGTATAACAAGGATAGGATTTGGCAAACAGAAACTCTTAACTCAGATAAGGTTTAGAAAAGGTTCACCTTGCTCAGTTAAATTCCATCCCGGCCGAGATGTTCAATGACTAACCGAGGTGTTCTACGGTTAAGGTAAAGGCTCGAGCTTTTAGGGTCCGTTGGGATTAAGATCATTCTATCACCGTCTTTCCCACAACTTTCAGCCAATCACCCTAGAATCGCATAAAGAACTTAGCCAACAATTATCATGATAAATATAATCAAATTTATAAGAAATGAATCAATATTCAAACAAGAAAACCTTAACACAAAGGTCTCAATAATTGAATCAAACAAATAAACAATCAGCGTTCCTCAATCACAAATCAAAAAAGACAACAAAACCAAAAGCCAAACTAAGAAGATCTTACAAACTCCTTCAAAGCCAACTTCAACTTAGATTCCTTCCTTCCTTGATCTTCAACCTTCAAAACTTCCTTCAAGACTCCTTCAAACTTCCTTCAGAAAACCTTTGATCCGAAAATTCCAGGATGATCCGTAGATTTCAGGATGATCCGTAGATTTCAGGATGATCCGTAGATGGCTGAATTGTAGCAAATCCAACCCTTTATATAGGAGAGTTATCTTCCAAAGATAAGATATATTAAAAAGATAATTTCCTTAAAATATATTTCCATATCTTCCAAAATATATCAGCCAATAATATTATATTTCTTCCAGAAATCCAACCAAAAATATGTGATATTCACTTCCAAAAATAGAAGATCTCAGCCGGAAATAAAGATCTCATGTCCCGTCATCAGTTCGTCTCGGTCCGGACGCTCCTCAAGATCACCTCGGCCGAGGTGGTACTGTAGCTGATCGAGGTGAGTCTCAACTGAGAATGAATCTCTCTAATCTGGTCTAAAATCAATCTTCTAAATCATTTCCATGCTTCCTGAGATCTTCTTATAACTCTTCAATGCTCCAAAATGTAGCTCCAATGACTCGTTAGCTTCCTTAGCTCCATTTCCGTCCAAAACGTGCCATTTTCCCTACAATTACAACGAAGCTAGGTGTAGACCTAGATTCCCGCAAAGGTAGACAAAACAACAATATAATCAAAGAATATACATCCATACATGCAGATTTATGAAGATAAAACGTCTAAACCAATCCCAAAATATAGACTATAATACATGTTATCACTCTGTGTGGCTGCAGCCGTCTTCGTTGACCCTTTGACTCGTGCTTTACCCTTTTCCTCCCTTTATAAGCTTCTTCTCTCTCCTTCTGATGAGGGTTCTCCATTTGCAACTCCATCGCTCTCCCTACGTTCATCTTCTCATATCCTCTTCCTTTGGATCTCTTCTTTATCTTATTTGAAGTTTTGTTGAGTTTGTCAGAATCTTGGATGGCTTTGTTGCTGATTGTTGATGGTTGAGGTTGTTGTGCCTTGTTGAGCCAGCTTAGAGGTCATGGTGAGGGTTTCTTCATCTACATAGGTTCAGCTTGGTCAGCTCTCATGGCTTTCTTCTCTTTCTTTCTTCATTCTTTCATCTTCTCTTCCCTTCTCTTCTTCTAGTTTAGATTCCTTAGGTTTGGATCTTGTTCCATCCATGATTGGCATATCTTGTTGTATATATGTGTATGTTTTTGTATGTATGTGTGTTGGATGAAGAAGGAGTGAAGGAAGCAAAGGAAGGAGTGAAGAAGGGGCTGACTTGGTGTCCCTGCTATTCAGCCGCCCCTGCGCCACTTGCAGCCGCCCCTACGCCGGCCAATGTCCGCCCCTGCGCCACCTTCTAGCCGCCCTTACGGCCACCTGCATCAACTAGACCTTGCTCTTGGTTCTGCAGGTGTGTGTTATTCTAGGCTTGCTTTAGGATGCCTTTGTTCCCTCCCATTCTAGTGTGAATATATAGGTTCATGCTAGATGTGTGAGGATGTGTTTTGATGAGGTTATGATCGGTATGTGCCTTGTACGGCCTTTGAGGTTTATTAGGTTGTGAGGTTAGGTTGAGGATGATCCTATGGATCCCTTTGGGTCTAGGTGTGACGCTTTGAATGAAAGGAGATTGATATATCTCTATGCCTTGTTGTTAGGTGGTGTCCCTCTCAGGAGTGGAGATTGATTGTGGTTGAGCTTTGTACGAGGTTGAGGTAAGTCCGTAGGACTTACTTAGCTACCATCCTTATATTGGTTGTTTGCATGAGTGGGGTGTGTGTTATATGTTTGCTATGATAGCATGATATGTCGTTATTACCGACCTATGTTTTATTGATTGCCCCGTATGCGTGGCTGTGATAACCTTTTCCTTTCATTCCGCCGTGGAGTCTGGGAGGTTCTCTGATGTCAGGCTAGACTGACTTTACAGGAAGGGCGCAATCCACTCCCATAGGGTACAGGGATTGTGTGACCGATACTAGTACAGCTGGCTATCAGGCTCAAAGGCGAGGATGTATGGGTCCTCGTGTCACATACTTTCATCTATCTATATATACACGATTTGAGTGAATGACTATTATATAAAGATGATAAATCGGTAAATGTGTGATAGTATGTTGATGTGTTTATCTTTCTATGATTGTGTTTGGGCTTATGTATTACCTCATATATGTATGGTTAGCTAATGGTTTATTTCCATATTGCAGATGCCCTACAGGATAGGCGTGCTACTGAGTGATTTGGCAGGGTGGCAGGTCGAGGACCTCTCGTACATAGGATGGTTGTGATATTTTGGGGTTGTTTATGTTTCCCTCCTGCGTGAGGATGATCTTTTGTTACCTCCTGTGTGAGGATGTTGTTGTTTATACTCGGATATGATGTTGATACCTTTGGTTGTACAGTTTATACAGTTTTATACATTTGTTTTATATTTGTCAGTGTCATGTTGTAAGGCTAGGGTCAGGATCCATTGTGAGATCCTAGCCCAATGTGGCACTCCGAGTCCCACGGATTCGGGGTGTTATATAAACAGCATTAATCATCATCATTAATTAAGATTCAAAAATCCCAGCTGTTATAAAAAGGGTACAGTCACAACTCTGAGCGCTCAAGTCAAAACCAACTAGATACGTCGATCTCCGAATGATCGATGAAATCAATGCTAATGAAGACTTATAATGGATCGTCAATTTTGGGGGCTTCTGGGACTATATGACCTCTCCCTTCGTGAGCTAAGTGGAATCAATGTTCGATTTCCCACTAGGTGGCCTCTAGACACTCCCTACAGAGGTATATGACCTGGCGTATTTTTGGCCTCGTGTTGTAGGTGATGGTGTGGTGTGGGGATCCTTATTTAAGGACTCTAGAATCTCCCACCCGTTGCTCCACATGTGCCATTTCCATCTTTCCTTATGCTTAATCCCAAGGTAGGACTTGACAGGTGCTAAGACTACAGAAGAGCTCTTCATCACCTACTATTTGTTTAACACGGACTCAAGCTGGACATGAGTTATTTCCTCTGTTTGAATTTTCTTGGAAAGAAGAACCTGTCAACCGGCACAATATTCCATGGAGGCCTTTATGACCCGTATGATCCAGGGGTATAACCAGGAAGTCTCCTATTTTACTTCCCTTCACCCTCACCCTAGGTTCCTTGGATTCGAGACATTGATCCGGATGAACTTGTGGTCCCGTATTGATGGTCAGCTCCAGGTAAATGTCTTGGGAAACATGTCGAGGTATAAC
The DNA here is from genome assembly GCA_033239125.1 of Fagopyrum homotropicum. Lineage (NCBI taxonomy): Eukaryota > Viridiplantae > Streptophyta > Magnoliopsida > Caryophyllales > Polygonaceae > Fagopyrum > Fagopyrum homotropicum. The sequence goes on from BSWB01000002.1 coordinate 48,466,263, forward strand.
CCTCGTGCATCTATTCAAGACCCACACAACAGGTTGGACATTTTTATCATTTAGAGTATGAGCCGCTAGTTGCTAACGATGAGGGAGCCGGTGGTGATGCCGAAGACGATAGACATGACGGCGAGGTGATTTTATTCAACGAATTGTTGTATACACTTTTGAGCGTGATCATCCACGGACTCAAAAGACTACTACACGCTACGCATGGGAGGCCCAATAGACAGACAGGTTCACACCCTCTAATCACCAATTGATGACCATAGGCGATCTTTTGTATACCTTTGAGGGACAACTCACCAGCTTTAGCACTGCACTCACCACCTATAGCTCACATATGGCATATTATGTCAAAGATGTGCGCACCATGCTCGCCGCCAAGGAATGTATGGAGGATCACTTCAACGAGTGTGCTATTGGACCACTCGACGACACACAAATGATCCACCTGTTGCAACTCCCGATACTCAAGACACTCGGATGTCCCAACATGATTCTACCGACCCTTTTTCTCTTTGTGAGTATATATTGCCTTCTCTCTCTCTCCTAACTTTAAGAAATTTTGAGGACAAAGTTAAATTCAAGTATGGGGTGTAATAAGTACATCGTTTCTATGTTACACTTGGATTTAAGCTTGCAATATTGGCTTTACATTTGTTAATTGCATCATTTTCTCTATCTTGCCTGCTTATTTGCATGAATTAATGAAAATCGTTTGTGGATATGAAATTTTTTTGCTTTAACTCAATAGCACTAATTTTTTGAAACTCGATATTTGTTCCTTGACATTATGCCAACGATACTTTAAACTGTTGACATTTTTCTATTGTCTGCGCACATGAGTTTTTTTGACAAAATTGTTGACAAAAAGCCTAACCAAGCAACACCCGGTGAGATTTCTCTAAACCTCGGACATGCACTTTCATGTGCCATTTCTTTTTCCTTTTGTGTGTAATCTCCAAATTTCTTAGGTTCTTCCAGAATTTGTTATTGACTCTTTTACAAAACTACATGCTCATTGAAAATCTTTATATTTGATGTAAAGAGGATTGAGGTCCTCTTTGATAGGCCTTTCTATACATTTTCCTCCCATATATGTGATTCCCTTCTATTTTTTCATATTCTTGCCCATATATACTCCCCTTCTTTGGTTCTCCAAAATATAGTCTTACACCCATGTTGCCACATAAAACCTTATCCGGGGTCAAGAAGTGAGAAGAAAAGTCAAAGAAACAAGTACGTGGTGATCCAAAGCATGCCCAAGACATATTTTTGAAGCTTGGAAAGTCAGATGAAACTCCCAAGACATTTTCAGGACTAGGGGAGATGACAAAAAGTTTCCGCTAGAAATCTTGCAATATATCAAGTAAGAGTTTGTTTTGAAAAGGTTATTATAGTTTATCCCTAAAAGAGGATGAAGCTCGTTCTTATAAAAAAAAGAATGATGTATGGACAAGAAGTACGAATCAAGAAACAAGAGTATATGAATCTCAATGAAAGGTGAATGGTTGAAGTAGTTTTGTTGTTCTAAAAAGGAAGAATCGATACCCCATATATTATAAGCCTCTTTTGCCTACTCCTTTTGCCTATCAATATCACTACTCCTTGTCCTATTATCCGCTTTACATCCTATGAAATACCTCATGATTTACATCATCTATTTGAGTTTTTTCTTTGACATGTGGTAGAGTTTAAGAACGTCTTGACATGCCTATGGTAAGACCTTTGCCTTTTTGTTGAGCTTGGGCGATGAACCTAAACACATTCTGGTAAGACAAGTTAAACACATTTACCCCTTGAGAGGTTTGGAAAGGCTTGGAAACATCTATATACGTTCTCTTAAACTATGATTGATATTATGATGGTTTGGTTTGAAAGGGTGATTGTTTTTCTTAGCTAAGGCATGCTCTTGTTCTACAGACGCATCATTTAATTTTTATATCACTCACTCGAGGACGAGTAAGAACTAAAATATGGGGTATTTTGATAGCATCAAAACATACGTATTTTCTACCCACTTATTCATGTCATTTTACACATGTTTTGGCTAGATATATATGCTTATAACGCATAATATGTTCATATTATGTTTTTAGTATCTACTTCTGGTTATTTCATATTTCAGGCTTTCAACGCTCGTAAGGAAGTATTTACCAACCAAATTAACTAAAGGATGCTTAAGAGCTCGATCCTCCCTAAAGTCGGATATTACAAGGACAATATCTCATATGACTAGGATCGACTACTTCAGAAGCTCAAGACATACTTTGGATTGAAGCCAAGAACTTTCTTACTATGGAGCATAAAATCACACAAGACGGCATTTCCGAACTAGCTGGAACATCAAACAAAACGCCCACTAGACGGGCAACCATGCGACCACCATGGCGTTTGCTTCGCCGTCCTATATGGCGTTTGGATAATCCCGATTCAAGTAAAGTTTGTCCCAAGACATCATAAAGAGGAAGGCCAAATGAACCCTACGGGAACAAAACGGCCTTTTACCGACTGTATACCGACCGTTTGGTTGTCCGTTTGTGTCGTTGCAGTCGCTTCGAAGCGTAACCTAATTTTCTAGGTTTACTACGGGATTTTCTGTATCAGTTTAGCCCTATTTTTATCCTATATATACCCCTTAGATCTTCAGGGTTAGAATCTCATATCATCTCATACTACCTCTCATCTTCTTAATAAAAGTATAAGAGTTGAGGAATTGTATGGTAAGTTAGAAGCCTAGGGAAAGATGGGTGGCAAAGTGTGATGATAAGGTGAGATGGAAGTGCTACTAATTAAAGTCTCTAAGAAGTTGGCCTTGAGTTGATGTGCTTAAGAGTTGTGAGATGTACAATAGAGAATTTGTTATTTATGAATTGTATAGATAATAGATTAGAGGTTTAGTTGTCGTTATTAATTAAGAGATTGTTTAATGTTGTATATATTATCTTGGTAACAACACCATGAACACGACGGTTCCAGTTTGAGTTATTTTAGTAAGATGATGATCTTAATTAGAGATCTAATTGTATTAAATGAAAAATGTTGTCCCCTCCAATATATATATGATATATAGAGAGAGAGATAGAGGTCATTCTCCATGCCAATAGTATGACAAGGCATGGAAGAAGACCAAAAGGACAACAGCACAATTGGAAATTGGAAGTTGGAACTTGGATGTGCCCTCCTCATTATTATTATAATAATAATAATAATATTGCCTCACTCACTCTCCATGCCTTTGGCTTTTTATACCTTTTCGATTTCCCATATATTATTTCCATTGTTTTGTTTTGTTTTGGGTATGTTGAGAGGATGGTTGACTCTTGAGAGTTGAATCACAAACAGCTACCCCCATGACCCCGACTCCAACTTTATATTATAGGGATATACTTTTTTATCATAATTTTAAACTTCCATCAAAACTATCTCCAAAACAAAACAAAAAATGGTTACAAATCATACAAAATACAAAAATTTACGTAGTTTGTAAAAAAAATGACGTAAATTTATATGTTTCTTCACGTGTGTGTGATTATTTTTGTTAATTTAAGGTTTATTTATATTTTACTTATCTATCGACTCAAAAAATATTATATTGATTAGCTTATATATGAAAGTGCCTCAAAATGACTACTACTCACACAAACTGCCTCAATTATGATGACCTAGTTTTATTTATTTAAAGTGTTTTTACTTTTGGAAGGGGAATATATTGATTAAAAATAAGCCCATACCACATTATTTAGCGACACATATTGTCAACCTTATTATTTTTATTAGAGACTGATCGAGAGAGACATGTATAATATATAATTACATAATAATGTTGATTCTATAGATGAAACAACAAGTACCCACTTTTTCTTTACCTAAAAGGTATCTCACTTCATATTTTATAAACTTTCAATATATACTTTTGCTCCAAACAAACTATAAAGATGTTTGTAACAAGAGTATATGTATATTTTAATAAAGTGTATAAAATTTTTATATAAAACTACTAATTTTTCACATGAATATATTAATTTTATGTGTAACTATATTTTTCCATCCTAAAATCTAAGTAAAAAATAACTTTAAAATTATATTAGATATTCTCTAAAATTTTGTTTATTTTTATGTGTAATGTCTTATCTTGTAATATATTAATTTTTATGTGTAATATTAGTTATAACTTGAAAGTTTATTAAATTAATAATAATTATTAACATTACTATCAAATTAATTAAAATTTAACATTACATTTATTTTTAAAAAATAAATATTTATTCAAAATATATTCAATATTAAGGTAAGTTGAGGAAATAAAAAGGGTGAAAATAGTTAAGCCTATTTAACAAATAAGGACCACCTACGTAGACCCATATTCTTTGACGCTGACAATAGATTCGACAGTCCACTAGCGGTGAGCACTGCTGATACATGACGTTGCAGTGACGTCATTATTAAATTAGGTTTCATACCTTATGTTTGCAAATATGTATCAATTTTAAGATAATGTATAATAAAAATAAAAATAAAAAATTATTCAGAATACTTTTTGGAATTTTTTTTTTCTAGTAATAACTATAAAAAAAAATTTTTCAAACAAGTATACTGAATAATTTTTATTTAGTGCATATATTTTACATTATCACTTGATTCACTTCATATATAGTCAACTAATATATGTTTATATCACATAAAATTTATTTATATGTAAATATATATATATATATATATATATACAGTGGCGGCCGCAGGATTTTTAGAGGGGGGGCGAAATTTTATTTTCGATAAATATATCTATGAAAATAAAGTAGCGATAAAAACAAAGTTAATATGTCATCTACTTACAATAAACAAAAATAAATTAAAAAAAAAAAACATTACACACGACCGCGCCTAAAAATTTTTTTTAAAAAAAAATAGTTGCCCTATAGGCGTGTCTAGGACAAAGATAATAAAAACACAAATAGAGGTGCGGTCCTAAACCGCGGCTATAGTGTAACGTTTTTGAAAGGAAAAAAAAAACTAAAGATGCGCGGTTATAGACGCGCCTATAGGCGCGGTATATAACCGCGCCTCTTTAGTTTTTTTTTTTTTTTCAAAAACGTTACACTATAGCCGCGGTCTAGGACCACACCTCTATTTGTGTTTTTGTAATCTTTATTTCAGATATTAAAACGTTGTCCTCGACAACGCTTTTTACAAATAAGAGTGTGGTCTAAGACCGCGCTTCTAATCCAAACAACAAATCTCGTGCATTTTGGTGAATTATTTCAGAGTCTAAAACGGGAAATACTTATGAAGTTCCGTTCACTTCGACGAAAGATCCAAAAAAAACATTTAAATATAACACAAGAATAGTGATATTTAAAAAAAATAAATTGTAGAAAATTTTTTTATAAACGAGAGAAGCACAACCCATTTTAAAACGATTTTTTCACAAAATTTTTTTTTTTTTTTTCTCGGAGGGGGGGCAGCCGCCCCTCCCCGCCCCCCCTTGGGGCCGCCCCTATATATATATATATATATATATATATATATATATATATATATATATATAATTATAATATTTATTATTTTAAAAATTTTTATACATTTAGTTCACATAGAGTATTTAAATAGTTCAAATATTTTATATTAGTAATTCAAATTTGATTGTATTTTTGTACAGTTATAATTTTCAAAAAAATATATATAATATTATGTATTTTAAATTTTTATGGTATTAGTTCAAATTTTGTGTTTGTATTAGTTTAACACTAGTTCATATCCCGTGCCTTACACGGGTATTTGTTAATAAAAAATTTTTATATGATGATGATTAACATCTAATTTTACTTTTATTTAATAAAAGTAACTGAGTTGTTATAATAAATTAGGGATAACCCGACCGTGACATAGCTAAAAAACATAAGTAGTTTACACAATCAAAATTAATTTTAATAAACCAATTACAAAGTACAAGTTTAAATAACAAATAAAATTCGAATTAGATTACTTTCAAAATATAACACACAAAATATGTTTCACATTATTTTATTCACAAAATTGTAAATTTTTTTTTAAAAAAAGAATTATTTATTAAAATGGAATATTGTTTATGATAGAAGAAATTTAATATTGAGTTAAAATATCGGAATATAATATACTACAAAAGACCATTCAATATTTTCATAAATAAAAAAATTGTTCAATTATTTATATGCATTCTACTAAAATAGGATTAATTACGCTAAATAAAATGGAATATATAAATTAATGTAAATAATAAGATTAAATAATATAGATCGTTTTTCATTGTAATTTACTTATTGTAAAGAAGATTAAATAATGTAAAAAACGGATTATGTAATACAAATCTATAAATATATCCGTTTTATTTTATAAATATGATATTTTGGAGAAGACAAACATGCAAATGAGATAACATTCAAAATATAATCAGATAGAAAATATTTTTTTCACAATATTCAAAATTGAAATTTTTTTTAAAAAAGATTTATTTATTAAAATAAAACTAAGAATAATTAATTTAATAAACACGGAAATTGACGTGAAGATCAAACTCACGATTAAATCTTAATCCAGGAAAATTCGATTACAAAAATTTCGATCTTTAGAATAGAATTCATAAACATAAATGACAAACAACAATTCAAAGATGATATACAATTAAATTTCACATGGAGATTGAGATTAGAGAAAAATCTTACGAATCATAGTGTGGGTGAGACAACAATCAAATTGAAGCTTACAAATCGATAAGGATTAGAAATAAATCGAATTGAAGTGTGAGATTGTGATAGAAAAAAATTACTCATACAAAAGATAAGTCTCAAAATGCAGTAAGCATCATATTACATTTGTAGTTTTCAAGTCCAATCACTCCTCCCACAGTGAATTATTGTTGCGCACACTGCACCCTTTGAGCACCATGGTGCTCATCATCCTCATCATAAGCTTCTTGAGCCCGCGCTTGCTTCCTCCTCAATATTGACATCATGCAGTGTAGTCTCCTCGCACTCGTCCAGCTCCATGTCACTAATCTCACTACCTTACCTCGATGGCAATACAGTCTCTAGCACTTTAACCTGTCCAAGGCTCAATGAGTCGGGAAAGTCAACTGTGAAGTGGACATACAGCTTGCCCTTCATGAATGGTCTTTGGTACATTGGCATACCCTCATCATCAATTGCCTTGAATTGATTTGTACAGTAAACACAAATCAGAATGAGAATGTTCTCTATTCATTTCACTCCTAAATTAATTCTAAAGTAACTATTCCTACTAACCAGGCTTGATGACTTCTCCTGGATTTGATTTGATAAGAAGCTGACGGCCATCCAAGTGCGTCAGGACAAATTTGTAGCCACAAAAAGCCTCAATAAGAGATAGAGTGTGTTCATAGAAGAGATCACCGCCCTTTCTCTTGAACTTGAAATGATCCTTCTGTTGCAATACAAAGACTATATCTCCTGTGATTGTGTCAGGCAGATGTAAGTTATTATTAGCATCAAGCAAAACAAAGGAAGTGAACTGTTAATTTAGCAAAAAACTCACACCTTCATCTGCCTCTCCAGGAAAAGTGATCTTCTGTCCATGTTGCATGCCCTTCTCGCCAATCACTTCAACGACTTTATTTTCTTGAACAACCTTCTCACCCTTGCAATCCGGGCAACAATCTTTGTCGTTAATGGTTTCACCAGTACCCTTACATTCATTGCAAGGATGCTGCATTTGCTGGATCATTGAAGGTCCAAGTTGTTTGATTGAGACCTTCATACCGGAACCTTGACATCCACCGCATGTCGCTGAAGCACCGGATTTTGAACCTTTATTGTACTCACAATACGTAAATTTCAGTGACCATTCAACTTTATAACTACCAAATGAAGAATCTGATCAACATAAGGGAAACCCAAGTTGACTCACCCGTTGCACTTTTGAGCATATAACGTTTCGTGATAGAGAAAGCTTTTTCGATGTTCCGCTGTAAAGATCTTCAAGAGAGACCTTAAGAGGATGAATGACATCTTCTCCCCTTCTTTGTCTTCTTCCTCTACTATTGTCACCACCCCCACATCCTGATAGCATTGAAAATTGAAATAAAAGAGTTAAAACTGGTAAAGAACAAAAAAAAATGCCATTATATCTTTGTTTGACTACTTACCAAATGGATTTCCACCGAAGAACTTCATAAGCTTGAGCCAATTGTTTGAACTGCAACAATAATAACACAAAATCGCTAATAGAAGGGACGGAGATTGAATAAATATGGACACAAAAAACGAACAATTAATTAGAAATGAACAATCAAATTCAAGCAATGTACATTTTTTTACTATAATAGCACAACAATAACAAAAGAGGAGGGTGTGAAATCGAATGGAGAGAAGAAGTATATATAGGCAATAATTTAGGTTTAGTCAAAAAAGCTTCTTCAAGAAGATAGCAAATTCAATTAGTGAGATAAGATCGGAACTATTAAATTTTAAATGTGGATATTAACAAATTATTCAGATATTCAATTAAGATTTGATCTAAAATATTGAAAATATTAATTTTTGAAACTAAATTGAATTTTGAAATTACGTTAGAAAAGAACTTCTCCTACACGTTTTAAGATTTGATTTGATTTAGTTAACTGAAAAACTGCAACTATAGTTTAAATTTTTTTAGTAAAATATTTTTCGAAAAAAATGGAATGGCAGTTTAGTAAATATTTTACAAAAAAAAAAAGCTGAGGTGGCATCCCTTGTTGCTTGACACGTGGCATTAGCGTCCTTAGTTTTAGTAAGTAATATAGATTAGTCAAACTTAAATTTTTAATTTTCGGACTCTAAAATCCTTTATTTTGTTAATATTAGACTTCCGATACACGCTATGAAATTTTCGAATTTTGATTAATTTTTTCCCCTAACTTATAAACAAAAAAAGGCAATTTAGTCAAAAAAAATTAAAAAAATTTGTTAAAAATTTTGATTACAAAATTTAGATATAAATTACGTTATTAAAAAAATGTGGTTTGAGGTTAATTTTTTAACTATTTAAAATTTAACTTTTAGTAACAATGGAAATTTAGTAAATTTTTAATATTTATTTAGTAATTAGGATTCTATTATTTATAGATAGAAATCTTTAATATTTATTTAGTAATTAGGATTCTATTATTTAGGAGTGGTAATTTAGTAATCTCTCATAAATTTTTTAGGAGTGGCATTTCAGTAAATATTTCACAAAAAATCCTATGTGGCATACCTAATTGATTGACATGTGGACTTAGTGTTCTTTGTTTTAGTAAGTTATATAGATTATGCTTTATCTTATATCTAGTAAAAGAGAAACCTTTTTTGCCACGTGTTTATCAAAACTTAAAAATTTAAAAAAAAAAATTTAAAAAAATAAATATAAAATAATTAGGAGATTTACATAAATAATTAAGCACTAATTATCTTTAAAAAATTTGTTGGATACGTAATTTAAACAAAAATTGTAATTGGATTTTTTTTTAAAGTCATATCATCTAACCAAATCCTAATATATAAGCAGATTTTGTTTTGATTTTAGATTTTATAAAATAAATTAAAAATATAATTACCATTTTTATGTTAAATTTTATTAAATATTTAACAATTCTCAACTTTACTTATGAGACGTTATAAACTAAACTTCCTTAATATAACAAAAAAGTGCGGATATAATAATATTTATTTGTAGAATAACGTTATATCTTCCCTTTTTCGACCTATAAATATCATCTACTGTTTGTCCAATTTTCCATACAAAAATAATAAATAGTGATAACTTTTATCCATACATTTATGTGTATATTTAAATTTTTTTACAATAACATAGTATTATATATAATTCAATATTGTTCAAAACCCGCACACAGTGCGGATATTACACTAGTTGTTATTTAAACATGTATAAATCAAAAAATAATGAAAGAAGAACACAACTTATAATAAATAGAACAAAAATACATGAACTAATAGATAAAAGTATTACAATAGAGTATACAAATTTTGAATGAATTGAATAAAAAAATTAAACTAAGCAACTAATAGGTATAAACTTTGCTTAAAAAAAATATGAACTTAAAAAATATATGAACGAATATTACATATAATTTGAACTATTATAAATTATATATTTAGATGATAATTTAAATTGAAGTAAAGATTTCTTTTTCAAAAGCTTTAAGTTTTAAATTAAGTAGCATCTGCTCACCATTTGTTTCAAAGCTATCATTTGTGGATATATTCGTCTATGGTTATCCCGACTAGATTTGGGTCCCCCTTCTGGCGCCACTTGTCGTTATCATCTTCCGCCGTTGACTCCTCTATTTACATCACATTACGGTTCAACCTCATGCATGCCTTTAATCAACCAATCAACTTCTATTTTTAACTAATACCTTTTTAATGCTAAACAACCTTAATCTCTATTTATTGTGTCTCCAAATGTTTTTGTAAGGTACATGAAGAAACCCTCCATTGATCCAGATTTCTAGAGTATTTAGATTGGAGTAGAGACGAGGGAAGACTATGACCTTTGGAGTCTTTGGATTTGGATTCGCGTGTTTGTTCGCTCCAAAAAAGGATAGTTAGTTTTAAAATTTATATTTCTAGATATCGAAAATTATTTAACGAATTCACAATGTATGGGTTATTTCGTAGCAAGGTAAGTACTCCAAAGTCGAACACAAAGACTAAAGTAAATGTGATTTGCAATTTGATCGAGAATAGTATAAGTAAAGAATAAGAATTGAGGGGAGGGAGAAGGGTTAGAAAATCCATATTTTGTTTAGTTTTGGTTGGTTGTTGATCAAGGATCAAATAAAATAGAACAAGTGAAGTAATCTAAAACAAGCAAACAAAATGATGACAAATAATCACAAAAAGGGATTCTAAAGTTTCAGGATCATTGGTTATGACAACATATTCATGCTAACTCCTAAAAGACTCGATTTGATTACTAGAAAACGAGATGTTTCATCACTGGGAATAATCATGTGGGAGGTCTCAAATTTCACTCATTCCAATTCAAACTACCTGCTACCTAGTAAATCTCAAGTCAACAAGGTCGGAAATTCAACAAAAATAAGTTTCTCTACCTAAGAATTAAACCAACCCTTATCGGGTAAGTCTTGGGTTTAGCCTATCTTATGCAGTAAACCGACACATCTCATCCAATAGATGGTTTTACACCTCTACTACGTACCTAGTGTTCATCATCATCTATATTCAAGTAAGAACATTATCGGGCAAGTCTCTACCCTAATATGGTTTGCTAGCCTAGACAAATCTAACATAGATTCAACTCGATAAACACTAGAATTTATACAATCTGTCAACCTAATCTAACATGCAGCATAATCAATCGTTATCCATGCCATTACCAAGACCTGTTCACCTTAGAATCACAAGAAAAGTAGCCAAATATATTCAAAATGAAAACTGTAAATGAAAGGGAAGAATGCATGCCGTTCATGGTATCAAAATGCAAGGGAAAAAATGGATGTGAGACCATCCTCAACACCTCCAAAAGCACCTATCACTAGAGCAATAGCAAACGCATTGAAGGAGAAGGAGTTGGTATCTTCAAAGGCCATCCATGAAGAGTTTTCTAGCTTATTGGCAACATGTACACATAATGAGACTTCATTCATAACCAAGTCTTCTTTAGCGACATTGTTGTCTATTGTGGAAGAACCTTTCAAGAGTAAAGATGACCAAGGAAGCAAGGAAAGTGACTAGAACGAGATTGAAGAGAACCAGTGAAGAAATCTCAACCTTGAGACCAAAATCTCGCCCGAGATTTCGTGTTTGTCGAGATCAATAAGATCCGTTGAGATCTTATTAGATAGAATTATCGTTTAGTTATTTTAATACCTTTAAAGCTTTTAAAACTATCTGAAGGTATCTTTTGGTTTTGATCCTATCTTTAAGGATTATTTTAGTATTTATCTTTTAGAAGAATCTCTCATATAAATATCCTTAGAGGAAGAGATTCATAGGTAGACTGAATTTGATTACTTCTTCCACAATAGTGTTTGAATTCGTTGCTTTGCTTACGAAGTTCGTGTTTTATTCATCTCATTCAATAAAAAAGAGAGTCTTTGATTGAATCGTTGTGAGTCCTTGCTAGGCTGTTCTTGTGTGTGTTAATCTTATTGAAGGTTGGTGCTACTAGTCAATTATGATCTCTCATTGTGCTTGTCTTATTTAGAAGGCTTGTGTAAAGTTAAAGAAGGGAGGGTTAAGGGAAGCTCTTTGTTAAGGAGTTTTGATCCAATTGGTCAAGGTTCTTTACATGAATATCTTGTTTCGTATCTTCCTATATTTTCATTATTCATTCCATTATTAGCTCCTTATCTATCCATTATCATTCCATCAAACTCACGTTCTTTTGTTCGAGTTTTCATAAATATCGGTCCCGTAGCCAGAATCACGCCTGAGATTCTACACCAAGATTTGTTCTCTCAGACTGTTTGTGAACTTTCAATCAAGATCTTGAACTGCTGCATCAACCCCACATCAAAGTGGTATCAAAGCTAACTGATTGAAGAGCAACTCAACCACCCTTAAAGTTTGAGTAATTTTTATTTGAGTCTTCTTTGAGTCACTTAAAAATTGAGTCTTTTCTTGTTGCGATTATTTTGCGATATTATTTGAGTTTAACGTGCATTGACTTGTGTCTATTAGAGAAGAGGGAGACACCATACCCAAACACAAAGCCAATCATAACCTCAAACAAACCTCGCCCGCCCTTACCAAGTATTTTCGAGTGAGATTAAGTGCATAAAGTCGAGATTTTGCGTTACTTGTTCAAGTTTCGTTAATTTTCTCCATCCAGTTAAAGATCATATACATATTGGATTTGATTCAAATCTGATAATACCCAACTACATATTTAAGGAGGAAGGAGATTTACAAGATATTATTGTTGAGATCTTATCTAGTAGGTGAGATCTTATCATATCTACACAATCCTAACCGAATATATATCCCAACAACTATATATTTCACAACTCCCCACCTACAATAGTATTACTTTCTCCCCCTTGTACTCCCTCAACTTTGCAAAAGGGCCCCAAACACATAACCCTAAGTTTTCAAATCGTTCTATCATCAACTATATCATATCGGAAAACTTTTGGGGACAAGTTGTTGCGATCCAACTGAGAATGGATCATCAAGGCAACAAGGAAGGAGTATATCCCAAAGCATAGACAGTGATTGTCAATGATAGTTGTTGAAACAAACATCTTGACCCTGAGATAGAAATCTCGCCCGAGATTTACCTAATTTACCCGAGATTTCTTTCTGTTGAGATTAAACCTTCCCGGCTATCTCTTTTCTTCAACTGCATAAGTTCAAGGTACCTAAGACTCTTTTCTTAATCTCTCGTGTGCCTATTTCTTGCCTCTTTTATACTCTAACCATATTGAGTCGATTCTTTAGGTGTGTTAGTTAGTATTTATACTTTCTATCATACTAGTTGTGTCTACTTGCAATAATCCTTAAATGATAATTCTAAAAAATAAGTGTTCCCCATCTTCTCCCTCTTTTAACCCTAGGGCTGTGTAACCATGGATTCACCCAAGTTGCCCATTCCTGTATTCTCTTGTTGTTGATCTCGTCTAGGATGTAGGGTTGTGTTGTGGATCCATGTGACAGACATACAAGATGGAGCAATCCAACCACGAGGCACCGAGGAGCTCTTGCACATCGAAGAGAAGCCAACGAATCACCCTTCTAGAGTTCGACCGCACCCGCGGCATGATAGAGCCGCGGGTGTGTCATCAGCCCCACATCTGTAAGGGCAGCCAATAGTAGCCGCACGGGCGTTGGCCAATAGCTCCTGGCCGCGGGGCGGCCACCTGGGCCGTAGGGGCGGCTCCCTTAGGCTATATGCGCAGTTCTTGCACATCTTCAGCCGCCGGTGCGGCCTTCTGCTCCTCTCCACGGGCGCGCCTCCTTGTTCCGCGATCGCGTCGTTGCTCTTGTGAGTATCCCTCCTTCGATCTAGTGTACCTTACTCTTACCTTAGTGATGCTAGAGATATTATCATGCTAGGATGGCTTAGTGTAACTTAGTGGAATGCCAAGTAGTGGCTTGAACCTTAGGTGAGCGTTGGTGGATTGTTCTTGAGAATAAAGTGTGATTGATATCTTGAGAGGATTATAAGACATTGAGTGTATGGTTTGATCTTGTGAGCATCCTGAGGCTTGATGTTGGGACTATATGATCTTGTAAGATCGTGGAGACTAGGAATGGGATTACCCTATTATTTGTAGTTGGTTTATGATCTTGCAAGATCATTGGGACTAGAAGTCTAAGGACTTTCAGCAAGTGAGAGAGATGTTGACCGTGTGCCTTGTTTGATTAGGCGTTGAATGTCTTTCTGCAGGAAGCTAAGTACGGGTTATAGCGGGATTATCTTTGAGTCAGGTAAGTCCACAAACTTACTTAGCTAGCTTCTGCGTATTGGTTTGATGTGTAATAGTGGTGTGTGTTAAGTTATGTTATAACCATGAAAGCGGAATAGGACGACCTTTGTATATTGTAATTGGCCCAAGTGTATGATAGTGGACGGTGACATCACTCCCTAGCTCTTGCGAGAGCTAGGAGGTTCTCTACGACTAGCCCGTACAGGTAGACGGTTGGATGCATATGAAACATTCCTTGCTGGTATACGGGGACAGAGGCGAGTTTCGGAGATTCTCGTGTCACAAACCAGAGTTGAATTAGTAAAGGAATGACGTAATCAAAGATAAGAATTGGATTGTGTGCAAGCATGTTGTGTGTGTATGTTTACCTTATATGTATATGGGCCCTTACAGTTATTTTAATTGAATGTTAGCTAACGGTTCTATACCGATGTTGTAGATGCCCTGTAGGTTAAGGATGCTCCCGAGTGATCCGAAGGAGTGGGCAGCCAGGATTCTCGTACATTATAGAACGGAATTGAGTTTATCTTATTATTGTCGTTTGAACGTTTTTTGTTGTTGTGAATTTGTAAGAACTCGGATGAGTTTCCTCTTGTTGTATTCGGGATCATAAAGTTGCATTAAAAATTATTTCTTTTTGCCTTTTATTTGTGCCATGTTGCAAGATCCGGTGAAATTATTGTTAGGCTAAGGGTCGGGACCCATTGTGAGGACCTAGATCGTAGCATCCCGAGTCCCTCGGATTTGGGGTGTTACCGACATTTTTGGAGAGCCATCAGGATTACCTCCACAGAGGAGTGTAGACTTTGACATTGATCTTGAGCCCGGGACGAGACCGATTTCGAAGGCTCCTTACCGTATGGCGTCTATCGAGATGCTTGAGCTTAAGAAGAAACTCGAGAAGTTAGATGAGAAGGGCTTCATCTGCCCTAGTGTATATCCTTGGGGTGCACCAGTACTCTTCGTCAGGAAGAAAGACAGGTCGATGAGGTTATTGACTACCGAGAGCTTAACAAGGTGACCATCAAGAATAAGTACCATTTGCCTCTTATCGACGATCTTTTGGATCAGCTGCATGGAGCTTCATTGTTTTCGAGGATCAATTTGAGATCCGGATATCACCAGTTAAGGGTGAAAGAGCAGAACATAGCCAAGACGGAATTTCAGACCAAATACGGCCACTACGATTTGGTAGTGATGTCTTTCGGGCTTAGTAATGCGCCCGCCGTGTTCATGGAGTTGATGAATGTTCGCCACTTAGTGTGGTTGCAAATAAGCTTTAATTATAAAACTAGAAAACAAGCAAGCGAACCCGCAGTGTACGGATCGATATAGTTGAGCAAGAATTCCAGAGTATCGAACACAGGGATTTGGGGGGTTAAATCCAATTATAGATTATCAAGCAAGTAAATTTATGAAGCTTTTCAAATTATTGGGAAAACAACAATCCTAAAGATCCAGGAATCCAGCTGTGGCAATCGATTCAAGATATACTAAAGATATAAGGACAGAGTTGAGATATGCAAAGGTATACGAATGTAAGGTAATCGTACGGTGAAGTTCCAAAAACCCTATATGACCCACCTAAAAGACACTCTCTATAAAGGTTGTTGAGGCTTCAGTATAGAAAGGATCTAAAGGTAAGAATTAACACCAAATACCTAAACTTGTAATCCAAGGATCAAGACTAACTAAACCGATTAAGGTTGTGACACTCACAATCGAGGTAGAGGTTGTTGAGGCTTCACTACCACCTATAAAAGGCAAGCCAAGACTAAGTTAAAGCAAATCTTTAACTTTGGATTAAAGTAAAAGCAAGTTTGTAAACTGACACAAAATTACGGGTAGTTCTTGAGTTCCACGGCCGTAGAAGCTCAAGAACAGACCGTGGATTAGGTTCGTCGGCGATTCTCTCTAACTCTCAGGGTCCAATCTGTTTACGATCGATCTATCATCATCTAAGCCACAACTATCAACCCTTCACCTTAGAATTGCTAAAGGGTTTTAGCCAACAATAGTCATATTGATATCAATTTCAAGGTTTAAAAGAATGAAAGATGAAAACTTCCGAAAACCTTGAATAACTCTCAAGTCAATCTCAAATCCACAAATCAAGAACAGTAACGTCAATAGATTTGGAATAATGCAAACAATCACAATCTTAGATAAGAACGAAGAGCGGGATGTCAATCCGTCTTCAAATCAAACCTAAATGAGAAGCGAAATCTTCTCACGAACAATCTTCCGAATCTTCAACTCTTCCGTCAATCCGGAGATCTCAATAGCAAAGCGCAAATCTCTCAATCATAATCTCCACCAAAATGCGGAATTAGGGCAAATCCAAGTGTAAGCGAAAGTGCGTCTAAGCAGAGGTGACAGAATCTCTCTTCTTCCGTCCTTTTATAGTGTAAGATAAAATATCGGCCCGGCCCAATTGCATAGAAGATCGTGGCTTAAAGTATGGCGTAAAAGATCGCCAAGATCACGGTCGTGGAAGGGTTCCACGACCGTAATTTAGAGCGTGGAAATTGTCACGGTTTGACACAATCCCTCCACGGCCGTAGAAGTTGCTGGAATGAACCACGCTTCCCTTGCCAAGGTTCCACGGCCATGGACTTGAACGTGGAATGCAATATGGCCGTATTTTAGAGCGTGGTTTAGAGGTAAACCGTAATTCTTCCTTTCCTCGTGCTATTCTTCAATTTAGCACCTTCCTTAGCTCCTAGAGATGTCCTCAATCCTTGGACATGCTCGATCAAACTCCATCCTCGCTCAATCCGTTCGGAAATAACTCTTAATTGCCTACAATCAACATAAAGCTTGCGTAGATCTCTATTTCGACATTATAGACAAACTAGCTCACAATTGCATCAATGCTTAATCAATGACTATCAATATGGATAAAATACACTTAGAAAACGTGTCTAAAATATCACAATATTTCATGCTAACAAATAACCCCATACTTGCCACTTGCTTGTCCCTAAGCAAGGTCTTTAAAAAGCTTTAAAACTCAAGTTAGGATGAAATATGTGTACCTTCTCAAAGGAAAACTTCTTTTTGGATGAATGTGCCTTCTAATCAATAGATCATTCTCAAATCTTGCTTCATTCGTTTATAAGACTTTCATACACTTAATCAAAGAGTAAAGAGTAAAGAAGGCTCATGAATCAATTAAACTTCCATGTAAACATCATAACCTTCAAACATTATCAAAATCAATCATAAGAAACTTCAATTTAGATCACCAAGCCATATAACATTCTTTTGATCTTAAGGACTTTCAAACAAGGTCTAGAATGTGGAAAGGGAAGGAAAACTTTAAGGAATGTGGTGCATGAATCCGGGAAAGTGGATAACTACTCTTTTCTTCTTCTCTTGTGGTTTCCGCAGTACTTTCAACTTAGAGCTTTGCTCTCTTCTTTTCATTTTTCGACTTTACTTTTGGAGTTATGGATAGAGGTGCACAAAAACCGAAGCCTAGGAGATTGACGTTTCTCAATTTTTATGAGATGCCTCAAACCCTTAGTGCACATACCATAATCCGCTAGGAATATCGCTCAATCCGACTTTGGCAAGACACAAACACCCGGCTATGTGAATGGTGCCGAGTTACTCATCTTCATGATTGACTTCCCCAAACCTATAATTTCTTTCTATTCTTTTGATTGCAAATAATTGCTTTCAAGGCCCTCCCACATCAAACATGCCAATATCAATCAACTCTTCCAAATTCCCGGATAGGTAAAGGAGGCCATTATTTCAATGAGGGGCTAAATGATCAAAGAAAGAAGAAAGAAAATCAAATTGCCTTAATCATCTCAACAAGAAGTATAAGAACTTATAGTGTGATTTCAACCTTAATTTCTCAACATGATTTAAATAACATTCATCACATTATGAAACTTGCAAAAGAGGTATAATCAACTCATTCAATTTCTTTTCAATTCACTATTCGTTTAAGCATGCAATTGTCATTAAAACTCAATTCACAAGTGGTGATTATCATAGAAATCATCTCTATCCTTAGAAGCACAAAATTTTCAAAAATTTTCAATTTTTATGGGTTTTTCAAACTCTTTTTCATGCAATGCAATAATGAAACGTGTAACAATATAATGAAACATGCAAGATAGTCTCAATAGAAGCAATCAAAGTGAGTAAGAGTTATTACAGACGATTAGTCACACCCCACCCCATACTTGGAACAAACATTGTCCCTAATGTTCAAATAAAAGAAAAAGAAGAAAAGAAAGAAAGAAAAAAGAACTCACAAAATGGCGGTGGAGCGGCTAAAGCTGTCGGTCATCATCGTCATCACTGCGGTGGAGGCGGAAATGGTGAGAAGATAGGATCGTAGTACCGCCCGAACTGCTGGCGGTAGACGTCTCTCATCATATGGTCAAGGTCATCCATACGTGCGTCTCTAGCGTCGGCTCGGATCTCCAAAGCTCTCACTCTATCTGAAAGACTGGTGGCCCAATCTGGCAACTGCTCGTACCAGCCTGGCGGCTGGCTGTACCATCCCGGTGCATCTGACGGTGCTGGTGCTGGTGGCGGTGGTGCCTGTGTAGACCATGGTGGTGGAGCTCCGTACCACGCAGGAG
The DNA here is from genome assembly GCA_033239125.1 of Fagopyrum homotropicum. NCBI lineage: Eukaryota > Viridiplantae > Streptophyta > Magnoliopsida > Caryophyllales > Polygonaceae > Fagopyrum > Fagopyrum homotropicum. The sequence goes on from BSWB01000002.1 coordinate 48,485,310, forward strand.
GGGCCTCCATCCAAGTGGGCCTCTCGATGACACTAGCACGGCGAGAAGAAGATCCTGAAGCTCTGGCGGGACGGGGAGAACGTCTAGGCATCTCAGGAGCTGCGTCCGGCTGATCCGGGAATGTGCCAAAATCCTGCTCAACTCCTCCTCCTCCTCCCTCATACCCAAAGAAGGCTCCAAACTCCCGGATGGAGAAATCATAGTTTCTTTCCATCAGACGGAAAGAAGCTGTCCTATCAACATGGCTGTGCTCAAAAGATGTCACAACCTCTCTAGTAATCTCCTCATAAGCATCTTCTCAGATAGCCGAGAAGACGACTAATCCGGCTCTATCCAAGAGCCAAGTGATGTCATCTATCACATGTAGAGGCGCTAAGTCCTCTAACAGTAGGTACCTAGGTCCTATAACGGTTCTCTTATGGATCCTCTCTAAGGCGTCGAGATGATCCTCGTGGATGGTAGGGACCCTAGGGCTAGGAGGTGATGGTGATGAAGGTGATGATGGAGGTGAAGGGGATGAAGGTGGTGGTGCTCTAGAGGAGGAAGAGGAAGAGGGGTTGCCCTTCCTCTTTTTATTCTTATCCTTCTCTTTGTTCTTGTCCTTATTTCTCCCGGACACTCTCCTCATAAAATCCATTTTCTGGCAGAAACCACGGTCTGTTCTTGGTGTTCCACGGCCGTGGAAGTTACAAAGACCGTGGTTCGTCTCGACTTTTCTCAAAACTCAGCAATCAATCACTAAACTCAGCAATCAATCAGTCCTAGACTAATTTCTTCCAATTCCAATCAGTTTTCCTACAAATTCTATCAAAATTAAGGCCAAATCGACACAAATAGAGAAGAGCGAAAAAACCTAGGTTTTCGGATTTTAAAATCCCGCTTTCCTTGGTGATTTGCCGCTCGAATCGTTGCTTGGATCTCGTTGGTGATTGAATTTGCTTCAGTTTGGGTCGAAGAATCGTTAAAAACGATTAACGAACGGAGAATTGAGGTGAAGGGCGTGGAATCGGCGTTTTTGGGCGTAATTTTGGTTTTGTGTGTTGTGTTTTTGTGAAGAACGTGGTTTATATAGTGGCGGCAAAATTTGTGAAAATCACGGTCTGTCGGGGGGTTCCACGGCCGTGGAAATGTACGGAACCGTGGTTTTGGTGATTTTTCAAAGGCTTTTGGAAATTACGGTCACTGTAGTTGTCACGGCCGTGGAACTCTCTGTAATGCTCCAAAGTCCAAGTTTCGTCACTTTTCTTCAAAATTACTCTTCCCCTTTTCTTTTCCACTGTCCCTAAATCCAAAAACACGAATATACCGGAAGGAATCGAAGGCAAAACAAAGCAAAAACGTCTAAACTAAGCTAAACTATGAATTGAAAACAAAAACGTAAATGCAAAACCTTGGGATGCCTCCCAAGAAGCGCTTTGTTTAAGGTCCGTAGCTAGACCAATTTCGCACTCATTCGAGTGCGGTGGGCGCGAACTCTTCAGCTTGGAGTTCCGGCGTATACTTCTTGAGTCGTTGACCGTTCACCTTAAAGCTTCCGCCCGCTTCACCCCATACTTCAACTGCACCATGGGGGAAAATACGTTTGATAAGAAAAGGTCCGGTCCAACGAGATTTAAGCTTACCTGGAAAGAGACGAAGCCTTGAATTGAAGAGGAGAACTTGATCTCCTTCTTTGAAGTCCTTTGGAATGATATGCTTATCATGCCAACGCTTTGCTCTTTCTTTGTAAATCTTAGCGTTTTCGTAAGCGTTCAAGCGGAGTTCTTCAAGCTCATTAAGGTCCAAGAGACGCTTCTCTCCCGCTTCCTTCATGCCGAAATTCAACCACTTGATGGCCCAAAACGCTTTGTGCTCCAACTCTACCGGTAAGTGACAAGACTTCCCATACACAAGGTTGTATGGTGTGGTTCCTATGGGAGTCTTATACGCAGTCCGGTACGCCCACAATGCATCATCAAGCTTCAAGGACCAATCCTTCCTAGTCCTTGAAACCGTCTTCTCTAGGATTCCTTTGATCTCCCGGTTTGAGATCTCAACTTGTCCACTAGTTTGTAGATGATAAGGGGTGGCGATCTTGTGAGTAACCCCATACTTAGCTAGAAGAGCTTCAAAGCGCCGGACAATAAAGTGAGAACTGTTCGCTCCAAACGGTGTTTGCAAGCTTTAAATTTATAACCCTAGACTTAAGCTTAAAACAAGGATGCGAACCCGCAGTGTACGGGTCAATCGTAGTAAAAGCAAGGAATTCCAGGGGTCGATCACAGGGACTCGGTGAAACAAAGTCAATAACGGTAAGCTTCGTGAATACTAACCACAAGAGCAATTAACACAATCAAAGATGAATAAGAAGTCAATAAAGCAAACATGCAATTCTAGGGATTAAAGCGTCTAGTTGTGGTTCCAACTCAAGATCTAAAGATAAGCGGACAAAGCTGAGATTTTTGCAAGGGGAAGGTGTTACTAAAGTGGAGTAGATCACCGGGTAGGTCTCACTACTCACTAATCCTAAACCTTAACTCCTATTACCGGGTAAGTCTCAAGGAATGAAGATAAAGAACTATAACCTCAAACTAACACACCATCTAAGGTAATAGAATCAACCTTTACCGGGTAAGTCTCAGGCTAACTCACAAAGATGGGATGGAAGCACACTCAAACCCCAATAAAGGATAAACCTTTATTACCTACACTTATGATCGTTGGTACACAAACTAAGGAATTACCGGGTAAGTCTCATCCTAAGCTTGCATTGAACCAGGAAAGGTGTAATAAGAATAGGATTTGGCAAACTCTAACTCTCAGTTTAGGATCAGATAAGTCACCTCGGTCAGCCAGATTCCACCCCGGCAGAGATGTTCATCGACTGAACGAGATGCTTAGGGTTAAGGTTAAAGACTCAAACTTTCAGGATCCTACTGGAATCTAAGATTATTCTATCATTGTTTTCCCCACAACCTTCAGCCAATCATCCTAGAATCACACAAGGAAATTAGCCACTCATCATCATTGTGAAAGTATTAATCAAAAATATGGGAAGAAGGTGAATATTTGAACAAGAAGAATTTAATAAAAAGACTTCAATAACTGAATCAAATATCACAACAAAGCGTTCCTTGGATAGCAATCCAACAAGACAAGACAACAAGGAAGGGAATTAAAGACAATCTTACAAAACCCTTCAAAAGCTATAAAAGCTATGATCTTCAATCTTCCTTCAACCTTCAAAAAGGTTCTTCAAAACTCCCAACTGGAGTATGGCTGCGGCGATGTATGCTAGATAAGCGGGGGTGATAGCAGATGCCGGATTTGTGGGAAATCCAACCCTTTTTATAGGAAAATAACCCTCCAAAGATAAAATATCTTAGAAAGATCTTTTCCCATAAAAATAGGTAAAATATAAGATCTCCTTCCTTCCAGGAGCCAAGCCCAAAAATATAAGATCACTTTCCAAAGATAAAAGATCTCAGCCAAAAATAAAATATTCTCGCCGCGTCCTAGGTGTTCGCCTCGGTCGAGTCGGCGTCTCTGGATCACCTCGGTCGAGATGAATCTCTGGTCAACGAGGTGAGTCACAACTGAATGTGAAATCTCTCAAAACTAGTCCAAAGTGAATCTTAAATCCATGGCTATGCTTCTTGGATGGTTCTTTATGCTCCTCAATGTAGCTCCAATGACTCCATAGCTCCTTTTGTTCCTTTTTGATGCAAAACGTGCCATTTTACCTACAATTACAGCAAAACTAGGTGTAGACCTCGATTCTCGCAAAGGTAGATGAAATGGTAATATAATCACATATTATACATGCAATTAATGCAGATTATTGAAGATAAAACGTCCAAACAAACCCCAAAAATATAGACTATAATTCATGCTATCAAAATACCCCATACTTAGCCCTTGCTTGTCCCCAAGCAAGTTCCGCATATAGAAGACAAGATAGAATGGATTATAAGTCAAAAAAATCAATGAAAAAGTCTTTCAAAAACATTTTTATGGTGTGTTACAATCATAGATCACTCTAAGAGAATACTTCATGGAATTTAAAATCCAAACATGATCAAAACATTTTATAAATATAGGAAAGTTGTTCATCTTTGCATAAAATCATAGAATGCATAATAAGTCATAATTATCAAAATTAATCATGTATAATCCAGTTTAAACCACTAAGTCAATCAACAAGCTCAAGGTCTCAAGGGCTTCCCAAAAGAAAAGGTCAAGAAACGTGTAGGGTAGGGATGTGTGTAAGGTAATGTGGTGCTAGAATCCGGGAAAAGGATGAACTTCACTTTCACTTTGACTTGCAACATCTTCCACCAATAAGCTTTTCTTATTTCACACTTTTTTTCTTTTTACTTTACTTTTTGGGATGCATGGACAGAGGTGTACAATAACCGAAGCCTAGGAAATCAGCAATCATCAATTTCTTGAGATGCATCAAACCCTTGATGCACATACCATGACCCGTTAGGAATATCGCTCAATCCGACTTTGGCAAGACACAAACACCCGGCTATGTGAATGGTGCCGAGTTACTCATCTTCATGATTGACTTCCCCAAACCTATTATTGCTTTCTAACACTTTCACTTCCAGCCACTTCTCAACTTTAACTTCACTTGCTTTCACCACTTCGCTTGCTTCCAAATTCCCGGATAGGTAAAGGGAGGCAAAATGTATATGAGGGGCTAAGCATGATCAAGAAGAAGAAGAAGAAGAGAATGAATTGCCTTGGTCTTTCCAGGAAGAAAGTGAGAGAACTTATCTTGTGGTGTCAACCTTCAAATTCAACATAATTTGGATAAAAACAAAGTATTAAACATGCCAATAATTTCAAACAAAGCATTTAGCAACTTAAACATATTATAAAACCTTTCAAACACATAAAGAATTTAAAACCAGTCAGTAAACAAGATCTTCACTGAGATCATATCCAGATAAGTAACAAAAAAAAAATCGTTTTCGAAAACTCTCAGTTAACCCACCTCGGTCGAGGTGTTCTTGGTTCAACCGAGGTGAAATGCCTCGTTTGGCCAAGACTGACTCGGTCGAGGTCAAAAATTTTTTTTTTAAAACCATTTTTTTCAGTTTCGACGTTTTTCTCAATCAAATAACCTGTAAATTTGCATGTAATATCAGATAAACATATAATGGCAACTGAAGCATAAATATGAAATATCCGATCAAATAAGTCGTACATCGAAGTTATCAAATAAATACAAACACCCCATACTTGGGACACACTGTCCCAGTGGGTCAATATAAGTCTAGAGACAAGAGTACTCACCGGATAAATAGCTGAACTGCATAAAAATATAATAAAGAAAATCCTGCAGCTCATCAATAGTCCTGATCCGGTGGTGGTGGTGGTGGCACGTACGGATACTGAGTCGGGTCGAACGGATAGCCCATAGTCTGCTGTAACTGTAGCTCCATCATCCTGCGCTGATAGTGCTACCCCTCTAACATCTGATGAGTCCAGCTGTCAATCTGTCGGTGCTGGACAGCAAATCTCTCATGCATGTCCACAGTAAGGGCAGCATAAGAATCTATCATCTGATCTGTCAGATCGTCGATCCGACGATGAGCCTCTGAATCTCTATGACGGCGTGTCCGACGCCTAGCAGATCTAGCAGGTGAAGCAGCAGGTGCAGGCTCAGTATCCTCCTCATCCAGATCTATGATCGGCGGCGCGCTCGTCCCTGCAGTATCTGTCCCTGTATCCATCGGGACTCCACCATCTCTCTCGTCTACTGTATCCTCGTCATCGTCAGCCTCCTCCTCCTCATCCTCAGCTGGGGCAGCTGTTGCCTCCCTATGATCCTCCATCAGTGGAGCCCAAGCTGTCTGCCAATAATGTGGATCGTAAACGGTGAACTGGGCAGACCAACGGATCCCCTGTGGCGCAGTCCGCTCTCATGGCATAGCAACATATGGAGTGGTCAGACCTTGGGGAACTAGAATCCTCCGAGTGATCATCTCCTGTAATCCAAGTGGCTTCGGAGCCGCCACCATCGTACAAGCACTGAGGTCCATCCCATGATAAGCAGCTATGTGGGTGACAAGACCTCCGCAGCAGATGTCTCCCTTCGCTTTGGCCTTGATCTTGTGCAGGTCCTCTGCCAAGATCAAGCCAAAGTTTGGGAAACCCCCCGTAACCATACAGTAAAGACTGAAAAGCTCGCCCTGTCGGATCTTCTGGGGCGTCTCAGTACGCGCCAGAAGTGTCTCGCTGAATATCCTATGGGCTAATCTGAAGGCAAGGTGGAAGATGACCTTCTCCCTGGAATCTCCAGGGCGTCATCTATCTGCATGCTCAGTAATATGGGCAATCTGCCCCCAGAACTCCCTAGCTACAGATCGGGAAGGGAAGTCAGTGGCGGTGGGCTCAGGAAAGCCGAAAATCTCTCTCCAAACCTCTAAGGGAACTATGAAGTTCCGGCTCATCAACCGGTACTTCACAGACTGCTCTGTGGGAAGGTAGGAAAAGGAGCTAACGAACTCTAGGGTCGGCTCCAAGTAAGCTGGGGCTCGGATCTCAGTAAACTGATCCAGCCCAACTGTGGTGATCATCCGCCTAAGGTCTCCATCTAACCCTAGGCAATCAAAAGCTGACACGTCCAGGAAACATGGTGCAATCACTGGACGGCTAGCTATACGCTCATAATCTACCCGGCATCTCTCGTGGATCACCGGGCGGTAAGGTCGGGAAGAAGAGGAAGGAGGGGAGGGTGAAGATCTATCTCTGAGGGCAAGGCGACGTTCGGAACTCATTTTTTTTAGCTACTGTCAGATCACCTCGGTCGCTGACAATCCTCAAGAATCACCTCGGTCGAGATGCAGTTCGACTGGACCGAGGCGTAACAGTTTGCGATTCAAATCTCAGAAATCCAGTTCTTTTCCCCCAAAAATCACTACAATTTCTTCCTATGGGGTACTTAAGCCTTTTCTCAGCAGATTCAAGGGCAACCAAAGCCCAAATCGAAACGAATGAACGAGTTAGGGTTTCGACTGTTTTTACCTCGTTTCGGTCGATTCGTTCGATTTCTTCGCAGATCTGTACTTGCAATGGGATCCTCTACCCTTCAATCGCAGTTTGGAAGCGGAAATCTTCGAAAACGAGCAAGATTTGAGGAAACGAGGTGAGAAGGCGCCACGGTCGAGTCGAAGAAGGTAAAAAGTGAAAACAGAAATTTTTTTCCTTTTTATACTGTTCCTGGAACTGCTGTCACCTCGGTCGAGATGGTCTCGACTGGACCGAGGTGGTACGGACCGAGGTGGTTCTGCAGAAAACCTAGTCGCCTATGTTGCTTAAGAATCAACTCGGTCGAGGTGGCCTCGACTGGACCGAGGTGTCTCAGTCAAACTTCGTCTTCTCGAATTCTCGAACTTCTGAACTTCCAGTTATGCTCCTTCCTTAGATGTCTCCAGTCATCTGTCTAGGACGCCAAAAACAAACAAAATAAAGCAAAAGCAAACTATCTAAGCTAGACTAGAAAACGGGAAAAAGAAAGCAATACCTTGGGTTGCCTCCCAAGAAGCGCTTGGTTTAAGGTCGCTAGCTGGACCATGATGCGTCTCAAATGAGGTATATTGGTGCAACCTCCTCAACCGGAGTCTCCGGTCGGTACTTCTTAAGTCTATGACCGTTGACCTTGAAGCTTCCGCTAGTTTCGCCCCATATCTCAACTGCGCCATGAGGAAAAACATGTTTCACAACATAAGGTCCGGTCCATCTGGATTTTAACTTACTTGGAAAAAGGCGGAGGCGGGAGTTGAAGAGTAGAACTAAGTCTCCTTCGTTAAGCTCCTTTGGGACGATACGCTTGTCATGCCATCTCTTCGTCCTTTCCTTGTAGATTTTGGCATTCTCATAAGCGTTCAAACGCAGCTCCTCCAGCTCGTTGAGTTCCAATAGTCGCTTCTCGCCGGCCTCCTTAATGTGAAATTCAACCATTTGATCGCCCAATACGCTTTGTGCTCCAATTCGACGGGCAAATGGCAAGACTTCCCATATACCAAATTGTAAGGGGTGGTACCTATGGGAGTCTTAAATGCGGTCCTGTACGCCCAAAGAGCATCGTCCAATTTCATGGACCAATCCTTCCTCGTTCTAGAGACGGTCTTCTCCAAAATTGCTTTGATTTCTCTATTCGAGATCTCGACCTGTCCACTAGTTTGAGGGTGATAAGCAGTTGATACCTTGTGGGTTACCCCATACTTCGATAGAAGTGCTTTGAACTTCCGGTTGATGACATGCGTTCCTCCATCGCTGATGATGATGCGCGGAGTTCCAAATCGTGGAAAGATAGTTCTGTTCAAGAACTTCACAACCACCTTGGCGTCGTTAGTGGGAGAAGAAATGGCTTCAACCCATCTAGAGACGTAATCAACCGCAAGAAGGATATAGAGGTTTCCTCCGGAGGATGGGAAAGGTCCCATGAAGTCAATCCCCCATACATCAAAGATTTCCACCTCTTGGATGTTATTAAGTGGCATCTCGTTCCTCCTTGATAAATTTCCTGTTCTTTGGCATGCATCACAAGAGACAACAAAAGCTTGTACATCTTTAAATAATGTGGGCCAAAATAAATCGGAACGCAATACCTTAGCGCATGTTTTATCGGTGCTAGCATGTCCTCCACAAGGAAGCGAATGACAATGCCGTATAACGCTATTAACCTCATCTTCCGGAATGCATCTTCGAAGCATCCCATCCGGTCCGCGCTTGAATAGCAGCGGCTCATCCTAGTAATAATGTCGTACTTCCTTGAAGAATCTCTTCTTTTGAGAGTACATCAATCCGGGCGGTGTTTCCTGGCAAACAAGATAGTTTACAATATCAGCATACCAAGGTCCGTTTTTATCAGAAAGTTGGTGGATGGAATGTTCCACCAACTGAGGATGAATGTCAGAGAAGTGAGTAAGAAGATTATTATTCTCAGTAGTCTCAGTTGACATCATCTCGCCATCGACCTCGGTCGAGGCGCAGAGGCGTTGACCGAGATGTTCTTCAGTCGCCTCGCTCAGTCCACGAAGTGCCTCGGTCGAGATACTGCAACTGGAACCGAAATTGGAGATCTTCGTCTCCTGGATTAGCTTCTCAGTTTTAGCTTCTGGATCTTCTTCCAGTGCCTTTAAGCTCCGTATATCTGCATCACAAGAAGCACTATACCTTCCTCTATTAAACTAAAACTAATAACTCTTTCGAGTGGATCGTTAATAAGGATAGAGCTCACCAATTCTCTTGATTCTTCCTCATCGTAGATGTTGAAGATATCATCAGTTAGTTGCTCCCCTTTCATGGCTGCAAGTAGTGCGAACTCCACCTCATCGCCACCAATGTTGAATTTCAACTTGGCGTTCTTGCAATCCACATTGCAACCCGAAGTTGCTAGAAATGGCCTCCCGAGAATAATAGAAATAGGATAATCTACGGGAATGTCAAGTACAACAAAATCTATAGGTAGATAGAAGTTACCTAACTTGACCGGAACGTCCTCCAAGATGCCCACGGGATGGGTGATGGAGCGATCCGCCATATAAAGTCGAATCTTGACCGGCTTGGGCTCTCCAAGTCCGATCTTCGTACATAGCTCCAGCGGGATGATGCTCACGCTGGCTCCTAGATCACAAAGGGCTTCACAAGTAACATCCCTAACTTGAATGGGAATGCTAAATGAGCCGGGATCTCTCAATTTAGGTGGCATCTTCTCCTTCATGATCTTGATAAGCTCCGAGGATTTAGATGTCATCCTAACTTCACCAAAGTCTTCCAATTTCCTTTTCCTTGATAGGATCTCCTTTAAGAACTTCCCATAGGCGGGCATTCCTAGAATAGCATCAAGGAAAGGAATGTTAATATGCAGCTTATTCATCAAGTCAAGGAACTTACCAAAGTGCTTGTCTAGATGTGCTCTGGCCCTTGACTGGGGGAATGGAAGTGGTGGTTTGTATGCAGGAGGTGGAACATAAGTTTCAGTTGTCCCCCCTGCCTTCTGTTGCTCCGCCTCGGTTGGCATCTCGGTCGAGGTGTTCTTCGACTGGATCTGGACCGAGGTGGTCTGCGTCGAACGAGGTACTGGATCTGCAGTTTTGAGTCCACTCCTCGTCGTTATGGCCATGCACTGGCCCTTGGGGTTGCTTTCCGTCTTTGCTGGAAGCTTCCCTGGATCTCTTGGCGCTTCATTCGCCCTATTTGCAAGTTGTTGTTCGAAGGACTTTTGGGCCCTCGATAATGAAGTCATATAATTTTCCATAGCGCTAAGCTTGATCAAGATAGCCTCCAGAACTGCGTCTTTCTTTTCCGGCTGAGACGAACTTGATCCTTGTCCCTGGCTCTTCAATGGAGTAGAAGAAGAAGAAGAAGGGGAAGAGAGGAAAGGGTTAGAGGAATTATTAGAGTTGGAGTTTGAATAATTGTTACCAGGATTCTGGTTGCTTTGATTGTTCGTCCTCCAATTGTTGCTATTGGACCCTCTATTGTTGTTGTTGTTGTTGTTGTTGTTCCGGGAACCGTTGTTGTTGTTACGGTATCCATTGTTGTTGTTCCTTTGTCCTTGCTCTTCATTCTTGGTTTGAGCAACCAAGAGTTCCTTCAATTGCTTCACGTCATTCTTCAAAGACGTGAGTTGATTGTTGTTGGATTGAGTCTCTTGAAAGTTGACTCTTTTAACTCCACCTTCAGCTCCTTGGTGGGTGTACTTCTCCATATGCAAGGCTTGCTTCTCAATGAAGTCCCAAGCCTCGTCAATCGCCATGTCCATGAAGGTACCGGCGGAGAGTAGTTGGAGATTGAACTGGGTGCTTCCGTCCAGTCCTTTGAAGTAGATCTCCAACAACTCAATTTTTGGAATCCCATGATGTGGGCAATCCAAAAGGATGTCCTTGAACCGCTCCCATGACTTGGACAAGCTCTCCTTGTCCTTCATAATGAAAGCATTGATCTTCCCTCTCATTTCAGCTGTCTTTGAAGGGGGAAAGAATTTGGTCAAGAATTCCGTATTCATCTCTTCCCATGTGCTGATTTTTCCTGGAGGAAGAGATTGATACCAAGTAAGAGCTCTATCTTTTAAAGAAAAGTAAAAAGGTCTTAGCTTGTAGTTGTTATTTTCAATTCTGGAAGGTCGCAAGGTTTCCATCAAGATCTCGTAGTTTTGAAGATGTTGATGTGGTGATTCCTTCTCCATCCCTCCGAATTGGCATTGGCAAATCATGGATAGAACTTGCGGTCGAAGTTCATAGTCATGGTCCGCTGGATCTCCTAGGTTGACTCCTGGACGCCTCAGTTGTTGATTGGGGTCCATCCTTTGACCTAGGGTTTGTGGGATTCCCGCAAGAAGAACATCTCGGACTGGCATCCGAGGTTGATGTATCTCGGCCGGGGCGTCTGGTACTGGGACCTGCCTCGGTCGAGGGTCAGCAACTGGAACCTGCCTCGGTCCAGCATCGGGAACTGGGTCGTCCCTCGGTCGAAGTAGAATCTGGTCTCGTATGACGGCCATTTCTGCTTCGATTGCTTCAGTTTTGGTGCGAGTTTCTTCCTTCTCTCGCCTTAGTTCTTCCTTGCTGAGGCGTAGCAGCTCTAACGCCTCTTTCAATTCGGCCTCAAGATCGCGGTTGTCTTGTTGGGCCATCTTCGCTTCTCTTAAGCGTCGCTTGTATGTCTTTTCTGGTTCGGGATCGTAAGGAACGATTTCCTTCCCAGTGCGGGTTCTTCGCATATACCTAAGAAACAACCTGCAAAAGTCACTCAAGTAGAGTGGTTAGACGACACAGGGGCAAGTGCCCCAAGAGCAAACCGTACCGGCTCGGTCTAGACCAAGTCCCCGGCAACGGCGCCAAAAACTTGTTCGCTCCAAACGGTGTGTGCAAGCTTTAAATTTATAACCCTAAACTTAAGCTTAAAACAAGGATGCGAACCCGCAGTGTACGGGTCAATCGTAGTAAAAGCAAGGAATTCCAGGGGTCGATCACAGGGACTCGGTGAAACAAAGTCAATAATGGTAAGCTTCGTGAATACTAACCACAAGAGCAATTAACATAATCAAAGATGAATAAGAAGTCAATAAAGCAAACATGCAATTCTAGGGACTAAAGCGTCTAGTTGTGGTTCCAACTCAAGATCTAAAGATAAGCGGACAAAGCTGAGATTTTTGCAAGGGGAAGGTGTTACTAAAGTGGAGTAGATCACCGGGTAGGTCTCACTACTCACTAATCCTAAACCTGAACTCCTATTACCGGGTAAGTCTCAAGGAATGAAGATAAAGAACTATAACCTCAAACTAACACACCATCTAAGGGAATAGAATCAACCTTTACCGGGTAAGTCTCAGGCTAACTCACAAAGATGGGATGGAAGCACACTCAAACCCCAATAAAGGATAAACCTTTATTACCTACACTTATGATCGTTGGTACACAAACTAAGGAATTACCGGGTAAGTCTCATCCTAAGCTTGCATTGAACCAGGAAAGGCGTAATAAGAATAGGATTTGGCAAACTCTAACTCTCAGTTTAGGATCAGATAAGTCACCTCGGTCAGCCAGATTCCACCCCGGCCGAGATGTTCATCGACTGAACGAGATGCTTAGGGTTAAGGTTAAAGACTCGAACTTTCAGGATCCTACTGGAATCTAAGATTATTCTATCATTGTTTTCCCCACAACCTTCAGCCAATCACCCTAGAATCACACAAGGAAATTAGCCACTCATCATCATTGTGAAAGTATTAATCAAAAATATGGGAAGAAGGTGAATATTTGAACAAGAAGAATTTAATAAAAAGACTTCAATAACTGAATCAAATATCACAACAAAGCGTTCCTTGGATAGCAATCCAACAAGACAAGACAACAAGGAAGGGAATTAAAGACAATCTTACAAAACCCTTCAAAAGCTATAAAAGCTATGATCTTCAATCTTCCTTCAACCTTCAAAAAGGTTCTTCAAAACTCCCAACTGGAGTATGGCTGCAGCGATGTATGCTAGATAAGCGGGGGTGATAACGGATGCCGGATTTGTGGGAAATCCAACCCTTTTTATAGGAAAATAACCCTCCAAAGATAAAATATCTTAGAAAGATCTTTTCCCATAAAAATAGGTAAAATATAAGATCTCCTTCCTTCCAGGACCCAAGCCCAAAAATATAAGATCACCTTCCAAAGATAAAAGATCTCAGCCAAGAATAAAATATTCTCGCCGCGTCCTAGGTGTTCGCCTCGGTCGAGTCGGCGTCTCTGGATCACCTCGGTCGAGATGAATCTCTGGTCAACCGAGGTGAGTCACAACTGAATGTGAAATCTCTCAAAACTGGTCCAAAGTGAATCTTAAATCCATGTCTATGCATCCTGGATGGTTCCTTATGCTCCTCAATGTAGCTCCAATGACTCCATAGCTCCTTTTGTTCCTTTTTGATGCAAAACGTGCCATTTTACCTACAATTACAGCAAAACTAGGTGTAGACCTCGATTCCCGCAAAGGTAGATGAAATGGTAATATAATCACATATTATACATGCAATCATACAGATTATTGAAGATAAAACGTCCAAACAAACCCCAAAAATATAGACTATAATTCATGCTATCAAGAACCTCCATCACTAATGATTGTCCTTCGTGTCCCAAATCGTGGGAAGATGGTCTTGTTAAAGAACTTGACCACTACCATGGCATCATTGGTGGGAGAGGCAATTGCTTCCACCCATCTAGAAACGTAATCTACCGCCAAGAGTATGTATTGGTTTCCACAAGATGATGGGAACGGTCCCATAAAGTCAACTCCCCAAACATCAAAAATCTCCACCTCTTGGATGTTATTGAGAGGTATCTCATTCCTCCTAGAGATATTTCCTGTTCTTTGACAAGCATCGCAGCAGGAAACAAATGTTTGCACATCTCTAAATAAAGTAGGCCAAAAGAATCCAGATTGCAATACCTTAGCGCTAGTCTTGTTCGAACTAGCGTGTCCTCCACAAGGTAGTGAATGACAATGGCGGATGACACTTTGCATCTCATCTTCCGGCACACATCGCCGAATAATGCCATCCGGACCTCTCTTAAAGAGGAGAGGTTCGTTCCAAAAGTATTCCCGGACATCCTTAAAGAACTTCTTTCTTTGTGCGTAGGATAATCCGGGTGGTATCTCCTGACAAACCAAATAGTTAACAAAATCAGCAAACCATGGTTCGTTACCTTTGGAGATCACATCGATGCACTCCTCTATAATGTGTAAATGCTCGTCCGGGAAGGAGTCATCTATAGGTAAGTGGTCGTCCTCTAGATGTGTTAGGCGACTCAAATGATCCGCAACAGAATTTTCCGAACCTTTCTGGACGCGGATCTCTAGATCGAATTCTTGTAGGAGAAGAATCCATCTAATTAGCCTTGGCTTCGCATCCTTCTTTGCAAGGAGATACCGGATCGCAGCATGATCCATGTACACAATCACCTTTGCACCTACAAGATAAGAGCGAAATTTGTCAATAGCATAAACAATGGCTAAAAATTCCTTTTCCGTAGTGGCGTAGTTGAGTTGCGCTTCATCTAGCGTCTTGCTAGCGTAGTATATGGCATGGGTTCGCCCTTCCTTTCTTTGTCCAAGAACAGCTCCTATAGCTACGTCACTTGCGTCACACATAACCTCAAAGGGAAGATTCCAATCCGGAGGTTGGATAATAGGAGTTGAAATTAGAGCTTCCCGAATCATGTTAAACGCATCCAAGCATTCCTACGAAAACTCAAAAACTGCATCCTTCATCAATAGATTAGTTAGCGGTTTTGATAGTTTAGAGAAATTCTTTATGAAGCGTCTATAGAATCCAGCATGTCCTAGAAAACTTCTTATCCCTTTCACCGAAGATTGGGGGAGGAAGCTTTTCTATGGTCTCTATCTTAGCTTTATCTACCTCTATCCCTCTACTAGAGATGAAGTGTCCTAATACAATTCCTTCCTTTACCATAAATTGACACTTCTCCCAATTAAGAACTAGGTTAGCGTCTTCACACCTTTGTAATACAAGAGAAAGGTTAGAAAAGCAATTGTCAAAAGAGGAACCGTATACGGAGAAGTCATCCATAAAGACCTCCATGATTTCCTCAATGTATTCGGAGAAGATGGCCATCATGCACCTTTGAAAGGTAGTTGAGGCGTTGCAAAGCCCGAACGGCATCCTCCTATAAGCAAACGTACCCCAAGGGCACGTAAATGTGGTCTTCTCTTGATCATCCGGGTGTATCGGAATCTGAAAGAAACCACTATAACCGTCAAGATAGCAAAAATGAGAATGTTGCGCTAACCTTTCAAGCATTTGATCGATGAATGGCAATGGGAAGTGATCCTTCCTCGTCGCATTGTTAAGCTTGCGGTAGTCTATGCACATCCGCCATCCCGTTACGGTTCGGGTAGGAATGAGTTCATTATTCTTGTTGGTGATGACCTTCATTCCTCCCTTCTTCGGAACTACTTGAACCGGACTCACCCACTTGCTATCAGAGATAGGGTAGATGATACCTGCATCAAGAAGTTTAAGAATTTCCTTCTTGACAACCTCTTTCATGGTCGGATTTAACCGCCTTTGAGGTTGTCTTGAATTCCTAAAGTCCTCTTCCATTAAGATTTTATGCATGTATAGGGAAGGTTTGATTCCTACTAAGTCTTCTATAGTATAACCTAAAGCTTTCCTATGTTTCCTAAGGACAACCATAAGCTTACTATGTTCATCTATGGTTAAATCGGAACTAACAATTACCGTATAAGTAGAGTTAGGTCCTAAGAATGCGTACCTTAGATGTGTAGGAAGTTGTTTCAACTCCATAGCTGCAGGAGTTTCCAATGGCTCTTGAGGAGCTTCCGATGCTTCCTTAGCAGTGTCTAAGGAAGTAGAAGGTGTTGGAGAAGAATCAAGAGAAGTTGAAGAAGTGGCACATTTGCCTTCGTCCGCGGCCAAAATTACGGTTCCTCTGTATGTTCCACGGCCGTGATTTTGGTCGTGGAATGTAGTTACGGGTGCTCTGTTTCCTCCACGACCGTGTAACCCTCTGGAGTGAGCCACGCTTTGGTTGGTGAAGTCCACGGCCGTGGAATAAAGTGTATGGCCGTGGATCCTCACGTTTTCTGCTTCATCGTGGAGTTTCTCAAACTCCTCTTCACATACTTCTTCTTGTGCTTCTAAGGCTTCAATTGCCTCATTGCACTCCTCTTCTTCTCCTACATTCATTAGACTCATAGTAATAACCTTTTGCAAAGGATCTTTGAAGAGAATATCACTTACCTCCTCTCTAGACAACCCTTCTTCATCTTGGATATTGAATATATCCTCATCAAAGATTGGTTCCTTCACTAGAGTGGAAAAAACAAACTCTACCTTCTCTTCTCCTATGTCAAAGGCGAGTCTAGCATTCTTGCAATCGACTATGCATCCGGAAGTTGCAAGAAACGGTCTTCCGAGAATGATCGGGACCGGACTATCTGCAGGAATGTCAAGCACGACAAAATCAATGGGTACAAAGAATTTACCTAGCTTGACCGGGACGTCTTCTACAATGCCGACGGGACGAGTTATGGATCGATCCGCCATGTACAACGTCATCTTCACCGGTTTAGGGTCGCCTAAACCGATCTTCCTACATAATGCAAGTGGGATGATGCTCACACTTGCTCCCAAGTCACATAATGCATCGTATGTGACATCTCCCACTCCTATGGGAATACAAAATGACCCCGGATCTTTTAGCTTTGGGGGCATTTTCTCCTTCATGGTTTTGATGAGATCCGAAGAATCCAAACTCATCTTAACCTCACCGAAATCCTCTAGCTTCCTCTTGTTGGAGAGGAGCTCCTTTAAGAACTTGCCATAAGCCGGCATACCTACAATAGCATCAATGAAAGGTATGTTAATATGCAATTTGCTCATGAGTTCTATGAACTTACCGAATTGTTTATCTAGACGCGCTCTTGCTCTAGATTGAGGGAATGGTAGGGGAGGTTTGTAAGCCGGAGGAGGAACGTAGACATCTTCCTTCTCCTTCCCCTTCTCTTTTTCTTTCTCAACGGGGACTTCTACAAACTTGGGCTGCGGGTCGGTAGTTGTCACTCCGCTCCTAGTTGTGATTGCCATAACCCTTCCCTTTGGGTTGTCCTCCGTTTTTCCTGGAAGTTTCCCTTAATTCCTAGGAACTTCCTCCGCATGAGTAAACATTTGGTTTTCTAAAACCTTTTGGGCTTTATCAACCTTAGTTATGTGATCATCAACCTTGATGATGCGAGTCTCTAACCCTTGAAGCTTTCCCAAAATCGTCTCCAACATGGGATCGGGCTTCTCCTTTCCCGAAGTGCTTCCTCCATTGGATGTTTGCCCCTGGCTTTTCAAAGGAGTAGAGGAAGAGGAAGGTGGAGTTAGTGAATTTGAATTGGAAGGATAAGAATTACAGGAGTTTTGTTGATTGGAGCGCCAATTGTTGTTGTTTGAACCCCTATTGTTGTTCCAATTATTGTTCCGGTTGTTGTTGTTGCCGTTCCAATTATTCCGGTTATTGTTCCGGTTATTGTTGTTGTTGCGGTTTGTATTCTCACCATTGTTGTTGTTGTTGCCCAAGTAGCCAACACCTTTTCCTTGTTGCTTTGGAAAGTTGGTCTTGATAGCTTCCTTCAACTCTTTAATCTCATTGTTGAGGGAGAAAATTTGATTTTGAGCTTCATGTGTGAGCTTTGCTCCTTGCTCCACACGATTTCCCTCCACTTTCCGGTGAGAATACTTCTCTATGACCCTTGCTTGCTTCTCAATGAAGTCCCAAGCGTCATCTTCCCTCATGTCCATGAATGTACCACATGAGAGGGATTGGAGCTTGAATTGTGTCTCCACATCCAGCCCCTTATAGTATATCTCCAAAAGTGCAAGCTTGGATATGCCATGATGAGGGCAATCCAAGAGCAAATCCTGAAATCTTTCCCAAGATTGAAACAAACTTTCGTTAGATCTCATGGAAAATGCATTAATCTTACCTCTTAGTTCCGCCGTTTTGGATGGCGGAAAGAACTTAGTGAGGAACTCCGCGGAAAGGTCTTCCCACGTGTCTAGTTTCCCACTAGGAAGAGCTTGGTACCAAGACAATGCCTTCCCCTTCAAGGAGAAGAAGAAAGGCTTGAGCTTATAGTTGTTGGTAGTCGTGTTCTTCGGCCTCATCGTCTCCATCATACACTCAAAATTTTGTAGGTGTTGGTGTGGAGATTCAGTGCTTGTTCCGCCAAATTGGTTTTGGCACACAAGAGTAATAACCTGCGGGTTGAAGCTAAACCCTTGTACATCGTCAGCATCAAAGTTCACACCTAAACGGCGTGGTTGCTGCGTTGGATCCATCCTTTGGCCAAGAGTCCTTGGCTCCTCATCCACACGTTCGATCCTCGCATTCCTGGGTGGAACACGGCGATTTGCAGCTGGCCGTGGATAGAATGGATTCACATTGATCGTGGGATCAATCTCCTCTAGCGGTGGCATGGAGGAGTCGCTATCCTCATTAGATGAGTTGGCTCTAACCGATCTTCCCGGTCTCCTCCTTTTCTTTTTCTCCTTAAGATTGTTTATTTCCAATCTCATTTGGAACATCATGTCCGTTAGATCATCAACCTTCATTTGGTGACGATCCGTCTCTTCTCTACGTGTCTTCTCGCTCCATTGGAGTTGAGCTTCCTTTTCCGCTAGCTCCGATTGAAGATCACGTTCTCTTTCTTCAGCCATTTTCTTTTCCTTACGCTTTCTCCTTAAAGTCCTCTCAAGCTCTTGATCAAGAGGTAAGAGGTCTTCGGTGTTCCTAGACCTACGCATGCACTTGAAAAGATATCAAATAACAAGGGAAGAGCTCCCAAGCTTGACAACCGAAAACCGAATTCGGCCTAGACCAAATCCCCGGCAACGGCGCCAAAAACTTGTTTGCCACTTAGCGTGCGTGCAAATAAGCTTTAATTATAAAACTAGAAATCAAGCAAGCGAACCCGCAATGTACGGATCGATATAGTTGAGCAAGAATTCCAGAGTATCGAACACAGGGATTTGGGGGGTTAAATCCAATTATAGATTATCAAGCAAGTAAATTTATGAAGCTTTTCAAATTATTGGGAAAACAACAATCCTAAAGATCCGGGAATCCAGATGTGGCAATCGATTCAAGATATACTAAAGATATAAGGACAGAGTTGAGATATGCAAAGGTATACGAATGTAAGGTAATCGTACGGTGAAGTTCCAAAAACCCTATATGACCCACCTAAAAGACACTCTCTATAAAGGTTGTTGAGGCTTCAATATAGAAAGGATCTAAAGGTAAGAATTAACACCAAATACCTAAACTTGTAATCCAAGGATCAAGACTAACTAAACCGATTAAGGTTGTGACACTCACAATCGAGGTAGAGGTTGTTGAGGCTTCACTACCACCTAGAAAAGGCAAGCCAAGACTAAGTTAAAGCAAATCTTTAATTTTGGATTAAAGTAAAAGCAAGTTCGTAAACTGACACAAAATTACGGGTAGTTCTTGAGTTCCACGGCCGTAGAAGCTCAAGAACAGACTGTGGATTAGGTTCGTCGGCGATTCTCTCTAACTCTCAAGGTCCAATATGTTTACGATCGATCTATCATCATCTAAGCCACAACTATCAACCCTTCACCTTAGAATTACTAAAGGGTTTTAGCCAACAATAGTCATATTGATATCAATTTCAAGGTTTAAAAGAATGAAAGATGAAAACTTCCGAAAACCTTGAATAACTCTCAAGTCAATCTCAAATCCACAAATCAAGAACAGTAACGTCAATAGATTTGGAATAATGCAAACAATCACAATCTTAGATAAGAACGAAGAACGGGATGTCAATCCGTCTTCAAATCAAACCTAAATGAGAAGCGAAATCTTCTCACGAACAATCTTCCGAATCTTCAACTCTTCCGTCAATCCGGAGATCTCAATAGCAAAGCGCAAATCTCTCAATCATAATCTCCGCCAAAATGCGGAATTAGGGCAAATCCAAGTGTAAGCGAAAGTGCGTCTAAGCGTAAGCGAAGGTGCGTCTAAGCAGAGGTGACGGAATCTCTCTTCTTCCGTCCTTTTATAGTGTAAGATAAAATATCGGCCCGGCCCAATTGCGTAGAAGATCGTGGCTTAAAGTATGGCGTAAAAGATCGCCAAGATCACGGTCGTGGAAGGGTTCCACGACCGTAATTTAGAGCGTAGAAATTGTCACGGTTTGACACAATCCCTCCACGGCCGTAGAAGTTGCTGGAATGAACCACGCTTCCCTTGCCAAGGTTCCACGGCCGTGGACTTGAACGTGGAATGTAGTACGGCCGTATTTTAGAGCGTGGTTTAGAGGTAAACCTTAATTCTTCCTTTCCTCGTGCTATTCTTCAATTTAGCACCTTCCTTAGCTCCTAGAGATGTCCTCAATCCTTGGACATGCTCAATCAAACTCCATCCTTGCTCAATCCGTTCGGAAATAGCTCTTAATTGCCTACAATCAACATAAAGCTTGCGTAGATCTCTATTTCGACATTATAGACGAACTAGCTCACAATTGCATCAATGCTTAATCAATGACTATCAATATGGATGAAATACACTTAGAAAACGTGCCTAAAATATCACAATATTTCATGCTAACAATGAACAACATCTTCATCGACTTTATAGACCAGTTTGTAGTTGTGTTCATAGATGACATTCCGGTATACTCTCGTAGTAGAGAGGAGCATGCAAGACATTTAAGGATCGTACTCCAAGTCATGCAGGATAGAGAGTTGTACGCTAAGCTATCTAAGTGCGAGTTTTGGATGTCTGAGGTGGCATTCCTTGGTCACATTGTTTCCGCAGAAGGGATCAAGGTAGATCAGGCGAAGATCGAGTCAGTAGCATCATGACCGCCTCCTAAGAACGTCAAGGAGGTACGCAACTTCTTACTATTGGTGGGCTACTACCGTCACTTTGTGGAGGGCTTTTCAGTTATCGCCCGACCACTCACTTCCTTTTTTAGGAAGACTACGAGATTTGTGTGGTCCGAGCCGTGCCTGCAGAGCTTCGAGTAACTGAAGAAGAGATTGACCTCTGCTCCTATCTTAGCTCAGCCAGAGGGTATTGAGGACTTTGTAGTTTACAGCGACGCATCCAAGCTAGGCTTGGGATGTGTTCTGATGCAGAGGGGTAAAGTGATTGCTTTGTGATCTGGGGCAAAACCGCCCTTGCGGTTTTGCCCCAGATCGCGCCGATATGATTTTTGTTTGTTTTGTTTTCTTTCATAGATAGAAGATCCAATCTTATATCTTATGGGCCGGCTTTCCTATGATGTTTTTAACCTTAGAACGTCTTTCCTTCTATCTTTTCACCTCGTTCCTATAAATTCCCTCTTTCTCTTCTTTTTCCCGTTTCTTGCATATGCTTTCCTTCAACCTCGAAGCTGCAGCCAACCTTCCCTTGTGATCTTGCTGAACGTGTAAGTTCCCTCCTTCGTTTCTTCCTCACGTTCATGAGTTGTTGCATGCCTTTCTCTTATGTTTTGCTTTCTTCTTTCATTTCCTTTTCTTTTTCTCCAAGGATCAAGATCGATTCTTGATTCTTGTTGGCCTTTCCGTTGTTGATTTGTTGATGTTCACAAGCTCCCTTGGTTGAGTTGTGATGTGTGTGTGTGTGTTGAGAGAGGCGAGCTTTGGCCTTTGCTGCATTTCTTGCTGTCGAAGGAGTCGATAGTCGCGTCTGTCACGCCGCAGCCCCCGCGCCTTGTCCAGCCGCCCCCACGGATTCTGCTCAGCGCCGCCCCTGCGGTGTTGTGTGCCGCCCTTGCGATTTTCCTACAGTAGCTCCCGTCTTTGGTGAGCTGCTTCCTTCCTTGCTTACCTCCTTCCTTCCCTTTGCTCATGATGTTGTTGTTGACCCTTAGTGACCTGTAAGACTAAGGCTGAGACCTTAGCTTGTCGAGATCTCTTAGAGATCATTGAGACTAGAAACTATAGACTTCTAGCAACCGTTTCGTTCCTGATTCGTGATGCCTTGTGTGAACAAGTTTCCTTCCTCCTTTCCTGCGGGAAACTGAGTTGTTGTTTGATCTGCGAGTTACCTTCGAGTGAGGTAAGTCCCCTAAACTTACTTATCTTTATGCCGTATATTGGTTTGAGTGTATTGACTTGTTTGCGTTGTCATTATTGTTATGACGGATAACCGGACTAGGATTGACCTTTATAACCGTAATTGGCCCAAGTGTATGATAACCGGGCGGTGCCACACTTGCCTAGTTCTACAAAAGACTAGGAGATGCTCTTGCAACCCAGGCCCATAGGTAACGGATAATACTGATCTATTCCTGTCGGCAGACGGAAGCGGAGGCGAGTTTTGGGAGATTCTCGTGTGACAAAAGAAGTTGAATTAGTAATGGATAACTTAAGGAAAGATAATAACCGGTTGAGTGTGAGCATGTTATATGTTTATATTACCTTATGTGTGTTTGTGTCTTTATTGTCTTTCCGATATCTATAATGTTAGCTAACGGTTTATACCGATATTGTAGATGTTCCATAGGTTAGGGATATTGTTGAGTGATCCAGACAATGTGGTCAGTCGAGGTTCCCGTACATTATAGGATGAGATCGGGTTTATATTTCTGTTGTTGCTTTCCCTTTGTTTTGAACTCGGTTGCGAGTCTTTTACGCTTCCCTTTGTTTTAACCTTCGGTTTTATTATAAGTTTTGGTTTTCATTTATTTGTGCCTTGTTGTAAGTTCCGTTGTGTCATTGCTACTCTAAGGGTCGGGACCCATTGTGAGGTCCTAGCCCATAACGCTTCGAGTTCCCAAAACTTGGGGTGTTACCGTTTGGACGCAAGTTGGAGTAGATTTCGGGATTCCCGGAGACATAACAACCAGATCAGAGGTAATGTATATATTTCGGGATTACCGTATACTACCTTTGCTATTCAAGGAATGTCTTGGTATTTGACCAAAACCGAATACTAATAGATATCCTTTTGAGATTGATCAGGACACATGTTTATACCTTATTGCATGAGGCATTTCCTACGGGAGACGGAGAGGATTACATCTTAGGTTATTACCGGAGTTGTATTCTGCTCCTTATTTTTGATGTCTTTATTATAGATATGTGTATCGGACTTTGTCTAACTCTGTTGATGGCTTTGCCGAAGGTGGGTTGGCCACTGACCCGAGAAGTTGGCATCTATTTGGCTTATGAGTATCTCTTTCTGTTGATAGCTTTGCCGAAGGTGGACGGACGTCATGAACTTTGCTGATTTTGGATGTACTCATGTTTGTATGAGATCCAAGGTAGTAGATACGTTTAAAAGGATTACATGCCTATTTGGAGTATCCTATGTGATTTGGTTAAAACCTCATTTTGAAGGCATGTACATAAACTTTTTTTGGTGTGGCTGAGTCTTAACGGGCTCAATCACACTCTTTATTTTTCTATAAATTTACCTTTACATTAAAAATCTTAACTTTACGATACAACTAGATGAATATCCCCGTGCTACACACGAGATTCAAAAATATATTTATACGTTATTACACCTTTTGTTCTCTTAAAATTTTCAATGCTTTGTGCGTATTCATTAATTATCTACGGATAACCTAAAAATTTGTAAAATCGGAAACAAAATCTAAAGCCCTAATATGACCTAAATCATATCAGATCAGATAATTATCCGCGGCTAATCGGATCATCTGTTTTATCCAATTAAAACTTGATATTCGAATATGATATTTCCTCCTTTCTTTATTAGAACTTTTTTTTATAAAAGTTAATACAAATAAAGGTATATGCATACTTATTAATTAATTAATTAAAATAAAAAAATTTAAACATACAAATATCCATTGTATAACAAAATATGACATATTCAATCCAAGGTGAAAAATATTTTAGATCGGATTAAAAGGGTAACATTGTTTACGAATTTCGCCGAATGAGATTCGTTTTATAGATTTTTATTCTATGTTTATATAGATGGTTGGACTAGTTGAGACAAGAAACAAATAATATTTTATTTATACATGATTAAAAGAAAGTTTTAATATATAAATAAATTCAATATAAAGTGAATTATTGATTGTAAATTTGTATACATTTTTAAATGAGTATTAGTATATATTTATGACCAGAATAATTTAATCTTACGCGCTTTAGACTTTTATTTTAATATATAGGGAATACTTACTCCTAAAGTTTTTGGCTAAATGATCAAAAATCTCTTTTTATATGTTTTATAAAGGTAGATTATTATAATATGTTTAGAGATAATTTATTTTTATTTAACTTTTTAGGATGCATTTATTCATTAAACTAACTGAAAAAATACCTATAATTACATAAACTAACAGGTAAATCTCGGAGACACTAATAAATATGAAATATACCGATAAAATATGTTATTAAGCCCATAAAAGTAATAGATAGAATATAATGGTGATGGAAAAAGATGCTAATTTGAGCGTTATCACCATGCATCTTTCGATTACTTTCTTTTAAATTCTCACTTTCTAGATGACATTAATTCTTTCTTCTATTTCTATTTGAGACCAACTCCACAACATTCTCATAAACAAGTTTTTATGTCGAGAAAAAGCAGGAGTTGTGATAGATGATACGTAAATTCCAACAACTCTAAATCAATTATGTCAATAATGTTAGCTACAAGCATCCATATACAACTCTTGCATGTTGTATAGAATTGAGGTATATTTCGTGTGATCTTGCATATTGTACAAATCAGCATTGATACACTTGAAACATATCAAATCATCTAAACACATTTCTCATATCTTGCGTAGTTAATAAAAGCTATGATAACATATAAGATAATTGATCGTCAAAAAATAAATAATTAAGCAACAATAATCATGCAAGTTGCACCCGAACTGCACAAAAATATTTTGGTACACATGTTTTGACTAACAAAAATTATATGTGCAATAGAAAACTGAATACAAAATTGAATAACAAATGATGACCTAAAAGTTTTCATTATTTAGGACAAGGCTAACCCTTAGCCTAATAGGACATATGAATATGTCCGAATGAACGAGCTAAAAGATAACTAAAATCAAAAAAAAATAAGGGGATAGAAATATAAGATAGAATTAAATTTGTGGACTCAGATTCGCACGCGATCAACTCGATTTGTAAGTAGAGGTGATACTTTTCGTGCTCGGACCGGATCCAAACATTGTGATTTTTTTTCCTCATTTTTTCGGCTGGATACTGAGCGTGGCGTGCTTTGGATGCTGTCCGGATCCAAGCATTGTATATTATATACATATATCTAATTATTTAATATAGTTAAATGTAAATTGCTTAATGTTATTTTTTTATTTTTAATATTTTTATAATCCGGGCGGGGCGTGCTTTGGATTATGTCCGGATCCGCCCGGTCCGATAGGTGTGTTGGGCTTTCAACCATGCCCATACCCGGGTGTGATTGGAGGTGGTTGGCGGCACCTTTCCCGACAGAGCTGAATCCGGGCAAGGTCTACTTCTTCGTTCCAAAGGCGGACGACAGTTGACGAGGCGATGATGGAGGTTTTCACGGCGGCTCAACGAGAACGGGGAGGAGGCGACTTGAATCTTCGTTCCGACAAGGGTTTTTAGGTTCCGGCTCGAGTAAAAGCGCCAGAGAACGAGCGAATGTGAATAGTGTTTCGGGTTTCTACGGGGAAGAAGATGAATATTAGCTGCCGGGAGTATCTCGTAAGTTAAGAAACCTTATTCCCGCAAAATAACGTCAATTAACTTCGCATCATCATACCTCATAATTTTTTCAATTAAAACGTCTTTAACATCACTTGCTTTCATCCAAATTAAATCGATGAAAATTCTGAAACCCGGGTATTACAACTGTGATTCAATTCCGGCGAGAAGCAATGACGACACTTCCGAGGGAAAGCGAGTGACGGTACCGGAGAGGAGAGAGCCTTCGGGAGAGAATGATGTAAAGTGTAGATCTCAAAAATGAAAAGAAAACAATGACGTGAAACGTTAATTTAAGGATATAGGTTATTAGATATGATTATCTCTCCTATTTACTTTTAAATTATTAAAAATAAATTAATTGAGTAGAGTTCTAATTTATATTTCTAATACAAAAAAGTTTTTATTATTTCAATAATCTCATTAATATCTCATTATATTCATTAGTTTATGCTATAAATAACGATATACAATAACTACTACAATTATGATTTATTTATGATTAAAACTATTGTAATACATGATTGGACATATACGATGCAACTAAATTTTAATTTTAAGATTGTAGATGATAATTTAGTTTCTTTTATAGGAAATACTAAAAATTATATGTAGAGAGAAAATCATATAGGAACCTTTTTTAGAATAGAGTTTGATCATTCAGGATTAATAGTTGTATATAGTAATATTAAATTATTATTGATCATAATATTTTATTGTCGAAATAGAATTACAATAATAGATTCGAAATTTTTTTATTGAAAATTAAGAACGCTAATAGGGATATACAAAAGTAACGATCGCTAATTTTCTTTTGTTTTAGAAACACGTTCGCTACTTGAGTTTGTTATGAAAAAACATTTTTTTTAGAACACTGCTCAAGATTTAAACTTTGGTTCATATGCCCTCTCATCAACCCTATTACCAATTTGACAAGTTAGAACTCTTTAGTTTTTATTTTTAACGTAAAATACATACGTGGTGTATGTACATAGGATACGCTTGTTAGCCTGCGCTAACCAGCTGATGCAATGTAAAAAAAAAATATAACATTACAATTGTTTTTTTACATAGGCTAACAATTGTAACGATCGATAGGGAAAATAAAATTTTAAAAAATAAAATTTAAGCGCGCTTAAACCTGCTTTAACGATCATTTTAATAATCGTTAAACAGAAAAAAAAAAAAACTTAACGATCGTTAAACTACAATTTTTTTTAACTAACGATCATTGATCAGCGCTAACGATCTATATTTAAATTTTGGGATTTATTTTGTTCATATTTGAAGAATAGTTCATCCATAAATAAGATATTTTATTTGCTAGCATATCAATCTATTAACTACTAGTTAATAGTATGTGAACAATTATTTGAAACTCCTCCATTAACGCTTATTATGCACCTTTCATCATGGACGTTCATTATTTATTCTAATGGATGTTAGATCTTATTACTCCCTACTCTAATTAAAACTTGATATTCGAATATGATATTTCCTCCTTTCAGATCAGATAATTATCCGCGGCTAATCAGATCATCTGTTTTATCCAATTAAAACTTGATATTCGAATATGATATTTCCTCCTTTCTTTATTAGAACTTTTTTTATAAAAGTTAATACAAATAAAGGTATATGCATACTTATTAATTAATTAAAATAAAAATTTTAAACATACAAATATCCATTGTATAACAAAATATGACATATTCAATCCAAGGTGGAAAATATTTTAGATCGGATTAAAAGGGTAACATTGTTTACGAATTTCGTCGAATGAGATTCGTTTTATAGATTTTTATTCTATGTTTATATAGATGGTTGGACTAATTGAGACAAGAAACAAATAATATTTTATTTATACATGATTAAAAGAAAGTTTTAATATATAAATAAATTCAATATAAAGTGAATTATTGATTGTAAATTTGTATACATTTTTAAATGAGTATTAGTATATATTTATGACCAGAAAAACTTAATCTTACGCGTAGTTAGGATTATATGCTTTAGACTTTTATTTTTAATATATAGGGAATACTTACTCCTAAAGTTTTTGGCTAAATGATCAAAAATCTCTTTTTATATGTTTTATAAAGGTAGATTATTATAATATGTTTAGAGATAATTTATTTTTATCTAACTTTTTAGGATGCATTTATTCATTAAATTAACTGAAAAAATACCTATAATTACATAAACTACCAGGTAAATCTCGGAGACACTAATAAATATGAAATAAACCGATAAAATATGTTATTAAGCCCATAAAAGTAATAGATAGAATATAATGGTGATGAAAAAAGATGCTAATTTGAGCGTTATCACCATGCATCTTTCGATTACTTTCTTTTAAATTCTCACTTTCTAGATGACATTAATTCTTTCTTCTATTTCTATTTGAGAGCAACTCCACAACATTCTCATAAACAAGTTTTTCTGTCGAGAAAAACAGGAGTTGTGATAGATGATACGTAAATTCCAACAACTCTAAATCAATTATGTCAATAATGTTAGC
This sequence comes from Fagopyrum homotropicum, assembly GCA_033239125.1. NCBI lineage: Eukaryota > Viridiplantae > Streptophyta > Magnoliopsida > Caryophyllales > Polygonaceae > Fagopyrum > Fagopyrum homotropicum. Next base: position 48,513,566 of record BSWB01000002.1, read on the forward strand.
TACAAGCATCCATATACAACTCTTGCATGTTGTATAGAATTGAGGTATATTTCGCGTGATCTTGCATATTGTACAAATCAGCATTGATACACTTGAAACATATCAAATCATCTAAACACATTTCTCACATCTTGCGTGGTTAATAAAAGTTATGATAACATATAAGATAATTGATCGTCAAAAAATAAATAATTAAGCAACAATAATCATGCAAGTTGCACCCGAACTGCACAAAAATATTTTGGTACACATGTTTTGACCAACAAAAATTATATCTGCAATAGAAAACTGAATACAAAATTGAATAACAAATGATGACCTTAAAGTTTTCATTATTTAGGACAAGGCTAACCTTAACCTAATAGGACAGATGAATATGTCCGAATGAACGAGCTAAAAGATAACTAAAATCAAAAGAAAATAAGGGGATAGAAATATAAGATAGAATTAAATCTGTGGACTCAGATTCGCACGCGATCAACTCGATTTGTAAGTAGAGGTGATACTTTTCGTGCTCGGACCGGATCCAAACATTGTAATTTTTTCCTCATTTTTTCGGCTGGATACTGAGCGTGGCGTGCTTTGGATGCTGTCCGGATCCAAGCATTGTATATTATATACATATATCTAATTATTTAATATAGTTAAATGTAAATTGCTTAATGTTATTTTTTTATTTTTAATATTTTCATAATCCGGGCGGGGCGTGCTTTGGATTATGTCCGGATCCGCCCGGTCCGATAGGTGTGTTGGGCTTTCAACCATGCCCATACCCGGGCGTGATTGGAGGTGATTGGAGGTGGTTGGCGGCACCTTTCACGACAGAGCTGAATCCGGGCAAGGTCTACTTCTTCGTTCCAAAGGCGGACGACAGTTGACAAGGCGATGATGGAGGTTTTCACGGCGGCTCAACGAGAACGGGGAGGAGGCGACTTTACTCTTCGTTCCGACAAGGGTTTTTAGGTTCTGGCTCGAGTAAAAGCGGCAGAGAACGAGCGAATGTGAATAGTGTTTCGGGTTTCTACGGGGAAGAAGATGAATATTAGCTGCCGGGAGTATCTAGTAAGTTAAGAAACCTTATTCCCGCAAATAACGTCAATTAACTTCGCATCATCATACCTCATAATTTTTTCAATTAAAACGTCTTTAACATCACTTGCTTTCATCCAAATAGATTCGAAATTTTTTTATTGAAAATTAAGAACGCTAATAGGGATATACAAAAGTAACTATCGCTAATTTTCTTTTGTTTTAGAAACACGTTCGCTACTTGAGTTTGTTATGAAAAAGCATTTTTTTAGAACACCGCTCAAGATTTAAACTTTGGTTCATATGCCCTCTCATCAACCCTATTACCAATTTGACAAGTTAGAACTCTTTAGTTTTTATTTTTAACGTAATATACATACGTGGTGTATGTACATAGGATCCGCTTGTTAGCCTGCGCTAACCGGCTGATGCAATGTAAACAAAAAATATAACGTTACAATTGTTTTTTTACATAGGCTAACAATTGTAACGATCGATAGGGAAAATAAAATTTTAAAAAATAAAATTTAAGCGCGCTTAAACCTGCTTTAACGATCATTTTAATAATCGTTAAACAGAAAAAAAAACTTAACGATCGTTAAACTACAATTTTTTTTAACTAACAATCATTGGTCAACGCTAATGATCTATATTTAAATTTTGGGATTTATTTTGTTCATATTTGAAGAATAGTTCATCCATAAATAAGTTATTTTATTTGCTAGTATATCAATCTATTAACTGCTAGTTAATAGTATGTGAACAATCCGGTGAAACACCTCCATTAACGATTATTATGCACCTTTCACCGTGGACGTTCATTATTTATTCTAATGGATGTTAGATCTTATTACTCCCTACTCTAAGAAAGGTTAATATCGGATCGAAACCCTATATATATATATATATATAATTTAGTATCTAGATATGCTTTAAAGTAAATATATGGATGGAAAGGTTAAGTGATATTTTGCATAATATATGGAAATAGTTTTGGTGATAGACAAGTAAAGATGGCACAAGATGAGATAACACTAGAAAGTGAAAAAAGGATGAATATGGAAATAGTATTGGTGGATGAGAAGAAGTGATAGGAAAATTGGAGTCTTGAATGACCATCGAATGAGGGTTAGAGTGGTGCAAGTAGCTATGGTGTGAGGTTCACATGGGCCTCTCGTGTTCCCTACTTTATCATGGTAAAAGCTAAGAGGGGAATCACAGTCTTTACATGCTTTGGTGTTTGCCTCACAACTCACATGTTCTTGTTCTCTCTTCCACCTTCCTCTCTTCTTTAGACTCTTTGCATCTTCCAATCGAACAATCAAGTCCCCCACCCACTTTTGCTTACTTTCGTAGTTGACACCTAAGTACATTTAGGATTAGAGATAATGAGATAACCCGATCAACATCTTTTTACTACTAACCTAATCTGCTAAAAGAATCGCATCTTTTTACTCTTCCACCGACTCGATTCGCTTTTCAAATACCTAGAGAGAAGGACATCTGTGTAAAACATAATCTATGTGGAATTCGAACTCATATAAGAACTACTATTTTGTGTCAAATATAAACTAGATTGTTGTTCACTCTTATGGCCTTGCTTATGTGATTTTTTACAATGGATCTAGCACAATTCTACTACCACCGATGACTTCATTGTGACCGTACTCTCGGTTTCTACTCCACTTCTCAAATAAGGTTGTACCGATTTTACAATTTTCATCAGGACTGTTAAACGGGATAAGGCCTAGCGAGAATGAATATAAAAACTACAAGGCCTACTTCTTACCGACCGTAATATATATATAGACACACACGTGGTTTCTAAATGTACTGGTGATAATTTATACTCTTCACCATAAATACGCACCACATATGCGTAGTTGGATAAATCTCAACTAGCACGCGGAGTGCGTAGTTGCAGTGAAGAATATAAATTTTTACCGGTACATCTAATATTGACCTATATATATAAAGGTTCATTATTGGTTGTTCATTAGTGCACTACTAGTTCATTCGAAAAATTGCGAAGATTGCGTAATTTTTTTCACTCCCTGACATCTATTTACAATACAGTAAGGGCTCGTTTGGAAGCGATAAGAATTATTTCCGGTAACGAAATGATTCCAAATTAATAAAATATATGTTTGTTTAAAGGTCTTTTAACACATGAAAGTAATATAATTCCTTTCATTTCCTTTCCTTACCCTTATTCAATTTCATTTCGTTTTCATTGTACCACTCCAACTAAACGGGCACTAATTGTGTATTTGTGTGATTAATGTTAATAACCGTTTATCGACCCTCTTTAATCTCAACCACACTACTTTTATACTAACATCTCTTAGAGGTTTTTTAACTTCGTACTAGGCGTGGGTACAAATTCCAATTTCGAACTTGACGGGATTTCATAAAAAAAGTTGGAATCCCATCATAGTAAAACAATATCGGGTCAAGATGCGGATCTTAATTTTTTCGTCCCGCTAGACTTGTACCGTCCATGTATGATTAAATATTTAATTTAATAATAAAATAAGCATAACCATGATTCATCACTCTCAACCTCAAGTTCTTACTCCTTCACAATAACTTTTTTGTCTCGCTAAACCCGTACCGTTCTTGTATGATTAAATATTTAATTTAAATAATACATTAAGCATAATCATGATTCATTAATCCCAACCTTAAGTTCTTATCCCAAAGAGTAACGTTACTAATCAGATCATCAACTCTTGTTGTCTAGTAGAATCGTTCATCTTCTCAAAAGAGGGTCACAACGACAAGTCGACAACTATATCGTTCTTCACTTGTATAGTTTTGCTTATTTGGTTTTGAAAGAATGGGTTAGGTAGACTTTTTTTACATGCTTTCGTAGACCCTTCTATTTTTTACACTTTAATTGAATTACCGTTATTCCTCTATTAAGGATATATTTACTAAATGTGTTTATACTATGAGTACTTTTAATAGAGTAATATTGCTAAAAGATCTACTTAGCAAATTTGGTCTTTGGTTTTTCACAATAGAATTGCAAGTCCAACGATTATATGCTTCTTTATTATGCTCTCAATTATATTGTCACCCGCAACTTCATTGTGATCTCAATGATCTACTCTCACCAGCGACACGGACGACTTCATCGTGTTAAATACTCTCAGTTTCCGTTCGACTTCTCAAATAAGGTTCTAGTGATTTAACAATTTTCACTTTGTCAATTTTTCACAAACGTACTAGTTGGATTGGTCACTTCTTGTCCCGATCTCAACCGAAACAAGAGCTAGTAAAATAAAATTTAAAAACTATAAAGCACATCAATCCCTTACCTTAAAAGAAAAAGTTATGAGGTGATCCAATTATATGCATACACTCCCTGAAACCCATGCATTAAAAATTAGAGTTGTAGAATCTGAATTAAAGATAAGTGTAGGTAGGAAAGTAAGATGCATGGACATCTCCTTTACACCGTCGATCCAATAGCTTCTATCAGAAGATCACCATCATCATCATTCATCAACAATGGAACTTTATGCTTCAATACACAACACTTCACGTACATCATTAATTAATGCATACAGAGAACCAATCTTTATTGGTTCATATGACAAGGGACTAAGTCATTTGAAATATAGTCGTAATTCCGAAAGGTATTTTTACGTTTGCTAATTTTACATTACTTTACATATTGGCTTGTATATGTTGGACCTCTATGTTCTAGACAATATGCTAATTCACTTATAGAAGAGTTAGTTTTGGAGTCTTTGTTCTACACAATACTCGTGTCATGTCTGGATATTTGTCAATCTTAGTAAAAAAAATCGGATATTTGTTAATAAAAGTTGGGTGAAATAGGTTGTGGGTTGTTATTGTAGAGATGAGCATAATTAGGATTCACGATTCTTACGCATTTAATGGGATAAAATAGGCTCATGTTTTACAGCCGATAACCAATATTTTTTTACCTTTAGTTGTAATTAAAATAATTAAGGGGTCTAGTTTGTATCAGCGATACAAAAAAGATTTAATAACTTATTCTTCTCATAAAAATTTGAAAGTTTTTGTATATTTATTATAATGATAAAATATAACTTAAGAATATAATAAGTCAACAACCCACGTGCAAGTAGATCAGTGATCCACATACGAGTAGGTCAACGATCTTGCTGACTCACATACGAGCAGGTCAACGACACCAAATAAGAAGTAGGTCAACGACCCACATACGAGTAAATCATAACGACCCATATATCATTAGGTACCAACGACCCACGTGCTAGTAGGTCACAACGACCAACGACCGACCTACAAATATTACAAACGACATGAATAAATATTAGTCTTGATCTTAGTTAAAAGGCCTAAAAATATATCATTTGTTTGATGTTTGAACCTTCTATTTCTATTTATATAAGAAGTCAGCGTGTCGCTGTTACTTGATAAGCGACGTGAGATAGCAAATCGATAAAAATATGAATGAATTTAAAAAATTGTGAATGACAAATGATTTTTAAAAATAATTATTAGAAAAAAGATGTATTATTTTCAATAACACATATTTTTAGAACACAATAAGAAAAATATTCAGAATTAATGCAATTATTTTTATATACTTTTTTCCAATACACAAGGAATATGCCATAGATAGCAAATGTCTTTTTCACGTAGAAAAATTCATGTTACTACCTCAACCTTTTTAAAAAGCTTATCAGGTAAATATGAATATATTGTAAATGTTTTCAAATTGAAATAGAAGACCAATTGAAATTGTTTAGCAATTGTAAATTGATAGCACCAAATCCAACTTGTTATACTTTAACCAACCATATAATTGAAATATTCGAGTGTTAGCTGCAAGGTTGTGCAAATTATATATGCTATATCTTATGTTCTATTTGTGCACATTGGCCCTTATATGTGCACTCTAAGTCTTATTTATGCACTTTTCTTTTATTTGAAGGATTTTTTGATTTTTTTTTATGTGTGCACATTGACCCTTGATTGTGCACTCCAAGTCCTATTTGGACACTTTGCTCTTATTTGGACGATTTTTTTTTTTTAAATGTGTGCACTTCAATTCCAAATTTGTGTATTTTGACCCTTGATATGTGTTATAGACTATAGTCCATATATGGGAAATTTAGCTCTTATCTAGGGAGATCTTTTGGGTTTTTATTTAACGGATTGGTTTATGCGCGGGGCACTTTTTCAGGTACGACAGTACGGAGCGTTGTCGGTGAAGGATTATTATATGTGTTAAGCGGAATTACTGATCATATCTAAACATCTAGTTTAAGGATCTACAAGTATAATCGATAAGAAACAATAAATTGTTCATAGGAAATACTTGTTGATGCGTGAATCGGATCTATTTGGAGATAAACTAAAGAGAACGAAAACCTTAAGTGTGGCTTCTCTACTTTGTCCACACGAGCCCGGCGTCTAGATCTCTTTTGCTTCGAGTTCTAGGATGAAGATCGAATGGGTAGCAATCAAATTGTTTTGGATAATGATTGTAATTTAATCTCACAATACCAACAATTGGTTTTTGACTTTGGAGAGAAAATGAGAGCTTTTTCTAGAAAAATTAGAGAGAGGAGAAGACTTGGTTGAGTTTGTCATCTTTTAGTAATATAGAAAAATTATACATTAAATGATTTGTAAACTCCTTCCAAATAACTCATTGTGAATAACTCCCTAATCAACATTATTAATAAAATCTTTAATTATTTATTTCAGAAATATATCTTATTCTTATTATTATTAACATATATATATATAATATATACTGAGAACAAAAATCATCTTTCTATTGATCTAGTCCGTCAACTCTAAGTGTGTGACCGCATAGGACCCATTTAATAATAGTCATGGATTTAACTGTTTAGTCTCAATAATCGTAGTTGGCTTCTAGCAAAGCAATACGACTCCTAAAATAACCGGATTGTATGTTTCTATCAATTGTCCTAGTCCAAGTTAGTCATTGCACATTAAGTTAAAGGACACAATTCAACCAATCTCCAACTTTTCGTGAAATAAGTGTGCAATTTAAGATACATTTGTCGCTTAATTTCTTATTTTACGATATAGTGACATTCATATCTAATGTTAAATGTGTTTCTTGATCTCCGAGTTTGAACTCTATCAATTAAACGGACGATTACAAATAAATGTCCGAGCATGGCCATAAATTTTTAGTTCTCGTCCTTCCAGTGGACGAGACATCAATCATGTTTAATGTATCACAATATACATGAACCAGGAGGACTTCTCCAATCTTGTATGACTATGGATCCCACTCAACTTTTGACAATCCTAACGATTGCCTTTATAACTCCCTTTTAAGGAAAACGTTTAACAATGTTTGAGAACTATCAATCATCAGGTGAGATCACAACATACTCATGTAGGAGGAATCTACTAATCATGGTTTAACTTAAAACGCTGCAATCTCTTTTGGAGAATCTTAAGGTAAGTCAGTTTTACATGTATCATCCTTACACATATATGTAAATGATTAGACATCTCCATGTCCCTATATCCCATGAAAGTTGATGCTATTAGTCAACTTTATAAGATAATTACTAATATAATCATCTATGTCCATTTGATGATTTCGAACTATATTTCAATAATTTAAAAATTTTATTTCACTTAGGGTTTTATTCACTAGAGCACTTTAAGTGATGTTAATAATGAATTATTTTGACATATTATTCAAACTTTTATTTCACTTAATGAGGTTTCATTCACTAGAACACTTAAAAGTGATTATAATAATGAGTTATTTGGACATATTATTCAATATTGATTAAAACAATATTTAAATAAGGATGAAATATCATGTATCATAAAATCATCAAGTCAAACATAACACTAGTGTTCAACACTCATAAATACACAATGTAATATAAAAACAATACTCAACATTTTCCAATGTGCTTGAGACCCTTATCCCTAGTGTGACTCTTATGCTTAGCCCCATGCATAGGCTTGATCAATAGATCTGCAATGTTACCATAGGTATGCACCTTACACATCCTAATGTAACCATCAATGATGATGCGGAGAATAAAGGTAATACTTTCTCTTAACGTGTCTAGATTTGGAGCTTGAACCGGTTCCTTTGTCTGGGTTATGACACCATTGTTGTCATAATAGATGTCGATAGGCACTAAAATGCTAGGAACAACACCGAGTTCATCTAGGAACTTCCAAATCCAAACATCCTCCTTTACTACTTCACTAGTAGCAACGTATGTTCGCTCCCAAACGGGTGTGATATGATGAACGATATAGTCTTAAAATTATACTTGTAATAAAAGCCTGAATAAAAAAAGTGAACCCACAGTGTATGGATCGTTATGTAGATAAGCAAATATTCCAAGGCTGACCTCAGGGACTGATGTGAAATTAATATAAGTGATAAATAAAAAATAGAATATACCAATGTTGAAACAAAGAGTGAGTCAAGCTAATGACAATAAAGATAAGTAATATGATAAGCGGGCAATGAAGATTCTAGAGATCAAGGTATCCAGTTGCGGTTTTTGATTCAAGACTTCTAAAAGCTAGGACAAGGTTGGGATCGCTAAGGAAAGGTGTTTCTATGGTGGAAATGATCAGGGAGAGGTCTCTCAAATCACTATCCCAAACAAAAAAACTATTACCGGGTAAGTCTCAATGCTTTACGGAAAGGAACATAAACTCAAACCAACCACTCAACCTAAGGGAATAGAGCTAACCTTCACAAGGTAACTCTTAGATTAAACTCACTCAAGCGAGAGGTATGGCAAACTCAAACCAATAAAGGGTTTTGAATCCTTTATTACCTAGAACTCGTCATCGGAGGTAACTGGGAATCACTAGGTAAGTCTCTTCCCAAGCTTAGATGTAAGCCTCAGATGGATCTAAGGGTATGAAACACTCAACAAAGACAAGGATTTGGGCAATTTAAATCCAAGCATAAAGATATAACATCTACGGATCAACATAATAAATCTCGGGTGGTTCTAAGATAAACCGCGGCCGCGTTTCCTGAAGAACAAGCCGAAGTTCTAAAGAACGAGGGTTAAACCAACTTTAAGCATCCAAATCTAATATAAAGGCTCAATCTATCATCATCTAAACCACAACCATCAACCAATCACCCTAAAATAGCAAGAGTTTAGCCAACAACACACATATTCAAATCAAGAAAGGTAAAAGAAGAATTCACGAAAACTATAAGCAATAAAATAAAAGAAAAGAAATAAATACTTATCAAGATGTCTTCAATATCCCAAAGCAAAATCAATCCAACAATAAAGGTAGAATCTGTAATCCAAAAGCAATGAAATCAAGAATCTATGTCTTTCTCCATGAATTCTCTCAAATCTTTCTCAATCACAAGTGTTGTAACTAAATCACTGTTGTAGTGTGAAATCGAGAGTAGTAAAACGTGTAGTCGATGTTTTTCAAATCTTGTCGGCATGAGGTATATATATAGGAAAGAATCTAGGGTTAGACAAGCATGGGACATGGCCGAAATAAGATGAACTGCGGGGCGGGCCATTAATGATCTCGGTTGCAGTTTTGCAACTTCGTCGGGGGCGCGGTTTCCAATGTGCGTGCGTCTTCTCCTTAGCTCTTTGCTCAACCCTTTGACGATGTCCCAGGTTCTTTTTTAAGCACCACCATATTTCGCTATGCTCCGTCTTGAAGCTTAGTTCTCATATATGTCATTCCGCTCCAAAATCCGCCGAATTGTCTGAAAACGAGACAAGAATTTGTGTAGACATCTATTCTAGAATAATATGCAAAGTTAAGCTTAAATGCCATGGATTCATGTCTATGCATGCAAAACAAAGGTAAAATCTACCTAAATGCAAGTCTAAACTAAGGACATAATTCATGTTATCAAAATACCCCATACTTGCCTCTTGCTTGTCCCTCATATGCAAAAACAAAGCTAAAACAACATATATTTGGTTTGCTTCTAATCATATATCACCCTCAAAGTCATGTTTCATGGCAAAAGATAGATCATTACATGTCAAAGAGAGATAGGCATGGAAAGGATAATCACACTTTACATCGGATATCATAGCATGCATAGCAAAGTCCAATCATCTAGATCAATCATGAGGAATCAAATTTAAACCACTAGGTCAAAACACATGTGTAAGAAGGTCTTGAGGACTTATCAAGAAGATGCCAAGAAAAGTGTCATGAGTGGGATGCATTCTAGGATATGTGGTGCAAATCCGGGAAAAAGGAACAACTCCACAACAACAACATACAACATCCACCAAAATAAGCACTTTTTCTTTCTTTTTTCTTTTTTCTTTTTCACTTGAGAACATGACATAGGTGCACAAAGGCCGAACTCTTGGTGATTAGCGATCCTAGGGATTTTACGAGGTGCCTCACACCAGATGCACATATCATGACTCGCTAGGACTATCGATAAATCAAAATTTGGCAAGATACAAGCACCCAACTATGTGAATGGTACCGAGTTCCTCATCATCATGATCAACGTCCCCAAAACTATTTTTCTACACAAGACACCTCAACTTTAACCTTTTTTCCCAACACTGGACCACATTATTTGCTTTTTCACACACCAACCACACTAGCATGTTTCCTAATTCCCAGATAGGTCAAGAAAAGCAATTTATACATTTTTTTCCAAGAGGTGCTAAAGCAAACATGATCAAGATGAAGAAAGAAAGAGAATCAAATTGCCTTAATCATTCCAAAAAGATTTTGATAGCATGAATTATTGTCTATATTTTGGATGGTTTTGACGTTTTGTCATCATTATTCTGCACGCATGGATATATATTCTTGATGATTATGTCATTATTTGTCTACTTTACAAGAATCGAGCTCTACACCACGTTTCATTGTAATTGTAGGGAATAAGGTGTATTTTGGATCAAAACGGAGCATTGGAGTCTAAGGAGGCCATGAAGCTACATTATGGAGCACTTGGAAGGACAAGAAGAAAGACAGGAACCATAGGAAAAGGATGGAAGGAAGATTCAGTAGAAGATACGAAGAAAACTATGTTATACACTACTGATCTCAGACCACATGTAATGAAACTTGACCGAGATGGCCAACTGGGCCTAGCTCGAGATCGATGGCCCACATCCCAAGAGAAATAAGGTATAATTTTGACCTAAACTTCTTCTATAAGAATAGAGGGCGATTATTGAGTTGAGGACGGAGAGACACTCTAACACGGAAACTTCAAATAATTCTCTTTAGACGGCTATTGGAAGATTGAAGGAAAGAAATCTAAGGAAGGATTACTTGGAGTTCAAGAAAGAAGGGAAGATAAGTTGTAAGGTTTTATTGGAAGATTTTAGTGATTGTTATCATCTTTTGGAATGCATTATTGACAGTTGTTTGATTGTTTTGCATTATTGATTATTGGAAACCTTTGTTGAGTGTTTAATTCCCTTTTCTTGATATATTGATTTCATATATGATAATTGTTTTGAACATGATGATTGTTGGCTAAAACCCCTGTGATTCTAGGGTGATTAGTTGAAGGTTGTGGCATAGACGATAAAAGAATAGACCTTAATCGTGAGTGGACCCGGAAAGTTGAGTTAACCCTAAACCAAAACCCGTCTCGGGTTGTTCTTGTAGTCATCTCGACCGAGATCGATAAGAAATGCACGAGATTGCCCACTGCATTGCCCGATCTTGAGTTTAGGTTATAGTTTTCCCAATCCTATCCTTGTTGCACCTTTCTTGGTTTATATTCAAGCCTAGGAAGAGACTTACCCGGTGATTCCTTTGCTTGCTTACCGATGATGATGAGTAAACCTTTGTTAGGGTTTGAGTGTGCCTTCATCCTACCTTTGAGAGTTAACCTGAGACTTACCCAGTGATGGTTAGTTTTGTTCCCTTAGGTAGTGTGTTAGTTTGTGAGTAGTACCTTTCCTTAGTTCCTTGAGACATACCCGGTAATAGGATTTTTGGTTTGGGATAGTGGATGGTGATACTAACCCGGTGATCTATCTCATCGTAGAAATACCTTCCCTCTGCAAGCCTCATCTTTGTCCGCGTTATCCTTGAGTCGAAACAACAACTGGATACTTTGATCTCTAGAATCTGCATTCCCTTATCCGATAAATATCAATCTTTGTTCTTTGTTGCTCGAGATTTGCATTGACAACCTGAAGCTATATACCATTCTTGATTTCACCATAGTCCATGTGATCGACCCTAATATATTTTGCTAATACTGCGACTGATCCGTACAAAATCTAGACAAAAGCAAATCATCATCTATACATGAGTTCTAGCAAAGTATTCAACTCTCACATATGCCATAAATCAATTCAATCATACAAAGATCATCAAAGCCAATCCATAAACAATATTATCATAAGGATCATATCAATCTTAGAAGTACAAAAGTTTACAACTTTTATTTTTTTTAATTTTTCAAAAAGAAAGATACAGTGCAAGGGTTAAAAAGAAAACGTGTGACTAGATGTAGAAACTACTATAAATGCAATGCAATAAAAAGAAACTTGCAAAAGGTATTGCGAATACCTCCACCCCATTCTTAAAACTCACATTATCCCCAATGTGAAGAAATAAGTAGAAGAGTAGAAAAAGATACTCACAATATAAAAAGACAAATCAAGCAAGGTGATCACTCCTTTGGCGGTGGTGGCGGCGAAAATCTATAGAAGCTCGGGTCAAAGAGGCGGAACCAAAGGATTGGAGGCAAAGATCATCCAAGGCTGTAAGTGTCCCTGAATATTTGAAATATCGCTCTCCATGCTATCAAACCTGGAGGTCATATGCGTCAGTTGGGTAGAGAACTCCCAATACTCTGATCGCTGTCGGGGAATGTTGTTAATCGAGGAAGGGTTAGAAAGGGGGTGCGTTTCGGCCTTTCATAGTTCAGCTAAAAAAATTCTTTTTTTTGAAACAATTTGTTTGTCAAACCGCGGCCGTGGTATCTCTAGTTATCAGGACCGCGGTTTTGGCTCGGCCGAGGTCTTTTTATTTGTTGGCCGAGATCATACTCCTTATAACCCTTTTCTCTTGTGATCGGTTTCCATACTTCTTTTCCATCAAAACCCTCGAACTTTCAACAATCTCAACCAACTACATCATCCTTTCCTTCATTATTATAATAAGACAATAAATTTAGGTATACTGATACGATGGGCCAAGGACTGAGCGAGACGATCTCTTCTTCCTAGGCCGAAGTATCCACTTACAGTGCTAGGCTTGTCCCACTATAACGGAGTACGATATCTACGCCCATATAGTGCCTCATATGAGGCCATCCCAATCGATGCATACCAACTGTTGTTGTATGAGAACTTAACCAATGGAAGGTGATCTGACCATCCCTGTCCCCAATCCAACACATAAGCTCAACTTTGTAACGCCCCAAATCCCCAGGACTCGGGGCGCTACGTGCTACGATATTACAGTGGGTCCTGACCCTAGCATGACAACAAGTTCATTGGATCTTACAACAAGGCATCGATAGATTAAAAACCAAATACATAAAACTGTACAATATAGACATCAAAGGGTTTATAAAATCACAACTGAGTACAAAAAGGCAACATCATATCCATACAAGAATAAACAACCCAAAACCCTCACATATCCTAATGTACAAAAGCCCTCGGCTGATCACCCTGTCTGGCTCACTCTGCAGTCTTCCTAACCTGCAGTTTATCTCCAACACGTTATAAACCGTTAGCTAACAAAAATGAATAAGAATGAAGCAGTAGCACATATAACACATCAACACATCATACCATGCTATGTATACACACATATCCATTTATTATCTTTATTTAATTTATACCATTACTAATTCATTACTTAGGATACGAGGAGTAGAACTACCTCGCCTCTATTTCCTTTCACACAGGTTTGGAAAGGTGCCAATAATCACCACCTGAAGGACACAGAACCCCCTAGCTACCCATTTTGAGCCAGGCAAGTTACCACCGCCCCTTATCATACACTTGGGCCATTAATATGCATGTAAGGTCATCCTAGTCTGGTTAAGTTATAAATGCAACATACATATGCACATACACAACCACAACCCATACTCAAACCCATAATGCTCGCTAAATAAGTCCAAAGGACTTACTTGTCCCAATTGCAATCCGTATCAAGTGTTCACGGCTTCCTCTCAGAAAAACGATTAGTACCTGCATCAACAAAGCACAATAATATCAACATCATCCCAAGGTTAGGAGATTCCACCTCCTAAACCTTATACCCATCCTCAACTCATAACTCGAATCCAAACCTCAACAACACATCATAACTCACAAAGCCTAAGGCAATACCTCAACATTCATCTCATCATCACATACACATACCACTAGCCTAGCTACCCTAAAGCCAAGGCCAAAGGAAAGGAAGGAAGGAAACATACCAACTAGGTATGTCCTAGACACGCACCTGCGGAAGCCGGAAATACAAGGGCGTAACACAGGGAGGCGCCGGGGTGGCGACACTCCTACGCAGGGGCAGACCAACACCAGCGCAGGGGCGGCTGTCTGGTGGCGCAAGGGCGGCTGGTGTGCAGAGGGGTGATCCTCGACTTCTCTTCGATCCTTTACTTGCTCTCATTCACCTCTTCATCAACCAACAACTATACACACACATATATATACATATATGAGCATCAAAATGTCTAGGAAAGATCCACACAAGCCTAAACTTGTGAATCCTAAGCTAGAGAGGAAGATAGAAGAAAAGAAGAAAGAAAGAAGAAGAAGAGAAGAACTCACCACAACTAGAACCTATGCAGAAGGGAAGATCAACATCACACAACTGGCTCTCCATAGCTCAACATCACATCTATCATCATCAAACCAATCTCGAAGCTCAACAACTCTCTCAAAACTTACACAAGACCAAAGAAGATCCAAGAAGAAGATCAGAGGAAGAGAGGTAGAAAAGAAGAAGAACGTGAGAGGAAGAAGGCTGGAGAAGATGAAGAAACCCTTCATCAAAAGCAATGTATGACTTATAAAGGAGGCCAATATAAAGCACGGGTCAAGGTCAACAAAGGTGGCTGCAGCCGCTGAAAACCGCAGGGGCGGACCTTGTGAGGCGTAGAGGCGGCTCACAGTGGTGCACGGGCGGCCCAAACTAGCGTAGGGGCAGCTCAACCCTGCCTTAGCACAACTCAGTACCTAAAAGACTAAGGCTCTTACAACGGTATATGTCAAAATCTTTGTCTAGCAAATTATATCTCAAAGAGAGATTGTATGGGTTGAAAATGGTGCAAGGTTCTGACTTGGTGAAACACGTGAATATCTTCAATCAAATTATTGGGGATCTGGCTCGGGTGGATGTAAAACTGGAAGATGAAGATAAAGCTACGATCTTGTTGAGTTCTCTACCCTCTTCATATGAGAATCTGGTGATGAAGCTGATGTGTGGGAAAGACGAGATAAGTCTTCATATGGTGTCAAAAGTATTGCTTTCACAAGCCGAATGGTGACACCATACTAGTGAGAGTTCTTAAAGCGAAGGGTTGTATGTCAGAGGCAACCAAGATAGAGGGAGGACGAAAGAGAAGTAAGAAGGAAGAAACAAGCAATTTAGGTCTAAGTCCAAGGTAAAAAGCCAGTAACTTGTTACTTCTACAAGGAGGAGGGCCACTTCAAAAACATGATTGTCCTGCCAGGAAGAAGAAGTATGAAGATAAGAAGTCCGAAGAATTTTCAAAATCAGCAAACGTGGTGTAAAAAAATGATTCTGACGGTGTAGATTCTAATATGCTCTATGTGATGTTAGGAAACTACTCCGATGTATGGATCATGGATACGTGGTATTCGTTTCATATGACTCCGAATGGAGATTGGTTTGAGACGTACAAGTCTAGAACTTTTGGCTTTGTCCGATTAGGAGACAACAAGGCTTGTGATGTTGTTGGCATTGGGCAAATAAAGGTGAGGATGCATGACGGTGTGATCCGAACATTGACTGATGTGCATCATATTCCAACTCTAAAGAAAAATCTGATTTCCTTGGGGACTTTGCATGTGAAAGGGTTTTGTTTCAAAACAAAAAAGGAATGCATAAAGGTGAGCAAGGGGGCTATGACAGTTATGAAGGGGCATATTACACCGGGAATATCTACCAGTTGGTAGGGAGTACCGTTGCAGGTGGAGTTGCAGCCGTGGTTTTTGAATCAGATTGCACAACTCTGTGGCATATGCGCCTGATTCATATTGGCGAAAGAGGGATGATTAAGCTTCACAAGAGAGGTCTTCTAGTTGGTGTGAAGAGTTGTAAGATCGACTTCTACAAGTTTTGTGTGATGGGAAAACAATCGAAGGTATCTTTTAAGACAGGTCAACACAACACAAGTGGAATTCTTGATTATGTGCATTCTGATGTATGGGAACCAACTCAGGTGTTGTCACTAGGAGGATCTAGGAATTACGTCACTTTCATTGATGATTATTCAAGGAAGGTCTGGGTGTATTTTCTAAAGCATAAATCTGAGGTCTTAAGAAAGTTCAAGTTGTGGAAGGCAAAAGTAGAGAATCAAACAGGGCGGAAAGTGAAGTATTTGAGATCTGATAATGGGACAATGTACACATTGCGGAAGACACCACAACAGAATGGTGTTTTTGAGAGGACGAATTGTTTCATTGTACAAAAAGTGCGGTGTCGTAGATTGAATGCAGCGCTTCCAAAGAATTTCTGGGCAGAGGCAGTGAGTATGGCGGTCTATTTGATAAATAGATCACCCCGGACTTCTCTTGACGGGAAGGTTTCAAAAGAGAATATGGACTGGTTCAGACTTAGACTTGTCAAATCTGAAGCTTTTTGGTAGTCCATCATTTGTGTTGATTCCAAGTGATGAGCGAACAAAGCTGGATGCAAAATCTAAGAAGTGCATCTTTATGGGTTATGATAAAGGTGTGAAGGGTTTCAAGTTTTGGGATCTTGTTGCAAAGAAACGGATGATTAGACGAGATGTTGTATTTGATGAGCAAGCAATGCTTCTACATGCAAAGGAAGTTGAGAAACCTGCAATTACAAAGACTGGATTCAGATCAGTAGTGGAGGTGGAGTTTTCAGATTCTAGCACACCTACACCAGCAGGTGATGAGCATGATGTTGATCAGCAATAGGTAGATAGTTTTGTTTCTAGCAAAAGTAGACGCATTATAAGGGCCCCCTTTAGATATGGTTTTTAGGAGACGGTTAACTATGCTCTAGTCAGTGGTGGAGATGATCCATCCAACTTTTGAGAGGCTATTCATAGCCAGGATACAGAAGGATGGGTAGGTGCTATGGTTGAGGAGATGAAATCTCTTCATAATAACAGGGTGTGGGCGTTGGTTCCTCTTTCAGCAAGGAAATAGGGCAATAGGATGCAAATAGGTGTTCAAGAAGAAACAAGGAATCTCAAATAAAGAAGTCATGAGGTACAAGGCACGACTAGTAGCAAAGGGTTACTCACAGAAGAAGGGGATTGATTATGATGAGATTTTTTCGCCTGTGGTCTGACACACGGCTATCAGATTGGTGTTGGCAGTGGTGGCTAGCTGGGATTTACATCTGGAGCATAGGGATGTGAAAACAACTTTCCTTCATGGAGATTTGGAGGAGGGGATCTAAATGGAGCAACCAGAGGGTTTTGTCTAGTCGGAAGAGGAGAAACTTGATTGTTGCGTTTATGTGAGATATTTTAATGATAGATCTCTCTTGTACTTGCTATTATATGTTCATGACATGTTGATTGCTGGAAAGAATGTTGATGATATTGTCGAGTTGAAGACCTTGCCGAGCAAGGAATTTGATATGAAGGATCTTGCTGTTACAAATAAAATCCTTGTATGAAGATTCACATGGAGAGAAGTTCTGGGAGGTTATGGTTATCTCAGAAGACATACATTGAGAAAGTGCTTGACAGATTCTATATGGCCAACTCCAAATCTGTCAGCACTCCTCTAGTGAATCACTTCAAACTCTCCTTAGCTTAGTGTCCGAAGTCTGATGGAGAAATCAAAGATATGTCCAAAGTTCCTTATGCAAGTGTAGTTGGTTGCTTGATATATGCTATGGTGTGTACTAGACCTGATTTGGCTCAAGCCGTTATCCAAGTGAGCAAGTATATGTCTAATCTTGGGAGAGAATACTAGGTGGCCGTCAAGTGAATTCTTAGGTATTTGAGGGGTACTGTTGACCGTGGAATTATGTTTGGTGGCCAGAAAGGTGATCCTTCAGTTGTAGGGTATGTTGATTCAGACTATGCCGATGATCTTGATAATTGGAGGTCCACTACAAGGTATGTCTTTACTCTTGTTGGGGGGCCTATATGTTAGAGATCAGTTTTGCACTCTCTAGTAGCCATGTCTACAACTGAGGAAAAGTACATGGCTTTAGAATAGGCAGTTAAGGAGGCAGTATGGATTAGAGGAATTGTGGAGGAAATGAGTGTTAAGGAAGGTGGGGTTGAGGTACATTGTGATAGTCACAGTGCTATATATCTAGCTAAGAATCAAGTGTATCATGCTCGAACTAAACATATTGATGTGAGATTTCACAAGATTGGAGAGCTACTAGCTTATGGTGAGATCATCTTGGAGAAGGTGCACACTTCTCAAAATGCAGCTGATATGATGACCAAACCGGTTACCGCAGACAAATTTAAGGATTGCTTGGATTTGGTTCATGTCAGTCATTGCTAGATGAGTGAGAAAGCCCCTTGTCAAGAGAAGCGAGGATTTGGCGTACAAGGTCCTGGAGCTGTATGTGTGTTTCCAATTTTTGTATTAGATTAGGTCCTCCACCCCTTTTATAAGGAAGGATAAAATAACCGTCCGGCCCATATACGTAAATGATATGTCAATATTTTATTCGTCAAAAGATCGCCTAAATCACGGTTTCATGGAGTTCCACGGCCGTGGTTTAGAGCGTGGAAGTGGATTACGGTTCTTCATGATTTCCACGACCGTACTTTATACCGTGTAACTCTCTGGAATACTCCACGTTCATGTTCCCAAGATCCACGGCCGTGGTTTTGGGCGTGGACTTCTCTACGACTGTATTTTAGAGCGTGGAAGTGTAAATTGCTTGTGGTTTCCTTTGTGTCGTGCCATTCCTCATCCTAGCATCTCCCTTGGCTTCTTTGATGTGTCCTTAATCCCTGGATGTGCTCAAATCTTCTCCTTTCTCTCTGAATTGGTTCGGTTTTAGCTCTTATTCACCTATAATCAACACAAAGCTTATGTAGACCTCTATATCGACAATATAGACAAACTAGCTAACAATTGCGTCAATGCCTTATCAATGAACACTATAATGGATGAAAAACAACTAGAAAAAGTGCCTAGAATATCGCAATATTTCATGCTAACAAAATACCCCATACTTGCCACTTGCTTGTCCCCAAGCAAGGTCTTTCAAAAGCCTTAAAACTTAAGTTAGGATGAAATATGCATGCAAAATCAAAAACAAAACATCTTTTAGGTAAATGTGCTTCTAGTCAATAGATCATTTTCAAACCTTGCTTCATTCATTCATGTGACGCTCATATACATAACCAAAGAATAAAGAGGGAAGAAACATCGTGAATTGATCAAACTTCAATGCTAGCATCATAACCTTCAAACATTATCAAAATCAATCATAAGAAACTTCAATTTACAAGTCATATAACACTCTCTTGATCTTAAGGACCTTCAAATAAGGTCTAGAATGCGGAAAGGAAGGGGAAACTATAAGGAATGTGGTGCATGAATCCGGGAAAGTGGACAACTAACTCTTTTCTTTTTCTCTTACGGTCTTACAACACTTTCAACTTAGAGCTTTGCTCTCTTCTTTTTCACATCATTTTTCGACTTTACTTTTGGATTTATGGACAGAGGTGCACAAAAACCGAAGCCTAGGAGATTGGCGTTTCTCAATTTTGCGAGATGCCTCAAACCCTTGATGCACATACCATAATCCATTAGGAATATCGCTCAATCCGACTTTGGCAAGACACAAACACCCGGCTATGTGAATGGTGCCGAGTTACTCATCGTCATGATTGACTTCCCCAAACCTATAACTTTTTTCTATTCTTTGAATGCAAAATTTTGCTTTCATGGTCCTCCCAAATCAAACATGCCAAAATTCAACTCCTCCAAATTCCCGGATAGGTAAGGGAGGCTATTATTTCATTGAGGGGCTAAGTGATCAAAGAAGGAAGAAAGAAAATCGAATTGCCTTAATCATTTCAACAAGAAGTATAAGAACTTATCATGTGATTTCAACCTTGATTTCTCAATATGATTTAGATAAAACTCTTCACATTATGAAACTTGCAAGAGAGGAATAATCAACAAATTCAATTTTTTTTCAATTCATTATTTGTTTAGGCATACAATTGTCATCAAAAACTCAATTCACAAGTAGTGATTATCATAGAAATCATCTCAATTCTTAGAAGCACAAGATTTTTCAAAATTTCTCAATTTTTATGGGTTTTTGAAAAGCTTTTTCATGCAATGCGATAATGAAACGTGTGGCAATGGAATGAAACATGCAAAGTGTTCTCAATCAAGGCAAGCAAAGTGAGTAGAGTTATTGCAACGATAGTCACACCCCACCCCATACTTGAGACAAACATTGTCCCTAATGTTCAAAAAAGAAATAAAGAAAAGAAAGAAAGAAAATGAACTCACAAGATGGCGGTGGAGCGGCTAATGCTACGATCATCCATGGTCATCACTGAGGAGCTGGTGGTGGTGGAAACGGGAAGAAGCTGGAGTCGAAGTTCCGCCCAAACTGCTGGTGGTAGATGTCTCTCATCATCCTATCATGCGCATCGGCTCGTGCATCCCTAGCGTCCTGCCGGATCTCCAAAGCACCGACTCTCCTGGAAAGGTCGGTTGCCCACTCCAGTAGCTGCTCGTACCACTCCAGCGCCTGACTATACCAAGCTGGTGCATTTGATGGTGCTGGTGCAGGTGGTGGCTGTGCATGCCAAGTCGGTGGAGCTCCCATCCACTCTGGCTGTGTGCTATACCAATCGGGAGGGGTCGCCATCCATGTCGGCCTCTCACTCACGCTGGCACGGTGAGAGGAAGAACCGGAAGGTCTAGCAGGGCGGGGAGACTGCCTAGGGAGGTCGGGAAATGTGTCCGGCTAATCCGGAAAACTGCCAAAGTCGTGCTCCTCACCTCCTCCCTCAAAACCGTTATCTCCTCTCATCTCCTCCTCGTCTGCAGTTGGCATCTCTGGGGGAACGTATGGAGGTGCTACCAATCTATTCGCATGCATAGCAGCGAATGTCTCCTTCCAATCATGGCGTCCAGCCATAATGAAGTACTCGGGAAGCCATGTAACACCTCTACCTCCTCTACCCTCCCAAGGAATGGCAGCGGTCGGTGGACCTCTATGCCTAGGAAAGATAATACCTCTAGTTATGAGGCTCTGAAGTCCTAATGGTCTAGCTGCTATCCTAGTACATGCAGAAAAGTCGATACCCAGTTGTCTAGCAATGTGGGTGACCATCCCACCATATCTAATATTGTCAGCCCTCTTGTTCTTTAGCTTACTCATGGTAGAAGCTAAGAGGGTGGCATAGTCACCAGGCCTACCATGCAGCATACAATACAGCAAAAACAACTCATCGGTCTTGATCTTCTGAGGAGTGTCAGTCCTAGGGAAAAGACAGTTAGAAAGTACTTGGTGGGATATCTTCAAGGCAAAGTGGTAGATGAGCTTAGCCTTGGTATCAGCAGGTTGCCAGCGGTCCTCGCTGGCGTAAATCATGGCAATATCCTCCCAGAAATCCTTAGTGTATACACGCTAGGAAAACGACCATTAAAGGTCTCATGGAACCCAAAGAAGGCTCCAAAATCTCGGATCGAAAACTCATAGTTCCTCTCCATCAGTCGAAAAGAAACTGTCCTATCCACGTGACTGTGCTCAAAAGAGATCACGAACTCTCTAGTGATCTCCTCATATGCATCTTCCCGAATGACGGAGAAGATGATCAAGCCTGCCCTATCTTACAACCAAGTAAGGTCGCCTACCACATTCAGTGGCTCTAACTCCTCAAGCAGCAAATATCGTGGTCCTATGACAGGTCTCTTCTCGATCCTTTCTAAGGCATCGAGGTAATCGTTGTGGATTTTTGGAATTCTAGGGGGTGGGGGTGATGGTGGCTCACTAGGGGGTACTTGGGAGGAGGAGGAAGCATCCCCTTTCCTCTTCTTATTCCTAGCAGACATTCTCCTAACCAAATCCATTTTCTGTCCAAAATTACGGCCTGTTCTTCAGTTTCCACGGCCGTGGAATGCCTAGTGACCGTGGTTCGGCTCGTAATTTCTCAAAATCCACTCAATCAACACCAAAATCAACAGACATCAGCCCTAGACTAATTCCAATCCAGTTCTAATCAGTTCTCCTAAAAATTCTTGCGAAAACTGAATCAAATACACAAAGTGAAAGAAGAGAAGAAAAACCTAGGTTTTGGATTTTTAAAATCCAAATTCCGTCTTCTCCGGTGATTTTCCACTCGAATTGTTGCTTGGATCTTGTAGATGGTTGAATTCGCTTCACTTTGGGTTAAAGAATCGTTCGAAACGATTAACGAACGGAGATTTGAGAGAGGGGGATCGAATCAGCGATTTTGGGGCGTGGAATTGGGTATTTTTGGTGTTCTTTGTGAAGAGACGTGGTTTATATAGTAACCATAAAATTTTTGGAAAATTACGGTCACTCGGGGGTTTCCACGGCCGTGGAAATGTATGGAACCGTGGTTTTGGTGATTTTTCTCAGGCTTTTGCAAATTACGGTCACTGTAGCTGTCACGGCCGTGGTTTTGGCTGTGGAACTCTCTGTAATGTGCCAAAGTCCAAGTTTCGTCAATTTCTTCTAACTTTTCCTTCTCCCTTGCCTCTTCCGTTGATCCTACATCCAAAAACACGAACATACCGGAAGGTATCGAAGGCAAAACAAAACAAAACGTCTAAACTACTCTAATCTACGAATAAAAAATGAAAACATAAGTGCAATACCTTGGGTTGCCTCCCAAGAAGCGCTTGTTTAAGGTCCGTAGCTAGACCGTACTTACACCTATTCAAGTGCGGTAGGTGCAAACTCTTCAGCTTGGAGTTCCGGTGAGTACTTCTTGAGTCGTTGACCGTTCACCTTAAATCTTCCGCCCTTTTCACCCTATACTTCAACTGCACCATGGGGAAAAACACGTTTGATTAGATAAGGTCCAGTCCAACGAGATTTAAGCTTACCTGGAAAGAGACGAAGTCTTGAATTGAAGAGGAGAACTTGATCTCCTTCTTTGAGGTCTATTGGAATGATATGCTTATCATGCCAACGCTTCGCTCTTTCTTTATAGATCTTGGCGTTTTTGTAGGCGTTCAAGCGGAGTTCTTCAAGCTCGTTAAGGTTCAAGAGACGCTTCTCTCCCGCCTCCTTCATGCCAAAGTTCAACCACTTTATTGCCCAATATGCTTTATGTTCCAACTCTACCGGTAAGTGACAAGACTTCCCATACAAAAGATTGTATGGCGTCGTACCTATGGGAGTCTTATATGCAGTCCGGTATGCCCATAATGCATCATCTAGCTTCAAAGACCAATCCTTCCTTGTCCTCAAAACCGTCTTTTCTAGAATCCCTTTAATCTCCTGGTTTGAAATCTCCACTTGTCCACTAGTTTGTGGATGCTAAGGGGTGGCGATCTTGTGAGTCACCCCATACTTAGCTAATAGAGCTTCGAATCGTCGGGCAATGAAGTGAGAGCCTCCATCACTAATGATAGTCCGTGGTGTCCCAAATCGTGGGAAAATGGTCTTGTTAAAGAACTTAACCACAACCATGGCATCATTAGTAGGAGAGGCAATTGCTTCAACCCATCTCGAAACATAATGTACGGCTAAAAGTATGTATTGGTTTCCACAAGATGATGGGAAAGGTCCCATGAAGTCTACTCCCCAAACGTCAAAGATCTCTACCTCTTGAATGTTGTTAAGAGGCATCTCGTTTCTCCTAGATATGTTCCCCGTTCTTTGACAAGCATCGCAGCAGGAAACAAAGGTTTGCACATCTTTAAATAAAGTAGGCCAAAAGAATCCAGATTGCAATACCTTAGCGCTAGTCTTGTTCGAACTAGCGTGTCCTCCACAAGGTAGTGAGTGACAATGACGGATGACACTTTGCATCTCATCTTCCGGCACACATCGTCGAATGATGCCGTCAGGACCTCTCTTAAAGAGGAGAGGTTCATTCCAAAAGTATTCCCGAACATCCTTAAAGAACTTCTTTCTTTGTGCATAGGATAATCCGGGTGGTAATTCCTGGCAAACCAAATAGTTAACAAAATCAGCAAACCATGGCTCATTACCTTTACTAATCTTGTCGATGCACTCCTCTATGATATGCAAATGCTCGTCCAGAAAGGAGTCATCTATGGGTAGATTGTCATCCTCAAGATGTGGTAGACGACTCAAATGATCCGCAACAGAATTTTCCGAACCTTTCTTGTCACGGATCTCTAGATCGAATTCTTGTAGGAGAAGAATCCATCTAATTAGCCTTGGTTTCGCATCCTTCTTTGCAAGCAAATACCGGATCGCAGCATGATCCATGTACACAATCACCTTTGCACATACAAGATAAGAGCGAAACTTTTCAAATGCATATACAATTGCTAAAAATTCTTTCTCGGTAGTGGCGTAGTTGAGCTGCGCTTTGATAACACGATTTATGACTTAGGATTAGACACTTATTTAGATAGATTCCTCACTCATTCATGCATGGTTTAGCACTAGTTCACGACGTTTGCACTTAATTTACGTATTTTGTCGAGATAGACGTCTACACGGACTTTTGCATTGCTTTGTAGGTATTTTGGGAGATTTAGGAGTTTAAACGATACGTTTGAGGATCGTTCATCAAGATGACACACCCTCGGACTCATTAGGATGCAAGCTAGAGGCTAAGGAAGACCCATGAGACCTTGTTGGTGCAAGCCATGCACCAAATCGTGACTCAATGATCCAAAGCAAGCTGAACACCAAAACCACGGTCATTGAAGGTCCACGGCCGTGGAAACCAACCGTGGTTTTTGCCAGACGGTTGTGACAGCTGTGCCACGATCTCATGGCCAACTCTAGCAAGGTTGTAGTATAAAAGTGGTCCTGCAAGGCTGAGAGAAGGAGAGCCCCCATCATCCAATCAAATCCACATTCTCTCCCACACTCTCAACAAGAAGATTCTCTCAAGAGAAGAGCTACCATAGGAGGAGGAAGAAGAGCTCCATTGGAGAAGAAGGGAAGAACACACCATAGCTAGTCTTTGATAAGTTTTGTAGTGAAGATTTTCGGAATCGATTTTCTAGGGTTGTAAGAATCGATTAAACCTTCTTTGAAGGATTGTGAGTCTTTCTAATCTCATTTTCAGCTTTGTTCTACTTGTTTCACTTATTCATCTCTTTCTCTTCATTATCTTGCAAATGGATGCTATGATTTTATGCTTGATGATTTCGATTGAGATTATGTATGTTGTTGGCTAGATAGATGTGATTCTAGGGTAAGGAAAAGAAGGTTATGGCTAGGACTATGATAGGATGGACTTAGATTTACCTTTGGATGATTTATCTATATGAACCGAGCCACTGTTGGAGTCCACGGTTCGTTCTTGCCAGTCCACGGCCGTGGAAGTGGTAGAACAGCCCGTGGTTCTCCTGATTCGTTTGATTAGATGAGTCTAAGTTTTAGAATGTTAGAATATTGGAACCCTAGTGTTTGTTGAGTTAAATCTATCCTAGGGTGACCTAGTGTTAGCAACTAAGTGTTAGAAGAGACCTACCCGGTGATTCTTGCTCTTAGATTCCAAAGATGATAAACTCTAGGTAGTGGTGAGCCTCATAAGCCGCCATTGGACTAAGTGTGCTAGGATAGATGTTTAGGACTTACTTTTCCGAGACTTACCCGGTAAGGATAGGTTAGATCCCTAGATGACAATCCGGTTTGTGTAGAATTCCATTCCTTAGGCTCTTTGAGAGTTACCCGGTGATGAGACCTTAGGAACGGACTAGTGGACCATGAGACCTACCCGGTGATTGATCCCAATCTAGAAACACTTACTCCCAATATCCCATAATTAATCCAAGGAATGATTATATAGCTTGAGTCCTATGCCATAACCGGAATTTCCAACCCCTAGAATCCGCTTTTCTCTCTTTGATCATACGTTTCGTGTTTGTTTTGTTTACTTGTGGTGTTAGCTTAGTTAATTGTTTACTTTGCATGATTTGTGATCCTTGATTGATCACCTAAAAACCAACCAAAAAAAATTGAGGTTTTCATTTCTTTATTTCTTTCTCTTTTCTTAGGCCTAGATCTTCACTAAACTTAATCACTAATCGATTCAATTTCACCTCAGTCTTTGTGTTCGACCTCGGAATACTATCTCTACTACAAACGTCCCGTACACTGCGGGTTCGCTAGGAGTTAGGAGAAATATAACGAGTTATAAATTTAAGGCTTATTGCGTGCATCACATCTTAGCGTAACACTCTTCATCTAGCGTTTTGCTAACATAGTAGATAGCATGGGTTCGTCCTTCCTTCTTTTTTCCAAGTACAGATCCTATAGCTACGTCACTTGTGTCACACATAACCTCGAATGGAAGATTCCAATCCGGAGGTTGAATAATCGGGGCTGAGATTAGAGCTTCCCGAATCTTATTAAACGCATCTAAACATTCCTGCGAAAAATCAAAAACTGCATCCTTCATCAATAGATTAGTAAGCGGCTTTGATATCTTAGAGAAATCCTTTATAAAGCGTCTATAAAATCCAGCATGTCCTAGAAAACTTCTTATTCCTTTCACCGAAGTTGGAGGAGGAAGCTTTTCTATAGTCTCTATCTTAGCCTTATCCACTTCAATCCCTCTACTAGAGATTAAGTGCCCTAATACAATGCCTTCTTTCACCATAAATTGACACTTCTTCCAATTAAGAACTAGGTTAGTGTCTTCACACCTTTGTAGCACAAGAGCAAAGTTAGAAAGGCAATCATCGAAAGAGGAACCATAAACAGAAAAATCATCCATAAAAACCTCCATGATTTCCTCTATGTACTCCGAGAAGATAGCCATCATACACCTTTGAAAGGTGGTTGGGGCGTTGCAAAGCCCAAACGGCATTCTCCTATAAGCAAACGTACCCCACGGGCACGTGAATGTGGTCTTCTCTTGATCGTCAGGATGTATCGGGATCTGAAAGAAACCACTATAACCGTCAAGATAGCAAAAGTGTGAGTGTTGTGCTAACCTCTCAAGCATTTGGTCGATGAAGGGTAGTGGGAAGTGATCCTTCCTCGTTGCGTTGTTCAGCTTGCGGTAGTCTATGCACATCCTCCACCCTGTCACGGTTTGCGTAGGAATGAGCTCATTGTTCTTGTTGGTAATGACCGTCATCCCTCCCTTCTTTGGAACTACCTGTACGGGAATCACCCATTTGCTATCGGAGATAGGATAGATGATACCTGCATCAAGTAGTTTAAGAATTTTCTTCTGGACAACCTCCTTCATGGTCGGATTTAACCGCCTTTGAGGTTGTCGCAAAGTTCTAAAGTCTTCTTCCATTAGGATCTTATGCATGCATAGTGAAGGTTTGATTCCTACTAGATCCTCTATAGTATATCCTAAGACTTTCCTATATTTCTTAAGAATAACCATAAGCTTACTATGTTCATCTATACTCAAACCGGAACTAACAATTACCGGAAAGGTAGAATTAGGTCCTAGAAATGCGTACCTTAAATGTGTGGGAAGTGGCTTCAATTCCATCACTATAGGACTCTCTAATGGCTCTTGAGGAGTGTCCAATGTTTCCTTAGAAGTGTCTAAGGATGTAGAAGTTGTTGGAGAAGAATCAAAAGAAGTGGCGGAGAAAACACAATTTCCTCCAGATTCACCCAAAATTACGGCTCCCCTGTTTCCTCCACGGCCGTGGTTTTGGGCGTGGAAATCAATTACGGTGCCTCTGTTTCTTCCACGGCCGTGGTTTTGGCCGTGTAACTTACTGGAGTCCTCTGAATAGCTGATTACGGTCATGTTGGTGGATTCCACGGCCGTAGAATAGCACGACTGGCCGTGATTTCTCACGTTCTCTGACCCATCGTAGAGTTTCTCAAATTCTTCTTCATACACTTCCTTTTGCTTCTCTAAAGCTTCAATTTCCTCATTGCATTCCTCTTCTTCCCCTATGTCCATAATACTCATAGAGATCACCTTTGTCAAGGGATCTTTGAAGAGAATCGAACTTACCTCCTCTCTAGATAGCTCTTCGTCATGGATGTTGAATATATCCTCTTCAAAAGCTGGTTCCTTCACCAAAGTGAAGAGAACGAACTCTACCTTTTCTTCTCCTATGTCGAAGGCGAGTCTAGCATTCTTGCAATCAACCATACAACAGGATGTTGCAAGAAACGGTCTTCCGAGTATGATCGGGACCGGACTATCTACAGGAATGTCAAGCACAACAAAATCTATAGGAACATAGAACTTACCAAGCTTGACCGGGACGTCTTCAACTATGCCGACAGGACGAGTTATGGATCGATCCGCCATGTATAACGTCATCTTCAACGGTTTAGGTTCGCCTAAACCGATCTTCCTGCATAAGGCAAGCAGAATGATGCTCACGCTTGCTCCTAAATCACATAATGCATCATATGTGATATCTCCCACTCCTATGGGAATACAAACGACCCCGGATCCTTCAGCTTTGGGGTCATCTTTTCCTTCATTATCTTGATGAGATCCGATGAATCCATACTCATCTTGACCTCTCCAAAATCCTCTAATTTCCTCTTGTTAGAGAGGATCTCCTTTAAGAACTTCCCATAAGCTGGCATACCTACAATTGCATCAATGAAAGGTATATTAATATGCAGTTTGCTCATGAGTTCAATAAACTTACCGAATTGCTTGTCTAGACGCGCTCTTGCTCTAGATTGCAGGAATGGTAGGGGAGGTTTGAAAGCTGGAGGAGGAATGTAGATGTCTTCCTTCTCCTTCCCCTTCTCTTTCTCCTTCTCGACGGAAACTTCCATAAACTTAGGCTGGGGGTCGGTGGTTGTTGCTCCGCTCCTAGTTGTGATAGACATCACCCTTCCTTTTGGGTTATCCTCCGTCTTTCCTGGAAGTTTTCCTTGATTCCTAGGAACTTCCTCAGCATTGCTAAACATTTGGTTTTTTAAAACCTTTTGGGCTTTATCAACCTTATTAATGTGATTATCAACTTTGGTGATGCGACTCTCCAATCCTTGAAGTTTTCCCAAAATTGTTTCCAACATGGGATCGGGCTTCTCTTTCCCCGAAGTGCTTCCACTTTTAGATGATTGTTCCTGACTTTTCAAAGGAATGGAAGAAGAAGAAGGTGGAGTTAGTGAATTTCCTGAATTGGGATAAGAATTACCGGAATTGTGTTGTTGGTTGGAACGCCAATTGTTGTTGTTTGAACCCCTATTGTTGTTCCAATTGTTATTCCGGTTGTTGTTGTTGTTGTTCCAATTGTTCCGGTTGTTGTTCCGGTTGTTGCGGTTTGTATTCTCATTCCCATTGTGGTTATTGTTGTTTCCCATATAACCAACATCTTGCCCCTTTTGATTTGGAAAGTTAGCCTTGATGACTTCCTTCAATTCTTTAATCTCGGAGTTGAGAGAAAAGATTTGAGTTTGAGCGGCTTGTGTTAGCTTTGCTCCTTGCTCCACATTATTTGCTTCTACTTTCCGGTGAGAATACTTCTCAATGACTCGGGCTTGCTTCTCAATGAAGTCCCAAGCGTCATCTTTCCTCATGTCCATGAATGTACCACATGAAAGGGATTGGAGCTTGAATTGTGTTTCCATATCCAGCCCCTTATAGTATATCTCCAATAGCTCCAACTTGGAAATGCCACGGTGTGGGCAATCCAATAGTAAATCCTGAAATCTTTCTCAAGATTGAAATAAACTTTCGTTAGATCTCATAGAAAATGCATTAATCTTACCTCTCAACTCCGCCGTTTTAGATGGCGGAAAGAATTTGGTGAGGAACTCCGAAGAAAGATCCTCCCATGTGTTGAGTCTTCCATTTGGAAGAGCTTGATACCAAGATAAAGCTTTCCCTTTCAAAGAGAAGAAGAATGGCTTGATCTTGTAGTTGTTGGTGGTTGCGTTCTTTGGCTTCATTGTCTCCATTAAGATCTCAAAATTCTATAAATGTTGATGTGGAGATTCGCTACTCGTTCCTCCAATTGACTTTTGCGAATGATGGTAATGACTTTTGGGTTGAAGCTAAACCCCTGCATATCATCAGCATCAAAGTTCACACCTAGACGGCGTGGTTGCTGAATTGGATCCATCCTTTGGCCAAGAGTTCTTGGCTCTCCATCTACACGAGCGGCTCTCGCACCCCCAGCCGGGTCACGATAGTTGGCAGCCGGTCTTTGTCTTGGATTAAATTGATTCATGTTGACCGTCGGGTTAAGGTCTTCAAGAGATGGCATGGAGGAGTCGCTATCCTCATCGGATGAGTTGGCTCTAACCGATCTTGTTAGTTTCCTCCTCTCCTTCTTCTTGAGGTCGCTTAATTCCAGCCTCATTTGAAACATCATATCTGCTAGCTCATCAATTTTCGATTGATGACGGTCCGATTCTTCCTTGCGAGTCTTCTCACTCCATCTAAGTTGAGCTTCGGATTCCGTTAAACTCTGTTTGATAATCCCGCTCCTTTTCTTCAGCCATCTTTCTTTCTTTGAGTTTCTTCCTCAAAGTCTTCTCAAGTTCTTGATCAAGAGGTAAGAGGTCCTTGTTGTTCCTAGACCTGCGCATAAACCTAAAGTAACCTGAAAATATCACTCAAAAGAGATATCAAATAACAAGAGCAAGCTCCCAAGCTTGACAACCGATAAGAATTCGGCCTAAACCAAATCCCTGGAAACGGCGCCAAACACTTGTTCGCCACTTAGCATGCGTGCAAATAAGTCTTAAATTTATAAAACTAGAAATCAAGCAAGCGAACCCGCAGTGTACGGATCGACGTAGTTAAGCAAGAATTCCAGAGTATCGAACACAGGGATTTGGGGGGAACAAATTCAGTTTGTAAATTGTCAAGCAAGTAAATGTATAAGCTTTGAAAATATTAGGAAAACAGCAACCCTAAAGATCCAGGTGTCTAATTGTGGCAATCGATTCAAGATATACTAAAGAACTAAGGACAGAGTTAAGAGTTGCAAAGGTATGCTAAGGTAAAGCAATGTACGATAAAGTTCCAAAACTTTATATGACTTATCTAAGGACACTCTCTATAAAGGTTGTTGAGGCTTCAGTATAGAAAGGATCTAAAGACAAGATAATATCAAATACCCAAACTTGTAACCCAAGGATCAAGGCTAACTAAACCGATTAAGGTTGTGACACTCGAAATCGAAGTAGAGGTTGTTGAGGCTTCACTACTACCTAGAAAAGACAAGTCAAGACTAGATTAAAGCTAATCTTTAACCTTAGATCAAAGTAAAAGCAAAGTTCGTAAACTGGTACAAATTACGGGTAGATCTTGAGTTCCACGGCCGTGGAACCTCAAGAACAGACCGTGGTTTTTGTTCGTCGGCGAATCTCTCTAACTCTCAGGGTCCAATCTGTTTACGATCGATCTATCATCATCTAAGCCACAACTATCAACCCTTCACCTTAGAATTGCTAACGGGTTTTAGCCAATAACAGTCATTATAATATCAAATTCAAGATTAAGAAGAATGAAAGATGAAAACCTTCGAAAACCTTCAATAAATCTCGAATCAATCTCAAATCCACAAACAAGGGTAATAATGTATATCAGATTTGGAATAAACACAAATCAATAACAATCCTTGATAAGAACGAAGAACGGGGTGTCAATCCATCTTCTAATCAAACATAGGAATAAAAGGCGCAACTTCCGCTACAAACAACTTCCAAATCTTCAAGCCTTCATAAATCTCCGTTGCAAAATGCAAATTCTCCGCACGTCCAATGAAACCCTAGGCACGTGTAAGCGAGCGTAAGTGAAGGTGCCAAATTCTTTCTCCTCCACCCCTTTTATAAGGAAGGATAAAATAACCGTCCGGCCCATATACGTAAATGATATGTCAATATTTTATTCGTCAAAAGATCGCCTAAATCACGGTTTCATGGAGTTCCACGGCCGTGGTTTAGAGCGTGGAAGTGGATTACGGTTCTTCATGATTTCCATGACCGTACTTTATACCGTGTAACTCTCTGGAATACTCCACGCTCATGTTGCCAAGATCCACGGCCGTGGTTTTGGGCGTGGACTTCTCTACGACCGTATTTTAGAGCGTGGAAGTGTAAATTGCTTGTGGTTTCCTTTGTGTCGTGTCATTCCTCATCCTAGCATCTCCCTTGGCTTCTTTGATGTGTCCTTAATCCCTGGATGTGCTCAAATCTTCTCTTTTCTCTCTCAATTGGTTCGATTTTAGCTCTTATTCACCTATAATCAACACAAAGCTTATGTAGACCTCTATATCGACAATATAGACAAACTAGCTAACAATTGCTTCAATGCCTTATCAATGAACACTATAATGGATGAAAAACAACTAGAAAAAGTGTCTATAATATCGCAATATTTCATGCTAACAATGAGCCAACATATGTGGCACCTCCTCCATACAAGCCACCACTACCATTTCCACAATCACAAGCAAGAGCTCGTTTGGATAAACATTTCGGTAAATTCCTTGAACTCATGTCTAAATTACATTTTAAAATTCCGTTCATGGATGCAGTTCTAGGTATGCCGACCTATGCAAAGTTTTTGAAGGAGATACTCTCCAATAAGAGGAAGTTGGAGGAGTATGGAGAAGTGAGAATGACAAAGAGATCTTCCGAGTTGATTCAAACCATAAGGGAGGAGATGTCTCCTAAGCTGTGAGATCTGGGATCTTTTTGTGTGCCAATTGGAGTTGGAGAAGTGCAATATGAGGCCCTATGTGACCTTGGAGCAAGTGTAAGCACTATCCCGCTTGCACTTTGCAATAAGGTTGGGCTAGGAGAACCGAAGCCGGTCAAGATGACCCTCTACATGGCGGACCGTTCAATCACTCACCCTGTGGGAATCCTAGAGGACATACCGGTTCAGCTTGGGAAGTTCTATGTGCCAATCGATTTTGTTGTTTTGGACATCCTGGCGGACTATGCGGTTCTTATCATTTTGGGAAGGCCATTCTTAGCCACATCCGGATGCTTAGTGGATTACAAAAATAGGATCCACTCCTTCAACATAGGAGAAGAAAATATCAAGTTCAAGTTGTCCACAATGATGAAGGGGCCAACCCATGGTGAAGATGTATTCGACATTGTTGAGGAAGAGGAGTCTAGAGAAGTTGTGAGCTCAATCTTGATCAAGGATCCACTTGAGAAGGTTCTTAGCTTGAGCATCATGGAGGAAGGATTTGAGGAAGCTTGCAATGAAGAAATTCGAGCTTTGGATGCATTAGAAAAGGAGACAAGTGCTGAATTTGAAGTGCACGAAGGAGTGCTGAAATACAGAAAAAACCACGGTCTGGGGCCCAGAACCACGCCCGTGGTTTCAACCTTGGAACCCTCTATAATGTCCATTTTTGCCAGCTCTTCCAATTCGACGCCCGTGGTTGTGCCAGAAGTCATGGTTTTGCCCGTGGTTTCTCCAGAAAGTCCCTTAGTTGTTGATCAAGCTTCAAGGAGTCTTGGAGAGTCTTCAATGGCTTTGGATTCATCTAATATGGAGCTATATGGATCACATCCAACCGATAAAGTTCCTCCTAAACTTGATCTCAAACCTCTCCCTTCTCATTTAAAGTATGCTTTCCTTGGTTCAAATTCTACTTATCCCGTGATTGTGAATGCATCTTTGAATGATGATGAGCTTGATAGATTGTTAAATAAATTGAAATTGCATAGGAGAGCTATTGGTTACACCATTGATGACTTAGTTGGCATTAAACCTTCCTTGTGCATGCATAAAATCTTGATGGAAGACAACCATAAACCTTCAATTGAACCTCAAAGAAGATTGAACCCTATTATGAAAGAGATAGTCAAGAAAGAAATCCTAAAATTGTTAGATGCGGGAATCATTTTCCCAATTTCGGATAATAAATGGGTTAGTCCCGTACATGTTGTTCCTAAGAAGGGTGGTATGACCGTAGTAACTAATGAGAACAATGAACTAATCCCAACTAGGACGGTTACGGGGTGGAGAATGAGTATTGACTATAGGAAACTTAATGTGGCCTCTAGGAAAGATCACTTGCATCTTCCCTTTATTGACCTAATGCTAGAAAGGTTAGCTCAACATTCACATTTTTGTTACTTAGATGGTTATAGTGGGTTTTTCCAAATTCCTATTCACCCTGATGACCAAGAGAAAACAACATTTACTTGTCCTTGGGGAACATTTGCATACAGAAGGATGCCATTTGGGTTATGTAATGCACCCGCCACCTTTCAAAGGTGTATGATGGCTATTTTTTCTGAATATATTGAGAATATTTTGGAAGTGTTTATGGATGATTTCTCGGTGTATGGCTCTTCATTTGATAATTGCTTGGCTAATCTATCTTTGGTGTTGAAGAGATGTGAGGAAACTAATTTTGTGTTTAATTGGGAGAAATGCCACTTCATGGTGAGTGAAGGCATAGTATTGGGACACTTGGTATCCCACCGAAGCATTGAGGTTGATAGAGCCAAGATAGAAACGATAGAGAAGTTGCCACTACCTACCTCGGTGAAAGGGGTAAGGAGTTTCTTAGGGCATGCCGGTTTTTACCAGAGGTTTATAAAAGATTTTTCTAAAATTTCTAAGCCTCTCACTAACCTACTAATGAAGGATGTTGAGTTTGTTTTCTCCAAGGATTGCCTTGAAGCGTTTTGTAGGTTGAAGGATGCTTTGATCTCCGCCCCTATCGTGCAACCTCCGGATTGGAGCTTACCATTTGAAGTAATGTGTGATGCGAATGATGTGGCCGTTGGGGCTGTTTTAGGACAGAAGAAAGATGGGCTTACACATGCCATCTACTACGCTAGCAAGACGCTAGATGATCCCCAACTCAACTATGCCACAATCGAGAAGTTCCGGTCATATCTTGTTGGGGCAAAGGTTATTGTGTACACGGATCATGTTGCGATCCGTTATCTCCTCACAAAGAAAGATGCCTCGCCTCGCCTCATTGGGTGGATTCTTCTCCTCCAAGAATTCGACTTGGAGATTTGGGACAAGAAAGGTTCCGAAAATTCAGTAGCGGACCATCTTAGTAGGCTACCACCATTGGAGATTGAGAGAGATGACATCCCGATTAATGACTCATTCTGGGATGAGCAATTGCAATTGATGGAGGAGTGCTTACTTTAAGTGTCTAGAGGGAGTGAGTCATGGTATGCGGATATAGTGAACTACCTTGTGTGTGAAGAGGTGTCACCCGGTTTATCATATGCCCAAAGGAATAAGTTTTTCAAGGATGTGAGGCATTAATATTGGAGCGAGCCTCTCTTGTTCAAGAGAGGACCGGATGGAGTCTTTAGGAGATCCATTCCGGAGGATGAGATGGAGAGTGTGATCCGCCATAGCCACTCCTTGCCATGTGGAGGCCATACTAGCTCACACAAAACGTGTGCAAAGGTATTGCAATCCGGTTTTTATTGGCCTAACTTGTTTAAGGATGTGCAGAATTTTGTAGTAGCTTGTGACGCTTGCCAAAGGACGGGCAACATCTCAAGAAGGAATGAGATGCCCTTGAAAAATATCCAAGAGGTTGAAGTCTTTGATGTTTGGGGTGTGGACTTCATGGGGTCATTCCCCTCTTCATGTGGCAACCTCTACATTCTATTGGCGGTGGATTATGTGTCGAGATGGGTGGAAGCAATCGCCTCTCCCACAAATGATGCCAAAGTAGTGGTGCCGTTCTTAAACCGGGTCATCTTCCCTAGGTTTGGAACACCAAGAGTGATCATAAGTGATGGAGGGAAGCATTTCACCAATAGGAACTTTGGGACACTTTTGGCTAAGTATGGGGTGACTCATAAGGTGGCCACACCTTACCATCCTCAAACTAGTGGCCAAGTGGAGATCTCCAACCGGGAGATAAAAGGAATACTTGAGAAGAAGGTTTCTAGGACAAGAAAAGATTGGCTATGAAGCTTGATGATGCTTTGTGGGCATATAGAATCGCCTTCAAGACACCAATTGGCACCACTCCCTACAAGCTAGTTTATGGCAAGTCTTGCCACCTTCCGGTGAAGATGGAGCATAGGGAATATTGGGACATAAGGTGGCTGAATTTTGACCTCAAAGAAGCCGGTGAGAAGAGGTTGCTAGACATTAATGCTCTTGAGGAGATATGGTTGGATGCTTATGAAAATGCCCGGATTTACAAGGAAAGGACCAAGCGTTGGCATGGCAAACGTCTAATCCCAAAGGAGTTGAGTGAAGGTGACTTAGTCCTTCTCTTCAATTCAAGGTTGCGACTCTTCCCCGGAAAGCTCAAGTCAAGATGGACGGGTCCTTATGTGGTGAGGAAGGTTTTTCCTCATGGAGCGGTTGAGATAGGTGGGGAGCATTGTGGAGATTTTAAGGTGAATGTGCACCATTTGAAGAAGTATATCCTGGAAGCTCCGGTGGATATGATTGCCCCACATCACCTTGAGTGAAACGCTCCCGCATTTGGTCAAGCTAATGACCTTAAAGAAGCGCTTAATGGGAGGCAACCCATTGGTACATATCTTTCCCTTTTTGTTTTTTGTTTTCGTTTTTGATTTTTGTTTTTGTTTTTGTTTTGGTGTGTTTGTTTGTTTTGTGTTTGTGTGCTAGAGTCTAGGAAACATGGAAGTCTTGCAAAGCATGGAATTGATGATGATGATGATGATGATGATCCCGCATCAAATGTGGGTGGAGCGGACGTGGGACTTGGACGGCTTGCGGTGCTTAGCGTGGGTCCCAATGCCATAATGAACATGAAGAGCTCTCTACCACCTTTGATTGATCATCCACCATCACTCCACATGAGTGAACCAAAATACCGAAAACACCATTTTTTACATTGTGAGGACTCTCTTTCACTTCTTTATTTAATTCGCACATTGGGGACAATGTGGCTTTAAGTATGGGGTGAGGTTTTCATAATCATTTGCATTATTGCATATAGGATAGTTTAATATTATTGTCACATGTAGTTTTTTGCATTATACATTTTTATCACAAAAATTCCAAAAAAATCAAAAAATTTTAAAAAAAATGTGTGCTTCCTAGTTTGGATATGACCCTCATGATGAGATTGTTTTGTGAATTGGCTATGGATGGCCTTGTGTGTTGAATGGATTTGAGCATATGTGGACTTGAAATACTTCTCTTGAATCCTATGTATGAATTTTGATTATGATGTTTGCCTTGATTGGATTAAGAATTGATGGTCGAAATTACATGCTAGTTCTTGCACATCATCTAGGAATGATTAAGGCAATTCATCTCTCTTCTTCTCATCTTGATCATGTTGTTTGAGCACCTCACTTAACTAAAAAAAACAAAATTTGACCTCTTTTGACCCATCCGGGAATAGGAGCATGCTAGTGTGTTGAGTGCGTGAAAAGCAAGTGAGGGTGAAGTTGTTGATGAATGAATGTTGTGAATGAAGTGCTGAATTTGTTGTGAAAAGTGTTGAAAAAAATATAGGTTTGGGGACTTTGGTTTTGATGACGAGTAACTCGGCACCATTCACATAATCAGGTGTTTGTGCCTTGCCAAAGTCGGATAAACCAAATGTCCTAACGAGTCTTGGTATGTGTGTCCAGTATGAGGCACCTCGGAAAAATCCCGAGGTCCGCTAATCACCAAGGTTTCAGCTTTTGTACACCAATATCATTGTCTAAAAAATAAGTGAAAGAAAAAGACAATGAAAAAGAAAAGATGGAGAAAAATATACACTTGTGGGGAAGTTGATCAAAAATGAAATTATTGAGTTAGTTCCTTTCCCGGATTAGCATCACATGACCTAAAAAAGTTCCCACCTATAACAACGTTTCTTGGCCTCTTCTCTCCTAAGTCCTTGTGACCTATTTGCATATGTGTATGACTTAGTGATCTAGATTGGATATTCTCATGATCATCTTGATTTCTTCATTTTCACCTTTCATGCATGCTTTCGAGTTAAGTATAATTGTTTTTCCGTGCCTTCATTCATTTAATACATGATTGCTTGTCCATTGCTATGAAACATGACTATGAAGGTGATCCAATTTTAGAAGCACAACTCCAAAAATATTTTTTCTGTTTCTCTGCATTCATAAATCATGCCATCTCGTAGCCTATAGTTGGACCTTGCCCGGGGACGAGCAAGTGACAAGTATGGGGTATTTTGATGACATGATTTATGACGTTAGTTTAGGCATTCATTTAGATAGTTTTTCTCGTTATTAATGCATGGTTTGGCATTAGTTCATGACGTTTACGCTTAATTCTGGCATATTGTCG
Organism: Fagopyrum homotropicum; assembly: GCA_033239125.1. Lineage (NCBI taxonomy): Eukaryota > Viridiplantae > Streptophyta > Magnoliopsida > Caryophyllales > Polygonaceae > Fagopyrum > Fagopyrum homotropicum. The sequence continues at coordinate 48,552,120 of BSWB01000002.1, forward strand.
AAATAGACGTCTACACAAACTCTTGTCGGTTTTGTAGGTATTTTGGAGAGCTTTTGGAGCTTAGTCGATACATTCGAGGATCATTCCTCGTGGTGGGACACTTCCGGACTCATTAAGGAGCAAGCTAGGAGCAAAGGAGAACACATAGGACCTTGTTGGTGCATGCCTTGCACAAAATCATGGCTTAATAATCCAAAGAGAGTTGAACAGGGGATTCCACGGCCCAGAGGCCAGAACCACGCCCGTGGTTTTGGCCGTGGTTTTCTCTGGACGGCTTTGACATGTGTCCCACGATCTCTTTGCCCGACCCTTGCTCTTGGTGGAGAATATAAGTGGTCCTGTAGGCTGTTGTTAGGGGAGACTCCCACATTCTCTCACACATTATCATTATCCATATTGGGAATTCTTTCAGGAGAAGAAAAACACTCTCATTTTGGAGGAAGAACAACACATCAAGATAGAGATTTAGTGTGAACTTTTGAGTGATTTTTGAGTGACTTTTGTTGAGAACATTTGGAAGGATTGTAAAGAACGTTTTGGAGCTATGTTTGAAGGGTTGTAAGTCTTGTTTCATCTCATATTCAGCTAAGACTACTTGTTTCTTTTCACTTTCATTTCATTTTCTTGCTATGGAAGCCATGAATGTTTGCTTGTTGAGTTTGAATCTTAAAATGCATATTGTTGGCTGAATAGTTGTGATTCTAGGGTAATGGAATGATGGTTATGGCTTGGACTATGATAGAATAGACTTGAATGTACCTTTGGATGATTTTCTTGCTCGAACCTAACCTTTGATGAAAACCACGGCCTCATGTACTTCCATGCCCGTGGTTCTGTATGATCTACCCGTGGTTTGTTCTATTGTGCTTGTATTGATAAATCTGAATGTTAGGATGTTAGATTGTTGAAATCCTAGTTTTTGTTAAGTATAATCTAGCCGAGGGTGACCTAATGCCAGCAAACTAAGTGAGGGAAGAGACTTACCCGGTAATTCTTGATCTTAGATACCAAAGATGATGAACTCTAGGTAGTAGTGAGCCTCACAAGCCGCTATTGGACTGAGTATGCTAGGATTGATGCTTAAGACTTGTCTTCCCGAGACTTACCCGGTAAGGAGAGGTTTGATCCCTAGATAGCAATCCGGTTTGTGTAGAATTCCCAACCTTAGGCTCCTAGAGACTTACCCGGTAATAGGACGTTAGGTGAGGGATTAGTGGACCATGAGACCTACCCAGTGTTTGATCCCATTTGAGAAACACCCTTTTCCCAACATACCGTAGCTTGTCCAAGGTTGATTAGAAGCTTGAGTCCAATGCAATAACCGGAAGTCCTAACCCCTAGAATCTGTTTTCCTCTCTTTGATCACATATCTTGTTCTTGTGTTGTTTGTTTGTGTTGCTAGTTTGATTTATAATATTGCATGATTTGTGATCTTTGCTTGATCATCACAAAAACCAAACCCAAAAATATCATGATTTTCATTTCTTTATTTCCTTCTCTTTTCTTAGACTAGATTTGCACTATGCATGATCACTTGTTTGATTTGATTTCACCTTAGTCTTCGTGTTTGACCTCGGAATACTATCCTTGCTACAAAACGACCCATACACTGTAGGTTCGCTAGGAGTTAGGAAATTATATCGAGTTATAAATCGATTGAGAAAGACTTTTGTGTGGTACATTAAGTCCAAACAACCGCTCCTCCCCGGTTACCTTCAAGGCAAGGTGAAGCAACTTTTTTCCCAATAGATTCCGGATTCTAACTTCACCGACAAATGGTAAGATCTTCCATAGTCAAGTTTGTACAGTTTGGTTCTCATGGAAGTCTTACCGGCCTTCGTATATGCCCATGGGACATTATCAAGCTTCGTGTCCCAACCTTTCCAGGACCGAGAGATCATCTTATCAAGAATCATTATAGCTTCCCCATTCAAGATCTTCTTTTGACCATTTGTTGGAGGATGGTATAGGGTCCTTACCATGTGGGTGACCTCATACTTAAACAAAAGACACTTATTGGTCTTAGCGGTGAAGCACTTGCCAACATCATTCATCATAGTCCGAGGAGTGCTAAGCCTTAGGAGGGTGAACTGGTTGAAGGTTCTTAAATCAATCTTGGAATCTTTAGCTTTCAACAAATCCGGGAGAGGTTTCACCTTGACCTTAGGAGGTTCCTTCGGGAGAGACATCAAACTCTTGGGTGCATCCCGGAAATAATTGTAATCTTTAAAGGGAGTAAGAGCAAATGTCGGGTGAGGTCCTTCACATCTTGGGTTGAGATTCATCCCAAGATGACAATCCACATATGAAATCTCACCCAACTTAACCGGTTGTATCTCATTCTCGGACACGGCTTCAACAACTTGGCCAAGGCGTTCTGAATCTTCCCCTTCTTCCGTGAGATCTTCAAGAGGAATTTCAGGCTCGACAGAAGGGGTGCTCAAAACTTGGAGTTCTTTTTTGCACACCTCCTTTTGTTGATCCTTTTCAACATAGGATATGGTGCTTTTGAGGTTATCCACCCTCCTCATTATTCGCTCGAAAATTAATTCAAATTGATCCTTAGGAGGTTGTTGTGGAGATTGCACTTGAGGCATTAGAGATTCGTGAGCTTGTCCACAAATCTTATAATAGGTAGAAAGATCCTTCCAAGATTCAAGGTCATCCTCGATAGCTTCCTCTCTTTGTCTTGCAATCCATCTCTCATATTCCAAGGCTTCATCCTTGAGCCTGAGTTGCCTTAAAACTTTGTCAAGTTCGGCTCTAAGGTTTCTTCCAACCATTGGCTACCTTGAAAAGTCGAAGACAAAAAGAAAAACAAGATCAAAAGCAAAAGAAAAAGGGAGGTCAACACTATCAATGATCATGCGCACATAATGATCTAGAACTAGCCCCCGGTAAAGGCGCCAAAAACTTGTTTGCTCCTAGACATGTGTGATATGATGAAGGATATAGTCTTAAATTTATACTTGTAATAAAAGTTTGAACAAATAAGTGAACCCACGATGTATGGATCGTTATGTAGATAAGCAGATATTTCAAGGTCAATCTAAAGGACTAAGGTGAAATCAATATAAGTGATAAATAAAAAAATAGAATAGACTAATGTTGAAATAAAGAATAAAGAAAATAACAATAGAGATAACTAATATGATAATTGGGCAATGCAGATTTTCGAGATCAAGGTATCCAGTTGCGGTTTTCAATTCAAGACTTCTAAAAACTAGGACAAGGTTGGGATCGCTAAGGAAAGGTGTTTCTATGGTGGGAATGAACACGGGGGAGGTCTCTCAAACTACTATCCCAAACCAAAGAATCTATTACCCGGTAATCTCAAGGCTATAAAGAAAGGAACATAAACTCAAACCAACCACTCAACCTAAGGGAATAGAACTAACCTACACCGGATAAGACTCAAGGTAAGCTCACTCAAGCAAGAGGTCGGGCACACTCAAACCAATAAAGGGTTTTGAATCCCTTATTACCTAGAACTCGTCATCGGAGGTAACTAAGAAAGGGAATCACCGGGTAAGTCTCTTCTCAGGCTTAAATGTAAGCCTTAGAGGGATCTAAGGGTATGAAACACTCATAAAATACTAGGATTTGGGCAATATAAAACTCAAGCATAAAGATATAACATCTACGGATAAACAGAATAAACCTCAGGTGGTTCTAGGATAAACCGCAACAGCAATTCCTGAAGAATTGGTTGAAGTTCTACAGAACGAGGTTAAACTAACTCTAAGTGTCCAAATCTAACATAAAGGCTCAATCTATTATCATCTAAACCATAACAATCAACCAATTACCCTAGAATAGCAAGGATTTATCCAACAACACACATATTCAAATCAAGAAAGGTAAAAGAAGAAATGAAGAAACCCATAAGCAATAAAAGAAAAGAAAAGAAAGAAATACTTAGCAAGATGTCTTCAATATCCAAAAGCAAAAGCAATCCAACAATTAAGGTAGAATCTTTAATCCGAAAGCAATGAAATCAAGAACCTATGTCTATCTCTCCAAGAATTCTCTCAAATATTTCTCAATCACAAGTGTTATAGCTAAATCAATGTTGTAGCGTAAAATTTAGAGTACTAGAACGTGTTGCCAATGTTTTTCAAATCTTGCCGGCATGAGAGATATATAGGAAATAATCTAGGGTTAGACTAGCATGAGTCATGGGCCGAAATAAGATAAACCGTGGGTTGGGCCGTTAATGATCTTGGCCCCAGTTTTGCAGCTTTGTCGGGGGCGCGGTTTCCAATCTGTGTGTGTGTTCTCGTTAGCTCCTTGCTCAATCCTTTGATGATGTCCCAAATTCCTTTTTATGCTCCATCATGTTCCGCTATGCTCCGTCTTGAGGCTTAGTCGTCATATATGCCATTCCGATCTAAAATCCTCCAAATTGCCTAAAAATGAGACAAGAATCCGTGTAGACATCTAATCTAAGATAATATGAAAAGTTAAACTTACATTCTACGGATTCGTGTTATGCATGCAAAACAAAGGAAAATCTTCCTAAATGCAAGTCTAAACTAAGGGCATAAGTCATGTTATCAATGTAAGACCCCAGTCTTTCGCCTTCACCGCCCCCGCGGTGAAGTGTGCTGCCCCTGCGGCAAGCCGCACCCGCGGCAGGGTCAGCCACCCCTGCGGCTGACTACTGATCGCGCCCGATCTTTCTTTCGTTCATTTTATCTTCTTTCCACAGATAAAAGATTCGATCTTCTATCTTATGGGCCGGCTTCCTTATCTTCTTCTAACCCTAGAACGTCCTTTCCTTCTATCTTTCCCGCCTCTTCTATATATTCCCGTCTTCCCTTATTTTTCCTATTTCTTGCATACACTTTTCTCCCAAGCCTGAAGATGCAACCGTCTCCCTTGCTTCCTGTGATCTTATTGAACGTGTAAGTCTTCTCCTTTGAGTTCTTCATCACATTCATGTAGTTGTTGCATGCCTTTTCTTTTTGTTTCGTTTTCTCCTTTCGTTGTTCCTTTTCTTCTTCTCCAAGAATTAAGTTTGAACCTTGATTCTTGTTTGCATCCCCGTTGTTGATGTGTGGCTGTTCTCAGGCTCTTTTGGTTGAGTCTTGACGTGGTTGGATCAAAGGTTCGAGCTTTGGGTCCCTTGCTGAGACCTGTGTTGAGAAGAAACCCCGACAGTGTCTTTTGTTGAGAATTTGCCCCCGCGCCTGCACAGAGCCTCCCTTGCAGATTTCCTCCCTACCACCCCCGCACCTTTACCCATCCGCCCTCACGGTTTCTTATGCAATAACTCTGTTCTTGTGAGTTGCTTCCTTCCTTGCTTTCCTTGTTTCTATCCTTGGTTCTTGCGGATGTTCTTTACCCCTGAGTATGCTGTAAGAATAAAGTTGAGCCCTTAGCTTGAGGAGATCTCTTAGAGATCATTGAGACTAGAAGTTATAGACTTCTAGCAACTGTTTCGTTCCTGATTCGTGATACTTGTGTGAACAGGCTTTCCTTGCTCTTTTCCTGAGGGAAACTGAGTCGTTCTCTGAGTTGTTTGTTGATCTTTGAGTTACCTTCGAGTGAGGTAAGTCCCTTGGACTTACTTAGCTTCATTTTGTATATAGGTTTGAGTGTTTTGGCTTGTTTGTGTTGCTTATCATGTTATAAAGGATAATCAGAATAGGATTCACCCTTTATAACCTTAACAGGCCCAAGTGTATGATAACCGGGCGGTGACCACTTGTCTAGTTCTACAGAAGACTAGAATGTGCTCTTGCAATCCAAGCCCGTAGGTAACGGATAGTACTGATCTATTCCTATTGGTAGACAGAAACGGAGGCGAGTTTCGGGAGATTCTCGTGTGACAAAAGAAGTTGAATTAGTAATGGATAACCTTATGAAAAATCATAACCGGTTGAGTGCGAGCATGCTATATGTTTACTTTGCCTTATGTGTGTTTGTGTCTTTACTTTCTTTCTAATATCTAGAATGTTAGCTAATAGTTTATACCGATGTGGTAGATATTCCTCAGGTTCAAGATGTTGCTGAGTGATCCGGACGGTGTGGTTAGCTGGGTTTCCTGTACATTATAGGACGGGATCAGGTTTATGTCTATGTTTTTGCTTTTCCCTTTTGTTTTTAACTCGGCTGCAAGTCTTTTACGCTTCCTTTGTTTTAACCTTTGGTTTTATTTTGAGTTTAGTTTTCATTCGTCTATGCCTTGTTTTAAGATTCGTTGTGTTGTTGCTACTCTGAGAGTCGAGACCCATTATGAGGTCCTAGCCCGTAACGCTTCGAGTTCCCATAACTTTGGGTGTTTCTTTGATGTTGGCTTTTGTATGTGTTTTTTCTTGGATTTCTGCTTTAGCTGTAGCATGGTCTTATATCTATATAGATTCTTATATATCTATTCTTATAACATATGGTGCGTACCAGAGCTACATCTGCTATGGGGCGAGGAAGGGGTCGACCACCTCTTCCACCTGCCGTCCATGGACGTGGACGTGCACGAAAACCTCCATTAGCTAGAGGTCGGGGCCAGACCCTAGTTGCTGATCCACCTATCGCTGAGGCATTCGCTGAAGAGGTTGCTAAGTGTGTTGTCCCTAACGCTGGGAACGGGACTGCGGCTAGGTCCGAAGCACAAAGAGCGCCATCGACGGAGTCCGGTGGAGTGTCCATAGGAGTTTCTGCATATTGCGACTACGTGCAGAGAGTGGAGGAGGCTATCAAGACTGGAAGACATGCACCAGTTCTGCCAGTTATCGCGAGAAAAGTTGAGGTCTCGCAGAGAGTTACATAGATCGTTGCCCTGTCTGCTAGAGTTGCTAAGGTTGCTAGAGCACCGGCTGAGGCGAAGGAGCCAAAGCCCGACAGTTGGTTGAAGGCTTTCGATCAGTTGAAGGTTCCCACTTTCATGGGAAAGACATGATTGGAGGTGGAGCTATAGCTAAGACAACTGGATATTGCTATGGAGGCGATTGGTTGCCCAGAGGGACGTCGAGTCGACATAGCTCAAACGCTGCTGAAGGATCAGGCTCATTCTTTGTAGAGGACTGCTAGCAGTAAGGTCACCAACTATGAGCAGATGAAGACGGTGATTAGGGATCGCTACTGCCCCGCAAATATGAGGAGGGATCGTCTTCAGGATTTTCTCGAGGCTGGATTTGAGGATTTGCCTATTGTTGATATCATCAGCAAGTTTCAGGATGAGTTGTCTTTGCTAGGTCCGTCTGCACCACCTGAGGATCAACATGTTTACCTCTTCTCTCGGAGGTTGAGGGAGTCGACACACTCTTATCTTGCTGGTTTCCATTGTGATTCCCTGACAGACTATCAGGATAGAGCTTCTTCTTATGAGAGAGACCGGTTTGAGAGAGACCGATTGGGTCAGTGGAGAGCTTCTGAGACAGGAGGTTCTAAGAAGAGACAAAAGACTGGATCATCCAATGCTGGAGCTGGAGCAGCTAGTTTTGGGCGTAGTTAGACGCCGGGATGTTCTGGCTTTCAGCAAAGTTCCGATAGAGGACAGAAGTGTCACAACTGCGGAGGTGTTGGACACATTCGAACTGATTGCAAGAAGCCCGCAGTAACTTGCTTTTCCTGTGGCAAGCCAGAGCATAGAGCCGCATTCTGCCGTCAGGGCAAGATGCTAACTCAGCAGGGTTCGTCACCTGCTAGTGTTACAGGAGGAGGTCAAAGGTCTCAGTATCAATAGCAGCAGAGAGTTTCTGGTTCTACCGCTCCTCGGGGTTCTACTCCGGGACAAGGGAGAGGTAGAGGACGAGTTGGTAGTTTTGTAGACACCAAGGATGCATCAGCCAGAGTCTATGAGCTGAGGAGTGTTGTAGAGCCGACAACGCCAGCGACCACATGTACCATTTATATTAATGGTTTTCTTGTCAAAGTTCTTTTTGTTACCGATGCTACGCATTCTTTTATATCTCATGCATGTGTAGATAGATTGGCCTTACTTACCGTAGAAGGTATACCCTTCTTTATAGGACTACCCAACGGGGGTAAGATTCGAGGTACACGAGAGGTTCGCGATTGCCCTATTAGATTGGGAGGTCGGGATTGGCCAGCTGACTTCTTTGTCATGTACTTAATACATGAAAAAGTTATCCTTGGCATGGATTGTATGGATTGACATCGAGAAGTTCTGGACAATGACAAGAGGACAGTGACGGTAACTACAGATGAAGGCCATGTTGAGATTTTCAAAGGATGGGATCTCGGGAAGACTGGTACAGTCATCAGTGCAATGCTAGCTGCAAGACTTATCAGTCAGGGATGCGAGGCTTTTTGGTGCTATGCCATGAAGGATAGTACGAGTCCAGCTTTGGAGGAGATTCTAGTAGCTTGCGAGTTTCCTGATGTTTTCGGAGAGCCATCAGGTTTACCTCCATAAAGGAGTGTAGACTTTGGCATTGAGCTAGAGCCCGGTACGAGACCGATCTCTAAGGCTCCATATCATATGGCGCCTATCGAGATGCTTGAGTTGAAGAAGAAGCTCAAGGAGTTAGTAGAGAAGGGCTTCATCCGCCCTAGTGTATCTCCTTGGGACGCACCAGTTCTCTTCGTTAGGAAGAAAGACGGATCAATGAGGCTATGTATCGACTACCACGAGTAGAACAAGGTGACGATCAAGAATAAGTACTCATTTACCCGTATCAACAACCTTTTGGATCAGTTGCATGGAGCTTCAATGTTTTCGAGGATCGATTTGAGATCAAGATATCGACAGCTGAGGGTGAGAGAGCAGTATATAGCCAAGACGGCATTTCGGACCATATATGGACATTACGAGTTTGTAGTGATTCCATTCGGGCTTACGAACGCGCCCGCAGTCTTCATGGAGTTGATGAACAGCATCTTCATCGACTTCCTAGACCAGTTTGTAGTTGTCTTCATGGATGACATTCTAGTTTACTCTCCCAACAAATAGGAGCATGTAGGTTACTTGAGGATCGTTCTTTAGGTCTTACAGGATAGAGAGTTGTACGTCAAGCTCTCTAAGTGCGATGTCCGGGGTAGCATTCCTTGGTCACATCGTTTCAGCTGAAAGGATCAAGGTAGATCCGGTGAAGATTGAGTCAGTAGCATATTGGCCGCCTCCTAAGAATGTCAAGGAGGTACGCAGCTTCATAGGAATGGCGGGCTACTATCGGCGTTTTGTTGAGGGATTTTCAGTTATTGCCCGACCTCTCACTTCCTTGTTGTGGAAGTCTACAAGGTTTGTATGGTATGAGCCGTGTATATAGAGCTTCGAGGAGCTGAAGAAAAGGTTGACCTTTGCTCTTATCTTATCTCATCCAAAGGATATTGAGGATCTTGTGGTTTACAACGATGCATCCAAGCTAGGCTTAGGATGTGTTCTGATGTAGAGGGGTAAGGTGATTGCTTATGCTTCTACATAGTTGAAGACGTACTAGGAGAATTATCCTACCCATGATCTTTGAGTTGGCTGCTATTGTTCACGCTTTGAAGATTTGGAGGCATTATTTGTACGAAGCTACGTGTTAGATCTTTACAGACCATAAGAGTTTGAAGTACATATTCACTCAACGGGAGTTGAATAACTTCCAGCGCAGATGGTTGGATTTGATCAAGGATTTTGATCTGGAGATCTTATACCACCCGGGGAAGGCTAATGTGATAGTTGATGCCCTTAGTAGGAAGACTCCCCGGGAGATGGTGATCGCTAGGCTGACAGCTCAGCCTCAGTTTCAGCGAGACCTTGTGTGGTTAGAGATGGATATCCACTTTTCGGATTCCGACAGCTGCCTATCCACCTTGGAGATAGTACCTGATCTATTGGCTGAAATCCGACAGAAACAGGTAAGTTGCCCAACTTTGATGCAGATCCGAGACCGTATGTCTCGAGGAGAGGCACCACAGTTTGCAGTCGGTACTGATGGGATCTTGAGACACTAGGAGCATGTTTGTGTAGCTTCAGATCGAGAGTTGAGACAAAGGATCCTCCACGAGGCTCACTCTTCACCTTACTCAGTGCACCTTGGTGCCAGTAAGATGTATAAGGATATCATAGGCTCTTTCTGTTGTGGAGGTCTGAAGCTAGATGTCACGAGATATGTAGCTCAGTGTGTGACCTGTCAGCAGGTCAAGATCGAGCACCATAGCCCAGGAGGCGAGCTACACCCACTTCCCGTTCCTCATTGGAAGTGGGAGGACATCTCTATGGATTTTGTGACCGGGTTGAGACTGAGTCGAGGTTTTAATGCTATCTGGGTGATAATAGATCGATTGACAAAGACCGCACGTTTCATTCTGATCAAGGAGACGTGGTTGGTAAGTCGATCGGCAGAGGAGTTCACCAAACAAATAGTGAGACTTCATGGAGTACCTAGGACTATAGTCTCTTATAGAGACGGACGGTTCACCTCAAGGTTCTGGCAGTAAGTGCAAGCCGCCCTAGGTACGAGTCTATAGTTCACGACTGCTTATCATCCTCAGACCGATGATTAGTCCAAGCGGACCATCCAGACTCTGGAGGACATATTGAGAGCCTTCGTGTTGGACTAGGGACATGTGTGGCCAAATCACCTTCCCTTAGTGGAGTTTTCGTACAACAACAGTTGGCACGCATCGATCAAGATGGCTCCTTATGAGGCTTTATACGGGAAAAGATGCCGTACACCGTTGTGTTGGGACGAGCCTAGTAGTGCTAGCGGAATAGCACCTGAGAAGATTTAGGATAAAATGGCTCGAGTAGCAGTGATCCAAGAGCGGATGTTAGCAGCACAAAGTCGGCAGAAGTCTTATGCAGATAAGAGGCGCAGACATCTGGAGTTCAAGGTTGGAGTTCAGGTCTGGTTGAGAGTATCTCCGACACGAGGCGTCAAGGGGAAGCTGAGTCCCAGATACATCGGACCGTTTAAGATTCTTGAGCAAATTGGAGAGGCAACAAACAGACTTGCTTTATCACCGAGGCTGGAGGGTGTTGACATAGTCTTCCATGTGTCTCATTTGTGGGAGTACATACCAGACCCGATACACATCGTCAGTCACGAGGACCTAGTGATCGAGCAAGACCACATGTTCGTTGAGCACCTGGTAGCTTCCTTAGAACGTAGTACGAGACGCTTGCGTTTGAAAGACATCCCGATGATGAAAATTTAGTGGTCGATGCGAAGAGCTGTTGAGGTGACTTGGGAGACAGCGGATAATATCCAGAGGAACTATCCAGAGGTTTATGCTGAGCTTGATGCACCTTTAGCATAATTGTGTGTTTCGGTTATCTTTATGTGGAGCTGCGTACCCTTTTGTGACGTTTTGAGTTACGTGCCCCAAGTGGGAATATATGAGTTCAGCTCAGTTTTCTGTGTTGTTACGTGATCGTTCGGGTTGTTGCAAGTTTCGGGATGAAACTTCTTTTTAGGGGGATCTGATGTAAGACCCTAGTCTTTCGCCTTCACCGCCCCCGTGGTGAAGTGTGCGGCCCCTGCAGCAAGCCACACCCGCAGCAGGGTCAGCCGCACTATAGATCGCGCCCTATCTTTCTTTCGTTCGTTTTATCTTCTTTCCATAGATAGAAGATCCGATCTTCTATCTTATGGGTCGGCTTCCTTATCTTCTTCTAACCCTAGAACGTCCTTTCCATCTATCTTTCCCGCCACTTCTATATATTCCCGTCTTCTCTTTTTTTCCCGTTTCTTGCTTACGCCTTTCTCCCAACCCTGAAGCTGCAGCCATCTCCCTTGCTTCTTGTGATCTTACTAAACGTGTAAGTCTTCTCCTCTGAGTTCTTCATCACGTTCATGTAGTTGTTGCATGCCTTTTCCTTCTGTTTCGTTTTCTCCTTTCGTTCTTCCTTTTCTTCTTCTACAAGAATCAAGTTTGAACCTTGATTCTTGTTTGCATCCCCGTTGTTGATGTGTGGTTGTTCTCAAGCTCTTTTGGTTGAGTCTTGACGTGGTTGGATCAAAGGTTCGAGCTTTGGATTCCTTGTCGAGAAGAAACCCCGATAGCGTCTTTAGCTGAGAATCCGCCCCCGCGCCTGTATAGAGCCGCCCCTACGGATTTCCTCCATGTCTCCCCTGCGCTTTTACCCAACCGCCCCCGCTGTTTCTTCTACAGTAAATCCCATTATTGTGAGTTGCTTCCTTCCTTGCTTTCCTCGTTCCTTTTCTTGGTTCTTGTGGATGTTCTTTGCCCCTGAATATGTTGTAAGACTAAGGTTGAGCCCTTAGCTTGTGTAGATCTCTTAGAGATCATTGAGACTAGAAGTTATAGACTTCTAGCAACCGTTTTGTTCTTGATTCGTGATGCTTGTGTGAACAAGCTTTCCTTGCTCCTTTCCTGAGGGAAACTGAGCCGTTCTCTGAGTTGTTTTTTGAGCTTTCAGTTACCTTCGAGTGAGGTAAGTCCATTGGACTTACTTAGCTTCATTTCGTATATTGGTTTGAGTGTTTTGGCTTGTTTGTGTTGCTTATCATGTTATAACGGATAACCGGAATAGGATTCACCCTTTATAACCTTAATTGACCCAAGTGTATGGTAACCGGGCAGTGACCACTTGTCTAGTTCTATAGGAGACTAGAATGTGCTCCTGCAACCCATGCCCGTAGGTAACGGATAGTACTGATCTATTCATATTGGTAGACGGAAGCGAAGGTGAGTTTCGGGAGATTCTCATGTGACAAAAAAAGTTGAATTAGTAATGGATAATCTTATGAAAGATAATAACCGGTTGAGTGTGAGCATGCTATATGTTTACTTTACATTATGTGTGTTTGTGTCTCTACTTTCTTTTTGATATCTAGAATGTTAGCTAACGGTTTATACCGATATTGTAGATGTTCCTCGGGTTCAGGATGTTGCTGAGTGATCCGGGCGGTGTGGTCAGTCGGGATTCCCGAACATTATAGGACGGAATCGGGTTTATGTTTATGTTGTTGCTTTTCCCTTTTGTTTTGAACTTTGTTGCGAGTCTTTTACGCTTCCTTTGTTTTAACCTTTGGTTTTATTTTGAGTTTTGGTTTTAATTCGGTTGTGCCTTGTTGTAAGATCCGTTGTGTTGTTGCTACTCTGAGGGTCGGGGCCCATTGTGAGGTCCTAGCCCGTAACACTTTGAGTTCCCAGAACTTGGGGTGTTACATCAATGTACTCACCCTTTGTTACATAATCTGCTATTGTATCCTTCTTAGAGCTCTTCCAGCTCATAACTCCATTATGGATGAAGACATAACCCGTTTGAGATTCAAAGCCATCTCGGTCAGTTTGAAAGCTTGCATCATTATAGCCTTATCCGACTAATTTTTCATATACCCCATATACTAAAAAATAATTCTTTGTCCTTCTCAAGTACTTTAGAATATTCTTAGTTGCATTATAGTACGCTTCTCCAGGACCTGATTGGTATCTATTACACATGTTCAAAGCATACGCAACATCAGGACGTATGGAAAAACATCTTATAATGCATTTAACAAGAAAATAGATTATGCTTTTGCAGAAGTATCTACTCATGATGGAAGGCTACCTTACTCCCACTGAACTTCTTGTAAACACAAGGATCCTCTTCACATCTAATGAAATCAAACTCTTCGATTTTTTTCATCAAACCGAAAGTTCCAACTCCTAGATGCATGCTTAAGTCCATAAATGTACTTCTTGAGCTTGCATACCTTGCCAACATTATTTGTGTGTTTAAAACCATCTAGTTGTGTCATGTACACATCCTCTTCCAAAAAACCATTTAGAAAAGAGGTTTTGACATCCATTTGTCATATCTCATATTCATAATATGAGGCAATAGCTAGGATTATCCTAATGGATCTAATCATGACAAATGGTAAAAATGTTTCCTCATAGTCTATACCATGAATCTGTCTAAAACGTTTCGCAACTAGTCTTGCCTTGAAAACATATACATTTCCATCCTTGTCAGATTTGAGTTTGAAAATACATTTGCTTCCTATGGGTTTTATTCCATCTGGAAAATCTACCAAGTACCATACTTTATTTTCAAAAATCGAATCCATTTTGGACCTCATGGCCTCAAGCCATTCTTGGAGTCTGAAGCCATTACTGCTTGTTTAAATGTAGAAGGCTCATTATACTCTAAGATAAGAACATCAAGGTTTACCTTCAAGATGAAAACATCATAACATCTTGGTTGTACCCTTGGCCTTTCCGATATACGAGTGGGTTCAACTTGTTCAATAACCGAGTCCGGAACATGACCCAATACCGTTTTTATCCTCTTGTTCTAAATCTTGCATGATTTGAGGCCCTAAGCCTTCAAATTAATCATCTCATCAATGACACCATCCATGTCATCTTGTTGTTCAATTTGTTGCTCTTCATCATCTGCAATTGTTTCAAGATGAATATTTCTCCCACTTGACTTGTTGGAAAGGAACTTTCTTTCCAAAAAGACATTATCTCTTACAACGTACACTTTTTATTGAGTTGGATTAGAGAAGTAATATCCATAATTTCGTTTTGAATACCCTATAAAAAAGCATTTATCTGACTTTGGGGCAAGTTTATCTGTTTGTATACACTTTACATAAGTTTCACATCACCATATTTTTAGAAAAGACAACTTTAGAACCTTTCCCGTACATATCTCATATGGAGTCCTGTCTACAGTTCTTGACGGGGTCATGTTTAATGCAAGTACAATCGTAGTGAGGGCATATCCCCAAAAGGATACCGGAACATCAAGAAAATTCATCATTGATCGGACCATATCTAACAAGGTCATGTTTCTATTTTCAAACACATCATTCAGTTGTGGTGTTTCTAGGGTAGACAATTGTGTTACCATCTCACAATTTTTCAAATAATGATCAAATTCATGGCTCAAATACTCACCACCACTATCAGATCGAATTGCTTTTATTTTCTTGTCACTTTAAGTCTCTACTTCATTTTGGAATTCCTTGAAATTTTCAAAGGATTCAAGTTAAAGTGACATTAAATAATTATATCCATATCTACTCATTGGTTCAATTAAAAGGTGATCTTGTCATTTTTCCCATTCGACATGATTCACATGTATCAATGGATTCATAATCCATGTCTGTTAGAAGACCATCTTTATGGAGCTCTTTTATGCGATTCACACCAATATGGCTCAATCGACAATGCCATAGGTAAGTCTCACTCAAACAATTTGTTTTTTCCTTTTATTATTTATATTATATGCATCTGATTTGTGATTTAATACAAATACTTCATTACTCATTGGTGCATTATCATACAAAACATTGCTTCTAAAAGCAGACATAAGTTCATCTTCAATCCTAAAACTAAATCCGTTAGAACGTAATAATAAAATTAAGGTTCTTGGTAATGCATGAAACAAAATAACAGTTGTACGGTTCTAGTACTAAACTAGAAGGTTTTGACAAAGTAAAATCTCTCATGGTAAGTGCAGCAACACTTGCTTCATTTCCAACGCGCAGGTCTATCACCCTTTTCTTCACTTGCCATCTTTTTCTTAGTTCTTGCACATAATAAATAATGTAAGCACCACAAGTGGTATCTAATACCCAAGCGGGATTAAATTCTAATATGAGAACATTTGTTGTCATTATATCATAACATAAATACTTAAAGTGTCAAAACTCATAGTTTTATTCTTCTTGTCTTCTAGGTACTTGGGACAATTCCTTTTCGAGTGTCCCTTGGCCTTGTAATAAAAACATCTATGATCAGAAACCACCTTTGGCTTCTGACCACCCATGGGTATGAAAACTTGCTTGTCTTCTCCTTGGTACTTGTTCTTACTCTTAGCTACCTTCTTAAAAACTTTCCCTTTAGTGGCATTTAAAACTTTCTTCTTCTTGTCATTGGTGATATTAGCCTCAAAATTTTTATGCATGTCATGGAGTTCATTTAGATCATGCCTTAAACAATTGATATTGTATTGCATTCAAAATGGTGCAAAACCATCATGCAAAGATCTTAGAACGGTATCGGTGCAAGAGCCTTAATCCTAGGAGCCTAGATGAGCTAGTGTGTGCCTAGTCTTGACCTGTTAGCCGCCCCTGCGCACCACATGGGCCGCCCCTGCGTCACAGAAGAGCCACCCCTGCACCTTATTCGGTCCACCCCTGCGGTTTTGTGCGGCTGCAACCACCTTTGTTGACTTTTGATCTTGCTTTTGGGGAAACTTAGTATATAAGCCTCCCCCAATCCTCTGATGAAGGGTTTCTTCACTCCATTGCAGCTCCTTCATCATCTTACGTTCTTCTTCTCCTTCATCTTCTCATCTTTGCTTCTTCTTGATTTTGTGAGAGAGTTTTGAGTGTGGCTTTGGCTTTGGACGACCTTGCTGATATTGTTGTGTGTTGTTGTTGATGTGTTGAAGTGGTGAGGGGTGTGGATACTCCATAGTTGCAGCCTAGGGTGGAGTGGTAAGTCCTTTCTCTTCTTCTCTCTTCTTTCCTTCTCCTTGCTTCTTTCTTTTTCTTTCTAGCCTAGGATCACAAGTTGGACTTGTGATTGGATCCTTCCTGGATGTTGTGATGATCATATGTGTGTATATTATGCATATGTGTTGTTGTGATGTGTTGAAAACATGAAGAGAATCGAGAAAGGAGTCGAAGAGAAGTCGGGACCAACTCTCTGCACAGTTGGCCGCCCCTGTGCTTATCTTGACCCGCACCTGCGCCTGGTGTGGAGCCGCTCTTGCGCCTCTGGTGAGCCGCCCCTACGCCTCACTAGGTTGGCTGGTGTGTTCTTGCTTCTGTTAGTGCATACCTTGTTGGTATGTCTTCCTTCCTTCCTTTCCTTTGGCCTTGGCTTAGTTGATAGCTAGGTTAGGATGAGTTGTATGTTAGAGATGTGCCTTAGGCACTTGTGTTGATGTTGAGAGTATGCTATAGGCATATGTGAGCTTGTGTTGACCTTGAGGTTGTAGGTTGGTTCTGGTTATGGAGACGAGTCTCCTAACCCCTTTTAGGTTGTGATGTTGTGTGCCTTGCTCTTGCAGGCGTTGGTTTCTTCCCCGAGGGGAAGCTGTGACGTGGTAGAGGATACGAGAGTATCAGGTAAGTCCATAGGACTTACTTAGCGTACGGTTGTGGATTGTATGATTGTAATGGTTGTGTGTGTTCATATGGTTGTGCATTTATAACTTAAACCGGACTAGGATGACCATTCATTATATTTATATAGCCCAAGTGTATTATAACGGACGGTAACCACCGGTCTCCGCCTGTTGGGTTAGGAGGAGGTTCCCTGAAGATGATCTCACAGGAGGGGACAAGTGACGGTCACCCCCATGCAAAACTCCTGTGTTACGTTGGATGGGGCGGGGTTCTTGAGGCTCCTCGTGTTACAAAAGAAGTTGAATTAGTAATGGTATAACGTAATCAAAGATAATAAATGAATGTATGTGGCATTGCATGTATGAGATGTTGTGGTGTGTTTGTGCTATTACTATCATGCTTATCTATTGTTGTAGCTAACGGTGTATACCGTGTTGTTGATGATCTGCAGGTTAGGAAGACTGTAGAGTGAGTCAGATGGTGTGACCAGCCGAGGACTTCTGTACATTAGGATGTGTGGGTTAGGGATCTTTTGTATCAGTTGATGTGGTTGTTATGGTCTTGGACTCGGCTTTGAGTTTGTAACTCTTTTGATGTATCATACAGTTTTTATGTATTTGTTTTTACTCTACTTGTGCCTTGTTGTAAGATCCAATGAACTTGTTGTCAGGCTAGGGTCAGGATCCATTGTGAGATCCTAGCCCAATGTAGCATCCCGAGTCCTGCGGATTCGGGGTGTTACAGAGTTGGTATTAGAGCCTTAGGTTGACAACAATGGCACTTGCTATCTGCAATAAAGGTAGAGTGGATAAATAAACAGAACCCACATGGGGTCTGACGTTTTAAAGAGTTTTGGTTTTAAAGCGAGTACAAATGTTTTTGGGATAGTGTGTACAGAAGTCGTCACCCATTTAAGGATCTCGACAGTATAGATATATATATATATATATATATATAGATACCTTTTATGTGATAATATGTGTGCATGTATTATTAAGTATTATATATATCTATACATATGGCCTATATAGAGCCTTATACGTTAGGTGTGCATACCCGCAGATGGCTCGGACTAGAGCTATTGCTGCAGGTAGAGGTAGAGGTAGACCATCTCTTCCTCCAGGAGAGAGGAGATAAGGACCAGCTCCCGCTGCAGATCCACCTGGTGGAGGAGGCTCATGAGGAGGTTGTTGAGAGCTTTGTTCCACCTACGAGGAGTGGTGGGTCTAGGAGACAACAGACCCATCCAGGTTAGTCTAATAGTTCAGACTGTGTCTCCATGGGCGGATCAGAGTTCAGAGAGTGCCTCAGGCAGTTTGAGGAGGCCCATGGAGCTACGCAGGTGCCAGCTGCACTAGTTCGTGTAGCTGAGCCAGCTCGAGTTGTTGAGAAGACTAGAGGGCCTCGACCAGATATCTGGTTGAAGGCATTCCACCAGCAGGGAGTACCACACTTCTCTGGGGAGATAGGCCTAGAGACTGAGGTGTGGATTGGGCATGTAGACTCAGCTTTAGAGTCTATTTGTTGCCCAGAGGACAAACGGATAGAGCTAGTACAGTCTTTATTTCGTGACCTGGCACATCAATGCTGGAGGACAGTTAGAGCACGAGTCACCACCTATGAGCAGATGAGGACTCTGCTGAGGGAGCAGTTCTGCCCTGCCTCACTGAAGAGGGAGAAGCTGCAGGATTTTGTGGAAGCAGGCTTTGAGGATGTGCCCATCATTGATGCCATTCGCCGCTTCAGAACTGAGTTAGATTTGCTGGGTCCAGCTGCACCTTCTGAGGACCAGCACGTATACCTATTCTCCCGACGTCTGAGAGAGAGTACGCGTTCATATATGGCGGGATTTCATTGTGACTCATTGACAAACTACTAGGATCGGGCCTCTTCTTATGAGAATGAGAGGGCTAGCCAGAGGAGGACTTCTCAGACTGGACGGTCTGAGAAAAGACAGCGTACAGCACCGATTGGTGCAGGAGCATTTGGATTCGGGCAAGGTCAGACTCAAGGTCGTTTAAGTATTCCAGTGTCTGCACAGACTACTGATAGAGGTCGGCAGTGTTACAACTGCGGGGCCTATGGACATATGAGGACTGATTGCCCTAGAGCACCACTGACTTGCTTCTCGTGTGGGAAGCCAAGACATATAGCTACGTTTTACCGTCAGGGCAAGGCGCCATCACAGCAGGGTTCTTCCCCTACAGGTGCAGCAGGAGGTGGGCAGAGACCGCCTCAGCATCAGGGACAGCTGAGGGTCCCAGGAACACCTGCTACTCAGGGTTCAGCTCCTGGACCGAGTAGAGGTAGAGGTAGAGAGGCTAGTACTAGTGATACCCGAGGAGTTCGAGGCCGTACTTTTGAGTTGAGGAGTGCTGAGGAGCCACCAGCACCAGCTGCTACAGGTACCATTTTGTTACATGGTTTACCTGTTAGAGTTTTATTTGATACTAGTGCTACGCATTCATTTATTTTTGCTTCTTGTGTTGAGCGTTTGAGTTTGTCTACCATAGAGGGGGCACCCTTTACTATAGGGTTACCTGATGGTAGTAGGGTCAGAGGTACCCAGGATATATGTAGTTGTCCCCTACGCTTAGGGACTCGTGTACTACTTGTTGACTTCTTAGTCATGCCTTTGATGCATGAAGAAGTCATATTAGGTATGGACTGGATGCGTAGACATCGTGCGGTGTTAGATGTGGGTAAGAGGACCGTTACAGTCTCTACCGACTTAGGTCCGATGGAGGTCTTCCGGGGTTGGGACCTTGGGAAGACAGGATCTGTCATCAGTGTTGTACGAGCAGCTAGACTGATTGCACGGGGATGTGATGCCTTCTGGTGCTACGCCATGAAGGATAGAGAGAGCCCAGCTTTGGAGGACATACCGGTGGTTTGTGAGTTTATAGACGTATTTGCAGAGCCGTCTAGCTTGCCACCTCAGAGGAGCGTAGATTTCGGCATTGATTTAGAGCCTGGCACGAGACCCATCTCGAAGGCCCCATATCATATGGCACCTATCGAGATGTTGGAACTGAAGAAGCAACTCGAGGAGTTGGCTGATAAGGGCTTCATACGCCCTAGCGTTTCACCATGGGGTGCACCGGTCCTCTTCGTGCGGAAGAAGGATGGATCGTTGAGACTGTGCATAGATTACAGAGAGCTGAACAAGGTGACCATCAAGAACAGGTATCCACTACCTCGTATTGATGATCTACTTGATCAGCTGCAGGGAGAGACAGTTTTCTCCAGGATTGACTTGCGTTCTGGGTATCACCAGCTGAGAGTGAGAGAGGAGGATGTGCACAGGACGGCATTTCGTACCTGTTATGGACACTACGAGTTTGTAGTGATGTCATTTGGGCTGACGAACGCCCCAGTAGTTTTCATGGAGTTGATGAACAACATCTTCATCGACTTCCTGGATCAGTTCGTAGTGGTTTTCATTGATGACATTATGGTATACTCTCGTAGCAGAGAGGAGCATGCGGGACACCTGAGGACGGTATTGCAGATTTTGAGGGATAGAGAGTTTTACGCCAAGGTCTCTAAGTGCGAGTTTTGGATGTCTGAGGTTGCTTTCCTTGGACATATTGTCTCCGCCGATGGGATCATGGTTGACCCAGCGAAGATCGAGTTTGTTGCTGTATGGACGACACCGACGAACGTTAAGGAAGTACGTAGCTTTCTTGGCTTAGCCGGTTATTACAGACGCTTTGTGGAGGGATTTTCTATGATTGCCCGCCCTTTGACTAGTCTTTTGAGGAAGACTACTAGATTTGTATGGACCGACCAGTGTGTTCAGAGTTTTGAGGAGTTGAAGAGGCGTTTTACTTCTGCTCCTGTCTTAGCACAACCAGAGGGTTCTAAGGATTTTGTGGTCTACAGTGATGCATCCAAGCTAGGTTTGGGATGTGTGTTGATGCAGAGGGGCAGAGTGATTGCATATGCATCTAGGCAGCTGAAGACGTATGAGTAGAACTACCCGATTAATGATCTGAGTTAGCAGCGGTAGTTCATGCTTTGAAGATCTGGAGAGATTACCTGTATGGTGCTACATGCCAGATCTTCACAGACCATAAGAGTCTGAAGTATATTTTCACGCAAAGGGAATTGAATAACCGCTAGCGTCGATGCCTTGAGTTGATCAAGGACTTTGACCTTGAGATTTTGTATCATCCTGGCAAGGCGAATGTGGTAGCTGACGCCTTGAGCAAGAAGACGCCTCGAGAGAAGACGATTGCCAGACTTACTGTACAGCCCCAACTTCAGAGGGATCTAGCGTGGCTAGAGATGGACATCCAGTTTCCTGATGAGGATGCCCAGTTGTTTACCTTAGAGGTTCTACCTAGTCTGTTGGTGAGGATCAAAGATAGAATGTCTCGTGGAGAGGCACCCCAGTTCACTATTGGAGCAGATGGAGTTATGAGGCGACATGATCGTATATGTGTCCCTACAGATACAGGGTTGAGACAACGGATATTGCAGGAGGCTCACTGTACACCTTACTCAGTACACCCTAGTACGAGTAAGATGTACCATGATGTGAGACGTTCATTTTGGTGGGGAGGGTTGAAGCCCGATGTAGCCAGATTTGTGGCTCAGTGTGCGACCTGTCAACAGGTCAAGATAGAGCATTTCAGGCCTGGAGGTGAGCTTCATCCACTACTAGTGCCGCAGTGGAAGTGGGAGGACGTCTCCATGGATTTTGTGACTGGATTGAAGACCAGTAGGAGCTTTGATGCCATCTGGGTGATCGTTGATAGATTGACGAAGACGGCACGTTTCATCCCTATCAGAGAGACGTGGCCCATGAGCAGATTAGCCGAGGAGTACACTAGACAGATAGTGAGACTCCATGGAGTACCGAGGACGATCGTTTCTGATCGTGATGGACGATTCACATCGAGATTCTGGTAGTAGATTCAGACTGCCTTGGGGACGAGTCTACACTTCACGACTGCGTTTCACCCCTAGACAGATGGTCAGTCAAAGAGGACCATCTAGACCATAGAAGACATGTTGCGAGCCTGTGTGTTGGATTGGGGATAGGGATGGTCTGATTACCTCCCGCTCGTTGAGTTCTCATACAACAACAGCTGGCATGCTTCTATAGGGATGGCTCCTTATGAGGCATTGTATGGACGTAGATGCCGTACACCTTTATGTTGGGATGAGCCTAGCATTACTAGTGGGATAGCGCCAGAGCAGATTCAGGATGATATGGCTCGAGTAGCGCTGATTAGAGAGAGGATGATGGTTGCACAGAGTCGCCAGAAGTCGTATGCAGACAAGAGGCGTCGACCTCTAGAGTTCAGGGTAGGAGCTCATGTCTAGTTAAGAGTATCTCCGACACGAGGCGTCAGACGTTTTGGCACAAAGGGGAAGTTGAGTCCCCGATATGTCGGTCCTTTTGAGATACTAGATAGAGTTGGACGAGCAGCTTACAGATTAGCTTTGCCTCCGAGGTTAGAGGGTGTTCACCCCGTGTTTCATGTGTCTCAACTGAGGGAGTACATACCAGATCCGAGGCACATCGTGAGTTATGATGATCTGGTGGTTGAGCTGAACCACACGTTTGCAGAGCACCCTATTGCAGTCCTAGAGCGAGGTGTGAGACGCCTGCGTTCGAAGGACATTCCTATATTAAGGATACAGTGGTCTAGACGAGGACCAGATGAGGCTACCTGTGAGACAAAGGATAGTATCCAGAGGAACTATCCAGTGTTTTATGCGGAGTTAGAGGCACCAGTAGGGTCTATGAGTAGATCTTAGCGCCTTCTTGGTGAGTGCTTGTATGTTATGTGCTTATGTGATATGTTATATTTCCGTGCTAGTTGTGTGTGCATATGATCTGTTAGATCCTGTTTGCTAGCACGAGATAGGTATAGCTGGAGATGGTTCTTTCCTCCATGCTATGGTGTATGTGTTAGGATTAGCAGGAGATGGTTCTTTCCTCCATGCTACCTTTGATGGACATAGTGTGAGTGGAGATGGTTTTCCCTCCACAAAGTAGTGTTATGTGTACGTGGTGGCTAGAGACGGTTTTCCTCCATGCCAGTGTGTTGTGGTTAGTGTTTGGCTAGAGATGATCTTCCTCTAGGCCTTGTGTAGAGTGGTGATGATGGAGTTATGATACCTCCATGTTGTGTTGAGGATATAGAATGTTATAGGTTTGACCTGATGTTTTGAGGAGTGTGTGTTACCTCGGCTTACAGGTCCGAGAGGTTTTGGGATCCTGCAAGTTTCGGGACGAAACTTGTTTTTAGGGGGGTGAGATGTAAGAGCCTTAGTCCTAGGAGCCTAGATGAGCTAGTGTGTGCCTAGTCTTGACCTGTCAGCCGCCCCTGCGCACCACATGGGCCGCCCCTGCGCCATAGAGGAGCCACCCCTACGCCTTAGTCGTTCCGCCCCTGCGGTTTTGTATGGCTGCAGCCACCTTTGTTGACTTTTGATCTTGCTTTTGGGGAACTTAGTATATAAGCCTCCCCCAATCCTCTGATGAAGGGTTTCTTCATTCCATTGCAGCTCCTTCATCATCTTACGTTCTTCTTCTTCTTCATCTTCTCATCTTTGCTTCTTCTTGATCTTGTGAGAGGGTTTTGAGAGTTTTGAGTGTGGCTTTGGCTTTGGACGACCTTGATGATGTTGTTGTGTGTTGTTTTTGATGTGTTGAAGTGGTAAGGGGTGTGGATACTCCATAGTTGCAGCCTAGGGTGGAGTGGTAAGTCCTTTCTCTTCTTCTCTCTTCTTTCCTTCTCCTTGCTTCTTTCTTTTTCTTTCTAGCCTAGGATCACAAGTTGGACTTGTGATTGGATCCTTCCTGGATGTTGTGATGATCATATGTGTGTATATTATGCATATGTGTTGATGTGATGTGTTGAAGACGTGAAGAGAATCGAGAAAGGAGTCGAAGAGAAGTCGGGACCAACTCTCTGCACAGTTAGCCGCCCCTGCGTCTATCCTGAGCCGCACGTGCGCCTGATGTGAAGCCGCCCTTGCACCTCTGGTGAGCCACCCCTGTGCCTCACTAGGCTGGCTGGTGTGTTCTTGCTTCTGTTGGTGCATACCTTGTTGGTATGTCTTCCTTCCTTCCTTTCCTTTGGCTTTGGCTTAGTTGATAGTTAGGTTAGGATGGTTAGGATGAGTTGTATGTTAGAGATGTGCCTTAGGCACTTGTGTTGATGTTGAGAGTATGCTATAGGCATATGTGAGCTTGTGTTGACCTTGAGGTTGTAGGTTGGTTCTGGTTATGGAGACGAGTCTCCTAACCCCTTTCAGGTTGTGATGTTGTGTGCCTTGCTCTTGCAGGCATTGGTTTCTTCCCCGAGGGGAAGTTGTGACGTGGTAGAGGATACGAGAGTATCAGGTAAGTCCATAGAACTTACTTAGCGTACGGTTGTGGATTGTATGATTGTAATGGTTGTGTGTGTTCATATGGTTGTGCATTTATAACTTAAACCGGACTAGGATGACCATTCATTATAATTATATGGCCCAAGTGTATTATAACGGGCGGTAACCACCGTTCTCCGCCTGCTGGGTTAGGGGGAGGTGCCCTGAAGATGATCTCACAAGCGGGGACGAGTGACGGTCACCCCATGCAAAACTCCTGTGTTATGTTAGATGGGGCGGGGTTCTTGAGGCTCCTCGTGTTACAAAAGAAGTTGAATTGGTAATGGTATAACGTAATCAAAGATAATAAATGAATGTGTGTGGCATTGCATGTATGAGATGTTGTGGTGTGTTTGTGCTATTACTATCATGCTTATCTATTGCTGTAGTTAGGATGCTTGGGTTGGGGATCTTTTGTATCAGTTGATGTGGTTGTTATGGTCTTGTACTCGGCTTTGAGTTTGTAAACTCTTTTGATGTATCATACAGTTTTTGTGTATTTGTTTTTACTCTACTTGTGCCTTGTTGTAAGATCTAGTGAACTTGTTGTCAGACTAGGGTCAGGATCCATTGTGAGATCCTAGCCCAATGTAGCATCCCGAGTCCCGTGGATTCGGGGTTTTACAATCGGTGGCCAACTCTTGGTCATATATGGTCTCAAGATTTTCCATCCTCTTGAAAATCTCAGTAAGGCTAATCAAACGAGGACTCACTAGTTTTCCCCTCACAAGCTTATTATCAACTTATCAAGTATAGTCTTGTGAGTCTCATATCGTTCTATCCTTGCTTGATCCTGAAACAACGTTTTTAGTTCAGTTATGATAGTATAAGCATCATAATGCTCAAACTTCATTTGCAACTCAGTCTGCATTGCAGCAAGCATGAGGCAAGTAACATGTAATGCCTCAATTCTCACCCGAGTTTTTATTGTCTTCTCCTCATTGACGAGGTGTCGGTCACATAGGGATAGGGGTAGCTAGGACGTCCTCACGTCCCTCGAACTTGAGAATGATTCTCAAGTTTCTTTCCCAATCAAAGAAGTTTGTTCTATTGAGGTTGTTTTTATCAACAATTGAGCGCAAAGAGAACTTAAAGTTATCATTCAACATTATCTACAAATTATAAATGATATACAAACCATTATATGTTTAAAATTGTAAATACTTACATTTAAACAATTTTAAATAACTAAAAGCATTTTATTCATTTGTTGTCATCCCTTTGAATAAAATATTACAAGATCTCATCTCAGACAAGACTCAACGTACCTTTACACTTCCTTAAGCCTTATTTTCAAGGTAAATAACAATTATTAATTATAACTCCTTATAATTCTTGGTTAATGATTCACATCCAATTTAGAAATCATCTCATGCCTCAAGATCCAAAACTTTGTCCTTTGGTCTCTTGTTAGGTGCTACCATATCAATGTTTATGAACCCTCGTATAGATTCACCCTCACTCGGTCTAAGATTATGGAAGAACGCCCTCACTTTTGTGAAGCCCATCCAACCAAAATCAAGAACTTAATGGATTATAATATGGAAAGGCATTATCTCAATTTACTTTTGAAACTTAAGTCATTTTATTTGTCTTTTATTTATAAGTGGAAAAAACTTAAAATAAAGCATTCAAAACGCAATAATTGTTATCCTAGTATTGCTCCTAAAATGCATAAAATAAAGTTCTAATCTTCAAATATATCTTCATCTTGTATCCTTCGCGGATCTTCATCTTTTACCTTCTTATGTCTTGTACTTCTTGTATTACAATTTTAAATTACTCTAATTGCATAAATTAAATAATAACAAACCAAGCGATTCGCAAATCGCGTACAAAAAAACATATGACGATACACAAATCGTATTTATGCATCATACTAGTCACCTTTTGCGAGCAATCATATCATAATATAAAAACACGTGCATAATTTAAAATTAAATCCTTATATGGTATTAATCAACATTAATCACTAAAATGCAATTATTGGATTAAGTTGTACGAAGAAAAATATATAATATTTAATCTTAGGTGAGATTTTCTAACTTTTAGGAAACAATTAAAATAGATAATATCATAATATTATCCACATTAACTATAAAGACAATTATGAGAGGATAATCAAACATCATATATGTTTTTAAGGAGTCCAACATAAGTAAAGTATATATTTATTCTTGTAACTCCATTTTTCTTAACTCCTCTTAATCGATTTGTATAATTAAATCCTTAATTATATATTAAATATAATTCATATAGTTAAATCCTAATTATATATCATTTTATTTCACAAATAAATGATAAAAATACCAGAATAAGTATCTTACATTCTTATTTTGTCACTCCATTTTCTTAAACACCTCATTCATATTCATATTATTAACTCCTTAATTATATATATATCAATTGATTTCACAAATAAATAATAAGGAGCCCATAATAAGTAAGTTATATAAAGATTCTTGTAACTCTTTTTCATAGTTAATCCATATAATTAACTCTTTAATTATATATTATGTAATATCATTATTTATTTCATACAATTAAAATATTTCAATAAACTAAACTCTCAATTTTAATGTTGCATAATAATCCATATAAAAATCACTACTAATTTAAATTAAAATGCGCATCAAAATTAACTATTAATCAATTGATCATAACAATTCATGCAATATCCGCTCTGATACCAATTTAAGGACTAGTGGATACGTCAAGCGGAATTTTAGAGCATATTTAAACATCTAATCTAAGGATCTACAAGCATAATCGATAGAAAACAATAGATTGTTCAGAGGAAATACTTGCTGATGCATGAACCGAATCTATTTGGACATAAACAAAAGAGAACGAAATTCTCAAATGTGGATTCTCTACTTGGTCCACACGAGCCCGGCGTCTAGATTACCTTTGCCTTCAACTATTAAGACGAAGATTGAAAGGGTAGCAATCAAGTTGCTTTGTATGATGATTGTAATATAATCTCACAATACGAACAGTTGTTTTTTTTTACTTTTGAGAGAAAACGAGAGCTTCCTTGAGAAATTAGAGAGAAGAGAACTTGGTTGAGTTTGTCATGTTTAAGTAACGTGAAATACTTATATATTAGATGATTGGTAAACTCCTTTCACAAAGTAACTCCCTAATTAATCTCACCGATAAACTTTTTAATTATTTATTTCATAAATAAAACTTATTATTATTATTAACATATATCTAATATATACTAATACCAAAAATCTTCTTTCTATTAATCCAGTCTACCAACTTTAAGTGTGCGACTGCGTATGACCCGTTTATAATAGTCATAAGTTTAATTGTTTAATCTTATTAACGTAATTGACATCTAGCAAAGCACTACAACTCCTAAAATAACCGGTATATCTCTATTATTTGTCCTAGTCCAAGTTTAGTCATTACACATTAAGTTAAAGGACGCAATTCCTTCACTCGGCGCGACACATGTCTTCTTTTTTTCTTTTCTTTTTTTATCTGATGGACACTTTTTTCGTTCAAAATTTTGTAGAATTCAGTCAATTTATATTATATTAACGGTACATAGATGTTTTGAACTCATAGTATAAAAAATTTGAACTTGTTTCTTCTAGTTTTTTTCCTTCTTCTTCTTTTTCTAACAGGCATATTTTTGTTGTATTAGTTCAGATTATATTGCACTAATAGTTCATCAATTTTTACAAACAAATTTCATAAAAGAATTCTAATAGTCGTAACTATAATAATATAAAATACTTTAACTAATAGATGGATCTATAATATGTACTAACAATTTAAAATTTTTAAACTAATAGAACACTCGATTTGAACTAATGGTATGAATATTTTGAACTAGCAATATTATAATAAAAGAATTCTAATAGCCGTAACTATAATAATATGAACTTTTATAATATTAGTTCAAAAGTTGGGTATCATTAGTTCGAACATTATGTATTGTAGTTCAAACATTGTGTTTTGTTAGTTCAAGTAAAAAAATACATAAAAACATAACTATTAAATAAAATAAAATAATACTTAAACTAACTATTAAAAATCTCAAAACTGATAGTATATAACTTTGAATGAATTGAACTAAAAGTATGAAGTAAGATAATAACTGTTACAATTTTATTTTCATAAAAACTACAAAAATGTCACTATGTCCCCCTTTTTTAAAACAAATTTTTCAAAAAGACAATTGCCCTCGTATCTTCTAAAAACTGCAAAAATTATCGATGCGCCTTTCGTAAATTGTTAAATGACGTGAATGAATGTTGACCATTGGATTAAGTGAATCAACGGTACAGATTACTGTGTAAATCCACACAACAACTCCCCCTCCTTACTTGAATCAATCCCTTTTTTTATAATCCATATACTATTGACTCTTATATTTGCACTTTTCTCCCTTGTTTACGCACTTAAAAATAAATTTTTCAAAATCCATAATTAAAATAAATAATATAAAACAAAACAAAACAAAAATTTTTGCACTTTTGGAGGGCTTCAAAGTCCAAATAAAATTACTATTTCGGTCTACTTGTAAAAATTGAACGACTCGCTATCCTTTTTATTCCTCACGTTAAGAACGATTTGAACACTTTCTATAGGAATAAGGTCAAAGGTTCAAATGATAGTGTTTTAACCGAAAAACTCTAAGGGACATTGAATCTAAACAAATTAGCGGTACTGATTTTTTCATGTGCCGCGCACATCGATTACAAACACACGGCCCTACGTACACATTCATGTGCTTTGTTTATTTATTGAAAGAATTATGTGAAATAGGCTCTTTTTTATAAGCTTTTATTATGTATACCCCTCTGTTTTTTACCACTTTTATTAATGTTAGGTAAAAGTAATTAGTCCGTTTTTACCCCTCTATAAAAAAAAAGAAACAGACTGATATGGAGAGAGAATATAGAGAAAGAGTGCAAATTAGTGTTTTTAAGATATTTTGTTGTCATTTTTTATCGTAATTGGTTTTTGATATTAATTTCTGGTTGAGTTTTTGGTATAGTTTTTGTTTAATTTTCTGGTTGACTTTTTGGTATATTTTTGGTTAAGTTTCTAGTATAGTTTCTGGTATAGTTTGATAAGGGTTTTTGGTATGATTTGTTTATGTATTTTTGGTATGCGTTTCTGGTTTCTAGTATGAGTTTGATATGGTTTCTCGTGTGAGTTTGATATGGGTTTCTGGTATGATTTGTTGATGTTGTAAGATCCTAGTTTTTTCCTTCACCGTCCCCGCGGTGAAGGGAGCCGCCCCTGTGGCAGGGCGAACCACCCCTGCGGTTTCGCCACAAATCGCGCCGATCTAATTTTTTTGTCCGTTTTATTTCTTTCCATAGATAGAAGATCCGATCTTCTATCTTATGGGCTGACTTTCCTATCATGTTCTTAACCCTAGAACTTCCTTCCTTCTATCTTTTTCCATGGTTCCTATAAATTCTCTTTTTCTCTTCTTTTTCCCGTTTCTTGCATACATATTTCTTCAACCTCGAAAGTTGTAGCCTTCTTCCCCTGTGAACTTGCTGAACGTGTAAGTCTCCTTTTCTGTGATTCTCCTACACATTCTTGAGCTTGTGCATCTTCCCTCCCTTCTTCTTCTCTTGCTTTCTCTTTTCTTCTTTTCTTCTTCTCCAAGGATCAAGATCGAGTGTTGATTCTTGTTGGCCGTTCCGTTGCGGATTCGTTGATGTTCACAGGATCCCTTGGTTTAGTTGTGACGTGTGTGTGTGTGTGTTAAGAGAAGAAAGCTTTGGCCTTAGTTGTGTTCCTTGTTGTCAAAGGAGTCGACACTTGCTTTTGCACCGTACCAGCAACCGCGCCTACATAGACCGCCCCTGCGGATCCTGCCCAGCGCCGCCCCTACGGTGTTGTCTGCCGCCCCTACGGTTTTGCCTCTATTTCTTCCATCTTTGGTGAGCTACTTCCTTCATTGCTTTCCTTGTTCCTTCATTGAGTTATGTTGGATGTTGTTGTCCTTCTTGATCTTTAAGACTAAGGTTGAGACCTTAGGTTGTGGAGATCTCTTAGAGATCATGGAGACTAGAAGTTATATACTTCTAGCAATCGTATCGTTCCTGATTCGATATGCCTTGTTTAAGAAAGCAGTCCTTCCTTTCCTTCAGGAACTGAGTTGTTCGTTGACCTTTGATTTTACCTTCGAGTGAGGTAAGTCCCTTGGACTTACTTAGCTGTGTTTCGTATATTAGTTTGACTGTATTAGGTTGTTTGTGTTGTTATTTATCGTTATAATTGATAACCGGACTAGGATTGACCTTTATAACCGTAATTGGCCCAAGTGTATTATAACCGGGTGGTGACCACTTGTCCAGTTCATAATGGGGAAACTGGGAGGTGCTCTTGCAACCAGTCCAGCAGGTTACGGAAGGATGCATACGTTCTATTCCTGTTAGTGAAAGGGGACAGAGGCGAGATCGTAGCGATTCTCGTGTGACAACATAAGTTGAATTAGTAAAGGGATTAACCTTAATGAAAGATAATAACCGGATGAGTGCTATCATGCTATATTTTTATATTACCTTATGTGTATTTGTGTCTTTATTGTCTTTCTGATATCTAGAATGTTAGCTAACGGTTTATACCAATGTTGTAGATGTTCCGCAGGTTAGGGATGTTGCTGAGTGATCCGGACGGTGTGGTCAGTTGGGTTCCCGTACATTATAGGACGGGATCGGGTTTATATTTATGTTGTTGTTCTTTCCCTTTGATTTGAACTCGGTTGTGAGTCTTTTACGCTTCCTTTGTTTAAACAATTGGTTTTATTATAAGTTTTGGTTTTCATTTATGTGTGTCTTGTTGTAAGATGCGATGTTGCCGTTGCTACTCTGAGGGTTGGGACCCATTGTGAGGTCCTAGCCCGTAACGCTTCGAGTTCCCGGAACTTGGGGTGTTACAGATGTGTTTCTAGTATGAGTTTTTGGTGTTAGTTTCTGGTATGAGTTTCTGGTATGATCTTCAATCTCCCTTGTTTCTCTTCGACCCCCCAAACCCTAGCTACATGTCTTCAGATCCATCCCTTTCAAGAGGCTCATCACCGGAGAAAATGGAGGATTCTTGTGAATAATGCTCCGAAACAACCTCTATTTCATTCTCCGGCTTTCCCGACGACGTCCAGCTATGCATCCTTTCATTTCTCTCCCCCTCCGACATCTGCTCCTTTTCTTGCACATCCAAAGTTCTTCATCTACTTATTTTGTGCCGAGAGCGATCTTTGGTAACGCTTTCTTAGATCGTAGATGGGTTTCAAATCTACCCGAAAGAAAAAAGGTTAACTTAGCCGGCAAAACATTTATAGGAATAGAGATAGAGAGAGGAAGTACATTGCATTCGAACAAAGCTTTCGTAGAAATCAAATTCTCAATCTTGTATATATGAACAATAAAATTTTAGGAGTATATTTAATAAATACGTTTATATTATGGGTATTTTTAATAGAGTACCTAAGATAAAAGACCAAATTAGTAAATTTAGCGTTATTTATATCACATTATTTTGCTAATTATCAAATAAACTACACGATTATCATTTAGGTTTATTAAAATTTGTTCTTTGTTTAGCACCGGACACGAGAGCTTTGTATTTTTCTTTTATCGATATAAAATAGACATTTACTTAAAAAATTAAAATATTTATATAGATAATATATTTAATATACAGAAGCGATATGATATGAGAGAGCGATTTAGGCAAGCTTAAGAACAGGTTTATGATTTCCTCTTTTTTAATAAGTTGGTGGGATTGATTTTGCGATGAAATAGTGTAATGGTGGAGGACAAGTAACCATTTTTGGAATGCCCAAATACTTAATTTTGTTTAGAAGAATAAAATTGTAATAAGATCTGCATCCTGTATGCCCTTCTCAATAATACTACTCCTTTCTTCCAAAACTAAATTAATGTTTTAAGGCTTCTTTGTTTGTTACATATATACCCTTTTTCCCTAATGAGATTTCCTTTTTATTTTTAACTAGTTCACACTTTCATTATGGTATACAATATACCACCTCATATGAAGTTTGAGAGCCGCTAAGGGCGGGCACAATCAATTTAATATGGTGATTCAATCCCAAAAATTAGGTGATTCGATCCAAAAAAATACAAGATATAAGATATCTCTTTTAACCCGGTCCGATATCAATCTGGAAGATTTTACTAGATCACCGGATCGGATACGGATCAGGATTTTGGACATCCGAGTATTTATGGGTATCTGCATATCTACGGATATCAGGATATTCGCATGTATCCGAATATCCAAATATTTAAAAATATACATAAAGTTTAAACAAATAAATTTTAAAATTTGACTTTTTTAAAAAGTCATATATTTATTACGTATGAATGTAAAAAATTGAATTTAAGAAAAAGCTGACAAAAGTTACCTTCGGTTCTATAACATTTTACTTATCTACAAACTTAAATTTTGTTCACTATGAATATTTCCAAGTTTTTGCTACTTGTGTTATATATTAGATATGTATTAAAATATTAAAAAAATAAATTTCTTTTCAATATAAATAATGATGATTGTGATAATTAGAACTTTTTTCTTGAAAATTCCGAATAAACTTCTATAAAAAATATATAGATAACTTTTGATCAAGATATGATTTTTTTTGTACCTTCCTATGTTAAATCTACACATTTATTTTGTAAGAAATATTAAAAAGATTTTCAATTTAACTTCTCATTTAATATACATAATACATAGTACATACTATAAGTATGTAGGATGACGTTTTAAACTCTCAATTGTTTAACTAATGTTAAGGATATCACACATATATCATAAATAAGTTTTTCTTTAATATAAGTAATGATTATTGTAATAACTATACTTTTATTAAAAAAAGTTATCATAAAGATATGTTTTGTAATAAGATCGGTCAATCTACTACAATAATTGGTAGACTTGTACAAAAACACATCTTCTTGGAGAATAGGTCAATTGCTCAAAAATCGGGGCAGATTGACCGATTTGTAGGGGTAAATCGGCCGGATGAAAATTCTTCTTCGAGCGGTTCATTTCTTCACTTTCAAATTTGATTCATTTTAATCTTGACCTCAACTTCCTTGATCGTACGGTGATCCTTAGTGTATAGCAAACATTATTCCGAGAATAAATTCATTTTAACTCTTAGATGGACTAGAATGCCTACAATATCATAAACGCAAGAGTAGATTTTAAAACATAAAAGGGGAGAATATCTACCAAAATTCAATGCAAAACTATATTATGCTCAAATGACGGATCAGAATGATGGTGGAAAATGCTAAAAGATGTTATTAGATGTAGGATACGTGTCTGATCCACACAAGGCCAAAATTCAAAATGGATATGCGTTCACATATGAAGAGATGAACAATGTCGTACAGGTCAACAAAACAAGTAGTTACCACCACAACTTCAAATCATTGTAGAGTTGATCGCTCTACATGAGACTAGTAGAGAATGTGTGCCTACAAGCAATGATCCAATTCATGCAAAGGAAACGTGGGATAAAACTAACACTAATATCCAACCTTTTTGTATGAAGACAAATCAATATTTAATGCTCATATGAAAAGGGCATATCAAGGGAGATCGTACAAAACATATATCATCAAAGTTTTTCTTTATCTGGTAGCTAGAAGAAGTCGGAAAAGTTGGTGTTCAACAAATTCGTTCAAGTTATAATCTTGTTGATTCATTCGTGAAGTCATTGATTCCCAACAAATTTGAAGAACCTGTACGTATTATTAGAATGCATAGACTCTTGTTCTGGGAAAGTATTGCACGCATTACACTCTTTTTTACTTAAATAAGGTTTTGATCCAATTAGGTTTTTCATGACAAGATTTTCAATGAGATAGTATCACTAAAACATATAATGTCTTTAGAGTTAACTCCTCTTTATCTTACATGATTTCCCCCGACAAGGATCATTCACCGAAACATCGAACACTTATATATGCAATAGAAAAGGTGAATATTCAAGTGAGTGTTATTGCATATAATTTGTTAGAAAAAGAATAAATGTCATGTGTATATGTTATATGAATTCCTAAACAGATGATTACATGCTTAAACCTAATTTCTAATTATAGATTTTCTCTATCTTTTAAACTGTACTTTTATAATAACACGATATATCAAGAATAAGAATTTTTGGGAATCGTGCGTCGGAATTACTAATGCACGGCTGACGCGCATATGACTACGTCAATTATATTTGCTGACACGCAATCAAGTTGTGATTCACAATAATAAAAAAAAATTTGTTAAAACAATTGATGTTAACCCGAAGTCATTACACCTTAAAAAATAAAATAAAATTTCTGAAAAAGTTGTGATCTACCAGCAAACTTAACATTGACGCGTATTACGACGGCGTGTCATCGATAGAATTTTTTTCAAAAAGTTATGAAATTTAAAATGGAAAAATAAACATTGGCGTATATTTCGATTACGCGTTAGTTATACATTCGTAAATCCAACGTCGTACATTTAACAATCCGAATTTTTATTTCTATGCCCCGGTACATTCTACAAAATTTGAAGTATTGAAACTAAAACAGTTATTTGATAACCTTATTAGAAATTCTGAATATTTAAAATTATTATATTATACTACGAAAGGTCAAATTATAAAGGAGCGTGCACAATGAGAGCGTAATTTATTTTCAAAAAAAAAAAATATTTTCATCATATTGTTTGTATCCATTTTTATTTGGATGATTTGAAGTATGAGTTGGTAGGTTTGTAAATATGTATTTTATATTTGTATTGGTGCGGGGCCCGCCCTTCCAGCGAACCCCAATATTGCTCTTTGAATTTCTTTTATTTTATAGTATAAAAATATTCATCAAGTCAAACAAAATGTAATGATAGAAATATAATACGGACGTGTCCTTTTTATTATAACAAAAAAAAAATCTCAGAACCATAAACAATTGAATTATTATTTAATACTTTAAAATATGAATCGTAGGATGGGATGCTTCATTATTTTCTCATCAATGTGATTTTTTTTTTATCAAAGCTGATTATAATAACACATTTTTATATCACTATTTTCGGTTAATATAAGTGAGATTAGTATTATTGAATTTAATTTGATATATATAATAACAAACAAAAAATAGGACCCTTAAAAATTGTGAGTGGTGGACTTGTTGTACATCATTCATTTGCCTCATAATTTGGGGTGCAAAAAAAAGAAATTGTTAGGAAAAAAAAAATTTCAAAAAAGAAAAGGTGTATCCTAGAAGAAACCAAACAATTACGAAAATTGGAGCACACATTGGATTCCAATTATGAGTTGTTTTGTAGCAATTAAACTAAATAAAGTTGGTACTACTGCTCATAGCTAGATTTCATGTGCCATGTTTCCATCGCCTCACAACCTCTCTTACTATTATCAGTGAAACCTCTAAAAACATTACATCTAAAAAAATTTAACAGTTTTTTTTATAACGTACGTCACCATGTCAGCACATGATTTTTAGATGTATAATTTTATTTAAGATAATAAGTTTTCACGTCAAAACGAAAATATTTCAATTTCTAAGTCTATAGGTTGATGGACTATTTCTCCTACTATCAATTGATTTTTGAATTGAAATATGTGAGACTTATTTGCTAAACTTGAATCTAACGGATTCGTATGGACACGTTCTTACTCTACGGTTTATCTGCATCGGACTTGATATACATAATACCTACTATGATATCTATGTTGTTATTATATTTTAAATTAAATAAATAAAATTTATCTGTACATATAATTGTTTAGTAGACGTACAATGTAGTAGTTATACTTTTGAATTCCAGTTGTATTAATTTTGTCCGTTATTATATTTCAAAAGTCGACAAATCGATAAATCCTATTTTAGCAAAACATAAAATCTTTTATAAAAAAATCTTGAATCTAGTTCTGTATGGTAAAGCCACCTTGGAAGCGGTGATTTTGTTGATGTGTACTCACTCATAAGGAAACATGAAGAATTAAGATACGGATATTAAGGTAATAGTAATTAAAACCTTTGTTTTTTGTGCTATATATTAAGGATTATTTGGTATTGGTATTTTGATTTTACATATAAGATATGGGTATTAGATTGATATCTGATATCCGTCTTTAAAATGTGATGTATCATATCAAGATATGAGTATCACACTTCATCAATTTATTATGAAGTCCAATAGAGTCCAAAACCAACCTTGAGAATTCAGTTGCAAAACAACAGATAGATGGTGGATGGGAGAAATGAGAAAGAAAAAAAAAAAGGAAAAAAAAGAGGGATTTTCACAAATCCTGAATCTGAGAAAATTTCAAATCAACAAAGAAAAAGAGAAAGAGAATTTCAAATTAATCCAATAATCAACAAAGAAAAAGAGAAAGAGAAGAAGTTACCTGAGAAAGAGGAATTTCGATGGAGGAGAAGCTCATACGACTTGAAAAATGAAGAGGGATTGTATCAACCGGAATTTCTATTCCGGATACCGGCCTTATGACTCCTCTTAGAGCCTTTGAGTAGGTAGCCGGAAGCAGTCACCGCCCCGTGGCCTTCAAGGCCCGCGGGCGCGGTGAATCGTCAGATCGTAGGCCGATCTTTTTTAACCATCTATCTTCTTTCCTTTCTTGTTAAGATCCGATCTTTTGGATTCCTTAGGGTTGTTGCCTTTCTTTTGGATCCATCTAAGCCTACAGTCGTCCTCCTCTGTTCCCTTACATGTAAGTCCTTCATTCTCTTCTCTTCCTCTCTTCCATTTCATTCAACCTCTCTTACTCTTCCTTCCATCGAGTAATATCTCTACTACAAATAGCTTCACATGGTTGTGAGTCCAGTAACCTCTTGGCGAGCGAACTCTTCTAGACGGACAGTAGGTTATCTTCTTCTCTTCCTTCTTCTCTTTCTCTTCTTGTTTATCTCCATCAGGGTGATCTTGATTTTTCTCCTTCTTACGTTGTGTGTTGTTTGTTGGAGCAAAGAGCCTTCTTGGTATCTATAGGAGAATACCAGGAGAAGGAACCCTAACCGACAAGTAGGGGCTCGTTCTACACGACGAAGAAGGTTGCGACAACTTTCAGCAATTGTCGCGTGGTCGCGCCTGCATATAGCCGCGGTCGCACCTACATTGTGTCACCGCCCTCGCACCCTTGAACCACCGCGTCGCGCCCCAGTGTCTCCGCGGTTGCGGATTTTTTCCAATGAATACCTAAGTTGGACTTTCAACTTAGGGATCAGATCTAGGTTAAAGATCTCTTCCTTATAACCTTGTTAGAGTTGGTTTATGAGTAGGCAGAATTGGGTCTTATATTAATTGTGGGATTTTGATATTGTAATGATCAATGAGAACTAGTAGAGGGAGCTTCTGGTAGTGGATAGTTAGTGATGTGTTTCCTTGGTTTATTCAGGCAATTGAGGTTTTTAGTATGGATCAAGATTTGGGTGTAGCTAGACTTAGCTTGTTACAGGTAGTCTTTGAGACTTACTTAGCTGCTTTCATATATTGGATGAGTACATGAGTGGTGTTTGCTATGTGCGTTATAGTATGTTATTGGTTAGTATACCCGACATGTAATTGGCCCACGAGTAACGGGTGGTGGCAATCTGCTCAACTCTCTTGAGGGAGTCTGGGTGGTTCTTCGCGACTAGGCCAAACATGGTCTACGGAGAAGGTACCGATCCACTACATATGGTATACGAGAAGGTGCTCCAATCCACTCCAAATGGCTAAAGGGACGGAGGCGAGAGTCGTAGACTTCTCGTGCCACAAGAGTAATTGGATTATGAGTGTATGACATATAGAAAGATAATAAAACGGATTTTATGATAGCATTGGTCGGTGTTTATATTACCACTTTATGTGTGGGTGTGCTTATGTGTTCTTCTTATATGTGAATGGTTAGCTAACGGTTCATCCGTGTTGTTAGATGCCTTGTAGGATAGGGTAGTAGCCGAGTGATCCGGATGGTGTGGTCAGGTGGGATTCTCGTACGTTGTAGGACGGGTGGTGGTTTATTTTCTTTCCTATGTTATTGGTGTTAGTAGTGTAGATTGGATATTTTGTTATACTCGGCTGAGAGTCTTGCTTTGATGTGACATTGCATCTATTTTAATTCACTTTTGGTATTTTAACATTTGTGCCTTGTTGTAAAGTCCGGTAATATTATTGTTGAGTTAGGGTCGGGGTCCATTGTGAGGTCCTAACCCGGAACGCCCCGAGTTTGAGATTTGGGGTGTCACAAGGATGAGTATGGGAGAAGATGAGATAAACGAAGGATGAGACTATGGGAGGAGATGAGAACCGTAGGGAGGAAAAAAAAGACCAATACCTTCCAAATCAATATATCAAAAAGGGAAATTCCAAATATTAGGGTATTAATTTGATACCAATATACTAAAATACCAAACACCGGATATGGATATTGGTAATACTCATACCCATACCTTTAATTAGGATATCAATACCAAACTAGCCCTAAATACAATATCATTGGAACTTTAGTAGTTTCTATTATCGAAGAAATTAAAAAGAGTACCAAAGGATGGAATCAAATGGTGAGCAATTCAACAAGGAATTCAACTGTCCAACCTACCTTTGATATTTTTGCAATAGATATTATACTGACAAGGGGCAGCACCCAAATACATTAAGTATGAGAAAAAGAGTTACAAAGAGTGTAAAACAAGGTCTTTGATACAATCCAGAGGAACGTGAAAATCAACAAAAGTATTGCCTAAACTTAGGGCTTGGAAGGTCAGCTTGTATGAACGGTTATTCAATACATAGGAGCAAAGGATAATTTAGATAGTTCATGACGAGCGTTGTTCGCTCCAAAAGGTGCACACAAAGTCTTATATTTATAAGTGCTTGTAATAGTTTCCTAAATCTATCTAGCGAACTCACAGTGTATGGATCGTTTCGTAGCAAGGCAAGAATTCCAAAGTCGAACACAAAGACAAAGATGAAATTGAATCATGCAATGATCACAAATAATACAAATCTAGACTAAGAAAGAAGAGAGTTGGAAAAGAGTTAGAAAGCATGTATTTTTGTTGGATTTTGGTTGTGGTTGATCAAGAATTAGTTTTACAAATATCAAATAGAAACAACCAACACAAAGCAAGATATACGAGTGATAAGATAAAAAGTGGATTTTAGAGTTCAACATCTTCGATTATGACATTGGATTCAAGTTTCCTAAACAATAGGACAAGGTTATGATTGCTAGAGGAAAAGAGTGTTTCTCCTATGGGAATAACTACCTGGAAGGTCTCATATTCCACTAATCCGGGACCAAGCTACCTATCACCGGGTAGGTCTCAAGCACTAAGGTGGGAATTCTATTCAAACTGGTTACGCTACCTAAGGCTCGAACCAACCCTTACCGGCTAAGTCTCGGTTTCAGCTCAACTAATGTGGGGAACCTAGCACACTCAATCCAATAGAGGGTTTTAAACCTCTATTACCTAGAATTCATCATCATCTATACCTAAGAGAGGAAATTACCGGGTAAGTCTCATTCCTCACCTAGTTTGCTAACATTAGACAAGTTTAAAAAATTTTAATCGTATTGAACTTTATAAGTCGGGACAACCTTCCGAAAAGGTTCTCAAACACACCCTATATAGTATGTATTTAACTTTTTAAGTTTGGACATCGAAAAAGCTTTTTTTTAACCAACAAATAAGTTAATTGTATCAAGATTCAAAATAAGGTGAATTAATTTTAATGGTTAGACAAAAATGTCAATCATTTACTGTTCACGGTTTATGATATTTTTTAAAATAATTTTTTGCAATTTCGTAAAAAATGTTTAAGAAAAAAGTAGATATACCAAAATTGAATGTTATTCATAATACAAGTAATGTCAATTTTTAGATCTACATTATGTGTCATAATTTATGATGTTTTGTGTCAATTCAAAGGGACTTATAATAGTCCATAGCCAAATTTTATACGGGAAACCCCGTGTTTGTGCACAACGACTGCATATTTTTATGGCCTTGTCACCTGGACTATTACCCATTTAACCTAAATTTGACCATCTATGTAAAAATGGACTTTTATATCACATTAGAAGCCAAAAGGTTTGCCTTCAAATCTAAGAATTACTATTTGGGGTCTTTCTTTGTTTATCCCTATGTGGATTATAACTTTCCTAACCTTTAAGTCAGTGGGATATACTCTATTAAATGTGTTTTTGATGACAACAATTTTTACCTTTGGTCTTCTTGTAAAGCAAGTTCAAGTTCTTTCTGCTTAACTACTACTTTCTTTTACTCAACAATGAAGAATCTAAACCAGATTATACCCACAACTTCTAAGTTGGATCTATGTAACCAGAGTGCAAGTTATAACCATATAAAAACATATAAATATATTCATTATATCAACAATCTTACCAGGAGATGCTTTACAGTTTACCCTCTACCTAAAACAAAAAATTGTCTATTTATTATTTCTAAAGCGCCCAACTCTTGGTTTATTACAAGAATCATCTCACAAGAACTAAGACGGAAATCATGCGATACCCGTATTATCAAACTAAATTACCAAGTTGTTATGATATTAAGCTTCTGGAACATTAGAGGGATGAGCCGGAATAACCTCTGGACAAACCTCGAAGTTGTTTGCAAAATTCACAACATATTCATTATGGCTTTAGCTAAGACAAAATCTGGAAAAAAATACAAAAACAAAAACCCCGATGATAGGCTTTGGAAATCGGCTTAATTTTACAATATCATCTATTGTCCCACTACGGGGAGGGTTGGAGGCCTTTGTTTTCTTTGGAAAGCGTACCAATTGAAAAGCCATTATATTAGACTCATTTCCAGAAGTGAACGATTCATATGCATTGAGCTGCATGTAACAATCAAAATTACAAAATTAATATTATCTTCACCTACGCTCCACCTCAAGAAGGAGCAAAAAATGCTTTCTGGAATACAATTACCAACTTTATTAAAACATCCCATAACCCATGCATTACAATGGGGGATATGAACCAAATACAAAATCATTCAGAAAACTAAGGAGGAGCCATAATCAACTCCAATAGATCAATAGACTTATCAATTTTAAAAAACGTGTATAACTTAGACGACACTCAAACAGCAGGCAATCATCTCACGTGGAGAAAAAGACGCGACGAACCATATAACATTTTTGAAAAACTTGACCGAGTACTAGTCCATAACCAAATTCTCCAATGGTATCCTATGTTAAAAAACAAAAAATCACGCTTTCACAATCTCGGACCACTACCAAATTTCAATTGAATTAACAGATCTGAATCCGTATACTCCATATCCGTTTAAATTTGAAATGATGTGGACGAAACATAAAGTCCTTGAAAACATTGTCAAACAAACTTGGAGAGCCAATTACGGGGGCGGGGGGGGGTGATATGTTCAATCTCATCAGGAAAACACAACTACTTAAAACTAATGCAAAACAATGGAGTAAAATCAACTTTGAAAACATCTTCAAACAACTCAAAAAGGTGGAAACCCAACTTCAAAATATCCAAGGCCTACAACCTCAAAATTAAAATTAGAGAACCAAAACCTACAAAGAAACTTACTCGTAAAGAAAAACCGTCTAATAAACTTCCACCAAAGAATCAAGAATAAAAATCTTAAGAATATTGACATAAACTCCAAATTCTTTTACCGGATTGCTACCGGTAGGAGAAATAGAAAGCACCTAAAGAAATTAATAGATGCAAACAGAACCTCTATCTCATCCGAAAAAGAAATTATGAAGGAAGTTCATAATGAATTTAAGAGTAAATTCTCAAGATCCCCTCTTAACACAAACCTACTCAATGAAAAGATACATCTCATAAAAAAACAAAGTCAGTAACGATGATAATGAAAGACTAACAAAAACACCAACAAATGAGGAAATTAAAAAGGCCATCTTTGACATTGGATGTGATAAATCCTCAGGACCCGATGGTATGTCAGCCGGTTTTTATCAAAAATACTGGCACATTGTGGGTACAAAGGTATCTAAATTTGTAAAAAAAACTTTTTTTTGAAGCGGAAAGCTTATCAAACAAATCAATCATACGTTCATAACATTAATCCCAAAAGTTGACAACCCCATTACATTTAACCAATTTAGACCAATCAACCTTTGCTCAACGATTTATAAAAAAAACATTGCAAAAAATTATTACGAATAAAACAAAACCAATTATGTCAAAACTGATCCACCCTCTCCAAGGGGCATTTGTTACCAAAAGCTCGATTCATGATAATATTCTGATTGCCCATAAAATTTTCCACTCTTTCCGAAGCAAAAGTGGTAAGGAAGGTTGGACGGCCATCAAACTCAACATGGAAAAGGCTTATGACCAAGTCAGTTGGGAATTTATTATCCATATCTTACAAAAGTTTGGCTTTAACAAAAAATTTGAGGGATTGATTGCGGAATGCATCTCCACAGTCTCCTTCTCGGTTCTTGTTAATAATGGCCCAACTGAACAATTATTTCCTGGAAAATGACTTAGATAAGGAGATCCCTTATCCCCCTACCTCTTTATACTGGGAGCTGAAATCTTGACACAAATGCTTCCAAATGACTGCAATAAGTACGACAACCATATTGGATTTC
Source organism: Fagopyrum homotropicum (assembly GCA_033239125.1). Classification (NCBI taxonomy): domain Eukaryota; kingdom Viridiplantae; phylum Streptophyta; class Magnoliopsida; order Caryophyllales; family Polygonaceae; genus Fagopyrum; species Fagopyrum homotropicum. Next base: position 48,595,151 of record BSWB01000002.1, read on the forward strand.
CCGTGTGTAGGAACGCTACTCCAATCCCCTTGGCTTTTGCTGACGAGATGATCATCTTTACGAAAGCAAACTCGAACTCTTGTCATAGAACGAAATAAATTCTCGAAAATTATTGCTCCATTTCTGGACAAAAAATAAATTACCTCAAATCAGCTTTTCAAGCCACCAAAAATACTCCCATAAATACTATTACCGAAATCAAGAATATGCTCAACATGGAAAACTCAACCTCCCTTGATTATTATATTGGATGCCCTAAGGAGACCTTCAGTAATATTAACAATAAAACCAAGCATCAACTACACAATATAAAGCAAACCCCCTCTCACAAGAAGGCCGGAATATACTTATAAAGCATAATCTTGCAATCATTCCATCCTTCGCTATGCAAGGATTTATGCTTCCAAGGCACATTTGAACAAACTTGACAAGACATATAAAGTTTTCTTTTGGAATAAAGGCGACAATCATAGACCCCTGATTAGTTGGGATTCTATTTACAAACCAAAGAAAAACGGTGGAATCGGTCTAAAAAAGGCTCTCACAACAAATAAAGCACTTCAAATGAAACTTCTTTGAAAAATCCTAGCCGAACCAAGTAACATATGGGTGAAAATTATTAATGAAAAGTATCTGATAAACACAAACATTCTACAATACCATCTTAAACGACCGACATCATGGCAATGGAAAAACCTCATGAAATTAAAAGCCAAGTTCAAAAACGGAATAATCTGGCAGGTAGGCAACGGGAAAACATTAATTTTTGGCAAGATAACTGAGTCACTACGACTCCCTTTATCAAATTGGTTCATAACACAAATATCATAAATACTCATACAAAGGTAAGTCATTTCCTGAATTTAAATGAATGGGATAACATCAAAATTGAAAATGAACTTCAAAATATTCTAATCCCAACAATTAGAAAAAAAATATAGAAATTATAATCCCAACAAATGACATACAAGACAGGTTGTACGGGAGAAGTAGCTTGAATGGTTGGTTCTCCACTAAATCAACCTCGGAAATGATTGATAAGGAGTCTGGATGGCTCCCTGACTATTCGTGTGAATGGATTTGGAAACTTGACACCCAACCAAAAATAAAAAACTTCATATGGAAAATCTCAAAAAACGGGATCCCAACTAAAGCTAAACTCAACGAAAGAAGAATGACGGTTACATCCAATTGTGAATTTTGTAATCATCAACTCGAAGACATTGTACACCTTCTTTTCGAGCGCCCTTACAACAAAAATGTAATCACAAAAATTGACAAAACTATCATGACGAATGATAACATGTATTATAGTCTATATTTTGGGATTGGTTTAAACGTTTTATCTTCATAAATCTGCATGTATAAATGTATATTCTTTGATCATTATGTTGTTTTGTTTACCTTTGCAAGAATCGAGGTTGACACCTAGTTTTGTTGTGATTGTAGGGAAAATAGCACGCTTTGGAGTAATATGGAGCTAAGGAAACTAAGGAGTCATTGGAGGTACATTATGGAGCATTGAGGAGCTACAAGAAAGGCTTAGGAACCATGAAAGTTGGATAGAAGATTGATTTTGGATCAGATTAGAGAGGTTTACACGTAGTTGAGACACACCTCGGGTGGCTACAGTGTCACCTCGACCGAGGTGATCTTTGTGATGGGCTGGACCGAGGCAAGCAGCCCACAGCCCACGAGATTTTTTATTCTTTGTTGAAGATCTTTTATTTTTGGCAAGTGATTCTCCTATATATTGGGATGGATTTTCTGGATGGAAGGAGGTCTTAGGGTTGGAAGTTGAAGGAAGTTGGAAGATTGGAAGATATTCCAATGAAGGAAGGAAGTTGGCTTTGAAGATCAAGTTGAAGGCTTTGAAGGAAGTTGTAAGGTTTTCTTAGATTGTTTGATTATTGTCTTTTGAATTGTGATTGAGGAATGCAGTTTGATTGTTTGATTTGATTGTTTGATTGAGTTATTGAGACCTTTGTGTTAAGGTTTTCTTGTTTGAATATTGATTCCCTTTTCATATATTTGATTATTGTTATCATGATGATTATTGACTAAGTTCTTTGTGCGATTCTAGGGTGATTGGCTGAAAGTTGTTGGAAAGACGATGAAAGAATGAGCCTTTACCCCAGTGGACCCTGAAAGCTTGAGCCTTTTTCCTTAACCGACGAACACCTCGGTCAGTCATAGAACATCTCGACCGAGATGGAACATGAACTGAGCGAGGCGAGACCTTTCTTGATCCTTATCTGAGTTGAGGTTCCAGTTTGTCAAATCCTATCCTTGTTATTCCTTTCCTGGTCCAACGCAAGCCTAGGATGAGACTACCCAGTGATTCCTTTGCTTGTGTACCCAAGATCATAAGTGTTAGGTAATAAAGTTTTATCCTTTATTAGGGTTTGAGTGTGCCTTCATCCCATCTTTGAGAGTTAGCCTGAGACCTGCCCGGTAAAGGTTGATTCTATCCCCGTGGGTGGTGTGTTGGTTTGAGATTATAGTTCATTTCCTTAGTACCTTGAGACTTACCCGGTGAGAGGATCTTTGGTTTGGGATAGTGAGTAGTGAGACTTACCCGGTGATCTATTCCCACCTTAGAAACACCTTCCCTTTGCAAACCTCAGCTTTGTCCGCGTTATCTTTTGATCTTGAGTCGGAACCACAATCGGATGCTTTAATCTCTAGAATATGCAATCTCTTTATCTGATTATTATATCATCTTTGATATATTTGCTCTTTTGCTTGTTTTTAATTGACAACCTAAATTACCGATCTTTGTTTCACCATAGTCCCTGTGTTCGACCCTGGAGTATTTGCTGTTATTACAATTGATCCGTACACTGCGGGTTCGCATATTGTTTCAGGCTTATATTTTAGATTATAAAATTAAAGATGTATCGTTCACCATACACACACGTCTGAGAGCGAACAACGAACCTCAATACAATCAACGCAGATAATAAAAAATCGCACAAACTATTGCTAGAAACTAAGAATAAGATCGCCACAACAAACTTTTCACGGTTGGCCACTATATATGGTGGAGCATCTGGTCTTTCAGAAACAAAATCATTTTCAATAATGATGTTGTCAGTTCGGATCATAACATCGTCAACTTCATCATTACACAAATCCAAAACTGAAAAAATCACTCCATTGATAATGACATTAACGAATTTAAATATATCCAAAAGAACAATACATCTATCACAAGAGAGAAAAATAATAACAAATGGGATAAACAAAACCTAGTTTCCATAAACTCAAATTTGATGGATCAAAACTCGATTCGGGAATAATATCTATTGGAATTGTTATACGAAATCACAACGGCAAAGTAATAGGCTTGGACGCTAGGAAAAACCATTTTAATTCGGTTATAAAAGCAAACGCCTACGCGCTGAAAGCAAGCCTTAGTGAAGCAATAAGGCTCAATATAAAAAAAGATCGAAATTGAGGGTGATAACTTATGTACTATTAAGTCACTCCAAGGACTTTGAAGTTGTCCCTGGGAGGTCGAGATGATCTTATCCGACTCCCAACTGGATTTTCGCTTCTTTGAGGAAGTTCAGGTCAAGCATGTGTTCAGAGAAGTCAATTGTGTTGCTAACCGATTGACCCATTTGGAAATTTCGAACCCCAACACACCCTTTTTCGACGATCCAAAACTTTGAGTTCTCATCCACAAGGATGCTTTAGGATGAACTACCTCTAGAAAGTAGGCCGTCCTAACCACTTTTCTTTTCTTTCTTTTTTTTAAAAAAAAGCACTTACAATAAGAAACTTTGTTATACACAGTATTTTTTAGGATGAAGAGTTATATTGTGATTTTTTTCATCAAATAATAGTTGAGACTATATCCATAACAATTGGTTATATGTGGATTAAACATCAAGCCGTATTTTTTATATTAAAAATTGAAGTTGTTTGCATTTATAAAAAAATAAATTGTAATTTATCTCTTATATATCATGGGTACGGTTCAAGTACGGTTCACTATTCCGCTATGGTTGTGCGGCTGATACGTGTCCAACATTTTTTATTTTTCAGAAACAAATGAAAATGATAGTTCAAAACTTATAAAGGGATAGTTCATAACTAATAAAAGTATAATACATGAATTATAATAGAATAGTTTATAGTGCAAAACTTATAAAGAATAGTGTATAACTTAAAACATGATTGTTCATTAATTATATGAGAATAGTTCAAAGTTTATAAGAGAATAGTGCAGAATTTATAACATGGTAGTTCAAAAAAAATGTTATTCGTTTTCTGGAAAAAAAAATCAAACGTTTCTGAAATGAAAAAAAAAAAAAACTGACACGTGTCAGCCGCACACGCAGCCGCACAACCGTACCGGAAAAAATAAACCGTACCTGAACATTAACCTATATATCAGTACATAGTTATTAAATACATATTAATTATAAACTTTAATTTTATCTCTTATACATCGATACATAGTTATAAATACACATAATAATTAATATGTTAAATGAAATTTAAGATCGTATATCCGCAAAAGACACAAGACATACTACTAGTGTTTTTTGTTGTGATGACACTTTGTCATGATTATATATATATATATATATATATATATATATATATATATATATATATATATATAATAGTTTTAATTTCATATAAATTAAGGGTCGTTTAGTTAAAAATTCAGTATAAAAGCAAAATATATCAATTAAAATAGTATTTTTCAAATTTAGTATGTTTAATTATTTAAGAATAATTATATTTGTATTTGTATTTAATTATTTTGTTTATCTGAAACGAGTAATTGAATGGACACTTATAATAGACGGGGAATAATTAAAGGAATTTCGGCATCTGAGAAAAATGTTCTTACTCCATCAGTGCTTTGTAGGGTTGTTTGTATTAATTTATGGGCAAACCTAATTGAGTCACGTGGCATTATTTGAGTTGGGCTCGAAGGGAGGACATACACCATCAACACTCACCTAACCAAGCGGTCACAAGAGGGCAAAATGGTCAGTTCACGTTCCAAAAAAACTCTAGCTAGGCCCACTTTAGTGCCCGCCTGGGGTGACCCACCGGCCCAACCAACCACTTTTTTCTTCGTCTCTCAACTTCTAGAACAAACCTCAAACTTTTGAACTACTTGAACGAGCCCGTGTTAAAATTTTGACGAGTCGATTCTGATGGTCGAATTTTGTTCAAATAAGTCGAATATTTATATGATCAAGTTAAGCTCGTGTATAAATTAATCTAGCCTAAAATTTTTAAGATCGTTAAAATACGTGCATATTAATAAATGAACTTAATCCGAACTTTGGACAAATCGAACGCGGGTATGACGTTGCCGGCGCCAATGGTCTCATGCTGAACGCCTTCAAATACAACGTAAAGCTGCGTTCTACAGTTAATTTTTATACTAAAATTAAAAAGTGATTTGATAAAAGTTAGGGACTTACTGTACCGACTAAAATAACATAAAAAAAGAAATAAAAAGTCAATTCACAAACGCTAAGCGTCATGCATGCGTCTAAATATCGGGGGTCACTTTTATACCTTTATATAAAACAATAACTATATTTTATTGCATTTGCCTAATTTGAATTAGTATCAAAATTAGTTTTGTAATGTATTAAAATGAATAAATAAAAAAAAGGGGCAAAGAGGAATCGAATATTTTTGGTAGTCACAAAAGGCTAGCAAATATATAAACCCTCTGAAAACCCCTGCTAAGAGGGAAGAAAAAAGCAAACCAACACCAAACCAAACTCTCAAAACTCCTCCATTTCCTCATCCAGCTCACCTCCACAGCCACAAGCTCTCCTACAATTGAGGTCGACAAAGTAAAAAACTCTCCTCAAAACTCCATCTTCACTTCACTAGCCTCCCACCACCGATCGCCGCGTTTCTCCGTTAGCGTTGTGCGGTACTTATAGATTCATCACTCATCCCTGTCCTTGTGAGTCGGAGATCGATCAACGTCCATCGGAATCAATGTCCCCGGCAGCGGGCCCTGCTTTACCTTCAGATCGCTCCGCCGTTATCATGCCAGCGATGATCCCTCCAGTCGTCTCTCCTCCTGCGTCAGATATGGCGGCCAAAGATGCTATTATCAATTGGTATCGAGGAGAGTTCGCGGCTGCCAACGCAATCATTGATGCGCTCTGCAACCACATCACGCAGATAGCAGATTGTGAAGGAGGAGGATCGTCGGATTACGAGTCGGTTTTCACGGCGATCCATCGCCGGAGGTTGAATTGGATCCCTGTTCTCCAGATGCAGAAGTATTTCTCGATCTCTGATGTCGCTCTCGAGCTGCGAAAGGCTGCGGCGTCTAAGAAGGACTCCGGAATGGAGAAGGAGACGTTGATCGAGAAGACACCGGAGGTGAAGGAAGCGGAGAAGATCGAGACGCTGAAGGAGGTTGAACAACAAGACCTTAAATCCGACGGAAATGGCGGTTTCAGCGACTCTGTAGATGAAGATTCGCCTGATAGCGAAATCACTGATACAGGTATACCTTTAATCATGCCAATTCCTGAACTTAATTTGCTAGATGAATTGCTATGTATTAATTCTAATTGGTTGTTGATTTTTTTAATTAGTTGATGAATCTTTGTTAGATGAATTGCTATGTATTAATTCTCACATCACCAATTTTGTTTGTCCTGAATCATCATACGATCCAAAGACAGAGTACTAATTAATTTTACTTGCCAGTTTTGTAAGATTCAATGAGTTAAAATAACAGAAACAATTTAAGAGAGATTTGATTTTGAGATCCGATATTAATTGCGCAATGGCACGAATTCGTTCAAGGTGTTCTGCATTTCTCTCGTTCCATTTTTTCTGTGGTTGACAGGAGACTGGTCAGCCAAGAATTTAATATTGCTTTGAAGAGACTACTGAAAATGTTAAAAATGTTTTTTTTTACGTCCAGATTCTTTTTACTTGGTAATATTTGGCCTTTATGATTTTAAAACATTACCTTATATACTTTTACAAAATAAATAAAAAAAGATGAAACAACTTTCCGGTCAGATGAGTTGGCTTTTACGTATGTTTGAAAATTTTTGTTAATTACTTTTGCAAGTACAATTAAAGGGCATCATCCGTCACCAAATACAAAAAAAAGGTAGACTTTCCAATTTGCATCGGCAACTGGAAAGGAAGGTTTGGGTAAGCAAATGGTTAGGTGGTACCATACCACCAATTGGTTTTGGGAATATAAAATTTAGTGGTGTGCCTTTTTTTCTTATCATTTATTATTGGAGAGTGGGCGTTTGATCTTGACCATTGGATCTGGGGGGCTGCAACAGACAAATTCTATGCTCTTGCGCATTAGCGGTGCTTGCTTGGTTGTATTTGTGATTCGGTGATGGTGAGTGCCTGCTAATACAGGCAGCCTCAGCAGGGCTACCGTGACACCGTCTGTTTGCCTTTGCTTTTATATTTATTTAAGGTTCAGTAGTGTGTGATCTAACAAACTACCTACCAGTTCTTGGGCCACCTACGTATATTTATAACCAAAAAAAGTTGTGACGTCAAGGATGCTGACAAAAATGAGTGTACTAGTTGCAGTATTTTTTTTAAGGGATTTTTAGTTTTTAATTATTGTTCATAGCTGACGTTCAGACTTAGGTAAGAAGGTCAGTGTTGCATCTAAATGCTAAACACATGTTATTGTATTTCTGAATTGATGAGTTTCTTGTCTGTAGGGTCTCAAGAAGCTCAAACCACTCTTGAACACCGTGAAATATGTGATAACCATGAAGATTGCAGTTCTCGTCGTGAACAGATGAAGATGACAAAAGGTTTCGTAGCTAAGGAGCCAGTGAAAGGGCACATGGCGAGTTTCTATCACATTCCAAAATACATTATCGACTAATTCAAATGATGACAATAAAATTTACTATTTGGTTAATTATTAACTAATAGGTGTATATATAACTTGCAGGTGAATGTTGTCAAAGGTCTAAAGATGTACGAAGGCATGTTTACAGATGGGGAAATGTCCAAGTTAAATGACTATGTTGATGAACTCCGAGCTGCAGGCCAAAACGGAGAACTACTAGGTAGCAGACCTGTTAAGATCGCGCATTCGGCATTTGCATTTGCTTGTGCTTCATGCTCATCTATTTTCAATCATGCAGGCGAAACATATGTTTTATTTAACAAGCAAGTGAAGGGGAGCAAAAGGGAGCAAGTACAGCTTGGAGTTCCAATCTTTGGGCATATAAAAGAGGAAGCAGAGAGCGAACAGCAGAAGAGTAAATTACTTACATCCCTTTTTGAGTTTTTATTTTCGTTACAAATCGATGCATTGTGCTAATTCGCGGCGTTTTGTTGCAGCTAATATTGAGCCAATTCCACCTCTTCTCCAAAGTGTGATTGATCATCTTGTTCAGTGGCAGATACTTCCGGAATCCAGGAAGCCAAACGGATGTATCATTAACTATTTTGAAGAGGTATGGAATTGTCTGCAATTGCTAATTGATTCTCTTTACCAATGACAGAAATTATAAGGACATCCATCATCTTTATGTTTTGTGTAGGGAGAATGCTCACAACCCTATCTTAAACCACCTCACTTGGATCAACCAATATGTACTCTTTTGCTATCGGAATCAACGTTAGCATTTGGACGTACTCTTGTAAATGACGGTGAAGGGAACTACAAAGGCCATCTCATGCTCACTATAAGAGAAGGGTATGAGTTGTCTTCACTTACATTTATGAATATAGTCGAGACGTCGTGCACATAAATGACAAGCTGGTATTTTGCAGGTCTGTTCTTGTCATGAGGAACAACAGTGCTGATATGGCCAGGCATGCAATGTGCCCATCTCCATCGAAAAGGACAAGCATCACCTTCTACAGGGTCCGTCCCGACATAGATCATCACAGCCATATTCGTGGCCAATCCAAGGCACTAGCTCCCCTAACCCAAGCCATGACTGTATGGCAACCAGGGTACCCAAACCCATGTGCCATGATCCCAAATGGATACGAAGCAACCATGAACATGGTCCCTAAATGGGGACTCATCCAAGCCCCGATACTAACAGTAGCGGCACCTATGCGTCCTATGGTGATGAACCCGAGGAAAATGACACAAGGCGGGACAGGAGTGTTCTTGCCCTGGGGGGTAAGGTCAAGAAAGCCAACAAAGCACCTCCCACCTCGTGCTCTCAAGGGCCGACTCCTTGCTTTGCCTTCGGTTGATACACACGTGTTGGAGACCATGTCCGATCCAGGCTCTGAGATGAAGGTGATGTGAGGAGTCTGGAATATCTAAGAGGCTAAACGCTAGGTGCGTAATGAAGTTGTACAAATGTGGTCCGTCTTCTGCAGAGTTCAGTCTTTGTTTCAAGGAAGCTGGAATACAAAATTTTTAGTTACTAGTCTTGGTATTTTGCATTTTTTTTGTTTTTCTTTACTCCTTTTAAGCGAGTGTTAAATTAACTTATGCTAGAGAATTTTCTGTTTTAAATGGTTTGTTGTTGTTGAGCTTGTGTAGATGATGGGCCTGAATGAGGAGGAGGTGTGATTTTTGTACGACAATGCTTGTTGTCCGTCTTCTTTTATTTGTATTTGGATTGAATGATTTTTATTTTTTTCATCAACGCAAATCCATCTAATTGGATTTCCTTGTTTTTCCCAGTACTGAAGGGAACCAGTTTGCCTCATACACAACTTATGTCCCTCAACGTTTAGTGGTAAGATTGGTAAGTACATAAGCCACATGGTAACAGTTCAAGGCTAGCAGACTTAAATCGATACACTTACTAGTTACTACAGCTCATCTTTTTGATTCGTTTGAAAGCAATCTTCATCCCAGCCCAACGGAAACTTCAATTTGGCTGCTGTATGTGGCATAAGCCAATCTTCATAGATGAACCTGAAGAAAGAGGTCCGAAATTTAGTTTTGTAGAAGGAAAGGGTCAAAATTCAAAGCTAAAACATTTCTTCACTGAATCCAGAGGAGCAAGAGAGTACTTGTTCACACTAAATGGTGACATTAACAATCCACTTTCATGTTTATGAATGACATAAACAGAAGTTATTCACCTTACTCACTTAAGATTGAAAGATATTCTCATAACAGGGTCACTCACATTTTGACTGGTGGACGTGATACAATAGACAGAAACTGCATATCCTCGTTAGCATTTGTATTGCACACCTGTAAATGGATCAGGAATCATAAGGCAATGAAATTTCTACACCCCCTTCATGATATAAAAATTGAAAGAGAAACAGAAAAAAAAAAACAAACACATATAATGTTAAAAAGCAACATTTATTTTATTGTACGGCAATAGCAGGAGTAACCCGTGTACTTATATACTAGACTTGGAATTCCCAAGTTTTCTTTATGTCGGACACAGATGTACTCAACACATTTTTATCCTAATATTTTATACAACACTTAATGGACTTCCTCATTTTCATTTTATAATCTCATCTTAGACTCTAGTCACCAATTTGATCTTGCGTGAAAACCATACCTATCTTTTCTCAATGCTGTGTAGGAAGAGCATAGTAACAGAGAGTTAATGACCAGATAATGATAACACGTCTAGTAATATTCAGCTTCAAAGTGAATTTAGAAAAAAAAAAATAGGAATCTTGAGATGAAGTTCAAAAAGAAATAGGCTCTAAAAAAACTAAAGATCTGTGGTAGAGACAAACCAGAGAAAAGTTTGTAAAGTTTTCACTTCACTAATCCTCATATGAAAAGGTCCTTATGTCAATTCATGGTGCATATAAAAGAAGAGAAGATATCAGTTTAATATCCACATCTAGATTAATCAAACATTAGATATAAGATATTCCATCCCCATATCTGTATACCAAACAAGGCCTAAAGAAATTGCAAGATTGGAAGTGACAGGGAAAGAGTAAACAGTAATCATTCAGATAGCAAATGCCAACCAGAATCACAGCAATGTGAAGTACGTCACCTGATGAACATCATTGACAGGGACAGTGAAGGTACTGTTTGCAAATATAGAGAAGCTTTGAGGGGTTCCAGGATACTTGGAATGCGAATTTGAGGCTAGATACACAGTGCCAGTACCCTTCAGGACAATAGAAACTTCTTCACAGGAATGCCTGTGTATTGGCGAACAATACCCACTAGCAAACGTTTGAAGCCATACTTCAACCTGTAATACATGACAGGAATGAAAGCACATGGAAACAATTCTTCCATTGTAATGAAAGAGAACACAAAAATCTGTCTTCAGAGTATTAAAAGACTTCTTTGCAGAACATGGAACACACAGCAAGCAGCAGTCTGATCTACATGAGCACAAAACAAACTAAATTTTAAGAAAGGAATTTTGACCAAAATGTACAGGCCCGAGCAATGTAAAGTTAATTAATCACATTTTGCTTACGAACAGCGTATAAATCATAACTTCAATAAGTACATGCATCTAGAAGCTGATATGTACAACACGACTCTATGAGTCATATCTTATCCAAACCCTACTCTCAGGCTTCTAGCTATCAAACCAGTAACCAAGTAGACACAAGAATCAATTGCGTTATAGCCCGTACTTGCGATCATCCCCAATGTTTTATGATATTAACTAGAAAAGAAGCACAGTAATGTAATAGTAGCCTGGGAGATCTATAATTATGAGTATCATCTAACCAAATATAAGAGAAAACGATGATTACAAACCTCTCTCATCCCCTGCAAGACTGATCCAGCAACCGTGATGTGCGAAAAACCAGGTCTCCCATAGCTACCTTGTGAAAGTTCACTTATATTCCTAACGAGCGGAAATCCTGGATTCCGGACCAAAACCCTCAGAGATTATAATTTTCAGTTGCTACTAGTAACATAACGCTTATGAGGTTGATAGAAATTTCTCGCCGGACACATTTTTGATGAAAAATCTTTCAGTTGAGACTAAGAGAAAATGATGATAGCAAAAGCAGAATGTATTTTCTTGTCAAGAAAACAAGAACACAAAAGCGGAAGATGTTTAGCGTAAATTCCGTCCAGTTGTCCGATTAACAGCGAAACTGAGGGTGGAAATTGCAGCAGATGGAATTTGAAGGAGAACTTCAGAAATTCGAACCTGTAATGGAGCACTTTGAAGCTCCAATAGCTGACGAGAACAGCAGTGAGACGAAGAGGAAGAGAACCAAAACCTCTCTTTCTGGCATCGGTATTTCTCGAACTCTCTCGACTGTAACCTGCCAAAGTGACAAGTAGTTTTATTTGAAGAATATAAAAAATAAATGATGTCGGAAAATAATAATAATAAAAAAAGGTTTTTAATTTCGGACAGAATAGAATCTCTTTCCTATAAAATGAAAAATCTTACCTTTTTATTTTATATTTTTACTTACTTAAAAGTGGCAAAAAAAAAAATAAAAATAAAATTACAACCCTCCTTTTATCGTAAGTTTTTTCAATTTTTTACTAGAAAACTTACAACCTCCTTTTCAGGTAACGAGTATTGTTATTTTATGAAAATTTACTGTATGAAGTTCGTACACATAAAGTGATGAAACGAAAAGGAACACGTATTAATGGTAACGGAGCATAATAATTTGTAAGTTGAACAAACGAAATAGCTATTGATACAACAACGTAGATATGTGCATGTGTGGAAGTGCTACTACTTTTATTCAGCAGCGCTGACACGCTGTAAATGTCATATTTGAAGCAGCGCCTTCCGTTTGGTGGTACCGGGAAGGCTGGAATGTACGAATATTAGGTGGTATAAATGCCAATGAAAAGTTTTATTTTTGACATATATACACTTTACCTGATTAGGAAAGGTTGTATGCAAATTAGTTATGTGGCCATTTTTTTTGAGTTTTGTTGTACCTTCAAATTTTTGCCCTTTCTAATATTTCAAATAATATTGTATATTTTTAGTGAGTTTTGATTTTTATTTTCATGTTCTACATAATTTTCACTATTTTGTGTAAATATGTTTATATCGCTTCTTTTTTAGCTCGAGATAATGCTACATAAACTTGTCCGTGCGTAAAACATGGTTCACGTAAATAAAGTATTACTTTATCTAGCGTTTGCCCTTGTGATTTATTTATTGTCATTGCAAAACAAATTTTTATTGGAAATTGTTTTCTCTTAAAGGAGAATGCGTATATGGTGCTCGAAGGTTTTAGAGTAATTCTTGGTATAAAAGCTTGTTCACCTTTATAGTAGCCAGTAGTTATTTCACAATGTATAATATTTTTATGAAAATTCTTACATATTAATCTTGTACCGTTGCATAAACAGATTGGTGGATCTATGTTTCATAATAATATTACAAGGCAATTATGTTTAAGGACCAACATATAAGGGCTCATTCCTGCATGTTGCAGACTATTCAGAAATTCAGTCGGATATATGTTGCATGTGTCATCTACAACGGAATCATAGCTAATGTATATTTGACTATCACCTGAGAAGTTACTTATTAATGAATCATTAATAAAACCGACATCTGTATTTTTTGGTGTTAAAATAGCTCTTGTAGTAAATATGTCGTTGTTTATATGTTGTGTTTTCATTTCTGGAAATATTGAGTTTATTAAAGTGTCCCCGGGAGAAGTTGTAATGTTGGTACATTTGATTATATATGTTGGAATTTGGACGTATGCCTGTTCTTCGTTTTGAAATTTTCCGTCGCCTAAATTTAATAAAAAATTTGAGAATCCATGATCTTCTACGCTCTAATGTTTTCTGTTAATTTTAAATTTTTTAAAAGTTGGCCATATGTAGGAGCTTACTAAACTTGCTTTAATTGCTTTCCTTTGTCACTGGTTAGGTACCATTGGTAGTACTTGTCTAATTTATCCACCAAAAACTATAATCCCCCCATATAGTTCTTTTGAGTTACATATATCTTGGAGCAATGTGTTTAATGATTCGATACTTTGTTTGTTTTTCATTGAAGCCTCATCCCATATAATTAAAGATGTTTGTCTTAATAAATTGTCAAATTACTTTGTTTTGAAATGTTACAAAGTTGCGTATTGTTGTCATCTATGGGTATCTTAAATCTTGAATGTGCAGTTCTACCGTTTGGAAGATTTGATGCTGCTATGCCAGATGGTGCTGTTGGTAGAACTATTTTATTCATTTTTCTTATCTTTTCATAAAGAGCACAATATAAGAATATTTTTCCAGTTCCTCCAGGTCCTTCTATGAAAAAATGCCGCTAATTTTTTTTCCTTTACATGTTTTATAATGTCTTTGTATGTGGATTTCTGATTTTCATTTAATAACTTTGATGACATTATGTATTGTTGTGGTACTGGTGCGTTTAGCGCGTCTTCAATTTCGTGGTTTGATTGAACAGTTCTTTGTTCTTCTAGGTTGTCATTTCTTATTCTGAAATATGTTAATGATTTTTCCATTCCGTTTTGGTAAGATTTAATCCCGTTCCATGTTAATTTAAAAAATTTTCCTTGATCGGTTGGATATTGTTGGATATAATCCTGTGCAAGTGATGTGTAGTAATTATCCCATACTTGTTGCTTATTTGTTGGGGTACAAAACACAAGTAAGGTAGCAAACAATCTTCGTAACGTGCGTGGCATATCTATTATTGCTACTCCTGCCATACATGCATCAGTGTATCCGCTTGATTCTATGAGCTCTAATCTTAGAGCAACTTCTTCAAATGTATTACAGATTTCTCCATTTACTGTTCTTAAGTCCTGAAAAGATGTGGATCATTTCACATGAGTTAAAAGTAAACGTAAATAGTAGTGTTCTCCTTCACACGGATTAACGTATGTTAGTCGTCCAACCGATGGGCGTTGATGTCTTTTTTGCCATGATATGTTTTTTTTATTCCATATATAGAATTCAGGGGAATCGGCATATAAGTGCTTAGTTCTTGTACTTTCTTTTTGATTTGTTTCGAAAAATGAAGTAAGAATTGTTGCTTGCCTTACGAAATCCCTTAATATGTTGCTTAGTGGTCCGTTGTTCAAAAATGTAATTATGGATTGCATTTGAGGTAAATGTACTTGTAAAGGAATAATAGCGGGTTGGATATCATATAAGTCAAAAGCGAATATTCGCCAAGCTGCTTCTGGTGGTGATATCCATCTGCCATTTTAATATTCGGTTATTTCATCTTGTGGTGTAATCTTTTTCTGTGCCAATGCGAAGTTAACTTTATCGTTGCCCTTGTATACGTATTTGTAAATGTATTTTACTGCTCCTATTGTCGAACAAAATTCGACGTTTATGTGACAGTTAAATGTAGCTAATAAGTATGGATTATGTGGTATAATCCATCTTTTATCTAGTATTGCACCTCGTATTAGAATTGTGTCACCATTATGTCTTCTTCTATATATGGGGTATGAGTCCTCGGAACTTGTTGTATGTTCGATATATTTCTTTGGATAGTTAAATTTGCAAACTTTTTTGTTTCCTACCATTTTCATGCACAGAGAATTAGGGTTCAGTTTTTCGCATGGGCCTTGTACCATATGTTGTGTTACAAGTTTGCGTAAAACTACAGTTTCTATTGTAGGTATCTCAACATAAACGTATTTATCAAAATGTTTTGAATTTACTATTTTGTGCTCACGTGTAAGTATTGGTAGTAAGTGAGCGTGTGGTAGTCCGCACTTTTGAAATTCAATAACGTCTACTTTTGCAGCTACTTTTCCAAAAACTTCCTTTTCTACTAATAATGTTTTTAAAACTGTTAATTTTGATCTGAATACACGACTAATCAAATTTAGGCGGTCTTGTGTTTTTTCTCCACGTAGTAGTTGTTCCTTTATTTCAGGCCAATTTGGAATGCAAGTCATTGTAATGAATAGGTTTGGTTTCCCGTATTTTTGAACAAGAGTCATTGCATGTAGCTATTGTCGTTTCATATCTCGAGGTCCCCCAATGAAAGAAGCATGTAAGATGACACGTTTTCCTATATCTGAAGTGTTTCTATAACCGTCATTTTACACTATCAATGATGTCTTGATATAATTCGTTTCTTATTGTGCTTTGATTTCGACGTAGAAAATCTAACCTTGTATTCTCAATTTTAACATACATGTCAACAATATATTGTTGGAATATTCGCCATGCTCTTATAATATTGTTGTTCGGACGTATTTGGAATTTGTAACTGTAGTACTCCCTGCATGATATCTCGACACTTTCATACGTAGGTAATCATTGTGCAACTATAAAGAAATAACGTATAACTTGAGTTGTAGGTAACAATAACATATGACATAAAATGAACGTTTATCTACAAATACATGTTTCTTTCGGGGTTATAATGCTCGTTGCAGTTTGATAGGGCATATGGTTTATAGGGAAAATGGGCCACGTGTCTTTGTTTTTTAATACCCCAAAGCCATCCAGATTCACCGCAGGTGAATAGTAACGGATATTGTAATGGATCATAGCAACCGTAGTAATGCATAATTTTGTATATCTTGTCTTCATTTCCATCTACAATAACATCAGGACTATTTATGCGACTAAAATCTTCATTTTCAACCAATATTCCAGCGACGTCATTTGTGGAAGGAGCATTGTATACACATTGATATAGGCAAGGGTTCTTTGAGATTGTTATTGTTGTTTCTGCATCAATGCTTTGTTGAGACAATGATCGAAAAAATTGCGTGTAAGGATTAGCAGCCATCGGCTCAGTCAACATGCATATTATTCCGGGATCCAGTTCATTAAATGTACTCATGTTTTAAGGGTATGTGACAGTTTCCTGCTAAGAAAACAAAAATATTTGTAATAAAAAATAATCTAACTGATTTCAATTTTAAGTAAATTTGTTCTCCCTCCTACTACATGCCGTAATTAAATAAAATAATGAATAATCTAAATGATCTCAAATTTAAGTAACTTCGTTTGCCCTCCTATTGTATGTCGTAATTAACAAAAACACATAAATCAAATAGTGTTTGACTTTTTTAGGGTGAAATTAATGGTTAAATTATTTCTCAATGTCTAAAGTTCACTCATATTTGCTTCAAAAAAAAAGTGTAAATCACTCTTTTCATTGGAATCCTTCATTATTACATATATTCATTCAGATATGCTTCATTAAAAATGGATAACTGATCTTATTTTCTTTGGAATCCTTCATTATCATATATATCTTCCTACATCACATTTGAATAATAAATATATATTCAATAGAGAAACAGTGATTTGAAGAGAATTAAATAAGATGGGGATGTGTGCGGGAATCTTGTATGTGTGCAAAAACGTTTATACATTAACAAAATTTGTCTTTCCACATTGTCGGTTCCAACTTAGTATCAACCATAATATTACATTAGTTCCGGAGTCTATATTGTACACATGATATTATGCAAGTCAAAAGATTTCACATCTTAATATGTGGCAACGCCCACATATTGTGCATAGCTTGAAAATGGCGCTTTCCTTCACGAGAAGTGCAATTATGGATGACCGACATTCATCTTTACGCCAAAACCTAGTTACGGCATATGTCAACTTGAGGGACACATGAGCAGCTGAAAATTAGATTACTACGTCTTTGAGAATCCACTTAACACGCTTGTTATGGATCAGCAATGGCCTTACCGAGCAAATAACAAGATCAACAGAGTCAACACGATAACGGGCCTCTGCTGCAGTTAACAAACCACGGCGTTCATGTTAACAAGCTCAACTGAGTTAGTCAAATTGACTTGAAGAAATGGAAAATATGAAGGTGTAAATACACGAAAAAGATAAATACCTCCTCCGATTTTGAATGGAAAGCTTCACTCTTGATTTGTAATAGTCGCTCATCACTCTTCGTGTAAGCATCCAGAGTTAAAGTAGAGGTATCGTATGTACACTTGAACCTAAAGTAGATCCTATATAAAAAAAGATTACAACATGCTACATATCCTAAAGACTAAAAAATTTTATAATTTATAGATTAATTGAATTACCTGGCCTCTACTTTCTTACCTACCGAACAAGTGTCGTAGTGGTAATCGTCTTGGAGGTTTATATTGTCTTCAACGTAGGCTTTACCGTAGTCATGACAACCAACAAAGAGAGGAACACCATCATATTTTATCTCTAGGATGTGAACGCGAATACGGCAAAGATAAGTGTCGGTTACATCTGCGGCCTGTAGAAGATGTTATACAGAAAGTAAGTATCAAAGAAAAGAGAATCCCTTATTGACAGTCATATTTCAAACAGTTATTCAAAGGTTAAAAATTAATCAAACCTGCATGGAAAGAGCAACTGCAATAGGAGTAATATGCAAAGGATAACCAGGACCTTGGCTTTGGATGCTTTGTTCAATTTGTGACTGATCAATAGATGGGTTGCTCTTAACCCTAGAAAATAAATGGAAAAATATATTGAATAATTTAATAAAATGTAATAAACTAAATTCTAAAGCTGCTTCTGGAAGAGAACAAGAAAGAAAAAATGATCTAAATTTACAATTTCATAAGGAAAGTTTTATTACCATGCCCTTAGAGAAACGGCCTCACTACAAGCAGGACGAAATTTAACTTCAGGCGACAGTGATGTTGCTAGGGAGAAACCTGCAAAACAGATTATCTTCAACCCAATTATCGCCATAACAAGATCTTCCGGGAGAACCAATTCAATCTGTTTGAACACTTCAATCATCCATCTATTCCAAGCAAAAAACAATAGACAATCATCACCGCTGCCGCCATTAAAAAAGGGAAAAAAGATAAGTAATATCGAAATGTAAAAGCATTAAAAGGTGGTGCATGACAAAGTCGAATGAAGTCAACCTTGAATCGGTAATTGACATTTCGCGAACTGGGAGAAGAGATGAGCCTTTCAACACCATTTTCTCAGGATGCATTTGAAGAACCAGGACAACCATGTCTGTTACACGCATGAAATAACACATAAGAAGTAGATTAATTAAAGCATCATTGTTACGCAGGAACAATGGAAAAAATTCAATTTAAAATCAAAATTAAGCTAAAACTTACCATAATTGTCGTCAGTAGATGAGTCGATGGGAATGCCCTTAATCAGAGTGAAGGGGGACACTAGGGTGCTTGTTTTTCCAAGGTCGATAACAACAATAACTTTTGTTGAGTTCGTAAAGTATAATTGCTTCTCCCCAAGGTATGTTGCAAACCTCGGCGGGACTTCCTTGACAGTCATATTCGTTATATCGTAGTCCTTTGATCAAAACCTCGTTGTAAACGTCGATGTCGAGTCCAAACAAGGTTGCGGTTAACCTAGTACCTTGTAAAGAAATGGTAAAAACTTACACTTCAAAACGCGGAAATAAGTTGACGATGCATGCAAAGAAGAAGGGGGGGAAGTGAACAAGATAAGAAGATGGAACAAACCTCTGAATCCGAAAAGATCATGCGTTGGTAGCTTACTTTGGAAGAACTTTGTTGCTTAGGTTGCTTGTCAATAACCTTGATTCTGACGGTTTGGTTCCGGCTCTTGTTGCTGAGTTGAGCAAGAGTCGTCATTGGTTTAGACATTCTTTTTCAAAGATGGATATGTGTTAGCGTTGAGTACATGCATGAATAGCATGTAGTCAAATATGAGGTACAATTTATACTCAGACTTATTTTTATCAGTAGCAATTTATGATTTCGGTGTATATATGCTAAGATAAATATGAACTGTGCATTTCATGGTGTGTTGGATATATGAGAAGAAGAAGCATGCAGAAGGCAATGGCATGCAGAAGGAGGGTTACAATATTAATGAAAGGAGAATATTGTTGTCACAAACGACACAAGGACACAAGAAGATTTACATGTGCCACATATAATCCGGAAAAGGAGCTTGAAAAGGAGACATGGAAATAGGTAGAACTTCAGAAAGTAACAAACTGCAATGTAAAAAGACAATAAGCCGTCAATAACTGTATCAAATATAATACCATGCATCGTGTCAACATCAAAAT
This sequence comes from Fagopyrum homotropicum, assembly GCA_033239125.1. Lineage (NCBI taxonomy): Eukaryota > Viridiplantae > Streptophyta > Magnoliopsida > Caryophyllales > Polygonaceae > Fagopyrum > Fagopyrum homotropicum. Next base: position 48,615,070 of record BSWB01000002.1, read on the forward strand.
CAAAGGACACCCAAATAAAACCGTCAGTAGGAAACGGTAATCTGCAAACATTCTCCCCTACATTTCATCGACCGTTTGATGACAAATCCGAGTCTCTGTAGGTATGGGAGAAAGTCCAGTAGGAAACGGAAGCAGCAAAAGCAGACAGTAAAACGGTATCTCTTTGTAGGGCCAGAGTATGTCAGGCAAATTAGGGCTTAAGCGTAATAACGAAGTAGATTGGAAAAACGCCCAACGACGATATGAGAAAAGAGTATTAGGCAACCGGAAAAAAGAATCGGAAATGAACCAGGCACGACGGCATATCTTCACGACATTTCATCGAGATTTTCCTCAAGAAAAAATCTCTCTGTAGTATGGAAGATGAAAGCCAAAAAAAACCAATGACTTAACACTGAAGAATAAAAAACAAGCGTACATAATATACCAATAAACAAGCGATGCTGTTCATACCATCTCTGGTAAACATCAAAGACAATCTGGTGTCAACAAAGTTCTTCTATGGCGGTTTTCAAAAATAGGGAGGAAAAAAACGAAAGAGAAGAAGCAATGAATTTGAGAAAGTCACAAAGAGAAGGGTCAAACCCTAAAACAGTCTAAAGAGGAAACCCTTGAACATTTGTTGAAGAAAACAAAAACAATAGGTTGTGGAATTTGAATTTGAATATAAGAGAATAAAAAAAAGGCAGCGTGCAATTAATAAGATTAAATTAAAATTTAAAATAGAGAAAAAATTTTACTAAATGACTGAACCTAATCCCTCACCTAGCGAAGTTAATGACGTACAACAGTTACCAAAGAAAGCATATAGAAAGATTTGGAACCCGTATTTCGCTGCATTTAAAGAAAATCCTTGGGAAGGAGGACATGACACGTCTAATAATATTGTGGCTGCCTTCAGAAATGTGAAAAACCTAAGCGACATGTGTTATATGAAGCAGAGAGGAAAGACAAATGTGTGGCAGCCCAAAAACCATCCCATTAATCCAACAGATCTGCGTGGAGCTAAAGAAGAATGCAGGGCTCATGATACCTACTAACATTGCATGTCATCCCAAACAAGAGACTCTTTGCCTCATCACTAATACGGCAACCATGAAGGTGAAATATGGGCCTCCATAGATGAATAAAAAATGTTGATTGAAGTGTTGCAAAAACCCAATGACCGATAACTTGATGTTAAAGCTCGCCACTGTAGCAAAGAGGAACTCTCTCTTATATTGTATGTAGGATTTCTACTTTTCTTTCCAACCTCCTCTTTTCTCCAACCTTCTTTCAATCTTCAAAATGAGATTTAGGGTTTAAATCTTAATATATTTCAACGTTCGATGACTCAAAATGCATCTTCACCGAACCATCTACGCATTTTAAGGTACAATATCATTAAAATTCATCTATTTTCACTGATTACATTTTCCTTTTTAGGGGTTAGAGTTTATATTTGAAATTTGCATTTTAGAGCATTTTAGTGTATTTTTATGAATGAATGGTTGAAACATGTTAGAAATGCATAAATCAGTGTGATTTGACAAAATAGTTTGGAAAAAACGATCAAAAAATGGATCGAAATGCATTTGGAAATTCGGAACTGCATGTTCATACGCTTTGTGCGTGCGTTGGGATATAACGAGGAAATGTAAATTTCACATTGGTAGACCCATGCAAATTCAGTTATTCCGTCAAGACCCAATGTGGGATTTGTATTTCCACTCTAGGACCCAAAGTGAAAAATAGTATTTTCATGTTTGGTGTTAGCGTGAATTTTTTTTTCTACGTTGGGTCCTAACGTGAGTTTTTTCTCTCTAGTTTTGTACATTTTATCCCTGTTCTGCAATACATCGTAGTATATACCTATACTCTATAACTAGTTTTTAGCGGATCTGGGGTAAGAGATTATAAAAATGGGAAAAAGAAAAAAACTTATGTGGGCTCCCAACCTGAGATTTATAATTTAACGTTGGTTCTCAATATGGGATTCCATTTCTTACATTGACAACCGTTGTAGATTTTGTTTTTGTAATTTAAGTGGGATCGTAATGTAACTATTCATTATAATAGGTTGCGACTTTCGTTTTTGATGGGTTGCGACTTTTATCGGCCTTTTTAATATACTATAAGGTAAGTAACCAGGTTGGATCGATTTATTTGGTAGTTCGTTCTCGAGCACATAAGATGAGGATATTTGTGATTTAGTTATGCAAGTTTATTGGGATCATGTTGACTTTCCTAAAAATATGTCGAATTCTAACTTGTGAGAAACTAAGGGCATGCGAGATAAATCTGATATGATAACATCGTTCTCCGTTGAAGGTTTTCAAATTTGTTTAATTGTATTGACAAATGAGAGATTGCATTCCTCGATTTCAACATTTTAAATTCCCATTTATTGTGCCTTAATCAACCCTTCTCTTAGCACACGTTTTTCAGCATGAAGAACCGCTATGCTTCCACATTGTTCATAGCCAAGGGTAATGACTGAGGTACCATCGTATTTGGTAATGAAGTCAAATCAGCATTAACCATTTTCTTTTCTTGAACCATCACAATTAACTTTGTAAAAATTCTCCCCGGTTTTTGCCAGTGAATATTCCTTGTTTTTCTTTTGCTTTTGGTACCATGTTTAGTCATTGCCACAGTTTATTTGTTGATTCTCCCAATCTTTGATTTGGAAGGAAACTAATTATTCTATATTTTGTTTTTTTTTTGTTGAAAAATGTACATTGGTTATGCATAAACTATATATTCCACCAAGTGACTATAAGATATATTAGGGGAATATCTTTCGGTCTTTCTTTAAGTATAGTTATCATATATGGGAAACTAAATCACATGTTATCTATTATTTGAACTTCATTTTTCTACTATATCGTATGTTATATTAGTTAATAGCAATTAATTTGAAGAATTGGTGATGTGCACGTTCGTACCGGTATTTACAAAGTATACAATGCATAGGGACTACTTTTTGTTTCTCCAAGTTATGCTTCTTTGGACGTCCATTAATGTATAGCTTCCAAAGGAAGATTTTGATTTTTTTTTTTTATAATATTCAATTTTCATATCAAGTATTATTGTTCTATGTTAGACCTGGTTCTATATATATTAGGGTCCGTTCGGTGGAAAGGTTGAAATGAGGTTTATTGGATTGAAGATAATGAAAGGGAATGAAAAGGGAAGAAATTTGCTCCAAAACTTCAATCTCATAGTGCTAGCTTAAGGGAATAAAGGGGATGTAACGGGTTGAAATGAGGAATGATCATTTCCATCCAAAATGCAGAACGAACCATAGATATATCGTTAGTTCATTAGACAATCATCCTTTATCTAAAGGGGTCCAATATAGTGTAACACTCTGGGATTTTAAAACCCGAAATGTTACGAGTAGGTGCCTCACAATGAGTCCTAACTCCAACTTGACAATGAAAAAAATAGATCTTGCAACATGACACAATTTATAAAACTAAAAATACTTATCATGCGAGAACCAAAGTCGTGCAATGAAATCTATCAACAAAAGCGGTAAAACCGTTAGCTGACAATCCTAGTCACATTGCTAAGTACTAAGAATAACACAATCACACATAAGGAAATAGAAACACATCAATATGCTCACCACAACGTTTTATTATTTTTGTTTTTAGGTGATTCTCTATGTTCAACTTATATTATTTGTCCCCGTATACACATGCAAGAGTGGTTTCTATGCATATCTCGTATACCTATGATGGATGGGTTCCATATACCCTCCCCGTATACCATGAGCAGAGTGATTCAGGTGTTACGATCCATCTTATACATACACTCATGTCTTAATAAAATCGTGTGGTCATTCTACTCAACTTTATATTTAATAAATTAATAAACACACCACTATCATAGCACAAGAAAGTGCATGAAAAATTTAGCTTAGTAAGTCATGCGACTTACCTCAATTCAAAAAAGACAAACCAACTCAAAACAAGCGCACAAACTCTCGTAAGGTACATCAAAGTTAAGCACAAGGGAATTAAAAGGTGAAATATCAAACGTATTATCCTAGATGTACCTACTAAACTAAGTATGGTAACACAACCTAGCATGGTCGAACCCATGGGAGACAAATCATCAAATTATTCTGCGGTCAAAAACACCAAACAAAATGTCACCGCTGGGTGATGTTTGAAAATGACAAGAATTAAGAAAATGTAGAAATGTTTTCACAAATAAAAGTTGGTTTTGAAAAATTTTCAAAATGTTGCACTTAACAAGTATCCGCTTTTCAAAAGAGATGGTTGATCAATGTTTCCTTGAAGTTTCACCCACTTTTTTCTTCATCTCGATCGTATATAAATATCAGTTCTACCAACCCCGATATTACTTATTGCTAGACTTAATTTGTAAACCTACAAGATCAATTAAAACAATAACATTCAAACAAGGATTAGTAAGACATATGCAATAGAAACAACCTGTTACTACACACATACATTAAATTCTCAATCACGAAGAACATTCGCAACCCACTTATGTAAGACGTGTTTACTGTAGAAGATAAACCCGAACCGGGAATTGAAAATTCCTAGCGGTTTGGATAAGACCGAAATACCTAGATGATCAAACTAGACAAAAGGTGAAATACAAACAAGAATTTAATCTCAAGGGAATTAACACAAATGTTTACGGGATTAAACTTCAAAATAGAAAACTTACAACCAATCTGTGTTGAGAGCTTCAACTATTAAGCACAACTTCAGAACTTACTTCTTCAGTGAGAATTGCAAAAGATAAAAACTAAGGAAGAAGAGATGTAGGATGTGTGGTGTGATGATATGATATGAGATGATCCTAACACAACCTAGCATGTCTATTTATACTAGTCTAGGAATTAAAAGCAGGAAAACAAAAGGTCTAAAGCTGATGAAGTAAAAGTTGTAAAATGTTCAGGAGAGGAACCATTATAATTCCTTTTGTCGTTAAACCGCATACGCGAGATGATGAAAAGTTTGGTTGTTACTTTATTAGTTGGAATCCTTTGCAGGCGCGGATATAAGGATCCGCGAACACGGACATGGTGTTGCAATGGGTGCGGCCATAGGGAGCCACGGGTGCGGCCCAGTAGCATACAACCGCGGTTGCAGGCAATGAATGCCGCATATCGTCATAAGATTTCTCCTTTGGTGTTTTTCTTCGGCTCTTCACTTCAATGATTTGAATACTCTACTTTATTCCTTTGATATCTTCAATATTGGTCTCTTCATCTAAATTATAGCATTATTACCAAGATACAAGCAAAATACAACCAAAAACATGCAAATAACTCTCTATGTGATAGATAATCTATCACCTATCAAAGCTTAGACCGTTACTCGTCCCGAGTAAGCTAAGGTTTTACTTACTCCACAATCAAACACCAAGGCCTTAACAAGGATGGAAATAAGAAGACAAATAGCAGTTACAACATATGAAAGATAAGCTCCTAATTAGTGATATGAACTAACCATTTTAAGAACCATCTTATGCTCCAAAAGTGGCATACTCGAATCCACCATATAACTCCACTTCTTATGTCGCAAATGCCAAAATGATGAAACCTAATGATCTCTCATATTTTATTTCACTCATTCTACCAAGGTGCCCTTCAGGTTGCCAATCTTTGATGGTCTCACAACTCACATCATTCACGTCCATTTTTGCATCAACCTAATGTTGATTGGACTACCTGCTTTTTGCCTAAGTCGCCCTTTTGGGTTTTTGACTTATCCTAGGATTTAATTGCCTTTTTCACTATTTTTGTTTTTTTAATTTCAATAATTGTACAAACTAGAATGCACAAACATAAATCCTTCCCTCATTCTTGAAGTATGCATTGTAGTCAAGACAATATCGAAAAATGGGGAAAAGAAAGAAAAGACTCATTGAGCAGGAGGAGAACCGGGTGGGTGAGGGAAATGCCCGAAGAAGTGCTCATGTCATCAGTGTAACTCTACTATCTGACTACTCTACTCATCCATATGGGCAAAAATAGTCGCTTGAAAGCTAACATGCCGCCAGTCCTCCTACTGCATGGACATGACTCTTATCTGACCTAACATATGCTCATGAAACCGATCAATCGGCTGGTGGTGTGGTTGATCATCGTCACCCATGTCATGATCCTCATGAGTAGGAGCTCTATTCGAACTCCCACCAGCGCCCTAAACAATTGTAGAACCCTCTCTAGGAATCACAAGGTCAATAAGGAGATAAAAGTGATATAACACTGGCCCGTGGGGAAGGGGTTTGGGAAGAGCCATAAGATGAATATATACAAAGTTTTATTACTAACCATTTTAGATGTTTTTTCAAACATAATCATGTCATCCACAAAAGGCTAGGAAGGGATAATTGGCCTCCCTTGAGTTATCGGGAAACCGATAGTATTCCTCTTTTACTTACCTTCTTTTTGCTTGTTTCTTGCAAGAATTTCTGCTCCCAGATTAAATAGCATTGGTGAGATTAAGTCTCCATGTTGTAATCTTCTTTTAGGATAAATTTGATTTATGGGATCATTGATGATTATAGATTATGATATTTTGTTATACATTGTTGGGTCCAATTGATAAATTTATCAACAAATCCAAAATTTTGGAGAATTGCTAGAATAAATGGGCATTTCACTCTATCATATGTATTTTTCATGTCAAGTTTGATTGTCATAAACCCATCCTTTCCTTTTTTTTAGAGTTAAAGTCATTAACGGTTTTATGGACAATCAAAAATGTTGTTTGTGAATGAATCTATTTTCCGTAAAGACCTCCGCAACATATAAACTAGTTACGTGGATGTTGTAAGACCTATGCAACATAGAAAATGGCTTTCTTCTGATATGAGGAATATTGTAACACCCCAAGTTCGGGGAACTTGAAGCGCTACGGGCTAGGACCGCACAATGGGTCCCGACCCTCAGAGTAGCAACAACAAACGGATCTTACAGCAAGGCACATACGAATGAAAACCAAAGCTTAATATAAAACCAAATGTTCAAACAGAAGAAAACACAAAAGCTCCACAGCCGGGTCAAAACAAAAGGGAAACAACACACGAAACAAAAACCCAATCCCGTCCTATAATGTACGGAACCCCGGTTGACCACACCATCCGGATTACTCAGCAGCATCCGGATTACTCAGTTTCCCTTAGGAAAGGAGCAAGGAAAGCCTGTACGAACAAGCAACACGGATCAGGAACGAAATGGTTGCTAGAAGTCTATGACTTCTAGTCTCAACGACCTCTAAGAGATGAACACATGCTAAGGGCTCAACCTTAGTCTTACAACAACTCAGGGGACACAAGGAACAACATAAGGAACCAAGGAAGGAACGAGGAAAGGAAGGAAGGAAGCAACTCACCAAAGACGGGAGTTACTGCAGAGAAACCGTAGGGGCGGTTAGACAGATGCGCAGGGGCAGCTGAACAGAGGCGCATGGGCGTCTCTGTGCAGACGCAGGGGCGGCTGTGACAGAGGCACAGGGGCGGCTCTGTGCAAGCGCAGGGGCGGATCTTCGTCAAAAGCTACTGTCGGGCTTCTCTTCGATAGATCTCACAGCAGGGGCAACCAAAGCTCGAACCTTTGGTTCCAACACGTCAAGACTCAACTCTAGAGAGCATGAGAACAACGAAAGGTCAACAACAGAACACTCCACAAGAATCAAGGCTCATGCTTGATCCTTGGAGAAGAAGAAAAGAAAGGAACGCAAGGGAGAAAACAAAACAGAAGGAGAAGACATGCAGCACTGTAAGAACGTGAGGAAGAACCAGGAAGGAATGAACTTACACGTTCAACGAAGTTGCAGGAAGAAAGAGCCGGCTGCAGCTCTCTAGGGTTTGAAGGTGATAGCAAGGAACGGGTAAAAGGAGAGAAGGAATAGAATATATAGGGAGGGATGGAACGCTAGATGGTAAGGGCGTCTAGGGTTAGAAAGAAAACAAGGAAACCGGCCCATAAGATAGAATATCGGGTATTCTATCTATGGAAGAAAGATAAAACGACGGAAATAGATCGGCGCGATTTGTCGCACGATCCGCAAGGGTGGCTGGCCGCGGGGGCGCCCCTCTTCACCGCAGGGGCGATGAAGGCAAAAACCTAGGATCTTACATCAGATCCCCCTAACAAGAAGTTTCGTCCCGAAACTTGCAATAGATAAACGATCACCACAACACACATAACAGAACTGAGCTTATATATCCCACTCGGGGCACGTAACACAAAACGTCACACAAAAGCGTTCATAACGCAACAAAGGAAAAACCAAACAACATACTAAGCTAACGGTGTAACAAGCTCAACGTAAAATTCCGGATAGTTCCTCTGGACACTATCCTTTGTCTCCCAAGTCGCCTCATCAGCTCCTCGCCTCGACCACTGTATCTTCATCATCGGTATGTCCTTCGAATGCAAGCGTCTCGTACTACGCTCTAAGACAGCCACCGGGTGCTCTACAAATGTGTGGTTTGACTCGATCACTAGATCCTCATGACTGACGATGTGTCTCGGGTCAGGTATGTATTCCCGTAGCTGAGACACATGGAAAACTGGTGAACACCCTCGAGTTTCGGTGGCAACGCAAGTCTGTATGCTGCCTCTCTAACTCGCTCAAGAATCTCGAACGGTCCAACATATTTGGGACTCAACTTCCCTTTGACACCGAAACGTTTGACGCCTCGTGTCGGGGATACTCTCAACAAAACCTGAGCTCCAACTCTGAACTCCAGAGGTCTGCGCCTTTTATCAGCACAAGACTTTTGTCGAATCTGTGCTGCTAACATCCGCTCTCGGATCACTGCTACTCAAGCCATGTCATCCTGAATCTGCTCGGGTGCTACTCCGCTAGCACTACTAGGCTCGTCCCAACACAGCGGTGTACGACATCTCTGTCCATATAAAGCCTCATAAGGAGTCATCCTGATCGATGCGTGCCAACTGTTGTTGTACGAAAACTCCACTAAGGGAAGGTGATCTGGCCACACCTGTCCCCAGTCTATCACATGCTCATAACATGTCCTCCAAAGTTTGGATGGTCCGCTCAGACTGACCATCGGTCTGAGGATGATAAGTAGTCGTGAACTGTAGACTCGTACCTAGGGTGGCATGAATTTGCTGCCAGAACCTCGAACTGAACCGTCCGTATCTGTCAAAGACTATAGTCCTAGGTACTCCATGAAGTCTCACTATCTGTCTCATGAACTCCTCTGCTAATCGACTCACCGGTCACGTTTCCTTGATCGGAATGAAACGTGTGGTCTTCGTCAGTCGATCTACTATGACCCATATAGCATTGAAACCACGACTCGGTCTCAAATTGGTCACAAAATCCATAGAGATGTCTTCCCATTTCCACTGAGGGACGGGAAGTGGGTGTAGCTCGCCTCCTGGTCTATGATGCTCGATCTTGACCTGCTGACAGGTCGCACACTGAGCTACATATCTCGTGACGTCTGGCTTCAGACCTCCCCACCAGTAAGAGCGTCTGATATCCTGATACATCTTACTCGCACCAGGGTGTACTGAGTAAGGTGAAGAGTGAGCCTCCTGAAGGATCCTCTGTCTCAACTCCCGATCTGACGGCACACAAACACGCTCGTGGTGTCTCAAAACTCCGTCAGCACCAACTGTAAATTGTGGTGCCTCTCCTCGAGACATCCGGTCTCGGATCTGTGTCAAAGCTGGGCAACTCTTCTTCTTCTGTTGGATTTCGGCCAACAGATAAGGTACTAACTCCAAGGTGGACAACTGGCTGTCGGAATCTGGGAAGTAGATATCCATCTCTAGCCATGCCAAATCTCGCTGTAACTGTGGCTGAGCTGTCAGTCTAGCGATAGCCATCTCCCGGGAAGTCTTCCTATTGAGAGCATCTGCTACCACGTTAGCCTTTCCCGAGTGGTATAAGATCTCAAGATCAAAGTCCTTGATCAACTCTAACCATCTGTGCTGGCGGTTATTCAACTCCCGCTGAGTGAATATGTACTTCAAACTCTTATGGTCTACGAAAATCTGACACGTGGCTTCGTACATATAGTGTCTCCAAATCTTGAAAGCATGAACAACAACAGCTAACTCAAGATCATGGGTAGGGTAATTCTCCTCGTACGTCTTCAGCTGTCGAGACGCATAAGCAATCACCTTTCCCCTCTGCATCAAAACACATCCCAAGCCCAGCGTGGATGCGTCGTTGTAAACCACAAAATCCTCAATGCCCTCTGGCTAAGCTAGGATAGGAGCAGAGGTCAACCTCTTATTCAGCTCCTCGAAGCTCCACAGGCACGACTCGGACCATACAAACCTCGTAGACTTCCGCAGCAAGGAAGTGAGCGGTGGGGCGATAACTGAAAACCCTCAACAAAACACCTGTAGTAGCCTGCCAATCCTAAGAAGCTGCGAACCTCCTTAACGTTCTTAAGTGGCGGCCAAGAAGCTACTGACTCAATCTTTGCCGGATCTACCTTGATCCCTTCAATTGAAACAATGTGACCAAGGAATGCTACCTCGGACATCCAAAATTCGCACTTAGAGAGCTTGGCGTAGAGCTCTTTATCTTGTAAGACCTGAAGAACGATCCTCAAGTGTCCAACATGCTCCTCTCTACTGCGGGAGTAAACCAGAATGTCGTCGATGAAGACAACCACAAACTTGTCTAGAAAGTCGATGAAGATGCTGTTCATCAACTCCATGAAGACTGCGGGCGCATTCGTGAGCCCAAATGGCATCACTACAAACTTGTAGTGTCCATATCTAGTCCAAAATGCCGTCTTGGCTACATTCTGCTCTCTCACCCTCAGCTGGTGATATCCTGATCTCAGATCGATCCTCGAAAACACCGAAGCTCCATGCAGCTGATCCAAAAGATCATCGATACGGGGCAATGGGTACTTATTCTTGATCGTGACCTTGTTCAGCTCTCGGTATTCGATACATAACCTCATTGACCCATCTTTCTTCCTGACGAAGAGAACTGGTGCACCCCAAGGAGATACATTTGGGCGGATAAAGCTCTTCTCTGCTAACTCCTCAAGCTGCTTCTTCAACTCAAGCATCTCGATAGGCGTCATGCGGTAAGGAGCCTTAGAGACCGGTCTCGTACCGGGCTCTAGATCAATGCCAAAGTCTACACTCCGTTGTGGAGGTAAACCAGATGGCTCTACAAAGACGTCAGCAAACTCGCAAGCTACTGAAATCTCTTCCAAAGCTAGACTAGTACTATCCTTCATGACATAACACCAAAAAGCCTCACATCCCTGACTGATAAGTCTCGCAGCTTGAACTGCACTGATAACTGTACCAGTCTTCCCAAGATCCCATCCTCGGAAGATCTCAACATGGCCTGCATCTGTAGTCACTGTCACTGTCCTCTTGCCGATGTCCAAAACTGCTCGATGTCGATCCATCCAATCCATGCCCAGAATAACTTCTTCATGTACTAAGTACATGACGAAGAAGTTAGCTGACCAATCACGACCTCCCAATCTAATAGGGAAATCGTGAACCTCTCGCGTACCTCGTATCTTACCCCATCGGGTAATCCTATAAAGAAGGGTCTACCCTCTACAATAACTAAGGCCAATCGATCTATACATGCATCAGATATAAAAGAATGTGTAGCACCAGTATCGAAAAGAACTCTGATAGGAAAACCATTAATGTGAATGGTACTTGTAACTGCTGGCGTTGTCGGCTCTATAGCACTCCTCAACTCATAAACTTTGGCTGGTGCATCTCTGGTGTCTGCAGATCCACCAACACATCCTCTACCTCTCCCTTGTCCCGGAGTGGAACCTTGAGGAGTGGTAGAACCAGAAACTCTCTGCTGCTACTGCTGGTACTGCGATCTCTGTCCTCCTCCAGCAACACTAGCAGGTGAAGAACCCTGTTGAGATAGCGCCTTGCCCTGACGGCAAAACGTAGCTCTGTGTCCGGGCTTGCCACAAGAAAAGCAAGTCACTGCTGGCTTCTTGCAGACAGCTCGAATGTGTCCAGCTACTCCGCAGTTATGACACTGCCGTCCTCTATCACAAATCTGCTGGAAACTAGAACGTCCAGGCGTTTGACTATGCCCAAAACCAGCTGCTCCAACTCCAGCACTGGCGGATCCAGTCTTCTGTCTCTTCTCATGACCTCTTGTCTGAGAAGCTCTCCTCTGACCCGATTAGTCTCTCTCATAAGCAGAAGCTCTATCTTGGTAGTCCGTCAAAGACTCACAACGGAAACCAGTAAGATAAGAGCGTGTCGACTCTCTCAGCCTCCGAGAGAAAAGGTAAACATGTTGATCCTCCGTTGGTGCGGACGGACCTAGCAACGCCAACTCGTCCTGAAACTTGAGGATGATCTCAGCAATAGGCAAATCCTCGAATCCAGCCTCAAGGAAATCCTGAAGACGATCCCTCCTCATGGCTGCAGGGCAATAGCGATCCCTGGTCACTGTCTTCATCTGTTCATAACTAGTGACCTTACTGCGAATGGTCCTCCACCAAGAATGAGCCTGATCCTTCAACAACGTTTGTGCTATGTTGACTCGACGTCCCTCGGGGCAACCGATAGCCTCCATAGCAGAATCCACTTGTCCTAGCCACTACTCCACCTCCAAGCCAGTCCTTCCCACGAAGATGGGAACCTTCAGTTGGTCGAAAGCCTTCAACCAATTGTCAGGCTTCGGCTCTTTTGCCTCAGCCGGCGCTCTAACAACCTCAACAACTCTAGTAGGCGGGGCAACAACTTGTGTAACTCTCTGCAAAACCTCAGCTGATCTCGCAGGAACTGGAGGCACTGGTGCTGGTCCTCCAGTCTTGATAGCCTCCTCAACCCTCTGCACATAGTCGCGAAATGCAGAAGCTCCGATAGATACTCGTGCGGACTCTGTTGATGGCGCTCTTTGTGCTCCAGACCTAGCAGGGGTCCCATTTCCAGCCTCAGGAACAATTCTCTAAGCAACCTCTTCAGCAAACGCCACGACGATAGGCGGATCAACAACTGGGGCTTGGCCCCGACCTCTAGCTAGTGGAGGTCTTCCTGCACGCCCTCGTCCACGGACGGCAGGTGGAAGTGGTGGTTGACCCCTTCCTCGCCCCATAGCAGATGTAGCTCTAGTACGCGCCATTTGCTATAAGGATAGATATATAAGACTACATATATAGATATAAGATCACGCTACAACTAAAGCAAAAGTCCAGAAAAAGCACATATAAAGGCCAACACGAAAGAAACTACACTGCTGAGATCCGCGGAGGTAGTGGTGGTCGCCCGTAAATCTATCCTAGACCAAAAGGTTCAAACAAAACCCCCTTTTGAAAACGTTAGACCCCTTGCGGGTTCTATTTATTTATCCATCCGACCTGTAGAAGATTTTGAGTGCCATTGTTGCCAACCTGCTCTGATACCATATTGTAACACCCCAAGTTCTGGGAACTTGAAGCGCTACGGGCTAGGACCGCACAATGGGTCCCGACCCTCAGAGTAGCAACATCAAACGGATCTTACAACAAGGCACAGATGAATGAAAACCAAAACTTAATATAAAACCAAAGGTTCAAACAAAAGAAAACACAAAAGCTCCACAGCCGGGTCAAAACAAAAGGGAAACAACACACGAAACAAAAACCCAATCCCGTCCTATAATGTACGGGAACCCCGGCTGACCACACCATCCGGATTACTTAGCAGCATCTTGAACCTGCGGAACATCTACAACGACGGTATAAACCGTTAGCTAACATTCTAGGTATAAGCAAGAGTGTAAAGGCACAAACACACATAAGGTAAAGAAAACACATAGCATGCTCACACATCAACCGGTTATTATCTTTCATTAAGGTTATCCATTACTAATTCAACTTCTTTTGTCACATGAGAATCTCCCGGAACTCGTCTCCGCTTCCGTCTACCAATAGGAATAGATCAGTACTATCCGTTACCTACGGGTCTGGTTGCAAGAGCACATTCTAGTCTCCTGTAGAACTAGACAAGTGGTCACCGCCCGATTATAATACACTTGGGCCAATTAAGGGTAACAAAGGGTGAATCCTATTTCCAATTACCCGTTATAAACATGATAACAACACAAACAAGCCAAAGCAATCCAACTAATACGCGGAATGAAGCTAAGTAAGTCCAAGGGACTTACCTCACACAAAGGTAACCCAAAAGGCTCAACAACAACTCAGAGGACACACAAGGAAACTCAGTTTCCCTTAGGAAAGGAGCAAGGAAAGCCTGTACGAACAAGCAACACGGATCAGGAACGAAACGGTTGCAAGAAGTCTATGACTTCTAGTCTCAACGACCTCTAAGAGATGAACACATGCTAATGGCTCAACCTTAGTCTTACAACAACTCAGGGGACACAAGGAACAACATAAGGAACCAAGGAAGGAACGAGGAAAGAAAGGAAGGAAGCAACTCACCGAAGATAGGAGTTACTACAGAGAAACCGCAGGGGCGGTTAGACAGATGCGCAGGGGCGGCTGAACAGAGGCGCAGGGGCGTCTCTGTGCAGGCGCAGGGGCGGCTGTGACAGAGGCGCAAGGGCGGCTCTGTGCAGGTGCAGGGGCGGATCTTCGTCAGAAGCTACTGTCGTGCTTCTCTTCGACAAATCTCACAGCAGGGGCAACCAAAGCTCGAACCTTTGGTTCCAACACGTCAAGACTCAACTCCAAAGAGCCTGAGAACAACGAAATGTCAACAACGGAACAATCCACAATAATCAAGGCTCATGCTTGATCCTTGGAGAAGAAGAAAAGAAAGGAACGCAAGGGAGAAAACAAAACAGATGGAGAAGACATGCATCACTGTAAGAACGTGAGGAAGAACCAGGAAGGAATGAACTTACATATTCAGCGAAGTTGCAGGAAGCAAGGGACGGTTGCAGCTCTCTAGGGTTTGAAGGCGATAGCAAGGAACGGGAAAAAGGAGAGAAGGAATAGATATATAGGGAGGGTTGGAACACTAGACGGAAAGGGCGTCTAGTGTTAGAAAGAAAACAAGGAAACCGACCCATAAGATAGAATATCGGGTATTCTATCTATGGAAGAAAGATAAAATGACGGAAATAGATCAGCGCGATCTGTCGCACGATCCGCAGGGGCGGATCTCACATCCGTAGGGACGGCTGGCCGCGGGGGCCGGCCTCTTCACCGCAGGGGTGGTGAAGGAAAAAACCTAGGATCTTACAAATATTACTCTCAAATTTTTTTTGACACATCTCCCTCTTTATTTTTATTTTTCATGTATAAAGAATCACTTGTCTATTTCTCATCCTTATCCTCATAACTAGTTTGCAAGTACTATTTGATGCAAGAGCATCTTCAAGACTAGAACTCAACACAAGAGCAACTCCGGAACAATGAATCATACACCTTATGAGCAAGAGGAGGACTTCTTGTGCAAATGATGGTATGATCTCATGAGAATCAAGTAGAAGTAGAAAGGGTCTACGTATCATCCGAACGAAGAGGAATATGACGCACTATAAAACTTATCCAACAAGGAGATCTCGTGTGCATAATATACATAAATAAACAATTAGAAGTAGAAAGAAGGAGAAGCACATACATGAGGACACCACACTCCTTAATAATAAAAGACCCCGGCCCATAACCATCATGGAGCCAACCAGCCATGCAAGAGGAGACCAGGATCCACATGCAAGATCACCACAACACTCGAACAAGGACACACATGCACGTACAGAAGGACAACCATGCATGATTAGAGGCAACATATGTACGCATGCATGGAGAAGAAGCCATCCATGCACCATGTGATATCTATGCACGTATAGGTCACGGTTGTGGCTAATATTGGGTCGAGTGTGTTATATTTATTTAGCCCATAAAGACATCTTTAATTATGGGTCAAGTTTACGGGCTTTTAAATGTTATTTTTGAAGTCATGCTATTTTATTTATTTTTTGAAAATAATTAAGTCTTCTAATAGAGAAACTTAAGGATAAACTTGAATCATATCTTCTAGAGATACTTGAAGCCCAAGTCTTAAAATATCTTATTTGAAGATTGGACTTATTTTATTATTTTCTAGCATAAGCTCATATCTTATTATCGATAAGATATGGTTCTTTGGTCCGGACTATAGGAAACCCAAACTCGAGATACACCCTATAAATAGGAATCTTGAGTCTCTTGTTTACTCAAACTACAATTGAATAAACACATAGATTACTTTTGCAGTATTTGTGAGTTGCAATCCGTTGTTTCTGGCCTTCCGCGCGGGAAGTTGAGAGCAAGAGATGCCTTGTTCGCGTTTTAGCTTGGAATTGTTTAAGTGTGTTCTACTTGTGCGCGTCATAGTAGGGTGTTTCAACTCGTCACAATCATACCTTCAGGTGCTCTATAGACCATCACTTCCTCTTGTGTTTGGTTGTACGAAAGGGTTCTATAGGACGACCGTCGGTCGTGTGTTGGGGTACATCGGGTCCTAACGTGCCTCCGATTCTTTGCTTAGGGTTTGACCTTGATCTATCCATCTATCGATTCATCCCACCATCGGATCATCATCTTTCCATATCTCATTTGTTTTTATCGAGTCTTTTTAGGTGTTGAAAGATCGGACCATCCAATTATGGTTAATCCCTGTATCAAAGTGGTATCATAACTTTTGGTTAATCGACATCGCATCTTTATTTTTATAATCTAAAAAATATCTTGGATCCTTAAGAAATGAACACAAAAAAGAATCAACTGGATCAACCACCACCGAAGAAACCTTGGAGTAGCCTACATTCCGCCACCGTTGCCGCCATCTCACCGCCGCCACCACAACACAACACCGCCGCCACAATCCACACCACCAACATTGTCGGCTACCCTTCTGCCACCAACAACCCACCCCGACGCCACCACCACCCTTTGACGAGGATCCTTCTTTGTCGAAACCCTCCACTGCCGGACTCCTTCGCCTGCAACCACCGATCCTTTTTGGGAGAGGCAATCATTGAAATTAACGCATCAAGCTAAATACACCAAAGATATGTCTATCTTGCACAAATATCACATTATTGTTATGACCAACATAAGTTGAACTAGTAAAATAATAAAGTAAGGAACAAGAAATCAACCCATATATATCTGCGCGCGCTACAACCTTTGAGTTGCCTCATGTATGCTCAAAGTGTATTACTTAGTCACTCACATATCTAAAAGGTGTTTCCGTATTCAAATGCAAGAACAAATATACTTGCTGCGCTATAGGGAGAACATATGCATATTCACCCATTATTGTCACCTTATTTCATGGTTTTGCTTAAGATAATTCATCTACACAAGCTCATAACTCTGGTTGGATGCTACACTTGAAAGAAGGTTCAATATGCTAAAAAATACAAAGAGCATATACTGCAAGTACGTCCGGGCTTGATAGCATATGCTGAAGGTTCCAACCTTTCATTTTTCAGGTAAGCTTTTAAACCAATCTTGTTTTTCTGTCACTTGTATGAGTTCAATCGTAGCCTTGTTGATGGCCTTCCCCTGTACCTGTTTGTAATGTATAAATTGTCTAGGTAGCAATCACCAATTGTGACAATATGAGCCACAACTGCTGACTTAGAGTCAACTTTGCCTTTGCTTAAAGCGGTATAAATCTCAAAAAATATGCCCTCAAGACTACCACGTAGGATTAACTTACACCTCTTTCCTTGACATTCAACAAAACCCTACATGATTTAATCAGGTTGTCATAGAATACCACTAAAAAAACACATACAAAGTCAAAATCTTAATCAATTTCTTCAATGCTAGGTAAATGAGAAGTTGGAGTTCGTTTCGTTGAGGTAAAGCAAGCATTTAGCACCACCAAAAATATTTGTATTAAGATATGATAATTCACAATCAAAGCAATACAACAACTTCAATAGAGTTGATCTAAAAGAGGGTACAAAACCACTTAAAGAAACAAATCTAAGAGGCAAAATCAAAGAATGTCTTTGACTTCCTTTTTTATTTTGGAAGGAGAGTTAGTGTCTCCACACATCATATAAATAAAAATGGCTAAATAGTCATAATATGGGATAACCTTACCCCTAACAACCCCAGGAAGAAAACATAAAACACCTTCAGACGGTTCACACAATCCTTAAGAACCGAGTCCATAAGAAAAAAAAATTTAAACTAACTAAATAATCGGCAACGCAATTACCTTTACCGTAAAAGTTACGGACTTGGATAATCCAATAATACTGATAAATTTCGGAAGTCGTATTCGCACGGTTTAATATTTTGTTATTGCACCACGCATACGGATCCCGTAACTGTCATAATGTCATGGTTACGGATCCCGTAACCGTGAACTTTACGGGTTCCGGATCCGTGATAATTTCTACATGAATTCTAACCCGGAAAAAAAAATTGACACCTTTACGATTACGGAACCCGTAACCGTGATGTCAGGAAATTTTTTTTTTTTTTACGATTACGCAATACGTGACCGTAACGGTCACACATTACGTATGAGTGGTGTGTTAACGAAATCTTGAACCGTGCAAATAACCCTCTCATCAATTTTAAGGTTTTTACATGATCTTAGTTAGTGTACACGTGGCATTAGTTGATTGGGTGTTCGCTAATTGTTACAGTAAAAAAAATCAGAGGATCCTGATTGGGCTGCACGCCCTTTTCTGTTTTTCCTCGTTCGGGATTAAGGGTTTGGTCCGCGACAGTGCATATCTCCTCCGGCGGCGGTCTCCCTCTTCCCTCCGGTGACTCTCTCCTTCAATCCTTTGTCAGGCGACTATATCGGCGTCGGCATCAGGTTGCCATGTCCCAGATTTCTCTTACTTCTTCATTTCGTCCCCATTTCTCTCCCTGTCTCCCAGATTTCTTTCGCCACAAATCTTGATATCCAAGATTTCTCCATCCTCTATTCCACTTACCTTAGTATTCCGATTTCACTACTGCCATTTCTCTGCTTCTCTCAGTCTCTCGGTTCTTTTTTTTGCAGCTAAATCGGTATTTTGCACTTGTGTTTGAATGATATGAATGAGTTGAATACTTGAATACCGGTTCAACAGCCCCAGTTATGCACTCGATTTCTGCATTTTTATATGCTGTCTGTGTTGTTCAAATTTTCTTATAAGTTGACAATTGAAATTCTTCAGTGAGATATGCTGATTATTCATCAAATTAGTAGAGGGAGTTTAGTGTCTTCGTATTTGTGCTTATAATGATATTCTTCAACGTTTTTAACTGCCCTGCAGTGCGTGGTATGGAAGAATCAGCGTTTTCCCCTCGATTGCTTCCCAAAACAGGTATTCTCGACCCACGAGATGCTATTGTTAAGGAGGTAGTGCAGATTTTCCATGGCTAATTTCTTTGCAGTTCTAAAATCCTCTGTACTTTGATAATGATGTTTCTGGAACCATAAGAACAAAAAAAAAAGTGATATTTCATGTTGCAGATTCAAGCCCACGAGGTTGCCATTGGAGAATTGAATAGTCTTTCGGCCTCAAAGGTAATTCATTCTTTGTTTTGATCCTTTACTTTCATCTTCTTGTGTTTGTGACAGTGGATACGTTTCCAATTTCCTCTCTAGGCTAGAGCTTCATCAGTAGTTATTTTAGCTGTTAAATGCCAATCATATATTGGACTTGATGTGCTAGTTTGAAGGGAGATGATATTCACAACATTTTTCGTGAAACAAGTGAAACAAACTGGATTATAGTTTGAACTGCAAAGCATTTTGACAAACTAGTGAACAGTTGCATTCATGTCTCATCTTAAGCTTGCTCCTGTGAATTTTTCGCAGTATTTCTACTCAACCTTATGTCTTTGAGCAATTGTTACATGGACTACAGTGGAAAATCAGTATCCATTTATGAACGATATTTGAGTAGCAAAGTTTCCTTATCCCTTTTTGATGTGCCTATATGCCTGATAAGGAGAAAAACTCTTGTGATTCTTGGTTGAAAAGAGAAGTGAATGTTTTGTACTCTCACCTTTATAAATTGTAATCACTTCTGATGGTTGTAATCTTTCCCCTCACGTACTTTCAAGGCAAAGGTACAACGAGTTTGGAAATCATGAAAAAAAAGCTACTTGTTTTTGTGCTAGATGACTGAAGTTTGAGGTGTGTCGCGGGCTTTGTGATGATCTTAACATGTAGCCCGTTATAGTATAATGGTTGTCAAAACAAATAGCTTGAATGATATAGTATTATCCTACAAAATGGTTTCTGAAGCTTCTTAGCATTGCTTGTATTAAATCTGCAGCAGTGAGAATCATAGATTTGTCTAGGAAGCTACAATCACATACCTAATCTGATGTTTGTCATATAGTTGAGTTGGATGGTATCTGTTACATACACTGACAGATGATTACTGAGATAAGCAGACTGTGCTTAGATAAGCTAAACGAGTCCAAATTGGTTCTCTTAGAAAACCATTTTCACATGTAGCTGAAATAATGTTATTTATTTGGAATGATGCCCCCCATCCCATGTAGCTGAACGGTTACCATCCTTTCATGTTGCAGACCGTTTACCAGAGAAACGGGAATTTGTTCTTCCGTACGCCAATTCAGAAAGCAACATCAGTTGAACAAAGTAATGAGGAAGCTTGGCGTTGTAGTCTTTCAGTTTAGAGTTACTCTGATGCTTTTTAGAACTAACACTCATTAATTTAACCTTTTGAACAGGGCAGCTTGATTCGGCTAAGGCTAATCTGCAGAAGATGAATGCACAATGAAGCTGATAAGTTAACCAATCAGTTATGCTGTGTCTAGTCTCTTATGCGGAAAGAGGGATTGGTAGCTGTATCATTACTATTATGCTTGTGTAGGAGGTATTATGGGATTTGATGGACTCAAAACTCAGTCTTGATATCAATATTTTTTTAGTACTTGCAACAAACAAGAAGCATAATCCAAGTGAGCGTCCAGGTGATCTTTGGAGTTCCAAATACATAAATCAGGGCTCAAAAAAATGTGATATTTTGATTCTCATTTACCAGAAACTTGACATGGACTGTCATCAACTAATGTTTCCATATTATCGATCAATTGATAAATTAGAGGAATTAAAGAAGAAAAAAAGGTAATGCTTTTGAATATATAGAGACTTACCTACCTCTAGTTTATCGTGAAGAAGTAGGTTTAGAAGCGGGTTAGGTAATTTGGCGAGTATACACTACTTATAGTTATGCTCTTCTCTTATCTAGCTCAATCTCTTAAACAAGAACTCAACCGTTATTTGACAAGGATCGTCAATTTGCAAGGGTGGGTAGAAGCTTGAAATTGGGAGAAGAAATACAAGGTAAAACCTTCGCCTATTATCGGGTCTTCTTTTATCGTCTATATGAGCTTGTAAAATCATGTTCCGGTGCTTTATATTTTATTTTAGATTGAGGTTCGCTATTTAAAATTCTTTTTGTAGTAGTTGTTTCGATCCGAAGAGCTCATCAACAAAAGGTCATCCATCAATCCTTAAGTTAATTTAAATACGGAAGTCGTATTTGCACGATTCAAGATTTCGTTATTGCACCACGAATACAGATCCCGTAACCGTCATAAGGTCACGGTTACGGAACCCGTAACCGTCATGATTACGGGTTCCGAATCCGTGATAATTTTCTACATGAATTCTAACCCCCAAAAAAAATCTGACACCATCACGGTTACGGAACCGGTAACCGTGATGTCAGGTTTTTTTTTTTTTTTTTTTTTACGGTTACGCAGTGCATGACCGTGACGGCCACACATTGCGTATGAGTGGTGCGTTAACGAAATCTTGAACCGTGCGAATAATATCCCTCTTTAAATATAAACGGTGTGTTTAGTTAGAGGGTTGATGAGTTTCTTTTAGATTTATGATTAGGGTTTTGAAAAAAATAAAGCTGTTTAGTTAGAGTTTTAGGACTGAGGTTGAAAGTCAGATTCGTAGTTATGGGGTTTATTCTTAAAATTTTGGTAGGTGAAGGTTTTTGGAGTTTTGGGGTTCTAGTTGAGAAATGATTCTTATCATGACCTTATTCTTCAGTTCAAAAGCTTCTTCTCCAGCATCCTTCCCTTCCATCTCTCAATTCTCATTCACAAGTTTCTTCCTTTCATCTATGTTGTCTTTTTTCATGGAATTCGTCTATTCTCTACAACCTGAACTCTTGTGCATCTCCCATTTGCCTTTTCCTCTTTCTCTCTATTCGTTCTTGCTAATTCCGACATCATACCTACGATTATTGAGCCCTAATCTAAAGAGAATCACACTGCTATAATTTATTAAATTTTAGGGCTAGATGTCAACAATACCGATTTAGAAAATTAACATTGAAAATGGGACTAGTAGCAACAAAAAAACTTAAAATCGGAAAATCTACTAGTAGCAAAAATTAATTTGCTATCTTGTTTTTTTTCTCATGCTTTCCCTCTTGCTGTAATGTTGCAGCAACAATAGAGTTCCAAAGAAAATTTGAAATTGGGAAAGGTAAGACTGGTACATAGAGTAGATTCATCAATTTGAAGTGGGCATTTTAGTCTTTAGTGCAAATCAAATCTAGTTAAAACCATTTAACTAAACACATATACAAAGTTTTTTTTATAAACCACAAATCTCAAAAACACCGGTTTATAAACACAATAACAACCCTAACCACAACCACGCCCGACGTAGTTTTTCAAAAAAAAAACTAAAAATTAGAGGAGAGAAGAAGATTGAGAGGGTTTTAGGGAATACGGATCAAAGTGCAAAAATGAGATGCGCATATTAGAGTTCTAGATGTGGATCTTGTTTGAGGGTTTTTAGGGCATCCTTCCATTCTTTTTTTTTCCTTGTATGCCCTCAGTATTAGTGTAACACTCCAAATTCATAGGACTCGGAGTGCAACGGGCTAGGACCTCACAATGGGTCCTGACCCTAGCCTGACAACAAGTTCACTGAATCTTATAACAAGACACAAAAAAATGTAAAACATACCTTTATAAAACGGAAATATCAAGTATCATGACACATACGAAATCTCACAGCCGAGTAACAAAACAGTATCATCGTATACATATACATCCCAAAAACCCATACACATCCTAGATGTACGGAAACCCTCAACTGATCACTCCTCCAGATCACTCTGCAGTCCTCCTATCTTGCAAAGTATCTTCAACACAGTATGAAACCTTTAGCTAACAATTCATATATAAGATCATGCATAAACACATACACACATAAAAATAACAATAAATATCAAACATGCTATCACACATTTCCCGTTTGATAATCTTCATAATGTCATACATTCACATTTCATAGACCATCTAGAGTGGTCAGGAGTACCTCTCCGTATACCATGTGGAGTGGATTAATATCCTCACCGTATACTAGGTCTAGTCAAGATTATAAGAACCTCTTTTCTTAAATCGTATGAAGTGGCTAGGAACACCTCTCCGTATACCATGTGGAGTGGTTTACTATCCTCACCGTACACCAAATTTAACTAAACATATGTCGATAAGAATAATCAATATATATCGCATGCTATAAAGCACATAACACACACCTCTCATGCATACATTCAATATAGGAATGCAACTAAGTAAGTCCTACAGACTTACCTGAATCCAATACTCCCAACAGTTGACCTCTCAAATTCCCGCAGGAATAGATACTACCTGATAAACAAGGCATAAAATATATCAATCATCGTATCATCATACTAGGAGACTCACTCCTGATCCCAAAGGATCCATAAGGATCATAATATCATAATCAACCTCGAATATCAAATCAAACCTCAAAGCCTCATCAATGCATTATGCATATATCCATAATATTATTACCATTCTCATCACGTTACTAACCTAGCATGCTTCTAAACAAGGATCAAGAGGAAGGGATGAACTTACCAAAGAAATGGTAAGTTCTGAAGAAGGCGCGAACGTGGGTAAAGGAAGGCGCGGGCGCGGTGACAAGGTCCGACGTCGCGACTGCGGTTGAGCATAGGTGCGAGGGAGGCGACAGACCCAAAGCCGCGGGGCGGCTCCAGCAAGGTGCGGGTGCGGTTTCCTCAACATAGCAAAACTCCAATGTGCTCTTCAGCCAAACTCTCGTCCAACACAACACTCCACCTCAAGGAGTAATTCATGCACTTCAACCTTTATCCATAAACATATATACACATCCAAACATTCATATACCAATCACAACAAGTTCAACTTGTTGAATTCAAACAAGGAAAGGAAGAAAGGGAAAGAAGAGTCTCACCACCACACTAGTACAGAGAACAAGAATCCAAGCTGCAACCTCTCAATTCTCCACAAAAAACATCATCAACATCATCATCATCATCATAACAATCTTCAATCTTAAAGAAAAACCAAGGAGAATCCAAGAAGAGAAGCCAAGAAAAGAGAAAGAGAAGAGCGTGGAAGAGGAGAGAAGAAAGTCTGGAAAGGAAGAAAAACCCTCCTCAAGAAGGGAAGAGAAGATACTTAAGAGGGAAGAAAACGGAAAGGTGGTCGGCTAAAAGTCGGCCGCCTACAATGCTAACCCGCGACCGCAGTAACGCGAGTGTGACCATGGCGAGGCGCGATCGTGGGGCCTTCAGCTTAGCATGGTTGTTACATAAGATCCCCCTAAAAACAAGTTTTGTCCCGAAACTTGAATAATCTCAAAACCTCTTGAAAACTCCACCTTGATTGAAATGGTTTACAGGTGTTGATGATGAAAGACTTCATACAAATATAGCAGTTGAATTTCTAACAATGTACTTGATTATATTTCTAGATGTTTGGTTGGTTTAAATTCAGTGTAGGTTATATATCTACATGTCAAGGGCCTTGAAGTTGGATTTAAGAACAAGTTCAAAAGGATGAAGATCAAGGGCCTGGGAATCTAAAGTGCACGGAACAAGGATTCAAATAAATTGAAGATCTTCATAACAAGAAGATCTTATCAACCAAAGACTTTGCAACCGAAGAAAGATCTCAACCAAAGGATAGAGAATCATTCGAGAAGATTTTCTAAACAACAAAAATGGAAAAAATATCTTCTCTCTCTTATCCAACAAAAGACGAGAAGATCAAGGAGTAAAAGACTCAACGTGTTCGTAGGGATCGAAGACGTGCAACGTCTACCTTACAATCTTCATGGAAAAGAAGGTTGATTTTCAAACGGTCATCTCTACAACGGCTAGAAGATCTTTCCATAGAAGATATAAATGAAGATGATGGTCGAAGAAGTAGATACACAAGCTTACATCGGAAAACATCTTTGCATCCTCAAGCAACCTAATCATCTTCATTCGTTGTTTTTCTTTCTCACATTCACGTAAAAGTTTTATCCCCTTAGAGAGAGAAAACACAAGAGCTCCATTGGTAGATCTAAAAAGTGTTATACTAGAGTGTGTTACTCTGCGAAGTAACTAGGCTATTATAGCTAGGTTAAGAGTTGGAGCTAGATCGTAGCATTGACTACAAGTGAGAGAAGAAGGGGATTTCTTATAGTTTGTATCTAGGACTATTTGAAGCCGATAATAGATAGTTAGATCCTATGGATATACCCTGGGACGGAGAGTAGGCTATTTAGAGCCGAACTTCGTAAACATATCCTCGTGTCAATCTTTTAAATTCCGCACCATATAAACTTTACTGTGACTAACTTTGTTTTGTAGGAGAAAGAAGTCAAGGCCCTTGAAATCGAAGTTTCACTAGTAACACAAATTGACATCAAGGCCCTTGAAAGGAGTTTCAAGGCCTTGAGATTTGATTTGCGAAAAGTTCTCATACTCTATTCAACCCCCCTTCTAGAGTATTATCTATATTGTTTATATCACCTATCGGTTCTTCATTTGGTATCAGAGCTAGACTCACATTTATTGATTTAACCATCAGTGAGACTAATCATGAATCATGTAGGTGATGGTGGATTTTCTCAAGGAAGATCCTCATCTCGACCACCACTCTTTTGTGGCAACAACTTCGCTCATTGGAGATCACTAATGCGTATGTTCCTGATTGACCACGATATGGAGCTTTGGAGCATTATTCAAGATGGACCAAAAGTTCCAATGACAACGGTTGAAGGCGTCCAAATCCCGAAGAAGAAATCAGACTTCACTCAGGCTGACCTAGACAGTGTGTCAAAGAATTACAAGGCAATGAATCTACTTTACTGTGGATTAGATGCTAATGAATTCAACCGCATCTCATCATGAAAAAGTGCAAAAGAAATATGGGACAAACTTGTTGTCACTTACGAAGGAACAAGTCAAGTCAAGGAAACAAAGATTAGCATCTTTTTCAGACAATACGAGCTATTCAAGATGAATCCAAATAAACTAGTCAAAGAAATGTTCACCAGATTCACTGGGATAGTGAACAATCTAGACTCACTTGGAATGACCTTCACAAATGAAGAAAAAGTGAGAAAGGTTCTAAGAAGCTTACCTAAAGCAGAGTGGGGACCAAAGTCATGTTTGATTCAGAAAAATGTGAAGTTCAAGACATGTTTAATTCAGAAATGTTTATTTAGTTGATGACTTGAAATAAAGTCATGTTAATTTAGTTGATGGCTTGAAATATAATCTGCTAAGTATTTCTCAGATTTTGTGATAAAGTCATGTGAAGTTCAAGATGAATCCAAGATGAATCCAAATGAACCAAATGAACCAGTCAAAGAAATGTTTATTTAGTTGATGGCTTGAAATATAATTTGCTAAGTATTTCTCAGATTTGTGATAAAGGCAATAAAGTCATGTTTGATTCAGAAAAATGTGAAGTTCAAGACATATAGACGGAAGAAATATTGCTTATTGCTCCTAGGTGTAATAATATTTATTCTTTGAGTACTAACCAAGTTGCAGGAACAAAACTAAAATGTCTAAAGGCCTTGACTGATGATCCAAGACTTTGGCATAGGAGACTTGGTCACGTAAGCATGCACACCATGCAGAAGCTACTTACAAAAGATTTGGTACGTGGTTTGCCAAACCTAAACTTCAAGGTTGATGACCTATGTAAAACATGTACATAAGGTAAACAAACAAGAGGTTCATTCAAACCTAAGAAAGCTGTAAGTTCTTCTCGACCTATTGAACTTTTACATATGGATCTTTGTGGACCTATGCGTGTTAAATCTCCCGGAGGAAACAATACATCCTTGTTATAGTAGACGATTTCTCTCGGTTTACATGGATATCTTTTCTACGAGAAAAATCCGAAGCTTTATTTGAGTTTTTAAAATTGTGTAAGGAGTTACAAAGTTTGAAAAACCTACCAATCGCTTCTATAAGAAGCGATTATGGTAGAGAATTTGATCAACTAAAGTTCGATTTATTTTGTTCAAAATATGGTATTTCTCATAACTTTTCAGCTCCTAGAACTCCTCAACAAAATGGAGTTGTGGAACGCAAGAACCGCACTCTTGAGAATATGTCTAGGACAATGCTTTTAGAAAATCATTTGCCAAAAAGTTTTTGGGCTGAAGCAGTAAACACCGCAAATTATATTTTAAATCGATGCTTAATTCGCCTTATTTTGAAAAAGACTCCTTATGAACTCTTTAAAGGAAGAAAACCAAATATTTCATACTTCAAACCTTTTGGATGTACTTGTTTTGTTCACAACAATGGAAAAGACAATCTCGGGAAATTTGATGCACGTAGTGATGAAGCTATATTCATTGGATATGCTTCAAATAGCAAAGTTTATCGAGTATATAACAAACGTACCAAAGTTGTTGAAGAAAGCATTCACATTATTTTTTATGAAAGCAATGATGGTACTTCGAGTGAGAGTTTTGTAGATTTAAATCTGAATCAAAGAGAAGATCACATTTCAGATGAAGAGGAAGATCCTAAAGGTCAAGACAAAAATATGCAAGAAAAGATTCAAGATACCAAAGAAAATCCTCAAGACCTTGAAACACACCTTCAAGACCTTGAAACTGGAAACTATGACAATAGAACTCCACTTCAAGGGCTTGAAACCCAACTTCAAGGCCTTGAGATTGGAACAACAGGTAATGCATAAACGGTACCTGAATCAAGTCAGACATATTCAGCTCAACCTTCTGGATCTACATCATCTGTCAAAAGAAGAAAAGTTCAGCACTCCTCATATCATCCACAAGAAAATTTGATCTCAGATTCGAATGCTGGAGTTCAAACTAGATTTAAAGTGAATAGTCTTTGTGCCTTCTCCGCTTTTATATCACTTGTCGAGCCAAAAAACTACATTCAACCTCTTCAAGAACCAGACTAGATCATTGCCATGCAAAATGAATTAAATGAATTTGAGAGGAACAAGGTATGGACTCTTACTTCAAGACCAAAGCATCAATCAGTTATTGGCACGAAGTGGGTCTTTCGAAACAAAATGGATGAATGTAGCAAAGTTATACGAAACAAAGCACGACTTGTAGCACAAGGCTATAACCAAGAAGAAGATATTATGTGCAGGGAATTTGAGATGAGATTAATGGGAGAGTTAAATTTCTTTCTTGGACTTCAAGTTACACAAGCAAAGAAGGAATTTTCCTCAATCAAAGCAAGTCTACTAAAGAATTGC
This sequence comes from Fagopyrum homotropicum, assembly GCA_033239125.1. NCBI lineage: Eukaryota > Viridiplantae > Streptophyta > Magnoliopsida > Caryophyllales > Polygonaceae > Fagopyrum > Fagopyrum homotropicum. The sequence goes on from BSWB01000002.1 coordinate 48,643,570, forward strand.
TTAAAAAGTACAAAATGGATCAATCTAAGGTTGCAAAGACTCCTATGAGTTCAACACTTTCGCTAGATCATGACAAGGACGGAAAAAGTGTAGTACAAAAGGAGTATCGAGGTATGATCGGTTCATTGTTGTATCTAACTGCTAGTCGTCCTGACATTATGTTTAGCGTGTGTATGTGTCCAAGATTTCAAGCTGATCCTAAAGAGTCACACTTGATAGCTGTGAAAAGAATTTTTCGATATCTCAATGGCACTAAGGATCTAGGGTTATGGTACCCACGTCAAAGCTCGTGTCATCTTGTTGGCTATTCAGATGCAGACTTTGCAGGTTATATGGTCGATAGAAAAGTACTTCTGGATGCTGTTAATTCTTAGGATCATCCCTAATCAGTTGGCATTCCAAGAAGCAAAATTCTGTTGCCCTATCCACAACTGAGGCCGAATATATAGCTGCTGGAGCCTGTTGTGCTCAAATTCTTTGGATTGCTCAACAACTTCGTGACCTTGGCTTTGATTTGAGAGGTATTCCTATAAAGTGTGATAATACTAGTGCTATTTCTATAACCAAAAATCCTGTGCAGCATTCAAGGACTAAGCATATTGATGTATGACATCACTTCATACGTGATCATGTTGAGAAATGTGATGTTTCGATTTCTTTTATCTCAACTAACTCGCAGCTTGCAGATATCTTTACCAAGCCTCTTCCTGAAGAACAATTTAATTTTATTAGATTGGAGCTTGGTATGTTGAACAAGGAAGCATTAACGTAGGGGGAGTAAACGAGTTTTAATCATCCTACGCATGCAGCCCAATTGATGTTTTCAAGAGCCTTGAAATAAAATTCAAGGGGCCCTTGAAACATATTTCAAAGGGTACATGAATAAAACGGACCAATTAGAAATTCATATCTTTTAGATGTTGAATTATCTAATTTTTATTCTTTAAAAGGGATTTCAAATGTTTTGTTTTAAGATTCAAAGGATTTTGAAAAGTGGTTACCTAATTTATGGAAGGAATTTTTATCACTCAAGATCTTTAAAATCTTTTGATTTTACGTTGATTAGACTTCTTTCCTTAAATACCTCTTCTCTTCCCTCTTTCTTACTTCTGCTTCTTTTTTCTTTCGAAACAACGGTGCTTTACTCTTCCAAATTTCCAAAACCCTCTTCATCGTTTTCTCAAAATTTATCAATGGCTCCCAAAAGATCTTCAGCCAACGATGCATCTTCATCAGTTCCAAAAAGACTAAGGGTTGTACAAGTATCTTTCGTCTCTGACTCCAGTTCTGAATCTGGGTCAAGTTCAAGCTCGAGTTCGTAAGGGTTCTCAAATGACGCCGAGATTTTTGCTAGAATAGGGCTACCATCAAGTTGGTTCATCAACCCAACAGCTGCCAAAAAGCGGGTCAAGGAATATGATGACCGTCTTCAGTGCATGTGTGAGAGAGTACACAACGAACTGTTCACTTGCTCATCTCTGCCAGGGCTTGAAGCGCTCCAAGCGAGCTCACTATGGATCATGTTGAATCTAGGGGAATCATCTTATCCTCGACTGACAAGGTTGTTCTATGCCAACTTGACGGCAAGGAGTGAGAGAGGGGAATGGATTCTAAACACGGTTATAAAAGGTAAGAAAATCACTCTCACTCCTGAAATCATAGCAGATATTTTTGGAATTCCTTTGTATGATGCTTCAGAAGACTCAAACCTTGCTAGAACCTTAAGGCTAGCAAAAGAAACACTTCTCCTTCCCAGTGCCTTATCACCTCCAACCATTACCTATTTAATCCTGGAGGCTAGGATAGTCTATTCGATTATAGATAGATGCATTGTCCCTAGAGTTGGCAACAAAGAGATTTTAACCAATTCTGTGCTGATATTGACTTACAATGCCTTGAACGGGTTGAAGGTGAATCTGCCTGAAATTCTTTTGTCTCATATGGTGAATGTGATTAATTCTCCAAGCACCAGTCACCTACCTTATGGGAATTTTCTTCCTATAATATTCACACATTTTTCAGTAGATTATTCTGGTGAGGTGTTGAATCTTTACAATGATGGATTAGATGAAACCTTCTTTGAGACAATAGGAATCAAAAAGATTAAAGTGGGCTTTAGTACTGTGTGGGTGTTAATGAAGCAGCCTGAATGGAATTTTACTACACAGCAACGACTGAATTTTGTTGAAGGCTTGGTGAAATCTTTAACTTCTGACTTTATAGAGTTTAGAGTGTCAATGACTGATCAGATGGATAAAGCTCAAAATCTGTTGGGAATTCTGAATCAGAAGATTAACTAGTTATTCATGTAAGTGCCTTTGTCTTTAATTGCTGCCAGTAGTATCAAACCAATATCAGAGGAGGAGGGATAGAAAACCCATACGGATGTTGAGAAAGTTATGGATCAGTGTCATAAGGTTGTCAAGAATAAGCCCATTCGACAACCAATGCTAGAGGATCTAGATATTTTGACAATTGAAGAGTTTGGGGTCATAAAGAAGTATGCCAAGGATTCTACTCAACGAGGAACTGACTTGTCTCTCAAGGAACGTGATCTTGTTGATGCAAAAGATCGATGGAGAGATATGTGCCTTCGAGACTACTATGGAAAAGGAAGTTCCTCTAAGTGGTACAAGGAGGATTAAAGATCTTGGCATATCATGAATTTTTGAAATTTTTTATGGTTTTGAAATACATTTGTTCTGGGTTTGTAACCGTTTTTAAGACTTCCTAGTTTGACTGCTTTTTCACTCTTGTTGAAAGACAAAGAGGGAGAAATATGATCCGACATTTCCGATATACTACATTCTGCATTTTTAGTTTTGAGATTGTTATATGCATTGCTAAACTAACAAATGTAGGTACGGAAATTTGTGTTGTCTTCCATCAAGGGGGAGATTGAAAACTCCACCTTGATTGAAATGATTTACAGGTGTTGATGATGAAAGACTTCACACAAATATAGCAGTTGGATTTCTAACAATGTACTTGATTATATTTCTAGATGTTTGGTTGGTTTGAATTTAGTACAGGTTATATATCTACATGTCAAGGGCCTTGAAGTTGGATTTTAGAACAAGTTCAAAAGGACGAAGATCAAGGGCCTTGAAATCTAAAGTACACGGAACAAGGATTCAAATAAATTGAAGATCTTCGTAACAAGAAGATCTTATCAACCAAAGACTTTGTCAATCGAAGGAAGATCTCAACCAAAGGATAGAGAATCATTCGAGAAGATTTTCTAAACAACAAAAACGGCAAAAATGTAATACCCGGAAATTTTCTTCCGACTAGTCCCGAATCAATAAGAACTTGACCGATTATGACGTTTCAGCGCTTTAGTTCTTTAGTATGGATTCCGACATTATGTTGTCTTCTTTTAAGTTTCGGGGCGAAACTTATTTTAAGGGGGTACTGATGTAATATCCGGAATTTTTATTCCGTTTAATTCCGAATCAATTCGGACTTCGAGCCGTTGACGGTTCTCATTCTATCTAGTATTTCTTTCTTCACAAATTTTATCATTTTATGTAGAATTTAATTCACATAAAATGATAGAATTATATCAAACCCTAATTCTTATAATTATTTATCATTTTATGTAGAATTTAATTCACATAAAATGATAGAATTATATCAAACCCTAATTCTTATAATTAATCCTTTACGACGACTTTAGACGAGATCATGACAAGGCTGAGACGAGACTGTGACAAAGCTGTGACGAGACCATGACAAAGTTGTGACGAGGCCCAGACAAGCAGTTGACGAGGCCCAGACAAGCAGTTTATGAGGTCCAGACAAGCAGTTGACGAGGCCCAGACAAGCAATTAACAAGGTCCAGACAAGCGGTTGACGAGGCCCAGACAAGCAGTTGACGAGGCCCAGACAAGCAGTTGACAAGGCCCAGACAAGGCCTGATCTCGAGTATGGCCTGCCAGCCCAGTAACGTTCAGTTGCTGTTCTTCAGCCCATTCCTTGCTGCAGCCGGACAGCTCTGTGACAAAGTCATGCATGGGCTTGACGAAGCCATGACGAGTTTTGACAAGTCTTGACAACCTCAGCCCATTCTTTCCTACCTTGCTTCAGCCCACATTCTTTCTTTTTTTTCTTGTTTCAGCCCACTCTCCCTTGTAACTCCTTGCTCCAGCCCACATATCTGCTGCTACTCGGTCCATATGTGAGAGACGTCTTGCCCTACGCCCTTGTGAACTGCTGCACGCCAAGGAACACGATGTTTCGGTCCGCCTCTCCCCTCGATGTCGCTGTCCGCCTCTGGGCACATCACCACCGGGACTTCATCTCCGTCACACAGCAGCAAGCCGGCGTCTTCTCCATCCGCTGTCCGTCTCTCCAGCCACGGTCCGCCTCTCCAGCCACGGTCCGCCTCTGAGCCAACAACCGCGTTGGCTTCTGCAGAAGACTCTAGCGACGACACCAGGGGGGACTCTTTCTCCTTCTGTCGACCCCAGACCCGGCACCCAGGGAGGCTCGCTTTCCTTTACTGCCGACACCAGCAAGGAGTCCGAACGTGTCCAGATTCTCAGCGGCGCAGCACACCTTGGACACAACCCTAAACTGAACCTTCCATCCCCTTCGGTTCGTGACAGCAGAATTCGTGCCATCTTCATGCCTTCGAGTCTCGGAATCGGGTAAGGCTTGTACCCCTTGCTACACTACACTTCAGTCTACTTCTTTCCTTGCCTAACATGGACCAGTTTCGTCTTTAAACCTACTCAGAACAACTATAGAAGAGCTGTACAGATTCATGCGTTTTTCTGAGTTTTCGGAATTGGAAAACAGTCACTTCGGGTCAAGATTTGAGTAAGTTATACTCCTCATTTGTTGCTGAATTTTGGATATGTTGTAGTCAGTAGTATATAGTAGATCATACTAAAATTTGGGAAGAATCGGAGTTACGGTTTGAGAGTTATGATGTTGCAAAGTGACTCCTCATGCAGTTTTTATATATGTGCTGAGTGTTGGGGAAAACAGCAAGTGATGCTGTTTTGTGAGATGGTTTTGAATAAGCTCTTGATCTCCGTTGGGCTTGAATTTTGGATATGATATAGTTGACATATTTTTGTAGAAAATATTAAAATTTGAGAGGCATCCAGCGAGTGGTTTGGGATTTATGATTTTTCCAAGATTGAGTCGTAAGCAGTTTTTCTGTTGTGCTGAAATTCGGTTTTGTGAGATAGTTTTAAATAGGATTTTGATCTCCTTTGTGTCTGAATTTTGGATATATTAGAGATAAGATTTTATAGTAGAACATATCAAAATTTGGGTTAAATCCAGCGAGTAGTTTAAGAGTTATGATTTTTCAAAGTTAAGACAGTGTGTTGCTTGTTAAGTGTTGTAACCAACTTTAGAAATTTTTGTAGAAGCGATGCTTTAACAGTTTTAAGAAATTCTTTCTCCTATGAGTAGATGAGATATCATAGATGATCTAGGGAATTATTTCGAAATTTTTATAAGATTATTCGAATTTTATATTTGAAGTTGTAGTTGGACTTTAGTGACTTTTTGGGAAATAGAAAATGGGTAATTTTTCTAGTTGTTACCTAAAATCATCATAGGGAGTAGAATATGGTTAGATACCCTCAAATTATAATTTAAGTACATATTCCGAGTTTTTGGAAGTTCCGGGACTAAGGGTAAAATAGTCATTTTACCTTAAATAAACATTGTAATAACTTCTGCACATAGAATCGTATATCTTAAGAGTTTTAGACTTATAAGTATCCAGGGAAATGTGTTGACTCACGTGCCTCCTCTGACAGGCAACTGAGTTCTGCACTTACGGATTTAGTGGCGGTTAAGAGAGAGTCGAGATTTGATTCTGGTAAGTCCATGGACTTACTTAGCTGGCTTTCTTGTATGAGTGTAATGTGTATGAGTGGTGTTTGCTAGTTATGATAAACAACAAAACCGGATTAGGCCGACTTTATTATTTACGTAATTAACCCAAGTGTATGATAACGGGTCGTGACATCATCTGCCTAGCTCTTGCGAGAGTCTAGGAGGTTCCCTGCGACCAGCCCAGTCCGGTAGACGGTCATATGCATTAGTACCATTCCGCGTTGGTAAACGGGGACAGGGGCAAGGTTTGGGAATCCCTCGTGTCACAAAATAAGTATCATTAGTAATAACCTATCACCTAACTAAAGATAATAAAAGGATTGAGTGTTGCATGTTGATTGTGTATGTTGTGTGTTTGTGCTTTTACCTTTATACTTATGCATAGAATGTTAGCTAACGGTTTTATACCGCTTGTAGATGTCTTGCAGGTTAAAAAAGTTATAGAGAGATCCGAAGGGAATGGTCAGCCGGGTCCACGTACTTATTTAGTTGGGGACGGGATGTCTTTTGTTCTTCTTATGTGTCGTTTTGGTACCTTTGCTTTGTAAGGCTGATACATATTCTTCATGTATATATTGTTTAAAGTTTTCAAATGATTTAAATACTTTTGTGCCTTGTTGTAAGATCCAAGTTAAATTGTTGTCAAACTAAGGTCGGGACCCATTGTGAGGTCCTAACCAGTAGCTCCCCGAGTTCTCAGAATTTGGGGTGTTACAAAAAATATCTTCTCTCTCTTATCCAACAGAAGACGAGAAGATCAAGGAGTAAAAGACTCAACGTGTTCGTAGGGATCGAAGACGTGCAACGTCTACCTTACGATCTTCATGGAAAAGAAGGTTGATCTTCAAACGGTCATCTCTACAACGACTAGAAGATCTTTCCATAGAAGATATAAATGAAGATGATGGTCGAAGAAGTAGATACACAAGCTTACATAGGAAAACATCTTTGCATCCTCAAGCAACCTAATCATCTTCATTCGTTGTTTTTCTTTCTCACATTCACGTAAAAGTTTTATCCCCTTAGAGAGAGAAAACTCAAGAGCTCCATTGTTAGATCTAAAAAGTGTTATACTAGAGTGTGTTACTCTGTGAAGTAACTAGGCTATTATAGCTAGGTTAAGAGTTGGAGCTAGATTGTAGCATTGGCTACAAGTGAGAGAATAAGGGGATTTCTTCTAATTTGTATCTAGGACTCTTTGAAGCTGATAGTAGATAGTTAGATCCTACGGATATACCCTGGGACGGAGAGTAGGCTATTTAGAGCCGAACTTTGTAAACATATCCTCGTGTCAATCTGTTAAATTCCGCACCATATAAACTTTACTATGACTAACTTTGTTTTGCAGGAGCAAGAAGTCAAGGCCCTTGAAATTGAGTTTCAAAGCCCTTGAAATCGAAGTTTCACTAGTAACACAATTTGACATCAAGACCCTTTAAAGGAGTTTCAAGGCCTTGAGATTTGATTTGTGAAAAGTTCCCATACTCTATTCAACCCCCCCCTTGTAGAGTATTATCTATATTGTTTATATCACCTATGGTTCTTCACCTCTCGGCCTAAGATGATAAGGTATAAACACTCAACATCGTGGAGGCATAACATTTCCAATAACCATAATCTCATCACAAAGGCATGGAGGTAAAACATCTCCGGAAAACCATAATCATAACTCGATAGTATGGAGATCATGGAGGTAGAACATTTGCAACCACAATAATCATTACTCGTGCTAGCATATCAAGATCTATAAGATCACACGTCACAATCTAGTACGAAAAAGAATATCATATAATCACATAATCACATAACTCACCAATAAATATCTAAGACTCGCTCGGCAAGCCTCTAGATGCAGTTATCTTTGCATAAAACTCGGGATAATTTCTCTGGATACTATCCTCCGTCTCCCATGTGGCCTCATCGGCTCCCCGTCTGGACCACTGTATTGTCATCATCGGAATGTCCTTCGAGCGCAAGCGTCTCATACCTCGCTCTAGGATTGTACTGGATTCTCAAAATACGTGTGGTCCGGCTCCACTATCAAATCCTCATAACTGATAATGTGTCTCAGATTTGGTATATACTCCCTTAGCTGAGACACATGAAAGACTAGGTGAACGCCCTCTAGTCCGGGTGGCAACACAAGACGGTATGCCACCTCTCCAACTTGCTCTAAGTTCTCAAAAGGTCTGACATATCGGGGACTCAGCTTCCCCTTGATGAAAAAACGTTTGACGCCTTGCGTCGGTGACACTCTCAATCAGACACGAGCTCCAACTCTGAACTCTAGAGGTCGACGCCTCTTGTTTGCATACGACTTTTGGCAGCTCTGTGCAGCCAACATCCGCTCTCTAATCAATACCACTCGGGCTATATCATCTTGTATTTGCTCAGTAACTATGTCACTGATAATACTCGGCTCATCCCAACATAACAGTGTATGTCACCTCCGTCCATACAATGCCTCATAAGGGACCATCCTGATTGACGCTTGCCAGTTGTTGTTGTACGAAAACTCGACCAACGGGAGGTGATTAGACCACACATGTCGCTAGTCTAGCACGCAAGCCCTTAACATATCCTATGAAGTCTGTATAGTCCTCTCTAACTGACCATCAAACTAAGCCATCTTAAAGTGAAGGCTCGTACCCAAGGTAGTATGTACTTGTTGCCAAAGCTGCAAGGTAAAACTCCCATCTCTACCAGACACAACGGTTCGGCACTCCATGGAGTCTCACTATCTTCCTAGTGAACTCCTCAGCTAACTGACTCACCGTCCACATGTCCCAAATAGGGATAAAACATGCCATCTTCGTCAGCCCATAAACTATAACTTAGATAGCATCAAAGCTCCTACTCGACCTCAAGCCGGTATCAAAATCCATGGAGATGTCCTCCCACTTACACTGCGGCACTAGCAATGGATGGAGTTCTCCTCCGGGTCTGCAATGCTATATCTTGACCTGTTGACATGTCGCACATTGGGCGACAAATCTAACCACATTGGGCTTCAGCCTGCCCCACCAGAAAGAACGTCTCATATCCTGATACATCTTACTCGCACCAGGGTGCACTGAGTAAGGTTTGGTGTAAGCCTCTTGTAAGATCATATGCCTCAACTCTGTATTAGAAGCTACACAAACGCGCTCACAGCGTCTCATCACTCCATCAGCACCTAAGGTGAATTGTGGGGCCTCACCTCGAGACATCCTATCTCGGATCCGTCTCAACGACGAACAGGTCTCTTGTTTCTGTTGGATATCTCCCAACAAATCAGGTAGAACCTCTAAAGTAGACAAATGATTGTCTGGGCCTCAGATCTATATGGAATAACATAGAAGCTCCCTACAACCTCTAAAGTAGACAAATGATCCGTCTCAACGACGAAGAGGAGGAATTCCCCGACCCGCGCCAAGATAACTTGCCCATAGTCGATACGGAACATCGGCACAAATATTATGAGCATCAACATCAACGGTATGTTCCTTCTCCACCTCCACCTAGTGTGCCCCGCACCGACCGACAAACCCGGGAAGAGCCCCGGTACCGTCCCAACTCAACCACCAATCATGGTCGTGAGCATGATCGTTCCGAACACCGTCACCAACGGTCAACCCGGCAACCGAGGACCCTTGACTTTGATGAATACGATGAGCAACACAACTTCAATGAGTTCTCCGGTGATGAATCCGATTTAGAACGGGTAGCACATAACCGTCCGTGGCACCCACCCGTCATAGACCCTTATGAGAACCAAGACCGGGGTGAAGAATGGTTGCCTCCCCCAAATCCACCTAGGCAGGCCCCACCCGTTCATGGGCGCCAACGGCCTCATGGCGGCCACCGGCGAGCCCGTGCCGATGATGCCTACATTCCACCGCCCCGCCCGGACCCCTACCGAGCTCGTAGAGAAGGTAAGGTTAAGTTCTCTACCTTTCATGGTGAATATGATCCGTGTGTTTTTCTTGATTGGGCGCAGGATATGAAACGAGCATTAAAACATTGTCATTATGAGGAAGAATCCGAGAAAATCGAGGCGGCAACTCTATACTTTGAAGGAGATGCGAAGTCTTGGTGGAACCGGTATGAGTTCACCCGAGAGAGGCGAGGATGGGCACCAATTGAGACGTTTGAACAATTACTCTATTGCATGACCAAGAAGTACGTACCCGAGGACTTTAAGAATGATATGCGGTTGCAAATTGCCGAGTTCAAGCAAGGCAACCTCACTCCGGTGGCTTACTTGGCTAAACTTGAGGACATGCACATTAAGGCCGGCATCTCGGCCTCCCCCTCCGCCCTCCGCACCAAGTTCATGAGTGGGCTTAATGCTTCCATCCGGCGGCCGCTCGAGATTGTCCCATTCAAGGATTTGGGAGCATTATGTCATGCCGCCATGAAGTTATATAAGCAACAACTCGAAACACCGCGGTATTCTAGGTATCCCTCTTTCTCGAGTCCATATCTTTATCCATCTAACACACGTTCTCGAGATGCGCCTAGTCCTACAGATACCGACGCCTCCAAAGGGACCCAACGGACGGGTCCTTCCAATAGGCAAACGGGTACCGAGAAGACACTAAACCGGGGCCCGGCACCGGCGCCTCCCTCTCGAGGTCAACAAGGACCCTCACCGGCGGCTCTCCCAAGGGAGCCCGTGTGTTACAAGTGTAGCGGTTTTGGCCATGTACAACGTGATTGCCCAAACACCAAACGGGTCTTGTTTGCCGACCCAACATATTTCGAGGACGACGATGGTCAATATGAAGGTGATATCATTATTGAGGATGACCATGACACCGACCCCCTTTTTGGCATGGAACCTTGTGATGACGAGCTTGCTTGCGGCCCCGCACAACCCGGTAAATTCGCTCTTGTTTCTCGTCGTATTTTGGCTGTTAAAGAGCATATTCCTATTGATCAACGCGAGAATCTCTTCCACTCTCGTTGCTTGATTAATAATACGAGTCTTTCTCTCATTGTTGACGGGGGTTCTTGTTGCAATATTGTCAACGAACGGGTGGTAAAACACTTCAAGTTGCCTACGACCCCCACCCAACGCCTTACGGACTCCAATGGATTTCCGATACGGCATGTGACACCGTCACACAACAAGCTTGGGTGCCGTTTTCTATTGGCGCCTATGTTGATAAGGTCCTTTGTGATGTTATCAAGATGGACGCCACACATGTCCTATTAGGACGACCATGGCAATTCGATCGCCGCACATATCATGATGGTTATCTTAATCGGTACATGTTCCAATATAATGAAAAACGGGTCACACTTTTGCCTATGACTCCGCACGAAATTTTGGTTGACTATGCGGAACGGAAGAGGCAACAAACTATTGATGAGTCCGCTAAAGCACCGGCAAAATCGGACCCCCGGAGTCCCGATGTTGTAGGTGCTAGTACTTCCAAATCCCGCAACACCGCCCCTCTTGTCCATGCTACCGAATCCAAAGGTAGTAAAGGTCGCATCGTTTCTTCGGGCGCACCTTTATCATCTTCGGATCCCGTAATTCAAGGACGGTGTGAGCCACGGATACTCTTAGCTCGCCGGCATGATTTGCAACCGGTCATGGAAGGCAAGTTCCCATGCTTTTTACTTGTTCCGTTTTGTTTATCTACTTCTCATGACCCAAGTAATGTGCCACACGAGGTGTCTTTGTTGTTGTCCGAATTTCAGGATATTATGCCCAAAGACCTCCCACCCGGCTTGCCACCTATCCGAGGGATTGAACATCAAATTGACTTTGTGCCCGGTGCCTCTTTGCCAAACCGTGCCGCTTACCGAGCCAGTCCGGAAGAGACAAAGGAGCTACAACGTCAAGTGCAAGAGCTCCTAGACCGGGGACATGTGCGTGAATCCTTATCACCATGTGCCGTCCCGGTAATCTTAGTACCAAAGAAAGATGGATCATGGCGGATGTGTGTTGATTGTCGTGCCATCAACCAAATCACCGTCAAATATCGCCACCCGATCCCGCGCCTTGATGACATGTTGGATGAGCTTCATGGCGCCACTATCTTCTCCAAAATTGATCTCCGGAGCGGTTACCACCAAATCCGGATGGCCGAAGGTGACGAATGGAAGACGGCGTTCAAAACGAAGTATGGACTCTATGAATGGCTTGTCATGCCTTTTGGCCTCTCCAACGCCCCGTCCACCTTCATGCGCCTCATGAACCACGTCTTGCGCCGATTCTTGGGTACATTCGTTGTTGTTTATTTTGATGATATTTTGGTATTTAGTACGTCTTTGGAGGATCACATCGGGCACCTTCGCCAAGTGCTCGAGTGCCTTAGACAAGAGCAATTGTATGTCAACTTTGACAAATGCGTCTTTTGCTCGGACACCACTATCTTTCTTGGCTATGTCGTGTCTAAGGACGGACTCCGAGTAGACGAATCTAAAGTTCGTGCTATTCGGGAGTGGCCTACTCCTACTACGGTCACCATGGTCCGAGCCTTTCTCGGCTTAGCGGGTTTCTACCGCCGCTTTGTCAAGGACTTTAGCACGGTAGCGGCACCGCTCCATGAGCTCACTACCAAGGGTGTCACGTTTGAGTGGCGTGATGTCCATGCTCGAGCGTTTGATGCGCTCAAAGACCGTCTTTGTAATGCACCATTACTCCAACTCCCAAACTTTTCGAAAACCTTCGAGGTGGAGTGTGATGCATCAAATGTGGGCATTGGAGGAGTTCTCTTACAAGAGAATCGTCCAATTGCCTACTTTAGTGAAAAACTGTCCGGTCCTTCGCTCAACTACCCTACATATGACAAGGAACTATATGCTCTAGTTCGTTGTCTTAAGACATGGCAACATTACTTGTGGCCGAAGGAGTTCGTGATTCATTCGGATCATGCGGCTCTTTCGTATCTCAAGAGTCAAACAAATCTCAGTCGGCGCCATGCTAGTTGGGTAGAGTTTTTAGAGACCTTTCCTTTTGTCATTCGGCATAAGAAAGGCAAAGAGAATGTGGTAGCCGATGCCCTTTCTCGCCGCTATACCCTCCTTGTGTATATGGATGCCAAGATACATGGCTTTGCTCTTATCAAAGAGTTATATGCCACGGATCTTGACTTCAAGGACATATGGGCACAATGCCTCGACCTCCGAGAGCACGAGTCTTTCTTTATTAACGATGGCTATCTTTTTCGAGTGGGAAAACTTTGTATTCCGCGCTCATCTATACGCCATTTGTTGGTCAAGGAAGCTCATGAGGGCCGTGGTCATTTCGGTGCTACCAAGACCCTTTCCGCTCTCCAAGAGCATTTCTTTTGGCCCCGGATGCGTATGCATGTGACACGGTTTTGCAAGGGTTGCATCACATGTCATCATGCCAAGTCGCGCCAAGGTCCGGATGGGATGTATTCTCCTTTGCCTATACCAATGGGACCTTGGGAGGATCTATCCATGGACTTTGTGGTCGGGTTGCCTATGTCAAAACGAGGCAAAGACTCCATTTTCGTGGTAGTCGATCGTTTCTCCAAAATGGCTCATTTCATCGCATGTAAAAGCACCCTAAATGCTAGTGAAGTTGCCACCTTGTTCTTTGATAATGTGGTGCGTTTACATGGGATACCACGTTCCATCGTTAGTGATCGGGACGTGAAATTCGTAAGTCATTTTTGGAGAACGTTGTGGGGAAAACTTGGAACCAACTTGTTGTTTTCAAGCGGTTATCACCCCCTAACCGATGGTCAAACGGAGGTGACCAATCGGACTCTTGGTGCTCTACTTAGAGCCACCACTAGGACCAACCCACGTAGGTGGGAGGACTTACTTTCTGTTGTAGAGTTTTCGTATAACAGGTCTAGGCACACGGCAACTAAATTGTCCCCATTTGAAGTTGTCTACGGCCTCAATCCACATACACCATTGGATTTCACTCCCCGCCCGCTCAAGGATGGAGAACACATCATCGCCGGAAACCGAGCCGCCCAAATCATTGAGCTTCATGAGCGGACTAGGACACAACTCGAACGTCGTGCCGCCCAACTTGCCGGACAACGCAACAAGGGCCGCCGCGACGTCTCTTTTGAGCCCGGTGATCTTGTTTGGCTCCACCTACGGAAGGAGCGTTTTCCTACTCGCCGCATGAGCAAGCTCTCGGACCGTGGTGATGGCCCATTCCGCATCTTAGCCCGTCATGGTCCAAATGCATACAAGTTATAGCTTCCGGATTCCTACGGAGTACACCCAACGTTCAACGTCAAGGACATTGCCCCTTATGTTGAGCCCCTCTTTGACGATGGTGAAACGGGGACGTTTCACAGCCAAGATGGGGGGACTGATGCGCCCTTGGATGCCCCTTTTACGTTGACCATAGACGAAGAGGACGAGGCTCTTAGAGTTCGCTCAGATGGACCGATCACCCGATCCCGAGCTAAGGCCATTGCTCGAGCCACCGGCTCCATCATCACCCGCATTACGTCTTCACTTGGTCCCATTACCGGCATGCCTTGTCTCTACACCACCATGGCATAGGCTACCGGTTCCGTTAGCGGCATGTCCCGTCTTTCCGACTCCATGGCATGAAGCTAGCTTATTTTCGGACTATATTTTCATGTTTTCCTTTTTATGTAATAAAGGGATATTCCGTATAGGAATATTCCCTTTTTGACCTTATCCGTTTAGGGTTTGCTTCCGCCCCTTTTAGGTTTTCCCCTTTTGGGCTTTTCTTCATGTATTTTTGTTTGGCCCGTTGGCCCATAGGTAGGCAAGTCTCTCTATATAAGAGATATCTTGCCTCACTTATTTCTCATGTTCAATATTACTAAGTTTTGAGAAGAATTTCCTCCACTTAGCTTGGGCATCAAAACCTCTCTTCTAACCCTCAAACTTCTTCCTTGGATCTCGTCTTTGATTCAAGAAATCCATATTCGAGGATTCTTTTTAAGAATCAACCTTCGATCCACCCAAAAAGGTTCCTTCGATCTCTCTAGATCGGAGTAACCCTTGTTTCTTCATCGCTTCCGCCCCTTTGGATCCGAAACGATACAACGTTGCACAAAGAATCAAGGAGTAGTTGGAGTTTTGCTTGATCTAGATCCGGAGTTATCCTTGTTACCTCCAAGGACGCATCACGCGGGTACTCTCCCTCAGTCTGCGGGAGAACAAGTACACATGCTAGTTCATTGTAGGTGCAACTGGACCTAGCAATGCCAGCTCCTCCTGGAACTTCATGATTGCCTCGGATACAAGAACGTCCTCAAAACCGGCCTCCACGAAATCCTGCAGTTTCTCCCTCCTTAGTGAGACAGGGCAGAAATGCTCTCTAATAAGACTCCTCATTTGAGCGTATCCAGTGACCCGACTCCGTATGGTCCTCCACCAATGCTGTGCTAAGTCCCGGGGTAGAGGAGGTACTCCCATCCAAAGCTTGACCTCAAGGCCCACCTTTCCTACAAAGCACCAACTCCACTCGTCTATCCTCTAAGCATCTAATTGACTTTAGTGTTGAGTCCACATGCCCAATCCAAAGCTCAACCTTAAGGCCCACCTTTCCAACAAAAAGGGGTACTCCCATCTGGTGAAAAGTCTTCATCCAAGACTCTAGTCGCAGTGCTCTCGGCTCCTCCTGAGCCTTGGCAACCTCAGTTGCTCGTGCCGGTGCATCTGACACCTACGCCGCTCTCTACAAGACCTCAGTTGATCCCTTAGGTGTTGGAGGATCTAGGGCACGTCTACCTGCCTTGATTGCCTCCTCTACCTAACGACTGTACTCTCAAAATTCAGATCCTCCCATCGAGACATGATCCGTCCCATCTGACCGTACCGCCTGAGCTCTCGGTCTCGTCGTCATCCCGTCCCTAACCTCGGGAACTACGCTCTCACCGACCTCCTCCTCACTAACTTCCTCCTCTAGCGGATCAACAATGGGGATTCGACCTTGACCTCTAGCTACTGGGAGTCTACCAGCTCGTCCAAAACCTAAAACTACCGGAGGAAGAGGTGGTCTACCTCTACCCCGTCCTTCTATAGAGGTTGCTCTAGTACGAGCCATCTACGGTATAAACATAACTAATGTATAAGTCCACGCTTATATTATGTATATATATATATATATATATATATATATATATATATATATATATATATATATATATATATATATATATGTATATATATATATATATAACAATCCAATCCAAAATAATAACGACAATCCAACATACAAACTAAATTCCCATCTATTCTATCCCAAACTGACTGTGTACCACGTTTAAAACCAAATTCCTTTTGAAAACTCATACCCCTTTTCAGGTTTTGTTTATTTATCTAATTGACCTTTCAAGAAAATTGCAAGTGCCTTTGTTGTCAACCTAAGGCTTTGATACCATGTTTGTAACACCCCAAATCCATAGGACTCGGAGTGCTACGGGCTAGGACCTCATAATGGGTCCTGACCCTAGTCTGACAACAAGTTCACTATATCTTACAACAAGACACAAACAAATATAAAACAAACCTTTATAAAACGGAAATATCAAGTATCATGATACATACAAAACCCCACAGCCGAGTAACAAAGTAGTATCATCGTATACATATACATCCAAAAAACCCATACACATCCTAGATGTACGCAAACTCTCGGCTAATCACTCCTCCAGATCATTCTGCAGTCCTCCTATCCTGCAAAGCATCTTCAACACGGTATGAAACCGTTAGCTCAATTCATATATAAGATCATGCATAAGCACATACACACATCAAAATAACAATAAACACCAAGCATGGTATCACACATTTCCCATTTAATTATCTTTATACTGTCATACATTCAAATTTCATAAACCATCTAGAGTTGCTAGGAGTATCTCTCCGTATACCATGTGGAGTGGATTAATAATCTCACCATATACTAGGTCTGGTCAAGATTATAAGAATCTCTTTTCTTAAATCGTATGGAGTGGTTATGAACTCCTCTCCGTATACCATGTGGAGTGGATTAGTATCCTCACCATATACCAAATTTAACTAATCGTATGTCGATAATAATAATCAATATATATCGCATGTTATAAAGCACATATCACACACCACTCATGCATACATCCAATATAGGAATGCAACTAAGTAAGTCCCACGAACTTACTTGAATCCAATACTCCCAACAATCGATTAACCTCTCAAATTCCAGTAGGAATGGACACTGCGTGATAAACAAGGCATAAAATATATCAATCATTGTATCATCATACTAGGAGAATCATCCTAATCCCAAAGGTCATAAGGATCATAATATCATAATCAACCTCGAATATCAAATCAAACCTCAAAGTCTCATCAATGCATATATCCATAATATATTTATCATTCTCATCACGTTACTAACCTAGCATGCTTATAAACAAGGATCGAGAGGAAGGTATGTACTTACCAAAGAACTTGGTAAGTTCTGAAGAAGGCGCGAGCGCGGGTAAAGGAAGGCGCGGGCGCGGTGAAAAGGTCCGACGCCGCGATGGCGACACACCCAAAGGAGCGGGGGCGGCTCCAGCAAGGCGCGGTTTCCTTAACATAACACAACTCCAATGTTCTCTTCAGCCAAACTCTCGTCCAACACAACTCTCCACCTCAAGGAGTAATTCAGGCACATCAACCTTTATCCATTAACATATACACACATCCAACCATTCATATACCAATCACAAAAAGTTCAACTTGTTGGATTTAAACAAGTAAAGGAAGAAAGGGAAAGAAGAGTCTCACCACCACTCTCCAAATTACAAAGACCAGGAATCCAAGCTACAACCTCTTAATACTCCATAACAAACATCAGCAACATCATCATAACCATCTTTAATCTTGAAGAAAAACTAAGGAGAATCCAAGAAGAGAAACCAAGAAAAGAGAAAGAGAAGAACGTGGAAGAGGAGAGAAGAAAGTATAGAAAGTAAGCAAAACCCTCCTCAAAAAGGGAAGAGAAGATACTTAAGAGGGAAGAAAACGTAAAGGTGGTCGGCTAAAATTCGGCCGCATACAATGCTAACCCGCGAACACGGATCATCCTTGCTGTGACCGCGGCAACGCGAGTGCGGCCATGGCGAGGCGCGATCGCGGGCCCTTCAGCTAAACATGGTTGTTACAATTAGCGGGTTTTATTATTGAAATGAGGAAATTTGTTCGATGTACGGGATAAATTTGATAGATCGAGAGGCCAAGAAAATAACCCAACATACAAATATACCGTCAAGAAACAGGGAGCAACAAACGACTATTAATAAAGAGGACCAAAATAGGATGACCCCATAACAAACGGTCTAAGTACTCTTATAAGGCTCGGTTTATCAAGTTCATGAAAATAACTAGAGCCATAGTGAGCCCAAATGGTATTACCAAAAACTGATAATGCCCAAACCTTATTTGAAACTTTATTTCACAAAGTCTTCATGTTGAATCCTCGACTGATGGTAACCACACTTCTTATTATTCTTTGAAACTATTATTGACACTTGCATTTGGTCTCGAAAAACACTTATTATAGACAATGAATACTTTTTATTCACGATCACCTTGTTCAACTTTCTACAATATCTGCATATATAATCACCTTCTTTTTCTTTAAAACATTGAAACTCTCCAATGTGAGGCACTTCGCCTAAAATAAATGTATTATTACCACTTGTTTATTCAGTTCATGCATATGCATAGGTACAAAAATCTGAGATCTGGAAAGTATTTCATTTTCACTCATTGAGTGCATATACATAACATTCTTCTATAGTCTTGCACATCTGTCTAACTGAAAGGGTCCTAGCTATCATGACTCAAAATAATGAATCTTATCTTCTTCACTTCTCACTATATTTACAACATAAAGGAAGTGTACATTGTATTTAGACTAGAATGCACACTGGCATACTCGCTTCAAAAAGGTGTAGAAGCTTGTATTTAGGTAAAAGTGAGCTTTTATCTTGCTCTCAACTCATATCGCCATTCACAACTCTATATTCCACCAATTTTTAACACACTTAGTCAGATAGGATGTGACACTTGACACTATTTGATCATTAGGAAATCTTACCCTTAAAACAAAATTTTCATTTTCTTAAGTTAGCGGTATGCTTCAGTTGATTCTCAAAACCATTATATATAGGTGAAATCAATTTTTCAAGTGCAACTGCAATAGTACTAGCATATCTTCTTTCTACCAAAGAAAAGTGAGGCTCATGTGACAAAGTTATTGGTTGGATATCAATGGTGATGGTTCACTTTATTTCTAGTGTTACTTGTACAACTAGGTCCAATGCATTCTTTAAGACTTGATCAATCATTTGTTGTAAGATTGTCTAAATTTCATCCCTAAGTTCTTTAGAAACGCCAATCTAACAAACAATGGTTTTATCATCAACGTTTTGTATACTTCTTGCACGTCTCGTGCCAAATTCATTACCTCAAAATCATAGGTTTGCTCTAACTCTTGTCATCCATAGATATACCTTGGAAAAAAAAGTTATGCTAAACAATTCATTAAAACAAGCACATGAAGGAGCAATGGAGATCTTGGGATATAACGACAACCAACTCTATATATTCCCGACTCAATCCAAAACCTATCCTCTGATAACAACTTTTATAAGTTCCAAGTAACGAGTGAAGTAATTTATCTCATATTGCTTCAACTAGCGAGACACATATGCTATTACTTTTCTATTTTGCATCAATACTCAATCAAGATCTTGTCTTGGAGAATCATTGTGACCTACAAATTCATTTGTACATAAGGCAATTTCAACACTTAGTTAAGTGTTTTCTTAAGCTCTTAACAACTCTATTGTCACTTTTCGTCCCACAGAAAACTTATTTGTCTTCCGAATTAGGTTAGTCATTGGTTATACTATTTTTGAGATTCTCTCCACAAACCCACCGATAGTAACCTACAAAACCAAGAAAAATTTTAACTTCTTTCACATTATTGGGTGGATGTGTTCGCCCAAAAACGTGCGTGCAAATAAGCTTTATATTTATAAAACTAGAATAAAAGCAAGCGAACCCGTAGTGTACGGATCGACGTAGATTAGCAAGTATTCCAAAGTATCGAACACAGGGATTTGGTGAAACAAAATCCAATTTCAGATTGTCAAGCAAATAAGATGTAAAGCTTTGCAAATATTAAGGGAAAACAGCAACCCTAAAGATCCGGATATCAAATTGTGGCAATCGATTCAAGATATACTAATGGATTAAGGACAAAGTCAAGAATTGTAAAGGTATGCTAAGGTAAAGTAATGTACGGTGAAGTTCCAAAATCTTATATGACTTACCCAAAGACACTCTCTATAAAGGTTGTTGAGGCTGCAATATAGAACATATCTAAGGACAAGAATTAATCTCAAATATCCAAACTTGTAACCCAAGGATCAAGATAAA
Source organism: Fagopyrum homotropicum (assembly GCA_033239125.1). Classification (NCBI taxonomy): domain Eukaryota; kingdom Viridiplantae; phylum Streptophyta; class Magnoliopsida; order Caryophyllales; family Polygonaceae; genus Fagopyrum; species Fagopyrum homotropicum. The sequence continues at coordinate 48,663,817 of BSWB01000002.1, forward strand.
CTCAAACGGTTAAGGTTGTGACACTCGAAACCGAAATAGAGGATGTTGAGTCTCACTACTACCTAGGAAAGGCAAGCCAAGACTAGGTTAAAGCTAATGTTTAACTTTGTATTAAAGTAAAAGCAAAGTTCGTAAACTGAGGTAAATCACGGGTAGATCTTGAGAACCACGGCCGTGGAAACCTAAGAACAAGCCGTGATTTAGGGTGTCGACGATATTTCTCTAACTCTCAAGGTCCAATGAAATTACGATCGATCTATCATCATCTAAGCCACAACTATCAACCCTTCACCTTAGAATTACTAAAGGGTTTTAGCCAATAACCATTGTCATGATATCAATATTCAATTTAAGAAGAATGAAAGATGAAAACCCTCGAATACTCAATAAAACTTCAAAACCATTTCTCAAATCCAAAACACAAGAAGTAATGTTAATGGATTCAGAATATATAACACAAAACCTCACAATGATCTAAGGCAAGTATGAAGAACGGGATGTCAATCCGTCTTCGATATCAATACCTAAGAAAAAGGCTAAACCTCCGCTGTAAGCAATCTCCAATCTCCAACAATCCGGCGTTTCCGCAACTCTCGGCGACTTCCAATCAACCCTAAGCAAGAGTGCTGAAAACAAGGGTAAGCAGCCGTCCTCGAAACTCTCTTTTCTAGCCTTTTTATAAGACGAGAAAGAATTGCCGTCAAGGCCCAATATGTAAATGACGTGGCAAATAATGACACGTCAAAAGATCGCCTAAATCACGGTCTCATAGCTTTCCACGACCGTGGTTTAGAGTGTGGAAACAGATTACGGTGCCTTGTGACTTCCACGACCGTAATTTAGGCCGTGTAACTTACTAGAGTGCTCCAAAATCTCTTCCACGTTCATGATGCTAAGTTCACGGCCATGGTTTAGAGCGTGGACTTCAAATCATCTTCTCCACGGCCGTAATTCAGGGCGTGGAAGTGTATATTACTTGTTGTTACCTTTGTTTCATGACATTCTTCGTCCTAGCTCTTTCCTTAGCTTCTTTGATGTATCTCCTAATCCTCGACCATGATCGATTACTCCCTTTCCTCTCTCAAATGCTCCGCTTTTAGCTCTTATTCACCTATAATCAACACAAAGCTAGTGTAGACTTCCATATCGACAAAATAGATGAACAAGCTAACATTTGCTTCTAAACTTTATCCATGTACACAATAATAAGGGAAAAACAACTAAAATAAGTGCCTAGAATATTGCCATATTTCATGCTAACAAAATACCCCATACTTGTCACTTGCTTGTCCCCAAGCAAGGTTTTCAAAAGCTTAGAACACAAGTTAGAATGAAATATGCATGCAAATTCAAAACAAAGCCATCCTTTAGGTAAATGTGCTTCTAGTCAATAGATCATCCTCAAACCTTGCTTCATTCATCCTTGAAAACGCTCATACACATAAACCAAAGAATGTAAAGTAAATAAAGATCATAAATTGCTTAAACTTCAAGACAAACATCATAACCTTCAAGTATTGTCAAAATCAAGCATGTGAAATTTCAATTTAGATCACCAAGTCAAATAACACTCTTTTGATCTTAAGGACTTTCAAGTAAGGTCTAGAATGCGGAAATGAGGGAAACTTATAAGGGATGTGGTGCATGAATCCGGGAAAAGGGATAACCCAACTCTTTTTCTTTTTATTTTGAATTGCAACACCATCAACTTAGAGTTTTGCTCTTTTCTTTTTCACATTATTTTCCGACTTTACTTTTTGAAATATGAATAGAGGTGCACAAAAACCGAAGCCTAGGAGATCGGCGTTTCTCAATTTCGAGATGCCTCAAACCCTTGATGCACATACCATAAATCGTTAGAAATATCACTCAATCCGAATTTGGCAAGACACAAACACCCGGCTATGTGAATGGTGCCGAGTTACTCATCGTCATGATTGACTTCCTTAAACCTATTAGTTCTATTCTTTGAATGCAAAATTTTGCTTTCATGGCCCTCCCACATCAAACATGCCAAATATCAACTCCTCCAAATTCCTGGATAGGTAAGGGAGGCAATTACTTTTATTGAGGGGCTAAATGATCAAAGAAAGAAGTAAGAAAATCGAATTGCCTTATTCATTTCATAAAGAAGTATAAGAACTCATCATGTGATTTCAACCTTAATTTCTCAATATGATTTAGATAAAACTTTCACATTATGAAACTTGCAAGAAAGGATAAACAACACATTCAATTTCTTTTCAATTCATAATTCCGTTTAAGCATACAATTGTCATCAAAAACTCATTCCACAAGTGAGAGCTATTATAGAAGTCATCTCTAATCTTAGAAGCACATAAAATTTTTCAAAATTTTCAAATTTTTATGGGTTTTTTTTCAAACTTTTTCATGCAATGCAATAACGAAACGTGTGACTATGAAAATGGAACATGCAAACTGTCATGGATAGAAGCAAGCAAATGTAGTAGAGTTATTACACACATAGTCACACCCTACCCCATACTTAAAACATACATTGTCCTTAATGTTCAAAAAGAAAATAAAGAAAAGAAAGAAAAGCAAAATGAACACACTAGACGGTGGTGGGGCGGCTGAAACTGTCGATCATCAAGCTCGTCACTGCGGAGGAGGCGGTGGTGGAAACGGACGGAAGTCATGGCTATAGTACTGCCCGAATTGCTGGCGGTAAATGTCGCTCATCATCTCATCATGCTCTCGGCTCCGTGTCTCCTGGGTCTCCCGGTGGATCTCTAAGTGTCCAACTCTCCTAGAAAGGTCGGTGGCCAATGCCGGTAGCTGCTCGTACCAAGCCGGTGGCTGGCCGTACCATGCTGGTGCGTCCTGGGGAGTCGGTGCTGCTGGTGCCTGATCATACCACGGAGGTGAAGCTCCCATCCATGAAGGCTTCTCCCCATACCAAGCGGGAGGAGCGTCCATCCAAGTTGGCCTCTCACTCACACTAGCACGGCGAGATGAAGAGGTTCCGGAAGGTCCGGTAGGTCGTGGGGAACGTCTAGGAGGGTCAGGGAAGTGTGCCGGCTGCTCCGGAAAAGTGCCAAAGTCCTGCTCATCACCTCCTCCTACCTCCTCCTCAACATCCTCAGCTGGGACATCATCCGACACAAACGGCGGTGCTGCCAACCTATTTTCATGCATGACAGCGAAAGTCTGCTACCACTTATGGCGTCCGGCCATAATGGAGTACTCGGGGAGCCAAGGGATGCCTCTACCTCCTCTTTCCTCCCAAGGCATACTGGCGGTAGGTGGACCGCGGTGTCTAGGGAAGATGATACCTCTAGTCATAAGGCTATTGAGACCCGTTGCCCACTAAGCGTGCGTGCAAATAAGCTTTACATTTATAAAACTAGAATCAAAGCAACCGAACCCGCAGTGTACAGATCGGCGTAATAAAGTAAGAATTCCAGAGTATCAAACTCAGGGATTTGGGGGAACAAATTTAGTTCGCAATTCGTCAAGCAAGTAAATGTAATAAGCTTTGCAAATATTGGGAAAACAACAATCCTAAAGATCCAGGTTTCTAATTGTGCAATCGATTCAAGATATACTAAAGAACTAAGGATAGAGTTAAGAGTTGTAAAGGTATGCTAAAGTAAAGCAATGTACGGTGAAGTTCCAGAACTTTATATGACTTATCTAAGGACACTCTCGATAAAGGTTGGTGAGGCTTCAGTATAGAAAGGATCTATGGATAAGAACTAATCTCAAATACCCAAACTTGTAACCCGAGGATCAAAACTAACTAAAACGATTAAGGTTATGACACTCGAAATCGAAATAGAGGGTGATGAATCTCACTAATACCTAGAAAAGGATAAACCAAGACTAGATTAAAGCTAATCTTTAACCATGGATCAAAGTAAAAGCAAAGTTCGTAAACTAGGATAAATCACGGTCAGATCTTGAGAACCACGGCTGTGGAACTTCAAGAACAGGCCGTGATCTTGGTTCGTTGACGAGATCTCTCTAACTCTCAGGGTCAAATCAATTTACGCTCGATCTATCATCATCTAAGCCACAACTATCAACCCTTCACCTTAGAATTGCATAAAGGGTTTTAGCCAATAACCATTGTCTTGATATCAAAAATCAGTTTAAGAAGAATGAAAGATGAAAACCCTTGAAAACTCAAATATAACTCAAAGTCACTCTCAAATCCAAACACCAAATGGAATACTCAATAGATTCAGAATATAACACAAAACTTCACAATGATCTTAGGCAAACACGAAGAACGGGAAGTCAATCCGCCTTCAATATCAAAACCTAAGAAAAGGGCGCAACTTCCGCCACACACAATCGTCGGGAATCCAAACTGCCGGCGCTTCCGCAAAGTTCCTTGCGAAAACCCTAAGGCTAACTCTCCCAAAGCGAGGTTGCTGAAAACTCCCTCCTCCCGCCTTTTTATACATAGAGTAAGAGATATCTTCCAGCCCAAATACGTAGATGATGTGGCAATAAATGATTCGTCAAAGGATCACCCAAATCACGGCCTCTTGATGTTCCACGACCGTGGTTTAGGGCGTGGAATTGCATTACGGTGTCTCTCATCTTCCACGACCGTACTTTAGACCGTGTAACTTACTGGAATGCTCCACGTTCATGATGCCAAAATCCACGGCCGTGGTTTAGAGCGTGGACTCTTCTACGGCCGTAATTTAGGGCGTGGAAGTGTAGATTGCTTGTGGTTTCCTTTGTGTCGTGACATTCTCCATCTTAGCTCCTTCTTTGACTTCCTTGATGTGTTCCTAATCCTTGGATATGATCGAATCCTCTCTTATCTCTCTCAAATGGTCCGGTTTCAGCTCTTATTCACCTATAATCAATCACAAACTATTGTAGACCTCCATATCGGAAATATAGGTAAACAAGCTAACAAATGCTTCAATGCTTTATCTATGAACACAATAATGAATGAAAAACAACTAGAATAAGTGCCTAGAATATCGCAATATTTCATGCTAACAAAATACCCCATACTTGTCACTTGCTTGTCCCCAAAAAAGGTCTTTGAAAGCTTAGAACACAAGTTAGGATGAAATGTGCATGCAAACTTAAAAACAAAGCATCTTTTAGGTAAGTGTACTTCTAGTCAATAGATCATTCTCAAACCTTGCTTCATTCACCCTTGAAACGCTTATATGCAAAAACCAAAGAATGTAAAGCAAAGAAACATCATGAATTGGTTAAACTTTAAGGCAAACATCATAACCTTCAAGCATTATCAAAATCAAGCATAAGAAACTTCAATTTAGATCACCAAGTCAAATAACGTTCTTTTGATCTTAAGGACTTCCAAGTAAGGTCTAGAACACGGAAGAGAGGAAAACTTATAAAGGATGTGATGCATGAATCCGGGAAAATGGATAACCCTACTCTTTTTCTTTTTATTTTGAATTGCAACACCATCAACTTTGAGCTTTGCTCTCTTCTTTTTCACATTATTTTTCGACTTTACTTTTGGAGTTATGGACAGTGGTGCACAAAAACCGAAGCCTAGGAGATTGGCGTTTCTCAATTTCGAGATGCCTCAAACCTTTGATGCACATACCATAATACGCTAGGAATATCGCTCAATCTGACTTTGGCAAGACACAAACACCCGGCTATGTGAATGGTGCCGAGTTACTCATCGTCATGATTGACTTCCTCAAACCTATTAATTCTATTCTTTGAATGCAAGAATTTGCTTTCATGGCCCTCCCACACCAAACATGCCAAATATCAACTCCTCCAAATTCCCGGATAGGTAAGGGAGGCAATTACTTTTATTGTGGGGCTAAGTGATCAAAGAAAGAAGAAAGAAAATCGAATTGCCTTAATCATTTCATAAAGAAGTATAAGAACTCATCATGTGATTTCAACCTCGATTTCTCAATATGATTTAGATAAAACTCTTTACATTATGAAACTTGCAAGAAAGGATAATCAACATATTCAATTCCTTTTTAATTCATTATTCGTTTAGGCATACAATTGTCATCAAAAGCTCAATTCGCAAGTAGGAATTATGATAGAAATCATCTCAACTCTTAGAAGCACAAAACCTTTTTAGAATTTTCAAAATTTTTCACATTTTTATGGGTTTTTCAAAGACTTTTTCATGCAATGCAATAATGAAACGTGTGACTATGAAACGAAACATGCAAAGTGTAATCGATCAAGGCAAGCAAATGTAGTAGAGTTATTACAACACATAGTCACACCCCACCCCATACTTAAGAGAAACATTGTCCTCAATGTTCAAAAAGAAATAAGGAAAAGAAAGAAAAGAAAAATGAACTCACTAGACGGCGGTGGGGCGGCTGAAACTGTCTATCATGAAATCTCGTCACTACGGTGGAGGCGGTGGTGGAAACGGGTGGAAATCGGAGCTGAAGTTCCGCCCAAACTGCTGGTGGTAGATATCCCTCATCATCCGGTCATGCTCATCAGCTCGTACATCTCGAGCGTCCTGGCGGAACTCCAAATTGCCGACTCTCCTAGAAAGGTCGGTAGCCCACTCCGGTAGCTGCTCATACCATGTCGGTGCCTGGCCGTACCATGCTGGTGCATCCTGTGGGGCCGGTGCTGCTGGTGGCTGTGCATACCATGGTGGCGGAGCTCCCATCTACTCTGGCTGTGCTCCATACCAAGCGGGAGGAGTATCCATCCATGTCGGTCTCTCGCTCACACTAGCACGGCGAGAGGAAGAAGCACCGGAAGGTCTAGAAGGGCGGGGAGCCTGTCTAGGTAAGTCCGGAAAGGTGTCCGGCTGATCCGGAAACGTGCCAAATGTCTGCTCATCACCTCCTCCCTCATAGTAATCACCTCCTCCCATATCCTCAGCTGGAGGCTCGTCCGGAACGTAAGGAGGCGGTGCTAATCTATTTGCATGCATAGCAGCGAATGTCTCCTTCCAATTATAGTGTCCAGCCATAATGGAATACTCAGGAAGCCACATAATGCCTCTACCTCCTCTATCCTCCCATGGCATAGCAGCAGTAGGTGGACCTCGGTGTCTAGGAAAGATCATACCCCTAGTCATAAGGCTCTTGAGACCCAAAGGTCTCGCCGCTATCCTAGTGCATGCGAAGCAATCAATCCCAAGTTGCGTAGCAATGTGGGTAACCATCCCACCATACCCAATGTTCCCATCCCTCTTTCTCTTAAGCTTGCTCATGGTGGAGGCTAGGAGGGTGGCACAATCAGCGGGTCTACCGTACAGCATAGCGTAAAGAAGGAACATCTCATCGGTCTTTATCTTTTGTGGGGTCTCGGTCCTACGGAATAGGCACTCGGAAAGGACCCTATGAGCTATCTTCAAGGCTAAGTGGTAGATGAGCTTAGCCTTGGTGTCAGCTGGCTGCCAGCGGTCCTTACTGGCATAAATCATGGCTATATCCTCCCAGAAGTCCTTAGCGTATACACCACTAGGGAAACGACCGTTAAAGGTCTCATGGAACCCAAAGAAGGCTCCAAACTGCTGGATAGAGAACTCATAATCCATCTCGGTCACTCGGGGGTTTCCACGGCCGTAGTTTTGTACGGACCCGTGGTTTTTGGTGATTTTTCTTAGATTTTGAAGAATTACGGTCACTGTAGCCTCCACGACCGTGGTTTAGGGCGTGGAACTCTCTGTAATGTGCCAAAATCCAAGTTTCATCAATTTCTTCCAACTTTTTCCTTTCCCATTGCCTATTCCATTGCTCCTACATCCAAAAACACAACATACCGGAAGGTATCGAGGACAAAACAAAACAAAAAACGTCTAGACTAATCTAATCTAAGAATGACAAACAAAAGCATAAGTGCAATACCTTGGGTTGCCTCCCAAGAAGCGCTTGTTTAAGGTCCTTAGCTAGACCGTACTTGCACCTATTCGAGTGTGGTAGGCGCGAACTTCTTAGCTTGGGGTTCCGGTGAATACTTCTTGAGTCGTTGACCGTTCACCTTAAAGCTTCCGCCCTTTTCACCCCATACTTCAACTGCGCCATGGGGAAAAACATGTTTGATTAGATAAGGTCCGGTCCAACGAGATTTAAGCTTACTTGGAAAGAGCCGAAGTCTTGAATTGAAGAGGAGAACTTGATCTCCTTTTTTGAGATCTTTTGGAATGATATGCTTATCATGCCAACGCTTTGCTCTCTCCTTGTAGATCTTGGCGTTCTCGTAGGTGTTTCAGCGAAGTTCTTCAAGCTCGTTAAGGTCCAAAAGGCGCTTCTCGCCCACTTCTTTCATGTTGAAGTTCAACCACTTTACCGCCCAATACGCCTTATGTTCCAGCTCTACCGGTAAGTGACAAGACTTCCCATACATAAGGTTGTATGGTGTCGTTCCTATGGGAGTCTTGTATGCAGTCCGGTATGCCCATAATGCGTCATCTAGCTTCAAAGACCAATCTTTCCTTGTCTTCGAAACTGTTTTCTCTAGGATTCCTTTAATCTCCCGGTTCGAAATCTCCACTTGTCCACTCGTTTGTGGATGGTAAGGGGTGGCGATCTTGTGAGTCACCCCATACTTAGCTAGTAGAGCTTTGAATTGTCGGGCAATGAAGTGAGAGCCTCCATCACTAATGATAGTCCGTGGTGTCCCAAACCTTGGGAAAATAGTCTTGTTAAAGAACTTAACCACAACCGTGGCATCATTAGTGGGAGAGGCAATTGCTTCAACCCATCTCGAAACATAATCTACAACTAGAAGTATGTATTGGTTTCCACAAGATGATGGGAAAGGTTCCATGAAGTCTACTCCCCAAACGTCAAAGATCTCTACCTCCTGTATGTTGTTAAGAGGCATTTCGTTTCTCCTAGATATGTTCCTTGTTCTTTGACAAGCATCACAGCAGGAAACAAAGGTTTGCACATCTTTAAATAAAGTAGGCCAAAAGAATCCAGATTGCAATACCTTAGCGCTAGTCTTGTTCGAGCTAGCGTGTCCTCCACAAGGTAGTGAATGACAATGAAGGATGACGCTTTGCATCTCGTCTTCCGGCACACATCGTCGAATGATGCCGTCAGGACCTCTCTTAAAGAGGAGAGGTTCATTCCAAAAGTATTCCCGGACATCTTTAAAGAACTTCTTCCTTTGTGCATAAGATAGTCCGGGTGGTATTTCCTGGCAAACCAAATAGTTAACAAAATCAGCAAACCATGGCTCGTTACCTTTAGTAATCTTGTCGATGCACTCCTCTATGATGTGTAAATTTTCGTCCGGAAAGGAGTCATATATAGGTAGATTGTTGTCCTCTAGATGTGGTAGACGACTCAAATGATCCGCAACAAAATTTTCCGAACCGTTCTTGTCACGAATCTCTAGATCAAATTCTTGTAGGAGAAGAATCCATCTAATCAGCCTTGGTTTTGCATCCTTCTTTGCAAGTAGATACCGGATCGCAACATGATTCGTGTATACAATCACTTTTGCACCTACAAGATAAGAACGAAACTTTTCAAATGCATAAACAATAGCTAGAAATTCCTTTTCAGTAGTGGCGTAGTTAAGCTGCACTTCGTCTAGCGTCTTGCTAGCATAGTAGATAGCATGGGTTCGTCCTTCCTTCTTTTGCCCAAGCACAGCTCCTATAACTACGTCACTTGCATCACACATTACCTCGAATGGAAGATTCCAATCCGGAGGTTGAATGATCATGGCTGAGATTAGAGCTTCCCGGATCTTATGAAACGCATCTAAGCACTCCTGCGAAAAATCAAAAACTGCATCCTTCATCAATAGATTAGTAAGCGGTTTTGATATCTTAGAGAAATCTTTTATAAAACGTCTATAAAATCCAACATGTCCTAGAAAGCTTCTTATTCCATTCACCAAAGATGGAGGAGGGAGCTTTTCTATAGTTTCTATCTTAGCCTTATCTACTTCAATCCCTCTAATAGAGATCAAGTGTCTGAGTACAATGCCTTCCTTTACCATAAATTGACAATTCTCCCAATTAAGAACTAGGTTAGTGTCTTCACACCTTTGTAGCACAAGAGAAAGGTTAGAAAGATAATTATCGAAAGAGGAACCATAAACAGAAAAGTCATCCATGAAAACCTCCATGATTTCCTCTATGCACTCCGAGAAGATAGCCATCATGCACCTTTGGAAGGTGGCTGGGGCGTTGCAAAGCCCGAACGGCATTCTCCTATAAGCAAACGTACCCCATGGGAACGTGAACGTGGTCTTCTCTTGATCGTCCGGATGTATCGGGATCTGAAAGAAACTACTATAACCGTCAAGATAACAGAAATGTGAGTGTTGTGCTAACCTCTCAAGCATTTGATCGATGAATGGTAATGGGAAGTGTCCCTTCCTCATTGCATTGTTTAGCTTGCGGTAGTCTATGAACATCCTCCATCCTGTCACGGTTCTTGTAGGAATGAGCTCATTATTCTTATTGGTGATGACCGTCATTGCTCCCTTCTTTGGAACAACCTGTACGGGACTCACCCACTTGCTATCGGAGATAGGGTAGATAATACCCGCATCAAGTAGCTTAAGAATCTCCTTCTTGACAACATCCTTCATGGTCGGATTTAACCGCCTTTGAGGTTGTCGTGAAGTCCTAAAATCTTCTTCCATTAGGATCTTATGCATACATAATGAAGGCTTAATTCCTACTAGATCCTCTACAGTGTAACCTAAGGCTTTCCTATGTTTCTTTAGAACAACCATAAGCTTACTATCTTCATCTTCACTTAGATCGGAACTAACAATCACCGGAAAGGTAGAATTAAATCCTAGAAATGCGTACCTTAGATGTGTGGGAAGTGGCTTCAATTCCATCACTATTGGACTCTCTAATGGCTCTTGAGGAGTGTCCAATGCTTCCTTAGAAGTCTCTAAGGGTATAGAAGTTGTTGGAGAAGACTCAAGAGAAGTGGTAGAAAGAACGTAATTGTCCTCAGATTTTCCCAAAATCACGGCACCTCTGTTTCCTCCACGGCCGTGGTTTAGGGCGTGGAAGTCAATTACGGCACCTCTGATAGTTCCACGGCCGTGGTTTTGGCCGTGTAACTTACTAGAGTCCTCTGAATAGCTAATTACGGTCATGTTGGTGGGAACCACGGCCGTGGAATAGCACGACTGGCCGTGATTCCTCACGTTTTCTGACCCATCGTAGAGTTTTTCAAACTCTTCTTCATGCACTTCCTTTTGCTTCTCTAAAGCTTCAGTTTCCTCATTGCATTCCTCTTCCTCTCCTATGTCCATAATGCTCATGGTGATCACCTTTTGCAAAGGATCTTTGAATTGAATTGAGCTTACTTCCTCTCTAGATGCCTCTTCATCATGGATGTTAAACATATCCTCTTCAAGAGCTGGTTCTTTCATCAAAGTGGAAAGAACGAGCTCTACCTTTTCCTCTCCTATGTCGAAGGCGAGTCTTTCATTCTTGCAATCCACCATACAACCGGATGTTGCAAGAGACGGTCTTCCGAGTATGATTGGGACCGGACTATCTGCAGGAATGTCAAGCACAACAAAATCTATTGGAACATAGAACTTACCAAGCTTGACCGGGACGTCTTCAATGATACCGACTAAAGGACGAGTTATGGATCGATCCGCCATATATAACGTCATCTTCACCGGTTTAGGCTCGCCTAGACCGATCTTCCTGCATAATGCAAGCGGAATGATGCTAACGCTTGCTCCTAAATCACATAATGCATCATATGTGACATCTCCTACTCCGATTGGAACACAAAATGACCCCGGATCTTTCAGCTTTGGGGGCATCTTTTCCTTCATCATTTTGATGAGATCCGACGATTCCAAACTCATCTTGACTTCTCCAAAGTCTTCTAATTTCCTCTTGTTAGAGAGGATCTCCTTTAAGAACTTTCCATATGCTGGCATACCTACAATTGCATCAATGAAAGGTATATTAATATGCAGTTTGCTCATGAGTTCAATGAACTTACCAAATTGCTTGTCAAGACGCGCTCTTGCTCTAGATTGTGGGAATGGTAGGGGAGGTTTGTAGGCTGGAGGAGGAATGTAGATTTCTTCCTTCTCCTTCCCCTTTTCCTTCTCTTTTTCAACGGGAAATTCTACAAATTTGGGCTTCGGGTCGGTGGTTGTTGCTCCGCTCCTAGTTGTGATAGCCATCACCCTTCCTTTCGGGTTATCCTCCATCTTTCCTGGAAGTTTTCCTTGATTTCTAGGAACTTCCTCAGCATTGCTGAACATTTGGTTTTCTAAAACCTTTTGGGCTTTATCAACCTTAGTGATGTGACTCTCCAATCCTTGAAGCTTTCCTAAGATCATTTCCAGCATGGGATCGGGCTTCTCTTTCCCCGAAGTGCTTCCACTATTAGATGTTTGCCCCTGGCTTTTCAAAGGAATGGAAGAAGAAGATGGTGGACTTAGTGAATTTCCTGAATTGAGATAAGAATTACCGGAGTTTTGTTGTTGGTTGGAACGCCAATTGTTGTTGTTTGAACCTCTATTGTTGTTCCAATTGTTATTTCGGTTGTTGTTGTTCCAATTGTTCCGGTTGTTGTTCCGGCTGTTGTGATTGGTGTTCTCATTCCCATTGTGGTTATTGTTGTTTCCTAAATAACCAACATCTTGCTCCTTAGGCTTTGGAAAGCTAGCCTTGATGACCTCCTTCAATTCTTTAATCTCGGTGTTGAGAGAAAAGATTTGAGTTTGAGCAGCTTGTGTTAGCTTTGCTCCTTGCTCCACTCAATTAGCTTCCACTTTCCGATGAGAGTATTTCTCAATGACTCGGGATTTCTTCTCAATGAAGTCCCAAGCGTCATCTTCCCTCATGTCCATGAATGTGCCACATGAAAGGGATTGGAGCTTGAATTGTGTTTCCACATCCAGCCCCTTATAGTATATCTCCAATAACTCCAATTTGGAAATGCCATGGTATGGGCAATCCAATAATAAATCCTGAAATCTTTCCCAAGACTGAACCAAACTTTCATTAGATCTCATAGAAAAAACATTAATTTTACCTCTCAACTCCACCGTCTTTGATGGCGGAAAGAACTTGGTTAGGAACTCCGAAGAAAGATCCTCCCATGTGTTGAGTCTTCCATTGGAAGAGCTTGATACCAAGATAAAGCTTTCCCTTTCAAAGGGAAAAGGAATGGCTTGATCTTGTAATTCTTGGTGGTTGCATTCTTTGGCTTCATTGTCGCCATCAAGATCTCAAAATTCTGTAAATGTTGATGTGGAGATTCGACACTCATTCCTCCAAACTGGCTTTGGCGAACGATGGTAATAACTTATGGGTTGAAGCTAAACCCCTGAATATCGTCAGCATCAAAGTTCACACCTAGACGGCGTGGTTGCTGAATCGGATCCATTCTTTGGCCAAGAGTTCTTGGCTCTTCATCTACACGAGCGGCTCTCGCACCCCCAACTGGGATACGATGATTGGCGGCTGGTCTTGGATTATTCTGGTTCGCATTGATCGTTGGGTCAATGTCCTCTAGCGACGGCATGGAGGAGTCGCTCTCTTCATCGGATGAGTCGGTTCTAACCGACCTTGTCGGTTTCCTTCTATTCTTCTTCTTGGAATCACTCATCTCCAGCCTCATTTGAAGCATCATGTCCTTGAGCTCATCAATTTGCAATTGATGACGCTCCGATTCTTCCTTGCGATTCTTCTCGCTCCATCTAAGTCGAGCTTCGGAATCATCCAACTCTGCTTGGATATCCCTCTCTTTACTTTCAACCATCTTTCTTTCTTTGAGCTTCTTTCTCAAAGTCTTCTCAAGTTCTTGATCAAGAGGTAAGAGGTCTTTGTTGCTGTTAGACATGCGCATATACCTAACATAACCTGCAAATATCACTTAAAAGAGATATCAAATGACAAGAGCAAAGCTCCCAAGCTTGACAACCGATAACCGAATTCGGCCTAAACCAAATCCCCGGCAACGGCGCCAAAAACTTGTTCGCCACTAAGCGTGCGTGCAAATAAGCTTTAAATTTATAAAACTAGAATCAAAGCAAGCGAACCCGCAGTGTACGGATCGGCGTGGTAAAGCAAGAATTCCAGAGTATTGAACTCAGGGATTTGGGGGGAACAAATTCAGTTCGTAATTCGTCAAGCAAGTAAATGTAATAAGCTTTGCAAATATTGGGAAAACAGCAATCCTAAAGATCCAAGTGTCTAATTTTGGTAATCAATTCAAGATATAATAAAGAACTAAGGACAGAGTTAAGAGTTGCAAAGGTATGCTAAAGTAAAGCAATGTACGGTGAAGTTCCAGAGCTTTATATGACTTATCTAAGGACACTCTCTATAAAGGTTGTTGAGGCTTCAGTATAGAAAGGATCTATGGATAAGAATTAATCTCAAATACCCAAACTTGTAACCCAAGGATCAAAACTAACTAAAACTATTAAGGTTGTGACACTCGTAATCGAAATAGAGGGTGATGAATCTCACTACTACCTAGAAAAGGATAAACCAAGACTAGATTAAAGCTAATCTTTAACCTTGGATTAAAGTAAAAGCAAAGTTCGTAAACTAGGATAAATCATGGTCAGATCTTGAGAACCACAGCCGTGGAACTTCAAGAACATGCCGTGATCTTGGTTCATCGACGAGATCTCTCTAACTCTCAGGGTCCAATCAATTTACGATTGATCTATCATCATCTAAGCCATAACTATCAACCCTTCACCTTAGAATTACATAAAGGGTTTTAGCCAATAACCATTGTCATGATATCAAAAACCAATTTAAGAAGAATGAAAGATGAAAACCCTTGAAAACTCAAATATAACTCAAAGTCACTCTCAAATCCAAACACCAAATAGAATACTCAATGGATTCAGAATATAACACAAAACCTCACAATGATCTTAGGCAAATACGAAGAACGGGATGTCAATCCGCCTTCAATATTAAAACCTAAGAAAAGGGTGCAACTTCCGCCACACACAATCTTCGGGAATCCAAACTGCCGGCACTTCCGCAAAGTTCCTCGCGAAAACCCTAAGGCTAACTCTCCCAAAGCGAGGTTGCTGAAGACTCCCTCCTCCCGCCTTTTTATACGTACAGTAAGAGATATCTTCCAGCCCAAATACGTGGATGATGTGGCAATAAATGATTCGTCAAAGGATCACCTAAATCACGGTCTCTTGATGTTCCACGACCGTGGTTTAGGGCGTGGAATTGGATTACGGTGTCTCTCATCTTCCAAGACCGTACTTTAGGCCGTGTAACTTACTGGAATGCTCCACGTTCATGATGCCAAGATCCACGGCCGTGGTTTAGAGCGTGGACTCTTCTACGGCCGTAATTTAGGGCGTGGAAGTGTAGATTGCTTGTGGTTTCCTTTGTGTCATGACATTCTCCATCTTAGCTCCTTCTTTGGCTTCCTTGATGTGTTCCTAATCCTTGGATATGATCAAATCCTCTCTTATCTCTCTCAAATGGTCCGGTTTCAGCTCTTATTCACCTATAATCAATCACAAACTAATGTAGACCTCCATATCGGAAATATAGGTAAACAAGCTAACAAATGCTTCAATGCCTTATCTATGAACACAATAATGAATGAAAAACAACTAGAATAAGTTCCTAGCATATCGCAATATTTCATGCTAACAAGACCCAAAGGTCTCGCCGCTATCCTAGTGCAAGCGGAATAGTCTATCCCTACCTGTGAGGCAATGTGAGTGATATCATGAATTATAGTCTATATTTTAGGGTTTGTTTGGACGTTTTATCTTTTATAATCTGCATGTTTGTATGTATATTATGTGATTATATTACCATTTCATCTACCTTTGCGGGAATCGAGGTCTACACCTAGTTTTGTTGTAATCGTAGGTAAAATGGCACGTTTTGCATCAAAAAGGAGCAAAAGGAGCTATGGAGTCATTGGAGCTACATTGAGGAACATAAGGAACCATCCAGGAAGCATGACCATAGATTCGAGATTCACTTTGGACCAGTTTTGAGAGATTTCACATTCAGTTGTGACTCACCTCGGTTGACCACAGATTCATCTCGACCGAGGTGATCCAGGGGAGCCGACTCGACCGAGGCGAATACCTAGGATGCGGCGAGAATATTTTATTCTTGGCTGAGATCTTTTATCTTTGGAAAGTGATCTTATATTTTTGGGCTTGGCTCCTGGAAGGAAGAAGATATACTAGATGATATATTTTACCTATTTTTATGGGAAGAGATCTTTTCTAAGATATCTTATCTTTGGAGGGTTATTTTCCTATAAAAAGGGTTGGATTTCCACAAATCCAACATCCGGCATAGAGTTGGAATCCCGCTTACACCGAAAAACACGCAAGAACCATACTCCAGTTGGGAGATTTGAAGAACCTTTTTGAAGGTTGAAGGAAGATTGAAGATTGTAGCTTTTATAGCTTTTGAAGGTTTTCTTGTAAGATTACCTTAGATTCTCTTCCTTGTTGTCTTGCTTGTTGGATTTATATCCAAGGAACGCTTTTGTTGTGATATTTGATTAAGTTATTGAAGTCTTTTCATTAGATTCTTCTTGTTCAAATATTCACCTTCTTCCCATATATTTGATTCATACTTTCATGATGATGAGTGGCTAATTTCTTTGTGTGATTCTAGGGTGATTGGCTGAAGGTTGTGGGAAAAACAATGATAGAATGATCTTAATCATAGTAGGACCCTGAAAGTTCGAGTCTTTAACCTTAACCCTAAGCATCTCGCTCAGTCGATGAACATCTCGGCCGGGGTGGAATTTGGCTGACCGAGGTGACTTATCTGATCCAAAAATGAGAGTTAAGTGTTAGAGTTTGCCAAATCCTATCCTTATTACACCTTTCCTGGTTCAATACAAGCTTAGGATGAGACTTACCCGATAATTCCTTAGTTTGTGTATCAACGATCATAAGTGTAGGTAATAAAGGTTTATCCTTTATTGGGGTTTGAGTGTGCTTTCATCCCATCTTTGTGAGTTAGCCTGAGACTTACCCGGTAAAGGTTGATTCTATTCCCTTAGATGGTGTGTTAGTTTGAGGTTATGGTTCTTTATCTTGATTCCTTGAGACTTATCCGGTAATAGGAGTTACGGTTTAGGATTAGTGAGTAGTGAGACTTACCCGGTGATCTATTCCACTTAAGTAACACCTTCCCTATGCAAAAACCTCAGCTTTGTCCGCTTATCTTTAGATCTTGAGTTGGAACCACAACTAGATGCTTTAATCCCTAGAATTGCATGTTTGCTATATTGACTTCTTATTGATCTTTGATTGTTTTGATTACCTTTTGTGGTTAGTATTTACATAAGAACACCGTGATTGGACTTTGTTTCACTAAGTCCCTGTGATCGACCCCTGGAATTCCTTGCTTTTTACTACGATTGACCCGTACACCGCGGGTTCGCATCCTTGTTTTAAGCTTACGTCTAGGGTTATAAATTTAAAGCTTGCACACACCGTTTGGAGCGAACAAGTTTTTGGCGCCGTTGCCGGGGACTTGGTCTAGACCGAGCCGGTTACGGTTTGCTTTTGGGGCACTTGCCCCCGTGTCTACTAACCACTCTACTTGAGTGTCTTTTGCAGGTTCTTTCTTAGGTATATGCGCAGAACCCGCACTGGGAAGGAAATCATTCCTTACGATCCTGAACCAGAAAAGACATACAAGCGACGCTTAAGAGAAGCAAAGATGGCCCAACAAGACAACTGCGATCTTGAGGCCGAGTTGAAAGAGGCGCTAGAGATGCTACGCTTCAACAGGGAAGAACTAAGGCGAGAGAAGGAAGAAACTCGCACCAAGACTGAAGCAATCGAAGCCGAGATGGCCGTCATACGAGACCAGATTCTACTTCGACCGAGGGAAGATCCAGTCCCAGATCCTCGACCGATGCAGGATCCAGTTGCTGACCCTCGACCGAGGCAGGTTCCAGTACCTGACGCCCCGGCCGAGATACTCCCACCTCGGATGCCAATCCGAAACGTTCTTCTTGCAGGTATCCCACAAACCCTAGGTCAAAGGATGGACCCTAATCAACAACTGAGGCATCCAGGAGTTAACCTAGGAGATCCAGCGGACCATGACTATGAACTTCGACCACAAGTTCTGTCTATGATTCGCCAATGCCAGTTTGGAGGGCTATAGAAGGAATCACCACATCAACATCTTCAAAACTATGAGATCTTGATGGAAACCTTGAGACCTCCGAGGATTGAAAATAACAACTACAAGCTAAGACCTTTTTACTTTTCTTTAAAAGATAGAGCTCTTACTTGGTATCAATCTCTTCCTCCAGAAAAAATCAGCACATGGGAGGAGATGACTACGGAATTCTTGACGAAATTCATTCCCCCCTCGAAGACCGCTGAAATGAGAGGGAAGATCAACGCTTTCATTATGAAGGACAAGGAGAGCTTGTCCAAGTCATGGGAGCGGTTCAAGGACATTCTTTTGGATTGCCCACATCATGGGATTCCAAAGTTAGAGTTATTGGAGATATACTTTAAAGGACTGGACGGAAGCACCTGGGTCAATCTCCAACTACTCTCCGCCGGTACCTTCATGGACATGGCGATTGACGAGGCTTGGGACTTCATCGAGAAGCAAGCCTTGCACATGGAGAAGTACACCCACCAAGGAGCTGAAGGTGGAGTTAAAAGAGTTAACTTCCAAGAAACTCAGCCCAACAACAATCAACTCACGTCTTTGAAGAATGACGTGAAGCAATTGAAGGAACTCTTGGTTGCACAAACCAAGAAGGAAGAGCAAGGGCAAAGGAACAACAACAACGGATACCGTAACAACAACAACGGTTCCCGGAACAACAATTACAACAACAACAACAATAGAGGATCCAATAGCAATAATTGGAGGGCGAACAACCAAAATAACGGTAACAATCATTCAAACTCCAACTCTAACGATTCCTCTAACCCTTTCCTCTCTTCCCCTTCTTCTTCTTCTTCTACTCCATTAAAAAGCCAGGGGCAAGGATCAAGTTCGTCTCAGCCAGAAAAGAAAGACGTAGTTCTGGAGGCTATCTTGATCAAGCTCAACGCTATGGAGACTTCTATGACTTCATTTTCGAAGGCCCAAAAAGCCTTTGAACAACAACTTGCAAGTAGGGCGAATGAAGCGCCAAGAGACCCAGGGAAGCTTCCAGCAAGGACGGAAAGCAACCCTAAGGGCCAGATCATGGCCATAACTACGAGGAGTGGACTGAAAAAACTGCAGATCCAGTGCCTCGGTCGGTGCCGATACCGACGAAGACCACCTCGGTCCAGATGCAGTCGAAGAACACTTCGACCGAGATGCCAACCGAGGTGGAGCCACAGAAAGCGGAGGGGAAAACTGAAGTTTATGTTCCACCTCCTACATACAAACCACCACTTCCATTCCCCCAGTCAAGGGCCAGAGCACATCTAGACAAGCACTTTGGTAAGTTCCTTGACTTGATGAATAAGCTGCACATTAACATTCCTTTCCTTGATGCCATTCTAGGAATGCCCGCCTATGGGAAGTTCTTGAAGGAGATCCTATCAAGGAAGAGGAAACTGGAAGACTTTGGTGAAGTTAGGATGACATCTAAATCCTCGGAGCTCATTCAAATCATGAAGGAGAAGATGCCACCTAAATTGAGAGATCCCGGTTCATTTTGCATTCCCATTCAAGTTGGGGATGTCACTTGTGAAGCCCTTTATGATCTAGGAGCCAGCGTTAGCATCATCCCGCTGGAGCTATGTGTGAAGATCGGACTTGGAGAGCCCAAGCCGGTCAAGATTCGACTTTATATGGAGGATCGCTCCATTACCCATCCCGTGGGCATCTTGGAGGACGTTCCGGTCAAGTTAGGTAACTTCTATCTGCCTATAGATTTTGTTGTACTTGACATTCCCGCATATTATCCTGTTCCTATTATTCTCGGGAGGCCATTTCTAGCAACTTCGGGTTGCAACGTGGATTGCAAGAACGCCAAGTTGAAATTTAACGTTGGCGGCGATGAAGTGGAGTTCGCATTGCTCGCAGCCATGAAAGGGGAGCAGCTAACTGATGATATCTTCAACATCTATGATGAAGAAGAATCAAGAGAATTGGTGAGCTCTATCCTTATTAACGATCCACTCGAAAGAGTTATTAGCTTCAGTTTAATGGAGGAAGGTATAGATGCTTCTTGTGATGCAGATATACGGAGCTTAAAAGCACTGGAAGAGGATCCAGGAGCTAAAACTGAGAAGCTAACCCAGGAGACGAAGATCTCCGGTTTCAGTTCCAGTTGCAGTACCTCGACTGAGGCACTTCCTGGATTGAGCAAGGCGACTGAAGAACATCTCGGTCAACGCCTCTGCACCTCGACCGAGGTCGATGGCGAGATGATGTCAACTGAGACTTCCGAAAGTCCAGTTTCTGAATCCATTCCATTGGAAGGAGGAAGCAAGGATCCCCCTCAGAAAGCACCCCCAGTTGTGGAGCTTAAACAACTCCCTAGTCACTTGAGGTATGTCTTTCTTGGACCGGATTCCACTTATCCCGTTATTGTTAATGCTTCCCTTTCTGAAACTGAATTGTCTAAGTTAATGCATGTCCTGAGAAAGCATCAAAAGGCTATAGGTTATACCACGGATGATCTTATTGGCATTAAGCCTTCTTTCTGCATGCATAGAATTCTAATGGAGGACAATCATAAGACTTCACGGGAACCTTAAAGACGGTTAAATCCGATCATGAAAGAGGTTGTGAAGAAGGAAATTCTTAAGTTGTTGGATGCAGGTATCATTTATCCTATCTCGGACAGCAAGTGGGTTAGCCCGGTGCATGTAGTTCCGAAGAAAGGAGGGATGACCGTTGTAATAAATAAGAACAACGAGTTGATCCCAACTAGAACCGTTACGGGCTGGAGGGTTTGCATCGATTATAGGAAGCTGAACACGGCCACACGGAAGGACCATTTTCCACTTCCCTTTATTGATCAGATGCTCGAGCGGTTGGCCCAGCATTCACACTTTTGCTACTTAGACGGTTATATTGGATTCTTCCAGATTCCTATCCATCCGGATGATCAGGAGAAGACCACCTTCACTTGTCCATGGGGGACATTTGCCTATAGAAGGATGCCATCTGGATTGTGCAATGCACCCGCTACCTTCCAGCGATGCATGATGGCTATCTTTTCCGAGTACATAGAGGAGATCATGGAGGTATTTATGGATGATTTTTCTGTATATGGTTCCTCTTTTGATGATTGCCTATCTAACCTTTCTTTAGTACTTAAAAGATGCGAAGACACTAATCTTGTTTTGAATTGGGAGAAGTGTCATTTTATGATTAATGAAGGCATTGTGCTAGGACACCTCGTTTCTAATCGAGGCATTGAGGTCGATCGCGCTAAGATCGAGACTATTGAGAAACTCCCTCCCTCTTGTTCTGTTAAAGGTGTGAGGAGTTTTTTCGGGCATGCAGGTTTCTACAGGAGATTCATCAAGGACTTCTCTAAGATTTCTAAACCTCTAACTAACCTCTTGAATAAAGATGTTGTTTTTGAGTTTTCGCAGGAGTGTCTTGATGCTTTTTATAGGATTAAGGAAGCGTTGATCTCCGCTCCTATTATCCAACCTCCAGATTGGACCTTGCCCTTTGAGATCATGTGCGATGCTAGTGATGTAGCCGTAGGAGCGGTGCTTGGACAGAAGAAGGATGGACGGACCACCGCCATTTACTATGCTAGCAAGACGCTAGATGTAGCACAACGCAACTACGCTATCACCGAGAAGGAGTTATTGGCGGTTGTATATGCTTTCGAGAAGTTTCTTTCCTATTTAGTAGGAGCGAAAGTCATTGTCTACACCGACCATGCAGCCATTCGTTACTTGTTGGCTAAGAAAGATGCCAAGCCACGCCTTATTCGATGAATTCTCTTGCTTCAAGAGTTTGACCTAGAGATCCGCGATAAGAAGGGATCCAAGAATTCTGTTGCGGATCACCTCAGCCGGCTACCCTTATCTTCACGTGAGAAGGATGACCCGCCCATAGACGATTCATTCCCCGATGAGCACTTACACTTGTTGGAGCGTTTGATAGATTTACTTACTTCACCCCACGATGGAGGTGAAGTATGGGGTGAGGGCACCTCCCATCACGTTTGAGAGACGCATTATGGTCCAGCTAGCGACCTTAAACCAAGAGCTTCTTGGGAGGCAACCCAAGGTATTGCTTTCTTTTCCCTTTTTCTAGTCTAGCTTAGATAGTTTTTTTTTTGCTTTTGCTTTGCTTTGTTTTGTTTTTGGCGTTCTAGACAGATAACAGGAGACATCTAAGGAAGGAGCATAACTGGAAAGACAGAAGATCGAGAATTTGAGAAGACGGAGTTTGACTGAGGCATCTCGGTTGCTATCAGAGAACCTCGACCGAGATGAATCTTGAGCAACCGAGGCCACTAGGGCTTTCTGAAGAACCACCTCGGTCCGTACCACCTCGGTCCAGTAGAGACCATCTCGACCGAGGTGACAGCAGTCCAGAAAAGGGTATAAAAGGCAGAAGATTTCTCTCTCCTCACTTTACTCTTTCCCCTCGACCGCGGCGATAGTTCACCTCGCTTCTCCGATTTCTTGCTCGTTTTCGACGATTTCTGTCTCCAAACTGCGATTAAGACTGAGAGGATCCCAGTACAACATCGATCTACACGAGAATCGAACCGATTCGGCCGAAACGAGGTAAAACGAACCGAAACCCTAACCTCTCCATTTTGCTTCGATTTGGGCTTTGGTTGCCCCTGCATTTGTTGAGGAAAGGCTTAAGTACCCCATAGGAAGCAATTGTAGTGATTTTTGGGGGAAAAGAACTGAATTTTCAGAAGGAATTAGAATCCAGCTTTCCGCCTCGGTCCAGTCGAGCTGTGCCTTGGCCGAGGTGATTCTTGAGTATTGTCAGTCGACCGAGGTGACCTGACAGTTTGATTTTCTGAAAATGAGTTTTGACCGCCGCCTTACCCTCAGGGATAGATCCTCACCTTCCCCTTCTTCCTCTTCTTCCCGACCTTACCGCCCGGTGATCCATGAGTGACACCGGGTGGATTATGAGCGTATTTCCGGCCGTCCAGTGATTGCACCACGCTTCCTGGACGTGTCTGCTTTTGATTGCCTCCAGGTAGACGGAGACCTTAGGAGGATGATTTCTACAGTTGGGCTGGATCAGTTTACTGAGATCCGAGCCCCAGCCTACTTGGAGCCGACCCTAGAGTTCGTTAGCTCCTTCACCTACCTTCCCACAGAGCGTTCTGTGAAGTACCGGTTGATGAACCGGAACTTCTTAGTGCCACTTGAGTACTGGAGAGATATTTTTGGCTTTCCTGAGCCCACCACTGTTGACTTCCCGTCCCGATCAGTAGCTAGGGAGTTTTGGAGGCAGATTGCCCATATTGTTGAGCACGCAGATAGATGGCGCCCTGGAGATTCCAGGGAGAGGGTCATCTTCCACCTAGCCTTTAGGTTAGCCCACCGGATCTTCAGTGAGATGCTTCTGGCGCGTAGTGAGACGCCCCAGAAGATCCGACAGGGAGAGCTTTTCAGTTTATACTGCATGGTTACTGGGGCTTTCCCGGACTTTGGCTTGATGCTGGTAGAGGATCTGCACAGGATCAAGGCCAAGGCGAAGGGAGACATCTACTGCGGAGGGCTTGTCACCCATATAGCTAGCTATCAGGACATGGATCTTAGTGCTTGCACGATGGTGGCGGCTGCCAAGCCGCTTGGATTGCAGGAGATGATCACTCGGCGGATTCTCGTTCCCCGAGGTCTGACTACTCCGTACGTGGCTATGCCGTGGGAGCTGACTGCGCCACAGGGGATCAGGTGGTCTGCCCAGTTCACTGTTTATGACCCACATTATTGGCAGACCGCTTGGGCTCCACTGATGGAGGATTATAGAGAGGCAGCAGCTACCCCAGCTGAGGAGGAGGCTGATGATGAGGAGACAGTTGATGAGAGAGAGGGTGGAGTCCCGATGGATACAGGGACGGATACTGCAGGGACGAGCGCACCACCAGTTATAGATCTGGATGATGAGGACACTAAGCCTGCACCTGCTGCATCACCTGCGAGATCTGCTAGGCGTAGGACACGCTGTCATAGAGATTCAGAGGCTCATCGTCGGATCGATGATCTGACGGACCAGATGATAGACTCTTATGCTGCCCTTACAGTGGACATGCATGAGAGATTTGCTGCCCAGCGCCGACAGATTGACAGCTGGACTCATCAGATGCTCGAGGGACAGCACTATCAGCGCAGGATGATGGAGATACAGTTCCAGCAGACCATGGGTTATCCGTTCAACCCGACCCAGTATCCGTACGTGCCACCACCACCTCCACCGGATCAGGATTATTGAGAGCTGCAGGATTTTCTTTATTATTTTTTATGCAGTTCAGCTATTTATCCGGTGAGTACTTTTATCCTTTAGACTTATTTTGACCCACTGGGACAATGTGTCCCAAGTATGGGGTATTTGATGTATTATTTGACTTTGATGTATGACTCTATTGACTGGATATTGATATTTATGCTTCACTTTTGCATCTATATGCTTATTTGAGATTGCATGCATACTTACAGGTTATTTGATTGAGAAAAACGTCAAAACCGAAAGAAAAATGGTTTTAAAAAAAAAAAATTTTTGGACCTCGACCGGGGCAGTTCTGGCCGAACGAGGCGTTTCACCTCGGTTGACCTAAGAACACTTCGACCGAGGTGGGTTAACTGAGAGTTTTCGAAAACTATTTTTGTGCGTCTTATCTGGATATGATCTCAGTGAAGATTTTGCTTACTGACTGGTTTTAAATTCTTTATGTGTTTAAAAGGTTTTATAATATGTTTAAGTCGCTAAATGCTTTGTTTGAAATTATTGGCATGTTTAATACTTTGTTTTTATCTAAATTATGTTGAATTTGAAGGTTGACACCGCAAGATAAGTTCTCTCACTTTCTTCCTGGAAATACCAAGGTAATTCATTCTTCTCTCTTCTCCTTCTTGATCATGCTTAGCCCCTCATATACATTTTGCCTCCCTTTACCTATCCGGGAATTTGGAAGCAAGCGAAGTGGTGAAAGCAAGTGAAGTTAAAGTTGAGAAGTTGGCTGGAAGTGAAAGTGTTAGAAAGAAATAAATAGGTTTGGGGAAGTCAATCATGAAGATGAGTAACTCGGCACCATTCACATAGCCGGGTGTTTGTGTCTTGCCAAAGTCGGATTGAGCGATATTCCTAACGGGTCATGGTATGTGCATCAAGGGTTTGATGCATCTCAAGAAATTGATGATTGCTGATTTCCTAGGCTTCGGTTATTATGCACCTCTGTCCATGCATCCCAAAAAGTAAAGTAAAAGAAAAAAAGTGTGAAATAAGCAAAGCTTATTGGTGGAAGATGTTGCAAGTCAAAGTGAAAGTGAAGTTCATCCTTTTCCCGGATTCTAGCACCACATTACCTTACATACATCCCTACCCTACACATTTTTTGACCTTTCTTTTGGAAGCCCTTGAGACCTCGAGCTTGTTGATTGACTTAGTGGTTTAAACTGGATTATACATGATTAATTTTGATAATTATGACTTATTATGCATTCTATGATTTTATGCAAAGATGAACAACTTTCTTATATTTATAAAATGTTTTGAACATGTTTTGATTTTAAATTCCATGAAGTATTCTCTTAGAGTGATCTATGATAGTTGCACACCATAAAAATGTTTTTGAAAGAATTTTCATTGATTTTATTGACTTATAATCCATTCTATCTTGTCTCTTATATGCGGAACTTGCTTGGGGACAAGCAAGGGCTAAGTATGGGGTATTTTGATAGCATGAATTATAGTCTATATTTTAGGGTTAGTTTGGACGTTTTATCTTTTATAATCTGCATGTTTGTATGTATATTATGTGATTATATTACCATTTCATCTACCTTTGCGGGAATCGAGGTCTACACCTAGTTTTGTTGTAATCGTAGGTAAAATGGCACGTTTTGCATCAAAAAGGAGCAAAAGGAGCTATGGAGTCATTGGAGCTACATTGAGGAACATAAGGAACCATCCAGGAAGCATGGCCATAGATTCGAGATTCACTTTGGACCAATTTTGAGAGATTTCACATTCAGTTGTGACTCACCTCGGTTGACCACAGATTCATCTCGACCGAGGTGATCCAGGGGAGCCGACTCGACCGAGGCGAATACCTAGGATGCGGCGAGAATATTTTATTCTTGGCTGAGATCTTTTATCTTTGGAAAGTGATCTTATATTTTTGGGCTTGGCTCCTGGAAGGAAGAAGATATACTAGATGATATATTTTACCTATTTTTATGGGAAGAGATCTTTTCTAAGATATCTTATCTTTGGAGGGTTATTTTCCTATAAAAAGGGTTGAATTTCCACAAATCCAACATCCGGCATAGAGTTGGAATCCCGCTTATACCGAAAAACACGCAGCAACCATACTCCAGTTGAGAGATTTGAAGAACCTTTTTGAAGGTTGAAGGAAGATTGAAGATTGTAGCTTTTATAGCTTTTGAAGGTTTTCTTGTAAGATTACCTTAGATTCTCTTCCTTGTTGTCTTGCTAGTTGGATTTATATCCAAGGAACGCTTTTGTTGTGATATTTGATTAAGTTATTGAAGTCTTTTCATTAGATTCTTCTTGTTCAAATATTCACCTTCTTCCCATATATTTGATTCATACTTTCATGATGATGAGTGGCTAATTTCTTTGTGTGATTCTAGGGTGATTGGCTGAAGGTTGTGGGAAAAACAATGATAGAATGATCTTAATCACAGTAGGACCCTAAAAGTTCGAGTCTTTAACCTTAACCCTAAGCATCTCGCTCAGTCGATGAACATCTCGGCCGGGGTGGAATTTGGCTGACCGAGGTGACTTATCTGATCCGAAACTGAGAGTTAAGTGTTAGAGTTTGCCAAATCCTATCCTTATTACACCTTTCCTGGTTCAATGCAAGCTTAGGATGAGACTTACCCGGTAATTCCTTAGTTTATGTATCAACGATCATAAGTGTAGGTAATAAAGGTTTATCCTTTATTAGGGTTTGAGTGTGCTTTCATCCCATCTTTGTGAGTTAGCCTGAGACTTACCCGGTAAAAGTTGATTCTATTCCCTTAGATGGTGTGTTAGTTTGAGGTTATGGTTCTTTATCTTGATTCCTTGAGACTTACCCGGTAATAGGAGTTACGGTTTAGGATTAATGAGTAGTGAGACTTAGCCGGTGATCTATTCCACTTAAGTAACACCTTCCCTATGCAAAAACCTCAGCTTTGTCCGCTTATCTTTAGATCTTGAGTTGGAACCACAACTAGATGCTTTAATCCCTAGAATTGCATGTTTGCTTTATTGACTTCTTATTCATCTTTGATTGTTTTGATTATCTTTTGTGGTTAGTATTTACATAAGCACACCGTGATTGGACTTTGTTTCACTAAGTCCCTGTGATCGACCCCTGGAATTCCTTGCTTTTTACTACGATTGACCCGTACACTGCGGGTTCGCATCCTTGTTTTAAGTTTACGTCTAGGGTTATAAATTTAAAGCTTGCACACACCGTTTGGAGCGAACAGTCACGGTATGTCTTGTTCTTCAACTTACTCATGGTGGAGGCTAGGAGAGTAGCATAATCGGCGGGTCTACCATGGAGCATAGAGTAAAGGAGGAAAAGCTCATCGGTTTTTATCTTTTGAGGGGTCTCGGTCCTAGGGAAAAGGCATTCAGAAAGGACCCTATAAGCTATCTTCAAGGCTAAGTGATAGATGAGCTTATCCTTGGTGTCGGCCGGTTGCCAACGGTCCTCACTTGCATATAATATCGCGATATCCTCCCAAAAATCCTTAGCGTATACCCCACTAGGAAAACGACCATTGAAGGTCTCTTGGAACCCAAAGAAGGCTCCAAACTGCAAGATTGAGAACTTATAGTTCTCCTCCATCAACTGAAAAGAAACCGTCCTATCGACAGCGTTATGCTCGAAGGAAGTGACGAACTCCCTAGTGATCTCCTCATAAGCGTCTTCTCTAATAGCACATAAGACTATCAAACCAGCTCTATCTAGAAGCCATGTCAAATCATTCACTACGTTCAGCGGTTCAAGCTCCTCAAGTACTAAGTATCGCGGTCCTATGACCGCTCTCTTCTCGATCCTTTCTAAGGCATCGAGGTAATCCTCATGAATGGTTGGAATTCTAGGAGGTGGGGGTGATGGTGGCTCACTAGGGGGGACTTGGGAGGAAGATGAAGTGTCACCTTTCCTCTTCTTGTTCCTACTTGACTTTCTCCTAAACAAATCCATTACAGGGAAAATCACGGTCTGTTCTAGGGAAACCACGGCCGTGGAACCTACAGGGACCGTGGTTCGGTTCTATTTCGATAAAATTTCAACCAAATCACACCAAATTCACCAGGCACAGTCCTATACTAATTTCAAATCCAGTTCTAATCAGTTATCCTAAAAATCTTGCGAAGAGTTGAACCAATTTGACAAGTAAAGATAGAGGAGAAAAACCTAGGTTTTTGGATTCTTAAAATCAAAATTCCTTCTTCTGCAGGGATTGTTCACTTGAATTGTTGATTGGATCTTGTAGATGATAAAAAAATGCTTCACTTTAGGCTCAAGAATCGTTCGAATCGGACTCCGAACGAAGATTTGTGAGAAGGGGAAGGCTTTCGGCGATTAGGTCGTGGAAATGGGGCGTGGTTTTGAGAAATGTGGTGTTTTTGTGAAGGAAGGTGGTTTATATAGTGACCGTAAAAATTTTGGAAAATCACGGTCACTCGGGGTGTTCCACGGCCGTGGAATTGTACAGACCCGTAGTTTTGGTGATTTTTCTCAGACTTTGGAAGAATTACGGTCACTGTAGCTTCCACGACCGTGGTTTAGGGCGTGAAACTCTCTGTAATGTGCCAAAATCCAAGTTTCGTCAATTCCTTCCAGCTTTTCCTCCTTCTATTGCCTATTCCATTGCTCCTACATCCAAGAACACGACATACTGGGAGGTATCGAGGGCAAAACAAAGCAAAAACGACTAAACTAATCTAATCTAGGAATGAAAAACAAAACCATAAGTGCAATACCTTGGGTTGCCTCCCAAGAAGCGCTTGTTTTAGGTCCGTAGCTAGACCGTACCTGCGTCTATTCGAGTGTGGTGGGTGCGAACTCCTCATCTTGGAGCTCCAGTGTATACTTCTTATGTCGTTGGCCATTCACCTTGAAACTTCCGCTCTTTTCACCCCATACTTCAACTACGCCATGGGGAAAAACATGTTTGATTAGATAAGGTCCAGTCCAACGAGATTTAAGCTTACTTGGAAAGAGCCGAAGTCTCGAATTGAAGAGGAGAACTTGATCTCCTTCTTTGAGGTCCTTGGGAATGATATGCTTATCATGCCAACGCTTCGCTCTTTCCTTACAGATCTTGGCGTTCTCATAAGCGTTTAAGCGGAGTTCTTCAAGCTCGTTAAGGTCCCAGAGGCGCTTCTCGCCCGCTTCCTTCATGCTGAAGTTCAACCACTTTACCGCCCAATACGCTTTATGTTCCAGCTTCACCGGTAAGTGACAAGACTTCCCATACATAAGGTTGTATGATATTGTTCCTATGGGAGTCTTGTATGTAGTCCTATATGCCCATAATACATCATCTAGTTTCAAAGACCAATCCTTCCTTGTCTTCGAAACTGTTTTCTCTAGGATGCCCTTGATCTCTTTATTCGAAATCTCCACTTTTCCACTCGTTTGTGGATGATAAGGAGTGGCGATCTTGTGAGTCACCCCATACTTATCTAGTAGAGCTTCAAATCGTCGGGCAATGAAGTGAGAGCCTCTGTCACTAATGATGATCCGTGGTGTCCCAAACCTTGGGAAAATAGTTCTATTAAAGAACTTAACTACAACCATGGCATCGTTAGTTGGAGAGGCTATAGCTTCAACCCATCTCGAAACATAATCTACAACTAGAAGTATGTATTGGTTTCCACAAGATGATGGGAAAGGTCCCATGAAGTCTACTCCCCAAACGTCGAAGATCTCTACCTCCCGAATGTTGTTAAGAGGCATCTCGTTTCTCCTAGATATATATCCTGTTCTTTGACAAGCATCGCAGCAGGAAACAAAGGTTTGCACATCTTTAAATAAAGTAGGCCAAAAGAAACCAGATTGCAATACCTTAGTGCTAGTTTTGTTTGAACTAGCCTGTCCTCCACAAGGTAGTGAATGACAATGACGGATGACGCTTTGCATCTCGTCTTCTGGCACACATCTTCGAATGATGCCGTCGGGACTTCTCTTGAAGAGTAGAGATTCATTCCAAAAGTATTGCCGGACATCCTTAAAGAACTTCTTCCTTTGTGCATAGGATAGTCCGGGAGGTATTTCTTGACAAACCAAATAGTTAATAAAATCAGCAAACCATGGTTCGTTACCTTTAGTTATCTTGTCGATGCACTCCTCTATGATGTGTAAATGCTCGTCCGGAAAGGAGTCATCAATAGGTAGGTTGTCGTCTTCAATGTGTGGTAGACGACTCAAATGATCCGCAACAGAATTTTTCGAATCTTTCTTGTCAAGGATCTCTAGATCGAGTTCTTGTAGGAGAAGAATCCATCTAATCAGCCTTGGTTTTGCGTCCTTCTTGGCAAGTAGATACTGGATCGCAGCATAATCCGTGTATACTATCACCTATGCACCTACAAGATAAGACCGAAACTTTTCAAAGGCATATACAATAGCTAAGAATTCTTTTTCAGTTGTGGCGTAGTTAAGGTGTGCTTCATCTAGCGTCTTGCTAGCGTAATAGATAGCATGGGTTCGGCCCTCCTTCTTTTTCCCAAGCACATCCCCGATAGCTACGTCACTTGCATCACACATAACCTCTAACGGGAGATTCCAGTCCGGAGGTTGGATGATCGGGGCTGAGATTAGAGCTTCCCGGATCTTATGAAATGCGTCTTAACAATCCTGCGAGAAATCAAAAATTGCATCCTTCATCAATAGATTAGTAAGCGGTTTTGATTTCTTAGAAAAGTCTTTTATAAAACGTCTATAAAATCCAGCATGTCCTAAAAAGCTTCTTATCCCCTTTACCGAAGATGGAGGAGGGAGCTTTTCTATGGTCTCTATCTTAGCCTTATCTACCTCAATCCCTCTATTAGAGATCAAGTGTCCGAGTACAATGCCTTCCTTCACCATGAATTGACACTTCTCCCAATTAAGAACTAGGTTAGTGTCTTCACACCTTTGTAGCACAAGAGAAAGGTTAGAAAGACAATTATTAAAAGAGGAACTATAAACAGAAAAGTCATCCATGAAAACCTCCATGATCTCCTCTATGTACTCCGAGAAGATATCCATCATGCACCTTTGGAAGGTGGCTGGGGCGTTGCAAAGCCCGAACGGCATTCTCCTATAAGCGAACGTACCCCACAGGCACGTGAATATGGTCTTCTCTTGATCGTCCGGATGGATCGGAATCTGAAAGAAGCCACTATAACCGTCAAGATAGCAAAAATGAGAATGTTGTGCTAACCTTTCAAGCATTTGATCAATAAAGGGTAATGGGAAATGATCCTTTCTAGTTGCATTGTTTAGTTTCCGGTAATCAATGCAATCCTCCATCTGGTCACGGTTCTTGTAGGAATGAGTTTATTGTTCTTGTTGGTGATAACCGTCATTCCTCCCTTCTTTAGAACAACTTGT
This sequence comes from Fagopyrum homotropicum, assembly GCA_033239125.1. NCBI lineage: Eukaryota > Viridiplantae > Streptophyta > Magnoliopsida > Caryophyllales > Polygonaceae > Fagopyrum > Fagopyrum homotropicum. The sequence continues at coordinate 48,695,487 of BSWB01000002.1, forward strand.
ACGGGACTCACCCACTTGCTATCGGAGATAGGATAGATGAAACCTGCATCAAGTAGCTTAAGAATCTTCTTCTTGACATCCTCCTTCATGATCGGATTTAACTATCGTTGAGGTTGCCGCGAAGGCTTAAAATCTTCTTCCATTAGGATCTTGTGCATACATAATGAAGGTTTAATTCCTACAAGATCCTCTATAGTGTAACCTAAGGCTGTCCTATGTTTCCTTAGAACAACCATAAGTTTGTTATGCTCATCTTCACTTAAATCGGAACTAACAATTACCGGAAAAATAGAATTAGTTCCTAGAAATGCGTACCTAAGATGTGTGGGGAGTGGCTTCAATTCCATCACCATTGGAGTCTCTAATGGCTCTTGAGGAGTGTCTAATGCTTCCTTAGAACAACCATAAGGCTGTCCTATGTTTCCTTAGAACAACCATAAGGCTGTCCTATGTTTCCTTAGAACAACCATAAGTTTGTTATGCTCATCTTCACTTAAATCGGAACTAACAATTACCGGAAAAATAGAATTAGTTCCTAGAAATGCGTACCTAAGATGTGTATGAGTTGTTGAAGGACACTCAAGAGCATTGGTGGAAAGAACGTAATTGTTCTTAAAATTTCCCAAAATCACGGTACCACTGTTACTTCCACGGCCGTGGTTTAGGGCGTGGAAGTCAATTACAGCACCACTGGTAATTCCACGGCCGTGGTTTTGGCCGTGTAACTTACTGGAGTCCTCTGAATAAGTGATTACGGTCATCATGGATGAAATCACGGTCGTGGAATAGCACGACTGGCCGTGATTCCTCACGTCTTCCGACCCATCGTAGAGTTTTTCAAACTGTTCTTCATGCACTTCCTTTAGCTCCTCCAAGGCTTCAATTTCCTCATTGCAATCCTCTTCTTCTCCTTTCTCTATAATGCTCATGGTGATAACCTTTTGCAATGGATCTTTGAATAGAATCGAGCTTACTTCCTCTCTAGATGCCTCCTTGTCATAGATATTGAACATGTCTTCTCCAAGAGCCGGATCTTTCACCAAGGTGGAAAGAACAAACTCTACCTTCTCTTCTCCTATGTCGAAGGCAAGTCTAGCATTCTTGCAATCCACCATACAACCGGATGTTGCAAGAAACGATCTTCCGAGTATGATCGGGACCGGACTATCTACAGGAATGTCAAGCACAACAAAATCTATTGGAACATATTACTTACCAAGCTTGATTGGGACCTCCTCAATGATACCGACGGGACGAGTTATAGATCGATCCGCCATGTATAACGTCATCTTCACCTGTTTAGGTTCACCTAAACCGATCTTCCTGCATAAGGCAAGCGGGATGATGCTAACGCTTGCTCCCAAGTCACATAATGCATCATAATTGACTTCTCCCACTCCAATTGGAATACAAAATGACCCCGGATCCTTCAGCTTTGGGGGCATCTTTTCCTTCATCGTTTTGATGAGGTCCGATGATTCTGAACTCATCTCGACTTCTCCAAAGTCTTCCGGCTTCCTCTTGTTAGAGAGGATCTCCTTCAAGAACTTCCCATAAGCTGACATACCTACAATTGCATCAATAAAAGGTATGTTACTGTGCAGTTTGCTCATGATTTCAATGAACTTACCGAACTGCTTGTCTAGACACGCTCTTGCTCTAGATTGTGAGAATGGTAGGGGAGGTTTGTAAGCTGGAGGAGGAATGTAGATGTCTTCCTTCTCCTTTCCCTTTTCCTTCTCCTTGTCGACGGGAACTTCAACAAACTTAGGTTGTGGATCGGTAGTTGTTGCTCCGCTCCTAGTTGTAATAGCCATCACCCTTCCCTTTGGGTTGTCCTCCGTCTTTCCGGGAAGCTTTCCTTGGTTTCTAGGAACTTCCTCGGCATTCCTGAACATTTGGTTTTCTAAAACTTTTTGAGCTTTATCAACCTTAGTGATGTGGTTCTCCAATCCTTGAAGCTTTCCCGAGATCATTTCCAGCATGGGATCGGGCTTCTCTTTCCCCGAGTTGCTTCCGCTATTGGTTGTTTGCCCCTGGCTTTTCAAAGGAATGGAAGAAGAAGATGGTGGTGTTAGTGAATTTCCTGAATTGGGATAAGAATTACTGGAATTTTTCTGTTGGTTGGAACGCCAATTGTTGTTTGAATTCCGATTGTTGCTCCAATTATTGTTCTGGTTGTTGTTGTTGTTCCAATTGTTCCGGTTGTTGTTCCGGCTGTTGCGGTTGGTGTTCTCATTCCCTTGATGGTTGTATTTGTTTCCTAAATATCCAACATCATGCTCCTTAGGCTTTTGAAGGCCAGCTCTAATGACTTCCTTCAACTCTTTAATTTCGGTGTTGAGGGAAAAGATTTGAGTTTGCGCAGCTTGTGTTAGCTTCGCTCCTTGCTCTACTCGGTTAGCTTCCGCCTTCCGGTGGGAGTACTTCTCAATGACTCGGGCTTGCTTCTCAATGAAGTCCCAAGTATCATCTTCCCTCATGTCCATGAATGTGCCACATGAAAGGGATTGGAGCTTGAATTGTGTTTCCACATCCAGCCCCTAGTAATATATCTCCAACAACTCTAACTTGGAAATGCCATGGTGTGGGCAATCCAATAATAGATCCTAAAACCTTTCTCAAGATTGAAACAAACTTTCATTAGATTTCATAGAAAAAACATTGATTTTATCTCTCAACTCCGCTATCTTGGATGGCGGAAAGAATTTGGTTAGGAACTCCGAAGATAGATTCTCCCATGTGTTGAGTCTTCCATTTGGAAGAGCTTGATACCAAGATAAAGCCTTCCCTTTCAAAGAGAAGAAGAATGGCTTGATCTTGTAGTTGTTGGTGGTTGCATTCTTTGGTTTTATTGTCTCCATTAGAATCTCAAAGTTCTGTAAATGTTGGTGTGGATATTCAGCACTCGTTCCTCCAAATTGGCTTTGGCGAACGATGGTAATAACCTGCGGGTTAAAGCTGAACCCTTGAATATCTTCAGCTTCGAAGTTCACACCTAGACGGCGTGGTTGCTGAGACGGATCCATTCTTTGTCCAAGAGTTCTTGGCTCCTCATCTACACGAGCGTCTCTCGCACCCCCAGCTGGGATACGAGGATTGGCGTCCGGTCTTGGATCATTCCGGACTGGATTGATCGTTGGATCAATTTCCTCTAGCGGTGGCATATCATCATCATCCTCCTCATCGGATGATTCCACTCTAACGGACTTAGTTGACTTGGCTTTCTTCTTTTTCTTGGAGTCATTCATCTCCAACTTTATGTCCATTATCATAGCTTTGAGCTCATCAATTTGGAATTGATGACGCTCCGCTTCTTCCTTACGAGCTTTCTCACTCAATCTAAATTGAGCTTGAGACTCCTCTAACTCCGCCTGGAGATCCCTCTCTCTATTTTCAGCCATCTTTCTTTCCTTAAGTTTCTTCCTCAAAGTCTTTTCAAGTTCCGGATCAAGAGGTATGAGGTCCTTGTTGGATCTAGACCTGCACATATACCTAAAAGAACCTGCAAATAACACTCAAAAGAGATATCAAATAACAAGAGCAAAGCTCCCAAGCTCGACAACCGAGAACCGAAGTTTGGTCTAGACCAAATCCCCGACAACGGCGCCAAAAAATTGTTCGTCCGAAAACGTGCGTGCAAATAAGATTTATATTTATAAAACTAGAATAAAAAGCAAGCAAACCCGCAGTGTACGGATCGGCGTAGATTAGCAAGTATTCCAGAGTATCGAACACATGGATTTGGTGAAACAAAATCCAATTTCAGATTGTCAAGCAAATAAGATGTAAAGCTTTGCAAATATTAGGGGAAAACAACAACCCTAAAGATCCGGATATCAAATTGTGGCAATCGATTCAAGATATACTAAAGGATTAAGGATAGAGTCAAGAATTGCAAAGGTATGCTAAGGTAAAGAAATGTACGGTGAAGTTCCAAAACCTTATATGACTTACCCAAAGATACTCTCTATAAAGGTTGTTGAGGCTGCAATATAGAAAAGATATAAGGACAACAATTAATCTCAAATACCCAAACTTGTAACCCAAGGATCAAGATAAACTCAAACGGTTAAGGTTGTGACACTCGAAACCGAAATAGAGGATGTTGAGTCTCACTACTACCTAGGAAAGGCAAGCCAAGACTAGGTTAAAGCTAATCTTTAACTTTGGATTAAAGTAAAAGCAAAGTTCGTAAACTGAGGTAAATCACGGGTAGATCTTGAGAACCACGGCGGTGGAAACCTATGAACAGGCTGTGATTTAGGGTGTCAACGATATTTCTCTAACTCTCAAGGTCCAATCAAATTACGATCGATATATCATCATCTAAGCCACAACTATCAACCCTTCACCTTAGAATTGCTAAAGGGTTTTAGCCAATAATCATTGTCATGATATTAATATTCAATTTAAGAATAATGAAAGATGAAAACCCTCGAATACTCAATAAAACTTCAAAACCAATTCTCAAATCCGAAACACAAGAAGTAATGTTAATGGATTCAGAATATATAACACAAAACCTTACAATGATCTAAGGCAAGTATGAAGAACGGGATGTCAATCCGTCTTCGATATCAAATCCTAAGAAAAAGGCTAAACCTCCGCTGTAAGAAATCTCCAATCTCCAACAATCCGGCGTTTCCGCAACTCTCGGCGACTTCCAATCTATCCTAAGCAAGAATGCTGAAAACAAGGGTAAGGAGCCGTCCTCGGAACTCTCTTTTCCAGCCTTTTTATAAGACGAGAAAGAATTGCCGTCAAGGCCCAATATATAAATGACGTGGCAAATAATAACACGTCAAAAGATCGCCTAAATCACGGTCTCATAGCTTTTCACGACCGTGGTTTAGAGCGTGGAAACAGATTACGGTGCCTTGTGACTTCCACGACCGTAATTTAGGCCGTGTAACTTACTGGAGTGCTCCAAACTCTCTTCCACGTTCATGATGCTAAGTCCACGGCTGTGGTCTAGAGCGTGGACTTCAAATCATCTTCTCCACGGCCGTAATGCAGGGCATGGAAGTGTATATTGCTTGTTGTTGCCTTTGTTTCGTGACATTCTTCATCCTAGCTCCTTCCTTAGCTTCTTTGATGTATCTCCTAATCCTCGAACATGATCGATTACTCCCTTTCCTCTCTCAAATGCTCCGATTTCAGCTCTTATTCACCTATAATCATTACACAGCTAGTGTAGACTTCCATATCGATAAAATAGATGATCAAGCTAACATTTGCTTCTAAACTTTATCCATGTACACAATAATAAGGAAAAACAACTAAAATAAGTGTCTAGAATATCGCCATATTTCATGCTAACAAGATGCTAGTTTGAGACAACTACAACTTTCTAGGGATCAACACTAACATTTTCTATTAAGGTAATAGGCCCCAAGTAATGCTACTTCTGACCACCAAAATTCACATTTGAAAAAGTTTAACATATAGCTTCTTTCTTAATGCTTCAAGAACAACTCGAAGATGACTTATGTGCTCTTCTCTACTTCTAGAATATATCAGAACATCATCCATAAACACCACAATAAACGGTCTAAGTACTCTTAGAAAACTCGGTTCATCAAGTCCATGAAAATACCTAGAGCATTAGTGAGCCCAAATGGTATCACCAAAAACTACTAATGATACCTTATTTTGAACATTATTTCACAAAGTCTTCATCTCGAATCCTTGAATGATGGTAAGCACACCTCTTATCATTCTTTGAAACTATTATTGACCCTTGCAATTGCTCTAAAAAAAAACACTTATCACAGACAACGAATACTTATTATTCATGGTCACCATGTTTAAATTTCTACAATCTGCGCACAAATAACCACCTTCTTTTTCATAAACAACATTGACACTCTCCATTGTGATTCACTTTGCCTAAAATAGATGTCTTATTACCAAGTCATTTACTTGTTTATTCAATTCATGCATCTTCATATGTACAAAAATCTGAGACTAAAAAGTATTTTTCTTTTCCCTCGTTGAGTGCATATACATAATATTCTTCTATATTAGTTCACATATGTGTCTAACTGTAAGGGTCCAAATTGAAGGACTCAATCATGAGTCAGAATAATCAATCTTATCTTCTTCACTTCTCAATTTATTTACAACATAAAGGAGGAGTACATTGTATTTAGACTAGTATGCACATTGACATACTCTCTTCAAGTAGGGCTAGAAACTTGTAGTTATTTACTTTCAGCAATGTAACTTGGTATAATTGAGCTTTTATCTCTCTCAAATCATATTGCCATTAACAAGCGTCATTGTACTCCACCAATTGTCAACACACTTAGTCACATAAAATGTGACATTTGACACTCTTTGATCTTTTGGAAATCTTACTCTTACAAAATACTTTTCCATTTTCTTAAGTCAGCACTATACTTTAGTTGGTTCTCCAAAACCATTATGTGTAGGTGAAATCAATTTCCCAAGTGCAGTTGTAGTACTACTAGCAAATCTTCTTTCTACCGAAGAAAGATGAGGCTCATGTGACAGAGATATGACAGAGGTATTGGTTGGATACCAATGGTGGTGGTTCACTTTGTTTCCAACATTACTTGTACAACTAGGTCCAATGCATTCTTTAAGACTTCATCAATCATTTGTTGTAAGATTGTCTAAATTTCATCCCCAAGTTCTTCATAAACGTCAATCCAACAAACGAAGGTTTTAACAAGAACCTTATCTATACTTCTTGCACGTCTTGTGCTAACTTCATTACCTCAAAATCCTTGGTCTGCTCTAACTCTTGCCATCATAGATATATCGTAGAAAAAATAATCCCAAATAGTTCATCAAAACAACCACATGAAGGAGCAATAAAGATGTTGGGATATAGCGACAACCAACTCTATATATTCCCAAATCAACCCAAAACTTGGCTCTAATACCATCTGATAGCATGAATTATTGTCTATATTTCGGATATTTTTTTGACGCTTTCTCATCATTATTCAGCATGCATGAGTGTATATTATGGATCATATTGTCATTATTCATTTACTTTGCAAGAATCAAGGTCTACACCACATTTGATTGTATTTGTAGGGAATAAGACATATTTTGGATGAAAATGGAGCATTGAAGTCCAAAGAAGTTGTGGAGCTACATAATGGAGCATAAAAAAGGACTAGAAGAAAGGCACGAACTATATTAGAAGGATGAAGGAATGATTCAGTTGAAGATACGAAGACATGCACATAGATTGCTAATGATCTCGGATCAACACAGCCATGCATCTTGACCAAGACGGCCCACTGGGTCTGGATCGAGGTCGACGGCCCACAAGGCCAAATGAAATAAAATATTTGACCTAAAATTCTTCTATAACGAGAAGGAGGTGATTATTCAAAAAGGAGGCTTCTTGGAGACGGAAAGACGACTTTGTAAAGAGATTGGATTTTACGGAGACCAACGAGGATTATTGGAAAGATCTGAGGAAGGATTTCTTAGGATCCAAGGAAGAAAGGAAGAAAAGTTGTAAGGTTTTCTTGGGAAGTTGTTAGTAACTTGTTATCATACTTTGTGGAACACGTTGCAGGATACGATTGTTGGTTTGCTTGCTTTGATTATTGAGATATATTTGTGGATTATTGTAATTGTCTCTCTTGATATTCTTGATATATTATTGATTGCTTGATAATGATGATTGTTGGCTAAAACCCTAGCGATTCTAGGGTGATTGGTTGAAGGTTGTGTAATATACGATGAAAGAATGAAACTTTATCGCGAGGGGACCATGAGAGCTTGAGTTTAACCTCAACCGAAACTTGTCTCGGGCTATTCTTGGAGTCATCTCGACCGAGATCGACAAGAACTGCACGAGATCATCCATTGCTTTACAGATCTTTAGTTTAGGTTATAGTTTGCCAAATCCTACCCTTGTTGCACTTTTCCTGGTTTACATGCAAACCCAAGATGAGACCTACCCGGTGATTCCTTTGCTTGTGTACCTGTGATGATGAGTGTTAGGTAACAAAGGTCTATCCTTGTTAGGATTTGAGTGTGCCTTCATCCCACCTTTGAGAGTTAACATGAGACTTACCCAGTGATGGTTAGTTTTGTACCCTTAGGTGAGTGTGTTGGTTTGAGTACTTGTACCTTTCCATAGTTCCTTGAGACTTACCCGGTGATAGGAGCTTTGTCTTGGGAAAGTGGATAGTAAGACTTACCCGGTGATCTATCCTATTGTAGAAATACCTTCCCTTTGCAAACCTCAGCTTTGTCCACGTTTATTTTTGAGAAATCTTGAGTCCAAACCAAAATTAGATGTTTTGATCTCTAGAATCTGCGTTCCCCAATCATATTATATCCTTGTCTTGTTCTTGATCAGTATTTTTGCATGCTTCTGAAGTTGGATTACTTTGCTGTGTTTATTATCATCAAATACTTGAGATCTACTCCGGAATATTAGCCCTTGCTGCGATAGATCCGTACACTGCGGGTTCGCTTATCGTTAGATCTATAATTCAGGATATAAATTCAAAGCTTTTTCTACACACACCTTTTGGAGCAAACAAGTTTTTGACCTGTTGCTAGTGATTTGGTCAAGACCAAATACAGTGTACGGTTGTCCGAACTTGGAAGCTTCTTGCTTTGCTACTGATCATTCTATTTGAGTGTTCTTGTAGGATCTTTTCTTAGATTTATGCGAAGAACAAGAGCTGGTAAAGAAATCGTTCCATATGACCCTCAACTAGAAAAGACTTACAAGAGAAGGTTGAAAGATGCTAAGAAAATGGTTGCTGCGAAGGAGAAGTAGATCTACGAGCTGAGTTGAATGAGGCTCTCGATCGAGTGAGAGAGTGAGATGAAGCTCTCATAAGAGAAAAATATGAAGCAATTGCTAGAGAAGAAAAACTTATGACCCGCATAGACGAATTAAGAGAATCAGTTCAGCTAATCAATAAAGAAAGAAATTGTAGAGCTGCAGCAAACCCACCGGCACCTCTTATTGTGCCACCTCCTACACCTAACCCTCTACCAAGGGTTGAGAGAGTTGATCCAATTGCAATAGTACCACAAACATTGGGTCAAAGGATGGATCCTGTTCAGCACACGCATCGTCCTGGCGTGATAGTCGATCCAGATGAGCGTGACTATGGGTTTCAACCCCAAATTAATTACTATGATCCACCAAAACCAGTTTGGAGTATTTGAGAGGGAATCTCCGCATCAGCATTTACAGGACTATGAAATTCTCATGGAGAATTTGAAACCTATAGGGGCGGAAAATAATAATTATAAATTGCGACCTATCTATTTTTCTTTGAAGGATAGGGCGCTAGCATGGTACCAAACTCTTCCATCTAGAAGAGTGAGTACATGGGAGGAGATGTCTTCGGAATTCCTCATGAATTTCTTTCCGCCATAAAAAACAGCGGAGTTGAGAGGCAAAATCAATGTCTTTGTTATGAAAGACAACAAAAGCTTGTATAAGTCATGGGAGAGGTTCAATGACCTTTTATTGGATTGCCCTCATCATGGAATTCCAAAGCTGGAGCTGCTGGATATTTATTTCAAGGGTTTGGATGGAGAAACTAAGTTCAAACCCCAATCCCTTTCAGCCTGAACTTTCATGGATATGAGAGTGGATGATGCTTGGGAGTTTGTTGAGAAACAAGCCCAAATTGTTGAGAAATATTCCCAACGAACACCCACCAATGGAGGTCAAAGCTCAAGACCTCAAGAGCTGAACCTTACCTCATCTAGCATCAATCAAATCAATGCTCTCAACAATGAGATGAAAGCTTTGAAGGAGCTCTTGAAGACACAAGCTCAACAAACCAAAGAGCAAGATGTTGGATATGTTGGAAAAAGAAATTACCAAGGGAATAGGAATAACAACTACAACAACAACAACAACCGGAACTACAACAATTGGAGATCAAATCAAAACAATTCCAGTAATCCTTATTCCCATGTTGATAATGATCTAACCCCTCATCCTCCTTCTTCTTTTGTTCCTTTGAAAAGTCAGGAACCATCATCAAGTTCGAGTTAGCCACCAAAGGATAAGTTGGAAGCTATGATTGAAGAGTTGGTGGGAAAGATGAGTGGATTGGAAAGTACCGATACTTAAATTTTTAAGGCACAAAAGCCTTAGAAAATCAAGTATTTAGCAAGGCCGGGGAATTTCCTAGAGATCAAGGGAAGCTTCCCGGAAGAACGGAGAATAACCTTAAGGGCCAACTCATGACGATTAACACGAAAAGTGGTGTGAAGACAAGTGATCCAATACCTCGATCAAACGAAGTTGTGAAGCAACCCGTCTCGACCGAGGTGATATTTGGGTCAACCGAGGAGAACACAACAGAAGGTCACCTCGGAAAGGATCTCGACCGAAATACTTATGGGTCAACCGAGGTGAAGGAAAAATAATAAGTTTACGTACCTCCTCCTGCTTACAAGCCTCCACTACCATTTCCGCAGTCTTGAGCGAGAGCACGTCTAGACAAGCATTTCGGTAAGTTTATAGACCTTATGAGTAACTTCATATTAACATACCTTTTATTGATGCAATCCTAGGTGTGCCCGCGTATGAGAAGTTATTAAAGGAGATCCTCTCTAGCAAGAGGAAACTAGAAGATTTTGGTGAACTAAAGATGTCCTCGAGGTCATCGGAACTCATCAAGATCATGAAGGAGAAAATGCCACACAAATTAAGAGATCCAGGATCAATTTGCATTCCAATTGGAGTAGGAGAGGTCACATATGATGCACTATGTGATATGGGGGCAAGTGTAAGCATCATTCCACTTGCATTGTGTGAGAGCCGGTTTAGGAGAGCCTAAATCAATAAAGATGACGTTGTACATGGAGGATCGATCAATCACTCGACCCATTGGCGTGTTGGAAGACATTCCAGTAAAGCTTGGTAAGTTTTATATTTCCATAAATTTTGTGGTATTGGACATTCCTGGAGAATATTCAGTCCCAATCATCATTGGAGGCCGTTTCTTGCAACCTCCGGTTCCTACGTTGATTGTAAGAATGCCAAGTTGTCTTTCAACATTGGGGAAGAACATGTTGAATTCGTACTATCAGGCCAAGGCTTTGATTTGGACATCTAAAACATCTATGATGAGGAGAATCACAAGAATTTGTTAGCTCTATCCTTATTAAAGATCCTCTTGAAAGAGTTCTAAGTTTTAGTATGACAGAGAAAGATGTAGATGTTTCTTGCAATTCAGATTTACAAAGCTTGGAAACTCTGGAGGAAGACCCAAAAGCTATATTTGAAGAAATTGAAGAGGAGATGAATGACGATCCCGACCTCGGACTAGTTCTCGACCGAAGTGCCTTTAAGGGGAACGAGATGCTTGAATCCTCGAATCTTCCTCGTCCAATGATTGTGAACAATGCAAGCACTAGCCCTACCCCTTCCAAAGTTTTACAAGACAATGCTAGGAATGCGAAACCACCACTTCGCACGATAATGACGAGAGTTACGAAGATTTACAAAGAACATGCAAAGAAGTGGCAAGAAAAGCATATCACTCGGAAATTTCTTAAAGAAGGAGAATTTGTTCTTCTCTTAGATTATCATTCTCACCTCTCCACAAATAAACTGAAATCAAAATGGACATGACCTTTTATTATAAAAAATATTTTTCCTCATGGTGCAGTTGAAGTGTGGGGAGAACATTGCGGAACCTTTAAGGTCAATGGGTGTAGGGTGAAGAAACACATACCGGAATCCCGGTTGAGGAGGTTGCATCCATGCATCTCACATGAACATAAGGATTTAGGTCCAACTAGCGACCTTAAATTCAAGCGCTTCTTGGGAGACAACCCAAGGTATTGCTTTGTTTCTTGCTTTCTAGATTAGATTAGTATAGCTTGGGTGTTTTGTGTCGATAATAACAGGAACTAGGTAACTCTCAAGGGACTATTTAAGGGGAAGCATATAGACGGAGTTACAGTTCAAGAGACAGGAAAAGAATGAATACTGGAAGACATCTTGGAAGCTATTAGATCATATCGACCGAGACACATCTGATTCAACCGAGATGAGAGCAACAAGGAGTCACCTCGGTTGACCGCCTCGGACTTTGACAACCATCTCGACCGAGATGTAGTTAAATTTTCTGAAGGGTATAGAAAGGGAAAGGACTTTCTCTCTCTTCACCTCTCTTCTTCCTCAACGCCGTCTCGACCGAAGCTTTGCCCTAATCCTCAAAAGCCTCGCTTCTTGCTCATTTTTGACGATTCTTGGATCTAAATCAATGGGAAATACACAACATTAACTTCTCTAGCATCAAACTCCACTTCAATTCATCGAAATATGTTGAAACCGGGAAATTTTGTTCGAGATCCCCCTTTTCACATTTTGGTCGATTCTGCTCGATATTGGGAATTGCTGTCTGTTTGGTGTATTGAAGGTGAACGAGAAAACCCTTAGGAGGATTTTGTAGTGAGATTTGGGAAAAAGCTTACAGGTTTGTGATTTCGATCGAAGTGTTGTCCGTCTCGGTTGAACCCAGTCATCTCGGCCGAGATACCTTCAAGAACTGCCCGAGATCAAAACCCTAAACTTAGAAAATGTGTCGTTCAAATAGCCAATTAGCAATCCGTGACCGCCCCGATGATGGAAACCACTCTCCCTCACCTCCTACACCACCACAGGTACCGATCATCCTTGGTCGGTTCCAAAAAGACTACGACCGGATATGCTCCCAACCAGTTATAGCCCCCCGTTACGTCGATGTGGAGGACTTCAACTGCCTCCACGTTGTCGATAATCTGCAGAGTATGATCTCCTTGGTTGGTCTTGAGAAGTTTATGGCCATCCGAGCACCGACTTATTTGGATCCGACATTTGAGTTCATCAGTTCCGTCACCCATGTGCCGGAACATAAAGGAGTAAAGTTCAGGCTGATGAACAAGGGGTATGCCTTTACAGTGGAGAACTTCAGAACGCTCTTCGGATTCTCACCACCCACCGTCACCAACTTTCCCTATAGACGAGAGGCACACACATTCTAGAGCAATATTGCTCATATTACTTCAAGTGTAGATCATTGGCAGCCGGGTGACTCTAAAGAGAAGAACGCCTACCATGTAGCTTTCCGGATCTCTCACAAGATTCTGAGTGAGATGTTGCTTGCTCAGACTGAGACACCTCAGAAGATTCGACAAGGTGATTTACTTGCTCTTGTCTGTATGACTACTGGTGGGATGCCGGACTTTGTTACCATGCTGGTAGAGGAGCTGCACAAGGTCAAATACAAGAAGAAGGGTGACATCTGCTTCAGAGGACTAGTGACGTACATTGCCAGCGTTATGGATATTGGCCTCTCCGCATGCACATTGGCCGCTGAGGCCAAGCCATTAGGACTGCAGGAGTTCATTACCCTTCGGGTCTTGGTTCCTCGAGGCCGTGGTGCACCTTATGTGGCCATGCCTTGGGAGACGAAAGCCCCGAAAGGGATTCCTTGGTTCCCACAGTTCACTATCTCTAACCCAACCAACTGGTCGAGGATCTGGCGGTCCTTTGTGCGAGATGCAGAGATCGATGAAGAGTTCGGCACAGAAAACGACGAGGAGGATGCGGGAGTACCCATGGACACCGGTACGGACACTGTTGGTCCGAGTGCTCCGGTGATCGAGCTGGTGGATGATGACAATGAGACAAAGGATGGCCATCCTGCCCCAGAGACTCTAGCACCAAAGATGCCACAACATCGACAACGTCATTACCGCCGCCGTGATCCCGAGGCCCACTAGAGGATTGACGATCTCACACGTCACATGGAGCAGTCATTCCGTACTATGCGTACGGATATGGGGGAGCGCATCGATGCTCAAACACGGGAGATCAGTGCTTTGAGGCGCTCAACGGAGGAGAGCCACCACTACCAACGTCAGATGATGGAGTTGCATTTTCAACATCTGATGGGCCATCCATTCGAGCCCTCATTGTACCTGTTCCACCCACCTCCTCCTCCGGATGCATGATCGAGCCTTCGACGGAGCTATTGCTGCTTTATTTTCTTCTTCTTTGCGGTTTTGCATTCGACATTGTAAGTGCTTTTCTCTAGACTTCTTATACCCATCGGGACGATGTGTCCTAAGTGTGGGGTGCTTTGAGATATTTGGGCCTGTAATAACCAACTTATGTACTTATGACTATTTCTACTACTTCAATTATATGCTCTGAGGCTATATTATACATTACATGCATTGCATCAGGATTTTTGATCAAAAAAAATGTACAAAACTGGCTTTGAAAAATGTTGTCTCGACCGAAATGACTTATGGTCAAATGAAGTGACCATAACAAGAGCTTACCTCGGTCTAGTACCTCGTTTGCCCTTAAGCATCTCGACCGAGATGGGTTTAAAAAATGGAAATTTTTGAAAAATTTTGTGCCCTGAGTTGGATATGATCTCAATGATGAAAATTGTTTGCTGATTGGTTTTTATGATCATTATGTGGTTAAAACAATTTGTGATGTGATTAAGGTATGATTGCTTTGTTTGAAATTTAAGCATGCTTAGTGAGTTATTTTATCAAAATCATGTTGAATTTGAAAGTTGAAACTGCGTTATAAGTTCTCTCACACCCTTATTGGAATGATTGAGGCAATTCGTTACTCTTTCTTCCGCTTTTTGATCATGCTTTTAGCCTCTCATTTGATATATGTTTCGATTCCTCTACCTATCTGGGAATTTGGAAGCAAGAAAGTGAAAAAGCAAGTGAAAGACGATGTTGGAAGGAGAAGTTTTAGAAAACCATAGGTTTGTGGACGTTAGTCACGAGGATGAGTAACTCAGCACCATTCACATAGTCAGGTGTTTGTGTATTGCCAATGTCCGATTGATTGACAGTCCTAACGAGTCATGGTATGTGCATCAAGGTTTGAGGCATTTTGAGAAATTGAGATTAGCTGATCGCCAAGGCTTCGTTTATTGTGCACATTTGTCCATGTTCTCAAAAAAGTGAAAAATAAAGAAATACGTTGAAAAGAAGCAAGAAAATCTTGTTGATGAAGTGAAGTGCAAAAGTTGTGAAGTTCTTACCCTTTTCCCGGATTTAGCACCACATTATCCTTTATACATTCCATCCCTAGCACATTTCTTGACCTCTAATTGAATGTCCTTGAGACCGTGAGCATGTTGTTTGGCTTTGTGGTGTAAACTAGATTATTCATGATTGATTTTGATAATTATGATTTGCTACACATTCTATGATCTCAAGTAAAGTATGATTAGCTTCCTTATGTTTATGACTTGTTTTGGTTATATATTGATTCTTACTAGCTATGAAGCACTCTCTAAGGGTGAGCTATGAGTTGTAGCACACAACCAAAAGTTGTTGAAAGTTTTGACTGAGCTTTAACTAACAATAATTCATTCTATCTTGTATTTAAGATTTGAACCTTGCTTGGGGACAAGCAAGAGGCAAGTATGAGGTATTTCGATAGCATGAGTTATTGTCTATATTTCGGATATGGTTTTGACGCTTTCTCATCATTATTCAGCATGCATGAGTGTATATTACGGATGATATTGTCATTATTGGTTTACTTTGCAAGAATCAAGGTCTACACCATGTTTGATTGTATTTGTAGCGAATAAGGCATATTTTGGATCAAAATGGAGCATTGAAGTCCAAAGAAGCCATGGAGCTACATAATGGAGCATCAAGAAGGACTAGAAGCAAGGAAGGAACTATATTGGAAGGATGAAGGAATAATTCAGTTGAAGATACGAAGACATGCACGTACATTACTACTGATGTCGGATCAACACAACCATGCATCTTGATCGAGACGGCTCACTGGGTCTGGATCGAGGTCGACGGCCCACAAGCTCAAATGAAATAAAATATTTGACCTAAAATTCTTCTATAAGGTGAAGGAGGTGATTATTCAAAAAGGAGGCTTTTGGAGACGGAAAGACGGCTGCGTGAAGAGATTGGATCTGACGGAGACCAACGAGGGTTATTGGAAAGATCTAAGGAAGGATTTCTTAGGATCCAAGGAAGAAAGGAAGAAAAGTTGTAAGGTTTTCTTGGGAAGTTGTTAGTAAGTTGTTATCATAGTTTGTGGAACATGTTGCTGCATACGATTGTTGGTTTGTTTGCTTGATTATTGAGATATCTTTGTGGATTGTTCTCATTATCTCTCTTGATATTCTTGATATTTTATTGATTGCTTAATAATTTTGATTGTTGGCTAAAACCATAGCGATTCTAGGGTGATTAGTTGAAGTTTGTGGTATAGACGATGAAAGAACGAACCTTTATCGCCAGTGGACCTTGAGAGCTTGAGTTTAACCTCAACCGAAACCCGTCTCGGGCTGTTCTTGGAGTCATCTCGGCCAAGATCGATAAGAACTGCATGAGATCGTCCACTACTTTGCAAATCTTTAGTTTGGGTTATAGTTTGCCAAATCCTACCCTTGTTGCACTTTTCCTGGTTTACATGCAAGCCTAGGATGAGACCTACCCGGTGATTCCTTTGCTTGTTTACCTATGATGATGAGTGTTAGGTAGCAAAGGTCTATCCTTGTTAGGGTTTGATTGTGCCTTCATCCCACCTTTGAGAGTTAACCTAAGACTTACCTGGTGATGGTTAGTTCTGTAACCTAAGGTGAGTGTGTTGGTTTGAGTGCTTGTACCTTTCCATAGTTACTTGAGACTTACCCGGTGATAGGAGCTTTGGCTTGGGAAAGTGGATAGTGAGACTTACCCGGTGATCTATCCCATTGTAGAAATACCTTCCCTTTGCAAACCTCAACTTTGTTCACGTTTATCTTTGAGAAATCTTGAGTCGAAACCACAATTGGATGCTTTGATCTCTAGAATCAGTGTTCCCGAATCATATTATATCATTGTCTTGTTCTTGATCAGTATTATTGCATGCTTCTGAAGTTGGATTACTTTGTTGTGTTTATTCTCACCAAATCCCTTAGATCGACTCCGGAATATTAGCGATTACTACGATAGATCCGTACATTGCGAGTTTGCTTATCATTAGGTCTATAATTTAGGATATAAATTTAAAGCTTTTTTTGCACACACCTTTTGGAGCAAACACCATCTATAAGACACGAGGTCTTAGGAACGTTGTCCCCATGCCAACCATTCTCCAACTAAAGGCGTGTTCAGATTTAGCAAGAGAGGGAAGTTGAGTCCTCGTTATGTAGGACCCTTCGAGATCATGGAAAGGATTGGACCCTTAGCATATAGAGTGATATTGTCACCATCTATGAGTCAGGTACATAATATCTTTCATTTATCCCAACAGAGGAAATATGTTCAGGATCCAAAGCATGTGCTCAGGCATGAAGATATTGAATTTAAGGAAGATGGCACATATGAAGAGCATTTGGTGCAAATTATTGAGTATGAGACAAAGAAGTTGAGAAACAAAGTGATACCATTAGTGAGGGTTTTATGGTCTCGGCATGGTACCGATGCATCTACTTGGGAGACTGAAGCGGGAATGAGGGAGCATTACCCCTCGCTTTTTGAGTCTTAGTTTCAAAGTCAAAACTCCCTTAAGGGGGAATGAAACTCCCCTTATTCAAGGTGCGTTTTATAAAATATTTTTCCGTAATTTAATATTATTTTATGTTGAAAGTTTTATATATATATATATTCCGTAACTTATTTTCGTTAAAATTTTGAAATTTTTTTAGATTTGTGCATCCGTATACAAAAGCATTTTATCGAGTATGTTTTGTTCAAAAAAAAGGCCAAGTGGCCAGATGGCCCGGATCCTATCTTTTCTTTTCATTTTTCTTTCTTTTCTCCTTCTTTTTCCCGTTTCTTCCTTCTCTCTTTTCCTCTCTTTACTCGTTTCTCTATCCCCAACAGCTGGCCAAGCGGCCCCTCACTCTCTTCTTTTCTTCAACTACACCTGCAACCTCCTTTACTCCCAATTATAACCTCCACCGCCTGCTGCTACCCCCGACTCCTTGCCTTCCTCTTCTTTTCTGCAGCTACAATCTGATGCGGGGTTGATGTTGTGGTTCCCGATCTAGATTGAAAGTCCTCGGATTGAACAACAGAGGCAAATCTCGGGTGAAATAAGGAAATCTCGGGCGAGATTTTTGTATGAACATGCCGAGATTCTGTAAACTCAGACTGGGGAATTACTGATAATGAAAGATAAGAAGATTATTAATAGAATGAAATATGATAAGTATAGGAAAATCGGACTAATTATAAGACTTGAAAAGAAACTTGACCAATTATGTGTCAAAACCCTTAACAAAGAATTATCTTTAACTCTTCAACCTTACACAAGTCTTCTTAAATGATGCAGGCACAAGGAGGGACTAGTTTGGCTAGTAACACCAATCTTTAACAAGATTAACACACACAAGAACAACCTAAAAATGATTCACAACGATTCAACCAAAAACTCTCCTTTTGATTGAATAGAAATGATAAAATGCAAACTCCGTGAGCGAAGTCACAAGTGTCTTACAATAATGTGGAAATGAAATTCAAATCTAAGCTTCCTATGAATCTCGTCCTCTAAGGCTATTTATAGGAGAGATTCCTAGAAAAGATAAACACAAAAATAATCCTAAAAGATAGGATCAAAAACCAACAAATACCTTTAGATTGTTTGAGAGCTTAAAGGTATTATAATAATTAAAGATAAGTAGAGGATTATAATCCTCATATCAAGGCTCTACTCGATAACATGTAATATAAGGAAATCTCGGTGTCAACTTGTAAAATCTCAGGCGAGATTTTAGACTGTTGGTCGAGAGTTTGCTTCTTCCATGCAATTCTCCATTCTACCAGACCCTCCCATGTTTGAAGCTTTCTAACAACTTTTGCTTGAGTGTCTCCTGCTCTTAACTTATTGATAGTTCCATGTAATATAGGTGCTATCAAGGATGGTCCCACATCATACTCCCCTTATTGAAAAGGATTCGACCTCGAGTCATAGCCTTACTCATCAATAATCACACAATGACTCAAGTATGGTAGCTTCTGGACTGGATCAACTCTATGGGATGAAGTTATCAACTTGTCCTTCCTTATATGTTCTCTCTCGATATGTACATTTGCATGTACATTACTCGATGCAAACGGATTAGATTGTTCGGGATGTGAAATTCCGAGTTCTGTGACTCTCTTGGAAGATGTCTTGAACTTTGTAATACTCGGGGCTTGACAATTTTCACCATAACATGCAAGAGTGATGAAACTCGATATTGATCCTCAAATCTTGGGCGAGATTTCTTGGTTGGGGCCGAAATTTTCATTGTGAGTCCACATCTCGTCTTGGATAATGAAAATTGGATGTATTCTTGGATCTTTCCTTCCTCTAATTGCAACTAAGCTGGATTACCTGGTTCAAACGGCATTTCCTTGTGAAATTGAGGATCCTTATCCGTAACTATTATCTGTTTTCCCACTAGCTTCTTGCATGATTCCTCACGTAACTTCTTGAAAATGTCCTCCTATTTTCCTACAATCGACTTTACTCGCTCCACTAAAGGTAACGGTATAAGATCAAAGAACGTTATGAAAAACAATTTAATTCCAAAGTCATGATAGTTTAAAGCTAGATATGGATCACAAATTCTAGAGTAAGCACAATTAATAGGAGAGAACAATATAATTTCAAAGGCGTAGTTTCTCCCCTTCTTAGCTTTAGCAAAGTTCTCAAATAAGCTCGTACTAAGGTCTTTCCATGGACCTTCCGTCCACATGAGTAATTCTCGATCCAAACTTCTAGGAACGGCGTTACTGGGTGTTGGCTCCTTAAATAACTCGTCCTTAAGGTCAAAAAGAAACCTTTAAGGGTTGTGGCGAGGTTTTGCATATTGGAATCGAAATAACCTTCGACAGTGGACAATCTCAAGTAGGAATCTCGGCCGAGATTTTTGTATTATGGCTGAGATTTTTCTCCTGGAGTGAAACCTTGCTTCCCTATACCGAGGTTTTGTCGTGATCATGGTAGAACTCTTTTCACCGTGCTCCTTTGGCATTCCTAGCACATAGACTTCCTGTGTATTCTTCTTCTTGATATCCTCAAATTGCAATCTGACAAGCGTAAGTCGTTTATTTATTTTATCAAAGTCAATTTCAAACTTAATACTAACCCAAGTATAGTGATTGAGAAAGGGTCGAACCCAAGAGAGTGAGAATGTGATTAAAGTGCAATTTAGATTGAATTATCAATTATGAATAACAAAGAGGGGGGTGGGGTTGGTTTGTAAAACGTGACAAAACAAAAGCATGTGAAAGTAACAAAGATGGTGATAATATCGAGAGACAAACACTACACTAGGTTAGACATCCACTTTCATACAACTTGATTGTTTTTTTAAGAAGAATTCAAGCATTTGCTCTCATCTTGATCCTTATATGTGTATATATATATATATATATATATATATATATATATATATATATATATATATATATATATACTATGAGAACATGCTTATCTTGTAATCATGAGAACAAATTCGTAATTATTAAGGGTTTTGTTACGAAGGTGTCATATCGTGTAATGTATTATTCATAGTTATTGTTGGTTGAGTGGATTATTCGTAGTTATTGTTGGATTCTTATTATTATTATTCATAGTTATTATTAATTATGATATCTACTCTAAATCTCAACCCTTATTACTCACCATCCAACGGTGTACGATTGTTCTCATGTATACACGTTAGGGGTGTTCTCATGGGAACTACACCCTATATATATATATATATATATATATATATATATATATATTAGGTCAACCGGCATTAATATAACTTAACAAGTTGCTAATCCGTAAACCTACAAGATCAAACAACAAGTTGACATTCAAATAAATATAAAGAGAAACATAAAAGATAAGCAACCCGTTCATCTTGATTATGTAGTTGCTTCCTTTTCACAAAGATATTCACAACCCGTTAATACCGATTGTGTTTGCTACTGGATTAATGAACCGAACCCAGAACCACTCAACCTTAGCATTTTGCATGAGATTTAGACTACTTAGGTGATCAAAGTAGGTAGAAAAGAACATGCAAACAAAGATAGAAACTAGGAATATAACACAAATATGACTGAAATAAAACTTCCAATCAAAAAGATTTACAACGAGCTTGTATGAAAGCTTCAATCAACCCAATGTATCAAGGAGACTTAACACTCCATGCAAAGACTAAACAAGACAAATGCCAAAATAGAGGTTTTTGATGGGAAAAGAGATGATTCTAACATCAGTCTAGCATCTATATTTATACTACTAATGAATCTAAATTGCAGTAAATAGTCTGTCTAAACAGTCACCTTAATGACCATAAAGGGAGGGTTTAAACAACCAAAGTTATTACGTTTATTGCACAACCGTGGGCAAGTCTAGGAGCCGCGGGGGTGGTTTAGTGCAAAATGCTGCATCTTCAACTTAGCCGCGGGGGTGGCATGAGAGGGTCGTGGGGGGTGGCGTCTTTAATGCTCTAGAAACGCTTGACTATTCAACTTCTAACATTTTTGTCATCGATGCGCAGGTACGGCTCAGTGTCACCGTGGGGGCGGTGACATTGTCGTTTGGGCTTCTCTGCTCCTCATGCAAGGGATGCAAGGGGCGCATGGGCGCTAACATGGGCCTCCAGGTGGTGTCACCGTGGGCGCGGGACACGGCCGGCGTGGGGGCGGTGAAAAGGGCCTTCAGGGCGTTGGCGAGGCGCAAGGAGGAGCGCTGGGTGCGTCAGTCACCGCGGGGAGGATGACCGACAAAAGGTCGTCTTGGTTGTCTTCTTTGATCTTCTTTCTCTTCCATTTATTGCTAAATCCTTGGATATCTTCGTGATTGACTCCTTCATCTGAATTTATATTGTAGCAACAACAGAACAACCAATACACTCCAAAAGCATGTTAAAACTACCTAGATATGATAGTGATTTCATCACCTGTCAAACTCCCCCATGCTTAGACTCTTACTCGTCCCGAGTAAACCAAAAATCTAATCAATGTGATTAAAAGTCTCAGGAAGCATGATGAAGTAGAGAGGTTACAAGGCATGCTAAAAAGGAAAAAACAAAAACAAAAATCTATCAAAGTGATGTGAGAAAAGAGAAAAACTACCATCTTTATCGCTCCACGAGTGGCTTACTTGGAATCCTCCTTATCCTTCCGCTTCTTATGTCGCCAACGTCAAAACAAAAAAACCTATTACTCGGATTTCCCTCATTTTGCCAAGACGTCCTTTTGGGTTTTCACCTTGGCACTCTTCTTTTTTTTAGTCTTACTAATTCTCACATCCCTCCAATCCCCTTTTTGTACCAACCTAGTGTTGGTCGGACTACCTTCTTTTACCTAAGTCGCCCATCGTGTTTTCGACTTATCCAAGGATTTCATTGCCTTTTCTCCATTTTCTTTGGCTTTTTTCTCTTTTTCTTGACTGAATATTCAACAATATAAACCAACAATCATTATAATTCAAAACAGAACTATACAAGCAAATGCAACATAAATCCCCCCCCCCATGCTTGAAGACCACTTTGCCCTCAAAGTGTGAAATATGAAGGCAAAAATATGTATGAAGAAGGGAAGAGGATACTCACTGCTGAGATGGTCCGGCTGGACCATCGGGGTCCTGTGGTGGGTACGGAAAGTGGGAGAAGATGTGCTCTTGACGCTGGTAGAGCTTGGTGATGCGGTGGCTCTAATCGTCTAGCCGCTCGAAGATCCTTCTCTCATAGGCCATCTTCCATGCCTGTTGTTGCTCATCAATATGAGCTTTCATACACTTCTCATACCTGGACTGCCAAGCATGCTGCTGCTCATGCATCCTAGACTCCTAGACGGTCTGCCACTCGGCCTAATGGTCATGGAGCGAAAAAGAGACTCTATGCTCGAACCCTGTTTGCCACTAGTTTTGCTGAGTGGTCAAGGCTCGCATTTGAGCAATTAGTTGTCTTGGAATGGATCCGTATCAGCAATAGGTAGGCATCTCGACATCATCTGGAATGGACTGATATTCCTGAGTTGGGGATCTACTAGAGCTCGCTGCATACCTCTCTATGATGGCAACTTGTGAACATCTCGACACAAAATGGTCGGCGGCAATGTATTTATCTGTCAACTCCGGCTAATGTCAAGGGATGGGGTAAGTATGTCACGTGAATCCCATCACGGAAGGAAGTCCAAAAGTGATGCTTGCATTGAGTCTTCAGCATCTTGCAATGCCAAAGAAGGTTGACGGTGAAGAATGGAATGACCAAAGGTCCTTCAAAACCGTCACATCCATCACATGTGCAGCAATGAGGATAATGAACCCTCGTCCAACTATGTCTTGGGGCTCATGCTTCCTTACCCGCTTCAAAGCGGAGAAGAAGAGTTGAATCCAATCTGGCACTACCTCGTAGTCCGAAATGTCGGCATAGAGAAGTCCAATGTCCTTGAGGGAAACTTTGTTGTCCTCCTTGTGCCTACAAAACAAGTTCAAGATAACCTTGCATAACAACCTTAAACATGGGTGAGTAAGTTTATTATTGTACTCACCACCAGCATGGAAATTTGAACCTATGGTAGCAGACTAGAAGGCTTATAGGTTCCCCGCCGGGCAGCCATCCCACCAATCCTCAAATGGAACTTTAGTGACCCCGAACGCTTTTCTCAACTGATCCAAATTGACCACATACTTCTTGTTCTCAAATTTGAAAGTCACACCTACCAAAACGTGATCATCCAACTCACACTGGAAGGTGGTCACAAATTGCCTCACTAGTTTAGGTACACAACAACATGCTTATCCACGAATTCCTCGAGCACATCATGCTCAAGGAACTGCTGCATACAATCCAACATTCCAAGACTTTCCAATGTTGGAACGTGCAAAAACCATGTTGGTAGCACATCCCGTGCTTTCACTATCTCATATCTCTCTAGGTCCCTAGTGTTCATCTTTGTTTTCCTTCCTCTCTCTATTCTAACAACACTTTAACCAATTGGAATTGGAATTTGGTGAAAAGAGAAGGAGAAAGGACATTTCTATCAAAGGACCGCGGGGGCAACTAGCAGGAGGCGCGGGTGCGGCGATGCGTGGGGGCGGATGCTTGTAGGTGCGGGTGCGACGAAGAGAAATTGGTGATTTGTCAAAGCCTTCGATAGTGGAATGTGATTGAAGGTGGTGCAACTCCTCCTTGGTGTTGTTGGGGTGAGTCTTAGGTTGTGGAGGTAGGGCAAGGTGGTTAAGGAGGAGGTGAGTTTGTGTTTAACGGAGGAAAGGTTGGAGATGTAGATGGAAGGTGGTGAGGAGTTGGAGGTTAGGGTGGTCGGAGTAGGGGTTGCAAAGGGGTGTCACAACGGGGGCGGTGACAAAGCATCGGCGGGAGCGATGGTGAGTGTGTGGGTTCTGCGCAGGAGCGGTGTGGTGATGGTGGTTGTTTGATGTGAGGGAGTATGAAGAGAGAGATAGATGGATTCGGGAGGGGATTTAGGTTTAGGAACTCTTTTTTTCGCCTACCGTCATTGTCTCCACGGGGGTTGTCCTCCATAGCTGCAAGGGCGGTGACATTGCTCTCCAATGCCGTAGGGGTGGCGTCGTACTAGGCAGAACCGTAAGGCGGCTAACAAAGGTGGGTTTTGACGAAAAGGCTCCCTACTTCTTATTCCTCGGGTTGCCTCCCGAGCAGTGCCTTTGTTTTACATCGTTGGTTCGATGTAAGGTTTTGATCATACTTATATGACTTCTCCAGGATCAATTTGTTAATGTAGAAGTCCTATCCCTTTGGTGTCATCCATTATCCACCCACTTACTTCCTCACTTTGTTTTGTTACTTCCTCGACCTCCTTTCCTTGAGACCTTTTCGGCACATCCTCAACATCCTGCAAGACGAAAACAACAAGCTCTTGGCTTGGACTTAGAAGATTGGGCCAAATGGTCAATTCATCATGTTCATCCAATTTAGTTAAAGCATCTTGCAATTCCACTTTCAAGGCAAAATTTTCATGTTTTGCATTTTCTACACCACAATCCAAATTGTCAAAATCGGACGCATTAAAGAATGTTTGTTCTATCGGCTTAACAATGTTAATGGAACACAAAGAAAGATCATTAAAGGGGTTTTTCATGGAATTAAACTTGTCAAACTCAATTACCTCATCGTTAAACTCCATAGTAAGTTTTCTACTAACATAATCAATTTTTGTTTTAGCCGTTATTTGAAATGGTCTTCCTAACATGATGGTATGCATACTATGTTCCATATCCATGACAAAGAAATTAGTAGGAAATATCAATTTGTCAATTTTTATTAGAACATATTTAATTAGACCTTTAGGATGGATGTTAGAACCATCAGCTAGTTGCACAATTGTACGTGTTTTATGCAAAGGTCCCAAGCCTAGAGATTTGCAACTGGAATATGATATGACATTAATATAGGAACCTAAGTCTAGCATTGCTTTGTCAAAGCGAGTATCGCTTATGACACAAGAAATGCTTACCATACACGGATCACTACGCTTCTTCGACATTTTTGAGTTTGGAAAACAACGGACACGTGCTAGCTCTCATTCACCTTTTGTTTCCCTTTTATCTTCTATTTCCTCTTGATGGTACACATCTCCTTCAAGAAACGAGCATACTTAGACACACTTTTCACGAGTTTAAGGAGGGGAATGCTTATCTTGTATTTTGAGAAAGTCTCAAAATTTTCCTTTCCCTCGATCACTCTTCTTTCTTTGAGTCCCTCAAGGAAGGGGGCAGGTGGTTTTTCTGCATAGAGAGGTGGAAGGTTTGGACGAACGTAAGGATCCTCTTCTAATGCACTTTCTGTAGGTTTAGCCGCGGGGACGGATTCTTGCAGCCGCGGGGCGGTTTTCTCTGTTCAGCCGCGAGGTGGCTTCCTCTAGCCGCGGGGGCGGCTGGCTTGCAGAATGTTGGTTAGCCGTCTCCATTTTTTTGACTTTCGCTATTTAGTTTCCAACTCCTGAGTGTTAATGCACAAACACTCTCCCTTAGATTTACCACCGTTTGGGAATACAAATTTTCTGAGGTTCGAGCTTCGATCCTTGCAATTGCTTCCATCATTTTCCCAACTTGCTTTTCCAATTTCTTGATGCTCGATTCTGTGCTTTGGCCATGAGAAACAAAATATTTAGTTAAAATATGCAGCATTTCTTCGGTTGAGTCAGACTTACCTTGTCGAAGTTCCTGTTGTGGGTTTTGTTGATCCCTCCATCTAAAGTTAGGATGATCGTGCCATCACAAATTGTAGTTTTGTGCCTATGAATCGTTTCTTGGACGTTGTTGTTGTTGTTTTTGTTGTCAATACCCCTTAACATTTACCTCGGCAACATGATCATCTTGAACTTGAGGGCATAGGTCCGTTGGATGAAATGGATCCGCACATACTCCACAAGCTTTCAACTACTGTGGAGTTCCCACTAGTGTTAGCCTCTTCACCATTTCTTTTAATTCAGCAATCTCCTTTGATATCTCCGGATGACTGGGATTTATGGCATGGACTCCTCTTTTGGTAGAAGTTCTACCAAAATTTCTTGTACCTTCCGCCATTTCCTGAATTTTTTCCATATCAATTTCAGGAGTTGAATTTAGAATATTGCCTCCATAAGCGGCTTCCACAATTCTTCGTGGATTGTCCAAAAGCCCGTTATACAAGTACAACACAAGGTCTTGAGTGGAATATCCATGGAAGGGGCAAGTTGACCTTAGCTTAGCAAACCTTTCAAAGTACTCATAGAGAGTCTCGTTGGCTTCTTGCTTTATGTTGCTTATGGCCTTCTTCAAGCCATTGGCCTTCTTTGCCAGAAAGTACTTCTCAGAGAAGGCCTTGTGAAGGCTCTCCAAAGTATTAATGCTTCTGGATGAGAGGTGGTAGTACCAATCATCCGCCGAATCCTTGAGAGTGAAACCCAAGGCTCTCATCTTTATTTTCTCTTAGGTCACGTTTGCCGGATTCATGCTCATGCAAACGGTGTGGAACTTTCCCAAGTGCTTGATGAGGTCTTCTCCACTTAAACCATGGAATGATGGTAACAAGTGGATCAACCACGGCTTGAGCTAAAAAATGACCCCTTCTCCAATTGTCGGTATGGTTACCACAAGAGGGTGTTGAGTCAAATCTTGTTGGGTGAGTTGTCGGAGTGTTTGGTTCGTCATTGTTTCTTCCTTGTGATCCTTAATCTTGATTATTACGTCTGTTGCACAACCGCGGGCTCGGGTGATGATATGAATTATGACCTTAGTTTAGGGATGCATTTAGATAGATTTTCCCTTTTGTTTTGCATGCATAGAAATATATTCATATTGATAATGCTATTATTTTCCTACTTTGTGGAAATAGAGGTCTACACATAGTTTAGTTATAATTTGTAAGAAATAAGGAACATTTTGGAGCAAAAGGGAGCATACGGATAGAAAGAGTCCAGGAGAGGGAATGATGGAATACACTGAGATGCAGAAGAAGATCAAGGATCACAAGGAAGAAGATTCAGTTGGAATAGAAACCAGGAGCAGAAGAAAGTACGTGACAGAAGAGAAATCTCGGATGGAGAGATATTATCTCGGCCGAGATTTTCTTCGGGTCCGTCCGAGATTATGCTGAAAAATAGTCCGTGGCACAAAGTCAAAACTCTAATTTTATTATTATAAGAAATGTTGCGGCAAGGGTTTGATAGATCTTTTTACACCAATTCTGGGAGATCTTTTCGGAGACATTTTCCGAGTCCGACTTATGGGGAGAAAGACTAATATAGAAGGAAGGAACAATATCGAAGGATTGAAGATTCGCATCGATAGTTTTGAGGTTTTGTGAGTTATTCTTGGAAGGATAGACTTATTATGCTGTTTTATTTATTTGAACAAAACGTCGAACCTCTTTTATTGATTGGATTTAGTTTTGATAATTGAAGATTGTTTGCTAAGTTTTTATTTGTCTTTTATTGGTTTATGTCTTATTTAATATCATATACCTTCTTTGATTCAAATTTGACTATTGTTGGCTAGAACTCTTGCGATTCTAGGATGACTAGTTGATGGTTGTGGTTTAGATGATGATAGAATGACCCTTTAAGTTAGATTGGATCCTGAATTTTGAGTTTTACCGATGTAGTTGCCAATCTCGGATCGATTCAGGAATCTCGACCGAGATTTGAGTATGATCCATCTGAGATTTGTTATTGTTTACCCGATCATGTTTAATCCTTAAGCCTAGGTTATAGTTTGCCCAAATCCTAGTCTTTGTTGAGAGTTTTATACCCTTAGATCCCTTTAAGACTTACGCTTGAGGATAGGAAGAGACCTACTCGGTGATTCCTTTCTTGAGTACCGACAATGAGGTTTTCTAGGTAACAAAGGTTTATCCTTTGTTAGGTTTGAGTGTGCCTTCACCTTACCTTTGTGAGTTAACTTGAGACTTACCTGGTGATGGTTAGTTATATTCCCTTGGGTTGAGTTATTGCTTTGAGATATAGGTCCTTTCCCTAGATTCTTGAGACTTACCCAGTAAAAGGACTGTTGGTTAGTGATAGTGGATAGTGAGACCTCCCCCGTGATCTATCCCGTTGTAGAAACTCATTACATTTGCAACCCCAGCCTTGTTCATAGATCTTTAGCAAACTTGAATCGGAAACCAAAACTTGACGTTATGATCTCTAGAATCTACATTCTCCTTTGATTGATATATCTTCGTTGATTGCTTCGATTTGCTCTTTGTTATTTGCAAGTATCTTTTCTAGTTTACCTACCTGCTTGATTTCACCATAGACCTTGTGATCGACCTTGGAATATTTGCCTATATTGTGATTGATCCGTACATTGCGGGTTCGCTATTGCTTTTATTCTTAATATAAATTTAAGACTATTTTCCTTTATATACACACACGTTTTGGAGCGAATAGTGGGTCTGGGAGCTGCGAGGGCGGTTTAGTGCAAAACGCTTCATCTTAACCTTAGTCGCGGGGGCGACGTATTTTATGCTCTGGAAATGCTTGATTCTTCAGCTTCTGACGTTTCTGTCATTGATGTGCAGGTGCGTCTCAGTGTCACGGGGACAGTGACATTGTCGTTTGAGCTTCTCTACTCCGTAGGCAAGGGGCGCTGACATGGGTCTCTGGGTGGTGTCACCGAGGGTGCGGGGAACGGCCGGCACGGGGGTGGTGACAAGGGCCTTCCGGGTGCTGGCGAGTCGCAAGGAGGAGCGTTGGGGCGTCAGTCACCGTGGGGGCGGTGACACTCTGCCGCGGGGGCGGCTGACCGACAGAAGGTCGTCTTGGTTGTCTTCTTTGATCTTCTTTCTCTTACATTTGTTGCTAAATCCTTGGATATCTTCGTGATTGACTCCTTCATCAAGATTTACATATTAGCAACAACAAAACAACCAAAAGACTCCAAAAGCATGCTAAAACTACCTAGATATGATACTAATTTCATCACCGATCACAATCCTACAATAAAACTCACTCACTTCCTCATGAATAACGGTGCAAGATTAAGGTTTGAAATAAATTTATCAACAAAGTCATGGTAGTGCAAAGTATACAACACTCTATGCAACATCAAACTTTCATTAACATTCTCATGCGTATCATACTTCCTATTGTGATCTACCAATGCAACAACTTGACAAGGCACCACACAAGGCTCTTCATACTTATCCCTAGGGGGTTGAAAAGGCTTTATGTATGGAGTTAAAGGCAAATCGGAAGATAAATTACTAGGAAATTGTCTTAGAGAACAATCCAAAGATGAATGCAACAACTTAGATTTATGCACATCACAATCAAGAAAGTCAACACACTACAACTTAGGTATATGCTCATTGCAATCAAGATCATGCTCATTCATCCTTGCATCTATGTCATTCTCATCATCAATAACTTTAGATATCGAATCAAATTCATGCTTATGGGTCCCCATACTAGTCTTAGTGTATGACACAATAGTAGATTTTGATTTTAATAAGTCTAAATGATCAAGCACAGAAGATTGAGAGTCACTAACCGTTACGGTTTTAACATCCTTGTATGGACTAATCTATGCTCTGGATGAGTTCTAAGTGATTCACAATCTCGTTCTCTCTTGAGATATTGATCATGTCGAGGATAATATCTCTCATCATCAAATCCCTTAAAATTAACAAATTTCGGAAGGTTAGGTATATCATAGTATTGACTTAAATACCTCATACCTTGCTCATGAGAAATCTTTGGTGATGGAATTGGGGATGGGGTTTGTTCGCCCCTAGAGGTGTGTGCAAATAAGCTTTAAATTTATAAAACTAGAATCAAGCAAGCGAACCCGCAGTGTACGGATCGACGTAGATTAGCAAGAATTCCAGAGTATCGAACACAGGGATTTGGGTGGGAACAAATTCAATTGCAGATTATCAAGCATGTAAATGTAAGAGCTTTGCAAATTATTGGGAAAACAACAATCCTAAAGATCCAAGTATCAAGCTGTGGCAATCGATTCAAGATATACTAATGATATAAAGACAGAGTTGAGATATGCAAAGGTATGCTAATATAAGGTAATCGTACGGTGAAGTTCCAAAAACCTTATATGACTAACCTACAAGACACTCTCTATACAGGTTGTTGAGGCTTCAATATAGAAAGGTTCTAAAGGCAAGAATTAATGTCAAATACCCAAACTTGCAATCCAAGGATCAAGACTAACTTAGCCGATTACGGTTATGACACTCACAATCGAGGTAGAGGTTGTTGAGGCTTCACTACCACCTAGGAAAGGCAAGCCTAAACTAAGTTAAAGCAAATCTTTAACTTTGGATTAAAGTAAAAGCAAGTTCGTAAACTTAAGGGAAATTACGGGTAGATCTTGAGACTCCACGGCCGTGGAACTCAAGATCAAACCGTGATTTAGGGTTCGTCGATGATTCTCTCAAACTCTCAGGGTCTAATCTGTTTACGATCGATCTATCATCATCTAAGCCACAACTATCAACCCTTCACCTTAGAATTGTTAAGGGTTTTTAGCCAATAACAGTCATGTTGATATCAAATTCAAAGATTAAAAGATTTAAAGATGGAAACTTCCGAAAACTTTCTATAAACTTCAAACCAATCTCAAAGTCACAATCAATAACGAATACTGTCAATAGATTCAGAGTAAGCCAAACAAACATAATCTTAGGAAAGAGAGAAGAACGGGATGTCAATCCGTCTTCTAAATCAAACCTAAACAAGAAGAGAAATCTTCTTGCAACAATCTTCCAAAAGCTTCGATCTTCCGCCAATCCGGAAGTCTCAACAGCAATCTCCACCAAAAGTGCGAGATTAGGGCAAAATCCCAACACGAACTTCGATCTCCAATGAGATGTAAATGCTTCCAAACGAGCGTAAGCGGGTGCAAACGGGGCTATGCGTGTATTGCCAAAAAATCCCTAAGCGGCCGTCCGCGTTTGATAAATGCCGCTAAGCGAAGATGACGGAATCTTCCTTCGTCCGTCTTTTTATAGGGCAAGATAAAATATCGGCCCGGCCCAATCTTCAAAAGATCGTGGCTTCAAAATGTGGCGAAAAAGATCGCCAAGATCACGGTCGTGGAAGGTTCCACGACCGTAATTTAGAGCGTGAAAAGTGTCACGGTTTGAACCATGGATTCCACGACCGTAATAGTTACTGGAATGCATCACGCCTCTCTTTGCAGGGTTCCACGGCCGTGGAACTAAACGTGGTTTGTAGTACGGCCGTATTTTAGAGCGTGGTTTAGGGCAAGAACGTGATTCTTCCCTAGCCTCGTGCATTCCTCAAGTTAAACTCCAATTTGCTCCTTATAATGCCCTTAATCCATGGACATACTCAATCAACTCTTCTTTGCTCGATTCCGTTGGAAATGACTCCCAATCACCTATAATCAACATAAAGCTAGTGTAGACATCCATATCGACAATATAGGCAAACTAGCTCACAAATGCAACAATGCTAAATCAAAGACTATCAATATGAATCAAATACACTTAGAAAACGTGCCTAAAATATCACAATATTTCTTGCTAACAAATAACCCCATACTTAACACTTGCTTGTCCCTAAGCAAGGTCTTTCAAAAAGCTTTAAACAAGAGTTAGGGTGAAATATGTGTACCTTCTCAAAGCAATACTTCTTTTGGAGGAATGTGCCTTCTAAAGAATAGATCATTCTCAAACCTTGCTTCAATTGTTTATAAGACTTTCATACACTTATCCAAAGAGTAAAAAGCAAAGAAAACTCATGAATCAATTAAACTTCTAAACAAACATCATAACCTTCAAAAGAAAAGGTCTAGAATGTGGAAGGGGAAGGAAACTTTAAGGAATGTGGTGCATAAATCCGGGAAAGTGGACAACTACCCTTCTTCTTTTGCGGTTTCCGCAACACTTCAACTTAGAGCTTCGCTCTTCTTCCTTTCATTTTTCGACTTTACTTTTGGAGTTATGGACAGAGGTGCACAAAAACCAAAGCCTAGGAGATTGGCGTTTCTCAATTTTTATGAGATGCCTCAAACCCTTAGCGCACATACCATAATCTGCTAGGAATATCGCTCAATCCGACTTTGGCAAGACACAAACACCCGGCTATGTGAATGGTGCCGAGTTACTCATCATCATGATTGACTTCCCCAAACCTAGAATTCCTTTCTATTCTTTTGATTGCAAAAATTTGCTCTCATGGCCCTCCCACATCAAACATGCCTTTTTCATTCACTTCTCCAAATTCCCGGATAGGTAAAGGAGGTCAATATTTCAATGAGGAGCTAAAATGATCAAAGAAAGAAGAAAGAAAAATCGAATTGCCTTAATCATCTCAACAAGAAGTATAAGAACTTATAGTGTGATTTCAACTTCAATTTCTCAACATGATTTAGGTAACATTCATCACATTATGAAACTTGCAAAAGAGGTAAAATTCATTCATTCAAATTCTTTTCGATTCACTATTCTTTTAAGCATGCAATTGTCATCAAACTCAATTCACAAGTAGTGATTATCATAGAAATCATCTCAATTCATTAGAAGCACAAAATTTTCAAAATTTTTCAATTTTTTATGGGTTTTTAAAGTTCTTTTTCATGCAATGCGATAATGAAACGTGCAACAATATAATGAACATGCAAATAGTCTCGAATAGAAGCAAGCATAGTGAGTAAGAGTTATTACAAACTTTTAGTACATCCCACCCCATACTTAGGACGAACATTGTCCCTAATGTTCAAAAGAAAGAAAGAAAAGAAGAAAAGAAAAAGAAACTCACAAAGTGGTGGCGGAATGTCTAAAGCGAACGGTCAATCATCAAATCCTCATCACTGCGGCGCTGGTGGAGGCGGGAATGGAGAGAAGCTAGGATCATAGAACCGCCCAAACTGTTGGCGGTAGACGTCCCTCATCATGTGGTCGAGGTCGTCTAGGCGTCCGTCTCTAGCATCGGCTCGGATCTCCAATGCACCCACTCTCTCTGAAAGTCCGGTAGCCCAGTCCGGCATCTGCTCGTACCATCCTGGAGCCTGACTATACCATGCTGGAGCGTCGGATGGTGCTGGTGGTGGTGCTGGTGCTGCTGTCTGCTCTGTAGACCAAGGAGGGGGAACGCCATACCATGTAGGAGGTGTGGTCATCCACGTAGGCCTCTCACTCACGCTAGCGCGGCGAGAAGACGAGCCTGAAGCTCTAGCTGGACGTGGAGAACGTCTAGGTGCATCGGGGGCCGCCTCCGGCTGATCCGGAAACGTGCCAAAATCCTGCTCGGGTCCTCCTCCACCCTCAAACTGATCTCCCATCTCCTCCTCAACAACTGGTTGCGGGACATATGGGGGAGCTGCTATCCTGTTCGCATGCATGGCAGCGAACGTCTCCTTCCAATTATGGCGTCCTGCCATAATGGAGTACTCCGGTAGCCACTCTATACCCCTACCCGTCCTGCTCTCCCATGGCATGCCCGCATAAGGCGGACCTCTATGTGTGGGGAAAATGAGACCCCTAGTCATGAAAGCATGTAGCCCTAAAGGTACGGCCGGTATACGGGTGCAAGCAGAAAAATCAACACCAAAGCTCCTAGCAATGTGGGTAACTATCCCACCATATCCTATGTTGCCCTTCTTCTTATTCTTGAGCTTGCTCATAGTAGCAGCCAAGAGAGTAGCACAATCAGCACGGCGTCCATAAAGCATGGAGTAAAGCAAGAACAGCTCATCCGTCTTGATCTTTTGGGGCGTCTCCGTCCTAGGAAAGAGACACTCCGAAAGAACACAGTGAGCTATCTTCAAGGCTAGGTGGTACATCAACCTAGCCTTGGTATCAGCGGGCTGCCAGCGGTCCTCGCTAGCGTAAATCATCGCCACCTCCTCCCAAAAGTCCTTGGCGTAAACGCCACTAGGAAATCGACCATTAAAGGTCTCATGAAACCCAAAAATGGTCCCAAACTCACGGATGCTCAAATGGTAGTCTCTTTCCATGAGACGGAAAGAGACGGTCCTGTCTACATGGCTGTGCTCAAAAGATGTCACAACCTCCCGTGTAATCTCCTCATAAGCGTCTTCTCGGATGGCCGAGAAGAAAATAAGTCCGGCTCTATCCAAGAGCCAAGTGAGGTCATCAACTATGTTGAGAGGAGCTAGATCCTCCAACAACAAGTACCTAGGGCCAATCACTGGCCTCTCCTTGATCCTCTCGAGTGCATCGAGATGATCGTCGTGTATGGTCGGGATTCTAGGGTGAGGCGGTGAGGATGGAGGTGAAGGTGAGGATGGAGGTGAAGGGGAAGAGGGTGGTGGTGCCCTAGAGGATGAGGAGGAGGAGGGATTACCCTTCCTCTTCTTATTCTGATCATTCTTCTTCTCTTTTATCCTCCCCGAAACTCTTCTCACAAAATCCATTCTGCTCAAAATTACGGTCTGTTCTATAAGAACCACGGCCATAATTCTCCCAGAGACCGTGATTCGTCTTAGAAGTTCACGAATCTCAGCAAATCAGCAATCAATCTCCACAACAGGCAGTCCTAGTCTAATTTCCTCCAATCTCAATCAGTTCTTCCTAAAAATCTCTAACAAAAACAACCAAATCGGCAAGAATCAAGAAGAGGGAAAAAAAACCTATTTTTCGGATTGAAAAATCCAAATTGTGCGTTCGTTGGTGAATTTCCGCTCGATTCGTCGCTTGGATCCTGTTTGTGGTTGAATTTGCTTCAGTTTAGGAAGAAGAATCGTCGAAAACGATTAGGAAACGAGGATTTGAGAGAGGGTCGTGGATTTCGGCAATTAGGGCGTGGAAAGAGGGGTTTTGGGGTGAATTTTGTAAAGAATGTGGCTTATATAGTCGCAGACAAAATTTTTGAAAATCACGGTCTATCGGGGTGTTCCACGGCCGTGGAAGTGTACGGAACCGTAGTTTTGGTGATTTTTCAAAGGCTTTTGGAAATTACGGGTACTGTAGCTGTCATGACCGTGGTTTAGGCCGTGGAACCCTCTGTAAAGTTCCAAAGTCCAAATTTCGTCACTTTTCTTCGACATTATCCTCCTCTTTTCCTTTTCCATCGTTCCTACATCCAAAAACACGAACATACCGGAAGAAATCGAGGCAAAAACAAAGCAAAAACGTCTATACTAAGCTAATTTATGAATCGAAAACAAAACAAAAAAAACAAAAATGCAATACCTTGGGTTGCCTCCCAAGAAGCGCTTTGTTTAAGGTCCGTAGCTAGACCAATCTCGCGCTTATTTGAGTGCGGTAGGCGCAAACTCCTCAGCTTGGAGTTCCGGCGTATACTTCTTGAGTCGTTGGCCGTTCACCTTAAAAGTTCCGTTTGCTTCACCCCATACTTCAACTGCACCATGGGGAAAATACGCTTAATTAGAAAAGGTCCGGTCCAACGAGATTTAAGCTTACCTGGAAAGAGACGAAGCCTTGAATTGAAGAGGAGAACTTGATCTCCTTCTTTGAAGTCCTTTGGAATGATATGCTTATCATGCCAACGCTTTGCTCTCTCCTTATAGATCTTAGCGTTTTCATAAGCGTTCAAGCGGAGTTCATCCAGCTCATTGATGTCTAGGAGACGCTTTTCTCCCGCTTCTTTCATGCTGAAGTTCAACCACTTGATAGCCCAAAACGCTTTGTTCTCCAACTCTACCGGCAAGTGACAAGACTTCCCATACACAAGGTTGTATGGTGTGGTTCCTATGGGAGTCTTGTATGCAGTCCGGTATGCCCACAACGCATCGTCAAGCTTCAAGGACAAATCCTTCCTAGTCCTTGAAACCGTCTTCTCTAGGATTCCTTTGATCTCCCTATTTGAGATCTCAACTTGTCCACTCGTTTGTGGATGGTAAGGGCTAGCGATCTTGTGAGTAACCCCATACTTAGCAAGAAGAGCTTCAAAGCGCCGGGCAATGAAGTGAGAACCTCCATCACTAATGATCGTCGTTGGTGTCCCAAATCGCGGGAAAATGGTCTTGTTGAAGAACTTAACCACCACCATGGCATCAATGGTGGGAGAGGCAATTGCTTCCACCCATCTAGAAACGTAATCCACCGCCAATGGTATGTATTGGTTTCCACAAGAGGATGGGAATGGTCCCATGAAATCGACTCCCCAAACGTCGAAAATCTCCACCTCTTGGATGTTGTTGAGGGGCATCTCATTCCTCCTAGAGATATTGCCTGTTCTTTGACAAGCATCGCAGCAAGAAACAAAGGATTGCACATCTCTAAACAAAGTAGGCCAAAAGAATCCGGATTGCAATACCTTTGCGCTAGTCTTGTTCGAACTAGCGTGTCCTCCACAAGGTAGTGAATGACAATGACGGATGACACTTTGCATCTCATCTTCCGGCACACATCCCCGAATGATGCCATCCGGACCTCTCTTGAAGAGGAGAGGCTCGTTCCAATAGTATTCCCGGACGTCCTTAAAGAACTTCTTCCTTTGTGCGTAGGATAGTCCGGGTGGTATCTCCTGACAAACCAAATAGTTAACAAAATCAGCAAACCATGGTTCGTTACCTTTGGAGATCACATCGATGCACTCCTCAATAAGGTGTAAGTGTTCGTCCGGGAAGGAGTCGTCGATGGGTAAATGGTCGTCCTCTAGATGTGTTAGGCGATTCAAATGATCCGCAACAGAATTTTCTGAACCTTTCTTGTCGCGGATCTCAAGATCGAATTCTTGTAGGAGAAGAATCCATCTAATTAGCCTTGGCTTCGCATCTTTCTTCGCAAGGAGGTACCGGATCGCAGCATGATCCGTGTAGACAATCACCTTTGCACCTACAAGATAAGAGCGAAACTTGTCAATAGCATAGACAATGGCTAAAAACTCTTTTTCGGTAGTGGCGTAGTTGAGCTGTGGTTCATCTAGCGTCTTGCTAGCATAGTATATGGCATGGGTTGCCCCTTCCTTTCGTTGTCCAAGAACAGCTCCAATAGCTACGTCACTAGCATCGCACATAATCTCAAAGGGAAGAGTCCAATCCGGGGGTTGGATAATAGGTGCTGAAATTAGAGCTTGCCGAATGGTGTTAAACGCATCCAAACATTCCTGCGAAAACTCAAAAACCGCATCCTTCATCAATAGATTAGTGAGAGGTTTTGATATCTTAGAAAAGTCTTTAATGAAACGTCTATAAAATCCAGTATGTCCTAGGAAACTTCTTATCCCTTTCACCGAAATTGGGGGAGGAAGCTTCTCTATGGTCTCTATCTTAGCTTTGTCCACCTCTATCCCTCTACTAGAGACTAAGTGGCCTAATACAATTCCTCCCTTAACCATAAATTGACACTTCTCCCAATTGAGAACTAGGTTAGTGTCTTCACACCTTTGCAAAACAAGAGAAAGGTTAGAAAGGCAATCGTTAAAAGAGGAACCGTATACGGAGAAGTCGTCCATGATTTCCTCTACGTACTCGGAGAAGATGGCCATCATGCACCGTTGGAAGGTGGATGGGGCGTTGCAAAGCCCGAACGGCATTCTCCTATAAGCAAACGTACCCCATGGGCACGTGAATGTGGTCTTCTCTTGATCATCCGGGTGTATCGGAATCTGAAAGAAACCACTATAACCGTCAAGGTAGCAAAAATGTGAATGTTGTGCTAACCTTTCAAGCATTTGATCAATGAATGGCAATGGGAAGTGATCCTTCCGCGTTGCATTGTTGAGATTGCGGTAGTCTATGCACATCCGCCATCCAGTCACGGTTCGGGTAGGAATGAGTTCGTTGTTTTTGTTGGTGATGACCGTCATTCCTCCCTTCTTCGGAACTACTTGAACTGGACTCACCCACTTACTATCGGAGATAGGGTAGATGATACCTGCATCAAGAAGCTTAAGAATTTCCTTCTTGACAACCTCCTTCATGGTCGGATTCAACCGCCTTTGAGGTTGTCTTGAAGTTCTAAAATCTTCCTCCATTAGTATCTTATGCATGCATAGGGAGGGTTTAATTCCTACTAAGTCCTCAATAGTATAGCCTATAGCTTTCCTATGTTTCCTAAGGACAATCATGAGCTAATTATGTTCATCTATGCTTAAATCGGAACTAACAATAACCGGAAAGGTAGAATTAGATCCTAGAAAAGCGTACCTTAGATGAGTAGGAAGTGGTTTGAGTTCCATTGCTTTCGGAGCTTCCATTGATCCT
Organism: Fagopyrum homotropicum; assembly: GCA_033239125.1. Lineage (NCBI taxonomy): Eukaryota > Viridiplantae > Streptophyta > Magnoliopsida > Caryophyllales > Polygonaceae > Fagopyrum > Fagopyrum homotropicum. The sequence goes on from BSWB01000002.1 coordinate 48,734,086, forward strand.
TGAGAAGCATCCGATGTCTCCTTAGAAGTTTCTAAGGGTGATGAGTGTGTGGGAGGAGAGTTAGAAGAAGTTGACGAAGTGTCTCGATCACTCCTTTCCACGCCCAAAATTACGGGTTCCTCATGGCCTCCACGGCCGTGGTTTAGGGCGTGGAAGGGAAATACGGTTGTCACATCTTCTCCACGACCGTATAACTCCCTGGAGTGAGGCATGGTTTTGGTTGTGAAATCCACGGCCGTGGAATACAGGGTATAACCGTGGATTCTCACGTTTGCTGCCTCATCGTAGAGTTTTTCAAACTCCACTTCACCTATCTCTTCTTGTGCTTCTAAGGCTTCAATTGCCTCATTGCACTCTTCTTCTTCCCCTACATTGGTTAGACTCATAGTGATAACCTTTTGTAAAGGATCGTTTAAGAGAATCGCACTTACCTCCTCTCTAGACAAACCTTCTTCATCTTGGATATTGAAAACATCCTCATCAAAGATCGGCTCCTTCACTAGAGTGGAAAGAACGAACTCTACTTTCTCCTCTCCTATATCAAAAGCGAGTCTACCATTCTTGCAATCGACTATGCAGCCGGAAGTTGCAAGAAACGGTCTTCCGAGTATGATCGGGACCGGACTATCTGCAGGAATGTCAAGCACGACAAAATCAATGGGAACAAAGAATTTACCTAGCTTAACCGGGACGTCTTCTACAATACCGACGGGGCGAGTGATAGATCGATCCGCCATGTACAACGTCATCTTCACCGGTTTAGGGTCGCCTAAACCGATCTTCATACACAATGCAAGTGGTATGATGCTCACTCTTGCTCCTAAGTCACATAACGCATCGTATGTGACATCTCCCACTCCTATGGGAATGCAAAATGACACCAGATCCTTTAGATTTGGGGGTAGTTTCTCCTTCATGGTTTTGATGAGATCCGAAGAATCCGAACTCATGTTAACCTCTCCGAAGTCTTCTAGCTTCCTCTTGTTAGAGAGGAGCTCCTTCAAGAACTTGCCATAAGCCGGCATACCTACAATAGCATCAATAAATGGTATATTAATATGCAGCTTGCTCATGAGTTCTATGAACTTACCAAATTGTTTGTCTAGGCGTGCTCTCGCTCTAGATTGAGGGAATGGTAGGGGAGGTTTATAAGCTGGAGGAGGAACGTAGACATCTTCCTTCTCCTTCCCCTTCTCTTTGTCCTTTTCTACCGAGACTTCAACGAACTTAGGCTGCGGATCGGTGGTAGTCACTCCGCTCCTAGTTGTGATTGCCATAACCCTTTCCTTAGGGTTGTCCTCCGTCTTTCCTGGAAGTTTCCCTTGATTCCTAGGAACTTCCTCCGCATGGTTGAACATTTGGTTTTCCAAAACCTTTTGAGCTTTGTCAACCTTGGAAATTTGATCATCAACCTTAATGATGCGGTTCTCCAAAATCGTTTCCAACATGGGATCGGGCTTCTCCTTCCCCGAATTGTTTCCTCCATTAGATGATTGCCCCTGGCTTTTCAAAGGAATAGAGGAAGAGGAAGGTGGAGTTAGTGAATTAGAGTTGGAAGGATAAGAGTTACCGGAATTTTGTTGATTGGAGCGCCAATTGTTGTTGTTTGAACCCCTATTGTTGTTCCAATTGTTGTTCCGGTTGTTGTTGTTTCCATTCCAATTGTTATTCCGGTTGTTGTTCCGGTTATTGTTATGGCCGCCATTGTTGTTGCCCAAATAACCAACATCCTTCCCTTGTTGCTTTGGGAAGTTGGTTTTGATAGCCTCCTTCAACTCTTTGATCTCATTGTTGAGGGAGAAAATCTTATTTTGAGCTTCATGTGTGAGCTTTGCTCCTTGCTCCACACGATTTCCCTCCACTTTCCGGTGGGAATACTTCTCTATGACTCTTGCTTGCTTCTCAATGAAGTCCCAAACGTCATCTTCTCTCATGTCCATGAATGTTCCACATGAGAGGGATTGGAGGTTGAATTGCGTTCCCGCATCTAACCCCTTGTAGTAAATCTCCAGCAAGGCAAGTTTGGATATGCCATGATGAAGGCAATCCAAGAGCAAATCCTGAAACCTTTCCCAAGATTGAAACAAACTTTCGTTAGATCTCATGGAAAAAGCATTAATCTTACCTCTAAGTTCCGCCGTTTTGGAGGCGGAAAGAATTTGGTGAGGAACTCCGCGGAAAGGTCTTCCCACGTGTCTAGTTTTCCACTAGGAAGAGCTTGATACCAAGACAACGCTTTCCCCTTCAAGGAGAAGAAGAAAGGCTTGAGCTTATAGTTGTTGGTAGTAGCGCTCTTTGGCCTCATTGTCTCCATCATACACTCAAAGTTCTGCAAGTGTTGGTGTGGAGATTCAGCGCTTGTCCCGCCAAATTGGTTTTGGCGAACAAAAGTAATGACTTGAGGGGTGAAGCTAAACTCTTGCACATCATCAACATCAAAGTTCACGCCCAAACGGCGTGGTTGTTGTGTTGGATCCATCCGCTGGCCAAGAGTTCTTGGCTCTTCATCTACACGTTCGATCCTCGCATTCCTAGGTGGAACACGACGATTGGCAGCTCCCCGTGGATGGAAAGGATTCACATTGATCGTGGGATCAATCTCCTCTAATGGTGGCATGGAAGAATCACTATCATCAGCGGATGATTGACCTTTTCTTCTAGACCTTGATGCTTTCCTTGAGGATTTCTTGCTTCCCTTATTCTTAAGGTCGCTTAGCTCTATCCTCATCTGGAAGATCATGTCTTGTAGATTGTTAACTTGAGATTGGTGACGATCCATTTCATCATGGCGGAGGGTCTCATTCCATTGGAGTTGAGCTTCCTTCTCCGCCAACTCCGCTTGAAGATCACGTTCGTGTCCTTCATCCATCTTCTTTTCCTTGCGCTTTTGCCTTAAAGTTTTCTCTAGCTCTTGATCAAGAGGTAAGAGATCTTCGGTGTTCCTAGACCTGCGCATGCACTCAAAGTAATATCAAATAACGAGAGCAAGCTCCCAAGCTTGACAACCGGCTACCGAATTCGGCCGAAACCAAATCTCTGGCAACGGCGCCAAAAACTTGTTCGCCCCTAGAGGTGTGTGCAAATAAGCTTTAAATTTATAAAACTAGAATCAAGCAAGCGAACCCGCAGTGTACGGATCGACGTAGATTAGCAAGAATTCCAGAGTATCGAACACAGGGATTTGGGTGGGAATAAATTCAATTGCAGATTATCAAGCAGGTAAATGTAAGAGCTTTGCAAATTATTGGGAAAACAACAATCCTAAAGATCCAAGTATCAAGCTGTGGCAATCGATTCAAGATATACTAATGATATAAAGACAGAGTTGAGATATGCAAAGGTATGCTAATGTAAGGTAATCATACGGTGAAGTTCCAAAAACCTTATATGACTAACCTACTAGACACTCTCTATACAGGTTGTTGAGGCTTCAATATAGAAAGGTTCTAAAGGCAAGAATTAATGTCAAATACCCAAACTTGCAATCCAAGGATCAAGACTAACTTAGCCGATTACGGTTATGACACTCACAATCGAGGTAGAGGTTGTTGAGGCTTCACTACCACCTAGGAAAGGCAAGCCTAAACTAAGTTAAAGCAAATCTTTAACTTTGGATTAAAGTAAAAGCAGGTTCTTAAACTTAAGGGAAATTACGGGTAAATCTTGAGACTCCACGGCCGTGGAACTCAAGATCAAACCGTGATTTAGGGTTCGTCGATGATTCTCTCAAACTCTCAGGGTCTAATCTGTTTACGATCGATCTATCATCATCTAAGCCACAACTATCAACCCTTCACCTTAGAATTGTTAAGGGTTTTTAGCCAATAACAGTCATGTTGATATCAAATTCAAAGATTAAAAGATTTAAAGATGGAAACTTCCGAAAACTTTCAATAAACTTCAAACCAATCTCAAAGTCACAATCAATAACAAATACTGTCAATAGATTCAGAGTAAGCCAAACAAACACAATCTTAGGAAAGAGAGAAGAACGGGATGTCAATCCGTCTTCTAAATCAAACCTAAACAAGAAGAGAAATCTTCTTGCAACAATCTTCCAAAAGCTTCGATCTTCCGCCAATCCGGAAGTCTCAATAGCAATCTCCACCAAAAGTGCGAGATTAGGGCAAAATCCCAACACGAACTTCGATCTCCAATGAGATGTAAATGCTTCCAAACGAGCGTAAGCGGGCGCAAACGGGGCTATGCGTGTATTGCCAAAAAATCCCTAAGCGGCCGTCCGCGTTTGATAAATGCCGCTAAGCGAAGATGACGGAATCTTCCTTCGTCCGTCTTTTTATAGGGCAAGATAAAATATCGGCCCGGCCCAATCTTCACAAGATCGTGGCTTCAAAATGTGGAGAAAAAGATCGCCAAGATCACGGTCGTGGAAGGTTCCACGATCGTAATTTAGAGCGTGGAAAGTGTCACGGTTTGAACCATGGATTCCACGACCGTAATAGTTACTGGAATGCATCACGCCTCTCTTTGCAGGGTTCCACGGCCGTGGAACTAAACGTGGTTTGTAGTACGGCCGTATTTTAGAGCGTGGTTTAGGGCAAGAACGTGATTCTTCCCTAGCCTCGTGCATTCCTCAAGTTAAACTCCAATTTGCTCCTTATAATGCCCTTAATCCATGGACATACTCAATCAACTCTTCTTTGCTCGATTCCGTTCGGAAATGACTCCCAATCACCTATAATCAACATAAAGCTAGTGTAGACATCCATATCGACAATATAGGCAAACTAGCTCACAAATGCAACAATGCTAAATCAAAGACTATCAATATGAATCAAATACACTTAGAAAACGTGCCTAAAATATCACAATATTTCATGCTAACAGGGTTCTATATGGAACACGGGAACGCCCATCATCCTCATCACTAATCTCCGTTGAGAAATATAGTTATCAAATCTCGATTGGGGCGGGGCGAGATTATCAAATCTCGGGCGAGGTACTGATAATCTCGGCCGAGGTTCCTTACTAAGACGATATGTCATTGCTCCTAGCCTCTCTTTTATGTTTGTAAGGGATGCAAACAATTGTTTCATCATGGCCCGGACTTTGGGGTTGCCTAACCCACTTCCTTGTGACCCGTTATGGTCTTTAGATCTACAAATCCTACACAATCACATATAGTAACAACAAGCTCGTGAAGTTAGTTAAAATGAAGGTTCCTTACTTTTTTTTCTCTCCCACTCACACTCTATTGTGAATCTCAAGCTAATTTGATGTAATTGCCTTGGATGGATTAATGCTTCTTTACAAAATAATGAACTATGAAGAACCAAATAAGTGAATAAAAAGGATATAAATACTCTAGAATGGGTGGTTGAATAGAGTATGGGAACTTTTGCAATATCGTATATCAAGGCTTTGAAACTAATTTCAATGCCTTGAAGTCTATATATTTGCACTTTGTGACAAAAATTGTTTCTCAAGGCTTTGAAGTGGATCTCAAGATAGAAACGAAAGCCGGCCAAAGATAGAAATGAAAAAAGAAAGAAGATCTTCACAATCTAAGGCAACACCGCAGGGGCGTTTTTCCCTTGCCGCAGGGGCAACCAGCCGCGGGGGGGAATCATTGTCACCGCGGAGCGGTGACATGCTCACTAGCCGTTGGAGCGGCCGCTGTCACCGTGGGGTGCTGACAGCCAGAATTGATTGTTACATCAACTCCCCCTAAAAAGAAGTTTCATCCCGAAACTTGCAACATCTCATACGATCACACAACAACAACACAAAGAAGCTGATCTTAACTCATATGTTCCCACTCGGGGCACATAACTCGAAATGTCACAAAAGCGTATGTAAAACTCAACAAAGGAAACCGAAACACAACAACTATGCTAAAGGTACATCGAACTCAGCATAAAACTTCAGATAGTTCCTTTGGATACTATCCTCTGTCTCCCAAGTCACCTCATCTGCTCCTCGTCTAGACCACTGAATCTTCATCATCGGTATGTCCTTCGATCGCAAGTGTCTCGTACTACACTCTAAGACAAATACCGAATGCTCTACGAACGTATGGTCGGGCTCGACCACTAGATCCTCGTGACTGACGATGTGTCTCGGGTCTGGTACGTACTCCCGTAACTAAGACACATGGAACATTGGGTGAACACCCTCAAGTCTCGATGGCAAAGCAAGTTTGTATGCTACCTCTCCGACTCGCTCAAGGATCTCGAAAGGTCTAACATATGTGGGATTCAGCTTCCCCATGATGCCGAAACGTCGAACACCTCGTGTTGGGGATAATCTCAATCAAACATGAGCTCCAACTCTGAACTCCAAAGGTTTGCGCCTCTAATCCGCATAAGACTTATAACGACTCTGTATTGCTAACTCCGCTCTCGGATCACCGCTACTCTGGCCATGTTGTCTTGTATCTGCTCAGGTGTTATACCGCTAGCACTACTCGGCTCGTCCCAACATAACGATGTATGGTATTTTTGTCCGTATAAAGCCTCGTAAGAAGTCATCTTGATCGATGTGTACCAACTATTGTTGGGGAAGGTGATGTGGCCACACTTGTCCCTAGTCTAACATGCATGCTTGTAACATGTCCTCCAAAGTCTAGATGGTCCACTCGCATTGACCATCAGTCTGAGGATGATAAGCAATTGTGAACTACAGACTCGTACCTAGGAGGCATGCACTTGCTGCTGTTAGCATGAAATATTGTGATATTTTAGGCACGTTTTCTAGATGTATTTCATCCATATTGGTGTTCATTGATAAAGCATTGAAGCAATTGTGAGCTAGTTTGTCTATATTGTCGATATAGAGGTCTACATAAGCTTTGTGTTGATTGTAGGCGAATAAGAGCTAAAACCGAACGGAATAAGGGAGAATGGAGATGGATTGAGCATGTCCAAGGATTGAGGACACCACAAAGGAGCTAAGGAAGATGCTAGGATGAAGAATGACACGAAACAAAGGAGATTTACGAGCAATCTATGTTCCACGCTCTAAAATACGGCCGTATGAAGTCCACGCTCTAAACCACGGCCGTGGAACCTTGGAAACACAAGCGTGGAGCATTCCAGTGAGTTACACGGCCGTGGAAGTTGTGAAGCACCGTAATCAAATTCCACGCTCTAAACCACGGGCGTGGAATCCTATGGAACCGTGATTTAGGCGATCTTTTAACGTACAAATTAAAGCCACGATCTTTTACACAATGGGATGGACACTTATTCTATCTTGCCCTATAAAAGGACGGAAGTAAGGAGATTCCGTCACCTCTGCTTAGACTTTCGCTTACGCTTACTTGCACGTGCCTAGGGTTCCAATTGGACGTGTGGAGATTGCTATTTCGTAACGGAGATTTGCGAAGACTTGAAGATTTGGAAGTTACGCTTTACCCTTAGGTTTGATTAGAAGACGGATTGACATCCCGTTCTTCGTTCTTATCAAGGATTGTGATTTGTTTGTGTTATTCTGAATCTACTTACATCATTGTTCTTGTTTGTGGATTTGAGATTGATTTGAGATTTATTAAAGGTTGTCGAAGGTTTTCACCTTTCATTCTTTTAATTCTTGAATTTGATATCATAATGACTATTGTTGGCTAAATCCCTTTAGCAATTCTAAGGTGAAGGGTTGATAGTTGTGGCTTAGATGATGATAGATCGATCGTAAACAGATTGGACCCTGAGAGTTAGAGAGAATCGCCGACGAACCAAAATCACGGTGTCTTCTTGAGTTCCACGGCCGTGGAATCTCAAGATCCAACCGTGATTTCCCTCAGTTTACGAACCTTGCTTTTACTTTAATCCAAAGTTAAAGATTTGCTTTAACTTAGTCTTGGCTTGCCTTTTCTAGGTGGTAGTGAAGCCTCAACAACCTCTACTTCGATTTCGAGTGTCACAACCTTAATCGGTTTAGTTAGTCTTGATCCTTAGGTTACAAGTTTGGGTATTTGATATTAATTCTTGTCTTTAGATCCTTTCTATACTGAAGCCTCAACAACCTTTATAGAGAGTGTCTTTAGATAAGTCATATAAAGCCTTGGAACTTCACCGTACATTGCTTTACCTTAGTATACCTTTGCAACTCTTAACTCTGTCCTTAGTTCTTTAGTATATCTTGAATCGATTGACACAATTAGACACCTGGATCTTTAGGGTTGATGTTTTCCCAATACATTTGCAAAGCTTTACCTTTTACTTGCTTGACAACTTTACAACTGAATTTGTTCCCCCCAAATCCCTGTGTTCGATACTCTGGAATTCTTGCTAATCTACGCCGATCCGTACACTGCGGGTTCGCTTGCTTGATTCTAGTTTTATAAATTTAAGACTTATTTGCACGCACGTTAAGTGGCAAACAAGTTTTTGGCGCCGTTGCCGGGGATTTGGTCTAGGCCGAATTTGGTTATCGGTTGTCAAGCTTGGGAGCTTTTCCCTTGTTATTTGATACCTCTTCGAGTGTATGCGCAGGTCTAGGAACAACGAAGACCTCTTACCTCTTGATCAAGAGATTGAGAGGACTTTGAGGAGAAAGCTTAAGGAAAGCAAAATGGCTGAAGAAAGAGAACGTGATTACCAAACGGAGTTGGCGGAAAAGGAAGCTCAACTCCAATGGAGTGAGAAGACTCGTAGTGAAGAAATGGATCGTCATCAAACGAAGGTTGATGATCTATCGGACATGATGTTTCAAATGAGGCTGGAAATAAACAACCTCAAGAAGACAAAGAGAACAAGGAGGCCATCAAGATCGGTTAGAGCCAACTCTTCCATGCCACCACTAGAGGAAATTGATCCAACAATCAATGTGAACCCGTTCTTTCCACAACCAGCTGCCAATCGCCGTGTTCAAGCTAGAGGTGCGAGAGTCGAACGTGTAGATGAGGAGCCAAGAACTCTTGGCCAAAGGATGGATCCAACGCAGCAACCACGCCGTTTGGGTGTGAACTTTGATGCTGATGATGCACAAGGGTTTAGCTTCAACCCGCAAGTTATTACCATTGTCCGCCAAAATCAATTTGGGGGAACAAGCGCTGAATCTCCACATCAACATCTACAAAATTTTGAGATCATGATGGAGACAATGAAGCCAAAGAATGCAACTACCAACAGCTATAAACTCAAGCCTTTCTTTTTCTCCTTAAAAGGGAAAGCATTGTCTTGGTATCAAGCTCTTCCAAGTTGGAAACTTGAAACATGGGAGGAACTTTCTTCGGAATTCCTCACTAAGTTCTTTCCGCCATCCAAAATGGCGGAGTTGAGAGGTAAGATTAATGCATTTTCTATGAGATCTAACGAAAGTTTGTTTCAATCTTGGGAAAGATTTCAGGATTTGCTATTGGATTGCCCTCATCATGGCATATCCAAATTGGCACTATTGGAGATATACTACAAGGGGCTGGATGTGGAGACACAATTCAAACTCCAATCCCTTTCATGTGGTACATTCATGGACATGAGGGAAGATGATGCTTGGGACTTCATTGAGAAGCAAGCGCGAGTCATTGAGAAGTATTCTCATCGAAAAGTGGAGGCGAATCATGTGGAGCAAGGAGCAAAGCTATCACAAGCAGCTCAAACTCAAATCTTTTCTCTCAATACGGAGATTAAAGAGTTGAAGGAAGCCATCAAAACCAACTTTCCAAAGCAAAAGGAAGAAGATGTAGGTTATTTGGGCAACAATAATAACCACAACGGGAATGAGAATACAAACCGCAACATCCGGAACAACAACAGGAATATTTGGAACAACAACAACCGGAACAACAATTGGAACAACAATAGGGGTTCAAACAACAACAATTGGCGCCCCAATCAACAAAATTCTGGTAATTCTTATTCCAATTCAGGAAATTCACTAACTCCACCTTCCTTTTCTTCCACTCCTTTGAAAAGCCAGGGGCAAACATCTAATGGTGGAAGTACTTCGGGGAAAGAGAAGCCCGATCCCATGTTGGAGACAATTTTGGGCAAGCTTCAAGAATTGGAGACTCGCATCATCAAGGTTGATGATCACATAACTAAGGTTGATAAAGCCCAAAAGGTTTTAGAAAACCAAATGTTTAGCCATGCGGAGGAAGTTCCTAGGAATCAAGGAAAACTTCCAGAAAAGACGGAGGACAACTCAAAAGAAAGGGTGATGGCAATCACAACTAGGAGCGGAGTAACAACTACCGACCCGCAGCCTAAGTTTGTAGAAGTCCCCATTGAGAAGGAGAAAGAAAAGGGGAAGGAGAAGGAAGATGTCTACGTTCCTCCTCCAGCTTACAAACCTCCCCTACCGTTCCCGCAATCTAGAGCAAGAGCGCGTCTAGACAAGCAATTCGGTAAGTTTATTGAACTCATGAGCAAACTGCATATTAATATACCTTTCATTGATGCAATTGTAGGTATGCCAGCTTATGGAAAGTTCCTAAAGGAGATCCTCTCTAACAAGAGAAAGCTAGAGGATTTTGGAGAGGTTAAGATGAGTTCGGATTCATCGGATCTCATCAAAACCATGAAAGAGAAGATGCCCCCAAAGCTAAAGGATCCAGGGTCATTTTGTATTCCCATAGGAGTGGGAGATGTCACATATGATGCATTATGTGATTTAGGAGCAAGCGTGAGCATCATTCCGCTTGCCTTGTGTAGGAAGATCGGTTTAGGCGATCCTAAACCGGTAAAGATGACGTTGTACATGGCGGATCGTTCCATAACTCGTCCCGTCGGTATAGTTGAAGACGTCCCGGTCAAGCTTGGTAAGTTCTATGTTCCTATAGACTTTGTTGTGCTTGACATTCCTGCAGATAGTCCGGTCCCGATCATTCTCGGAAGACCGTTTCTTGCAACATCCGGCTGTATAGTCGATTGCAAGAATGCTAGACTCGCCTTTGACATAGGAGAAGAGAAGGTAGAGTTCGTCCTTTCCAATTTAGTGAAGGAACCAGCCTTCGATGAGGATATATTCAATATCCAGGACAAAGAGCTATCTAGAGAGGAGGTAAGTTCTATTCTCTTCAAAGATCCCTTGCAAAAAGTTCTTTCTATGAGCATTATGGATATAGGGGAGGAAGAGGAGTGCAATGAAGCAATTGAAGCCTCAGAGACACAAGAAGAAGTGTGTGAAGAAGAGTTCGAGAAACTCCATGATGAGGCAGAAAACATACGGATCCACGGCCAGACAGCCTATTCCACGGCCGTGGAATTCACCAACAAAAGCATGGAGCATTCCAGTAACTTACACGGTCGTGGAGGAAACAGAGACACCGTAATTACTTTCCACGCCCAAAATCACGGCCGTGGAGAAGGCAGGGGTGCCGTAATTTTGGGTGAATTCGAAGGAAATTGTGTCTCTTCCACAACTTCCCTTGATTCTTCTCCAACACCTTCTACTTCCTTAGACACTTCTAAGGTACCATCGGATATTCCTCAAGAGCCATCGGAGACTCCTATAGTGATGGAATTGAAACCACTTCCTACACATCTAAGGTACGCATTTCTAGGATCTAATTCTACCTTTCCGGTGATTGTTAGTTCCGATTTGAGCATAGATGAACATAGTAAGCTTATGGTTGTCCTTAAGAAACATAGGAAAGCCTTAGGATATACTATAGAGGATTTAGTAGGAATCAAACCTTCCCTATGCATGCATAAGATCTTAATGGAAGAGGACTTTAGAACTTTGCGACAACCTCAAAGGCGGTTAAATCCGACCATGAAGGAGGTTGTCAAGAAGGAAATTCTTAAACTACTTGATGCAGGTATCATCTACCCTATCTCCGATAGCAAGTGGGTGAGTCCCATACAGGTGGTTCCAAAGAAGGGAGGAATGACGGTCATCACCAACAAAACCAATGAACTCATTCCTACACGAACCGTAACAGGATGGCGGATGTGTATAGACTACCGCAAGTTAAACAACGCGACGAGGAAGGATCACTTCCCACTACCCTTCATCGATCAAATGCTTGAAAGGTTAGCACAACATTCACACTTTTGTTATCTTGACGGTTATAGTGGCTTCTTTCAAATTCCGATACACCCGGATGATCAAGAGAAGACCACGTTCACGTGCTCGTGGGGTACGTTTGCCTATAGGAGGATGCCGTTCGGTCTTTGCAACGCCCCAGCCACCTTTCAAAGGTGCATGATGGCCATCTTCTCGGAATATATAGAGGAAATCATGGAGGTTTTTATGGATGAATTCTCCGTTTATGGTTCCTCTTTTGACAATTGTCTTTCTAACCTTGCTCTTGTATTACAAAGGTGTGAAGACACTAACCTAGTTCTTAATTGGGAGAAGTGTCAATTTATGGTGAAAGAAGGCATTGTATTAAGACACTTAATCTCTAGTAGAGGGATTGAGGTGGATAAAGCTAAGATAGAGACAATAGAAAAACTTCCTCCTCCAACTTCGGTGAAAGGGATAAGGAGTTTTCTAGGACATGCTGGATTTTATAGACGCTTCATAAAGGATTTCTCTAAGATATCAAAGCCGCTTACTAATCTATTGATTAAGGATGCAGTTTTTGATTTTTCACAGGAATGCTTAGATGCGTTCAATATGATTCGTGAAGCTCTAATCTCAGCCCCGATTATCCAACCTCCGGATTGGAATCTTCCCTTTGAGGTTATGTGTGACGCAAGTGACATAGCTATAGGAGCAGTTCTTGGGCAAAGAAAGCAAGGACGAACCCACGCTATCTACTACGCTAGCAAGATGCTAGATGAAGAGCAGCTCAACTACGCCACTACAGAAAAAGAATTCTTAGCAATTGTATATGCAATTGACAAATTTCGCTCTTATCTTGTAGGTGCAAAGGTGATTGTATACACGGATCATGCTGCGATCCGGTATCTACTTGCAAAGAAGGATGTGAAACCAAGGCTAATTAGATGGATTCTTCTCCTACAAGAATTCGATCTAGAGATCCGCGACAAGAAAGGTTCGGAAAATTCTGTTGCGGATCATTTGAGTCGTCTAACACATCTAGAGGACGACCACCTACCTATAGATGACTCCTTTCCGGACGAGCATTTACACATCATAGAGGAGTGCATCGATGTGATCACCAAAGGTAACGAACCATGGTTTGCTGATTTTGTTAACTATTTGGTTTGTCAGGAATTACCACCCGGATTATCCTACGCACAAAGAAAGAAGTTCTTTAAGGATGTTCGGGAATACTTTTGGAATAAAACTCTCCTCTTTAAGAGAGGCCCGGACGGCATTATTCGGCGATGTGTGCCGGAAGATGAGATGCAAAGTGTCATCTGTCATTGTCATTCACTACCATGTGGAGGACACGCTAGTTCGAACAAGACTAGCGCTAAGGTATTGCAATCTGGATTCTTTTGGCATACTTTATTTAAAGATGTGCAAACCTTTGTTTCCTGTTGCGATGCTTGTCAAATAACAGGGAATATATCTAGGAGGAATGAGATGCCTCTCAACAACATCCAAGAGGTGGAGATCTTTGACGTTTGGGGAGTAGACTTCATGGGACCTTTCCCATCATCTTGTTGAAACCAATACATACTTTTAGCGGTGGATTATGTTTCAAGATGGGTTGAAGCAATTGCCTCTCCCACCAATGATGCCATGGTAGTGGTTAAGTTCTTTAACAAGACCATATTCCCACGATTTGGGACACCACGGACTATCATTTGTGATCGAGGTTCTCACTTTATTGCCCGCCGTTTTGAAGCTCTTCTAGCTAAGTATGGGCTGACTCACAAGATCGCCACCCCTTATCATCCACAAACTAGTGGACAAGTAGAGATCTCAAACCGGGAGATCAAAGGAATCCTAGAGAAGACGGTTTCAAGGACTAGGAAGGATTGGTCTTTGAAGCTAGATGATGCATTGTGGGCATACCGGACTGCATATAAGACTCCCATCGGAACTACGCCATACAACCTTGTGTATGGGAAGTCTTGCCACTTACCGGTAGAGTTGGAGCACAAGGCGTATTGGGCAATAAAGTGGTTGAACTTCAGCATGAAGGAGGCGGGAGAGAAGCGCCTCTTAGACCTCAATGAGCTTGAAGAACTTCGCTTGAACGCCTACGAAAACGCCAAGATCCATAAAGAAAGAGCGAAGCGTTGGCATGATAAGCATATCATCTCATAGGACCTCAAAAAAGGAGATCACGTTCTCCTCTTCAATTCAAGGCTTCGTCTCTTTCCAAGTAAGCTTAAATCTCGTTGGACTGGACCTTTTCTAATCAAACGTGTTTTTCCCCATGGTGCAGTTGAAGTATGGGGTGAAAAGGGCGGAAGCTTTAAGGTGAACGGTCAACGACTCAAGAAGTATACACCGGAACTCCAAGCTGAAGAGTTCGCGCCCACCGCACTCGAATAAGTGCGAATATGGTCTAGCTACGGACCTTAAACAAAGCGCTTCTTGGGAGACAACCCAAGGTATTGCATTCACATTCTTGTTTTTTATTCATAGATTAGATTAGTACAGACGTTTTGCTTTGTTTTGCCTTCGATGCCGTCCGGTATGTTCGTGTTTTTGGATTTAGGATCAATGGAAAAGAAAGGGGAGGGAAAAGTTTGAAGAAAATTGACGAAACTTGGACTTTGACACATTAAAGAGAGTTCCAGGGCCAAAACCACGGCCGTGACAACTACAGTGACCGTAATTTTCATGAGCCTGAGAAAAATCACCAAAACCACGGTTCCGTACATTTCCACGGCCGTGTAACCCCCTGATAGACCGTGATTTTCAAAAATTTTTACGGCCACTATAAAAACCACGTTTCTTCACAAACACCACAAAAAATTCGCAATTCCACGCCCTATTCGCCGATTACCTTCCCCATCTCTCAATTCCTTGTTCGTTAATCGTTTTTAACGATTCTTTGGCCAAAACTGAAGCAATTTCAGTCACCTACAAGATCCAAGCAACGATTCGAGCGACAATTCACCGGAGAAGACAGAATTCAGATTCCAAAATCAGAAAACCTAGGTTTTTCACCTCTTTTTTCTCTTTGTCGATTCGGCTTCGTTTTTGCTAGAATTTTTAGGAGAACTGATTGGAATTGGACTGAAATTAGTCTAGGGCTGCTTGCTATTGAGTTTGGTGTGATTCTGCTGAGTTTTGCAAATTTGCGAGACGAACCACGGTCTCTGGGTATTCCACGGCCGTGGAACCTGAAGAGTAGACCGTGGTTTTTGACAGAAAATGGATTTTGTAAGGAGATTGTCTAATAGAAATAAGAATAAGAAAAGGAAAGGCAACACCTCTTCCTCTTCTAGAGCACCACCAGCTGAGCCTCCATCACCCCCATCATCACCATCACCACCTCCCCCTAGCATCCCTACTATCCATGAGGATCATCTAGATTCTTTAGAGAAGATCCATAAGCGAACTGTCATAGGGCCTAGGTATCTACTACTTGAGGAGTTAGAGCCTTTGCATGTGGTAGGGGATCTCACTTGGCTACTAGATAGAGCCGGATTGGTCGTCTTCTCCGCTATTCGGGAAGACGCATATGAGGAGATTACTAGGGAGTTCATGGTTTCCTTTGAGCATAGCCACGTTGATAGGACTGTTTTTTCCGACTGATGGAGAGGAACTATGAGTTCTCTATTAGAGAGTTTGGAGCCTTCTTTGGGTTCCATGAGACCTTTAATGGTCGATTCCCTAGTGGCGTGTACGCCAAGGATTTCTGGGAGGAGATAGCTATGATATACGCCAGCGAGGACCGCTAGCAACCTGCTGATACCAAGGCTAAGTTGATCTACCACCTAGCCTTGAAGATTTCCCATAGAGTGCTTTCTGAGTGTCTCTTCCCTAGGACGGAGACACCTCAGAAGATTAAGACGGACGAGCTGTTTCTTCTCTACTGTATGTTATACGGTAGGCTAGCTGATTGCGCCACCCTCTTAACTGCTACTATGAGCAAGATAAAGAATAAGAGGGCCGACAACATTGGATACGGTGGGATGGTCACCCACCTTGGTAGGCAGCTAGGGATAGACTTCTCCGCGTGCACTCGCATTGCAGCTAGAACCCTAGGACTTCAAAGCCTCATGACTAGAGGCATCATCTTCCCTACACATAGAGGTCCACCGTTCGCTGCCATGGCTTAGGAGAGTAGGACCGGGAGAGGGATTGAGTGGCTTCCTGAGTATTCCATTATGGCTGGACGCCATAACTGGAAGGAGACGTTCGCTGCCATGCATGCGAACAGATTAGTAGCCCCTCCCTACGTTCCACCACCACCAGTTGATGATGAGGAGGAGATGAGAGGGGATGACGAGTTTGAGGGAGGAGGAGCTTATCATGACTTTGGTACTTTCCCGGATCAACCGGACGCAGTTCCTGACCTTCCTAGACACTCTCCTCGCCTCGCTAGAGTTTCTGGCTCTTCCTCTCGCCGTGCTAGTGTGAGCGAGAGGCCGACTTGGATGGCGGATCCTCCTACTTGGTATAGTACGCAGCCGGACTGGATGGGAGCTCCACCACCTATGCATGCACAGCCGCCACCTGCACCAGCACCTTCAGACGCACCAGCATGGTACAACCAGCTGCTTGGTTGGTATGAGCAGTTGCCTGAGTGGGCCACCGACCTTTCCAGCAGGGTCGGAGCTTTAGAGATCCGTGTAGATGCTAGGGATGCACGAGCCGCCGATCATGATCGCATGATGAGAGACATATACCGCCAGCAGTTTGGGTGGAACTATGATCCCGGCTTCTTCCCGTTTCCACCTCCACCGGCACCGCAGTGAGGATGATTGATGATCCACCGTTCTAGCCACTCCACCACCGTTTTGTGAGTTCTTTTTCTTTCTTTCTTTTCTTCTTTTTCTTTTTGAACATTAGGGACAATGTTTGTTCCAAGTATGGGGTGGGGTGTGACTAATCGTTTGTAATAACTCTTACTCACTTTGTATGCTTTTATCGAGACTACCTTACATGTTCATTCTATTGTTACACGTTTCACTATTGCATTGCATGAAAAAGATTTTGAAAAACCCATAAAAATTGAAAAATTTTGAAAATTTTGTGTTTCTAAGGATAGAGATGATTTCTATGATAATCACTACTTGTGAATTGAGTTTTGATGACAATCGCATGCTTAAACAAATAGTGAATTGAAAAGAAATTGAATGAGTTGATTATTCATCTTTTGCAAGTTTCATAATGTGAAGAATGTTACCTAAATCATGTTGGGAAATCAAAGTTGAAATCACATGATAAGTTCTTATACTTCTTATTGAAATGATTAAGGCAATTCGATTTTCTTTCTTCTTTCTTTGATTATTTAGCCCCTCAATGAAATAATAGCCTCCTTTACCTATCCGGGAATTTGGAGGAGTTGATATTTGGCATGTTTGATGTGGGAGGGCCATGAAAGCAATATTTTGCATTCAAAGAATAGAAAGAACTTATGGGTTTGGGGAAGTCAACCATGACGATGAGTAACTCGGCACCATTCACATAGCCGGGTGTTTGTGTCTTGCCAAAGTCGGATTGAGCGATATTCCTAGCGGATTATGGTATGTGCATCAAGGGTTTGAGGCATCTCGCAAAAATGAGAAACGCCAATCTCCTAGGCTTCGGTTTTTGTGCACCTCTGTCCATAACTCCAAAAGTAAAGTCGAAAAATGAATTGAAAAGAAGAGAGCGAAGCTATAAGTTGAAAGTGTTGCGGAAACCGCAAAAGAGAAAGAAAAGAGTTAGTTATCCACTTTCCCGGATTCATGCACCACATTCCTAAAAGTTTTCCTTCCCTTTCCGCATTCTAGACCTTGTTTGAAAGTCCTTAAGATCAAGAGAATGATATATGACTTGGTGATCTAAATTGAAATTTCTTATGATTGATTTTGATAATGTTTGAAGTTTATGATGTTTACATGGAAGTTTGATCAATTCATGAGCTTTCTTTACTCTTTACTCTTTGAATATGTATATGAGAGTCTTATAAACGAATGAAGCAAGATTTGAGAATGATCTATTGACTAGAAAGCACATTCATCTAAAAGAAGTTTTGTTTTTGAGAGTGTATCCATATTTCATCCTAACTTGAGTTTTAAAGCTTTTGAAAGACCTTGCTTGGGGACAAGCAAGTGGCAAGTATGGGGTTATTTGTTAGCATGAAATATTGTGATATTTTAGGCACGTTTTCTAGATGTATTTCATCCATATTGGTGTTCATTGATAAAGCATTGAAGCAATTGTGAGCTAGTTTGTCTATATTGTCGATATAGAGGTCTACATAAGCTTTGTGTTGATTGTAGGTGAATAAGAGCTAAAACCGAACGGAATAAGGGAGAATGGAGATGGATTGACCATGCCCAAGGATTAAGGACACCACAAAGGAGCTAAGGAAGATGCTAGGATGAAGAATGACACGAAACAAAGGAGATTTACGAGCAATCTATGTTCCACGCTCTAAAATACGGCCGTATGAAGTCCACGCTCTAAACCACGGCCGTGGAACCTTGGAAACACAAGCGTGGAGCATTCCAGTGAGTTACACGGCCGTGGAAGTTGTGAAGCACCGTAATCAAATTCCACGCTCTAAACCACGGGCGTGGAATCCTATGGAACCGTGATGTAGGCGATCTTTTAACGTACAAATTAAAGCCACGATCTTTTACACAATGGGATGGACACTTATTCTATCTTGCCCTATAAAAGGACGGAAGTAAGGAGATTCCGTCACCTCTGCTTAGACTTTCGCTTACGCTTACTTGCACGTGCCTAGGGTTCCAATTGGACGTGTGGAGATTGCTATTTCGTAACGGAGATTTGCGAAGACTTGGAGATTTGGAAGTTACGCTTTACCCTTAGGTTTGATTAGAAGACGGATTGACATCCCGTTCTTCGTTCTTATCAAGGATTGTGATTTGTTTGTGTTATTCTGAATCTACTTACATCATTGTTCTTGTTTGTGGATTTGAGATTGATTTGAGATTTATTAAAGGTTGTCGAAGGTTTTCACCTTTCATTCTTTTAATTCTTGAATTTGATATCATAATGACTATTGTTGGCTAAATCCCTTTAGCAATTCTAAGGTGAAGGGTTGATAGTTGTGGCTTAGATGATGATAGATCGATCGTAAACAGATTGGACCCTGAGAGTTAGAGAGAATCGCCGACGAACCAAAATCACGGTGTCTTCTTGAGTTCCACGGCCGTGGAATCTCAAAATCCAACCGTGATTTCCCTCAGTTTATGAACCTTGCTTTTACTTTAATCCAAAGTTAAAGATTTGCTTTAACTTAGTCTTGGCTTGCCTTTTCTAGGTGGTAGTGAAGCCTCAACAACCTCTACTTCGATTTCGAGTATCACAACCTGAATCGGTTTAGTTAGTCTTGATCCTTGGGTTACAAGTTTGGGTATTTGATATTATATCTTGTCTTTAGATCCTTTCCATACTGAAGCCTCAACAACCTTTATAGAGAGTGTCTTCAGATAAGTCATATAAAGCCTTGGAACTTCACCGTACATTGCTTTACCTTAGTATACCTTTGCAACTCTTAACTCTGTCCTTAGTTCTTTAGTATATCTTGAATCGATTGCCACAATTAGACACCTGGATCTTTAGGGTTGCTGTTTTCCCAATACATTTGCATAGCTTTACCTTTTACTTGCTTGACAACTTTACAACTGAATTTATTCCCCCCAAATCCCTGTGTTCGATACTCTAGAATTCTTGCTAATCTACGCCGATCCGTACACTGCGGGTTCGCTTGCTTGATTCTAGTTTTATAAATTTAAGACTTATTTGCACGCACGTTAAGTGGCGAACAGCTGCCAAAACCTTGAGGTGAACTGTCCGTCTCTGTCAGAGACTATAGTCCTAGGCACTTCGTGAAGTTGTACTATGTGTCTCGTGAACTCCTTTGCGAAACGACTTACCGGCCACTTTTTCTTGATCGGAATGAAACGTGCGGTCTTCGTCAGTCGATCTACTATAATCCATATAACATCAAAACCTCTACTCGGTCTCAAACCGGTAACAAAATCCATCGAAATGTCCTCCCACTTCCACTGAGGGACGGGAAGTGGGTGTAGCTCTCCACTTGGTCGATGATGCTCGATCTTGACCTACTGACAGGTCGCACACTAAGCTACATATCTCGTCACATCTAGCTTCAGACCTCCCAACTCGAAAGAGCGTCTGATATCTTGATACATCTTACTCGCACCGGGGTGCACTGAGTAAGGTGAAGAGTAAGCCTCCTAAAGGATCCGATGTCTCAACTCTCTATCTAAGGGCACACATACACGCTCTTGGCGTTGCAAGATCCCATCAGCACCGACTACAAACAGTGGAGCCTCTCCTCGAGACATCTTGTCTCGGATTTGTGTCAAAGCTGGACAACTCTCCTGCTTCCGTCGGATCTCCACCAACATATTATGTAATAATTCCAAGGTGGATAGGTGGCTTTCGGAATCCGGAAAGTGGATGTCCATCTCTATCTGTTCGCTACAATAGGTGTGTGCAAGCTTTAAGGACAGGATTTGGCAAACTTAAACTCTTAACTCAAATAAGGTTCAGGAAAGGCTCACCTCATTCAGTTATATTCCACCCTGACCGAGATGTTCAATGATTGAGCGAGGTGTTCTAGGGTTAAGGTAGAGACTTGAGCTTTCAGGGTCATGCTGGGATTAAGATCATTCTATCATCGTCTTTCCCCCAACTTTCAGCCAATCACCCTAGAATCGCATAAGAAACTTACCCAACAATCATCATGATAACAATAATCAAATTAATAGGAAAGGAATCAATATTCAAACAAGAAAATCTTGAGAAAAAGGTCTCAATAACTGAATCAAATAATCAACAAACAAGAGTTCCTCAGCCACAAGTCAACAAAGATAAAAAACCAAAAGAAATCTAAGAAGATCTTACAAACTCCTTCAAAAGCTAACTCCAACTATGATTCCTTCCTTCCTTGAACTTCAATCCTTCAATACTTCCTTCAACTCTTCCTTCAAAACTCCAGAAAATCCCTCAATTGCTGAATGCTCCATACATGGTTGAACTTGTGGAAAATCCAACCCTTTATATAGGAGAATTATCTTCCAAAGATAATAATATCTTAAAAAGATAATTTCCTATAAAATATATCTCTATCGCTTAAAATAAATCAGCCAAAAATAATATCTTCCTTCTAGAAATCCAGCCAAAAAATATAAGATATCCTCCTTCCAAAAATAGAAAATCTCAGCCAAAAATAAAGATCTCGCCGGCGACAGGGTGTTCGCCTCGGTCGGGACGCTCCTCAAGATCACCTCGGTCGAGGTGGTACTGTAGTTGACCGAGGTGAAAACTAAACTGAATGTGAAATCTCTCGAATCTGGTCCAAAGTCAATCTTCTTAATCAGTTTCATGCTTCCTGAGATCTTCCTTAAGCTCCAAAATGTAGCTCTAATGACTTCTTAGCTTCCTTAGCTCCATTTCGGTTCAAAACGTGCCATTTTACTTACGATTACAACGAAACTAGGTGTAGACCTCGATTCCCGCAAAAGTAGACAAAACAACAATATAATCAAATAATATACATTCATACATGCAGATTTATGAAGATAAAACGTCTAAACTAGCCCCAAAATATAGACTATAATACATGCTATCAAAATACCCCATACTTGTCCCTTGCTTGTCCCCAAGCAAGTTCCAAATCTTAGATACAAGATAGAATGGATTATAAGTTAGAAAGATCAATGAAAAGCATTTCAAAACACTTTTGGTGGTGTGTTCCACTCAT
Organism: Fagopyrum homotropicum; assembly: GCA_033239125.1. Classification (NCBI taxonomy): domain Eukaryota; kingdom Viridiplantae; phylum Streptophyta; class Magnoliopsida; order Caryophyllales; family Polygonaceae; genus Fagopyrum; species Fagopyrum homotropicum. Next base: position 48,755,783 of record BSWB01000002.1, read on the forward strand.
AGATCACTCTAAGAGAATGCTTCATGGCAAATAAAATAAAGACATGATCAAAATATTTTATGAATATAAGAAAGTTGTTCATCTTTGCATAAAATCATAGAATGCATAATAAATCATATTTATCAAAATCAATCATGTATAATCCATTTTAAACGACTAAGTCAATCAACAAGCTCGAGGTCTCAAGGGCTTCAAAAAGAGGTCAAGAAACGTGTCAGGGTGGGATGTATATAGGGAGATGTGGTGCTAGCATCCGGGAAAATGATCTTACTTCACTTTCTTTGAAACTCAACATCTTCCACCAATAAGCTTTGCTTATTTTACTTTACTTTTTGGGATGCATGGACAGAGGTGTACAATAACCAAAGCCTAGGAAATCAACAATCATCAATTTCTCGAGATGCCTCAAACCCTTGATACACATACCATGACCCGTTAGAAATATCGCTCAATCTGACTTTGGCAAGACACAAACACCAGGCTATGTGAATGGTGTCGAGTTACTCATCATCATGATTGACTTCCCCAAACCTAATTGTTTCTTTCTAACACTTTCAGCCAAGATCTCAACTTCACTTTCACTTGCTTTTCTTCGCTTGCTTCAAAATCTCCGGATAGGTAAAGGGAGGCAAATATGTATATGAGGGGCTAAAGCATGGTAGAGAAGAAGAAGAGAAGAGAATGAATTGCCTTAATCATCCCAAGAAGAATGTGATAGAACTCATCATGTGGTGTCAACCTTCAAGTCCAACATAATTTTAATAAAAACAAAGTATTAAACATGCTAAAACTTTAAACAAAGCATTTTGCAACTTAAACATATCATAAAACCTTTCGAGCATATAAAGATTTCAAAACCAATTTGCAAACAGAATCATCATTGAGGTCATATCCAGAGATGAAGCATAAAATGTTTCGAAAAAATCTCAGTTAAGAACCTGCCTCGGTCGAGGTGTTCTGACGTCATCCGAGGTGTCTACCTCGTCCAGTCAAGAACATCCCAGTCGAAGTCATAAAAAAAATTTCAAATCAATTTTCGACGTTTTTCTCAAACAAAAACCTATATGTATGCATGTAATGGCAGATAAACACATAAAGCCAAGTAAAGCAGAATAAGATCATAAATATCTGAAGAAGTCATACAAACATACACACATAGTCTAATAATACATCCAAATACCCCATACTTGGGACACATTGTCCCAATGGGTCAAATAAAAGTCTAAGGAACAGAATACTCACCGGACCTAGCTGAACTACATAATAAATAAAGAAAGAAAATCCATGCAGCTCTAATCCTCGTCAACTGGTGGCGGTGGTGGATGTGGAATGTAGGGGTGCTGGGATGGATCAAAGTGATAGCCCATCATCTACTGAAACTGAATCTTCATCATGTGACGCTGGTAATGTTGGCTCTCCCCTATCTGATGCATCCAGTCATCGGTGTATCTACGCTCATCCTCAAAGCGTTGGGACATGTCTACCGTCATAGCTGCATAAGAGTCAATCATTTGCTCTGTCAGCTCGTCAATCCTTTGGTGAGCCTCTGGATCTCTACTTCTCAGGAATCTGCATTGAGGTGGTGGTGGTGGTGCTGCTGCTGCCTCTTCCTTTGTCGCCTCGTCATCAAGGTCGTCAACTGGTATACTAGGACCACCGGTATCAATACCGGTCTCCATAGCAACTCCTCTATCAAACTCCTCCTCATCATCAGCAACAACATCTTATGCATCCTGCATGTAAGGAAACCAGGCAAAAGACCAATATTGTCGGTCGAATACAGAGAACTGAGATGACCATAGAATCCCCTATGGAGTTGTCGTCTCCCATGGCATGTCGACGTAAGGCGTGCTAAGACCACGAGGGACGAGAATACGCCTCGTGATCATCTCCTCAAGTCCAAGCGGCTTTGCAGCCGCAACCAATGTACAAGCAGCCAGATCTAAACCCATGGCAGTAGCAATATGGGTCACCAAAGCCTCCACAACAGATATCTCCCTTGGACTTGCCCTTGATCCTATGCAAGTCTTCAGCTAACATGCCAGCAAAGTTGGGAACTCCACCTGTCACCATGTAAAATAACTCAAAAGCTCCCCATGTCTGATCTTCTGGGGCGTCTCAGTACGCGCCAGAAGAGTCTCGCTGAATATCCTGTGAGCAAGGCGGAAGGCCAAGTGGAGTATGATGCGCTCTCTAGAGTCTCCAGGTCTCCACCTATCATTGTGCTCCACCAGATGGGCTATCTCGTCCCTGTCGGGATAGGGAAGGCAAAGATCTCTCTAAACTGATCCATAGGCTCGATGTAGTTCCGGTTCAGTAATCGGTACTTGATGTTGTTGTGTTTTGGCACGTGAGTTACAGAACTCACAAACTCCATAGTCGGCTCTAAGTAAGCCGGCGCTCGAACCTCCATAAAGTCCTCTAATCCCACCATGGATATCATCTTCCTCAGGTCCTCCGCCACGTGGAGGCACTCAAAGGAAGCAACGTCCAGAAACCGCGGGGCAATAATAGGACGCCCGCAAATTCGATCAAAATTGGCTTGGTGACGCTCATGGATCACCGGAATCGTACGCTATGATGCAGAAGTAGGAGAGGAACTGCTGGGTTTATCTCTCAAGCCCAGCTGGTGATCAAATCTACTACTCATGATACTTGACAGATGAACACCTCGGTTGCTCTGATAATCACCTCGGCCGAGACACAGCCGACCGGACCGAGGCAAAGGGTTGTTCGATCACAACTCTCAGATTTATAAGTTATTTTCCCCCAAATGACTACTAATTGCATCCTAAGGGGTACTTATATCTTTTCCAACAAGAGATAGTGGCAACCAAAGCCAGATTAGTCCTAAATCAGTAGAAGAAAAAGAGTTAGGGTTTTCGAACAAAATACCCAGATTCTACAAATTCGGAGCGTTTTTCTCGTTGTTTGATGCTTGAAAACCGATCCTCTTGCTTCCTCCGGTGTGATCAAACCAAAAATCGCAAGAAACGAGCGAGAATCGAAGATTTGAGGTTAGGGCACCGCCGCGGTCGAGGTAAGCTGTGGGAGGGAAAATGAGGAGAGAGAGAAAAACCGTCTCGCCTTTTATACCCTTCTCTGATTTTGATTTCACCTCGGTCGAGGTGGTACCGACCGGACCGAGGTGTCTGACTGGATGTCAGACCTAGTCGCCTTGGTTGCCCAAGAACATCTCGTTCGAGGTATTGTGACAGCAACCGAGATTTGTCTCAGTCAAACTCCGTCTTCTCAATTTCTCGAACTTTTGTCCTTCCAGTGTAGCTCTTGAGTTGTAATCCTTCCTTAGAAAGTACATGGTTTCTGTCTAGATGACGCCAAAAGCAAAGCAAAGCAAACTATCAAAAACTAAGCTAGAAAAGGGAAAAGAAAGCAATACATTGGGTTGCCTCCCAAGAAGCGCTTGATTTAAGGTCGCTAGCTAGACCGTACATCATCCTTAAACATGCTGGAAGGTGTCCTAACCCCATACTTCACCTTCATCATGGGGTGAGATAAAGAAGTCTATCCAACGTTCCAACAAATACAAGTGTTCATCGGGGAATGAATCATCTATGGGTAGGTCACCCTTCTCGAGCGAGGAGGGAGGTAGCCGGCTGAGGTGATCCCCAACAGAATTATCGGATCCCTTCTTATCGCGAATCTCCAGGTCAAACTCTTGAAGCAAGAGAATCCAACGAATAAGACGCGGCTTTGCATCTTTCTTAGCGAGCAAGTAACGAATAGCTGCATGTTCAGTGTAAACAATAAATTTCGCTCCCACTAAGTAAGAGCGAAACTTCTCAAAAGCATATACAACCGCCAAGAGCTCCTTTTCGGTGGTGGCGTAGTTCAGTTGAGCTTCATCTAGCGTCTTGCTAGCATAGTAAATGGCGTTGGTCCGGCCATCCTTCTTTTGTCCAAGTACCGCTCCTACGGCCACATCACTAGCATCAAACATGATCTCAAAGGGCAAGGTCCAGTCGGGAGGTTGAATGATGGGAGCGGTAATCAACGCTTCCTTTATCCTGTAAAACGCATCAAGGCATTCCTGCGAAAACTCAAAAACAACATCCTTATTCAAAAGATTAGTGAGTGGTTTAGAGATTTTTGAGAAATCCTTGATGAACCTCCTGTAGAAACCTGCATGCCCGAGAAAACTCCGCACACCCTTAACAAAACAAGGGGGAGGAAGTTTCTCAATAGTCTTGATCTTAGCTCGATCGACCTCAATACCTCGGTTGGAAACGAGGTGTCCTAGAACAATTCCTTCGCTAACCATAAAGTGACATTTCTCCCAATTCAGAACAAGATTAGTGTCTTTACAATGTTGTAGCACTAGAGACAGGTTTGCTAAACAATTATCAAAAGAAGAACCATATACCGAAAATTCATCCATGAATACCTCCATGATCTCCTCAATGTACTCGGAAAAGATAGCCATCATACAATGCTGGAAGGTAGCGGGTGCGTTACACAATCCGAGTGGCATCCTCCTATAAGCAAATGTCCCCCATGGACAAGTGAAAGTGGTCTTCTCTTGATCATCTGGATGGATAGAAATCTGAAAGAAGCCACTATAACCATCTAGATAGCAAAAATGGGAGTGTTGAGCTAACCGTTCAAGCATTTGATCGATGAAGGGAAGCGGGAAATGGTCCTTCCAAGTGGCCACGTTTAGCTTCCTGTAATCGATGCACATCCTCCATCCTGTAACGGTCCTAGTTGGAATCAACTCGTTGTTCTTATTGTCACAACGGTCATCCCTCCTTTCTTCGGAACTACATGAACCGGGCTCACCCACTTGCTATCTGATATGGGAAATATGATACCTGCATCCAACAACTTAAGAATCTCCTTCTTCACAACCTCCTTCATGATCGGATTTAACCGTCTTTGAAGTTCCCGTGAAGTCTTATGATTGTCTTCCATTAGTATCTTATGCATGCAAAAAGAAGGCTTAATACCAACAAGACCATCAATAGTATAACCTAAATCCTTTCCATGTTTCCTTAGGACATGCATCAATTTAGATAATTCAGCTTCAGAAAGTGAAGCTTTAATGATGACGGGATAAGTAGAATCCGGACCAAGGAAAGCATACCTTAAGTGACTAGGAAGTGGTTTAAGCTCCACGACTAGGGGTGCTTTCTGAGGGGGATCCGTGCCTTCTTCTTCCAGTGAAGTAGACTTAGATCGAAGAACTGGACTTTCAGAAGTCTCAATTGACATCATCTCGCTTGCAACCTCGGTCGAGGTCCGAGGTGGGTGACCGAAATGTTCTTCAGATAAGAACACCTCGCTCGGTCCAGAAAGTGCCTCAGTCGAGGTACTATAACTAGGACCGAAACCTAAATTGCTTTTCTTCCCCTGAATTAGTCTCTCAATCTTAGCTCCTGGATCTTCTTCCAATGCCTTTAAGCTCCGTATATCTGCATCACAAGAAACATCTATACCTTCCTCCATTAAACTAAAACTAAGAACACTTTCAAGAGGGTCATTAATAAAGATAGAGCTCACCAATTCCCTTGATTCTTCTTCATCATAGATGGTGAAGATTTCGTCCTCCAGCGGCTCTCCTTTCATTGCATCAAGCAATGCAAACTCCACTTGATCTCCACCAATGTTGAATTTCAACTTGGCGTTCTTACAATCCACATTGCAACTCGAAGTTGCTAGAAATGGTCTCCCGAGAATGATAGGAACGGGATAATCGGGTATGTCAAGTATAACAAAATCTATAGGTAAGTAGAAATTACCTAACTTGACGGGAACGTCTTCCAAAATGCCCACGGGATGGGTAATGGAGCGATCCGCCATGTATAGCCTTATCTTCACCGGCTTGGGCTCTCCAAGTCCGATTTTCTCACATAGCTCTAGCGGAATGATACTCACGCTGGGTCCTAGATCACACAACGCCTCATAAGTTACATCCCCAACTTGAATGGGAATGTAAAATGAACCGGGATCTCTCAATTTGGGTGACATCTTTTCCTTCATGATTTGAATGACTCCGAGGACTTAGATGTCATCCTCACTTCTCCAAAATCGTCCAGCTTCCTCTTCCTTGATAGAATCTCTTTCATAAACTTCCCATAGGCGGGCATCCCTAGAATGGCATCAAGGAAAGGGATGTTAATGTGTAGTTTATTCATTAGGTCTAGAAACTTACCGAAATGCTTGTCTAGATGTGCCCTCGCCCTTGACTGAGGGAATGGAAGTGGTGGTTTATAAGCAGGAGGTGGGACATAAACTTCAGATTTATCTTTCGCTTTCTGGGACTCCACCTCGGTTGGCACCTCGACCGAAGTGTTCGTCTGGTCGTGGCTCGACCGAGGTATTGGATCTGCAGTTTTCAGTCCACTTCGTGTCGTTATTGCCATAATTTGTCCCTTAGGGTTGCTCTCTGTCCTTGCTGGAAGCTTTCCTAGATCTCTTGGGGCTTCATTCGCCTTGTTAAAGAATTGTTGCTCTAAGGCTTTTTGTGTCTTTAAAAATTAAGTCATCGATGTCTCCATAGTGTTGAGCTTGATCATAATTGCCTCCAGCACTGCATCCTTCTTCTCTGGATGGGACGAACTCGATCCAGGCTCCTGACTTCTCAATGGAGTAGAAGAAGAAGAGGAGGAGGGGTTAAAAGCATTATTAGCATGAGAATAAGGGTTGCCAGGATTTTGTTGATTAGATCTCCAATTGTTGTTGTTGGAGTTTCTATTGTTGTTGTAATTGTTGTTCCGTGGCCCTTGATAGTTGTTTCTTCCTTGATATCCTCCATCTTGCTCCTTCTTCGTTTGAGGTACTAAAAGCTCCTTCAATGCCTTTACTTCATTGCTAAGCGAGGTGAGTTAAGCTCCATTTGATGATGTGTCCTGGAAGCTAACTCTCCTTGCTCCATTTTCCGTTCCTTGATGGGAGTATTTCTCCATATATAAAGCTTGTTTTTCAATGAAATCCCAAGCTTCATCTATCGGCATATCCATGAATGTGCTGGATGAAAGTAGTTGGAGATTGAATTGAGTCGCTCCATCCAAACCTTTAAAATAGATTTCCAGCAACTCAATCTTTGGAATCCCATGATGTGGGCAATCCAATAGAATATCCTTGAATCTCTCCCATGACTTGGACAAACTCTCCTTGTCCTTCATAATAAAAGCACTGAGTTTTCCCCTCATTTCAGCGGTCTTAGAGGAAGGAAAAAACTTAGTTAGAAACTCCATCGTCATCTCTTCCCAAGCGTTGATCTTTCCGGCCGTAAATGATTGATACCAAGCAAGCGCCTTGTCTTTCAAAGAGAAATAGAAAGGCCTCAACTTGTAGTTGTTGTTCTCCAATCTTGAAGGTCTCTAAGTCTCTATCAGAATCTCATAGTTCTGCAAATGCTGATGCGGAGACTCGCTCTCCAAACCTCCAAATTGACATTGTCGGATCATGGTAAGAACTTACGGTCGAAGTTCATAATCATGCTCAGCTGGATCACCTAGGTTGACTCCTGGATGCCTGAGTTGCTGATTAGGGTCCATCCTCTGTCCTAGGGTTTGTGGAACTCCAGCAAAAAGAACATCTCAGATAGGCATCCGAGGTGGTAGATGTACATCGGCCGGGGCAACATGAACTGGGTCTTGCCTCGGTCGAGGATCTGGTATCGGTCGAGGCAGAAACTGGGCCCTTAGAGCGGCCATATCTACTTCAATTCCTATTGTTCTTGTGCGAGTGATAAATTAGGGTAGTTTTTAGAGTTTTTTTATTGCATTAGCGTCGGTTTATGCTACTAACTCCTTGGTCCAGAAGAAGAAGATCAAAAGAAGCTAAAGAAGGAGTCATAAGCACTTAGGAGTGAAGATCGATCACGAAGCAAAGCTTCTGTTTCCTCACCGCCCTTGCGGGTCCTTGCAGCCGCCCCTGCGGATGACGTTTTCACTGGAACGCTCCCTGCGCCTTCACCAGCGCCGGCCATGAAGTGTGTCACCGCCCCTGCGCCACTCCTTGGCGCCCCTGCGGTGACCTGCCCTGAAGATATGAAGAACAGCTCCCCTGCATCTCCCACTACGCCCCTGCCTGCGCCCCAACCTCGGAGCTGGAAGATGAAGAGGCTATGTCGACGCCCCTGCGTCGACATAGGGACGCCCCGGCGGCTTGACATCAAAAACGTCAAGAAGGCGAAAGGTCAGACGTTGAAGTGCATTAAATATCCGCCCCAGCGGAATTGTGTAGCCGCCCCAGCGGCTCTGAAGAAGATCAACCGATTCTGCCTAAACCGCCCCTGCGGTTCCTGAAGGCCGCCCCTGCGGTTTAACGCCAGAAGCTTTACTCCGGTTGTTTACACCACCTTTATGGCATTTAAGGTGGCTGTTTTAGGCCAACTATTTACTCCTAATTAAGTGTCTTTTGTAGTATAAATAGTCCATGGCTGATTGCTAGAATGATCCATGCTTTTCCTCACAAAATCCATTTTAGACTTGAGTTTTCCATTGTAATGAGTTGCTAACTCCCTTGCTACATTGGGTTGGTTTGAAGCTGCTTTGTTACTTTGGTTGTAAGTACTTTATAATATAAATTTTCATTCAGTAATACTTTGTGTTTCCTTGATCTCCATTGTCTAATTGCATGTTTACTATTGCTTGAGATTGATCACCTTAGATTCTAAAGTGCATGCAAACAACTAGGATTAATAGGTTCCGGGTTCGGGTCTTTAATCTAGTAGCAACTTTAAGTAATAACGGGTTGTGATTACTTAATGAAAAGGAACACAAATATAAAGATAAATTTAACGGTTTTAATCTTCTCTTTATATCCCTTAGTCTTTGTTTGAAAGCTAACCTGTTATTTGTTCTTGTAGGTTTACCGAACTTTAATAGGTTAAGTTGTGTTAATGCCGGTTGGCTCAACACATATATACGATCGAGACGGGAGATTACTTGGAAACTTGTAAAAGGAACTCACCAAAGTAGCAGTTGCATGCTTAGAATCAACCTAGTGTATATTCATCCATTATTGTCTTACTTGTCGCATTAATCGTTTTCATAAGTTTTTGTGCATCAATTCAACCAACCCCCCCCCCTTGTGTCACTTGTCCTTATAATCGATAATTGTATCTAAAACACCTTAATCTCTTGGGTTCGACCCTTACTTAATCACTATACTTGTTCTTAGTGCTATGTCGGGATTTACTTTTGATTGGGTATAGACGACCATAGAAATACCGTAGGTCAAATTTTGGCGCCGTTGCCGGGAAGTTTTAGTGTTTTATTGTTATTATTGATTATTGGTTTGAACCATTTTTATGGTTCAAACCCATGCTACTAATTCCGGCTTTGCTTCTTTTGATCCAGAAATTGAGAGGACGCAGATCCGGCAACAAAGACAACAACAACTTCAACAAGAGATGGTTGACCGTACTCTTCGTCAACTTACGCAGCCCAACTTGGCTCAAGACCCTCTTGCGGTCGCTATACCGGCACTAGGGGAAGGAGTCAACTTTGAGCTCAAGCCGGGCCTCATCCACTTGCTCCCATCCTTCTGTTCGCTCCAAACGGTGTGTGTGCAAGCTTTAAATTTATAACCCTAGATGTAAGCTTAAAACAAGGATGCGAACCTGTTCGCCACTTAGCGTGCGTGCAAATAAGCTTTAATTATAAAACTAGAAATCAAGGAAGCGAACCCGCAGTGTACGGATCGATATAGTTGAGCAAGAATTCCAGAGTATCGAACACAGGGATTTGGGGGGTTAAATCCAGTTATAGATTATCAAGCAAGTAAATGTATGAAGCTTTTCAAATATTGGGAAAACAACAATCCTAAAGATCCAAGAATGCAGCTGTGGCAATCGATTCAAGATATACTTAAAGATATAAGGACAGAGTTGAGGTATTCAAAGGTATACGAAAGTAAGGTAATCGTACTGTGAAGTTCCAAAAACCTTATATGACCCACCCAAAAGACACTCTCTATAAAGGTTGTTGAGGCTTCAATATAGAAAAGATCTAAAGGTAAGAATTAACGTCAAATACCCAAACTTATAATCCAAGGATCAAGACTAACTAAATCAATTAAGGTTGTGACACTCACAATCGAGGTAGAGGTTGTTGAGGCTTCACTACCACCTAGAAGAGGCAAGCCAAGACTAAGTTAAAGCAAATCTTTAACTTTGGATTAAAGTAAAAGCAAGTTCGTAAACTGACACAAAATTACGGGTAGTTCTTGAGTTCCACGGCCGTGGAAGCTCAAGAACAGACCGTGGATTAGGTTCGTCGGCGATTCTCTCTAACTCTCAGGGTCCAATCTATTTACGATCGATCTATCATCATCTAAGCCACAACTATCAACCCTTCACCTTAGAATTGCTAAAGGGTTTTAGCCAACAACAGTCATATTGATATCAAATTCAAGGTTTAAAAGAATGAAAGATGAAAACTTCAGAAAACCTTTAATAACCTTCAAACTAATCTCAAATCCACAAATCAAGAACAATAATGTCAATGGTTTCGGAATAACACAAGCAATCACAATCTTAGATTAAAAGGGAAGAACGGGATGTCAATCCGTCTTCTAATCAAACCTAAGTATGAAGCGTAATCTCCTTGCGAACAATCTTCCAAATCTTCAACTCTTCCGTCAATCCGGAAATCTCAATAGCAAAACGCAATCTCTCTACGGAAATCTTGAAACCCTAGGCACATGCAATAAGCGTAGGAAAAGTGTAAGCGAAGGTGACAGAATCTCTCTTCTTCCGTCCTTTTATAGTGTAAGATAAAATATTGGCCCGGCCCAATTGCGAAGAAGATCGTGGCTTATAATATTGCGTAAAAGATCGCCAAGATCACGGTCGTGGAAGGGTTCCACGCCCGTAATTTAGAGCGTGGAAATTGGTCACGGTTTGACACAACCCTCCACGGCCGTAGAAGTTGCTGGAATGAACCACGCCTCTCTTGCCAAGGTTCCACGACCGTGGACTTGAACGTGGAATGTAGTACGGCCGTATTTTAGAGCGTGGTTTAGAGGTAGTTCGTGGTTTTCCTTAGTCTCGTGCTATTCTTCAAGTTAGCACCTTCCTTAGCTCCTAGAGATGTCCTCAATCCTTGGACATGCTCAATCAAACTCCATTCTTTCTCAATCCGTTTGGAATTAGCTCTAAATCGCCTACAATCAACACAAAGCTTATGTAGACCTCTATATCGGCAAAATAGATAAACTAACTCACAAATGCTTCAATGCTTTATCAATGACTATCAATATAGATGAAATACACATAGAAAACGTGCCTAAAATATCACAATATTTCATGCTAACAAATAACCCCATACTTGCCACTTGCTTGTCCCAAAGCAAGGTCTTTCAAAAGCTCTAAAACTCAAGTTAGGATGAAATATGTGTACCTTCTTAAAGCAAAACTTCTTTTGGATAAATGTGCCTTCTAATCAATAGATCATTCTCAAATCTTGCTTCATTCGTTTATAAAACTTTCATACACATAATCAAAGAGTAAAGAGTAAAGAAAGTTCATGAATCAATCAAACTTCCATGTAAACATCATAACCTTCAAACATTATCAAAATCAATCATAAGAAACTTCAATTTAGATCACCAAGCCATATAACATTCTTTTGATCTTAAGGACTTTCAAACAAGGTCTACATTGTGGAAAGGGAAGGAAAACTTTAAGGAATGTGGTGCATGAATCCGGGAAAGTGGATAACTACTCTTTTCTTCTTCTCTTGCGGTTTCTGCAGCACTTTCAACTTAGAGCTTCACTCTCTTCTTTTCATTTTTCGACTTTACTTTTGGAGTTATGGATAGAGGTGCACAAAAACCGAAGCCTAGGAGATTGGCGTTTCTCAATTTTTATGAGATGCCTCAAAGCCTTAGCGCACATACCATAATCCGCTAGGAATATCGCTCAATCCGACTTTGGCAAAACACAAACACCCGGCTATGTGAATGGTGCCGAGTTACTCATCGTCATGATTGACTTCCCCAAACCTATAATTTCTTTCTATTCCTTTGAATGCAAAGTATTGCTTTCATGGCCCTCCCACATCAAACATGTCTTTTTCATTCAACTTCTCCAAATTCCCGGATAGGTAAGGAGGTCATAATTTCAATGAGGGGCTAAATGATCAAAGAAAGAAGAAAGAAAATCGAATTGCCTTAATCATCTCAAAAAGAAGCATAAGAACTTATTATGTGATTTCAACCTTAATTTCTCAACATGATTTAAGTAACATTCATCACATTATGAAATTTGCAAAAGAAGGATAGTCAACTCATTCAATTTCTTTTCAATTCACTATTTGTTTAAGCATGCGATTGTAATCAAAACTCAATTCACAAGTGGTGATTATCATAGAAATCATCTCTATCCTTAGAAGCACAAAATTTTCAAAATTTTTCAAATTTTATGGGGTTTTCAAGTTCTTTTTCATGCAATGCAGTAATGAAACGTGTAACAATAGAATGAAACATTCAAGATAGTCTCAATAGAAGCAAATAAAGTGAGTAAGAGTTATTACAAACGATTAGTCACACCCCACCCCATACTTGGAACAAACATTGTCCCTAATGTTCAAATAAAAGAAAAAGAAGAAAAGAAAGAAAGAAAAAGAACTCACAAAACGGTGGTGGAGCGGCTAAACTGTCGGTCCTCGAGGTCGTCACTGCGGTGGAGGTGGAAACGGAGAGAAGCTAGGATCATAGTACCGCCCGAACTGCTGGCGGTAGACGTCTCTCATCATATGGTCAAGGTCATCCATACGTGCATCTCTAGCGTCACCTCGAAACTCCAAAGCTCCCACCCTATCTGAAAGGCTGGTAGCCCACTCTGGCAACTGCTCATACCAACCAGGCGGCTGGCTGTACCATCCCGGTGCATCTGAAGGTGTTGGTGCTGGTGGTGGCGGTGCCTGTGTAGACCATGGTGGTGGAGCTCCGTACCACGCAGGAGGGGCCTCCATCCAAGTGGGTCTCTCGCTCACGCTGGCGCGGCGAGAAGATGATCCTGAAGCTCTGGCGGGACGTGGAGAACGTCTAGGCATGTCAGGAGCTGCGTACGGCTGATCCGGGAATGTGCCAAAGTCCTGCTAAGCTCCTCCTCCTCCCTCATAGTCATCTCCTCCCATCTCCTCCTCTACAACTGGCGGTGGTAGAACGTAGGGAGGGGCTACAATCCTGTTCGCATGCATAGCAGCGAACGTCGCCTTCCAGTTATGGCGTCCAGCCATAATGAAATACTCTGGGAGCCACTCAATACCTCTCCCCGTCCTACTCTCCCATGGCATGGCAGCATAAGGTGGACCTCTATGGGTAGGGAAGATGAGGCCTCTAGTCATAAGGGCCTGAAGTCCTAGGGGTACAGCGGGGATACGTGTGCACGCAGAAAAATCTACCCCTAATGCCCTAGTAAGGTGGGTGACTATCCCACCATATCCAATGTTGTCAGCCCTCTTGTTCTTTAGCTTGCTCATGGTAGCAGCTAAAAGGGTGACACAGTCAGCAGGCCATCCATACAACATGCAGTACAGAAGAAAGAGCTCATCAGTCTTGATCTTCTGAGGTGTCTCCGTCCTAGGGAAGAGACACTCAGAAAGTACCCTATGAGCTATCTTCAAGGCTAGATGGTACATCAATCTAGCCTTGGTGTCAGCTGGTTGCCAGCGGTCCTCGCTGGCATACACCATAGCAACCTCCTCCCAAAAATCCTTGGCATAAACGCCGTTGGGGAAACGACCATTGAAGGTCTCATGGAACCCAAAGAAGGCTCTAAACTCCCGTATGGAGAAATCATAGTTTCTTTCCATCAGCCGGAAAGAAACTGTCCTATCAACGTGGCTGTGCTCAAAAGAAACCACAACCTCTCTCGTAATCTCCTCATAAGCATCTTCTCGAATAGCCGAGAAGATGACTAAACCGGCTCTATCCAAGAGCCAAGTAAGATCCCCTATGACATGTAGAGGCTCTAAATCCTCCAACAGTAGGTATCTAGGTCCTATGACCGTCCTCTTTTGGATCCTCTCTAAGGCATCGAGATGATCCTCATGAATGGTAGGGATCCTAGGTGGAGGTGGTGATGAAGGTGATGAGGGAGGTGAAGGGGATGAAGGTGGTGGTGCTCTAGAGGAGGAAGAGGAAGAGGGATTGCCCTTCCTCTTTTTACTCTTATCTTTGTCTTTGTTCTTGTCCTTATTCCTACCGGACACTCTCCTCACAAAATCCATGTTCTGTTAAAAACCACGGTTTGTTCTTGAGATTCCACGGCCGTGGAACTGCCAGAAACCGTGGTTCTTCTCGACTTTTCGCAAAACTCAACTGAATCACACCAAATTTCACAGCAGCAGTCCTAGACTAATTCTCTTCCAATTCCAATCAGTTATTCCTAAAAATTTTAGCAATTTCAAGGCCGAATCGACAAAGATAGAGAAGAGCGAAAAAACCTAGGTTTTCGGATTTTCAAATCCGAATTTTGCTTTCCTTGATGAATTGCCGCTCGAATTGTTGCTTGGATCTTGTTGGTGATCGGATTTGCTTCTGTTTTGGCCAAAGAATCGTTGAAAACGATTAACGAACGAAGAATTGAGGTGAGGGGAGGCAAATCGGCGTTTAGGGCGTGGAATGGGTTTTGTGATGTTGTGTTTTTGTGAAGAATGTGGTTTATATAGTGGCCGTCAAAATTTTTGAAAATCATGGTCTGTCGGGGGGTTCCACGGCCGTGGAAATGTACGGAACCGTGGTTTTGGTGATTTTTCAAAGGCTTTTGTAAATTACGGTCTTAGAGGGTTCCACGACCGTGGTTTAGGCCGTGGAACTCTCTATAATGCTCCAAAGTTCAAGTTTCGTCACTTTTCTTCAAAGTTACTCTTCTCTTTTTCTTTCCCACTGTTCCTACATCCAAAAACACGAACATACCGGAAGATATCTAAGGCAAAACAAAGCAAAAACGTCTAAACTAAGCTAATCTATGAATCAAAACAAAAACGTAAATGCAATACCTTGGGTTGCCTCCCAAGAAGCACTTTGTTTAAGGTCTGTAGCTAGACCATATTCGCACTTATTCAAGTGCGGTGGGCACGAACTCTTTAGCTTGGAGTTCCGGTGTATAGTTCTTGAGTCGTTGACCGTTCACCTTAAAGCTTCCGCCCGCTTCACCCCATACTTCAACTGCACCATGGGGGAAAATACGTTTAATTAGAAAAGGTCCGGTCCAACGAGATTTAAGATTACCTGGAAAGAGACAAAGCCTTGAATTGAAGAGGAGAACTTGATCTCCTTCTTTGAAGTCCTTTGGAATGATATGCTTATCATGCCAACGCTTTGCTCTTTCTTTGTAAATCTTAGCGTTTTCATAAGCGTTCAAGCGGAGTTCTTCAAGCTCATTAAGGTCCAAGAGACGCTTCTCTCCCGCTTCCTTCATGCTGAAATTTAGCCACTTGATTGCCCAAAACACCTTGTGCTCTAACTCTACCGGTAAGTGACAAGACTTCCCATACACAAGGTTATATGGTGTGGTTCCTATGGGGGTCTTATACACAGTCCGGTACGCCCACAATGCATCATCAAGCTTCAAGGACCAATCCTTCCTTGTCCTTGAAACCGTCTTCTCTAGGATTCCTTTGATCTCCCGGTTTGAGATCTCAACTTGTCCACTAGTTTATGGATGATAAGGGGTGGCGATCTTGTGAGTAACCTCATACTTAGCTAGAAGAGCTTCAAAGCGCCGGGCAATGAAGTGAGAACCTCCATCACTAATGATAGTCCTTGGTGTCCCAAATCGTGGGAAGATGGTCCTGTTGAAGAACTTGACCACTACCATGGCATCATTGGTGGGAGATGCAATTGCTTCTACCCATCTAGAAACGTAATCCACCGCCAAGAGTATGTATTGGTTTCCACGAGATGATGGGAATGGTCCCATAAAGTCAACTCCCCAAACATTGAAAATCTCCACTTCTTGGATGTTATTGAGAGGCATCTCATTCCTCCTAGAGATATTTCCTGTTCTTTGACAAGCATCGCAGCAGGAAATGAAGGTTTGCACATCTCTAAATAAAGTAGGCCAAAAAAATCCAGATTGCAATACCTTAGCGCTAGTTTTGTTTGAACTAGCGTGTCCTCCGCATGGTAGTGAATGACAATGGCGGATGACACTTTGCATCTCATCTTCCGGCACACATCGCCGAATGATGCCATCCGGACCTCTCTTAAAGAGGAGAGGTTCATTCCAAAAGTATTCCCGAACATCCTTAAAGAACTTCTTTCTTTGTGCGTGGGATAATCCGGGCAGTATCTCCTAACAAACCAAATAGTTAACAAAATCAGCAAACCATGGTTCGTTACCTTTGGAGATCACGTCGATGCACTCCTCTATGATATGTAAGTGTTCGTCCGGGAAGGAGTCATCTATAGGTAGATGGTCGTCTTCTAGATGTGTTAGACGACTCAAATGATTCGCAACAGAATTTTCCGAACCCTTCTTGTCGCGGATCTCTAGATCGAATTCTTGTAGGAGAAGAATCCATCTAATTAGCCTTGGCTTCGCATCCTTCTTTTCAAGGAGATATCGGATCGCAGCATGATCCGTGTACACAATCACCTTTGCACCTACAAGATAAGAGCAAAATTTGTCAATAGCATAAACAATGGCTAGAAATTCGTTTTCCGTAGTGCCATAGTTGAGCTGCGCTTTATCTAGCGTCTTGCTAGCATAGTAGATAGCGTGGGTTCGCCCCTCCTTTCTTTGTCCAAGAACATCTCCTATGGCTACGTCACTAGCATCGCACATAACCTCAAAGGGAAGATTCCAATCCGGAGGTTGGATAATAGGTGCTGAAATTAGAGCTTCCCGAATCATGTTAAACGCATCCAAGCATTCCTGCGAAAACTCAAAAACTGCATCCTTCATCAATAGATTAGTTAGCGGCTTTGATATTTTAGAGAAATCCTTTATGAAGCGCCTATAAAATCAAGCATGTCCTAGGAAACTTCTTATCCCTTTCACCGAAGTTGGGGGAGGAAGCTTCTCTATAGTCTCTATTTTCGCTTTATCCACCTCAATCCCTCTACTAGAGATTAAGTGTCCTAAAACAATGCCTTCCTTAACCATGAATTGACACTTTTCCCAATTAAGAACTAGGTTAGTGTCTTCACACCTTTGTAACACAAGAGCAAGGTTAGAAAGACAATTGTCAAAAGAGGAACCATATACGGAGAAGTCATCCATAAAAACCTCCATGATTTCTTCAATGTATTCGGAGAAGATGGCCATCATGCACCTTTGAAAGGTGGTTGGGGCGTTGCAAAGCCCGAACGGCATTCTCCTATAAGCAAACGTACCCCAAGGGCACGTAAATGTGGTCTTCTCTTGATCATCCGGGTGTATCAGAATCTGAAAGAAACCACTATAACCGTCAAGATAGCAAAAATGCGAATGTTGTGCTAATCTTTCAAGCATTTGATCGATGAATGGCAATGGGAAGTGATCCTTCCTCGTCGCATTGTTTAGCTTGCGGTAGTCTATGCACACCCGCCATCCCGTTACGGTTCGAGTAGGAATGAGTTCGTTGTTTTTGTTGGTGATGACCGTCATTCCTCCCTTCTTTGGAACTACTTGAACCGGACTCACCCACTTGCTATCGGAGATAGGGTAGATGATACCTGCATCAAGAAGTTTAAAAATTTCCTTCTTGACAACCTTCTTCATGGTCGGATTCAACCGCCTTTGTGGTTGTCTTGAAGTCCTAAAGTCCTCTTCCATTAAGATTTTATGCATGCATAGGGAAGGTTTGATTCCTACTAAGTCCTCTATAGTATAATCTAAAGCTTTCCTATGTTTCCTAAGGACAACCATAAGCTTACTATGTTCATCTATGGTTAAATCGGAACTAACAATTACCGGATAAGTAGAGTTAGGTCCTAGGAATGCGTACCTTAGATGTGTAGGAAGTTGTTTCAACTCCATAGCTGCAGGAGTTTCCAATGGCTCTTGAGGAGCTTCTGATGCTTCCTTAGAAGTGTCTAAGGAGGTAGAAGGTGTTGGAGAAGAATCAAGAGAAGTTGAAGAAGTGGCACATTTGCCTTCGTCCACGGCCAAAATTACGGTTTCTCTGGATGCTCCACGGCCGTGATTTTGGGCGTGGAATGTAGTTACGGGTGCTCTATTTCTTCCACGGCCGTGTAACCCTCTGGAGTGAGCCACGCTTTGGTTGGTGAAATCCACGGCCGTGGAATATAGTGTATGGCCGTGGATCCGTACGTTCTATGTCTCGTCGTGGAGTTTCTCAAACTCCTCTTCACACACTTCTTCTTGTGCTTCTAAGGCTTCAATTGCCTCATTGCACTCCTCTTGTTCCCCTACATTCATTAGACTCATAGTAATAACCTTTTGCAAAGGATCTTTGAAGAGAATAGCACTTACCTCCTCTCTAGACAACCCTTCTTCATCTTGGATATTGAATATATCCTCATCAAAGCTTGGTTCCTTCACTAGAGTGGAAAGAACAAAATCTACCTTCTCTTCTCCTATGTCAAAGGCGAGTCTAGCATTCTTGCAATCGACTATGCAGTCGGAAGTTGCAAGAAACGGTCTTCCGAGAATGATCGGGACCGGACTATCTGCAGGAATGTCAAGCACAACAAAATCAATTGGTACAAAGAATTTACCTAGCTTGACCGGGACGTCTTCTACAATACCGACGGGACGAGTGATGGATCGATCCGCCATGTACAACGTCATCTTCACCGGTTTAGGGTCGCCTAAACCGATCTTCCTACATAATGCAAGTGGTATGATGCTCACACTTGCTCCCAAGTCACATAATGCATCATATGTGACATCTCCCACTCCTATGGGAATGCAAAATGACCCCGGATCCTTTAGCTTTGGGGGCATCTTCTCCTTCATGGTCTTGATGAGATCCGAAGAATCCGAACTCATCTTAACCTCTCCAAAATATTCTAGCTTCCTCTTGTTGGAGAGGAGCTCCTTTAAGAACTTGCCATAAGTCGGCATACCTACAATAGCATCAATGAAAGGTATGTTAATATGCAATTTGCTCATGAGTTCTATGAACTTACCGAATTGTTTATCTAGACACGCTCTTGCTCTAGATTGTGGGAACGGTAGGGGAGGTTTGTAAGCTGGAGGAGGAACGTAGACATCTTCCTTCTCCTTCCCTTTCTCTTTTTCTTTCTCAACGGGGACTTCTACAAACTTGGGCTGCGGGTCGGTAGTTGTGACTCCGCTCCTAGTTGTGATTGCCATAACCATTCCCTTTGGGTTGTCCTCCGTTTTTCCTGGAAGTTTCCCTTGATTCCTAGGAACTTCCTCCGCATGAGTAAACATTTGGTTTTCTAAAACCTTTCGGGCTTTATCAACCTTAGTTATGTGATCATCAACCTTGATGATGCGAGTCTCTAACCCTTGAAGCTTTCCCAAGATCGTCTCCAACATGGGATCGGGCTTCTCCTTCCCCGAAGTGCTTCCTCCATTAGATGTTTGCCCCTGGCTTTTCAAAGGAGTAGAGAAAGAGGAAGGTGGAGTTAGTGAATTTGAATTGGAAGGATAAGAGTTACCGGAGTTTTGTTGATTGGAGTGCCAATTTTTGTTGTTTGAACCCCTATTGTTGTTCCAATTATTGTTCCGGTTGTTGTTGTTGCCGTTCCAATTATTCCGGTTGTTGTTGTTGTTGCGGTTTGTATTCTCACCACCGTTGTTGTTGTTGCCCAAGTAGCAAACATCTTTTCCTTGTTGCTTTGGAAAGTTGGTCTTGATAGCTTCCTTCAACTCTTTAATCTCATTCTTGAGGGAGAAAATTTGATTTTGAGCTTCATGTGTGAGCTTTGCTCCTTACTCCACACGATTTCCCTCCACTTTCCGGTGAGAATACTTCTCTATGACTCGCGCTTGCTTCTCAATGAAGTCCCAAGCGTCATCTTCCCTCATGTCCATGAATGTACCACATGAGAGGGATTGGAGCTTGAATTGTGTCTCCACATCCAGCCCCTTATAATATATCTCCAATAGTGCAAGCTTGGATATGCCATGATGATGGCAATCCAAGAGCAAAACCTGAAATCTTTCCCAAGATTGAAACAAACTCTCGTTATATCTCATAGAAAATGCATTAATCTTACCTCTTAGTTCCGCCGTTTTGGATGGCGGAAAGAACTTAGTGAGGAACTCCGCGGAAAGGTCTTCCCACGTGTCTAGTTTCCCACTAGGAAGAGCTTGGTACCAAGACAATGCCTTCCCCTTCAAAGAGAAGAAGAAAGGCTTGAGCTTATAGTTGTTGGTAGTCGCGTTCTTCGGCCTCATCGTCTCCATCATACACTCAAAATTTTGTAGGTGTTGGTGTGGAGATTCAGCGCTTGTTCCGCCAAATTGGTTTTGGCGAACAAGAGTAATAACATGCGGGTTGAAGCTAAACCCTTGTACATCATCAGCACCAAAGTTCACACCTAAACGGCGTGGTTGCTGCGTTGGATCCATCCTTTGGCCAAGAAATCTTGGCTCCTCATCCACACGTTCGATCCTCGCATTCCTAGGTGGAACACGGTGATTTGCAGCTGGCCGTGGATAGAATGGATTCACATTGATCGTGGGATCAATTTCCTCTAGCGGTGGCATGGAGGAGTCGCTATCCTCATTGGATGAGTTAGCTCTAACCGATCTTCCCGGTCTCCTCCTTTTCTTTTTCTCCTTAAGGTTGTTTATATCCAACCTCATTTGGAACATCATGTCCGTTAGATCATCAACCTTCATTTGGTGACGATCCGTCTCTTCTCTACGAGTCTTCTCACTCCATTGGAGTTGAGCTTCCTTTTCCGCTAACTCCGATTGGAGATCACGCTCTCTTTCTTCAGCCATTTTCTTTTCCTTACGCTTTCTCCTTAAAGTCCTCTCAAGCTCTTGATCAAGAGGTAAGAGGTCTTCGTTATTCCTAGACCTGCGCATGCACTTGAAAAGATATCAAATAACAAGGGAAGAGCTCCCAAGCTTGACAACCGAAAACCAAATTCGGCCAAAACCAACTCCCCGGCAACGGCGCCAAAAACTTGTTCGCCACTTAGCGTGCGTGCAAATAAGCTTTAATCATAAAACTAGAAATCAAGCAAGCGAACCCGCAGTGTACGGATCGATATAGTTGAGCAAGAATTCCAGAGTATCGAACACAGGGATTTGGGGGGTTAAATCCAGTTATAGATTATCAAGCAAGTAAATAAATGAAGCTTTTCAAATATTGGGAAAACAACAATCCTAAAGATCCAGGAATCCAGTTGTGGCAATCGATTCAAGATACACTTAAAGATATAAGGACAGAGTTGAGGTATGCAAAGGTATACAAAAGTAAGGTAATCGTACGGTGAAGCGCCAAAAACCTTATATGACCCACCCAAAAGACACTCTCTATAAAGGTTGTTGAGGCTTCAATATAGAAAAGATCTAAAGGTAAGAATTAACGTCAAATACCCAAACTTGTAATCCAAGGTTCAAGACTAATTAAATCGATTAAGGTTGTGACACTCACAATCGAGGTAGAGGTTGTTGAGGCTTCACTACCACCTAGAAGAGGCAAGCCAAGACTAAGTTAAAGCAAATCTTTAACTTTGGATTAAAGTAAAAGTAAGTTCGTAAACTTACACAAAATTACGGGTAGTTCTTGAGTTCCACGGCCGTGGAAGCTCAAGAATAGACCGTGGATTAGGTTCGTCGGCGATTCTCTCTAACTCTCAGGGTCCAATCTGTTTACGATCGATCTATCATTATCTAAGCCACAACTATCAACCCTTCACCTTAGAATTGCTAAAGGGTTTTAGCCAACAATAGTCATATTGATATCAAATTCAAGGTTTAAAAGAATGAAAGATGAAAACTTCCGAAAAGCTTTAATAACCTTCAAACTAATATCAAATCCACAAATCAAGAACAATAATGTCAATGGTTTCGGAATAATACAAGCAATCACAATCTTAGATTAAAAGGGAAGAACGGGATGTCAATCCATCTTCTAATCAAACCTAAGTATGAAGCGTAATCTCCTTGCGAACAATCTTCCAAATCTTCAACTCTTCCGTCAATCCGGAAATCTCAATAGCAAAACGCAATCCCTCTACGGAAATCTTGAAACCCTAGGCACATGCAATAAGCGTAGGAAAAGTGTAAGCGAAGGTGACGGAATCTCTCTTCTTCCGTCCTTTTATAGTGTAAGATAAAATATTGGCCCGGCCCAATTGCGTAGAAGATTGTGGCTTATAATATTGCGTAAAAGATCGCCAAGATCACGATCGTGGAAGGGTTCCACACCCGTAATTTAGAGCGTGGAAATTGGTCACGGTTTGACACAATTCTCCACGGCCGTAGAAGTTACTGGAATGAACCACACCTCTCTTGCCAAGGTTCCACGGCCGTGGACTTAAACGTGGAATGTAGTACGGCCGTATTTTAGAGCGTGGTTTAGAGGTAGTTCGTGGTTTTCCTTAGTCTCGTGCTATTCTTTAAGTTAGCACCTTCCTTAGCTCCTAGAGATGTCCTCAATCCTTGGACATGCTCAATCAAACTCCATTCTTTCTCAATCCATTCGGAATTAGCTCTAAATCGCCTACAATCAACACAAAGCTTATTTAGACCTCTATATCGGCAAAATAGATAAACTAACTCACAAATGCTTCAATGCTTTATCAATGACTATCAATATAGATGAAATACACTTAGAAAAAGTGCCTAAAATATCACAATATTTCATGCTAACAGAACCCGTAGTGTACGGGTCAATCGTAGTAAAAAGCAAGAAATTCCAGGGGTCGATCACAGGGACTTAGTGAAACAAAGTCGGAATAGGTAAGCTTTAGCAATTACTAACCACAAAAGCAATTAAAACAATCAAAGATGATAAAAAGTCAATAAAGGAAATATGCAATTCTAGGGATTAAAGCATCTAGTTGTGGTTCCAACTCAAGATCTAAAGATAAGCGGACAAAGCTGAGATTTTTGCATAGGGAAGGTGTTGCTAAAGTGGAATAGATCACCGGGTAAGTCTCACTACTCACTAATCCCAAACTGTCACTCCTATTACCGGGTAAGTCTCAAGGAATTAAGATAAAGAACTATAACCTCAAACTAACACACCACCTAAGGGAATAGAATCAACCTTTACCGGGTAAGTCTCAAGCTAATTCACAAAGATGGGATGAAAGCACACTCAAACCCCAATAAAGGATAAACCTTTATTACCTATACTTATGATCTTAGGTAAACAAACAAAGGAATTATCGGGTAAGTCTCATCCTAGGCTTGCATTGAACCAGGAAAGGTGTAATAAGAATAGGTGTTGGTGTGGAGATTCAGCGCTTGTTCCGCCAAATTGGTTTTGGCGAACAAGAGTAATAACATGCGGGTTGAAGCTAAACCCTTGTACATCATCAGCATTAAAGTTCACACCTAAACGGCGTGGTTGCTGCGTTGGATCCATCCTTTGGCCAAGAAATCTTGGCTCCTCATCCACACGTTCGATCCTCACATTCCTAGGTGGAACACGGTGATTTGCAGCTGGTCGTGGATAGAATGGATTCACATTGATCGTGGGATCAATTTCCTCTAGCGGTGGCATGGAGGAGTCGCTATCCTCATTGGATGAGTTAGCTCTAACCGATCTTCCCGGTCTCCTCCTTTTCTTTTTCTCCTTAAGGTTGTTTATTTCCAACCTCATTTGGAGCATCATGTCCGTTAGATCATCAACCTTCATTTGGTGACGATCCGTCTCTTCTCTTCGAGTCTTCTCACTCCATTGGAGTTGAGCTTCCTTTTCCGCTAACTCCGATTGGAGATCACGCTCTCTTTCTTCAGCCATTTTCTTTTCCTTACGCTTTCTCCTTAAAGTCCTCTCAAGCTCTTGATCAAGAGGTAAGAGGTCTTCGTTATTCCTAGACCTGCGCATGCACTTGAAAAGATATCAAATAACAAGGGAAGAGCTCCCAAGCTTGACAACCGAAAACCAAATTCGGCCTAAACCAACTCCCCGGCAACGGCACCAAAAACTTGTTCGCCACTTAGCGTGCGTGCAAATAAGCTTTAATTATAAAACTAGAAATCAAGCAAGCGAACCCGCAGTGTACGGATCGATATAGTTGAGCAAGAACTCCAGAGTATCGAACACAGGAATTTGGGGGGTTAAATCCAGTTATAGATTATCAAGCAAGTAAATGTATGATGCTTTTCAAATATTGGGAAAACAACAATCCTAAAGATCCAGGAATCCAGCTGTGGCAATCGATTCAAGATATACTTAAAGATATAAGGACAGAGTTGAGGTATGCAAAGGTATACGAAAGTAAGGTAATCGTACGGTGAAGTTCCAAAAACCTTATATGACCCACCCAAAAGACACTCTCTATAAAGGTTGTTGAGGCTTCAATATAGAAAAGATCTAAAGGTAAGAATTAACGTCAAATACCCAAACTTGTAATCCAAGGTTCAAGACTAACTAAATCGATTAAGGTTGTGACACTCACAATCGAGGTAGAGGTTGTTGAGGCTTCACTACCACCTAGAAGAGGCAAGCCAAGACTAAGTTAAAGCAAATCTTTAACTTTGGATTAAAGTAAAAGTAAGTTCGTAAACTTACACAAAATTACGGGTAGTTCTTGAGTTCCACGGCCGTGGAAGCTCAAGAACAGACCGTGGATTAGGTTCGTCGGCGATTCTCTCTAACTCTCAGGGTCCAATCTGTTTACGATCGATCTATCATCATCTAAACCACAACTATCAACCCTTCACCTTAGAATTGCTAAAGGGTTTTAGCCAACAACAGTCATATTGATATCAAATTCAAGGTTTAAAAGAATGAAAGATGAAAACTTCCGAAAAGCTTTAATAACCTTCAAACTAATATCAAATCCACAAATCAAGAACAATAATGTCAATGGTTTCGGAATAATACAAGCAATCACAATCTTAGATTAAAAGGGAAGAACGGGATGTCAATCCGTCTTCTAATCAAACCTAAGAATGAAGCGTAATCTCCTTGCGAACAATCTTCCAAATCTTCAACTCTTCCGTCAATCTGGAAATCTCAATAGCAAAACGCAATCCCTCTACGGAAATCTTGAAACCCTAGGCACATGCAATAAGCGTAGGCAAAGTGTAAGCGAAGGTGACGGAATCTCTCTTCTTCCGTCCTTTTATAGTGTAAGATAAAATATTGGCCCGGCCCAATTGCGTAGAAGATCGTGGCTTATAATATTGCGTAAAAGATCGCCAAGATCACGATCGTGGAAGGGTTCCACGCCCGTAATTTAGAGCGTGGAAATTGGTCACGGTTTGACACAACCCTCCACGGCCGTAGAAGTTGCTGGAATGAACCACACCTCTCTTGCCAAGGTTCCACGGCTGTGGACTTAAACGTGGAATGTAGTACGGCCGTATTTTAGAGCGTGGTTTAGAGGTAGTTCGTGGTTTTCCTTAGTCTCGTGCTATTCTTCAAGTTAGCACCTTCCTTAGCTCCTAGAGATGTCCTCAATCCTTGGACATGCTCAATCAAACTCCATTCTTTCTCAATCCATTCGGAATTAGCTCTAAATCGCCTACAATCAACACAAAGCTTATTTAGACCTCTATATCGGCAAAATAGATAAACTAACTCACAAATGCTTCAATGCTTTATCAATAACTATCAATATAGATGAAATACACTTAGAAAAAGTGCCTAAAATATCACAATATTTCATGCTAACAGAACCCGTAGTGTACGGGTCAATCGTAGTAAAAAGCAAGAAATTCCAGGGGTCGATCACAGGGACTTAGTGAAACAAAGTCGGAATAGGTAAGCTTTAGCAATTACTAACCACAAAAGCAATTAAAACAATCAAAGATGATAAAAAGTCAATAAAGGAAATATGCAATTCTAGGGATTAAAGCATCTAGTTGTGGTTCCAACTCAAGATCTAAAGATAAGCGGATAAAGCTGAGATTTTTGCATAGGGAAGGTGTTGCTAAAGTGGAATAGATCACCGGGTAAGTCTCACTACTCACTAATCCCAAACTGTAACTCCTATTACCGGGTAAGTCTCAAGGAATTAAGATAAATAACTATAACCTCAAACTAACACACCACCTAAGGGAATAGAATCAACCTTTACCGGGTAAGTCTCAGGCTAACTCACAAAGATGGGATGAAAGCACACTCAAACCCCAATAAAGGATAAACCTTTATTACCTATACTTATGATCTTAGGTAAACAAACAAAGGAATTATCGGGTAAGTCTCATCCTAGGCTTGCATTGAACCAGGAAAGGTGTAATAAGAATAGGTGTTGGTGTGGAGATTCAGCGCTTGTTCCGCCAAATTGGTTTTGGCGAACAAGAGTAATAACATGCGGGTTGAAGCTAAACCCTTGTACATCATCAGCATCAAAGTTCACACCTAAACGGCGTGGTTGCTGCGTTGGATCCATCCTTTGGCCAAGAGTTCTTGGCTCCTCATCCACACGTTCGATCCTTGCATTCCTAGGTGGAACACGGTGATTTGCAGCTGGTCGTGGATAGAATGGATTCACATTGATCGTGGGATCAATTTCCTCTAGCGGTGGCATGGAGGAGTCGCTATCCTCATTGGATGAGTTAGCTCTAACCGATCTTCCCGGTCTCCTCCTTTTCTTTTTCTCCTTAAGGTTGTTTATTTCCAACCTCATTTGGAACATCATGTCCGTTAGATCATCAACCTTCATTTGGTGACGATCCGTCTCTTCTCTACGAGTCTTCTCACTCCATTGGAGTTGAGCTTCCTTTTCCGCTAACTCCGATTGGAGATCACGCTCTCTTTCTTCAGCCATTTTCTTTTCCTTACGCTTTCTCCTTAAAGTCCTCTCAAGCTCTTGATCAAGAGGTAAGAGGTCTTCGTTATTCCTAGACCTGTGCATGCACTTGAAAAGATATCAAATAACAAGGGAAGAGCTCCCAAGCTTGACAACCAAAAACCAAATTCGGCCTAAACCAACTCCCCGGCAACGGCACCAAAAACTTGTTTGCCACTTAGCGTGCGTGCAAATAAGCTTTAATTATAAAACTAGAAATCAAGCAAGTGAACCCGCAGTGTACGGATCGATATAGTTGAGCAAGAATTCCAGAGTATCGAACACAGGGATTTGGGGGGTTAAATCCAGTTACAGATTATCAAGAAAGTAAATGTATGAAGCTTTTCAAATATTGGGAAAACAACAATCCTAAAGATCCAGGAATCCAGCTGTGGCAATCGATTCAAGATATACTTAAAGATATAAGGACAGAGTTGAGGTATGCAAAGGTATACGAAAGTAAGGTAATCGTACGGTGAAGTTCCAAAAACCTTATATGACCCACCCAGAAGACACTCTCTATAAAGGTTGTTGAGGCTTCAATATAGAAAAGATCTAAAGGTAAGAATTAACGTCAAATACCCAAACTTGTAATCCAAGGTTCAAGACTAACTAAATCGATTAAGGTTGTGACACTCACAATCGAGGTAGAGGTTGTTGAGGCTTCACTACCTCCTAGAAGAGGCAAGCCAAAACTAAGTTAAAGCAAATCTTTAACTTTGGATTAAAATAAAAGTAAGTTCGTAAACTGACACAAAATTACGGGTAGTTCTTGAGTTCCACGGCCGTGGAAGCTCAAGAACAGACCGTGGATTAGGTTCGTCGGCGATTCTCTCTAACTCTCAGGGTCCAATCTGTTTACGATCGATCTATCATCATCTAAGCCACAACTATCAACCCTTCACCTTAGAATTGCTAAAGGGTTTTAGCCAACAACAGTCATATTGATATCAAATTCAAGGTTTAAAAGAATGAAAGATGAAAACGTCCGAAAACCTTTAATAACCTTCAAACTAATATCAAATCCACAAATCAAGAACAATAATGTCAATGGTTTCGGAATAATACAAGCAATCACAATCTTAGATTAAAAGGGAAGAACGGGATGTCAATCCATCTTCTAATCAAACCTAAGAATGAAGCGTAATCTCCTTGCGAACAATCTTCCAAATCTTCAACTCTTCCGTCAATCCGGAAATCTCAATAGCAAAACGCAATCCCTCTACGGAAATCTTGAAACCCTAGGCACATGCAATAAGCGTAGGCAAAGTGTAAGCGAAGGTGACGGAATCTCTCTTCTTCCGTCCTTTTATAGTGTAAGATAAAATATTGGCCCGGCCCAATTGCGTAGAAGATCGTGGCTTATAATATTGCGTAAAAGATCGCCAAGATCACGGTCGTGGAAGGGTTCCACGCCCGTAATTTAGAGCGTGGAAATTGGTCACGGTTTGACACAACCCTCCACGGCCGTAGAAGTTGATGGAATGAACCACGCCTCTCTTGCCAAGGTTCCACGGCCGTGGACTTAAACGTGGAATGTAGTACGGCCGTATTTTAGAGCGTGGTTTAGAGGTAGTTCGTGGTTTTCCTTAGTCTCGTGCTATTCTTCAAGTTAGCACCTTCCTTAGCTCCTAGAGATGTCCTCAATCCTTGGACATGCTCAATCAAACTCCATTCTTTCTCAATCCGTTCGGAATTAGCTCTAAATCGCCTACAATCAACACAAAGCTTATGTAGACCTCTATATCGGCAAAATAAATAAACTAACTCACAAATGCTTCAATGCTTTATCAATGACTATCAATATAGATGAAATATACTTAGAAAAAGTGCCTAAAATATCACAATATTTCATGCTAACAGAACCCGTAGTGTACGGGTCAATCGTAGTAAAAAGCAAGAAATTCCAGGGGTCGATCACAGGGACTTAGTGAAACAAAGTCGGAATAGGTAAGCTTTAGCAATTACTAACCACAAAAGCAATTAAAACAATCAAAGATGATAAAAAGTCAATAAAGGAAATATGCAATTCTAGGGATTAAAGCATCTAGTTTTGGTTCCAACTCAAGATCTAAAGATAAGCGGACAAAGCTGAGATTTTTGCATAGGGAAGGTGTTGCTAAAGTGGAATAGATCACCGGGTAAGTCTCACTACTCACTAATCCCAAACTGTAACTCCTATTACCGGGTAAGTCTCAAGGAATTAAGATAAAGAACTATAACCTCAAACTAACACACCACCTAAGGGAATAGAATCAACCTTTACCGGGTAAGTCTCAGGCTAACTCACAAAGATGGGATGAAAGCACACTCAAACCCCAATAAAGGATAAACCTTTATTACCTATACTTATGATCTTAGGTAAAAAAAACAAAGGAATTACCGGGTAAGGCTCATCCTAGGCGTGCATTGAACCAGGAAAGGTGTAATAAGAATAGGATTTGGCAAACTCTAACACTTAACTCTCAGTTTCGGATCAGATAAGTCACCTCGGTCAGCCAAATTCCACCCCGGCCGAGATGTTCATCGACTGAGCGAGATGCTTAGGGTTAAGGTAAAGACTCGAACTTTCAGGGTCCTACGGTGATTAAGATTATTCTATCATTGTTTTTCCCACAACCTTCAGCCAATCACCCTAGAATCACACAAAGAGATTAGCCACTCATCATCATGAAAGTATTAATCAAATATATGGGAAGGAAAAGAATAATTGAACAAGAAAACCTTAAGAGAAAGGCTTCAATAACTGAATCAATTATCAAACAAGCGTTCCTTGGATAGAAATCCAACAAGACAATCAACAAAGAATGGAATCTAAGATGATCTTACAAAAACCCTTCAAAAAGCTATAAAAGCTATAGACTTTCCTCCTTCAACCTTCAAAAAGGTTCTTCAAATCTCCCAACTGGAGTATGGCTGCAGCGGTGTATTCCGGGTGATAGCGGATGTATGCAGGATGCTAGCGGATGTATGCAGCGTGTATAGCATGATCCGGATTTGTGGAAAAGCTTTAAATTTATAACCCTAGATGTAAGCTTAAAAAAAGGATGCGAACCCGCAGTGTACGGGTCAATCGTAGTAAAAAGCAAGAAATTCCAAGGGTCGATCACAGGGACTTAGTGAAACAAAGTCGGAATAGGTAACATTAGCAATTACTAACCACAAAAGCAATTAAAACAATCAAAGATGATAAAAAGTCAATAAAGGAAATATGCAATTCTAGAGATTAAAGCATCTAGTTGTGGTTCCAACTCAAGATCTAAAGATAAGCGGACAAAGCTGAGATTTTTGCATAGGGAAGGTGTTGCTAAAGCGGAATAGATCACCGGGTAAGTCTCACTACTCACTAATCCCAAGCCGTAACTCCTATTACCGGGTAAGTCTCAAGGAATTAAGATAAAGAACTATAACCTCAAACTAACACACCACCTAAGGGAATAGAATCAACCTTTACCGGGTAAGTCTCAGGCTAACTCACAAAGATGGGATGAAAGCACACTCAAATCCCAATAAAGGATAAACCTTTATTACCTATACTTATGATCTTAGCTAAACAAACAAAAGAATTACCGGGTAAGTCTCATCCTAGGCTTGCATTGAATCAGGAAAGGTGTAATAAGAATAGGATTTGGCAATCTCTAACACTTTCTCTCAGTTTCGGATCAGATAAGTCACCTCGGTCAGCCAAATTCCACCCCGGCCGAGATGTTCATCGACTGAGCGAGATGCTTAGGGTTAAGGTAAAGACTCGAACTTTCAGGGTCCTACTGTGATTAAGA
Source organism: Fagopyrum homotropicum (assembly GCA_033239125.1). Classification (NCBI taxonomy): domain Eukaryota; kingdom Viridiplantae; phylum Streptophyta; class Magnoliopsida; order Caryophyllales; family Polygonaceae; genus Fagopyrum; species Fagopyrum homotropicum. The sequence goes on from BSWB01000002.1 coordinate 48,786,394, forward strand.
TTATTCTATCATTGTTATTCCCATAACATTCAGCCAATCACCCTAGAATCACACAAAGAGATTAGCCACTCATCATCATGAAAGTATTAATCAAATATATGGGAAGGAAAAGAATAATTGAACAAGAAAACCTTAAGAGAAAGGCTTCAATAATTGAATCAATTATTAAACAAGCGTTCCTTGGATAGAAATCCAACAAGACAATCAACAAAGAAGGGAATCTAAGATGATCTTACAAAAACCCTTCAAAAAGCTATAAAAGCTATAGACTTTCCTCCTTCAACCTTCAAAAAGGTTCTTCAAATCTCCCAACTGGAGTATGGCTGCAGCGGTGTATTCCGGGTGATAGCGGATTTATGCAGGATGCTAGCGGATGTATGCAGCGTGTATAGCATGATCCGGATTTGTGGAAAATCCAACTCTTTTTATAGGAAAATTACTCTCCAAAGATAAGATATCTTAGAAAGATCTCTTCCCATAAAAATAGGTAAAATATATGGTCTATCTTATCTTCTTCCTTCCAGGAACCCAGCCCAAAAATATAAGATCCTCTTTCCAAAGATAAAAGATCTCAGCCAAGAATAAAATATTCTTGCCGCGTCCCAGGTGTTCGCCTCGGTCGAGTCGACTTCTCTGGATCACCTCGGTCGAGGTGACTCTGTAGTCATCCGAGGTGAGTCACAACTGAATGTGAAATCTCTCAAATCTGGTCCAAAGTGAATCTTTAATCCATGGCTATGCTTCCTGGATGTTTCCTTATGTTCCTGAATGTAGCTACAATGACTCCTTAGCTCCTTTTGCTCCTTTTTGATGCAAAACGTGCCATTTTACCTACGATTACAACAAAACTAGGTGTAGACCTCGATTCCCGCAAAAGTAGATGAAATGACAATGTAATCACATAATATACATACAAACATGCAGATTATTGAAGATAAAACGTCTAAACAAACCCCAAAATATAGACAATAATTCATGCTATCAAAATACCCCATACTTAGCCCTTGCTTGTTCCCAAGCAAGTTCCGCATATAAAATACAAGATAGAATGGATTATAAGTCATAATAAAGATCAATGAAAAAGTCTTTCAAAAACATTTTTATGGTGTGCTACAATCATAGATCACTCTAAGAGAATACCTCATGGAATTTAAAATCAAAATATGATCAAAACATTTTATAAATATGAGAAAGTTGTTCATCTTTGCATAAAATCATAGAATGCATAATAAAGCATAAATATCCGATAATGTCGAGTCATACATCACATAAGTCAATAAAATACATAAACACCCCATACTTGGGACACACTGTCCTAGTGGGTCAGAATAAGTCTAGAGAAAATAAAGTACTCACCGGACATATAGTTGAGGTGCATAATCAATAAAGAAAGAAAATCCTGCAGGCTCTCAATAATCACGATCCGGTGGTGGTGGTGGTGGCATGTACGGATACTGGGATGGGTCAAATGGATAACCCATAGTCTGCTGAAACTGGATCTCTATCATCCGACGCTGATAGTGTTGGCTCTCTAGCATCTGATGAGTCATGAGGTCGAACTCTCGGCGCTGGTCAGCAAATCTCTCATGGATGTCCACAGTAAGGGCAACATAAGAGTCTATCATCTGATCCGTCAGATCATCGATCCGACGGTGAGCCTCTACATCTCTCTATCGGCGTACCCTACGCCTAGCAGGTCGGACTGGTGATGCAGCCGGCACGGTCTCAGTATCGTCATCGTCTAAGTCAATGACCGGCGCACTCGTCCCAGCAGTATCAGTCCCTGTATCCATAGGAACTCCACCATCCCTGTCATCATCATCAGCAGTCTCCTCCTCAACCTCATCCTCCTCAGCTGGTGCAGTTGCTGCCTCTCTAGCATCCTCCATCAATGGGATCCAAGAAGTCTGCCAGTAGTGAGGATCATAAACTGTGAACTGGGGTGACCATCTGATCCCCTGTGGTGTAGTCGGCTCCCATGGCATAGCTACATACGGCGTAGTGAGTCCTCGGGGAACCAGAATCCTCCGAGTAATCATCTCCTGAAGCCCTAGCGGCTTGGCAACCGCCACCATAGTACAAGCTCTGAGGTCCATGTCCTGGTAACTCGCTATGTGAGTCACAATACCTCCGCAGCAGATATCCCCCTTCGTCTTGGCCTTGATCTTGTGCAGATCCTCTGCCAACATCAAGCCAAAGTCTGGGATCTCTCCAGTCACCATGCAGTAAAGGCTGAAAAGCTCCCCCTGTCTGACCTTCTGGGGCGTCTCAGTACGCGCCAGAAGAGTCTCACTGAAAATCCTATGAGCTAACCTAAAAGCTAGGTGAAAAATAATACTCCCTAGCTACAGCTCGGGAGGGAAAATCAACAACAGTCGGGGCCGGAAAACCAAATATGTCTCTCCAGTACTCTAAGGGAACTAAGAAGTTCCGGTTCATCAACCGGTACTTCACAGAACGCTCTGTGGGGAGGTAGGTGAAGGAGCTGATGAACTCCAAAGTAGGCTCTAAATAGGCAGGTGCGCGGATCTCAGTAAACTGATCTAGCCCTACCATCAAAATCATCCGTCTCAAATCTCCATCCACATGGAGACAATTAAAAGTTGATACGTCCAGGAAGCGAGGTGCAATAACTGGACGGGCTGCGATGTGGTCATAGTCGACCTGGTGTCTCTCGTGGATCACCGGTCTAATAGGTCTGGAGGAAGAAGTAGAAGGGGAAGGGGAGGATATGTCCCTCAGGACTTGCTGTCCATCTGAACTCATCTCTCAACAAACTGTCAGATCACCTTGGTCGGCCTGACTAATCTCAAGAACACCTCGGCCGAGGCACAGGCCGATTGGACCGAGGCGAATAACTGTGCGACGAATTTCCTCAAAAATTCAGTTCTTTTCCCCCAAAATCACTACAACTGGTTTCTGTGGGGAACTTGATCTGTTTCTCATCAAATGCAGGGGCAACCAAAGCCCAATTTGAAGGAAATCAGTGGAGAGGAGCGAGGTTAGGGTTTTTCTGATTTTACCTCGATTCGGTCGATTTGGTTCGTTTTTCTTGCAGATTGACGCTTACACTGGGATCCTCAATCCTTTCTTTGCAATTTGGAAGCAAGAATCGTCGGAAACGATCGAAAAACGGCGAAGCGAGACGAGGTGGCTGCCGCGGTCGAGGAGAAGGTAAAGGAGGAGAGAGAATTTCGGCCCCCTTTTATACTCTTTTCTGGAACTGATGTCACCTCGGTCGAGGTGATCTCGACTGGACCGAGGTGGTACGGACCGAGGTGGATCTTCAGAAACCCTAGTCGCTTCGGTTGCTCAAGAATTATCTCGGTCGAGGTGCTTTGACAGCAACCGAGATGTGCCTCAGTCAAACTCCGTCTTCTCAAATTCTCGAACTTCTATCCTTCCAGTTATGCTCCTGGTTTGTACTCCTTCCTTAAATGTCACCTGTTGTCTGTCTAGGACGCCAAAAACAAAACAAAGCAAAGCAAAAGCAAACTATCTAAGCTAGACTAGAAAAAGGGAAAAGAAAGCAATACCTTGGGTTGCCTCCTAAGAAGCGCTTGATTTAAGTTCGCTAGCTGGACTATACTGCGTCTCTCCTACGAGGTATAGTGGTGCAACCTCCACAACCGGAACTTCCGGTTTGTATTTCTTAAGTCTATGACCATTGACCTTGAAGCTTCCACTTGTTTCGCCCCATATCTCAACTGCACCATGAGGAAAAACATGTTTCACAACATAAGGTCCGGTCCATCTAGATTTTAACTTACCTGGAAAGAGGCGGAGGCGGGAGTTGAAGAGTAGAACTAAGTCTCCATCTTTAAGTTCCTTAGGGATGATACGCTTGTCATGCCATTTCTTCGCCCTTTCCTTAGAGAATTTGGCATTCTCATAAGCGTTCAAACGCAGCTCCTCCAGCTCATTGATATCCAATAGCCGCTTCTCGCCGGCTTCCTTAATGTCGAAGTTCAACCATTTGATCGCCCAATATGCTTTGTGTTCTAACTCAACGGGCAGATGACAAGACTTCCCATATACCAAATTATAAGGGGTGGTACCTATGGGAGTCTTAAATGCGGTCCTGTAGGCCCAAAGAGCGTCGTCCAATTTCATGGACCAATCCTTCCTCGTCCTAGAGACGGTCTTCTCCAAAATTGCTTTAATTTCTCTATTCGAGATTTCGACCTGTCCACTAGTTTGAGGGTGATAAGGGGTTGCTACCTTGTGGGTGACCCCATACTTCGATAGAAGTGCCTTAAACTTCCGGTTGATGAAATGCGCCCCTCCATCGCTGATGATGATACGTGGAGTTCCAAAACGTGGAACGATAGTCCTGTTAAAGAACTTCACAACCACCTTGGCGTCATTAGTGGGAGAAGCAATGGCTTCAACCCATCTAGAGACGTAATCAACTGCTAGAAGAATATAGAGGTTTCCTCCGGAGGATGGGAAAGGTCCCATGAAGTCTATCCCCCATACATGAAAGATTTCCACCTCTTGAATGTTATTAAGTGGCATTTCGTTCCTCCTAGATAGATTTCCTGTTCTTTGGCATGCATCACAAGAGACAACAAACGATTGCACATCTTTAAATAATGTAGGCCAAAAGAAACCGGAACGTAATACCTTAGCGCATGTCTTATCAGTGCTAGCATGTCCACCACAAGGAAGTGAATGACAATGCCGTATGACGCTATTAACTTCATCTTCCGGAATGCATCTTCGAAGCATCCCTTCCTGCCCGCGCTTGAATAGCAGCGGTTCATCCCAGTAGTAATGGCGTACGTCCTTGAAGAATTTCTTCTTTTGAGAGTACGTCAATCCGGGCGGTATTTCCTGGTAAACAAGATAATTCACAATATTAGCATACCAAGGTCCTTTATTATCAGAAAGTTGGTGGATAGAATGTTGATAGCATGAATTATAGTCTATATTTTGGGGTTTATTTGGACGTTTTATCTTCAATAATCTGCATGTTTGTATGTATATTATGTGATTATATTACCATTTCATCTACCTTTGCGAGAATCGAGGTCTACACCTAGTTTTGTTGTAATCGTAGGTAAAATGGCACGTTTTGCATCAAAAAGGAGCAAAAGGAGCTATGGAGTCATTGGAGCTACATTCAGGAACATAAGGAACCATCCAGGAAGCATAGCCATGGATTTAGGATTCACTTTGGACCAGATTTGAGAGATTTCACATTCAGTTGTGACTCACCTCGGTTGACCACAGATTCACCTCGACTGAGGTGATCCAGAGAAGTCGACTCGACCGAGGCGAACACCTGGGACGCGGCAAGAATATTTTATTCTTGGCTGAGATCTTTTATCTTTGGAAAAAGATCTTATATTTTTGGGCTTGGCTCCTGGAAGGAAGAAGATATGCTAGATCATATATTTTACCTATTTTTATGGGAAGAGATCTTTCTAAGATATCTTATCTTTGGAGAGTAATTTTCCTATAAAAAGGGTTGGATTTCCACAAATCCAACATCATGATATACCACCGATCAGGGTTTATACACCACTGCAACCATACTCTAGTTGGGAGATTTGAAGAACCTTTTTGAAGGTTGAAGAAGGAAGATTGTAGCTTTTATAGCTTTTGAAGGGTTTTGTAAGATCATCTTAGATTCCCTTCTTTGTTGTCTTCCTTTGTTGGATTTATATCCAAGGAACGCTTTTGTTGTGATATTTGATTCAGTTATTGAAGTCTTTTCATTAAATTCTTCTTGTTCAAATATTCACCTTCTTCCCATATATTTGATTAATATTTTCATGATGATGAGTGGCTAATTTCCTTGTGTGATTCTAGGGTGATTGGCTGAAGGTTGTAGGAAAAACAATGATAGAATGATCTTAATCACAGTAGGACCCTGAAAGTTCAAGTCTTTAACCTTAACCCTAAGCATCTCGCTTAGTTGATGAACATCTCGGCCGGGGTGGAATTTCGCTGACCGAGGTGACTTATCTGATCCGAAACTGAGAGTTAAGTGTTAGAGTTTGCCAAATCCTATTCTTATTACACCTTTCCTGGTTCAATGCAAGCTTAGGATGAGACTTATCCGGTAATTCCTTTGTTTGTGTACCTAAGATCATAAGTGTAGGTAATAAAGGTTTATCCTTTATTGGGGTTTGATTGTGCTTCCATCCCATCTTTGTGAGTTAGCCTGAAACTTACCCGGTAAAGGTTGATTCTATTCCCTTAGATGGCGTGTTAGTTTGAGGTTATAGTTCTTTATCTTAATTCCTTGAGACTTAACCGGTAATAGGAGTTACGGTTTAGGATTAGTGAGTAGTGAGACTTACCCGGTGATCTATTCCACTTTAGAAACACCTTCCCTATGCAAAAAGCTCAGCTTTGTCCGCTTATCTTTAGATCTTGAGTTGGAACCACAACTAGATGCTTTAATCCCTAGAATTGCATGTTTGCTTTATTGACTTCTGATTCATCTTTGATTGTTTTAATTGCCTTTGTGGTTAGTATTTGCACATAAGCATACCGTAATTGGACTTTGTTTTACTAAGTCCCTGTGATCGACCCCTGGAATTCCTTGCTTTTGACTACGATTGACCCGTACACTGCGGGTTCGCATCCTTGTTTTAAGCTTACGTCTAGGGTTATAAATTTAAAGCTTGCACACACCGTTTGGAGCGAACAAGTTTTTGGCGCCGTTGCCGGGGACTTGGTCTAGACCGAGCCGGTTACGGTTTGCTTTTGGGGCACTTGCCCCCGTGTCTTCTAACCACTCTGCTTGAGTGACTTTTGCAGGTTCTTTCTTAGGTTTATGCGAAGAACCCGCACTGGGAAGGAAATCGTTCCTTACGATCCCGAACCAGAAAAGACATACAAACGACGCTTAAGAGAAGTGAAGATGGCCCAACAAGACAACCGCGATCTTGAGGCCGAATTGAAAGAGGCGCTAGAGCTGCTACGCCTCAGCAGGGAAGAACTAAGACAAGAGAAAGAAGAAACTCGCACCAGGACTGAAGCAATCGAAGTAGATATGGCCGCTTTGAGAGACCAATATCAACTTCGACCGAGGGAAGATCCAGTTGCTGATCCTCGACCGATACAGGTCCCACTTGCTGACCCTCGACCGAGGCAGGTCCCAGTACCTGACGCCCCGGCCGATGTACTTCCACCTCGGAGGCCAATCCGAGATGTTCTTCTTGCAGGAATCCCACAAACCCTAGGTCAAAGGATGGACCCCAATCAACAACTGAGGCGTCCAGGAGTTAACCTAGGAGATCCAGCTGATCATGACTATGAACTTCGACCGCAAGTTCTATCCATGATTCGCCAATGCCATTTCGGAGGGCTAGAGAAGGAATCACCACATCAACATCTTCAAAACTATGAGATCTTGATGGAGACCTTGAGACCTCTGAGGATTGAAAATAACAACTACAAGCTAAGACCTTTTTACTTTTCTTTAAAAGATAGAGCTCTTACTTGGTATCAATCTCTTCCTCCAGGAAAAATTAGCACATAGGAGGAGATGACGACGGAATTCTTGACCAAATTATTTCCCCCCTCAAAGATAGCTGAAATGAGAGGGAAGATCAACGCTTTTATTATGAAGGACAAGGAGAGCTTGTCCAAATCATGGGAGCGGTTCAAGGACATTCTTTTGGATTGCCCACATCATGGGATTCCAAAGTTAGAGTTATTGGAGATATACTTCAAAGGGCTGGACGGAAGCACCCAGTTCAATCTCCAACTACTCTCCGCCGGTACCTTTATGGACATGGTGATTGACGAAGCTTGGGACTTCATCGAGAAGCAAGCTTTGCACATGGAGAAGTACACTCATCAAGGAGCTGAAGGTGGAGTTAAAAGAGTTAACTTCCAAGAAACTCAGCCCAACAACAATCAACTCACGTCTTTGAAAAATGACGTGAAGCAATTGAAGGAACTCTTGGTTGCTCAAACCAAGAAGGAAGAGCAAGGGCAAAGGAACAACAACAACGGATACCGTAACAACAACAACGGTTCCCGGAACAACAATTACAACAACAACAATAGAGGATCCAATAGCAACAATTGGAGGGTGAACAACCCAAATTCTGGTAACAATCATTCAAACTCTAACTCTAACGATTCCTCTAACCCTTTCCTCTCTTCCCCTTCTTCTTCTTCTTCTACTCCATTAAAGAGCCAGGGGCAAGGATCAAGTTCGTCTCAGCCGGAAAAGAAGGACGCAATCCTGGAGGCTATCTTGATCAAGCTCAACGCTATGGAGACTTCTATGACTTCATTTTCGAAGGCCCAAAAAGCCTTTGAACAACAACTAGCAAGTAGGGCGAATGAAGTGCCAAGAGATCCAAGGAAGCTTCCAGCAAGGACGGAAAGCAACCCTAAGGGCCAGATCATGGCCATAACTACGAGGAGTGGACTGAAAACTGCAGATCCAGTGCCTCGGTCGGTGCCAGTACCGACGAAGACCACCTCGGTCCAGATGCAGTCGAAGAACACCTCAACCGAGATTCCAACCGAGGTGGAGCCACAAGAAAGCAGAGGGGAAAACTGAAGTTTATACAAACCACCACTTCCATTCCCTCAATCAAGGGCCAGATCACATCTAGACAAGCATTTTGGTAAGTTCCTTGACTTGATGAATAAACTGCATATTAACATTCCTTTCGTTGATGCTATTCTAGGAATGCCCGCCTATGGGAAGTTCTTGAAGGAGATCCTATCAAGGAACAGGAAACTGGAAGATTTTGGTGAAGTTAGAATGACATCTAAATCCTCGGAGCTCATACAAATCATGAAGGAAAATATGCCACCTAAGTTAAGAGATCCCGGCTCATTTTGCATTCCCATTCAAGTTGGGGATGTCACTTGTGAAGCCCTTTGTGATCTAGGAGCCAGCGTGAGCATCATCCCGTTGGAGCTATGTGTGAAGATCGGACTTGGAGAGCCCAAGCCGGTCAAGATTCGACTTTATATGGCGGATCGCTCCATTACCCATCCCGTGGGCATCTTGGAGGACGTTCCGGTCAAGTTAGGTAACTTCTATTTACCTATAGATTTTGTTGTACTTGACATTCCCGCAGATTATCCTGTTCCTATTATTCTCAGGAGACCATTTCTAGCAACTTCGGGTTGCAACGTGGATTGCAAGAACGCCAAGTTGAAATTCAACATTGGTGGCGATGAGCTGGAATTCGCATTACTTGCAGCCATGAAAGGGGAGCAACTAACTGATGATATCTTCAACATCTACGATGAAGAAGAATCAAGAGAATTGGTGAGCTCTATCCTTATTAACGATTCACTCGAAAGAGTTATTAGCTTCAGTTTAATGGAGGAAGGTATAGATGCTTCTTGTGATGCAGATATACGGAGCTTAAAAGCACTGGAAGAGGATCCAGGAGCTAAAACTGAGAAGCTAATCCAGGAGACGAAGATCTCCAGTTTCGGTTCCAGTTGCAGTACCTCGACCGAGGCACTTCCTGGACTGAGCGAGGCGACTGAAGAGCATCTCGGTCAACGCCTCTGCGCCTCGACCGAGGTCGATGGCAAGATGATGTCAACTGAGACTACTGAGAATAACAAACTTCTTACTCCCTTCTCTGACATTCATCCTCAGTTGGTGGAACATTCTATCCACCAGCTTGCTGATAATAAAGGACCTTGGTATGCTGATATTGTGAATTATCTTGTTTGCCAAGAAATACCGCCCGGATTGACGTACTCTCAAAAGAAGAGATTCTTCAAGGAAGTACGCCACTACTACTGGGACGAGCCGCTGCTATTCAAGCGCGGGCCGGATGGGATGCTTCGAAGATGTATTCCGGAAGATGAAGTTAATAGTGTAATACGGCATTGCCACTCCCTTCCTTGTGGAGGACATGCTAGTACCGATAAGACTTGCGCTAAGGTATTACGTTTTGGTTTCTTTTGGCCTACATTATTTAAAGATGTGCAATCTTTCGTCGTCTCTTGTGATGCATGCCAAAGAACAGGAAATCTATCAAGGAGGAACGAGATGCCACTTAATAACATTCAAGAAGTGGAAATCTTTGATGTATGGGGGATTGACTTCATGGGACCTTTCCCATCCTCCAGAGGAAACCTCTACATTCTTCTTGCAGTTGATTACGTCTCTAGATGGGTTGAAGCCATCGCTTCTCCCACTAACGACGCCAAGGTGGTTGTGAAGTTCTTGAATAGAACTATCTTTCCACGTTTTGGAACTCCACGCATCATCATCAGCGATGGAGGAACGCATTTCATCAACCGGAAGTTCAAGGCACTTCTATCGAAGTATGGGGTAACCCACAAGGTATCAACCCCTTATCACCCTCAAACTAGTGGACAGGTCGAGATCTCGAATAGAGAAATCAAAGCAATTCTGGAGAATACCGTCTCTAGGACGAGGAAGGACTGGTCCATGAAATTGGACGATGCCCTTTGGGCGTACAGGACCGCATTTAAGACTCCCATAGGTACCACCCCTTATAATTTGGTGTATGGGAAGTCTTGCCATTTGCCCGTTGAATTAGAACACAAAGCATATTGGGCGATCAAATGGTTGACTTCGACATTAAGGAGGCCGGCGAGAAGCGGCTATTGGAGATCAACGAGCTGGAGGAGCTGCGTTTGAACGCTTATGAGAATGCCAAAATCAATAAGGAAAGGACGAAGAGATGGCATGACAAGCGTATCGTCCCAAAGGAGCTTAACGAAGGAGACTTAGTTCTACTCTTCAACTCCCGCCTCCGTCTTTTTCCAGGTAAGTTAAAATCTAGGTGGACCGGACCTTATGTTGTGAAACATGTTTTTCCTCATGGTGCAGTTGAGATATGTGGCGAAACGAGCGGAAGCTTCAAGGTCAACGGTCATAGACTTAAGAAGTACAAACCGGAAGTTCCGGTTGAGGAGGTTGCACCAATATACCTCGTTTGAGATGCATCATGGTCCAGCTAGCGACCTTAAAACAAGCGCTTCTTGGGAGGCAACCCAAGGTATTGCTTTCTTTTCCCGATTTCTAGTCTAGCTTAGATAGTTTTGCTTTTGCTTTGCTTTTGTTTTGTTTTTGGCGTTCTAGACAGATAAACAGGAGACATCTAAGGAAGGAGCATAACTGGAAGGACAAAAGATCGAAAATTTGAGAAGACGAAGTTTGACTGAGGCATCTCGGTTGTTGTCAGAGCACCTCGACCGAGATGATTCTTGAGCAACCGAGGCGACTAGGGTTTTCTGAAGAACCACCTCGGTCCAGTCGAGACCATCTCGACCGAGGTGACAGCAGTTCCAGAAAAGGGTATAAAAGGGGCGAAGATTTCTCTCTCCTCACTTTACTCTTCTCCCTCGACCACGGCGACAGTTTCACCTCGCTTCTCTGATTCTTGCTCGTTTTCAAAGATTTCTGTCTCCAAACTGCGATTAAGGCTTAGAGGATCCCAGTGCATCATCGATCTGAAAGAAAATCGAACCGATTCGGCCGAACGAGGTAAAACAAAACCGAAACCCTACCTCTCCGATTTCGCTTCGATTTGGGCTTTGGTTGCCTTTGCATTTGCTGAGAAAAGGCTTAAGTACCCCATAGGAAGCAGTTGTAGTGATTTTGGGGGAAAAGAACTAAATTTTCTGAGGAAATTAGAATCCAGTTTTTCGCCTCGGTCTAGTCGAGCTGTGCCTCGGCCGAGGTGATTCTTGAGCGTTGTCAGTCGACCGAGGTGACCTGACAGTGACTGAATTGAAAATGAGTTCTGACCGACGCCTTGCCCTCAGGGATAGATCCTCACCTTCCCCTTCTTCCTCTTCTTCCCGACCTTACCGCCCGGTGATCCATGAGCGACACCGGGTGGATTATGAGCGTATTTCTGGCCGTCCAGTGATTGCACCTCGCTTCCTAGACGTGTCTGCTTTTGATTGCCTCCAGGTAGACGGAGACCTTAGGAGGATGATTTCTACAGTAGGGCTGGATCAGTTTACTGAGAACCGAGCCCCAGCCTATTTGGAGCCCACCTTAGAGTTCGTTAGCTCCTTCACCTACCTCCCCACAGAGAGATCTGTGAAGTACCGGTTGATGAACCGGAACTTCATAGTGCCACTAGAGTACTAGAGAGATATTTTTGGTTTTCCTGAGCCCACAACTGTTGACTTCCCTTCCCGATCTGTAGCTAGGGAGTTTTAGGGACAAATTGCCCACATTACTGAGCACACAGACAGATGGCGCCCTGGAGATTCCAGGGAGAAGGTCATCTTCCATTTAGCCTTTAGGTTAGCCCACCGGATATTCAGCGAGACACTTCTGGCGCGTACTGAGACGCCCTAGAAGATCCGACAAGGGAGCTTTTTAGTTTATATTGCATGGTTACTGGGGGTATCCCGGACTTTGGCTTGATGTTGGCAGAGGATCTGCACAAGATCAAGGCCAAGGCGAAGGCAGACATCTGCTGTGGAGGGCTTGTCACCCACATCGCTAGTTATCAGGACATGGATCTCAGCGCTTGCACGATGGTGGCGGCTGCCAAGCCGCTTGGGCTACTGGAGATGATCACTCGCCAGATTCTGGTTCCCCGAGGTCTGACTGCACCGTACGTGGCTATGCCGTGGGAGCTGACTGCACCACAGGGGATCAGGTGGTCTGCCCAGTTTACTGTTTTTGACCCTCACTACTGGCAGACCGCTTGGGCTCCACTGATGGAGGATTACAGAGAGGCAGCAGATGCCCCAGCTGAGGACGAGGCAGATGATGAGGAGACAGTTGATGAGAGAGAGGGTGGAGTCCCGATGGATACAGGGACGGATACTACAGGGACGAGCGCACCAGTTATTGATCTGGACGATGACACTGAGGCTGAGCCTGCACCTGCTGCATCACCTGCTAGATCTGCTAGGCGTAGGACACGCCATCATAGAGATCCAGAGGCTCATCGTCGGATCGATGATCTGACAGACCAGATGATAGACTCTTATGCTGCCCTTACTGTGGACATGCATGAGAGATTTGGTGCCCAGCGCCGACAGATTGACAGCTGGACTCATCAGATGTTAGAGGGACAGCACTATCAGCGCAGGATGATGGAGATCCAGTTCCAACAGGCTATGGGTTATCCATTCGACCCGTCTCAGTATCCGTATGTGCCACCACCACCACCGGATCAGGATTCTTGAGAGCTGCAGGATTTTCTTTCTTATTTTTATGCAGTTCAGCTATTTATCCGGTGAGTACTTTATTTCTTAGACTTATTTTGACCCATTGGGACAGTGTGTCCTAAGTATGGGGTTATTTGATGTATTTGACACTTATGTGATGTATGACTTTGATTGACCGGATATTTATCTATATTTATGCTTCACTTTTGCATTTATGTGTTTATCTGAGATTACATGCATACTTACAGGTTATTTGATTGAGAAAAACGTCGAAACTAAAAGAAAACTGGTTTTAAAAAAAAAAATTTTGGACCTCGACCGGGACAGTTCTGGCCGAACGAGGTGTTCCACCTCGGTTGACCTAAGAACACCTCGACCGAGGTGGGTTAACTGAGAGTTTTCGAAACGATTTTTGTGCTTCTTATCTGGATATGACCTCAGTGAAGATCTTGTTTACTGAATGGTTTTGAAATTCTTTATGTGTTTGAAAGGTTTTATAATATGTTTAAGTTGCTAAATGCTTTGTTTGAAATTATTGGCATGTTTAATACTTTGTTTTTATCCAAATTATGTTGAATTTCAAGGTTGACGCCGCAAGATAAGTTCTCTCACTTTCTTCCTGGAAAGACCAAGGCAATTCATTCTTCTCTCTTCTTCTTCTTGATCATGCTTAGCCCTCATATACATTTTGCCTCCCTTTACCTATCCGGGAATTTGGAAGCAAGCGAAGTGGTGAAAGCAAGTGAAGTTAAAGTTGAGAAGTTGGCTGGAAGTGAAAGTGTTAGAAAGTAATAATAGGTTTGGGGAAGTCAATCATGAAGTGAGTAACTCGGCACCATTCACATAGCCGGGTGTTTGTGTCTTGCCAAAGTCGGATTGAGCGATATTCCTAACGGGTCATGGTATGTGCATCAAGGGTTTGATGCATCTCAAGAAATTGATGATTGCTGATTTCCTAGGCTTCGGTTATTGTGCACCTCTGTCCATGCATCCCAAAAAGTAAAGTAAAAAGAAAAAATGTGAGATAAGCAAGGCTTATTGGTGGAAGATGTTGCAAGTCAAAGTGAAAGTGAAGTTTATCCTTTTCCCGGATTCTAGCACCACATTACCTTACATACATCCCTACCCTACACGTTTCTTGACCTTTCTTTTGGGAAGCCCTTGAGACCTCGAGCTTGTTGATTGACTTAGCGGTTTAAACTGGATTATGCATGATTAATTTCAATAATTATGACTTATTATGCATTCTATGGTTTTATGCAAAGATGAACAACTTTCTTATATTTTTAAAATGTTTTGATCATATTTTGATTTTAAATTCCATGAAGTATTCCCTTAGAGTGATCTATGATTGTTGCACACCATAAAATGTTTTTGAAAGACTTTTCATTGATTTTATTGACTTATAATCCATTCTATCTTGTCTTCTATATGCGGAACTTGCTTGGGGACAAGCAAGGGCTAAGTATGGGGTATTTTGATAGCATGAATTATAGTCTATATTTTGGGGTTTGTTTGAACGTTTTATCTTCAATAATCTGCATGTTTGTATGTATATTATGTGATTATATTACCATTTCATCTACCTTTGCGAGAATCGAGGTCTACTCCTAGTTTTGTTGTAATCGTAGGTAAAATGGCACGTTTTGCATCAAAAAGGAGCAAAAGGAGCTATGGAGTCATTGGAGCTACATCCAAGAACATAAGGAACCATCCAGGAAGCATAGCCATGGATTTAGGATTCACTTTGGACCAGATTTAAGAGATTTCACATTCAGTTGTGACTCACCTCGGTTGACCACAGATTCACCTCGACCGAGGTGATCCAGAGAAGTCGACTCGACCGAGGCGAACACCTGGGACGCGGCGAGAATATTTTATTCTTGGCTGAGATCTTTTATCTTTGGAAAGAGATCTTATATTTTTGGGCTTGGCTCCTGGAAGGAAGAAGATATGCTAGATCATATATTTTACCTATTTTTATGGGAAGAGATCTTTCTAAGATATCTTATCTTTGGAGAGTAATTTTCCTATAAAAAGGGTTGGATTTCCACAAATCCAACATCATGTTATACCACCGATCAGGGTTTATACACCGCTGCAGCCATACTCCAGTTGGGAGATTTGAAGAACCTTTTTGAAGGTAGAAGAAGGAAGATTGTAGCTTTTATAGCTTTTGAAGGGTTTTGTAAGATCATCTTAGATTCCCTTCTTTGTTGTCTTCCTTTGTTGGATTTATATCCAAGGAACGCTTTTGTTGTGATATTTGATTCAGTTATTGAAGTCTTTTCATTAAATTCTTCTTGTTCAAATATTCACCTTCTTCCCATATATTTGATTAATACTTTCATGATGATGAGTGGCTAATTTCCTTGTGTGATTCTAGGGTGATTGGTTGAAGGTTGTGGGAAAAACAATGATAGAATGATCTTAATCACAGTAGGACCCTGAAAGTTCGAGTCTTTAACCTTAACCCTAAGCATCTCGCTCAATTGATGAACATCTCGGCCGGGGTGGAATTTGGCTGACCGAGGTGACTTATCTGATCCGAAACTGAGAGTTAAGTGTTAGAGTTTGCCAAATCCTATTCTTATTACACCTTTCCTGGTTCAATGCAAGCTTAGGATGAGACTTACCCGGTAATTCCTTTGTTTGTGTACCTAAGATCATAAGTGTAGGTAATAAAGGTTTATCCTTTATTGGGGTTTGAGTGTGCTTCCATCCCATCTTTGTGAGTTAGCCTGAGACTTACCTGGTAAAGGTTGATTATATTCCCTTAGATGGCGTGTTAGTTTGAGGTTATAGTTCTTTATCTTAATTCCTTGAGACTTACCCGGTAATAGGAGTTACGGTTTAGGATTAGTGAGTAGTGAGACTTACCCGGTGATCTATTCCACTTTAGAAACACCTTCCCTATGCAAAAACCTCAGCTTTGTCCGCTTATCTTTAGATCTTGAGTTGGAACCACAACTAGATGCTTTACTCCCTAGAATTGCATGTTTGCTTTATTGACTTCTTATTCATCTTTGATTGTTTTAATTGCCTTGTGGTTAGTATTTGCACATAAGCATACCGTAATTGGACTTTGTTTCACTAAGTTCCTGTGATCGACCCCTGGACTTCCTTGGTTTTTACTACGATTGACCCGTACACTGCGGGTTCGCATCCTTGTTTTAAGCTTACGTCTAGGGTTATAAATTTAAAGCTTGCACATACCGTTTGGAGCGAACAAATGTTCCACCAACTGAGGATGAATGTCAGAGAAAGGAGTAAGAAGTTTGTTATTTTCAGCAGTTTCAGTTGACATCATCTCGCCTTCGACCTCGGTCGAGGCGCAGAGGCGTTGACCGAGATGTTCTTCAGTCGCCTCGCCTGGTCCAGAAAGTGCCTCGGTCAAGGTACTGTAGCTGGAACCGAAACTGGAGATCTTCGTCTCCTGGATTAGCTTCTCAGTTTTAGCTCCTGGATCTTCTTCTAGTGCCTTTAAGCTCCGTATATCTGCATCACAAGAAGCATCTATACCTTCCTCCATTAAACTGAAACTAATAATTCTCTCAAGTGGATCGTTAATAAGGATAGAGCTCACCAATTCTCTTGATTCTTCTTCATCATAGATGTTGAAGATATCATCTCCTAGCTGCTCTCCTTTCATGGCCTCAAGTAATGCGAACTCCACTTCATCTCCGCCAATGTTGAATTTCAACTTGGCGTTCTTACAATCCACGTTGCAACCCGAAGTTGCTAGAAATGGCCTCTCAAGAATGATAGGAACAGGATAATCTGCGGGAATGTCAAGTACAACAAAGTCTATAGGTAAATAGAAGTTACGTAACTTAACCGGAACGTCTTCCAAAATTCCAACGGGATGGGTAATGGAGCGATCCGTCATGTATAATCGAATCTTCACCGGCTTGGGCTCTCCAAGTCCGATCTTAACACATAGCTCAAGCGGAATGATGCCCACGCTGGCTCCTAGATCACATAAGGCTTCACAAGTAACATCCCGAACTTGAATGGGAATGCAGAATGAGCCGGGATCTCTCAATTTAGGTGGCATCTTCTCCTTCATGATTTGAATAAGCTCCGAGGATTTAGATGTCATCCTTACTTCACCAAAGTCTTCCAGTTTCCTCTTCCTTGATAGAATCTCTTTCAAGAACTTCCCATAAGCGGGCATTCCTAGAATAGCATCAAGGAAAGGAATGTTAATGTGTAGTTTATTCATCAAGTCAAGGAACTTACCAAAGTGCTTGTCTAGATGTGCTCTGGCCCTTGACTGGGGGAATGGAAGTGGTGGTTTATATGCAGGAGGTGGAATATAAACTTCAGTTTGTGGCTCCACCTCGGTTGGCATCTCGGCCGAAGTGTTCTTCGACTGCACCTGGACCGAGGTGGTCTTCGTCGGTACTGGCACCGACCGAGACACTGGATCTGCAGTCTTCAGTCCACTCCTCGTTGTTATGGCCATAATCTGGCCCTTAGGGTTGCTTTCCGTCCTTGCTGGAAGCTTCCCTGGATCTCTTGGCGCTTCATTCGCCCTACTGTTCGCCACTTAGCGTGCGTGCAAATAAGCTTTAATTATAAAACTAGAAATCAAGCAAGCGAACGCGCAGTGTACGGATCGATATAGTTAAGAAAGAATTCCAAAGTATCGAACACAGGGATTTGGGGGGAACAAATTCAATTATAGGTTATCAAGCGAGTAAATATAAGAAGCTTTTCAAGTATTGGGAAAATAACAATCCTAAAGATCCAGATATCCAGCTGTGGCAATCGATTCAAGATATACTAATGATATAAGGATAGAGTTAAGATATGCAAAGGTATGCTAATGTAAGGTAATCGTACGGTGAAGTTCCAAAAACCTTATATGACTCACCTACAAGACACTCTCTATAAAGGTTGTTGAGGCTTCAGTATAGAAAGGTTCTAAAGGTAAGAATTAACGTCAAATACCCAAACTTGTAATCCAAGGATCAAGACTAATTAAACCAATTAAGATTGTGACACTCACAATCGAGGTAGAGGTTGTTGAGGCTTCACTACCACCTAGAAAAGGCAAGCCAAGACTAAGTTAAAGCAAATCTTTAACTTTGGATTAAAGTAAAAGCAAGTTCGTAACTTAACACAAAATTACGGGTAGTTCTTGAGTTCCACGGCCGTGGAAGCTCAAGAACAGACCGTGGATTAGGGTTGTCGTCGATTCTCTCTAACTCTCAGGGTCCAATTTGTTTACGATCGATCTATCATCATCTAAGCCACAACTATCAACCCTTCACCTTAGAATTGTTAAGGGTTTTTAGCCAACAATAGTCATATTGATATCAAATTCAAGGTTTAAAAGATTGAAAGATGAAAACTTCCGAAAACCTTCAATAACTTTCAAACTAATCTCAAATCCACAAATCAAGAACAATATCATCACTAGATTCGGAACAACACAAACAATCACAATCTTAGATAAGAAGGAAGAACGGGATGTCAATCCGTCTTCTAAATCAAACCTAAGCAAGAAGCGAAATCTTCTTGCAAACAATCTTCCGAATCTTCGATCTTCCGTCAATCCGGAATCCCCAATGACAAAGCGCGAAAATCTCTCAAAACACAATCTCCGCCAAATGCGAAATTAGGGCAATTCCAAGCGCAAGCGTAAGATGCGTCTATGCGTAAGCGAAGGTGACGGAATCTCTCCTCGTCCGTCCTTTTATAGTGTAAGATAAAATATCAGCCCGGCCTAATTGTGTAGGAGATCGTGGCTTAAAGTATGGCGAAAAAGATCGCCAAGATCACGGTCGTGGAAGGGTTCCACGGCTGTAATTTAGAGCGTGGAAATCAACACGGTTTGACACAACTCCTCCACGGCCGTAGAAGTTGCTGGAATGAACCACGCTTCCCTTGCCATGGTTCCACAGCCGTGGACTTGAACGTGGAATGTAGTACGGCCGTATTTTAGAGCGTGGTTTAGGGCTAGAACGTGATTCTTCCTTAGTCTCGTACATTCTTCAAGTTGGCACTCCCTTAGCTCCTAGGAATGTCCTCAATCCATGGACATGTTCCATCAAACTCTATCCTTGCTCAATTCCGTTCGGAAATAGCTCTTAATTACCTATAATCAACATAAAGCTTGTGTAGATCTCTATATCGACAGTATAGACAAACTAGCTCACAAATGCATCAATGCTCAATCAATGACTATAAATATGGATCAAATACACTTAGAAAACGTGCCTAAAATATCACAATATTTCATGCTAACAAATAACCCCATACTTGCCACTTGCTTGTCCCTAAGCAAGGTCTTTCAAAAGCTTTAAAACACAAGTTAGGATGAAATATGTGTACCTTCTCAAAGCTAAACTTCTTTTTGATGAATGTGCTTTCTAATCACTAGATCATTCTCAAATCTTGCTTCAATCGTTTATAAGACTTTCATATACTTAATCAAAGAGTAAAGAGTAAAGAAAACTCATGAATCAATTAAACTTCCATACAAACATCATAACCTTCAAACATTATCAAAATCAATTATAAGAAACTTCAATTTAGATCACTAAGTCATATAACATTCTTTTGATCTTAAGGACTTTCAAAGAAAAAGGTCTAGAATGTGGAAAGGGAAGGAAACTTTAAGGAATGTGGTGCACGAATCCGGAAAAGTGGATAACTACTCTTTCTTCTTCTCTTGCGGTTTCCGCAGCACTTTCAACTTAGAGCTTCACTCTCTTCTTTTCATTTTTCGACTTTACTTTTGGAGTTATGGATAGAGGTGCACAAAAACCGAAGCCTAGGAAATTGGCGTTTCTCAATTTTTATGAGATGCCTCAAACCCTTAGCGCACATACCATAATCCGCTAGGAATATCGCTCAATCCGACTTTGGCAAGACACAAACACCCGGCTATGTGAATGGTGCCGAGTTACTCATCGTCATGATTGACTTCCCCAAACCTATAATTTCTTTCTATTCCTTTGAATGCAAAGTATTGCTTTCATGGCCCTCCCACATCATACATGCCTTTTTCATTCAACTCCTCCAAATTTCCGGATAGGTAAAGGAGGTCAATATTTCAATGAGGGGCTAAATGATCAAAGAAAGAAGAAAGAAAAATTGAATTGCCTTAATCATCTCAACAAGAAGCATAAGAACTTATAGTGTGATTTCAACTTCAATTCCTAAACATGATTTAAGTAACATTCATCACATTATGAAACTTGCAAAAGAGGTATAATCAACTCATTCAATTTCTTTTCAATTCACTATTCGTTTAAGCATGCAATTGTCATCAAACTCAATTCACAAGTAGCGATTATCATAGAAATCCTCTCTATCTTTAGAAGCACAAAATTTTCAAAATTTTTCAATTTTTATGGGTTTTTCATACTCTTTTTCATGCAATGCAATAATGAAATGTGTAACAATATAGTGAACATGCAAGATAGTCTCAATAGAAGCAATCATAGTGAGTAAGAGTTATTACAAACTTTTAGTCACACCCCACCCCATACTTGGAACAAACATTGTCCCTAATGTTCAAATAGAAGAAAGAAAAGGAGAAAAGAAAGAAAGAAAAAGAAAGAAAAAGAAACTCACAAAGTGGCGGTGGAGCGGCTAAAGCTGTCGGTCATGCAAATCATCACTGCGGTGGAGGCGAAGGCGGGAATGGAGAGAAGCTAGGATCGTAGTACCGCCCGAACTGCTGGCGGTAGACGTCTCTCATCATATGGTCGAGTCGTCCATGCGTCCATCTCTAGCATCGGCTCGAATCTCCAATGCTCCCACTCTATCAGAAAGGCTAGTAGCCCACTCTGGCATCTGCTCATACCATCCCGGAGCTTGACTGTACCACCCCGGTGCATCTGACGGTGCTGGTGCTGGTGGCGGTGGCTGCTGTGCGGACCATGGAGGTGGAGCTCCGTACCATGCAAGAGGTGTCTCCATCCAAGTGGGTCTCTCACTCACGCTGGCGCGGTGAGAAGATGAACCTGAAGCTCTGGCTGGACGTGGAGAATGTCTGGGCATGTCAGGGGCCGCATCCGGCTGATCCGGAAACGTGCCGAAATCCTGCTCGGCTCCTCCTCCTCCCTCGTACTGATCTCTCATCTCCTCCTCAACTACTGGCGGTG
Source organism: Fagopyrum homotropicum (assembly GCA_033239125.1). Lineage (NCBI taxonomy): Eukaryota > Viridiplantae > Streptophyta > Magnoliopsida > Caryophyllales > Polygonaceae > Fagopyrum > Fagopyrum homotropicum. The sequence continues at coordinate 48,807,636 of BSWB01000002.1, forward strand.
GTGGGACATATGGAGGAGCTACAATCCTGTTCGCATGCATAGCAGCAAACGTCTCCATCCAATTATGGCGTCCAGCCATAATGGAATACTCCGGGAGCCACTCAATGCCCCTCCCCGTCCTGCTCTCCTAAGGCATAGCTGCATAAGGTGGACCTCTATGGGTAGGGAAGATAAGACCTCTAGTCATGAAGGCTTGGAGTCCTAGGGGTACGGCGGGAATGCGTGTACATGTAGAAAAATCCACCCCTAACATCCTAGCAAGGTGGGTGACTATCCCACCATATCCAATGTTGCCCGCCCTCTTGTTCTTTAGCTTGCTCATGGTAGCAGCTAAGAGGGTGGCGCAGTCAGCAGGGCGCCCATACAGCATAGAGTACAGAAGGAAGAGCTCATCCGTCTTGATCTTCTGAGGTGTCTCCGTCCTAGGGAAGAGACACTCAGAAAGAACCTGATGAGCTATCTTCAAGTTGAAGTGATACATCAACTTAGCCTTGGTATCAGTTGCTTGCCAGCGGTCCTCGCTGGCGTAAATCATAGCTACCTCCTCCCAAAAATCTTTGGCGTAAACGCCGCTAGGAAAACGACCATTGAAGGTCTCTTGGAACCCAAAGAAGGTCCCGAACTCCCGGATGGAGAAATCATAGTTCCTTTCCATCAGACGGAAAGAAACTGTCCTATCCACATGGCTGTGCTCAAAAGACGTCACAACCTCTCTCGTGATCTCCTCATAAGCGTCCTCTCGGATAGCCGAGAAGACGATAAGACCGGCTCTATCCAAGAGCCAAGTAAGGTCATCTATTATGTGTAGAGGAGCTAAATCCTCTAACAATAGGTACCTAGGTCCGATAACAGCCCTCTTGTGGATCCTCTCTAATGCATCGAGATGATCCTCGTGAATGGTAGGTACCCTAGGGCTAGGAGGTGCGGGTGATGAAGGTGATGATGGAGGTGAAGGGGAGGAAGGTGGTGGTGCTCTAGAGGATGAAGAGGAAGAGGGGTTACCCTTCCTCTTTTTGTTCTTATCCTTCTCATTTTTCTTCTCCTTAATCCTCCCAGAAACTCTCCTCACAAAATCCATTACTGTTCAAAACCACGGTTTGTTCTTGGTGTTCCACGGCCGTGGAAGTGACAGAGACCGTGGTTCGTCTCGCTTTTTCTCAAATCTCAGCAAACAACAGCCAAATTCCACAATCAAGCAGTCCTAGTCTAATTCCTTCCAATTTCAATCAGTTCTCCTATAATTTCTAGAAAAAACGAACCCGAATTGACAAAGATAGAGAAGAGCGGAAAAAACCTAGATTTTAAAATCCGAATTTTGCGTTCCTTGGTGATTTGCCGCTCGATTTGTTGCTTGGATCTCGTCGGTGATCGGATTTGCTTCAGTTTGGGTCGAAGAATCGTTGAAAACGATTAACGAACGGAGAATTGAGGTGAGGGGCGTGGAATCGGCGAAAGAGAGCGTGGAATTGGGTTTTGTGGTGTGTTTTTGTGAAGAACGTGGTTTATATAGTGGCCGGCAAAATTAGAAAATCACGGTCTGTCGGAGGGTTCCACGGCCGTGGAAATGTACGGAACCATGGTTTTGGTGATTTTTCAAAGGCTTTTGGAAATTATGGTCACTGTAGCTATCACGACCGTGGTTTAGGCCGTGGAACTCTCTGTAATGCTCCAAAGTCCAAGTTTCGTCACTTTTCTTCAAAATTATTCTTCCCCTTTCCTTTTCCACTATTCCTACATCCAAAAACACGAGCATACCGGAAGGAATCGAAGGCAAAACAAAGCAAAAACGTCTAAACTAAGCTAAACTATGAATCGAAAACAAAAACGTAAATGCAATACCTTGGGTTGCCTCCCAAGAAGCGCTTTGTTTAAGGTCCGTAGCTAGACCAAACTCGCACTTATTCGAGTGCGGTGAGCGCGAACTCTTCAGCTTGGAGTTCCGGCGTATACTTCTTGAGTCGTTGACCGTTCACCTTAAAGCTTCCGCCCGCTTCACCCCATACGTCAACTGCACCATGGGGGAAAATACGTTTGATTAGAAAAGGTCCGGTCCAACGAGATTTAAGCTTACCTGGAAAGAGACGAAGCCTTGAATTAAAGAGGAGAACTTGATCTCCTTCTTTGAAGTCCTTTGGAATGATATGCTTATCATGCCAACGATTTGCTCTCTCCTTATAAATCTTGGCGTTCTCATAGGCGTTCAAGCGGAGTTCTTCAAGCTCATTAAGGTTCAAGAGACGCTTCTCTCCCGCTTCCTTCATGCTGAAATTCAACCATTTGATAGCCCAAAACGCCTTGTGCTCCAACTCTACCGGTAAGTGACAAGACTTCCCATACACAAGGTTGTATGGTGTGGTTCCTATGGGAGTCTTGTACGCAGTCCGGTACGCCCATAATGCATCATCAAGCTTCAAGGACCAATCCTTCCTAGTCCTTGAAACCGTCTTCTCTAGGATTCCTTTGATCTCCCGATTTGAGATCTCAACTCGTCCACTAGTTTGTGGATGATAAGGGGTGGCAATCTTGTGAGTAACCCCATACTTAGCTAGAAGAGCTTCAAAGCACCGGGCAATGAAGTGAGAACCTCCATCACTAATGATAGTCCTTGGTGTCCCAAATCGTGGGAAGATGGTCTTGTTAAAGAACTTAACCACCACCATGGCATCATTGGTGGGAGATGCAATTGCTTCCACCCATCTAGAAACATAATCCACCACCAAGAGTATGTATTGGTTTCCACAAGATGATGGGAACGGTCCCATGAAGTCAACTCCCCAAACATCGAAAATCTCCACCTCTTGGATGTTATTGAGAGGCTTCTCATTCCTCCTAGAGATATTTCCTGTTCTTTGACAAGCATCGCAGCAGGAAACAAAGGATTGCACATCTCTAAATAAAGTAGGCCAAAAAAATCCAGATTGCAATACCTTAGCGCTAGTCTTGTTCGAACTAGCGTGTCCTCCACAAGGTAGTGAATGACAATGGCGGATGACACTTTGCATCTCATCTTCCGGCACACATCGCCGAATGATGCCATCCGGACCTCTTTTAAAGAGGAGAGGTTCATTCCAAAAGTATTCCCGGACATCCTTAAAGAACTTCTTTCTTTGTGCGTAGGATAATCCGGGTGGTATCTCCTGACAAACCAAATAGTTAACAAAATCAGCAAACCATGGTTCGTTACCTTTGGAGATCACATCGATGCACTCCTCAATAATGTGTAGGTGTTCGTCCGGGAAGGAGTCATCTATAGGTAACTGGTCGTCCTCTAGATGTGTTAGGCGACTCAAATGATCCGCAATAGAATTTTCCGAACCCTTCTTGTCGCGGATCTCTAGATCGAATTCTTGTAGGAGAAGAATCCATCTAATTAGTCTTGGTTTCGCATCCTTCTTTGCAAGGAGGTACCGGATCACAGCATGATCCGTGTAGACAATCACCTTTGCACCTACAAGATAAGAGCGAAATTTGTCAATAGCATAAACAATGGCTAGAAATTCCTTTTCCGTAGTGGCGTAGTTGAGTTGCGCTTCATCTAGCGTCTTGTTAGCATAGTATATGGCATGGGTTCGCCCTTCCTTTCTTTTTCCAAGAACAGCTCCTATAGCTACGTCACTAGCATCGCACATAACCTCAAAGGGAAGAGTCCAATCCGGAGGTTGGATAATAGGTGCTGAAATTAGAGCTTCTCAAATCATGTTAAACGCATCAAAGCATTTCTGCAAAAACTCAAAAACTGCATCTTTCATCAATAGATTAGTTAGCGGTTTTGATAATTTAGAGAAATCTTTTATGAAGCGTCTATAGAATCCAGCATGTCCTAGGAAACTTCTTATCCCTTTCACCGAAGTTGGGGGAGGAAGCTTCTCTATAGTCTCTATTTTTGCCTTATCCACCTCTATCCCTCTACTAGAGATTAGGTGTCCTAAAACAATGCCTTCCTTAACCATGAATTGACACTTCTCCCAATTAAGAACTAGGTTAGTGTCTTCACACCTTTGTAAAACAAGAGAAAGGTTAGAAAGGCAATGGTCAAAAGAGGAACCGTATACGGAGAAGTCATCCATGAAGATCTCCATGATTTCCTCAATGTATTCGGAGAAGATGGCCATCATGCACCTTTGAAAGGTGGATGGGGCGTTGCAAAGCCCGAACGGCATTCTCCTATAAGCAAACGTACCCCACGGGCACGTGAATGTGGTCTTCTCCTGATCATCCGGGTGTATCGGAATCTGAAAGAAACCACTATAACCGTCAAGATAGCAAAAGTGAGAATGTTACGCTAACCTTTCAAGCATTTGATCGATGAAGGGTAGTGGGAAGTGATCCTTCCTCGTTGCGTTGTTAAGCTTGCGGTAATCTATGCACATCCGCCATCCCGTTACGGTTCGGGTAGGAATGAGTTCGTTATTCTTGTTGGTGATGACCGTCATTCCTCCCTTCTTCGGAACTACTTGAACCGGACTCACCCATTTACTATCGGAGATAGGATAGATGATACATGCATCAAGAAGTTTAAGAATTTCCTTCTTGACAACCTCCTTCATGGTCGGATTGAACCGCCTTTGAGGTTATCTTGAAGTCCTAAAGTCCTCTTCCATTAATATTTTATGCATGCATAGGGAAGGTTTGATTCCTACTAAGTCTTCTATAGTATAGCCTAAAGCTTTCCTATGTTTCCTAAGGACAACCATAAGCTTACTATGTTCATCTATAGTTAGATCGGAACTAACAATAACCGGATAAGTAGAGTTAGGTCCTAGAAAAGCGTACCTTAGATGAGTAGGAAGTGGCTTTAGTTCCATTGCTTTCGGAGCTTCTGATGGCTCTTGAGGAGCATCCGATGTCTCCTTAGAAGTGTCTAAGGAAGTAGAAGGTGTAGGAGAAGAATCAAAAGAAGTTGAAGAAGTGGCTCGATCACCCTCTTCCACGGCCAGAATCACGGTTTCCCTGCATCCTCCACGGCCGTGGTTTAGGGCGTGGAAAGGAAATACGGTTGCTCTGTTTCCTCCACGACCGTGTAACCCTCTGGAGTGAGCCACGCTTTGGTTTGTGAAATCCACGGCCGTGGAGTATAGTGTATGGTCGTGGATTCTCACGCTTTCTGCCTCGTCGTGGAGTTTCTCAAACTCCTCTTCACATACTTCCTCTTGTGCTTCTAAGGCTTCAATTTCCTCATTGCACTCCTCTTCTTCCCCTACATTCGTTAGACTCATAGTAATAACCTTTTGCAAAGGATCTTTGAAGAGAATAGCACTTACCTCCTCTCTAGACAACCCCTCTTCATCTTGGATATTGAATTTATCCTCATCAAAGATTGGCTCCTTCACTAGAGTGGAAAGAACAAACTCTACCTTCTCCTCTCCTATGTCAAAGGCGAGTCTAGCATTCTTGCAATCGACTATGCAGCCGGAAGTTGCAAGAAACGGTCTTCCGAGTATGATCGGGACCGGACTATCTGCAGGAATGTCAAGCACAACAAAATCAATGGGAACAAAGAATTTACCTAGCTTGACTGGGACGTCCTCTACAATACCGACGGGACGAGTGATAGATCGATCCGCCATGTACAACGTCATCTTCACCGGTTTAGGGTCGCCTAAACCGATATTCCTACATAATGCAAGTGGTATGATGCTCACACTTGCTCCCAAGTCACATAACGCATCATATGTGACATCTCCCACTCCTATGGGAATGTAGAATGACCCCGAATCCTTTAGCTTTGGGGGCATTTTCTCCTTCATGGTCTTGATGAGATCCGAAGAATCCGAACTCATCTTAACCTCTCCAAAATCCTCCAACTTTCTCTTGTTAGAGAGGATTTCCTTTAAGAACTTTCCATAAGCCGGCATACCTACAATAGCATCAATGAAAGGTATATTAATATGCAGCTTGCTCATGAGTTCTATAAACTTACCAAATTGTTTATCTAGGCGTGCTCTCGCTCTAGATTGATGGAATGGTAGGGGAGGTTTGTAAGCCGGAGGAGGAACGTAGACATCTTCCTTCTCCTTCCCCTTCTCCTTGTCTTTCTCAACGGGGACTTCAACAAACTTAGGTTGCGGATCGGTGGTAGTCACTTCGCTCCTAGTTGTGATTGCCATCACCCTTCCCTTAGGGTTGTCCTCCGTCTTTCCTGGAAGTTTCCCTTGATTCCTAGGAACTTCCTCCGTATGGCTGAACATTTGGTTTTCTAAAACCTTTTGTGCTTTATCAACCTTAGAAATTTGATCATCAACCTTAATGATGCGGTTCTCCAAACCTTGAAGCTTTCCCAAAATCGTTTCCAACATGGGATCGGGCTTCCCCTTCCCCGAAGTGTTTCCTCCATTAGATGTTTGCCCCTGGCTTTTCAAAGGAGTAGAGGAAGAGGAAGGTGGAGTTAGTGAATTCGAATTGGAAGGATAAGAGTTACCGGAGTTTTGTTGATTGGAGCGCCAATTGTTGTTGTTTGAACCCCTATTGTTGTTCCAATTATTGTTCCGGTTGTTGTTGTTGCCATTCCAATTATTCCGGTTGTTGTTCCGGTTATTGTTGTTGCGGTTTGTATTCTCACCACCATTGTTGTTGTTGCCCAAGTAGCCAACATCCTTTCCTTGTTGCTTTGGAAAGTTGGTCTTGATAGCCTCCTTCAACTCTTTGATTTTATTGTTGAGGGAGAAAATTTGATTTTGAGCTTCATGTGTGAGCTTTGCTCCTTGCTCCACACGATTTCCCTCTACCTTCCGGTGAGAATACTTCTCTATGACCCTTGCTTGCTTCTCAATGAAGTCCCAAGCGTCATCTTCTCTCATGTCCATGAATGTACCACATGAGAGGGATTGGAGCTTGAATTGTGTCTCCACATCCAGCCCCTTATAGTATATCTCCAAAAGTGCAAGTTTGGATATGGCATGATGAGGGCAATCCAAGAGCAAATCCTGAAATCTTTCCCAAGATTGAAATAAACTTTCGTTAGATCTCATGGAAAATGCATTAATCTTACCTCTAAGTTCCGCCGTTTTGGATGGCGGAAAGAATTTAGTGAGGAATTCCGCGGAAAGGTCTTCCCATGTTTCTAGTTTCCCACTAGGAAGAGCTTGGTACCAAGACAACGCTTTCCCCTTCAAGGAGAAGAAGAAAGGCTTGAGCTTATAGTTGTTGGTAGTCGCGTTCTTCGGCCTCATTGTCTCCATCATACACTCAAAGTTTTGCAAGTGTTGGTGTGGAGATTCAGCGCTTGTTCCGCCAAATTGGTTTTGGCGAACAAGAGTAATAACTTGAGGGTTGAAGCTAAACCCTTGTACATCATCAGCATCAAAGTTCACACCTAAACGGCGTGGTTGCTGCGTTGGATCCATCCTTTGGCCAAGAGTTCTTGGCTCCTCATCCACACGTTCGATCCTTGCATTCCTAGGTGGAACACGGCGATTAGCAGCTGCCCGTGGATGGAATGGATTCACATTGATCGTTGGATCAATTTCCTCTAGCGGTGGCATGGAGGAGTCGCTATCCTCATTGGATGAGTTAGTTCTAACCGATCTTCCCGGTCTCCTCCTTTTCATTTTCTCCTTGAGGTTGTTTATCTCAATCCTCATTTGGAACATCATATCAGTTAGATCGTCAACCTTCATTTGATGACGATCCGTTTCTTCTCTACGTGTCTTCTCACTCCATAGGAGTTGAGCTTCTTTCTCCGCTAGCTCCGATTGAAGATCACGTTCGTGTTCTTCAGCCATTTTCTTTTCCTTACGCTTTTGCCTTAAAGTCCTCTCAAGCTCTTGATCAAGAGGTAAGAGGTCCTCAATGTTCCTAGACCTACGCATGCACTCAAAGAGATATCAAATAACAAGGGAAGAGCTCCCAAGCTTGACAACCGATAACCGAATTCGGCCTAGACCAAATCCCCGGCAACGGCGCCAAAAACTTGTTCGCCACTTAGTGTGCGTGCAAATAAGCTTTAATTATAAAACTAGAAATCAAGCAAGCGAACCCGCAGTGTACGGATCGATATAGTTAAGCAAGAATTCCAGAGTATCGAACACAGGGATTTGGGGGGAACAAATTCAATTATAGGTTATCAAGCGAGTAAATATAAGAAGCTTTTCAAGTATTGGGAAAATAACAATCCTAAAGATCCAGATATCCAGTTGTGGCAATCGATTCAAGATATACTAATGATATAAGGACAGAGTTAAGATATGCAAAGGTATGCTAATGTAAGGTAATCGTACGGTGAAGTTCCAAAAACCTTATATGACTCACCTACAAGACACTCTCTATAAAGGTTGTTGAGGCTTCAGTATAGAAAGGTTCTAAAGGTAAGAATTAACGTCAAATACCCAAACTTGTAATCCAAGGATCAAGACTAACTAAACCGATTAAGATTGTGACACTCACAATCGAGGTAGAGGTTGTTGAGGCTTCACTACCACCTAGAAAAGGCAAGCCAAGACTAAGTTAAAGCAAATCTTTAACTTTGGATTAAAGTAAAAGCAAGTTCGTAACTTAACACAAAATTACGGGTAGTTCTTGAGTTCCACGGCCGTGGAAGCTCAAGAACAGACCGTGGATTAGGGTTGTCGTCGATTCTCTCTAAATCTCAGGGTCCAATCTGTTTACGATCGATCTATCATCATCTAAGCCACAACTATCAACCCTTCACCTTAGAATTGTTAAGGGTTTTTAGCCAACAATAGTCATATTGATATCAAATTCAAGGTTTAAAAGATTGAAAGATGAAAACTTCCGAAAACCTTCAATAACTTTCAAACTAATCTCAAATCCACAAATCAAGAACAATATCGTCACTAGATTCGGAACAACACAAACAATCACAATCTTAGATAAGAAGGAAGAACGGGATGTCAATCCGTCTTCTAAATCAAACCTAAGCAAGAAGCGAAATCTTCTTGCGAACAATCTTCTGAATCTTCGATCTTCCGTCAATCCAGAATCCCCAATGACAAAGCGCGAAAATCTCTGAAAACACAATCTCCGCCAAATGCGAAATTAGGGCAATTCCAAGCGCAAGCGTAAGACGCGTCTATGCGTAAGCGAAGGTCACGAAATCTCTCCTCGTCCGTCCTTTTATAGTGTAAGATAAAATATCGGCCCGGCCCAATTGCGTAGGAGATCGTGGCTTAAAGTGTGGCGAAAAAGATCGCCAAGATCACGGTCATGGAAGGGTTCCACGGCCGTAATTTAGAGCGTGGAAATCAACACGGTTTGACACAACTCCTCCACGGCCGTAGAAGTTGCTGGAATGAACCACGCTTCCCTTGCCATGGTTCCACGGCCGTGGACTTGAACGTGGAATGTAGTACGGCCGTATTTTAGAGCGTGGTTTAGGGCTAGAACGTGATTCTTCCTTAGTCTCGTGCATTCTTCAAGTTGGCACTCCCTTAGCTCCTAGGAATGTCCTCAATCCATGGACATGTTCCATCAAACTCCATCCTTGCTCAATTCCGTTCGGAAATAGCTCTTAATTACCTATAATCAACATAAAGCTTGTGTAGATCTCTATATCGACAGTATAGACAAACTAGCTCACAAATGCATCAATGCTCAATCAATGACTATAAATATGGATCAAATACACTTAGAAAACGTGCCTAAAATATCACAATATTTCATGCTAACACCTATTAGCAAGTTGTTGTTCAAAGGCCTTTTGGGCCTTCGAAAATGAAGTCATGGATGTCTCCATAGCACTAAGCTTGATCAAGATAGCCTCCAGCACCGCGTCTTTCTTTTCCGGCTGGGACAAACTTGATCCTTGCCCCTGGCTCTTTAATGGAGTAGAAGAAGAAGAAGGGGAAGAGAGGAAAGGATTAGAAGAATCGTTTGAATTGGAGTTAGAATGATTGTTACCAGAATTTTGGTTGTTCGCCCTCCAATTATTGTTGTTGGATCCTCTATTATTGTTGTAGTTGTTGTTCCGGGAACCGTTGTTGTTGTTACTTTATTCATTGTTGTTGTTCCTTGGTCCTTGATCTTCCTTCTTGGTTTGAGCAACCAAGAGTTCCTTCAATTGCTTCACGTCATTCTTCAAAGACGTGAGTTGATTGTTGTTTGGTGGAGCATCTTGGAAGTTAACTCTTTTAACTCCACCTTCAGCTCCTTGGTGGGTATATTTATCCATATGCAAAGCTTGCTTCTCGATAAAGTCCCAAGCTTCGTCAATCGCCATGTCCATAAACGTACCGGCGGAAAGTAGTTGGAGGTTGAACTGGGTGCTTCCGTCCAGTCCTTTGAAGTATATCTCCAACAACTCTATCTTTGGAATCCCATGATGTGGGCAATCCAAAAGAATGTCTTTAAACCTCTCCCATGACTTGGACAAGCTCTCCTTGTCCTTCATAATAAATGCATTAATCTTCCCTCTCATTTCAGCAGTTTTAGAGGGGGGAAAGAATTTAGTCAAGAATTCCGTAGTCATCTCTTCCCCAAGTGCTGATTTTTCCTAGAGGAAGAGATTGATACCAAGTAAGAGCTCTATCTTTAAAGAAAAGTAAATAGGTCTTAGCTTGTAGTTGTTATTTTCTATTCTTGAGGGTCTCAAGGTCTCTATCAAGATCTCATAGTTTTGAAGATGTTGATGCGGAGATTCCTTCTCTAGCCCTCCGAACTGGCATTGGCGAATCATGGAAAGAACTTGCGGTGGAAGTTCATAGTCATGGTCCGTTGGATCTCCTAGGTTAACTCCTGGACGCCTCAGTTGTTGATTGGGGTCCATCCTTTGACCTAGGGTTTGCGGGATTCCTACAAAAAGAGCGCCTCGGACTGGCATCCGAGGTGGAAGTACCTCGGCCGGGGCATCAGGTACTGGGACCTGCCTCGGTCGAGGATCTGGAACCGGGACCTGCACCGGTCGAGGATCGGGAACTGGATCTTCCCTCGGTCGAAGTAGATACTGTCTCATAAGGCTGCCATATCTGCTTCAATCGCTTCAGCCCTGGTGCGAGTTTCTTCTTTCTCCTGCCTCAGTTCTTCTCTGTTGAGGCGTAGCTGTTCTAACGCCTCCTTCAATTCGGCCTCAAGATCGCGATTGTCTTGGTTGGCCATCTTTGTTTCTCTTAAGCGTTGTTTATATGTCTTTTCTGGTTCGGGATCGTAAGGAACGATTTCCTTCCCAGCGTGGGTTCTTCGCATAAACCTAAGAAAGAACCTGCAAAACTCACTCAAGTACAGTGGTTAGTAGACACGGGGGCAAGTGCCCCAAAAGCGTACCGCAACCGGCTCGGTCTAGACCAAGTCCCCGGCAACGGCGCCAAAAACTTGTTCGCTCCAAACGGTGTGTGCAAGCTTTAAATTTATAACCCTAGATGTAAGCTTAAAACAAGGATGCGAACCCGCAGTGTACGGGTCAATCGTAGTAAAAAGCAAGAAATTTCAGGGGTCGATCACAGGGACTTAGTGAAACAAAGTCGGAATAGGTAAGCTTTAGCAATTACTAACCACAAAAGCAATTAAAACAATCAAAGATGATAAAAAGTCAATAAAGGAAATATGCAATTCTAGAGATTAAAGCATCTAGTTGTGGTTCCAACTCAAGATCTAAAGATAAGCGGACAAAGCTGAGATTTTTGCATAGCGAAGGTGTTGCTAAAGTGGAATAGATCACCGGGTAAGTCTCACTACTCACTAATCCCAAACCGTAACTCCTATTACCGGGTAAGTCTCAAGGAATTAAGATAAAGAACTATAACCTCAAACTAACACACCACCTAAGGGAATAGAATCAAGCTTTACCGGGTAAGTCTCAGGCTAACTCACAAAGATGGGATGAAAGCACACTCAAACCCCAATAAAGGATAAACCTTTATTACCTATACTTATGATCTTAGGTAAACAAACAAGGGAATTACCGGGTAAGTCTCATCCTAGGCCTGCATTGAACCAGGAAAGGTGTAATAAGAATAGGATTTGGCAAACTCTAACACTTAACTCTCAGTTTCGGATCAGATAAGTCACCTCGGTCAGCCAAATTCCACCCCGGCCGAGATGTTCATCGACTGAGCGAGATGCTTAGGGTTAAGGTAAAGACTCGAACTTTCAGGGTCCTATTGTGATTAAGATTATTCTATCATTGTTTTTCCCACAACCTTCAGCCAATCACCCTAGAATCACACAAAGAGATTAGCCACTCATCATCATGAAAGTATTAATCAAATATATGGGAAGGAAAAGAATAATTGAACAAGAAAACCTTAAGAGAAAGGCTTCAATAACTGAATCAATTATCAAACAAGCGTTCCTTGGATAGAAATCCAACAAGACAATCAACAAAGAAGGGAATCTAAGATGATCTTACAAAAACCCTTCAAAAAGCTATAAAAGCTATAGACTTTCCTCCTTCAACCTTCAAAAAGGTTCTTCAAATCTCCCAACTGGAGTATGGCTGCAGCGGTGTATTCCGGGTGATAGCGGATGTATGCAGGATGCTAGCGGATGTATGCAGCGTGTATAGCATGATCCGGATTTGTGAAAAATCCAACCCTTTTTATAGGAAAATTACTCTCCAAAGATAATATATCTTAGAAAGATCTCTTCCCATAAAAATAGGTAAATATATATAAGATCCTCTTTCCAAAGATAAAAGATCTCAGCCAAGAATAAAATATTCTCGCCGCGTCCCAAGTGTTCGCCTCGGTCGAGTCGACTTCTCTGGATCACCTTGGTCGAGGTGACTCTGTAGTCAACCGAGGTGAGTCGCAACTGAAAGTGAAATCTCTCAAATCTGGTCCAAAGTGAATCTTTAATCCATGGCTATGCTTCCTGGATGTTTCCTTATGTTCCTGAATGTAGCTCCAATGACTCCTTAGCTCCTTTTTGATGCAAAACGTGTCATTTTACCTACGATTACAACAAAACTAGGTGTAGACCTCGATTCCCGCAAAGGTAGATGAAATGACAATGTAAACACATAATATACATACAAACATGCAGATTATTGAAGATAAAACGTCTAAACAAACCCCAAAATATAGACAATAATTCATGTTATCACCTTCCATGGGCTAAGTGGTGAAGTCCCCATCAAGCACCTTGGGAAGTTCCATACTGTGTGTATGAGCATGAAGCCGGCCAACATTACCGAAGAACATATCAAGATGAGGGCATTCGGCTTCACACTCAAAGATTCGGCGGATGATTGGTATTACCACCTTCCATCCGGGAGTATCGACACTTGGGAGAACCTTCACAAAGCGTTCTTGGAGAAATACTTTCCAACTAAAAAGGTCAATAGCTTGAAGAAAGCTATAAGCAACATCGAGCAAGGGGCAACCGAAACTCTCTACGAGTACTTCGAAAGGTTTGCACGCCTCCGATCCAGCTGCCCTTTTCACGGATATTCAACTCAAGATCTAGTCTTGTACTTGTACAATGGCTTGCTAGACAATGAAAGGAGGATCGTCGATGTGGCTTGCGGAGGTAATATTCTTAAATATACCCCTGACCTTGCTTTGGAAAAGATACAGGAACTAGCGGAAGGAACTCGGAACTTTGGAAGGACCCTGGCCAAAAAAGGAGTTCATGCTGTGAGTTCCGGGAAGAGTGAGATTTCCACAGAGCTAGCATAATTGAAGGAAATGGTGAAGAGGCTAACACTTATGGGAACACCGCAACAGCTCAAAGCTTGTGGAGTTTGTGTTGACCCGTATCATCCAACGGACATGTGTCCACAAGTTCAAGATGACGATGCTGAAGTAAACGCAATGGGTTATGGACAATCGCAGCAGCAAAGACCTAGGAACGATCCCTATGCACAGAATTTCATACCAAATTGGCGTGACCAATAGAATTTTCGTTGGAGAGATCAACAAAACCAACAACAATAGCCCATCCAAGGTAAATATCACTCAACTGAAGATATGTTGCAGGTTTTGACTAAACACGTTGCTACTCATGTCCAAACAACAGAATCCAACATCAAAAACCTTGAGAAACAGGTTGGTCAAATGGCGGAAGCCATTACAAAAATTGAAACCAGGACCTCCGGCGGATTACCTTCTCAAACGGTTATAAACCCAAAGGTGATGTTGGAAGAGGCTCAATCATAGAGGAAGAATCCCTACGTCGAGCCAACGACGTAAAACAAAGGCGCTGCTCGGAAGGCAACCCGAAGAAATAAAAAGAGGAGGTTTTGTCAAGAAAACCGCCCCTGCGGCTCTAAGCTCCGCCCCTACGGTGACACCCTTGGCCAGCGCCGCCCCCGGCGCTGGGCCTGCGTCTGCTCACGTAGGTCACCGCCCCCACGGTGACAACCCTACGCCCCTGCGGCGGCCACCCTTGACACGCACCCTCAGCTCCTCCCCCGGCGTTGAGGCTGCGTACCCCCTCTCTCTTGTCACTGCCCCCACGGCGACAAACAACGCCCCTACGGTTCAGTTAGGAAAGAAAAAAAGTACACTTCCCAAAAATAACCTACATCTACCGCCCTCTCCACTCCCTCTCCATTCACTCTTCGAAACCTAGCCGCCTCACCTCCCACGCCCTTGCGCCCTCCGAAACTCCCGCCACCACCTCGTCGCACCCCTGCGCCACCTCCGGCAACCTAGTGTCGCCACCCCCTTACCAACACGAACCATCTCCACCACACACAACCCTTCCATTCTCGCTCGACTGCTCCACCTCTGGCGACAACTGCAGCAACAGAAGAAAACACCGGAAAAGCCCCATCGCCACCACCTTCGTCGAATGACCAAATCGCCTTCTGCTCTTCGCCCGCTCCTGCGCCTGCAAGCTCCCGCCCCTGAGCCTGTTGCAGCCGCCCCTACGGATTTTATGACAGAAGGTTCGTCTTTTGATCAGATTGCTGAACTTTCTAACTCTTTTACTTGATCAATTGCAAGAGATGGAATTACAAAGGAAATACAAGTTGACGGAAGGTGAGAAGGATCGGTATAGGATTGCTCAAAGCCGGGAGGTGCATGCAACCCGGTTCCTTGATGTTTCCACCTTGGAAAATCTAGGGATGTTGGAAAGTATGCAGGAATTCCTAAACAATGCCGGATTGGGTGATTTTCTGATAAAGAACGCTCCAACACACCCCGACCTCAGCAGAAAATTTATAGCCACATTCAAAATGGAGACGGAAGACCAGTTGTGTGTTGGGCTTTCATTCAAGTACAACAAGAGAAAATACACATTGGATTACACCCAAATACAGGAGGCATTAGGGGTGACCATAGCAGCTTCTGATGACTAGATGGAACCCATTCCGACGCCTGATTTGTTGGAATTTTGGCAGGCCGCCACTAGGTCAGAGTTTCATGCAGGAGGTGAGTACTCCAACAAATTCACTCACCCCTGTTTGAGGCTCATCTTAAAGGTCTTCATGAGTGTCTTCTGTGGACACAAGGAGGAGAATAAGGTCGCTCTCAAGGACCTTCCATTGATATATGCTTGCCTCTCCACGAATGATTTGGTGCCGGATTGGGTATATCTCTTTCTTACTGCTCTTAAGCGGATTAGGAAGAATGAGCCTCAGGACATCGTTGGAGGTGGGATTATATCATTATTAGCTGCACAGGTGATGGATCTTCCTCCATTGGAAGAGGGTTTGGAGGCACCATTATACACTGAAGCATTATTGAGGAGGTGCAAGCTCCTCAGGAGAGACAGGGAGCATCGTTTTTGGCTCTCTTTATCAGATGGGAGTCACATCACATACCTCCCTCGACGACTTCCATTGGGAGATGAGCTCGCGAATCTGTATGTACCAGCTGACTCAGTCCCTCCGAGACGGCCTCAGGTTGATATTGTTGGGAGGTACGCAATCGACTCTAGTAGGGCCCATAACACTAATGAGGAGATGCCGACGGCAGGACACGATAGTCAGACCATGGAGAGTCTGCAGGCTCAGATGGCAGCTTTGACTACACAGCACCAGGCATGGCAGACCGAGTACCAGAGGTCCATGCTTGAGCAGCAACAGGCGTGGTAGTCCAGCTTCGCCTCCTCCATGACCACTCACTTTGACCGCCGTCAGGATGCTAGGCAGGCGGCTCATCAGCAGTAGTTGGAGACTTAGCAGCTAGCTTGGCAAGCTAGCTATGAGACTTCATTCAGAGAGAGGATGGAGGCTCAGGAGGACCGTATTGGCACCCTTCACCGCCGCCAGGAGCAGTTCTTCCGCCACTTCCCTTACCCACCGGAGGAGGGTCCGGGTGGTCCATCCGGACCACCCCAGTGAGGGGTACATTTCTTTCCCTTCTCCCACATTTATCTTTGACTCATTTCCACTTTGAGGACAAAGTGTACTTCAAGTATGGGGGAGGGATATATCATTGCTTGTACAGTTCATTGAGTTGTTTTTGGCATTTGTTTTTGCATTGTTGAATTCAGTTTCATTCAAAAAAAAAAAAGAAAAAAGCCAAAGAAGTGAAAAAAGGCATGAAAATCCTTGGATAAACCAAAAACCCGAAAGGGCGGTTTAGGTAAAAAGAAGTAGTCCGACCAACCTTAGGTTGGTGCAAAATTGGACTTGAGGGATGTAAGTTAAAGTGAGAAAAGAAGAAGAGTGGCAAGGTGAAAACCCGAAAGGGCGCCTTGGCAAAATGAGCGACACGAGTGTAGGTTTCCCATCCGGCGTTTTGGCGACATAAGAAGGGGAGTCATAAGGAGGTTGTCCGGGTAGGCCACTCTTGGAGCGATAAGGATGGTAGTATTTCTTTTTCTCACATTTCCTCTCTTTTTCTTCTTTCTTTCTTGGCTTTTCTCTTGTTTTCCATTATCTTTCTGCTTACTCATGCTTCCTGACGCCTTTGAGTCTAGTTGATGACATTTGTTTTTACTCGGGATGAGTAAAAGGGGTAAGTATGGGGGAGTTTAATAGGTGATGGAATCACTATCAATTAGGGTAGTTTTTAGAGTCTTTTTATTGCATTAGCGTCGGTTTATGCTACTAACTCCTTGGTCCAGAAGAAGAAGATCAAAAGAAGCTAAAAAAGGAGTCATAAGAACTTAGGAGTGAAGATCGATCACGAAACAAAGCTTTTGTTGCCTCACCGCCCCTGCGGGTCCTTGCAGCCGCCCATGCGGATGACGTTTTCATTGGAACGCTCCCTGCGCCTTCACCAGCGCCGACCATGAAGTGTGTCACCGCCCCTGCGCCACTCCTTGGCGCCCCTACGGTGACCTGCCCTGAAGATATGAAGACCAGCTCCCCTGCGTCTCCCACTGCGCCCCTGCCTGCGCCCCAACCTGGGAGCTGGAAAACGAAGAGGCTATATCGACGCCCCTACGTCGACATAGGGACGCCCCGGCGGCTTGACATCAAAAACGTCAAGAAGGCGAAAGGTCAGATATTGAAGTGCAATAAAGATCCGCCCCAGCAAAATTGTGTAGCCACCCCAGCGGCTCTGAAGAAGATCAACCAATTCTGCCTAAACCGCCCCTGCGGTTCCTGAAGGCCGCCCTTGCGGTTTAACGCCAAAAGCTTTACTCGCGTTGTTTACACCACCTTTATGGTATTTAAGGTGGCTGTTTTAGGCCAACTATTTACTCCTAATTAAGTGTCTTTTGTAGTATAAATAGTCCATGGCTGATTGCTAGAATGATCCATGCTTTTCCTCACAAAATCCATTTTAGACTTGAGTTTTCCATTGTAATGAGTTGTTAACTCCCTTGCTACATTTGGTTAGTTTGAAGCTGCTTTGTTACTTTGGTTGTGAGTACTTTATAATATAAATTTTCATTCAGTAATACTTTGTGTTTCCTTGATCTCCATTGTCTAATTGCATGTTTACTATTGCTTGAGATTGATCACCTTAGGTTCTAAAGTGCATGCAAACAACTAGGATTAATAGGTTCCGGGTTCGGGTCTTTAATCTAGTAGCAACTTTAAGTAATAACGGGTTGTGATTACTTAAAGAAAAGGAACACAAATATAAAGATAAGTTTAACAGTTTTAATCTTCTCTTTATATCCCTTAGTCATTGTTTGAAAGCTAACCTGTTATTTGTTCTTGTAGGTTTACGGAACTTTAATAGGTTAAGTTGTGTTGATGCCGGTTGGCTCAACACATATATACCATTGTTGTCAGATCTTCATCACGAAAAAAGACGGGTCAATGAGGTTATGTATTGACTACCGAGAGCTTAACAAGGTGACAATCAAGAATAAGTACCCATTGCCCCGTATTGACTATTTTTTGGACCAGTTGCATGGAGCTTCAATGTTTTCGAGGATCGATTTGAGATCCGGATATCACCAGCTGAGGGTGAGAGAGTAGGACATAGCCAAGACAACATTTCGGACCAGGTATGGCCACCACGCGTTTGTAGCGATGCCATTCGGGCTCAAGAATGCGCCCGTAGTTTTCATGGAGTTGATGAACAACGTCTTCATCGACTTCCTAGACTAGTTTGTAGTTGTCTTCAAAGATGACATTTTGTTATACTCTCGCAGTAATGAGGAGCATGTAGGACACTTGAGGATCATTCTTCATGTCTTACAAGATAGAGAGCTTTACGCCAAGCTCTCTGATGACATGAATTATGACCTATTTTTAGGCATGTATTTATATAGATTTTCCCTTTATTTTGCATGCATAGACATACATTCATGACATTTATGGTTATATTCACCTACTTTGCAATAATAGAGTTCTACACAGAGTTTTATTATATTTGTAGGTAAATTGGTGAATTATGGAGCGAAATGACATATTTAAGGATCAAGCCTTGAAGCGGAACAAAAAGGAGCATAAAAGGAAGCTAGGACGAACCAAAGTATCTTCTGATACCGTTTGGCGCGCCAAAGTATTCTCTGATACCGTCTGACGTACCTAAGTATCTTCTGATACCGTCTCACACGCCAAAGTATTCTCTAATACCGTCTGACGCGGCCCAGAGTATTTTCTGATACCAGCGGGCTCAACTTCT
Organism: Fagopyrum homotropicum; assembly: GCA_033239125.1. Taxonomy (NCBI): domain Eukaryota; kingdom Viridiplantae; phylum Streptophyta; class Magnoliopsida; order Caryophyllales; family Polygonaceae; genus Fagopyrum; species Fagopyrum homotropicum. The sequence goes on from BSWB01000002.1 coordinate 48,826,511, forward strand.
TTTCAGCCCAAATATTTAGGGTTACATCTTTAAACCCTAGGTTTTTCCCTACATATATTCAAGAGCCTTCAACATTGAAGGGGAGCGGAAATCTCCAACTTGGAGACCTAGGACTGTGACAGACCTAGGGGAGTTCGCAGCGGGAAAGATTAACACGATTTTGAGAGATTGAAGGTTCTTGGAGAGGAGATTGAAGGAAAGTGTCAAGAAGTCAATATATACCATTGTTGTGAGATCTTTTGTTTCCCTTCCGATTTTTGTGATTTGTGAACACATTATTGAGTGTTTTGAGAGATTCTTTGATGGGTTTTGAAAATTTGATTACAGATTCGGAGATTATTTGGTTTTTATTCAAAGTTCAGGTTTAATTGATTTTATTCATTCAATCTTAATTTTGATTTGATTATTTAAATGGTTGGCTAAAAACCTTGTGATTATGGGGAGAATAGTTGATGATTGAGGCTTAGATGATGATAGACTGAACTCATGTAACCATTTGGACCCTGATAGTTGAGATTTAACTTTGCCACAACAGGAAAATCGACCTGTTCTTGAATAAATCGTCCGATTTATCTATGAACAGTCGATTTATTTCCCTAACGATCTTTAATTGATTTATTCTTTAACCAAAGTTAATCCTTTCCTAAATCCCAACCTTGCTTAACCTTTTTAACCTCTATTTAAGTGTGTGAAGAGACTTCATCATTGATTCTACATTTAATAGATAAAGATTACAAGATTTTGGGTAATAGAGAGACTCAACATCCTTTATTAAGGTTTAAGTGTGTTTTCTATCTTTACCTTGGAGAGTCATATCTTGGGGTTTTGGGTGGTTAGTTTGAGTGTAATTCTTATCCTTAGATCTTTCTATATTGAAGCCTCAACAACCTTTATAGAGAGAGCCTTTGGATTAGACATATAGGTTTTGGAACTTTACCGTACGATACCTACCTTTGAAACTCATAACTTGGCAACATCAACTATGTCCTTTGATCTTTAGAAGTTTCTTGAATCGAAAGCCGCAGTCGGATACTTGAATCCTTGGAATCATCTGTCTCTTTATTAATCACAAAAGCTTTTGCACTTTGTCAGATAATTAAAATCAATTTTATTCTCACCAAATCCCTGAGTTCGACTCTGTAATTTCTTGCCTTACTACAGCTGATCCGTACACTGCGGGTTCGCTTTTGCTTAAGTTCTAGATACAAATTTAAGACTTTGACACACACACTTTTGAGCGAACAAGTTTTTGGCGCCGTTGCCGGGGATTTGGTCTAGATCAAATTTGGTTTTCGGTTGTCTAGTTTAAGAGCTTTTGCTCTTGTGATTTGATTTGTCTAATGAGTGATTTTGCAGATCTATTTTATTTCTATGAGGTTTTGACCTTGAAGGGAACAATGGCTGCTGAGCGTTGTAAGGCTCCATACGATCCAATATGGGTAGCGAGGCAAACGGCTAGAGCAGATTATTACGAATACTTGGAAGAGAAATACGCCTTCTATTGGTTTGACAACGAAAGAGAACGTGAACAAACCATTGAATATGAATTTGCAAAATGGGAAAAGTTGCACTACCCAAAGAAGGTTAAGAAGAAACCTCCCAAAGATGGGGAGGACTCGAAATTTGAAGAATTGATGAAGAAATTTGAGATGCTCGAAGAACGTTTCAGAGCCTGTGATGAATATCATTTAAAAGTGATAGAAGACACCAAAAAAGTTATTCTAAGGTTGAAAAAGCCTTGGAAAATCATTAATCTAGCAAGGAAGAATTACAAGTTTCGAGCATTCCTCCGCTCGAATCTGAAGCTCCTCTTGAAGTTCTCATTGAATAAGAGGAAGATGTGGAGAACCTTGGCCAAATTACTGAAATTGTGGCCAAGGTTGAAGAGGATCCAGCTGAGTTGGGAGATATTTCATGTGTAGATCATCATTTCAACATGAAACTTGTCTCAAGCCTTGAAGAACTTTACAAGGTACATTCTCTTACTTCCTTTGAAATTCCTATTAAAATTTTTGATTTTTTCAAGAATGCACTAGAGAGTTGGAGGTCTCTTCCAAAAGAACCTCCTAAGGTGAAGATGAAACCTCCATTGAAATTGCTGGAAGAAGATGCTCCTTGGACTACAAGGAGTAAATTTGGCAAGCGTTTCAACGCTAATGCCAATAAGTATTTCTTGTTCAAGTATGGGGTCATTCACATGACGAATACCATACATCATCCCCAAGCTGGAGGTGGGGAAGCTAAGAGGTTTCATGAGAAACTGATTTCTCGATCCAGGAAAGGATAGGACTCAAGACTAGATTATGTCCCATTGAAGCGCAGGAAAGCTAGAAGGATTCTGGTGAGAATCAAACCGTACAAGCTTGTACGTGGGAGATCTTACCATTTGCCGGTAAAATTAAGAACCGGAACCTTCTTGGAAGAGCTCTATTGTGGATTTGAAGAGCAATCCAAGATGTTCAAGGTGCATTGAATCATCTATGGAGATAGGTCCAGCTAGCGACGTTAAACCAAGCGCTTCTTGGGAGGCAACCCAAGGTAATGCATTCATGTTTTCCTTTTTCTTTTTCTTAGAATAGTTTAGCGTAGTTTGCTTTGTTTTTGTTTTTCTTTGATGCGCTCTCGGTTTGTTTGTGTCATGGATCGCAGGATCTAGGTATAATCTTGAGGAATTGATGGAAAATGGTGATACAAGTTTGCCTAAGGACGTTTCCAAGGAACAAAAGGCAAGAAATCGACTTACCAAAAGAAGATCGGTCGATTCAGGCTTCAGAGCAACTCGATTTTTGGCAACAGAGAGAAAAATTGACCAAAAAATCGACCCTCTCAGAAAAAAATCGGTTGATTTTTTGCCTTAGTGATCAAAAATAGAAGAAAATCGGGCCGATGAAAAAATCGGGCAGAAAACTCGGCCGATTTTTTTTAAAATCTAGGTCGATTTTTACAAAAAAAAAAATTTCGGCCGGGAGACGTTTCCTTTTCTTCTTTCAGCAACACTCTTTGACACCAATTGGAATATCCAGAGTTCCCTATTGAGCTTATATAGATTCCCACCACCATCACCCGATGAAGGATTCGCCATCTTACATTGTGAGTATTCTTTTCCATCTTTTATTTTTCTTCACATTGGAGACAATGTGAGTTTTTAGTATGGGGTGGAGGTATTTGCAATACCATTTGCATGTTTTATGTCTTGCATCATATGATTTTGAAAATTTTGAAAAATTTTAAAAATTTATTGTGCTTCTAGAATGGATATGATCTCTATGATGAATATTGTTTTGTGGAATAGCTATGATGATTCTTGTATGCTTGAATTGATTTATGACATATGAGGGATTTGAATACTTTGTTAGAATTTCATGCATGTTTGATAATTTGCTTTCATTCTAAATCATGATTGAGTTTTGAAGGTTGAAACCGCATTATAAGTTCTTGCATTTCTTATTGATATGATTAAGGCACCTCGATTTTTCTTGCTTCTTCTTTATTCATTTAGCCCCTCAATGAAATCTTTGTCTCCTTTACCTATATGGGAATTAGGAAGAGTGTAATTTGGCATGTTTGATGTGGGAGGGCCATGAAAGAAAATTGTGCATTAAAGTATAGAAAATAGGTTTGGGGAAGTCAATCTTGATGATGAGTAACTCGGCACCATTCACATAGCCGGGTGTTTGTGTCTTGCCAAAGTCGGATTGAGCGATATTCCTAACGGATTATGGTATGTGCATCAAGGGTTTGAGGCATCTCAAACTTGAGAATCGCCGATCTCCTAGGCTTCGGTTTTTGTGCACCGCTGTCCATACTTCCAAAAAGTAAAGTCGAAAAAGAAATTTGTGCTGAAGAGGGAGAGCAAAGCTCTCAATGGTGGTTGATTCAAGTTACAAAAAGAAAAAGTTGTGTTGTGTTGTTCCTTTTTCCAGGATTTTTGCACCACATTACCTTATATGTTTCCCACCTATTCACGTTTCTTGACCTTTACTTGAAAGTCCTTAAGATCTTTGGATTGTTGTTTGGCTTTGTGGTCTAAATTGGATTCCTCATAATTGATTTTGATTTATTGCAAGTTATGATGCATGTTATGATTTTCTTGCAAAGTGTGATTATCTTTAACATGCTATATTTCAATTTGATCATATGATGATTTTCATTAGCTATGAAACAATCCTTTGAGGGTGATCTATGAATAGAAGCACAACCAAAATATTGTGGTTTTTCTTTATTTTTGCATATTCATAATCCATATCATCTTGTATCTTAAGTTTGAACCTTGCTTGGGGACAAGCAAGAGGCAAATATGAGGTATTTTGATGACATGAATTATGACCTATTTTAGGCATGTATTTATATAGATTTTCCTTTTATTTTGCATGCATAGACATACATTCATGACATTTACGGTTATATTCACCTACTTTGTAAGAATAGAGGTCTACACAGAGTTTTATTGCATTTGTAGGTAAATTGGCAAATTATGGAGCAAAATGGGAACAAGCCTTGAAGCGGGACAAATAGGAGCATAAAAGGAAGGTAGGACGAACCAAAGTATCTTCTGATACCGTTTGGCGCGCCAAAGTATTCTCTGATACCGTCTGACGCGCCAAAGTATCTTCTGATACCGTCTGACGCGCCAAAGTATTTTCTAATACCGTCTGACGCGGCCCAGAGTATTTTCTGATACCAGCGGGCTCAACTTTTATTCAGCCCAAATATTTAGGGTTTCATCTTTAAACCCTAGATTTTTTCCTACAAATAGTCGAGAGCCTTCAACATTGAAGGGGAGCAAAAATCTCCAACTTGGAGACCTAGGACTGTGACAGACCTAGGGGAGTTCGCATCGGGAAAGATTAACACGATTTTGAGAGATCGACGGTTCTTGAAGAGGAGATTGAAGAATAGTGTCAAGAAGTCAATCTATACCATTGTTGTGAGATCTTTTGTTTCCCTTCCGATTCTTGTGATTTGTGAACACATTATTGAGTGTTTTGAGAGATTCTTTGATGGGTTTTGAAAATTTGATTACAGATTCGGAGATTATTTGTTTTTTATTTAAAGTTCGGGTTTAATTGATTTTATTCATTCAATCTTAATTTTGATTTGATTATGAAAATGGTTGGCTAAAAACCTTGTGATTCTGGGGAGAATAGTTGATGATTGAGGCTTAGATGATGATAGACTAAACTCATTTAACCATTTGGACCCTGATAGTTGAGATTTAACTTTGCGACAGCAGGAAAGTCGACCAGTTCTTGTATAAATCGTCCGATTTATCTATGAAAAGTCGATTTATTTCCCTGACAATCTTTAATTGATTTATTCTTTAACCAAAGTTAATCCTTGCCTAAATCCCAACCTTGCTTAACCTTTTTAACCTCTATTTAAGTGTATGAAGAGACTTCATCATTAATTCTACATTTAATAGATAAAGATTACAAGATTTGGGTAATAGAGAGACTCAAGTGTGCTTTCTATCTTTACCTTGGAGAGTCATATCTTGGGGTTTGGGGTGGTTAGTTTGAGTGTAATACTTATCCTTAGATCTTTGTATATTGCAGCCTCAACAACCTTTATAGAGAGAGCCTTTGGATTATACATATAGGTTTTGGAACTTCATCGTACGATACCTACCTTTGAAACACATAACCTTGTCAACATCAACTTTTTCCTTTGATCTTTAGAACTGTCTTGAATCGAAAGCCGCAGTCGGATACTTGAATCCTTAGAATCATTTGTCTCTTTATTAATCACAAAATCTTTTCAACTTTGTCAGATAATTGAAATCGATTTTATTCTCACCAAATCCTTGAGTTCGACTTTGGAATTTATTGCCTTACTACAGCTGATCCGTACACTGCGGGTTCGCTTTTGCTTAAGTTCTATATACAAATTTAAGACTTTGACGCACACACTTTTGAGCGAACACTCTCTAAGTGTGAGTTTTGGATGTCCGAGGTAGCATTCCTTGGTCACATCGTTTCAACTTGAAGGGATCATGTTAGATCCGACAAAGATTGATTCGGTAGAATCGTGGCTGCCTTCTAAGAACGTCAAGGAGGTACGCAACTTCTTAGGATTGGCGGGCTACTACCGGCGTTTTGTGCAGGAATTTTCAGTTATCGCCCGACCTCTCACTTCCTTGATGAGGAAGTCTACAAGATTTGTATGGTCCGAGCCGTGCCTGTAGAGCTTCGAGGAGCTGAAGAAGAGGTTGACCTCTACACCTATCTTAGCTCAACCAAAGGGCATTGAGGACTTTGTGGTTTATAGTGATGCATCAATGAAGGCTTGGGATGTGTTCTGATGTAGAGGGGTAAGGTGAAGATCTGGAGGCATTATCTATACAGAGCTACGTGTCAGATATTCATAGACCATAAGTATTTGGAGTATATATTCACTCAGCGGGAGTTGAATAACCGCCAGAGGAGATGGTTGGAGTGGATCAAGATTTTGATATTGAGATCTTATACCACCTGATAGGTGATGGAATCACTATCATTTAGGATAGCTTTTAGAGTCTTTTTATTGCAATTGTGTCGGTTTATGCTACTAACTCCTTGGTCCAGAAAAAGAAGACTAAAAGAGGCTAATGAAGGAGTTATAAGCACTTAGGAGTGAAGATCGTTCACGAAGCAAAGCTTTTGTTGCCACACCGCCCCAGCGGAACCTTGTCACCGCCCCTGCGGGTGACACTTTACTCTGGAGCGCTCCCTGCGTCTTCGCCAGCGCCAGCCATGAAGGTTGTCACTGCCCCTACGTCAACCCCTGGCGCCCCTACGGTGACTTGCTCTGAAGAAAGCAAAGATCAGCGCCCCTGCGCCTCCCCTGCGTCTCTGTCGGCGCCTCAACCTAGGAGCTGGAAGATGAAGAGGTTGTGTGACCGCCCCTGCGTTGACATAGGGACACCCCGGCGGCTTGGCATCAGAAATGGCAGGAAGTTGAAGGGTCAGACGTTTGAAGAGCATTAAAGATCCACCCCTGCGGGATTGTCTAGCCGCCCCTGCGGCCATGAAGAAGATCAAGCATTTTCTCCTTCACCGCCCCTGCGGAGTTGAAGGCCGCCCCTGCGGTTTAACATCAGAAGTTTTACTCCGGCTGTTTACACCACCTTTATGGCATTAAAGGTGGCTGTTTTGGGCCGGCCATTTACTCCTATTTAGTGTCTTTTGTAGTATAAATAGTCCTTGGTTGGTTGTTAGAATCATCCATCTTGTTAGTCAACAAATCATCCACTTTTCCCATTTAGATTATCTTGCTACCTTTGTAATGAGTTGCTAATTCCCTTGCTAATTTGAAGTTGCGTTGTTACTTTGGTTGTAAGTTTTCTTTAATATAAGTTTTCATTCATTAATGCTTTGTGTTTTCTTGATCTCCATTGTCTAATTGCATGTTTTTACTATTACTCGAGATTGATCACCTTAGGTTCTAAAGTGCATGCAAATAACTAGGATTAATAAGTTCCGGGTTCGGGTCTTTAATCTAGTAGTAAACTTTAAGTAATAACGGGTTGTAATTACTTAAAGAAAAGGAACACAAATATAAAGATAAGCTTAACGGTTTTAATCTTTTCCTTATATCCCTTAGTCTTTGTTTGAAAGCTAACTTGTTATTTTGTTCTTGTAGGTTTACGGAACATTAACCTGTTAAGTTGTGTTGATGCCGGTTGGCTCAACACATATATATGATCGAGACGGGAGATTACTTGAAAACTTGTAAAAGGAACTCACCAAAGTAGCAATTTCATGCTTAGAATCAACCTAGTGTAGATTCACCCATTATTGTCTTACTTGTTGAGTTATTCGTTTTCATAAGTTTTTGTGCATCAATTCAACCAACCCCCCCCCATTTGTTAATTGTTCTATAATCAAAAATTACATCTAATAAAACACCTTAACTCTCTTGGGTTCGACCCTTACTTAACTACTATAGTTGTTTTAGTGCTAAGTCGGGATTTACTTTTGATTGGGTATAGACGACCACAGAAATACCTTCAGTCAAATTTTGGCGCCGTTGCCGGGGAGTTTAGTGTTTTATTGTTATTATTGATTATTGGTTTGAACCATTTTTATGGTTTAAAACTCGTGCCACTAACCCCGATCTTGCTACCTTTGATCCAGAAATTGAGAGGACGCACATCCGGAAACGAAGACAACAACAACTTCAACAAGAGATGACTGACCGTACACTTCGTCAACTCACGCAACCCACCTTGGCTCAAAACCCCCTTGCGGTAACTATACCGGTATTAGGGGAAGGAGTCAATTTTGAGCTCAAGCCGGGTCTCATTCACTTGCTTCCATCATTCCATAGGCTAAGTGGCGAAGACCCCATCAAACACCTTGGGAAGTTCCATACCGTGTGTATGAGCATGAAGCCGGCCAACATTACCGAAGAACAAATCAAGATGAGGGCATTCGGCTTCACACTCAAAGATTCAGCGGATGATTGGTATGACCACCTTCCATCCGGGAGCATCGACACTTGGGAGAACCTTCACAAGACGTTTTTGGAGAAATACTTCCCAGCCAAGAAGGCCAATAGCTTGAAGAAAGCCATAAGCAACATCGTCCGCAAGAGGCGGACGAAACTCTCTACGAGTACTTCGAAAGGTTTGCACGCCTCCGATCCAGCTGTCCTTTTCACGGATATTCAACTCAAGATCTAGTCTTGTACTTGTACAATGGCTTGCTAGACAATGAAAGGAGGATCGTCGATGCGGCTTACGGAGGTAATATTCTTAACTCTACTCCTACCTTGCTTTGGAAAAGATACAGGAACTAGCGGAAGGAACTCGGAACTTTGGAAGAACCCCGTCCAAGAAAGGAGTTCATGCTGTGAATACCGGGAAGAGTGAGATCTCCACTGAGCTCGCGGAGCTGAAGGAAATGGTGAAGAGGCTAACACTTATGGGAACCCCACAGCAGCTCAAAGCTTGTGGAGTGTGTGCTGACCCATATCATCCAGCGGGCATGTGTCCACAAGTCCAGGATGACGTAACCGCCCGGTTATAATATACTTGGGCTAATTATGGTTATAAAGGTCAATGCTATTTCCGGTTATCAGTTATTACAGGAAACAACGCAAACAAGCCAAAACAATCACACTAATATACAGAAAGAAGCTAAGTAAGTCCAAGGGACTTACCTCACTCAAAGGTAACTCACACATCAAACAACAACTCAGTTTCCCGTAGGAAAGGAGGAAGGAAAGCCTATCACACAAGACATCACGAATCTGGAACCGAAACGATTGCTAGAAGTCTATAACTTCTAGTCTCCATGATCTCTAAGAGATCTCTACAACTTAAGGCTTCAAACTTAGTCTTACATATCACTAAGGGTCAACAACAACATCATAATCCAAGGGATGAAACGGGGAAAGCAAGGAAGAAAGCAGCTCACTAAAGACGAGAGCTATTGTAGAGTATACCGCTGGGGCGGCTGGACGAGGCATAGGGGCGGCAATCCAGAGGGGCGGCATGACAGAGCCCGGGGGCGGGTACGGTGTAGAAGCTATTGTTAGCTTCTCGTTTGACAACAAAACTTCAACAAGGCCAAAGCTTTGCTTTCTCAACACTCGAACACTTCACAAATCAGCCAAGAGAGCCTTTGAACGTCAACATATCAACAACAGAACGATTCACAAGAATTAAGACTCAAACTTGATCCTTGGAGAAGAAGAAAAGGGAAGAACAAAGAAGGAACGAAATAGAAGGGAAACGGCATGCAGCAACACATGAACGTGGTGAAGAACAAGGGAGGAAACGTATGCAAGAAATGGGAAAACAAAGAGAAGACGAGAATATATAGGAAACGGGTGGAAATATAGAAAGAAGGACGTTTTCGGGTTAGGAAGAAGATAGGACAACCGGCCCATAAGATAGAAGATTGGATCTTCTATCTATGGAAGGAAATAAAAGCAAAATGGAAACAGATCAGCGCGATCTGTGGCGAATCCGCAGGGGCGGATCGCCCTGTCGTAGGGGCGGCCACGGTCACCATGGGTGGTGACAGCCGGAAACTGAATGTTACATCAGATCCCCCTAAAAAGCAGTTTTGTCCCGAAACTTGCAACATCCCGAAAGATCACACAACAACAACTCAAAATGTCACAAAGCGTGCACAACACAACAACAAAAACTGAAACACATCTATGCTAAAGGTACTACGACATCCGCATAGAACTCTAGATAGTTCCTCTGGATACTATTCTCTGTCTCCCAAGTCGCCTCATCATCTCCTCGCATCGATCATTGAATCTTCATCATCGGTATGTCCTTCAACGCAAATGTCTCGTACTACGATCTAAGACAACTATCGGATACTCTACGAACGTATGGTCTAGCCCGACTACTAAATCATCATGGTTGATGATGTGTCTCGAGTATAGTATGTACTCCTGTAACTGAGACACATGGAAGACGGGGTGAACACCCTCAAGCCTCGGTGGAAAAGAAAGTTTGTATACAAGCTCTCCAACTCGCTCAATAATCTCGAAAGGTCCGACATATCTAGGACTCAACTTCCCTTTGATGCCGAAATGTCTAACACCTCGTGTCGGGGATACTCTCAACCAAACCTGAGCTCCAACTCTGAACTCCAGAAGTCTACGCCTCTTATCTACATAATACTTCTGACGACTTTGTGCTCCTAACATCCGCTCTCGGATCACTGCTATTCGAGCCATATCATCCTGAAGCTGCTTGTTCGCCACTTAGCGTGCGTGCAAATAAGCTTTAAATTTTTAAAACTAGAATCAAGCAAGCGAACCCGCAATGTATGGATCGATATAGTTAAACAAGAATTCCAGAGTATCGAACACAGGGATTTGGGGGGTTAAATCCACTTATAGATTATAAAGCAAGTAAATATATGAAGCTTTTCAAATTATTGGGAAAACAACAATCCTAAAGATCCAGGAATCCAGTTGTGGCAATCGATTCAAGATATACTAAAGATATAAGGACATAGTTGAGGTATGCAAAGGTATACGAATGTAAGGTAATCGTACGGTGAAGTTCCAAAAACCTTATATGACCCACCTAAAAGACACTCTCTATAAAGGTTGTTGAGGCTTCAATATAGAAAAGATCTAAAGGCAAGAATCCAGCTTGCGGTAGTCTATGCACATCCGCCATCCTGTCACGGTTCGGGTAGGAATGAGTTCATTATTCTTGTTGGTGATGACCGTCATTCCTCCCTTCTTTGGAACTACTTGTACCGGACTCACCCACTTGCTATTGGAGATAGGGTAGATGATACCTGCATCAAGAAGTTTAAGAATTTCCTTCTTGACAACCTCTTTCATGGTCGGATTCAACCGCCTTTGAGGTTGTCTTGAAGTCCTAAAGTCCTCTTCCATTAATATTTTATGCATGCATAGGGAAGGTTTGATTCCTACTAAGTCCTCAATAGTATATCCTAAAGCTTTTCTATGTTTCCTAAGGACAACCATGAGCTTACTATGTTCATCTATGCTTAGATCGGAACTAACAATAACCGGAAAGGTAGAATTAGGTCCAAGAAATGCGTACCTTAGATGAGTAGGAAGTGGCTTTAGTTCCATCGCTTTTGGAGCTTCCAATGGTTCTTAAGGAGCATCCGATGATTCCTTAGAAGTGTCTAAGGAAGTAGAAGGTGTGGGGGAAGAATCAAGAGAAGTTGAAGAAGTGGCACAATTGCCTTCGTCCACGACCAAAATTACGGTTTCTCTGGCTTCTCCACGGCCGTGATTTTGGGCGTGGAATGTGGTTACAAGTGCTCTGTTTCCTCCACGACCGTGTAACCCTCTGGAGTGAGCCACGCTTTTGTTGGTGAAATCCATGGCCGTGGAATATAGTGTATGGCCGTGGATTCTCACGTTTTCTGCTTCGTCGTGGAGTTTCTCAAACTCCTCTTCACACATTTCTTCTTGTGCTTCTAAGGCTTCAATTGCCTCATTGCACTCCTCTTCTTCCCCTACATCCATTAGACTCATAGTAATAACCTTTTGCAAAGGATCTTTGAAGAGAATAGCACTTACCTCCTCTCTAGACAACCCTTCTTCATCTTGGATATTGAATATATCCTCATCAAAGATTGGTTCCTTCACTAGAGTGGAAAGAACGAACTCTACCTTCTCTTCTCTTATGTCAAAGGCGAGTCTAGCATTCTTGCAGTCGACTATGCAGCCGGAAGTTGCAAGAAACGGTCTTCCGAGAATGATCGGGACCGGACTATCTGTAGGAATGTCAAGCACAACAAAATCAATGGGTACAAAGAATTTACCTAGCTTGACCCGGACGTCTTCTACAATACCGACGGGACGAGTTATGGATCGATCCGCCATGTACAACGTCATCTTCACCGGTTTAGGGTCACCTAAACCGATCTTCCTGCATAAGGCAAGTGGTATGATGCTCACACTTGCTCCCAAGTCACATAATGCATCATATGTGACATCTCCCACTTCTATGGGAATACAAAATGACCCCGGATCCTTTAGTTTTGGGGGCATTTTCTCCTTCATGGTCTTGATGAGATCCGAAGAATCCGAACTCATCTTAACCTCTCCAAAATCCTCTAGCTTTCTCTTGTTAGAGAGGATTTCCTTCAAGAACTTGCCATAAGCCGGCATACCTACAATAGCATCAATGAAAGGTATGTTAATATGTAATTTGCTCATGAGTTCTATGAACTTACCAAATTGTTTATCTAGACGCGCTCTTGCTCTAGATTGAGGGAATGGTAGGGGAGGTTTGTAAGCCGGAGGAGGAACGTAGACATCTTCCTTCTCCTTCCCCTTCTCTTTTTCTTTCTCAACGGGGACTTCTACAAACTTAGGCTGCGGATCGGTGGTTGTCACTCCGCTCCTAGTTGTGATTGCCATAACCCTTCCCTTTGGGTTGTCCTCCGTTTTTCCTGGAAGTTTCCCTTGATTCCTAGGAACATCCTCCGCATGAGTAAACATTTGGTTTTCTAAAACCTTTTGGGCTTTATCAACCTTTGTTATGTGGTCATCAACTTTGAGGATGCGAGTCTCTAACCCTTGAAGCTTTCCCAAGATCGTCTCCAACATGGGATCGGGCTTCTCCTTCCCCGAAGTGCTTCCTCCATTAGATGTTTGCCCCTGGCTTTTCAAAGGAGTAGAGGAAGAGGAAGGTGGAGTTAGCGAATTTGAATTGGAAGTGATAGCATGAATTATAGTCTATATTTTGGGGTTTGTTTGGACGTTTTATCTTCAATAATCTGCATGTTTGTATGTATAATATGTGATTCTATTACCATTTCATCTACCTTTGCGAGAATCGAGGTCTACACCTAGTTTCGTTGAAATTGCAGGTAATATGGTACGTTTTGCATCAAAAAAAAAGCAAAAGGAGTCATGAGTCATTTGGAGCTACATCCAGGAAGCATAGCCATGGATTAAAGATTTACTTTGGACCAGTTTTGAGAGATTTCACATTCAGTTGTGAGTCACCTCGGTTGACCACAGATTCACCTCGACCGAGGTGATCCAGAGACGCCGACTCGACCGAGGCGAACACCTAGGACGCGGCGAGAATATTTTATTCTTGGAAGAGATCTTTTAAAATTGGAAAGTGATCTTATATTTTTGGGCTGGGCTCCTGGAAGGAAAGAGATATGCAGAATCATATATTTTACCTATATTTATGGGAAAATATCTTTCTAAGATTTATTATCTTTGGAGGGTTATTTTCCTATAAAAAGGGTTAGATTTCCACAATTCCAATATCCCGCTTACACCGAAAAATACGCAGCAGCAGCCTACTCCAAGTTGGGAGATTTGAAGAACCTTTTTGAAGGTTGAAGGAAGATTGAAGTTCATAGCTTTTATAGCTTTATTGAAGGGTTTTGTAAGATTGTCTTCAATTCCCTCAAGTGTTGTCTTGTCTTGTTGGATTATTATCCAAAGAACGCTTTGTGGTGATATTTGATTCAGTTATTGAAGTCTTTTCATTAAATTCTTCTTTGTTCAAATATTCACCTTCTTCCTATATATTTTAATACTTTCATTATGATGATGAGTGGCTAATTTCCTTGTGTGATTCTAGGGTGATTGGCTGAAGGTTGTGGGAAAAACAATGATAGAATAATCTTAGATTCCAGTAGGATCCTGAAAGTTCGAGTCTTTAACCTTAACCCTAAGCATCTCGTTCGGTTGATGAACATCTCGGCCGGGGTGGAATTCTTCTGACCGAAGTGACTTATTTGATCCGTAACTGAAAGTTAAGTGTTAGAGTTTGCCAAATCCTATTCTTATTACACCTTCCTGGTCCAAAGCAAGCTTAGGATGAGACTTACCCGGTAATTCCTTAGTTTGTGTACCAACGATCATAAGTGTAGGTAATAAAGGTTTATCCTTTATTGGGGTTTGAGTGTGCTTCCATCCCATCTTTGTGAGTTAGCCTGAGACTTACCCGGTAAAGGTTGATTCTATTCCCTTAGATGGTGTGTTAGTTTAAGGTTATAGTTCTTTATCTTGATTCCTTGAGACTTACCCGGTAATAGGAGTTGCGGTTTAGGATTAGTGTGTAGTGAGACTTACCCGGTGATCTACTCCATTTTAGAAACACCTTTCCCACGCAAAAATCTCAGCTTTGTCCACTTATCTATAGATCTTGAGTTGGAACCACAACTAGATGCTTTAATCCCTAGAATTGCATGTTTGCTTTATTGACTCCTTATTCATCTTTGATTGTGTTAATCGCTCTTGTGGTTAGAACTAACGTAGCATACCGTGTTGACTTTGTTTCACCGAGTCCCTGTGATCGACCCCTGGAATTTTCTTGCTTTTACTACGATTGACCCGTACACTGCGGGTTCGCATCCTTGTTTTAAGCTTAAGTCTAGGGTTATAAATTTAAAGCTTGCACACACCGTTTGGAGCGAACAAGTTTTTGGCGCCGTTGCCGGGGACTTGGTCTAGACCGAGCCGGTACGGTTTGCTCTTGGGGCATTTGCCCCGTTTTGTCTAACCACTCTACTTGAGTGACTTTTGCAGGTTCTTTCTTAGGTATATGCGAAGAACCCGCGCTGGGAAGGAAATCGTTCCTTACGATCCCGAACCAGAAAAGACATACAAGAGACACTTAAGAGAAGCGAAGATGGCCCAACAAGACGATCGCGATCTTGCGGCCCAATTGAGAGAGACGCAGGAGCTGCTGCGCCTCAGCAAGGAAGAACTCATGCAAGAGAAAGAGGAGAATCGCACCAGGACTGCAGCAATCGAAGCTGAGATTGCTGTCATTCGGAACCAGATTCTACTTCGACCGAGGGAGGATCCTCCTGTTGATCCTCGACCGATGCATGATCCAGTAATTGATCCTCGACCGAGGCAGATTCCAGTACCCAACGCCCCGGCCGAGGTACTTCCACCTCGGATACCAGTCCGAGATGTTCTTCTTGCAGGAATTCCACAAACCCTAGGTCAAAGGATGGACCCTAATCAACAACTGAGGCGTCCAGGAGTGAACCTAGGAGATCCAGCAGATCATGACTACGAACTTCGACCGCAAGTTCTAGCCATGATTCGCCAATGCCAATTCGGAGGGCTAGAGAAGGAGTCGCCGCATCAACATCTTCAAAACTACGAGATCTTGATGGAAACCTTGCGACCTCCCAGAATTGAGAACAACAACTACAAGCTAAGACCTTTTTACTTTTCTTTAAAAGATAGAGCTCTTACTTGGTATCAATCTCTCCCTCTAGGAAAAATTAGCACATGGGAGGAGATGACTACGGAATTCTTGACCAAATTCTTTCCACCCTCAAAGACCGCTGAAATGAGAGGGAAGATCAATGCTTTCATCATGAAGGACAAGGAGAGCTTGTCCAAATCTTGGGAGCGGTTCAAGGATATCCTTTTGGATTGCCCACATCATGGGAATCCAAAGATCGAGTTGTTGGAGATCTACTTCAAAGGGCTGGACGGAAGCACCCAGTTCAATCTCCAACTACTCTCCGCCGGTACCTTCATGGACATGGCGATTGACGAGGCTTGGGACTTCATTGAGAAGCAAGCCTTGCACATGGAGAAATATACCCACCAAGGAGCTGAAGGTGGAATCAAAAGAGTCAACTTTCAAGAGACTCAACCCAACAACAACCAACTCACGTCGTTGAAGAATGACGTGAAGCAATTGAAGGAGCTCTTGATGGCTCAAACTAAGAAGGAAGAGCAAGGGCAAAGGAACAACAACAACAATAACGGGTACCGTAACAACAACAACGGACCCCGAAACAACAACTACAACAACAACAATAGAGGATCCAATAGCAACAACTGGAGGGCGAATAACCAAAACCACGGTAACAACCATTCAAACTCCAACTCTAATGATTCCTCTAACCCTTTCCTCTCTTCTCCTTCTTCTTCTTCTACTCCATTGAAAAGCCAAGGGCAAGGATCAAGTTCGTCTCAACCGGAAAAGAAAGACGCAGTTCTGGAGGCAATCTTGATCAAGCTTAGCGCTATGGAGAATTCTATAACTTCGTTTTCGAGGGCCCAAAAGTCCTTCGAACAACAACTTGCTAATAGGGCGAATGAAGCGCCAAGAGATCCAGGGAAGCTTCCAGCAAAGACGGAAACTAATCCTAAGGGCCAGTGCATGGCCATAACGACGAGGAGTGGACTCAAAACTGCAGATCCAGTACCTCGCTCGACGCAGACCACCTCGGTCCAGATCCAGTCGAAGAACACCTCGACCGAGATGCCAACCGAGGCGGAGCAACAGAAAGCAGGAGGAACGACAGAAACTTATGTTCCACCTCCTGCATATAAACCACCACTTCCATTCCCTCAGTCCAGAGCCAGAGCACATCTAGACAAGCACTTCGGTAAGTTTCTTGACTTGATGAATAAGCTACATATTAATATTCCTTTCCTTGATGCTATTTTAGGTATGCCCGCCTATGGGAAGTTCTTAAAAGAAATCTTATCAAGGAAGAGGAAGCTGGAGGATGTTGGTGAAGTCAGGATGACATCTAAATCTTCGGAGCTTATCAAGATCATGAAGGAAAAGATGCCACCTAAGTTGAGAGATCCCGGCTCATTTTGCATTCCCATTCAAGTTGGGGATGTCACTTGTGAAGCCCTTTGTGATCTAGGAGCCAGCGTGAGCATCATCCCGCTGGAGTTATGCACTAAGATCGGTCTTGGAGAGCCCAAACCGGTCAAGATTCGACTTTACATGGCGGATCGCTCCATTACCCATCCCGTGGGCATTTTGGAGGACGTTCCGGTCAAGTTAGGTAACTTCTATCTACCTATAGATTTTGTCGTACTTGACATTCCCGCAGATTATCCAGTACCTATTATTCTCGGGAGGCCATTTCTAGCAACTTCGGGTTGCAACGTGGATTGCAAGAACGCCAAGTTGAAATTCAACGTTGGTGGCGATGAGGTGGAGTTTGCACTACTTGCAACCATGAAGGGGGAGCAACTAACTGATGATATCTTCAACATCTACGATGAAGAAGAATCAAGAGAATTGGTGAGCTCTATCCTTATTAACGATCCGCTCGAAAGAGTTATAAGTTTCAGTTTAATGGAGGAAGGTATAGATGCTTCTTGTGATGCAGATATACGGAGCTTGAAGGCACTGGAAGAGGATCCAGGAGCCAAAACTGAGAAGCTGATCCAGGAGACGAAGATCTCCAGCCTCGGACCCAGTAGCAATACCTCGACCGAGGCACTTTCTGGACAGAGCGAGGCGACTGAAGAACACATCGGTCAACGCCTAAACGCCTCGACCGAGGTCAACGGCGAGACAATGTCAACTGAGATTGCTGAGAATAACAATTCTCTTACTCCTTTCTCTGACATTCACCCACTGTTGGCGGACCAATCCCTCCACCAACTTTCTGATAACAAAGGTCCTTGGTATGCTGATATTGTGAATTATCTTGTTTGCCAGGAAATACCGCCCGGATTGACGTACTCTCAAAAGAAGAGATTCTTCAAGGAAGTACGACATTACTACTGGGATGAGCCGCTGCTATTCAAGCGCGGACCGGATGGGATGCTTCGAAGGTGCATTCCGGAAGATGAAGTTAATAGCGTCATAAGGCATTGTCATTCACTTCCTTGTGGAGGACATGCTAGCACCGATAAAACATGCGCTAAGGTATTGCGTTCCGGTTTCTTTTGGCCTACATTATTTAAGGATGTGCAATCTTTTGTTGTTTCTTGTGATGCATGCCAAAGAACAGGGAACTTATCGAGGAGGAACGAGATGCCACTTAATAACATCCAAGAAGTGGAAATCTTTGATGTATGGGGGATTGACTTCATGGGACCTTTCCCATCCTCCGGGGGGAACCTCTACATTCTCCTTGCAGTTGATTACGTCTCTAGATGGGTTGAAGCCATTGCTTCTCCCACTAACGACGCCAAGGTGGTTGTGAAGTTCTTGAATAGAACTATCTTTCCACGATTTGGAACTCCGCGCATCATCATCAGCGATGGAGGAACGCATTTCATCAACCGGAAGTTTAAGGCACTTCTATCGAAGTATGGGGTAACCCACAAGGTATCAACCGCTTATCACCCTCAAACTAGTGGACAGGTCGAGATCTCAAATAGAGAAATCAAGGCAATTTTGGAGAAAACCGTCTCTAGAACGAGGAAGGATTGGTCCATGAAATTGGACGATGCTCTTTGGGCGTACAGGACAGCATTCAAGACTCCCATAGGTACCACCCCTTATAATTTGGTATATGGGAAGTCTTGCCATTTGCCCGTTGAGTTGGAGCACAAGGCGTATTGGGCTATCAAATGGTTGAACTTTGACATTAAGGAGGCTGGTGAGAAACGACTATTGGAGCTTAACGAGCTGGAAGAGTTGCGGTTGAACGCCTATGAGAATGCCAAAATCTACAAGGAAAGAACGAAGAGATGGCATGACAAGCGTATCGTTCCAAAGGAGCTTAACGAGGGAGATTTAGTTCTACTCTTCAACTCCCGCCTCCGTCTTTTTCTAGGTAAGTTGAAATCTAGATGGACCGGGCCTTACGTTGTGAAACATGTTTTCCCTCATGGTGCAGTTGAGATATGGGGCGAAACTAGCGGAAATTTCAAGGTCAACGGTCATAGACTTAAGAAGTACCAACCGGAAACGCCGGTTGAGGAGGTTGCACCAATCTACCTCATTTGAGACGCATTATGGTCCAGCTAGCGACCTTAAATCAAGCGCTTCTTGGGAGGCAACCCAAGGTATTGCTTTCCTTTCCCGTTTTCTAGTCTAGCTTAGATAGTTTTTGTTTTTGCTTTGCTTTGCTTTGTTTTTGGCGTTCTGGACAGACAACAGGGAATATCTAAGGAGGAGCACAACTGGAAGGACAGAAGTTCGAGATTCTGAGAAGACAGAAGGACCTCGGTTACTGTCAGAGCACCTCGACCGAGTTGATTCTTGAGCAACCGAGGCGACTAGGGTTTCTGCAGAACCGCCTCGGTCCATACCACCTCGGTCCAGTCGAGACCATCTCGACCGAGGTGACAGCAGATCCAGTATCAGTATAAAAGGGGGAAAAATTACTTTTCACATTTTTTTTACCTACCTCGACCGCGGCGACAGATCCATTTCGCTCACTCGCGATTCTTGCTCGTTTTCGACGTTTTCTGCTTCCAAACCGAGATTGAAGGATAGAGCAGTCGATTGCAACAACAAATCTGCGAGAAATTTGAGCAACTCGGCCGGAAAGAGGTAAAAATGATCGAAACCCTAAACTCGTTCGTTTACTACAATTTGGGCTTTGGTTGCCCTTGATTCTGTTGAGGAAAACCTTAAGTACCCCTTAGGAAGCATCGGTAGTGATTTTTGGGGGAAAAGAACTGAAATTCAGAGAGTTGAAATCGCGACTGTCTTCGCCTCGGTCCAGTCGACCTGCACCTCGGTCGAGGTGATTCTAGGAGTTTGTCAGTCGACCGAGGTAGTCTGACAGTGCTGTTTGAAGATGAGTTCCGACAGATTGTTAGCCCTTAGATATAGATCCTCTCCTTCCCCTTCTTCTTCCTCATCCTGACCTTCTATCCCGGTGATCCACGAGAGACACCGGGTAGATTATGACCGCATTGCTAGCCGTCCAGTCATCGCTCCTAGATTTCTGGACATTTCTGCCTTTGACTGTCTCCACGTTGATGGAGATCTTAGGAGGATGATCACCACCGTCGGGCTGGATCAGTTTACTGAGATCCGAGCCCCAGCCTACCTTGAGCCGACCCTCGAGTTTGTCAGCTCCTTCACTTACCTCCCCACAGAGAGGGCCGTGAAGTACCGGTTGATGAACCGGAACTACATAGTACCTCTAGACCATTGGAGAGACATTTTTGGCTTCCCTGCCCCCACTGCTGTAGACTTCCCGACCCGAGCTGTAGCTAGAGAGTTCTGGGGTTAGATCGCCCACATTACAGAGCATGCAGATAGGTGGCGCCCTGGTGATTCCAGGGCGAAGCTTATCTATCATCTAGCCTTTCGATTGACTCACAGGATCTTCAGCGAGACGCTTCTGGCGCGTACTAAGACGCCCCAGAAGGTCCGACAGGGGGAGCTCTTTGCTTTATACTGCATGGTCACAGGTGGATACCCTGACTTTGGATTGATGCTGGCAGAGGATCTGCACAGGATCAAGGCCAAAGGGAAGGGAGATATATGTTGCGGAGGGATAGTGACCCATATCGCTAGGTATCAGGATATGGATCTGAGTAGGTGTACTATGGTGGCGGCTGCCAAGCCGCTCGGACTACAGGAGATGATTACTCGGAGGATTCTGGTTCCCCGAGGACTGACTACACCCTACGTCGCTATGCCATGGGAGCTGACTGCACCTCAGGGCATCAGATGGTCTGCACAGTTCTCTGTCTTTGATCCACATTTCTGGCAGACCGCTTGGGGTCCACTTATGGAGGATTACAAAGAGGGAGCAGCTGCCCCTGCTGAGGCTGAGGAGGAGGCTGAGGATGAGGACGACGATGATGATGATACAGTAGACGAGAGAGGAGGTGGCGTCCCGATGGACACAGGTACAGATACAGCTGGGACGAGCGCACCACCTATTATTGATTTGGATGATGACGAGGAGGACACTGAGCCGGCACCAGCTGAGACTTCTCCAGTCAGACCTGCTAGACGCAGGAGGCGTGGAGTGAGAGATAGAGCTGCTCACCGACGGATTGATGACCTGACGGATCAGGTTATCGACTCATATGCTGCACTTTCGCTGGATATCCGCGAGATGCAGGAGCGGCAGCATCATCAGCACATGATGGCTCAGCTGCAGTTTGAGCATATCATGGGACATCCTTATGATCCGACTCAGTATCCCTACATACCACCACCACCACCGGATCGAGACTACTGAGGAGCTGCAGGATTTTATTATTATATTTTTTTATGCAGTTCGGCTTTTATCCGGTGAGTTCTCTCTTGTTTAGACTTTTATTATACCCACTGGGACAGTGTGTCTCAAGTATGGGGTGTTTGTTATTTGACTATGTGGCTACCTTTGATGTATTTGACACCTTTATGTATTATATTTATCGGATATTTTCGTATTTATGCTTCATTGCCTTTATATGATTATCTGATATTACATGCATACCTACAGGTTATTTGATTGAGAAAAACGTCGAAACTAGAAAAAAAAAAAAAAAAAAAAAAAAAAAAAAATTGACCTCGACCGGGGAGATTTTGGCCGAACGAGGTGTTTCACCTCGGTTGAACCAAGAACACCTCGACCGAGGTGGGTTAACTGAGAGTTTTCGAAAACGATTTTGTGTTACTTATCTGGATATGATCTCAGTGAAGATCTTGTTTACTGACTGGTTTTGAATTCTTTATGTGTTTGAAAGGTTTTATGATATGTTTAAGTTGCTAAATGCTTTGTTTGAAATTATTAGCATGTTTAATACTTTATCTTTATCCAAATTATGTTGAATTTGAAGGTTGACACCGCAGGTTAAGTTCTCTCACATTCTTCTTGGAAAGACCAAGGCAATTCATTCTCTTCTCTCTTCTTCTTCTTGATCATGCTTAGCCCTTCATATACATTTTGCCTCCCTTTACCTATCCGGGAAATTGGAAGCAAGCAAAGTGGTGAAAGCAAGTTAAAGTTGAGAAGTGGCTGGAAGTGAAAGTGTTAGAAAGCAATTTTAGGTTTGGGGAAGTCAATCGTGAAGATGAGTAACTCGGCACCATTCACATAGCCGGGTGTTTGTGTCTTGCCAAAGTCGGATTGAGCGATATTCCTAACGGGTCATGGTATGTGCATCAAGGGTTTGATGCATCTCGAGAAATTGATGATTGCAGATTTCCTAGGCTTCGGTTATTGTGCACCTCTGTCCATGCATCCCAAAAAGTAAAGTAAAAAGAAAAAGTGTGAAATAAGCAAAGCTTATTGGTGGAAGATGTTGCAAGTCAAAGTGAAAGTGAAGTTTATCCTTTTCCCGGATTCTAGCACCACATTACCTTACATACATCCCTACCCTACACGTTTCTTGACCTTTCTTTTGGGAAGCCCTTCAGACCTCGAGCTTGTTGGTTGACTTAGCGGTTTAAAATGGATTATGCATGATTAATTTCGATAATTATGACTTATTATGCATTCTATGGTTTTATGCAAAGATGAACAACTTTCTTATATTTATGAAATGTTTCGAACATGCATTGATTTTAAATTCCATAAAGTATTCTCTTAGAGTGATCTATGATTGTTGCACACCATAAAAATGTTTTGAAAGACTTTTCATTGATTTTCTTGACTATTAATCCATTCTATCTTGTCTTTTATATGCGGAACTTGCTTGGGGACAAGCAAGGGCTAAGTATGGGGTATTTTGATAGCATGAATTATAGTCTATATTTTGGGGTTTGTTTGGACGTTTTATCTTCAATAATCTGCATGTTTGTATGTATAATATATGATTCTATTACCATTTCATCTACCTTTGCGAGAATCGAGGTCTACACCTAGTTTCGTTGTAATTGCAGGTAATATGGTACGTTTTGCATCAAAAAAAAAGCAAAAGGAGTCATGAGTCATTTGGAGCTACATCCAGGAAGCATAGCCATGGATTAAAGATTTACTTTGGACCAGTTTTGAGAGATTTCACATTCAGTTGTGAGTCACCTCGGTTGACCACAGATTCACCTCGACCGAGGTGATCCAGAGACGCCGACTCGACCGAGGCGAACACCTAGGACGCGGCGAGAATATTTTATTCTTGGAAGAGATCTTTTAAAATTGGAAAGTGATCTTATATTTTTGGGTTGGGCTCCTGGAAGGAAAGAGATATGCAGAATCATATATTTTACCTATATTTATGGGAAAATATCTTTCTAAGATTTATTATCTTTGGAGGGTTATTTTCCTATAAAAAGGGTTGGATTTCCACAATTCCAATATCCCGCTTACACCGAAAAATACGCAGCAGCAGCCTACTCCAAGTTGGGAGATTTGAAGAACCTTTTTGAAGGTTGAAGGAAGATTGAAGTTCATAGCTTTTATAGCTTTATTGAAGGGTTTTGTAAGATTGTCTTCAATTCCCTCAAGTGTTGTCTTGTCTTGTTGGATTATTATCCAAAGAACGCTTTGTGGTGATATTTGATTCAGTTATTGAAGTCTTTTCATTAAATTCTTCTTTGTTCAAATATTCACCTTCTTCCTATATATTTTAATACTTTCATTATGATGATGAGTGGCTAATTTCCTTGTGTGATTCTAGGGTGATTGGCTGAAGGTTGTGGGAAAAACAATGATAGAATAATCTTAGATTCCAGTAGGATCCTGAAAGTTCGAGTCTTTAACCTTAACCCTAAGCATCTCGTTCGGTTGATGAACATCTCGGCCGGGGTGGAATTCTTCTGACCGAAGTGACTTATTTGATCCGTAACTGAAAGTTAAGTGTTAGAGTTTGCCAAATCCTATTCTTATTACACCTTCCTGGTCCAAAGCAAGCTTAGGATGAGACTTACCCGGTAATTCCTTAGTTTGTGTACCAACGATCATAAGTGTAGGTAATAAAGGTTTATCCTTTATTGGGGTTTGAGTGTGCTTCCATCCCATCTTTGTGAGTTAGCCTGAGACTTACCCGGTAAAGGTTGATTCTATTCCCTTAGATGGTGTGTTAGTTTAAGGTTATAGTTCTTTATCTTGATTCCTTGAGACTTACCCGGTAATAGGAGTTGCGGTTTAGGATTAGTGTGTAGTGAGACTTACCCGGTGATCTACTCCATTTTAGAAACACCTTTCCCACGCAAAAATCTCAGCTTTGTCCACTTATCTATAGATCTTGAGTTGGAACCACAACTAGATGCTTTAATCCCTAGAATTGCATGTTTGCTTTATTGACTCCTTATTCATCTTTGAGTGTGTTAATCGCTCTTGTGGTTAGAACTAACGTAGCATACCGTGTTGACTTTGTTTCACCGAGTCCCTGTGATCGACCCCTGGAATTTTCTTGCTTTTACTACGATTGACCCGTACACTGCGGGTTCGCATCCTTGTTTTAAGCTTAAGTCTAGGGTTATAAATTTAAAGCTTGCACACACCGTTTGGAGCGAACAGGAAGTATAAGAGTTACCGGAGTTTTGTTGATTGGAGCGCCAGTTGTTGTTGTTTGAACCCCTATTGTTGTTCCAATTATTGTTCCGGTTGTTGTTGTTGCCGTTCCAATTATTCCGGTTGTTGTTCCGGTTGTTGTTCCGGTTGTTGTTGTTGTTACGGTTTGTATTCTCACCATTGTTGTTGTTGTTGCCCAAGTAGCCAACATCTTTTCCTTGTTGCTTTGGAAAGTTGGTCTTGATAGCTTCCTTCAACTCTTTAATCTCATTATTGAGGGAGAAAATTTGATTTTGAGCTTCATGTGTGAGCTTTGCTCCTTGCTCCACACAATTTCCCTCCACTTTCCGGTGAGAATACTTCTCTATGACCCTTGCTTGCTTCTCAATGAAGTCCCAAGCGTCATCTTCCCTCATGTCCATGAATGTACCACATGAGAGGGATTGGAGCTTGAATTGTGTCTCCACATCCAGCCCCTTATAGTATATCTCCAAAAGTGCAAGCTTGGATATGCCATGATGAGGGCAATCCAAGAGCAAATCTTGAAATCTTTCCCAAGATTGAAACAAACTTTCGTTAGATCTCATGGAAAATGCGTTAATCTTACCTCTTAGCTCCGCCGTTTTGGATGGCGGAAAGAACTTAGTGAGGAACTCCGCGGAAAGGTCTTCCCACGTGTCTAGTTTTCCACTAGGAAGAGCTTGGTACCAAGACAATGCCTTCCCCTTCAAGGAGAAGAAGAAGGGCTTGAGCTTATAGTTGTTGGTAGTCGCGTTCTTTGACCTCATCGTCTCCATCATACACTCAAAATTTTGTAGGTGTTGTTGTGGAGATTCAGCGCTTGTTCCGCCAAATTGGTTTTGGCGAACAAGAGTAATAACTTGCGGGTTGAAGCTAAACCCTTGTACATCATCAGCATCAAAGTTCACACCTAAACGGCGTGGTTGCTGCGTTGGATCCATCCTTTGGCCAAGACTTCTTGGCTCCTCATCCACACGTTCGATCCTCGCATTCCTAGGTGGAACACGGCGATTTCCAGCTGGTCGTGGGAAGAATGAATTTACATTGATCATGGGATCAATTTCTTCTAGCGGTGGCATGGAGGAGTCGCTATCCTCATTGGATGAGTTGGCTCTAACCGATCTTCCCGGTCTCCTCCTTTTCTTTTTCTCCTTAAGGTTGTTTGTTTCCAACCTCATTTGGAACATCATGTCCGTTAGATCATCAACCTTCATTTGGTGACGATCCGTCTCTTCTCTACGTGTCTTCTCACTCCATTAGAGTTGAGCTTCCTTCTCCGCTAGCTCCGATTGAAGATCACATTCTCTTTCTTCAGCCATTTTCTTTTCCTTACGCTTTTGCCTTAAAGTACTCTCAAGCTCTTGATCAAGAGGTAAGAGGTCTTCGGTGTTCCTAGACCTGCGCATGCACTTGAAAAGATATCAAATAACAAGGGAGAAGCTCCCAAGCTTGACAACCGATAACCGAATTCGGCCTAAACCAAATCCCCGGCAACGGCGCCAAAAACTTGTTCGCCACTTAGCGTGCGTGCAAATAAGCTTTAAATTTATAAAACTAGAATCAAGCAAGCGAACCCGCAGTGTACGGATCGATATAGTTAAGCAAGAATTCCAGATTATCGAACACAGGGATTTGGGGGTTAAATCCAGTTATAGATTATCAATCAAGTAAATATATGAAGCTTTTCAAATTATTGAGAAAACAACAATCCTAAAGATCCAGGAATCCAGCTGTGGCAATCGATTCAAGATATACTAAAGATATAAGGACAGAGTTGAGGTATGCAAAGGTATACGAATGTAAGGTAATCGTACGGTGAAGTTCCAAAAACCTTATATGACCCACCTAAAAGACACTCTCTATAAAGGTTGTTGAGGCTTCAATATAGAAAAGATCTAAAGGCAAGAATTAACGTCAAATACCCAAACTTGTAATTGATAGCATGAATTATAGTCTATATTTTGGGGTTTGTTTGGACGTTTTATCTTTCATAATCTGCATGTTTGTGTGTATGATATGTGATTATACTACCATTTCATCTACCTTTGCGAGAATCGAGGTCTACACCTAGTTTTATTGTAATTGCAGGTAATTTGGTACGTTTTGCATCAAAAAGGAGCGAAAGGAGTCATGAGTCATTTAAGAGCTACATCCAGGAAGCATAGCCATGGATTAAAGATTTACTTTGGACCAGTTTTGAGAGATTTCACATTCAGTTGTGACTCACCTCGGTTGACCAGAGATTCATCTCGACCGAGGTGATCCAGAGACGCCGACTCGACCGAGGCGAACACCTAGGACGCGGCGAGAATATTTTATTCTTGGATGAGATCTTTTAAAATTGGAAAGTGATCTTATATTTTTGGGCTTGGCACCTGGAAGGAAGGAGATATGCAGAATCATATATTTTACCTATTTTTTTGGGAAGAGATCTTTCTAAGATATCTTATCTTTGGAGGGTTATTTTCCTATAAAAAGGGTTGGATTTCCACAATTCGAGGAGGCCGCATACAATCCGCTATCACACGTTTAGGGCTGGACATCTCGCAGCAGCCGCACTCCAGTTTGGGAGAGATTTGAAGAACCTTTTTGAAGGTTGAAGGAAGATTGAAGTCCATAGCTTTTATAGCTTTTTGGAGGGTTTTGTAAGATTGTCTTTAATTCCCTCATTGATTGTCTTGTCTTTTTGGATTGCTATCCAAGGAACTCTTTATTGTGATATTTGATTCAGTTATTGAAGTCTTTTCATTAAATTCTTCTTTGTTCAAATATTCACCTTCTTCCCATATATTTGATTAATACTTTCATAATGATGAGTGGCTAATTTCCTTGTGTGATTCTAGGGTGATTGGCTGAAGGTTGTGGGAAAAACAATGACAGAATAATCTTAGATTCCAGTAGGATCCTGAAAGTTCGAGTCTTTAACCTTAACCCTAAGCATCTCGTTCAGTCGATGAACATCTCGGCCGGGGTGGAACTTTTCTGACCGAGGTGACTTATCTGATCCATAACTGAGAGTTAAGTGTTAGAGTTTGCCAAATCCTATTCTTATTACACCTTCCTGGTTCAAAGCAAGCTTAGGATGAGACTTACCCGGTAATTCCTTAGTTTGTGTACCAACGATCATAAGTGTAGGTAATAAAGGTTTGTCCTTTATTGGGGTTTGAGTGTGCTTCCATCCCATCTTTGTGAGTTAGCCTGAGACTTACCCGGTAAAGGTTGATTCTATTCCCTTAGATGGTATGTTAGTTTGAGGTTATAGTTCTTTATCTTGATTCCTTGAGACTTACCCGGTAATAGGAGTTACGGTTCAGGATTAGTGTGTAGTGAGACTTACCCGGTGATCTACTCCACTTTAGAAACACCTTCCCCACGCAAAAAAATCTCAGCTTTGTCCGCTTATCTATAGATCTTGAGTTGGAACCACAACTAGATGCTTTAATCCCTAGAATTGCATGTTTGCTTTATTGACTTCTTATTCATCTTTGATTGTGTTAATCGCTCTTGTGGTTAGAATTGACATAAGCACACCGTATTGACTTTGTTTCACCGAGTCCCTGTGATTGACCCCTGGAATTTTTTTGCTTTTACTACGATTGACCCGTACACTGCGGGTTCGCATCCTTGTTTTAAGCTTAAGTCTAGGGTTATAAATTTAAAGCTTGCACACACCGTTTGGAGCGAACAAGTTTTTGGCGCCGTTGCCGGGGACTTGGTCTAGACCGAGCCGGTTGCGGTTTGCTTTCGGGGCACTTGCCCCTGTTGCTACTAACTACTCTTTCTATGAGTTTTGTAGTTTTCATGATTTCCGATGACTACATTTGATCCAGCCTGGATAGCAAGACAAAGTGCTAGGGCGGACCATTATGAATAATTGGAGGAGAAGTACTCCTTCTATTGGTTTAACAATGAATGGGAAAGAGAATAGGCCATTCAGCATGAACTTGCGATATGGGATGAGAAGAATGTCCCTAAAAACATTTATGAGCAACCTTTTGAAGACTCTCTCGAATCAAGATTGGAGAAGTTGATGAAGAAAGTGGAGGAGCTCAAGGAAAGCACCCTATCCTATGCTAAGCCGAAAGAGGAACATAAGGAAGTGTTGCACGTTCCAAGCATTCCTCTGGTCAAACCGGAAGTTTCTCCTGAAGCTTTTGTGGAAGCGGAGGATGTGGAAGGTCTCAATCCAACTGCCAAGACCTCGGCCGAGGTGGAGGTGATCTCGACCGAGATGGAAGAAAAATTTGTAGAACTGCAAGATACGGAGAACCTTGGCCAAATTACTGAGACTGTGGTCAAGGTGGAAGAAAGATCAGCTGAGTTGGGAGGGATTTCGTGTGTGGAATATCAACCCAACATGAAACTTATCTCAAGCTTTGGAGAACTTTACGAGGTACATTCTCCTACTTCATTTGAAACCCCTATTAAAATTTCTGAATTTTTCAGGAAAGCACCGGAGAGTTGGAGGTCTCTTCCGAAAGACCCTCCAAAGATCAAGATGAAGTCTTCCCTGAAATTTTTGGAAGAAGAAGCTCCTCGGATCATGAGGAGTGGAGTTGGCAAGCACTACACCGCTAAAGCGATGAAGAGTCTCTTGTTCAAGTATGGGGTCCCTCGCATGCTCAGGACCCTGTACCATCCCCTAGCTATAGATGGGGAAGCTGCTATAATTCTCGAGAAACTGTTTTCTCGATCAAGGAAAGGATGGGACACGAGGAATGTCCCATTGAAGTGCAGGAAGTCTAGACGAATTCCGGTGAGAATCAAACTGTACAAGCTTGTACGTGGGAGATCTTACCATTTGCCGGTGAATTTGGGAACCGGAACCTTTTTGGAAGAATCTTATGATAGATGTGATGAGCACTCCATGGTGTTCAAGGTACATTGAGTAATTCTATGGAGAATGGTCCAGCTAGCGACCTTAAATCAAGCGCTTCTTGGGAGGCAACCCAAGGTATTGCTTTCTTTTCCCGTTTTCTAGTCTAGCTTAGATAGTTTTTGTTTTTGCTTTGCTTTGCTTTGTTTTTGGCGTTCTGGACAGACAACAGGGAATATCTAAGGAAGGAGCACAACTGGAAGGACAGAAGTTCGAGAATTCGAGAAGACGAAGTTTGACTGAGACACCTCGGTCCAGTCGAAGCCACCTCGACCGAGTTGATTCTTGAGCAACCGAGGCGACTAGGGTTTCTGCAGAACCACCTCGGTCCGTACCACCTCGGTCCAGTCGAGACCATCTCGACCGAGGTGACAGCAGATCCAGTAACAGTATAAAAGGGGAAAAAAATTACTTTTCACTTTTTATTTACCTTCCTCGACCGCGGCGACAGATCCACCTCGCTTCCTTCGTTTCTCGCTCGTTTTCGAAGATTTCGCTTCCAACCTGCAATTAAAGAGTAGAGGATCCTATTGCAACTGCAGATCTGCGAGAAATTCGAGTGCATCGGCCGGAACGAGGTAAAAACGATCGAAACCCTAACTCGTTCGTTTACTTCGATTTGGGCTTTGGTTGCCCTTAAATCTGTTGAGAAAAGGCTTAAGTACCCCATAGGAAGCATTTGTAGTGATTTTTGGGGGAAAAGAACTGAAATTCTGAGAATTGGAATCGCGACTGTCTTCGCCTCGGTCCAGTCGACCTGCACCTCGACCGAGGTGTTCTTGAAGTTTGTCAGTGACCGAGGTAGCCTGACAGTGTTGATTGAAGATGAGTTCTGACAGGTTATTAGCCCTTAGAGATAGATCCTCTCCTTCCCCTTCTTCTTCTGCACCCAGACCTTCTATCCCGGTGATCCACGAGAGGCACCTGGTAGATTATGAGCGTATTGCTAGCCGTTCAGTGATCGCACCTAGATTTCTGGACATTTCTGCTTTTGACTGTCTCCACGTTGATGGAGAGCTTAGGAGGATGATCACCACAGTGGGGCTGGATCAGTTTACTGAGATCCGAGCCCCAGCTTACTTAGAGCCGACCCTTGAGTTTGTTAGCTCCTTCACTTACCTCCCCACAGAGAGAGCTGTGAAGTACCGGTTGATGAACCGAAACTTCTTAGTACCCCTAGATCACTGGAGAGATATCTTTGGCTTCCCTGCCCCCACTGCTGTAGACTTCCCGACCCGAGCCGTAGCTAGAGAGTTCTGGGGTCAGATTGCTTATGTTGTGGAGCATGCAGATAGGTGGCGCCTTGGTGATTCCAGGGAGAAGCTTATCTTCCATCTAGCTTTTCGATTAGCCCACAGGATCTTCAGCGAGACACTTCTGGCGCGTACTGAGACGCCCCAGAAGGTCCGACAGGGGGAGCTCTTTGCTTTATACTGCATGGTTACAGGTGGATTCCCCGACTTTGGATTGATGCTGGCAGAGGATCTACACAAGATCAAGGCCAAAGGGAAGAAAGATATATGTTGTGGTGGGATAGTAACCCATATCGCTAGGTATCAGGATATGGATCTGAGTAGGTGTACTATGGTGGCAGCTGCGAAGCCGCTCGGACTACAGGAGATGATCACTCGGAGGATTCTGGTTCCCCGAGGACTGACTACACCCTACGTCGCTATGCCATGGGAGCTGACTGCGCCACAGGGGATCCGCTGGTCTGCACAGTTCACAGTCTTTGATCCGCATTACTGGCAGACAGCATGGGCTCCACTGATGGAGGATTACAGAGAGGCAGCAGCTGCCCCTGCTGCAGCTGAGGAGGAGGAGGAGGCTGATGATGACGACGACGATAAGGAGACATTAGATGAGAGAGAGGGTGGCGTCCCGATGGATACAGGGACAGATACTGCTGGGACGAGCCACCACCTATTATAGACTTAGATGATGAGGAGGATACTGAGCCGGCACCAGCTGAGACTTCTCCAGTCAGACCTGCTAGACGCAGGAGGCGCGGAGTGAGGGATCGAGCTGCTCACCGACGGATCGATGACCTGACGGATCAGGTTATCGACTCATATGCTGCACTATCGCTGGATATCCGCGAGATGCAGGAGCGGCAGTACCATCAGCACATCATGGCCCAGCTTCAGTTCGAGCGTGTCATGGGCTATCCGTACGATCCGACTCAGTATCCCTACATACCACCACCACCACCACCACCGGATCGAGACTATTGAGGAGCTGCTGGATTTTCTTTATTTTCTTTTATGCAGTTCGGCTTTTATCCGGTGAGTACTCTCATGTTTAGACTTTTTATTATACCCACTGGGACAGTGTGTCTCAAGTATGGGGTATTTGTACTTATTTGACTACGTGATGTATTTTATTCGACTACCTTTGATGTATTATATTTTATCGGATATTTTCGTATTTATGCTTCATTGCCTTTATATGATTATCTGATATTACATGCATACCTACAGGTTATTTGATTGAGAAAAACGTCGAAACCGAAAAAAAAAATGGTTTTTAAAAAAAAAAAAATTTTTTTACCTCGACCGGGGAGAGTCTTGGCCAAACGAGGCATTTCACCTCGGTTGAACCAAGAACACCTCGACCGAGGTGTGTTAACTGAGAGTTTTCGAAAACGAATTTTGTGTTACTTATCTGGATATGACCTCAGTGAAGATCTTGTTTACTGACTGGTTTTAAATTCTTTATGTGTTTGAAAGGTTTTATAATATGTTTAAGTTGCTAAATGCTTTGTTTGAAATTATTAGCATGTTTAATACTTTGTTTTTATCCAAATTATGTTGAATTTGAAGGTTGACACCGCAGGTTAAGTTCTCTCACTTTCTTCTTGGAAAGACCAAGGCAATTCATTCTCTTCTTCTTCTTCTTCTTGATCATGCTTAGCCCCTCATATACATTTTGCCTCCCTTTACCTATCCGGGAATTTGGAAGCAAGCGAAGTGGTGAAAGCAAGTGGAGTTAAAGTTGAGAAGTGGCTGGAAGTGAAAGTGTTAGAAAAGCAATAATAGGTTTGGGGAAGCCAATCATGAAGACGAGTAACTCGGCACCATTCACATAGCCGGGTGTTTGTGTCTTGCCAAAGTCGGATTGAGCGATATTCCTAACGGGTCATGGTATGTGCATCAAGGGTTTGATGCATCTCGAGAAATTGATGATTGCAGATTTCCTAGGCTTCGGTTATTGTGCACCTCTGTCCATGCATCCCAAAAAGTAAAGTAAAAAGAAAAAGTGTGAGATAAGCGAAGCTTATTGGTGGAAGATGTTGCAAGTCAAAGTGAAAGTGAAGTTCATCCTTTTCCCGGATTCTAGCACCACATTAC
This sequence comes from Fagopyrum homotropicum, assembly GCA_033239125.1. Classification (NCBI taxonomy): domain Eukaryota; kingdom Viridiplantae; phylum Streptophyta; class Magnoliopsida; order Caryophyllales; family Polygonaceae; genus Fagopyrum; species Fagopyrum homotropicum. The sequence goes on from BSWB01000002.1 coordinate 48,859,312, forward strand.
CTTACATACATCCCTACCCTACACGTTTCTTGACCTTTTCTTTTGGGAAGCCCTTGAGACCTTGAGCTTGTTGATTGACTTAGCGGTTTAAACTGGATTATACATGATTAATTTTGATAATTATGATTTATTATGCATTCTATGATTTTATGTAAAGATGAACAACTTTCCTATATTTATAAAATGTTTTGAGCATATTGAGTTTTTAATTCCAGGAAGTACTCTCTTAGAGTGATCTATGGTAGTTGCACACCATAAAATGTTTTTGAAAGACTTTTTCATTGATTTTATTGACTTATAATCCATTCTATCTTATCTTTTATATGAGGAACTTGCTTGGGGACAAGCAAGGGCTAAGTATGGGGTATTTTGATAGCATGAATTATAGTCTATATTTTGGGGTTTGTTTGGACGTTTTATCTTTCATAATCTGCATGTTTGTGTGTATGATATGTGATTATACTACCATTTCATCTACCTTTGTGAGAATCGAGGTCTACACCTAGTTTTATTGTAATTGCACGTAATTTGGTACGTTTTGCATCAAAAAGGAGCGAAAGGAGTCATGAGTCATTTAAGAGCTACATCCAGGAAGCATAGCCATGGATTAAAGATTTACTTTGGACCAGTTTTGAGAGATTTCACATTCAGTTGTAACTCACCTCGGTTGACCAGAGATTCATCTCGACCGAGGTGATCCAGAGACGCCGACTCGACCGAGGCGAACACCTAGGACGCGGCGAGAATATTTTATTCTTGGATGAGATCTTTTAAAATTGGAAAGTGATCTTATATTTTTGGGCTTGGCACCTGGAAGGAAGGAGATATGCAGAATCATATATTTTACCTATTTTTATGGGAAGAGATCTTTCTAAGATATCTTATCTTTGGAGGGTTATTTTCCTATAAAAAGGGTTGGATTTCCACAATTCGAGGAGGCCGCATACAATCCGCTATCACACGTTTAGGGCTGGACATCTCGCAGCAGCCGCACTCCAGTTTGGGAGAGATTTGAAGAACCTTTTTGAAGGTTGAAGGAAGATTGAAGTCCATAGCTTTTATAGCTTTTTGGAGGGTTTTGTAAGATTGTCTTTAATTCCCTCATTGATTGTCTTGTCTTTTTGGATTGCTATCCAAGGAACGCTTTGTTGTGATATTTGATTCAGTTATTGAAGTCGTTTCATTAAATTCTTCTTTGTTCAAATATTCACCTTCTTCCCATATATTTGATTAATACTTTCATGATGATGAGTGGCTAATTTCCTTGTGTGATTCTAGGGTGATTGGCTGAAGGTTGTGGGAAAAACAATGACAGAATAATCTTAGATTCGAGTAGGATCCTGAAAGTTCGAGTCTTTAACCTTAACCCTAAGCATCTCGTTCAGTCGATGAACATCTCGGCCGGGGTGGAACTTTTCTGACCGAGGTGACTTATCTGATCCATAACTGAGAGTTAAGTGTTAGAGTTTGCCAAATCCTATTCTTATTACACCTTCCTGGTTCAAAGCAAGCTTAGGATGAGACTTACCCGGTAATTCCTTAGTTTGTGTACCAACGATCATAAGTGTAGGTAATAAAGGTTTGTCCTTTATTGGGGTTTGAGTGTGCTTCCATCCCATCTTTGTGAGTTAGCCTGAGACTTACCCGGTAAAGGTTGATTCTATTCCCTTAGATGGTATGTTAGTTTGAGGTTATAGTTCTTTATCTTGATTCCTTGAGACTTACCCGGTAATAGGAGTTACGGTTCAGGATTAGTGTGTAGTGAGACTTACCCGGTGATCTACTCCACTTTAGAAACACCTTCCCTACGCAAAAAAATCTCAGCTTTGTCCGCTTATCTATAGATCTTGAGTTGGAACCACAACTAGATGCTTTAATCCCTAGAATTGCATGTTTGCTTTATTGACTTCTTATTCATCTTTGATTGTGTTAATCGCTCTTGTGGTTAGAATTGACATAAGCACACCGTATTGACTTTGTTTCACCGAGTCCCTGTGATCGACCCCTGGAATTTTCTTGCTTTTACTACGATTGACCCGTACACTGCAGGTTCGCATCCTTGTTTTAAGCTTAAGTCTAGGGTTATAAATTTAAAGCTTGCACACACCGTTTGGAGCGAACAGTAATCCAAGGATCAAGACTAACTAAACCGATTAAGGTTGTGACACTCACAATCGAGGTAGAGGTTGTTGAGGCTTCACTACCACCTAGAAAAGGCAAGCCAAGACTAAGTTCAAGCAAATCTTTAACTTTGGATTAAAGTAAAAGCAAGTTCGTAAACTAACACAAAATTACGGGTAGTTCTTGAGTTCCACGGCCGTGGAAGCTCAAGAACAGACCGTGGATTAGGTTCGTCGGCGATTCTCTCTAACTCTCAGGGTCCAATCTGTTTACGATCGATCTATCATCATCTAAGCCACAACTATCAACCCTTCACCTTAGAATTGTTAAAGGGTTTTAGCCAACAACAGTCATATTGATATCAAATTCAAGATTTAAATGAATGTAAGATGAAAACTTCCGAAAACCTTGAATAACTCTCAAGTCAATCTCAAATCCACAAATCAAGAACAATAACGTCAATAGATTTGGAATAATGCAAACAATCACAATCTTAGATAAGAACGAAGAACGGGATGTCAATCCGTCTTCAAATCAAACCTAAATGAGAAGCGAAATCTTCTTACGAACAATCTTCCGAATCTTCAACTCTTCCGTCAATCCGGAATTCTCAATAGCAAAGCGCAAATCTCTCAATCACAATCTCCGCCAAAATGCGAAATTAGGGCAAATCCAAGTGTAAGCGAAAGTGTGTCTAAGCGTAAGCGAAGGTGACGGAATCTCTCTTCGTCCGTCCTTTTATAGTGTAAGATAAAATATAAGCCCGGCCCAATTGCGTAGAAGATCGTGGCTTAAAATATTGCGTAAAGATCGCCAAGATCACGGTCGTGGAAGGGTTCCACGACCGTAATTTAGAGCGTGGAAGTTGGTCACGGTTTGTTTCAATCCTTCCACGGCCGTAGAAGTTGCTGGAATGAATCACGCTTCCCTTGCCAAGGTTCCACGGCCGTGGACTTGAACGTGGAATGTAGTATGGCCGTATTTTAGAGCATGGTTTAGGGGTAAACCATAATTCTTCCTTTCCTCGTGCTATTCTTCAAGTTAGCACCATCCTTAGCTCCTAGAGATGTCCTCAATCCTTGGACATGCTCGATAAAACTCCATCCTCGCTCAATCCGTTCGGAAATAGCTCTTAATTGCCTACAATCAACATAAAGCTTGTGTAGATCTCTATATCGACAATATGGACAAACTAACTCACAAATGCATCAATGTTTAATCAATGACTATCAATATGGATGAAATACACTTAGAAAACGTGCCTAAAATATCACAATATTTCATGCTAACACTGCTCAGGTCCTACTCCACTAGCACTGCTCGGCTTATCCCAACACAACGGTGTACGACATCTCTGTCCATGTAAAGCCTTATAAGGAGCCATCCTGATCAATGCGTGTCAACTGTTATCATACGAAAACTCCACTAAGGGAAGGTGATATGGCCACACCTGTCCCTAGTCTAACACATAGACTCGTAACATGTCCTCGGAGTCTAGATGGTCTGCTCAGACTGACCATCTGTCTGATGATGATAAGAAGTTATGAACTGTAGACTCGTACCTACGGCGGCATACACCTGTTGGTAGAACCTCAATGTGAAACGTCCATCTGTCCAAGACTACAGTCATAGACACTCGGTGAAGTCTCACTATCTGTCTAGTGAACTCCTTTGCCAATCAACTTACCCGCTACATTTCCTTGATCGGAATGAAACATGAGGTCTTCGTCAGTCGATCTACTATAACCTAGATAGCATCAAAACCTTGACTCGGTCTCAGACCGGTGACAAAATCCATCGAGATGTCCTCTCACTTCCACTGAGGTACGGGAAGTGGGTGTAGCTCTCCCCTTGGTCGATGATGGTAGATCTTGACCTGCTAACAGGTTGCACACTGAGCTACATATCTTGTCATATCTAGCTTCAGACCTCCCCACCAAAAAGAGCGTCTGATATCCTTATACATCTTACTTGCACCGAGGTGCACTAAGTAAGGTGAAGAGTGAGCCTCATGTAGGATCCTCTGTCTCAACTATCGATCTAAAGGCACACATACACGCTCATTGCTTCTAAAGATCCCATCGACACCAATTGCAAATTGGGGTGCCTCTCCTCGAGACATCCGGTCTCGAATCTGTGTCAAAGCTGGACAACTCTCTTGCTTATGTCGGGTCTCTACCAATAGATCAGGTAGGATCTCTAAGGTGTACAACTAGATGTCAAAATCCGGAAAGTGGATATCCATCTCTATCCATGCAAGGTCTCGTTGTAATTGTGGCTGAGTTGTCAACCTAGCGATCGCCATCTCTCGGGGAGTCATCCTACTAAGAACATCAGCTACCACATTCACCTTCCCCGGGTGGTACAAGATCTCCAGATTAAAGTCCTTGATCATCTCCAACCATCTGTGTTGGCGGTTATTCAACTCCCGCGGATTGAATATGTACTTCAGACTCTTATGGACTGTGAAAATCTGACATGTAGCTTCGTACATATAATATATGGCTCCAAATCTTCAAAGCTTGAACAACAACACCTAACTCAAGATCATGGGTAGGGCAATTCTCCTCGTACGTCTTCAATTGTCTTGACGCGTAAGCAATCACATTACCCCTCTACATCACAACAAATCCCAAGCCAAGCTTGGACGCGTCGTTGTAAACCACAAAGTTCTTAATGCCCTTTGGCTGAGCTAAGATAGGAGCGGAGGTCAGCCTCTTCTTCAGCTCCTCGAAGCTCTAGGGCACGGCTCGGACCATACAAATTTTGTAGACTTCCTCAGCCATGAAGTGAGAGGTCGGACGATAACTGAAAAGCCCTCTACAATACGCCGGTAGTAGCCCGTCAATCCTAAGAATCTACGTACCTCCTTGACATTCTTAGGAAGCGGCCATGATGCTACTGACTCAATCTTCGTTGGATCTACCTTGATCCCTTCAGCTGAAACGATGTGACCAAGGAATGCTACCTCGGACATCCAAAACTCACACTTAGAGAGCTTGTCGTAAAACTCTCTATCCAGTAAGACCTGAAGAATGATCCTCAAGTGTCCTGCATGCTCCTCTCTACTGCGAGAGTATAGCAGAATGTCATCTATGAAGACAACTACAAACTGGTCTAGAAAGTCGATGAAGATGTTGTTCATCAACTCCATAAAAACTGAGGGCGCATTCGTGAGCCCGAATGACATCACTACAAACCCGTAGTGGCCATAATTGGTCCGAAATGCCGTCTTGGCGATATCCTTCTCTCTCACCCTTAACTAGTAATATCCGGATCTCAAATCGATCTTAGAAAAAACTAAAGCTCCATGAAACTGGTCCAACATATTGTCGATACGGGGAAATAAAAACTTATTCTTGATTGTCACCTTATTAAGCTCTCGGTAATCAATACATAACCTCATCGACCCGTCTTTCTTCCTGACAAAGAGTACTGGTGCGCCCCAAGGAGAAACACTAGGGCAGATGAAGCCTTTCTCTACTAACTCCTCGAGTTTCTTCTTAAGCTCAAGCATCTCGATAGGCGCCATACGGTAAGGAGCCTTAGAGATTGGTCTCGTCCCGGGCTCTAGATCAATGTCAAAGTCTACACTCCTTTGTGTAGGTAAACTTGATGGCTCTCCAAAAACATCGGAAAACTCGCAAGCTATTGGAATCTCCTCCAAAGTTGGACTCGTACTATCCTTCATGGCATAGCACCAAAAAGTCTTGCAACCTTGACCGATAAGCCTCACAGCTCGAACTACACTGATGACTGTACCGGTCTTCCCGAGATCCCATCCTTGGAAAATCTCCACCTGGCATGGCTTTGTAGTTACCGTCACTGTCCTCTTGCCGATGTCCAAAAGTGCTCGATGTCGATCCATCCAATCCATGCCTAAAATAACTCCATCATGTACTAAGTACATGACGAAGAAGTCAGACGGCCAATCGCAATCTCCCAATCTAATAGGGAAATCACGAACCTCTCGTGTACCTCTAATCTTACCTCCATCGGGCAATCCTATAAAGAAGAGTTTCCCTCTACGGTAACTAAGGCCAATCTATCTAAGCAAGCATCAGATATAAAAGAATGCGTAGAACCGGTATCGAAAAGAACTTTGACAGGAAAACCATTAATATGAATGGTACCTATGGTCGTTGGCGCTGTCGGTGCTACGGCACTTCTCAACTCATAAACTCTGCCTTATGCATCTCTAGTGTCTGCAGAACCACCAACTTGTCCCCTATACCTCTCCTTTGTCCCGGAGTGGAACCCTAAGGAGCGGTAAAACCAGGAGCTCTTTGATGTTGCTGCTCCTAGTACTGAGGTCTTTGTCCACCTCTTGCAACGCTAGCAGGTGAAGATTCCTGCTGAGATAGCGTCTTGCCCTAACGGAAAAACACAGCTTTGTGTCAGGCTTGCCACATGAAAAGAAAGTCACAACAGTCTTCTTACAATCAGCTCTCAAGTGTCCGACACCTCCGCAATTGAAGCACTATCGTTCTCTGTCGAAACTTTGTACCGACTGTTGGAAGCCAGAACGCCTTGGCGTTTGACTACGCCTAATTTGTAATGCTCCAGATCTAGCACTGGTTGGTCCAGTCCTCTGCCTCTTCTCAAGACCTCCCGTTTGAGAAGCTCTCCTCTGACCCGGTTGGTCTCTCTCATACGCAGATGTGCTATCATGATAGCCCGTCAATGAGTCACAACGGAAACCAACAAGATAAGATTGGGTAGACTCTCTCAACCTCTGAGAGAAAATGTAAACATGTTGATCCTCCAGTGGTGCAGACGGACCCTGAAGAACCGTTAGGTGAATATAAAGGATAAAAATACTATAGAAGGGGGGTTGAATAGAGTATGGAAACTTTTCGCAAAACCAATCTCAAGGCCTTGAAATCAATTTCAAGGGGCTTGATGTCGATCTCAATTCTTGGTGAAACTTTGATTTTAAGGACTTTGAAACAACTTTCAAGGGCCTTGACTTTGAACTCCTGCAACACAAAGTTAGTCACAATAAACAAGAAATAGTGCGGAATGTAAAAGATCGACACAAGGATATGTTTACCAAGTTTGGCTCTATATAGCCTACTCTCCGTCCCAGGGTATAGCATTAGGATTTAACTATCTATTATCAGCTTCAAAGAGTCTGATAGGTGATGGAATCACTATCAATTAGAGTAATTTTTAGAGTCTTTTTATTGCATTAGTGTCGATTTATGCTACTAACTCCTTGGTCTAGAAGAAGAAGATCAAAAGATCAAAAGAAAAGAGTTATAAGCACTTAGGAGTGAATATCGATCACGAAGCAAAGCTTATGTTGCCTCACCGCCCCCGCGGATCCTTGCAGCCGCCCCAGCGGGTGACGCCTTACTTCAGAGCGCTCCCTGCGCTTTCACCAGCGCCAACCATGAAGCGTGTCACCGCCCCTACACCACTCCTTGGCGCTCTTGCGGTGTCCTCCACTGACGAAACGAAGACCAGCTCCCTTGCGCCTTCCACTACGGCACTGCCTGCGCCTCAACATGGGAGCTGGAAGACAAAGAGGCTATGTCACCGCCCCTACGTTGACATAGGGACGCCCCGACGGCTTGGCATCAAAAACGTCAGGAAGGCGAAAGGTCAGACGTTGAAGAGCATTGAAGATCCGCCCCAACGGAATTGTCTAGCCGCCCCAGCGGCTCTGAAGAAGATCAACCGATTATGCCTAAACCGCCCCTGCGGTTCCTGAAGGCCGCCCCTGCGGTTTAACGCCAAAAGCTTTACTCCGGATGTTTACACCACCTTTATGGCATTTAAGGTGGTTGTTTTGGGCCAGCCATTTACTCCTATTTAGTGTCTTTTTTAGTATAAATAGTCTTTGGGTAATTACTAGAATCATCCATCTTATCATCTAGTTAGTCAACAAATTATCCACTTAGATTGTCTTGCTTCCTTGTAATGAGCTGCTAACTCCCTTGCTACATTGGGTTGGTTTGAAGCTGCATTGTTGCCTGGGTTGTAAGTTCTTTATATTCTAAGTTTTCATTCAGTAATACTTTGTGTTTCCTTGATCTCCATTGTCTAAATTGCATGTTTACTATTGCTTGAGATTGATCACCTTAGGTTCTAAAGTGCATGTAAACAACTAGGATTAATAGGTTCCGGGTTCAGGTCTTTAATCTAGTAGCAACTTTAAGTAATAACAGGTTGTGATTACTTAAGGAAAAGGAACACAAATATGAAGATAAGTTTAACGGTTTTAATCTTCTCTTTATATCCCTTTGTCTTTATTTGAAAGCTAACTTGTTATTTGTTCTTGTAGGTTTACGGAACTTTAACTTGTTAAGTTGTGTTGATGCCGGTTGGCTCAACACATATATATGATCGAGACGGAAGATTACTTGAAAACTTGTAAAAGGAACTCACCAAAGTAGCAATTGCATGCTTAGAATCAACCTAGTGTAGATTCATCCATTATTGTCTTACTTGTCGCATTAATCGTTTTCATAAGTTTTTGTGCATCAATTCAACCCCCCCCCCCTTGTGTCACTTGTCACTATAATCGATAATTGCATCTAAACACCTTAACTCTCTTGGGTTCGACCCTTACTTAATCACTATACTTGTTCTTAGTGCTAACTCGGGATTTAATTTTGATTGGGTATAGACGACCATAGAAATACCGTCGGTCAAATTTTGGCGCCGTTGCTGGGGAGTATTAGTGTTTTATTGTTATTATTGATTATTGGTTTGAACCATTTTTATGGTTCAAACCCGTTCTACTAATTCCGGTTTTGCTTCTTTTGATCCTGAAATTGAGAGGACGCACATCCGGCAACGAAGACAACAACAACTTCAACAAGAGATGGCTGACCGTACTCTTCGTCAACTTACGCAGCCCACCTTGGCTCAAAACCCTCTTGCGGTCACTATACCGGCACTAGGGGAAGGAGGCAACTTTGAGCTCAAGCCGGGCCTCATTCACTTGCTCCCATCCTTCCATGGGCTAAGTGGTGAAGACCCCATCAAGCACCTTGGGAAGTTCCATACCGTGTGTATGAGCATGAAGCCGGCCAACATTACCGAAGAACAAATCAAGATGAGGTCATTCGGCTTCACACTCAAAGATTCCGTGGATGATTGGTATTACCACCTTCCATCCGGGAGTATCGACACTTGGGAGAACCTTCTAAAAGCGTTCTTGGAGAAATACTTTCCAACTAAGAAGGCTAATAGCTTGAAGAAAGCTATAAGCAACATCGAGCAAGAGGCAACCGAAACTCTCTACGAGTACTTCGAAAGGTTTGCACGTCTCCGATCCAGCTGTCCTTTTCACGGATATTCAACTCAAGATCTAGTCTTGTACTTGTACAGTGGCTTGCTAGACAATGAAAGGAGGATCGTCGATGCGGCTTACGGAGGTAATTTTCTTAACTCTACTCCTGACCTTGCTTTGGAAAAGATACAGGAACTAGCAGAAGGAACTCGGAACTTTGGAAGGACCCTGGCTAAGAAAGGAGTTCATGTTGTGAGCTCCGGGAAGAGTGAGATTTCCACCGAGCTCGCAGAATTGAAGGAAATGGTGAAGAGACTAACACTTATGGGAACACCGCAACAGCTCAAAGCTTGTGGAGTTTGTGCTGACCCGTATCATCCAAAGGACATGTATCCACAAGTTCAGGATGACGATGCTGAAGTAAACGCAATGGGTTATGGACAACCACAGCAGCAAAGACCTGGGAACGATCCCTATGCACAGAATTTCATGCCAAATTGGCATGACCAACAGAATTTTCGTTGGAGGGATCAACAAAACCAACAACAACAGCCACGCCAAGGTAAGTATCACTCAACTGAAGATATGTTGCAAGTTTTGACTAAACACTTTGCTACTCATGTCCAAACAACAGAATCTAGCATCAAGAACCTTGAGAAACAGGTTGGTCAAATGGCGGAAGCCATTACAAGAATTGAAACTAGGGCCTCCGGCGGATTACCTTCTCAAACGGTTATAAACCCAAAGGTGATGTTGGAAGAGGCTCAATCATAGAGGAAGAATCCCTACGTCGAGCCAACGACGTAAAACAAAGGCGCTGCTCAGGAGGCAACCCGAAGAAATAAAAAGAGGAGTTTCTATCAAGAAAACCGCCCCTGCAGCTCTAAGTCCCCGCCCCTGCGGTGACACCCTTGCGCCAGCGCCGCCCCCGGCATTGGGCCTGCGTCTACTCACGTAGGCCACCGCCCCCGCGGTGACACCCCTACGCCCCTACAGCGGCCACCCTTGACACGCATCCTCAGCTTCGCCCCCGGCGCTGAGGCTGCGTACCCCCTCTCTCTTGTCACCGTCCCGCGGCGACAAACACCGCCCCTGCGGTTCAGTTAAGGAAAGAAAAAAAATACACTTCCCAAAAAATAACCTACATCTACCGCCCTCTCCACTCCCCCTCCATTTATTCTTCGAAACCTAGCCGCCTCACCTCCCACGCCCTTGCGCCCTCCGGAAACTCTCGCCCACCACCTCGTCGCGCCCCTGCGCCACCTCCGGCAACCTAGTGTCGCCACCCCTTTTGCAACACGAACCATCTCCACCACACACACTCAACCCTTTCATTCTCCTCCACTGTCCCACCTCCGGCGACGTCTGCGACAGCAAGGACGACGTCGGGAAAGCCCCATCGCCACCACCTTCGTCGAACGTCCAAATCGCCTTCTGCTCTTCGCCCGCCCCTGCGCCTGCAAACTCCCGCCCCTGTGTTAAGCCGCTCCTGCGCTTGTTGCAGCTGCCCCTGCGTAAATCACAACAGTAGGTTCGTCTGTTGATCCAATTTCTGAACTTTCTAACTCCTTTGCTTGATTCATTACAAGAAATGGAGAACCAGAAGAAATATAAGTTTTCAGAAGGAGAGAAGGATCGGTATAGGATTGCTCAAAGTCGGGAAGTGTATGCAACCTGATTTCTGGACGTTCCTACCTTGGAACAATTGGGTTTGTTGGAAAGCATGCAGGAGCTTCTCAACAACGTCGGGCTTGGGGATTTTTTGACAACAACCGCTCCAACATACCCCGAGCTCAGCCGCTAGTTTATTGCCACCTTCAAAATGGAAACGGTGGACCATGGGTGTGTTGGACTCACATTCAAGTTCAACAGAAAGAAGTACACATTAGACTACACCCAGCTGCAGGAGGCATCAGGGGTGACCATAGCCGCTTCCGACGACTGGTGGGAACCTATTCCGACACCTGATTTGATGGAGTTCTGGCAGGGTGCCACCAGGTCTAAATTTCATGCAGGGGGTGAGTACTCCAATAAATTCACTCACCCTGTTTGAGGCTCATCTCGAAGGTATTCATGAGTGTCTTCTGTGGACACAAGGAGGAGAACAAGGTTGCTCGTAAGGACCTTCCGCTGCTATACGTCTGCCTCTCCACCAACGACTGGGTACCGGATTTGACATACCTCTTCCTTACCGTTTTGAAGCGGATTAGGAAGAATGAGCCACGTGATATTGTAGGAGGAGGGATCATCTCCTTGTTGGCTGCATAGGTGATGGATCTCTCCACTTTAGAGGACGGATTAGAAGCCCCACTTTATACGGAGGGTATGTTGAGGAGGTGCAGGCTCCTTAGGAGAGACGGGGAGCATCGTTTTTGGCTCTCTTTAGCAGACGGGAGTCACATCACATACCTCCCCCAAAGACTTCCATTAGGAGACGAGCTCTCCGATCTATATGTACCGGCTGACCCAGTCCCTCCGAGACGGCCTCAGGTTGATATTGTTGGGAGGTACGCAGCTGGCTCTAGCAAAGCCCACACCACTGATGAGGAGATGCTGACGGCAGGACACGATAGTCAGACCATGGAGAGTCTGCAGTCTCAGATGGCAGCTTTGACTACACAGCACCAGGCATGGCAGACCGAGTACCAGCAGTCCATGGTTAAGCAGCAGCAGTCGTGGTAGTCCAGCTTCGTCTCCTTCATGACCACTCACTTTGACCGCCGTCAGGATGCTTGGCAGGTGGATCATCAGCAGCAGTTGGAGACTCAACACCTAGCTTGGCAAACTAGCTATGAGACTTCATTTAGAGAGAGGATGAAGGCTCAGGAGGGCCGTATCGACACCCTTCACCGCCGGCAGGAGCACTTCTTCCGCCACTTCCCTTACCCACCGGAGGAGGGTCCGGGTGGTCCATCCGGACCACCCCAGTGAGAGGTACATTTCTTTCCGTTCTCCCGCATTTATCTTTGACTCATTTCCACTTTGAGGACAAAGTGTACTTCAAGTATGGGGGAGGGACATATCATTGCTTGTACAGTTCATTGAGTTGTTTTAGAATTTGTTTTTGCATTGTTAAATTCAGTTTGATATTCAAAAAAAAAAGCCAAAGAAGTGAAAAAAGGCATGGAAATCCTTAGATAAACCGAAAACCCGAAAGGGCGGTTTAGGTAAAAAGAAGGTAGTCCGACCAACCTTAGGTTGGTGCAAAATTGGACTTGATGGATGTGAGTTAAAGTGAGAAAAGAAGAAGAGTGGCAAGGTGAAAACCCGAAAGGGCCTTGGCAAAATGAGCGACACCGAGTGTAGATTTCTCTTCCGGCGTTTTGGCGACATAAGAAGGGGAGTCATAAGGAGGTTGTCCAGGTAGGCCACTCTTTGAGCGATAAGGATGGTAGTATTTCTTTTTCTCACATTTCCTCTCTTTTCCTTCTTTCTTTCTTGGTTTTTCTCTTGTTTTTCATTATCTTTCTGCTTACTCATGCTTCCTGAGGCCTTTGAGTCTAGTTGATGTCATTTGTTTTTACTCGGGACGAGTAAAAGGTCTAAGTATGGGGGAGTTTGATAGGTGATGGAATCACTATCAATTAGGGTAGTTTTTAGAGTCTTTTTATTGCATTAGTGTCGGTTTATGCTACTAACTCCTTGGTCCAGAAGAAGAAGATCAAAAGATCAAAAGAAAAGAGTTATAAGCACTTAGGAGTGAAGATCGATCACGAAGCAAAGCTTCTGTTGCCTCACCGCCCCCGCGGATCCTTGCAGCCGCCCCAGCGGGTGACGCCTTACTTCGGAGCGCTCCCTACGCTTTCACCAGCGCCAACCATGAAGTGTGTCACCACCCCTGCGCCACTCCTTGGCGCCCCTACGGTGTCCTCCACTGACGAAACGAAGACCAGCTCCCTTGCGCCTTCCACTACGGCACTGCATTGCCTCAACATGGGAGATGGAAGACGAAGAGGTTGTGTCACCGCCCCTGCGTCGACATAGGGACGCCCCGGCGGCTTGGCATCAGAAACGTCAGGAAGGCGAAAGGTTAGACGTTGAAGAGCATTGAAGATCCGCCCCAGCGGAATTGTCTAGCCGCCCCAACGGCTCAGAAGAAGATCAACCGATTCTGCCTAAACCGCCCCTGCGGTTCCTGAAGGCCGCCCCTGCGGTTTAACGCCAAAAGCTTTACTCCGGCTGTTTACACCACCTTTATGGTATTTAAGGTGGCTGTTTTGGGCCGGCCATTTACTCCTATTTAGTGTCTTTTGTAGTATAAATAGTCTTTGGGTGATTGCTAGAATCATCCATCTTATCATCTAGTTAGTCAACAAATTATCCACTTAGATTGTCTTGCTTCCTTGCAATGAGTTGTTAACTCCCTTGCTACATTGGGTTGGTTTGAAGCTGCAAGTTTTCATTCAGTAATACTTTGTGTTTCCTTGATCTCCATTGTCTACATTGCATGTTTACTATTGCTTGAGATTGATCACCTTAGGTTCTAAAGTGCATGTAAACAACTAGGATTAATAGGTTCCGGGTTCGGGTCTTTAATCTAGTAGCAACTTTAAGTAATAACGGGTTGTGATTACTTAAGGAAAAGGAACACAAATAGAAAGATAAGTTTAACGGTTTTAATCTTCTCTTTATATCCCTTTGTCTTTATTTGAAAGCTAACTTGTTATTTGTTCTTGTAGGTTTACGGAACTTTAACCTGTTAAGTTGTGTTGATGCCGGTTGGCTCAATCAACATATATATGATCGAGACGGGAGATTACTTGAAAACTTGTAAAAGGAACTCACCAAAGTAGCAATTCCATGCTTAGAATCAACCTAGTGTAGACTCATCCATTATTGTCTTACTTGTCGCATTAATCGTTTTCATAAGTTTTTGTGCATCAATTCAACCAACCCCCCCCCCTTTGTGTCACTTGTCACTATAATCGATAATTGCATCTAAAACACCTTAACTCTCTTGGGTTCGACCCTTACTTAATCACTATACTTGTTCTTAGTGCTAAGTCGGGATTTACTTTTGATTGGGTATAGACGACCATAGAAATACTGTCGGTCAGAGTCCTAGATACAAACTAGAAGAAATCCCCTTCTTCTCTCATTGTTGCCAATGCTACGATCTAGCTCCAACTCTTCACCTTGCTATAATAGCCTAGTTACTTCGTAGAGTAACACACCCTCGAGTATAACACTCTTTAGATATGCCAATGGAGCTCTCAAGTTTTATATCTCTCTAGGGGATAAAGCTTTTTAGAAAAAGAGAGAAAGAAAAATTATTGATCGAATGAAGATGACTTTGGATCGCTTGAAGAGTATGGATGTTTTCGTGCAGGCTTGTGTACTTGTTCTTCAATTTCCATCTTCATTTATACCCTTCTATGGAGAAGTCTTCTAGCCGTTGGAAAGATGACCGTTTGGCACGCACTCAAGTTCAAACAAAGGGAAAGACAACAACTGAAATATAAACCCGATCCTGTCCTATAATGTACGGGAACCCCGGCTGACCACACCGTACGAATCACTCAGCAACACCTATATCCTAAAAGACATCTATAACATTGGTATAAACTGTTAGCTAACTAGCTAGATATCAAAAAGATCGTAAAGGCACAAACACACATAAGGTAAAGTAAACACATAGCATGCTCCACTCAGTCGGTTATTATCCTTCATTACGTTATCCATTACTAATTTAACTTATGGTTGTTACACAAGAGTCGTTGCGATCTCGCCTCTGTACCCTTTCACCAACAAGAATAGAATGTATACATCCTTTTGTCACCTGCTGGACTGGTCGCAAGAGCACCTCCCAGTTTCCCCATTCTGAACTGGACAAGCAGTAACCGCCCGATTATAATACACTTGGGTCAATTATGGTTATAAAGGTCAATCCTATTTCCAGTTATCAGTTATAACAATATACAACGCAAACAAGCCAAAACAATCAAACTAATATACAGAATGAAGCTAAGTAAGTTCAAGGGAGTTATCTCACTCGAAGGTAACTCACAGATCAAACAACACCTCAGTGTCCCGCAAGAATGGAGGAAATAAAACCTATCACACAAGACATTACGAATTAGGAACCGAAACGATTGCTAGAAGTCTATATCTTCTAGTCTTCATGATCTTTAAAAGATCTCAACAAGTTAAGGCTTCAAACTTAGTCTTACAAATCACTAAGGGTCAACAACAACATCATAAGTCAAGGGAAGGAACGGGGAAAGCAAGGAAGGAAGCAGCTCACCAAAGACGGGAGCTACTGTAGAGTAAATCGCAGGGGTGGCTAGACGAGGTGCAGGGGCGGCACGACATGGCACGGGGGCGGGTACGGTGCAAAAGCTACTGTCGGCTTCTCGTTTGACAGCAGAACTTCAACAAGGCCAAAGTTTTTCTTTCTCAACACTCGAACACTTCACAACTCAACCAAGGGATCCTGTGAACGTCAACATATCAACAACGGAACGATCCACAAGAATTAAGACTCAAACTTGATCCTTGGTTAAGAAGAAAAGGGAAGAACGAAGAAGGAACGAAGTAGAAGGGAAACGACATGCAGCATCACATGAACGTGATGAAGAACAAGGGAGGAAGAACTTACACATTCAGCAAGATCACAAGAAGCAAGGCTGCAACTCTCGAGGGTGAAGAAAACGTATGCAAGAAACGGGAAAACGAAGAGAAGACGGGAATACATAGAAAAGGGGTGGAAAGATAAAAGGAAGGACGTTCCAGGGTTAGGAAGAAGATAGGAAAGTCGGCTCATAAGATAGAAGATTGGATCTTCTATCTAGGGAAGGAAATAAAAACGAAACGGAAATAGATCAGCGCGATCTGTGGCGAATACGCAAGGGTGGATCGCCTTGCCGCAGGGGCGGCCACTGCCGCCGCCCCCGCGGTGACAACCAGAAACTGAATGTTACAATGATCAAATACTCATCAAAAGTTTACTTGAAAACACTATGTGTTTCAATTCAGTGAAATTTTTTTATAAGGTGATTTAATTTATAAAAAAACTTGGTTTGGTAAAAAGCCGTATAATAACATGTGTTTTTTTCCATTTTTTAGAATATATAATAATCACACCATCAAACAAACGTGAGCTCCAACTCTGAACTCCAGAGGTTTGCGCCTCTTATCTACATAAGACTTCTGACGACTTTGTGCTGCTAACATCAGCTATTGGATTACTGCTACTCGAGCCATATCATCCTGAAGCTGCTCAGATGCTACTCCACTGGCACTGCTCGGCTCATCCCAACACAACGGTGTACGACATCTCTGTCCATGTAAAGCCTTATAAGGAGCCATCCTGATCGATGCGTGTCAACTGTTTTTATACGAAATCTCCACTAAGGGAAGGTGATATGGACACACTTGTCCCTTGTCTAACACATAGACTCGTAACATGTCCTCCAGAGTCTAGGGCGGAAGCCCTTCTCTGCTAACTCCTCGAGTTTCTTCTTAAGTTCAAGCATCTCGATAGGCGCCATACGGTAATGAGCCTTAGAGATTGGTCTCGTCCTGGGCTCTAGATCAATGCCAAAGTCTACACTCCTTTGTGTAGGTAAACTTGATGGCTCTCCAAAAACATCGGAAAACTCGCAAGCTATTAGAATCTCCTCCAAAGTTGGACTCGTACTATCCTTCATGGCATAGCACCAAAAAGTCTCGCAACCTTGACCGATAAGCCTTACAGCTCGAACTGCATTGATGACTGTACCGGTCTTCCCGAGATCCCATCCTTGGAAAATCTCCACCTGGCATGCCTTTGTAGTTACCGTCACTGTCCTCTTGCCGATGTCCAAAACTGTTCGATGTCGATCCATCCAATCCATGCCTAAAATAACTTGTTCATGTACTAAGTACATGACTAAGAAGTCAGTCCGCCAATCGCGATCTCCCAATCTAATAGGGCAATTGCGAACCTCTCGTGTACCTCTAATCTTACCTCCATCGGGCAATACTATAAAGAAGAGTTTCCCTCTACAGTAACTAAGGCTAATCTATCTATGCAAGTATCAGATATAAAAGAATGTGTAGAACCAGTATCGAAAAGAACTTCGACAGGAAAACCATTAATATGAAAATGGTACTTGTGGTCGTTGGCGCTGTCGGCTCTACGGCACTTCTCAACTCATCAACTCTGGTTGATGCATCTCTAGTGTCTGCAGAACCACCAACTTGTCCCCTATACCTCTCATTTATCCTGGAGTGGAACCTTGAGGAGCGGTAAAACCAGGAGTTCTTTGATGTTGCTGCTCCTAGTACTGAGGTCTTTGTCCACCTCTTGCAACGCTAGCAGATGAAGATCCCTGCTGAGATAGCGCCTTGCCCTAACGGCAAAACACAGCTTTGTGTCAGGCTTGCCACATGAAAAGAAAGTCACAGCAATCTTCTTACAATCAGCTCTCAAGTGTCCGACACCTCCGCAATTGAAGCACTGCCGTCCTCTATCGAAACTTTGTACCGACTGTTGAAAGCCACATGATAGCATGTATTATAGTCTATATTTTGGGACTTGTTTGGATGATTTATCTTCAATAATCTGCATGTATGGATGTATATTATATGATTATATTGTTGTTTCATCTACCTTTATGGGAATCGAGGTGTACACCTAGTTTCGTTGTAATCATAGGTAAAATGGCACGTTTTGGACTAAAATGCAGCTATAGAAGTAAGGAGTCATTGGAGCTACATTCTGAAGCTTAAAGAAGAACTCAGGAAGCTTGGAATTAATGAAGAATATTTACTTTGGACCAGATTTGAGAGATTTCATATTTAGTTGAGATTCACCTCGGTCAGCTACAATGTCACCTCGACCGAGGTGATCTTGAGGAGCGTCCCGACCAAGGCGAACACCCTGCCGCCGGCGAGATCATATTTTTTGCTGAGATCTTTTATTTTTGGAAAGAAGATATCTTATATTTTTGGGCTGGATTTTTGGAAGGAAGATCTTGTTTTTTAAGAGATCTATTTTAGAGATTTGGATATATTTTATAGGATATTATCTTTTTAAGATATTATTATTTTTGGAAGATAATTCTCTTATATAAAGGGTTGGATTTTCCACAAGTTCAACCATGCTTGGATGCTTGGAGGCTGAGAATACCCAGCAATTAGGAGATTTTCTGGAAGATTTGAAGGAAGGATTAAAGGATTGAAGATCAATCAAGGAAGGATTCATAGTTTGGAGTTAGCTTTAGAGGGAGTTTGTAAGACTTTCTTAAGATTCCCTTTTGGTTTGTTGTCTTATTTGATTTGTGATTTGAGGAATGCTGATTCGTTGTTATTTGATTCAGTTATTGAGGCCTTTTTCATGAAGTTTGCTTGTTCGAATATTCATTCCTTTCCCATATATTTGATTATTGTTATCATGATGATGATTGGCTAAGCTTTTTATGCGATTCTAGGGTGATTGGCTGAAAGTTGTGGGAAAGGCAATGATAGAATGATCTTAATCCCAGCAGGACCCTGAAAGCTCGAGTCTTTAACCTTAACCCTAGAGTACCTCGCTCAGTCGATGAACATCTCGGCCAGGGTGGAACTTGACTGAACGAGGTGACCTTCTCTTATCCGAAACTGAGAGTTAAGTGTTCTAGTTTGCCAAATCCTATCCTTATTACACCTTTCTTGGTTCAATGCAAGCTTAGGATGAGACTTACCCGGTGATTTCTTTGTTTGTTTACCCAAGATCATAAGTGTAGGTAATAAAGGTTTCTCCTTTATTGGGGTTTGAGTGTGCCTTCATCCCATCTTTGTGAGTTAGCCTGAGACTCACCTGGTAAAGGTTGATTCTATTCCCTTAGGTGGTGTGTTGGTTTGAGTTTATAGTTCCTTTCCTTAGTACCTTGAGACTTACCCGGTAAAAGGAGCTTTGGTTTAGAATAGTAAGTAGTGAGACTTACCCGGTAATCTATTCCCATCTTAGAAACACCTTCCTTTTGCAAAACCTCAGCTTTGCCCGCGTTATCCTTTGAGATTTTGAGTCGGAACCACAATTAGATGCTTTAATCCCTAGATTCTGCATTTCCCTTTATTTGATCTTATTATCATCTTTGATTACTTTAATTGCTTTTGTGGTTATCAGTTACTTGACAACCAATTTTGTGCTTTGTTTGATCTAAGTCCTTGAGATCGACCCTTGGAATTCTTGCTTTTTATTACAATTGATACGTACACTGCGGGTTCGCATCCTTGTTTAAGCATACTTCTTGGGTTATAAATTTAAAGCTTGCACGCACCGTTTGGAGCGAACAAGTTTTTGGCGCCGTTGTCGTGGAGTTGGTCTAGACCGAGCCGGTTGCGGTTGTCTTTCGGGGCAATTGCCCTTGTTGCTATTAACCACTCTACTTGACTGTTTTCATAGGATCTTTTTCTTAGGTTTTTGCGAAGAACCCGTGCTGGGAAGGAAATCATTCCTTACGATCCCGAACCAGAAAAGACATACAAACGAAGATTGAAAGAAGTTAAGATGGCCAATCAAGACGATTGCGATTTGGAGGCCGAATTGAAGGAGGCGCTGGAGCAGCTGCGCCTCAATAAGGATGAACTGCAGCGAGAAAGAGAGCAGACTCACATAAGAACTGCAGAGATCGAAGCAGATATGGCCGATCTAAGGGCCCAAATTCTGCTTCGACCGATCCTAGATCCTCGACCAAGGCAGGACCCAGTCCCAATTGCCGCGGCCGAGATACATCCACCTCGGATGCCTGTCCGAGACGTTCTTTTTGCTAGAGTTCCACAAACCGTAGGACAGTGGATGGACCCTAATCAGCAAGTGAGGCGTCCAGGAGTCAACCTAGGTGATCCAGCTGAGCATGATTACGAACTTCGACCGCAAGTTCTATCCATGATCCACCAATGCCAGTTTGGAGGTTTAGAAAGGGAGTCTCCGCTTCAGTATTTGCAAAACTACGAGATTCTGATGGAGACCTTGAGACCTTCAAGGCTGGAAAATAACAACTACAAGCTAAGGCCTTTCTACTTTTCTTTGAAGGACAGGGCGCTTAATTGGTATCAATATCTTCCACCCGGAAAGATCAACACATGGGAAGAGATGACGACAGAATTTCTAATAAAGTTCTTTCCCCCCTCCAAGACTGCTGAAATAAGAGGGAAGATTAATGCATTCATCATGAAAGACAAGGAGAGTTTGTCCAAGTCATGGGAGAGATTCAAGGATGTTCTATTGGATTGCCCACACCATGGGATTCCAAAGATAGAGTTGCTGGAGATATACTTCAAGGAATTGGAAGGAGCTACTCAATTCAATCTTCAACTACTTTCCGCCGGCACATTCATGGATATGCCGATAGACGAAGCTTGGGAGTTCATTGAGAAGCAAGCTTTGCATATGGAGAAATACTCCTATCAAGGAGCCGAAAATGGAGTCAAGAGAGTTAATTTCCAAGACACTCCATCAAATGATAATCAACTCATCTCCCTTAAGAACGATGTAAAGCAATTGAAGGACCTTTTGGTAGCTCACACGAAGAAGGAAGATGGAGGATATCAAGAAAGAAACAATAACCAAGGGTCCTAGAACAACAATTACAACAACAATAGAGGCTCCAACAATAATAATTGGATATCTAATCAACAAAATCCGGGTAACCCTTATTCTAATTCTAATTCTAATAATTCTTTTAACCCCTCTTCTTCTTCTTCTACTCCATTGAAGAGCCAGGAGTCTGGATCAAGTTCGTCCCATCCATTGAAGAAAGATGCAGTGTTGGAGGCCATCTTGATCAAGCTCAACGCTATGGAGACGTCTATGACTTCATTTTCAAAGGCACAAAAGGCCTTAGAGAAACAATTCTTTAATAAGGCGAATGAAGCGCCAAGAGATCCAAGGAAGCTCCCAACAAGGACAGAGAGCAACCTCAAAGGACAGATCATGGCAATAACGACGAGAAGTGGACTAAAAACTGCAGATCCAGTACCTCGGTCGGTGCTAGTGCAAACGAAGGACACCTCGGTCCAGGTACAGACGAGGAACACTTTGGTCGAGGTGCCACCCGAGATGGAGTCCCAGAAAGTGAAGGACAAATCTGAAGTTTATGTCCCACTTCCTGCTTATAAACCACCACTTCCATTCCATCAGTCAAGGGCCAAAACACATCTAGACAAGCATTTTGGTAAGTTCCTTGACTTGATGAATAAACTACACATTAACATCCCTTTCCTTGATGCTATTCTAGGGATGCCCGCCTACGGGAAGTTCTTAAAAGAGATTCTATCAAGGAAGAGGAAACTGGAAGACTTTGGAGAAGTTAGGATGACATCTAAATCCTCGGAGCTCATTCAAATCATGAAGGAGAAGATGTCACCTAAGTTGAGAGATCCCGGCTCATTTTGCATTCCCATTCAAGTTGGGGATGTAACTTATGAGGCGTTATGTGATCTAGGAGCCAGCGTGAGCATCATCCCGCTAGAGCTATGTGAGAGGATCGGACTTGGAGAGCCCAAGCCGGTGAAGATAAGGTTATGCATGGCAGATCGCTCCATTACCCATCCCGTGGGCATTTTGGAAGACGTTCTCGTTAAGTTAGGTAACTTCTATTTACCTATAGACTTTGTTGTACTTGACATACCCGCAGATTATCTCGTTCCTATTATTCTCGGGAGACCATTTCTAGCAACTTTGGGTTGCAATGTGGATTGTAAGAACGCTAAGTTGAAATTCAACATTGGCGGTGATCAAGTGGAGTTTGCATTGTTTGTTGCAATGAAAGGAGAGCCGCTGGAGGATGATATCTTCAACATCTATGATGAAGAAGAATCAAGAGAATTGGTGAGCTCTATCCTTATTAATGACCCTCTTGAAAGAGTTCTTAGTTTTAGCTTAATGGAGGAAGGTATAGATGTTTCTTGTGATGCAGATATACGGAGCTTAAAGGCACTGGAAGCAGATCCACGAGCTAAGATTGAGAAACTGATCCAGGAGAGGAGATATTCAAGTTTCGGTCCCAATTCAAGTACCTCGACCGAGGCACTTTCTGGACCAAGCGAGGTGTTCCTATCGGAAGAAGATCTCGGTCACCCACCTCGGACACCGACCGAGACAACAAGCGAGATGTTGTCAACTGAGGACAACAAACTTCCTACACCCTTTTCTGAGAATCATTTACAGTTGGTGGAGCACTGGCTCCACCAAGCTTCTGATAAGAAAGAACCTTGGTATGCTGATATTGTTAATTATCTTGTTGGCCAAGAAATACCGCCCGGATTGACGTACGCTCAAAGGAAGAAATTTTTCAAGAATGTACACCATTACTACTGGGAAGAACCTCTACTGTTTAAGAGAGGTCCGGATGGGATGCTTCGACGATGCATTCCAGAAGATGAAGGTTGCTAGTGTTATATGGCATTGCCACTCGCTTCCTTGTGGAGGACATGCTAGCGCTCACAAAACGTGCGCTAAGGTATTGCGTTCTGGTTTCTTTTGGCATACATTATTTAAGGATGTGCAAACGTTTGTTGTTTCTTGTGATGCATGCCAAAGAACAGGGAACTTGTCTAGAAGGAATGAGATACCACTTAACAATATTCAAGAGGTTGAGATTTTTTATGTATGAGGAGTTGATTTTATGGGACCTTTTCCATCATCCGAAGGGAACCTCTACATTCTCCTAGCTGTTGATTATGTCTCTAGATGGGTGGAAGTCATTGCCTCTCCCACTAATGACGCCATGGTGGTTGTGAAGTCCTTCAATCGGACTATCTTCCCACGTTTTGGGACACCACGTATCATCATCAGCGATGGAGGGACACATTTCATCAACCGGAAGTTTAAGGCACTTCTATCGAAGTATGAGGTAACCCACAAGGTAGCAACCCCTTATCACCCTCAAACTAGTGGACAGGTCGAGATCTCGAATAGAGAAATCAAGGTAATTTTGGAGAAGACCATCTCTAGGACGAGGAAGGATTGGTCTATGAAGTTGGATGACGCTCTTTGGGCATATAGGACTACATTCAAGACTCCCATTGGCACCACCCCTTACAATTTGGTATATGGGAAGTCTTGCCATCTACCCGTTGAGTTAGAGCACAAGGCATATTGGGCAATCAAGTGGTTGAATTTCGATATCAAGGAAGCCGGAGAGAAGAGGCTATTGGACATCAATGAGTTAGAAGAGTTGCTCTTAAACACTTATGATAATGCCAAGATCTACAAGGAAAGAACGAAGAAATGGCATGACAAGCATATCATTCCCAAGGAATTCAAAGAAGGATATTTAGTTCTACTCTTCAACTCCCGTATTCGCCTCTTTCCAGGTAAGTTGAAACCTAGATGGACAGGACCTTACGTTGTGAAACATGTTTTTCCTTATGGTGCAGTTGAGATTTGGGGAGAAACAAGCGGAAGCTTCAAGGTCAATGGTCATATGCTTAAGAAGTACCAACCGGAAGTCCAGGTTGAGGAGATTGCACCACTATACCTCATTTAAAGATGCCGTACGGTCCAGCTAGCAACCTTAAATCAAGCGCTTCTTGGGAGGCAACCCAAGGTATTGCTTTCTTCTCCCTTTTTCCTAGCTTAGTTTTAGATACTTTGCTTTTGCTTTGCTTTATTTTGTTTTTGGCATCCAAGACAAAAACCAGGTACTCTCTAAGGAAGGATTACAACTCAAGAGCAACACTGGAAGGACAGAAGTTCGAGAAATTAAGAAGATGGAGTTTGACTAAGACACATCTCGGTTGCTGTCACAGCACCTCGACCGAGATAACTCCTAAGGCAACCAAGGCGAATAGGTCTGACAATCCAGTCATTCACCTCGGTCCGGTCGGGACCACCTCGACCAAGGTGATATTAGAATCGGCGAGGGGTATAAAAGGCGAACAGATTTCTCTCTCTTCCCTCTCAACCCCCTTCTCGACCGCGGCGCACATCTCACCTTGTTTCTTCGTTTTTCACTCGTTTTCCACGATTTCTGCTCCGATTTCAGAAAGAAAAGCAAGAGGATCAGATTGCAAGCAACAAACTGCATGATAAACGCCTCGAATCGGCATAATTTGGGGTAAATTGTCAAAAACCCTAACTTCCCTCTCTTTACTGATTTAGGAGATATTTGGCTTTGATTGCCATAGATTTTTGCTGAAAAGAGTATAAGTACCCCATAGGAAGCAATTGGTAGTGTTTTGGGGGGAAAAGAACTGAAATCAAAGAGAGGAAATCGCACAGTTTTTTGCCTCGGTCCAGTCAAGTTGTGTCTCGGCCGAGGTGTTCTTCAGTCTGTCAAACCGACCGAGGTGCCTTTTTTTCATAAATCATGAGTTCTCGATTTGATCGTCAGCTTGTTTTTAGGGATGCTCCCAGTGGTTCTTCACCTTCCCCTTCTTCCCGCCCTTCTATTTCGGTGATTCATGAGCGTCACCAGGCGGATTTCGATCGCATTTACGGGTGCACCATAGTTGCCCCACGTTTCTTGGACGTCCCAGCCTTCGAGTGCCTCCACGTGGCGGAGGACTTGAAGAAGATGATATCTATGGTGGGGCTGGAGCAGTTTATGGAGATCCGAGCTCCATCCTACCTTGAGCCGACGATGGAGTTTGTGAGTTCTGTCACTCACATGCCAGAGAGGAACAACATCAAGTACCGGTTGTTGAACCGGAACTATATGGTGCCGATGGATCAGTTCCGAGACATTTTTGGCTTCCCGACCCCGACAGTTCCCGACTTTCCTTCCCGAGCAGTGGCTCGACAATTCATGGGGCAGATTGCCCATGCGGTGGAGCATAGTGACAGATGGAAACCTGGAGACTCCAGAGAGCACATTATCTTCCATTTAGCTTTCCGTCTAGCTCACCGTATTTTTAGTGAGACTCTTCTAGCGCGTACTGAGATGCCCTAGAAGATCAGACAAGGAGAGTTGCTGAGTTTATTTTGCATGGTGACTGGAGGAGTGCCTGACTTTGGAGGCATGCTAGTTGAGGATCTACACCGGATCAAGGGCAAGGCAAAGGGAGATATTTATTGTGGAGGGCTGGTGAACCATATCGCTACAGTTATGGGTCTAGACTTGTCTACTTGTACATTCGTGGCGGCTGCGAAGCCGCTAGGACTTCAGGAGATGATCACGAGGAGGATTTTGGTTCCTCGTGGCCTTACTACACCATATGTAGATATGCCGTGCGAGCAGACTGCTCCTTAGGGTATCCTATGGTCAGCCCAGTTCACAATTTTCGATCCGCATTACTGGTCTTCCGTTTGGCTGCCCTATATACAGGATGCTAGAGATGCTACACCCGCCGAGGAGGAGCAGGAGTATGATGATGGTGGAGCTGCCATGGAGACCGGTACAAATACCGCTAGTCCGAGTGTCCCAGTTGTCAATCTGGATGATGAGGCGACAAAGGAGGAGGCAGCTGCACCATCATGACCTACCTGGCGTAGAGTCCGCAGACAGAGAGATCCAGTAGCTCACCGACGGATTGATGAGCTGACGGACCAGATGATCGACTCCTACGCAGCCTTGACAGTGGAGGTTATGGAGCTTAGAGAGAGCCAGCACTACCAGCAGAGGATGATGGAGATCCAGTTTCAGCACACTATGGGTTATCCGTTTGACCCATCTCAACATCCCTTCATCCCATATCCACCACCACCAACGGATTAGGACTAGAGCAGCATGGATTTTCTTTATAATTTATTTTCGCAGCTCAGCTATGTCCGGTGAGTTCTCTTATTTTAGACTTATTTGACCCATTGGGACAATGTGTCCTAGTATGGGGTATGTGGATGTATTTATTTGCATTGTGTGTATGCTTGTATGACTCTAGTTGGATATTTATGATTTTATTTATGCTCTATGTGTTTATCTGAGATTACATGAATGCATACAGGTTTTTGTTTGAAAAAAACGTCAAAAATGGTTTAAGAAAAAAAATTTTATGACCTCGACCGGGATGATTCTGGCCAAACGAGGTAAAGCACCTCGGATGACTTAGAACACCTCGACCGAGGTGGGTTCTTAACTGAGAGTTTTTCGAAACGATTTTTGTGCTTCTTTTCTGGATATGACCTCAATGATGACTTTGTTTGCAGATTGGTTTTGAAATCTTTATATACTCGAAAGTTTTTATGATATGTTTAAGTTGCAAAATGTTTTGTTTAAAGTTTTGGCATGTTTAATACTTTGTTTTTATCAAAATTATGTTGAATTTGAAGGTTGACACCACATGATGAGTTCTATCACATTCTTCCTGGGATGATTAAGGCAATTCATTCTCTTTTCTTCTTCTTCTTGACCATGCTTTAGCCCCTCATATACATATTTGCCTCCCTTTACCTATCCGGGAATTTGGAAGCAAGCAAGTAAAAAGCAAAAGAAAGTGAAGTTGAGATGTTGGCTGAATGTTTTAGAAAGAAACAAATAGGTTTGGGGAAGTCAATCATGATGATGAGTAACTCGGCACCATTCACATAGCCGGGTGTTTGTGTCTTGCCAAAGTCGGATTGAGCGATATTCCTAACGGGTCATGGTATGTGCATCAAGGGTTTGAGGCATCTCGAGAAATTGATGATTGCTGATTTCCTAGGCTTCGGTTATTGTGCACTTCTGTCCATGCATCCCAAAAAGAAAAGTAAAAATAAGCAAAGCTTATTGTTGGAAGATGTTGTGATTCAAAGAAAGAGAAGTAAGATCCTTTTTCCGGATTCTAGCACCACATTCCCTATATACATTCTACCTTGACACGTTTATTGACCTCTTTTGAAAGCCCTTGAGACCTCGAGCTTGTTGATTAACTTGGTGGTTTAAACTGGACTATACATGATTGATTTCGATAAATATGATTTATTATGCATTCTATGATTTTATGCAAAGATGAACAACTTTCTTATATTCATAAAATGTTTTGATCATATCTTGATTTTATTTGCCATGAAGCATTCTCTTAGAGTGATCTATGAGTGGAGCACACCACCGAAAATTCTTTGAAATACTTTCCATTGATCTTTTCTGACTTATAATTCATTCTATCTTGTACTTAAGATTTGGAACTTGCTTGGAGACAAGCAAGGGACAAGTATGGGGTATTTTGATAGCATGTATTATAGTCTATATTTTGGGACTTGTTTGGACGTTTTATCTTCAATAATCTACATGTATGGATGTATATTATATTATTATATTGTTGTTTCATCTACCTTTATGGGAATCGAGGTGTACACCTAGTTTCGTTGTAATCATAAGTAAAATGGCACATTTTGGACTAAAATGGAGCTATGGAACTAAGGAGTCATTGGAGCTACATTCTGAAGCTTAAAGAAGAACTCATGAAGCCTGGAATTAATGAAGAAGATTTACTTTGGACCAGATTTGAGAGATTTCACATTCAGTTGAAATTCACCTCGGTCAGCTACAGTGTTACCTCGACCGAGGTGATCTTGAAGAGCGTCCCGACCAAGGCGAACACCTTGCAGCCGGCGAGATCATATTTTTTGCTGAGATCTTTTATTTTTGGAAAGAAGATATCTTATATTTTTGGGCTGGATTTCTAGAAGGAAGATCTTATTTTTGGGAGATCTATTTTAGAGATTTGGATATATTTTATAGTAAATTATCTTTTTAACATATTATTATCTTTGGAAGATAATTCTCCTATATAAAGGGTTGGATTTTCCACAAGTTCAACCATGCTTGGATGCTTGGAGGCTAAGAATACCCAGCAATTAGGAGATTTTCTAGAAGATTTGAAGGAAGGATTGAAGATCAATCAAGGAAGGATTCATAGTTTGGAGTTAGCTTTAGAGGGAGTTTGTAAGACTTTCTTAAGATTCTCTTTTGGTTTGTTGTCTTGTTTGATTTGTGATTTGAGGAACGCTGATACGTTGTTATTTGATTCAGTTACTGAGGCCTTTTTCTTAAAGTTTGCTTGTTCGAATATTCATTCATTTCCCATATATTTGATTATTGTTATCATGATGATGATTGGCTAAGCTTTTTATGCGATTCTAGGGTGATTGGCTGAAAGTTGTGGGAAAAACAATGATAGAATGATCTTAATCCCAACAGGACCCTGAAAGCTCGAGTCTTTAACCTTAACCCTAGAGTACCTCGCTCAGTCGATGAACATCTCGGCCGGGGTGGAACTTGACTGAACGAGGTGACCTTCTCTGATCCGAAACTGAGAGTTAAGTGTTCTAGTTTGCCAAATCCTATCCTTATTACACCTTTCTTGGTTCAATGCAAGCTTAGGATGAGACTTACCCGGTGATTCCTTTGTTTGTACCCATGATCATAAGTGTAGGTAATAAAGGTTTCTCCTTTATTGGGGCTTGAGTGTGCCTTCATCCCATTTTTGTGAGTTAGCCTGAGACTTACCCGGTAAAGGTTGATTCTATTCCCTTAGGTGGTGTGTTGGTTTGAGTTTATAGTTCCTTTTCTTAGTACCTTGAGACTTACCCGATAATAGGAGCTTTGGTTTGAAATAGTGAGTAGTGAGACTTACCCGGTAATCTATTCCCATCTTAGAAACACCTTCCCTTTGCAAAACCTCAGTTTTGTCCGCGTTATCCTTTGAGATCTTGAGTCGGAACCACAACTAGATGCTTTAATCCCTAAAATCCACATTTCCCCTTATTTGATCTTATTATCATCTTTGATTACTTTAATTGCTTTTGTGGTTATTAGTTACTTGACAACCAATTCTGTGCTTTGTTTCACCTAAGTCCCTGAGATCGACTCCTGAAATTCTTGCTTTTTATTACAATTGATCCGTACACTGCGGGTTTGCATCCTTGTTTAAGCATACTTCTTGGGTTATAAATTTAAAGCTTGCACACACCGTTTGGAGCAAACAACAGAACGCCTTGGTGTTTGACTACGCCTAATTTGCGATGCTCCAGATCCAGCACTGGCTGGTCCAGTCCTCTGCCTCTTCTCAAGACCTCCCGTTTGAGAAGGTCTCCTCTGACCTGGTTGGTCTCTCTCATAAGCCAATGGCCTATCATGATAGTCCGTCAATGAGTCACAACGGAAACCAACAAGTTAAGAGTGGGTAGACTCTCTCAACCTCCGAGAGAAAATGTAAACATGTTGATCCTCTAGTGGTGCAAACGGACCTTGAAGAACCGTTAGGTGAATATAAAGGATAAAGATACTAGAGAAGGGGGGTTGAATAGAGTATGAGAACTTTTCGCAAAACCAATCTCAAGGCCTTGAAATCAATTTCAAGGATGTCGATCTTAGTTCTTTGTGAAACTTTGATTTTAAGGACTTTGAAACAACTTTCAAGGGCCTTGACTTTGAACTCTTGTAAAACAAAGTTAGTCACAATAAACAAGATATAGTGCGGAATGTAAAAGATCGACACAAGGATATGTTTACGAAGTTTGGCTCTAAATAGCCTACTCTCCGTCCCAGGGTATAGCATTAGGATCTAACTATCTATTATCAGCTTCAAAGAGTCCTAGATACAAACTAGAAGAAATCTCCTTCTTCCCTCACTGTAGCCAATGCTACGATCTAGCTCCAACTCTTCACCTTGCTATAATAGCCTAGTTACTTCGTAGAGTAACACACACGCGAGTATAACACTCTTTAGATACGCCAATGCAGCTCTCGAGTTTTAACTCTCTCTAGGGGATAAAGCTTTTTAGAAAAAGAGAGAAAGAAAAATTATTGATCGAATGAAGATGACTTTGGATCGCTTAAAGACTATGGATGTTTTCATGCAGGCTTGTGTACTTGTTCTTCAATTGCCATCTTCATTTATACCCTTATATGGAGAAGTCTTCTAGCCATTGGAAAGATGACCGTTTGGAGATCACTCTTCTTTTCCATGAAGATCGCTCTACGTTGTGGATCTTCATCTCCTGAGAACACGTTGATCTCTCGCCCCTTTATCTTCTCATTTTTGTTGTAACAGTCTTTAAAATGAGAGGAGAGAATCTTCGTGCTTTTCGGTTAAGGATCTTTATAAGATCTTCTTTATTGGCCGGTTGAGATCTTCACTTGATCATATCTTCTCAAATCTTCTTGTTTGAGTGAATCTCTTGTGGAAGATCTTCTTTGTGATTTGAAATTTTTGGAACGTTCGCCCTTGACTTCTTCGTTCCCTTGGAATTCATATCAAGGCCTTTGAACTCCAATCTTCCAAGGTCTTTTGAAGTCTCTTGCAAAATCTGCATTTTAACTATTCTAAACCACCAAACCAAGCAATAATACGATATAATAATTCATTGGTTAGTGTATCAAAATACTTTATTTGTGTTTAAGTCTTCCATCAGCAACACCTGTAAAACCTTTATAATCAAGGTGAATTTTTCAGACCCAACTAAGATAGCTCCTCCTAAAACTTGCTCATGATCTCAACAATCGGGATATCCTCGAATCCAGCCTCGAGAAAATCTTAAAGACGGTCTCTCCTCATAGCTACGGGGCAATAGTGATCCCTAATCACCGTCTTCATATGCTCATAGCTGGTGACCTTACTACGCATGGTCCTCCACCAGGAATGAGTCTGATCCTTTAGCAGAGTCTGTGTTATGTCGACTTGACGCCCCTCTGGGCAACCGATCGCCTCCATAGCAGAATCTAGTTGTCCTAGCCACAATTCCACCTCTGATCCCATCTTCCCCATGAAAGATCCTTCAATTGATTGAAAGCCTTCAACCAACAGCCAGGCCTCGGCTCTCTCGTCTCAACCGGTGATCTAACAACCTCAACAACTCTAGCAGGCGGGACAACGATCTGTGTAACTCTCTGTGAAACCTCGGCTGATCTCGCGGGAACTGGCGGTGCTGGTACAGGTCTTCTAGTCCTAATAGCCTCCCCAACTCTTTGCACATAGCTGCGATATGTAGAAACTCATATAGACACTTGACCGGAATCTGTTGATTGCTCTCTATGTGCTCCGGACCAAGCGGTGGTCTTGTTCCTAGCCTCGGGAACGACGCTCTCAACAACTTCTTCAGCGAACGCCTTAGCGATAGGCAGGTCAGCCACTGGGGCTTGACCACGACCTCTAGCTAGTGGAGGTCTTCTTGTGCGTCCTCGCCACGGACGGCAGGTGGAAGAGGTGGTCGACCCCTTCCTCGCCCCACAGCAGATGTAGCTCTAGTACGCGCCATCTGCGATAGGGATATAGAGATATAAGGCCACGCTACAACTAAAGCAGAAATCTAGAACAAGTACATAAAGTCCAACACAAAAGAAACTACACTGTTGAGATCCGTGGAGTTAGTGGTGGTCGCCCGTACATCTATCCCAGACCGACAAGTTTAATATAAAAAAACCCTTTTGAAAACATAGACTTCTTGCGGGTTCCGTTTATCAATCTATCCGACCTTTAGAAGATTACGAGTATCATTGTTGCCAATCTAGAGCTCTGATACCATATTGTAATACTCCAAGTTTTGGGAACTCGAAGCGTTACGGGCTAGGACCTCACAATGGGTCCCGACCCTCAGAGTAGCAATGACACAACACATCTTACAACAAGGCACGGACAAATGAAAACCAAAATTCATAATAAATCCAAAATTTTAAACAAAGAATAACGTAAAAGACTCGCACTCGAGTTCAAACAAAGGGAAAGACAACAACTGAAATATAAACCCGATCCTGTCCTATAATGTATGGGAACCCCGGCTGACCACACTGTACGAATCACTCAGCAACACCTATATCCTGCAAGACATCTATAACATTGGTATAAACTGTTAGCTAACTAGCTAGATATCAAAAAGATCGTAAAGGCACAAACACACATAAGGTAAAGTAAACACATAGCATGCTCCACTTAGTCGGTTATTATCTTTCATTACGTTATCCAATTACTAATTTAACTTATGGTTGTTACACAAGAGTCGTTGCGATCTCGCCTCTGTCCCCTTTCACCAACAAGAATAGAATGTATACATCCTTTTGTCACCTGTTGGACTGGTCGCAAGAGCACCTCCCAGTTTCCCCATTCTAAACTGGACAAGCAGTAACCGCCCGATTATAATACACTTGGGCCAATTATGGTTATAAAGGTCAATCCTATTTCCTGTAAAATCCGAAATTTTTATTCCGTCTATTTCCGTTATAAAATAGATCTCGATCAGCTGACCATATCCGTCTACTTAGTTAGACATATTATTATAGGATTTATCATTTTATGTAGATTCCTTCACATAAAATGATAGAATATTTTATATAGTTTATCATTTTATGTAGATTACTTCCGCATAAAATGATAGAATTCTGAGCCGATCTTAAACTATAATAAACTCCCTATCCGCCTAGTCCGTATATATATATATATATATATATATATATATATATATATATATATATATATATATATATATATATATATATATATATATATATATATATATCGGGATCTTGCCCAGCCAGAACCTCGTTAAATTTAGGAGGCCAGCTGCAGCCATTTTAACCCATCTGTTAACCCATAATTCAGCTCCAACGGATCCAGTTCTGCAGCCAGCTAGCCCAGCCCAACAGCCTCCAGTTTGCTTGTCCAGTCCGCTGCCTTGTCCGCCCCAGCCTATGCGCAGCCCAGCTCTTCAGCAGCAGCACAGCTCCAGCCCAGCTACTGGAGGAGTTAACGAAACAGCCTTCGGCCCAGCCGCCCAGCTGCTTCACGCGTCCAGCCCAGAAGCAGCCACTGCTGCCTTGTCCAGCGCCAGCCTTCAGCTGCTCCAGCCCGCTGCCTTGTCCGCTCCAGCCCAGCAGCAGCAGCGTTGCCTTCCAGCCCAGCAGCAGCGCCAACTCCAGCCCGTTACTCCAGCCATTCGGATGTGAAGAGAGAAGCCCAACAAGCTGTAGGAAATAAACCGTTCAGCACTTATACATAATTAATTAGAGAGCAGATCTTTTACCTTAAACGCTTCCTAAAATCAAGGGATACAGCTGCTCACCTTCCTTCTCCTCAGCCGTCCAGATTCATCAGCAACCATCACCCCTTCTGTTTCGTTCTTGCTTGTGAACGTTGGCTTCCACAATCGTACAACCGGTAGAGCAACAGCCTCCTCTGGAATCGGACTGAATTCGGGCAGCTTCTGTATATTTCGGTAAGGATCAATACACCATTCATCTTCACCTCTTTAATTAGTCGTTCATGAGTACTCACATCTCCGTACCTGCGATGACAACTCCATCTCGACCACTCCGTGACAGTAGCGAGGCTGGAAGGAGTTGGCCAATCAGTGTAGTAGTAGAGCCAAGCCGAACCTGCTTCTCCTCCTGAACCGTCACGCCAAGGGAGCCAGAAGGGCATCCGGAACTGTGTTGAAGACGCCTCAGCCCAGTAGAGGTTGAAGAGGTGAGTCATCGCTTCTGCAGTTCAAATTCTTGCCTCTAGAAGTTAGTGTATAATCTTATGTATGTTTACCAATTCCGTAATGCTAGGTTAATGAACTACTGTAGTCGACCTTAAGCATAGTCAAGATAGTAATAGGTAGCTGCTGAGTTTATAATTTAAATGGTGGAAATAAAGGGCTGCTGTAAAATTGAATTTTATTCCTTCAGCTTCTAGGTTATAAACAGCCTATCTTGTCGGTCAATTATTAAACGTTTGGATAAAGATCCACCGTTGAATTTTGGATATGTTGTAGATGGATATATGTAGTTTAACATATTAAAATTTGGGAAGGAATGAACGGTCGGATTGAAAGTTATGAGCTCCCGAAGTTAGGTAGTTGAGCAGTTTTGGTAAACTTAAGTTTTTGGCTAAGTATAGGAAATTAGAGTGAAGGAACCGACTTTGTGAATTTTTATAGGAACATTGGCTGAACAGTTTGGAGAAATTCTTTCTCCTAAGATTAGATAGAACCTCATAGATGATCTAGAGATTTAATTCGGAATTATTATAAGCTGTTAAGAATTTTATATTTAGAACCGAAGTTAAACCTTTACGATTCTTCCGGAAAATAGAAACATAGGAAAAATGTCAGTTTGGAACCAAATAAAATTTTAGGAGTTAGAATATAACTTTAGAACCTCAAATAGGAGTTTAGACATGAATTTTAGGGTTTTCGAGAAAATCGGAACCAAGGGTAAAATGGTCGTTTTACCCTAAACTAATATTGTAACTAGTTATGTCTTAATACATCATTCGATCTTAGAAGTTTTAGACTTCTAACTACGTGAGAGTGTGCTAATACACTTATCGCCTTGACAGGCAACTGAGTTGCTACAGTTTACAGAACGAGTGGTTTACAAAGAGTCGAGTTGTATATCAGGTAAGTCCTTTAGGCTTACTTAGCTGACTTCTAAATATGAGTATAAATGATGATGGTGGTGTGTGATTGAAATGTTAGAGAGATAGGTTGTGATATATAATTACCGACCTATATTTTGGCCTAAGAGTAACGGGCGGTGGCATTTTACTCAGTAGCTCGCGGGGCGCTGGGGGTTTCTTTCGGGACTAGTCCATACATGGTTTGTAGTGATGCTACCAGTGAAAGTCAGCTAGACCTACACCAGTTGGATAAGGAACGGAGGCGAGAACTAATAATAGTTCTCGTGCCACAACTTAAATTGAATAATGTGAATCACTTAAATAATAGATAATAAACGGTTGAGTGCCAGCATGATGTTTGTTTATTTTCGTTTCTGCGTGTGCTTGTGCTGTTATCATTTTACTTATATTTGGATAGTTGGCTAACTGTTGATATGTTGTTTAGATTTGACACAGGTTAGAGCAGATGCCGAGTGATCCAGACGGTAGTGGTCAGCCGGGGTGTCGTACTTTAGGACGTTTTACAGTTTCTGCATTTGTGGGTTTTACAGTTGAACATTGTTTCCTTTCGTACCTTGTTATATTCCGTTTTCCGGCTGTAGTCGATCTTGTCACATTCATGCATCATTAAGAACTATTTTATGATTTCTGATTTTCCTTATCTGTGCCTTGTTGTAAGATCTCGTTAAGTTGTTGTCAAACTAAGGTCGGGACCCACTGTGCGGTCCTAACCAGTAACTCCCTAAGTTGTAAAATTTGGGGTGTTACAACATGGTATCAGAGCTCTAGGTTGGCAACAATGACACTTGAATCTTCTAAAAAGGTCATATAAGTAAATAAACGGAACCCGAAAAGGGTCTGAGTTTTCCAAAGAGAATTTTTGGTTTTAAAATGCATACCGAGTCGGGTTGGGATAGAAAGTACGGATGACCACCACTACCTCTGCGGATCTCGGTAATCTTAGAATAATTATAGACTTGTACTGTTATGATAGATTAGCTAGTTTATAACTATAGTTATTACTATTCGTGCAGATGGCACGTACTAGGGCTGCACAAGTGACTGGCCGAGGTAGGGGTCGTCCCCCCTTCCCCCAGTCAGACAAGATCGAGCTGATAGCACCCCTACTGCTAGAGGGCGTGGTCGTGGGGGTAGACCTCCACTAGGGAGAGGTCGAGGACGAGTTCCTCGGGATGACCCACCTGCAGCAAGCATACCAGAGGTTGCTGTAGAAGAAGTAGTTGAGAGTGTAGGCCCCGAGGTCAGGCCTGAGACCGCCGCTAGGTCTGGAGCTCAAGGAGCACGTTCTACTGAGTCAGGAACCAACTCACGTTAGTTCGAACGACTCTATTTTGTGTGACAATTTTTTTATAATAAAAATTAAGCTAAAAAATATTTTATTATTAAATTAACAATTTTATAAGAACCAAATCACTTTTATTCAAATCTATTATACATACTAAAACAGAGCACAAGCTGGTGACGTGACGCGTTGTGGATGCAATATTTTTGAAATGGAGCTCCCACAATTAAAATCAATAAATCTTTATTTTTAAGCCAAAAAATATTTTATTATTAAATTAAAAATTTTATAGGAACCAACTCACGTTAGTTCGAACGACTCTATTTTGTGTGACAATTTTTTTATAATAAAAATTAAGCTAAAAAATATTTTATTATTAAATTAACAATTTTATAGGAACCAAATCACTTTTATTCGAATCTATTATACATACTAAAACAGAGCACAAGCTAAAACAGAGCACAAGTTGGTGACGTGACGCATTGTGGATACAATATTTTTGAAATGGAGCTCCCACAATTAAAATTAATAAATCTTTATTTTTAAGCCAAAAAATATTTTATTATTAAATTAACAATTTTATAGGAACCAACTCACGTTAGTTCAAACGACTCTATTTTGTGTGACAATTTTTTTATAATAAAAATTAAGCTAAATAAAATTTATTATTAAATTAATAATTTTATAGGAACCAAATCACTTTTATTCGAATCTATTATACATACTAAAACAGAGCACAAGTTAATCACGTGACGCGTTGTGGATGCAATATTTTTGAAATGGAGCTCCCACAATTAAAATCTATAAATCTTTATTTTTAAGCCAAAAAATATTTTATTATTAAATTAACAATTTTATAGGAACCAACTCACATTAGTTCGAACGACTCTATTTTGTGTGACAATTTTTTTATAATAAAAATTAAGCTAAAAAATATTTTATTATTAAATTAATAGTTTTATAGGAACCAAATCACTCTCAATAAATATTATATTATTAGAAAAACATTGTTCATGATGATATTAAAACATAAAATTTTATGTTCTCAAGTCAATTTAACCTGAACTAAATGTAATATAAATAAATATGCGGTACATAATACATTAAAATAACAATAAAATACTTTTTATTTTAAATAAAACCCGCACAAGGTGCGGGGATTAAACTAGTTTATAATAATTTCCAAATTGTTAAATAACTAAAATTACGTAAGAATTTATTTTTTTAATATTATTATTTATAACTAAAAATTTAAATTTTATTTTTTTAATCGTTTTTTAAAATCGATTATTATTTTAAAAAAATTGATTTAATAAAACAATTATAAAATCTTTATTAACGATAATACAAATATTTTGAATAAAATATTGTTATATCTCATATTGTAACCACTAAAATTTAAATGTTAGTTCAGATTTATTTTGTAAAATCTGGAATCCAAACAAAATCCATTGAAATCTCTAAATTTGGTTAGGTGATATGATATTATTTTTAAAATTATTTTTATAACATTAAGATATTGAATATGATGAGATGAAATTATTTTTGTTGAATTGACATAATGAGATGGAAAACATTTTAATTTTGACTTAAAATATTTATTAAATAATGACATAATTGTAATTAAAATATGGCAAAATTGTAAATATTTGACAAAAGTCCTATGTGGCATGGTTAAGGTGTTGACATATGGATTAAGAGGGTTCTATTTTAGTAGAACTAGTTTTAATACCCGTGCCCTGCACGGGTTAGACGATAATTGTGTGTCAAAAAAATGTATGATAATTCATTATGTTGAGAATTGTCTTAATTGTTATGCGATACTTGTTGTAAGATTGTATTTTTCACATTATGAATGTAAGTCAAGCAAGAATTCAAATCCTGCAATAACAATCGGGAAAGAGGATTTCAGGACAATATTCTTTGAGATACTCGAATTCCGAGTTAGTATCAATCCTAGAAAAAAATCGGGTTTTGTTATATAAGATAGATAAGAAGTCATGTGTAAAACATATACTAACAAAAAAAGATGGTAAAACAAATCATTTGATTTAAATTAACAATATTAAATAATAATATATTAAAATGTAAATGAAAGAAGTTTATATAATATAAGTATCATGTCTAAGTCAAAGTTTACAATATCAAATAGATAAATTTAAATAGTTAAATTTAAATAGTGAATTATCTAACCATTAATAAAACTAATAACATACGTCAAGTTACTAAAATGATAAATTTTACCAAATATTTTTTTTAAAAATTTTAAAATAATAACAACTATCAATTAAACTCAAAACAATACAAACATTAAAAATTATAGAAAATGATACATACTATTTCAGAGTTTTTTTTTTCCGATTTTTTAAATACTTTTTGTATTATTTTTTCTAAAAAATAAATTAATATGTAAAAAGTCATAAATTAAGTAAAATATTTTTAATATAAAAAAATTTTGAAACATTTTTTTCTGATTTTTAATATACTTTTGTGTAAATAACAAAAATATTTTTAAAAAATATTTGATTTATTTTTAAAAAGCCGATAGTTTATTTAGAAAATAATTGAATTTAATGTTTTTGGGAAAAAAAATTCGATTTTTTCCATATCTTTTTTAATATGAAATTATGAGTTTTTATACAAATTATTTTAAAAATATCTGAAATTGTTTTAATAAAATCGAAAATGAAAAAACACTTATTCTAAAAATACGATCTTTTAATTATAATTTTTTTTATTCTAAAAAAAATGAAGAATTTTTTTTGTTAATCGTTCAAAAAAATTGTTTTAGAAAAAAAAGTTTATAAGTTTAGAAAAAAATGAAATTCAATTGGAAATTAAAAATATAAAAAAATATATTAAGATCTTTAAAATTTTATATAAAAAAATAAAGTTTATCAGTTCAATTGAAAAATATAAGTAAACAAAACAAAATTAAATTTAAAATAAAGTTTATAAGTTTAAGAAAGTATAAAGTTCAATTATAAATTAAAAAATATCAGTTGTCAAAATATTAATATCTTTGAAATTAGATTGCAAATCTTAACTATTTCGATTTTTAAGCTACAAATAATTAAAAATCAATTAATAATATGAGAGAATAAAAAAATATTAGTTAGTAAAATATTTAAAATAATTCATAAATAAAATATTTAAAATAATATGGTTTAACATAGTGGAACCGGGATAAAAAAAAAAACTGACACATGTTTATTTAATGATGTGGATTCATCAGACTGTGCCATGCGTAAGTTCACGGGTTGTTTTAGTATATAGATAGATAGATATATAGATTATTTTTGAAAAATCTTTTATTTGCGTACGTATATTTGAAATTTATTATTTTTTTTTACTTTTTAATTACTATTGCTCCCTTATATTCTAGTTCTATTTAGTCTTTTTTTTTTGTTGAAATCGATTATTTCAATATTATCTCATTCCAATTTTTTTTTCAAATTTAGCTTTTTTTTTTCTTCTTTTATTTCTTTATGAATTAAAAAATAAAAAAATACCATAATATTATATATAATTTTTTTTTTGCTCATGTGCGGATATACTACTAGTCGCTTGTGTGAAATTGACTAGGTGATTTCGTATGACTTATGTGAATTTTTTTTTTCATATTACTATTTTTTGAAAAAAGACGAAATCTTGAAAAGCATAAAATAATCGTTTTTATGAGTATGAACCTTATTGGATTGAAAAATGAAAAGTTCCGTCGAGCTGAATTCAGCAAAAGCACATTCTCATTAGGACCATCGCCATCAGTATTCGTGATTTCTTCGCTCGGACTGGTAGCTGCGCCTTGTGCCCAAGATCTCTACGCTTTCTCTCTCCCTCACTCTCAGATAATTGGCGCTAGATTTTGCTCGAGTATCTGAACGAGGGAACCTAAAATCGACAATCGTGGGAAGAATTCTTCATTAGATGCAAGCACAAATTACTGAACGAACTGATTAAGAACAAAGCGTGTACGAAGGCAAAGCAAGCATCACCGGATCCTATTTCTCATTGACTTAAATTTCCAGAAATCGATCGACTGAAGCTGTTTATTTCGCTGCGGGACGGCCTTGAATTCGCTTCAATTTGAAGAATCGATCTCCGGATTTGATGGAAATTGATATTATGTGAATGAATTCGAATGAGGGTTTTGAGGTGACCAGAGCTGGGCGATGAATACCTTTCTGGGGAGTTTCTTATTGCCTCTACTACTAATTACAGGTTCCGCCTTTACTTCTTCTTCTCAAAACTGTTTGTTTCTTCTATAATTATACTGTATTGCAAATCATGTTTGGGGTTTGATGAAGTTATTTTCTATGTCTATATCTTCTTGACATCTTGTAATGCCTAATCCTACAAGTGCATTTAGTATTTTTTTATTGTTTTTGTAACATTTATTTGATGGCACTATGGCTGCCCTTTACTTGTAGGTTTCTGAGACGATGTTATTTGCTCATACAATTGGTAGTTTATGTTCTCTTACATGACCCTGGGATTAAAAATGACTTCTTTTCATTTTTCAAGTAGCTTTTAGCTTATACCACCCTCTCGGCTTCCATTATGAGTCACAGGATTTATTAGTGATTCACCTGCCAAAAGTTCCCTTGGTGCAAGCCACACCAGATGTGAATTGGTTTACTTTTCTTGAAGAGAGCAAGAGGCTTCTTATAATCCTATGTTAGTTTTTGTAATCTGCACATTGATGATGCCTTTGATTTTGTCTAAGATGATAATCTTTCTTTTGCATGAAAATCCACCTTCTTAAAAATAAAATGTCTCTCTATGATCTCTTTAGTTCATGTCTCCTCAATAGGAGCTTGGAGTCTTTTCTAGTCATATTTCTTACGTTTTTAAAATCCTTTTTGCAGCTTCATTGCTCAATTGGAGTTTATTCTCTCTGGTTGATCTCTTAGCCTTTCTTGTTATACATTTCAAAGCATCAAGAGCAGGTGAGCTTGTTCTTTTATTTCTGTTTTCATCTGTTTTTCCGTTTTGAAGTTGAACTTATTTACTATCTGTGTGACTGTTTTGTTTTTCATTTTTTTCATTACTACTACACATGGTCTTGGGTAGACTTCCGTTTCCAGAGGCATATATATTTATTATGGTCTATCAGCATATTTTCCTTGCTTGTGACATTTATACAAGCATCATTCCTCATTCTATGGGCAATAGATGGGGAGCAGGGCAGTACCCCACTTGCTTGGTGGGCAAAGCTAACTGGGGTCATGAGGTGAGGATTCAATTCAATGTGGATATAATTCATTAAACCTTGCAATGATCCAATTGCGATTGATCCCATCCTTTATACAGGTTTCAGTCTGGGAGATCACCGATTGTAATATACTTCTTGATTGCACAGCTATTAGTTGGTATTGTTTCTTTAGTTGAGTTATATAAGAGCAAACTTGGTTTGGCTCCATGGAGAGGTACATGTTGGGGGAACTTCGTATCTGTCATTGATCAGCTAGGTACTATCGACTGTAACCCTAAACATCTTTTTTCTTTTTTCTGTTTTACATTTCTTCTTCTTTTAATATCCATGGTAATGCAATTTTCTTTGACTGACCTATCCTTTCTCCAATTAATTAAACTGGTTGACCTAAATAACAGTGAGAAATTGTGGAAATAAGGATTAGGATAGGTGTTACAAATGATCCTTATTAGATCCTGTTGATTGCAAGAGGAACTCTAGCCTTATTGGTATCCTTCTAGTTAACTAGTTTGGAGTATTTTACTTGAATTCAATGTGTGATGGGGTTATGTTATTCATGTCTGTACAAGCAGTGCTGGGGTTTGACATCCAAGCAGTTGAATAGCAGTTTTCAAAATGGATAAGGAGAACTTTGACTTTAACTAAAAGTAAGCGAGTTGGCAATAGGAGGATTGTATTCGTTTCATATCTCGCCTCTTTCTAGTTACATATCTGGGTCTTTCTAATAGCTAAATGTAACTGTTTATGACACAATAAATAAGGTAGGGGGAGCCTTTCCAGGCTCATTTTTTAATGCACACTTTGATCATTTGTACAAGCACAAAATTAGGAAACAAGAAAGATCTTCTGTCATGTTTGCCTAATGTGGACTTTGTTTTAGATGACTTGTGAGCAACAAAATACAAGAAAGACAATTTGATAGGTAAATTCTTATTTAAGAAGTGACTGTACGAGTGAACAGTTCCAGGCAGCTAAGTTGTTTCAGATCCATAAAAATCAACAAGTTGTAAGTTAGTACTAGGGTAGGTGCAAAGCGAAAAGTTAATTCATGTGATTTATGCTGACATTTGCATAAACTGCTTATTGGCTGTTTGGGCTATGGAATGATGCCTGATTCTTCTTCTTTTGCGTTGTTGGCTGGATGGAAGTACAACTGCCTTTTTTCTAAACCGGGCTTAGGTACTGATGTTATTGTGCCAAAGCCTGGTGGTGAAACTATGTGTTGTATGTCTTGGAAAAGGAAATAGATGGTAGGTTCAGTTTTGTTTCAACTGTCTAGCGCCCAAATAAAAGACAGTAAGGATGTATGACACGAGGATGAGCTGGCCAGTTGTTCTTGTTAAAGCTACTAAAATTGAACTCAATTGTTTAGATTGATTTATTGGCCAGTTGCAGTTGTTGAAACTACTAATATTGAACTCACTTGTTTGGATTTAGAACCGAGAACAGTTCACATTCATAGTTTTGTACACATATTTGAACCAATAATAAGTTGCTGTGCAAAAATTTCCAGGTTAAAAAAAAAAAAGTGCATTAACTTCACATTTGTGTACAAAATGGTTCTCAATGTGAACCAATCTCTGAAGAAATGTGAACCATTATGAGTTTTCTCTTGAGAGCCCCTTCTCACTTGATCCATCTTATATACACACACACACACATGTGTGTGTGTGTGTGTATGTGTATATATATAGGAATTGGTTCAGGTAAGAACGTGTTTTAGGGTAAAAATGAGAACGAATATAAGCCCAATGATTAAATCAGAAGAATAGCTATGATTCGTATATTACAGTAGACAATATTAATGATAATAGGAATGTTTCCATTCATGTTAGGAAATTATACGTTTACCAAATTCAAATGATAATGTATTGATTGTTCATCCCTTACCTCCATTACCGTAGCCTGGACTAGGAATTTCAAAGTGTTCGTGTGCCACCCAAAATGGAAGAAACGTGCACTCATATATATACATAGTAATGCCCAATGCCATATATGATTTACTATTAATCGTGCACATCAAAACCATAACTAGTGATTTATATACGTGTTCAATGATAGAATTTTTCTCTCTAATCGTTTTCAGGTGTTCACTTGTGCACGTGTAGTTACACGTGCATGTACGTGTAGGTACATGTGCATGTACGTGTACACGTTAGTGTCATCCATGGAATGTACATGTGCCGTGTAGGAACACGTGCATGTACATGTGCACATGCATGTTTAGTTAGTGGCGTCCATGGAATGCATGTGTTCATGCACATACCTCGAACGCCGGCAATTCGAAGCACGAATAAGCAAACGCCGGCAATGGATAACATATCTCAAACAACAAAAATGTTTATTCGTTCACCATTAATTAGAGCATCAAGATATTAGTTTCCTTATAAGCTTATCCGTGTATATTCTTGTCACCATATGCACAAGTGTATAATAAATTACATATGAGTGCTGCGTTATTTAGACGCTAAATATGAGCCATCCGTGTTGATCCGACGATCCGTATCTGTTCTTATATCTTACCGTAAAATACGTTCTCACCGGAACCTAACCCTATATATAGGGTGCAGTTTCCATGAGAACAACCTTATCATGTAATCATGAGAACAATCTTAGACCGTCGGATGGTGAGTATTA
This sequence comes from Fagopyrum homotropicum, assembly GCA_033239125.1. Classification (NCBI taxonomy): domain Eukaryota; kingdom Viridiplantae; phylum Streptophyta; class Magnoliopsida; order Caryophyllales; family Polygonaceae; genus Fagopyrum; species Fagopyrum homotropicum. The sequence goes on from BSWB01000002.1 coordinate 48,903,034, forward strand.
AGGGTCGAGATTTAGGGTAGATATTATAATTATTAGATAAATAATATTCTGAAACTAATAATAACTATGAATAATCCATTCAATCAACAATAACTACGAATAATGCATTAAACGATATGACACCTTCGTAACAAAACTAATAATAACTACGAACTGTTCTCATGATTACACGATAAAGCCTGTTCTCATATGATCTATACTCTCTCTCTCTATATATATACACACACATATATAATCTTTTCCTGTGTTTTCTACTATTTTGTAATTACCAACGTCTGCCCCCCTCCCTACTAAAGTCACTTTATTTTGCCACTTTCTAGGTTCTTTTATCAAGGTTGCCTCCTGCTTCCTGTTGCCTGCTATTCAACTTTTTGTTGGAATCAGTCATCCCTCTTGGATCTCTCTACCTTTTTTTATCTGTAGCTGCGTTGGACTGGTTGACTGGTCTTTGACAAGCAACTTTTTTGGTCTTTTCAGGTTGTTACTCTTCATTGTTTTTATCGTATAATTCTGCTTCTTGTTCCCATTAGACACTCTTACTTAAGATTAATATTTGGTTTATCGTGTTTAAAGATGGTGGAGGTCTGTTCAGATGTACGCTGTCTTCAACATTGTCCTATTATACGTTTATCAGCTTCCTGTGGAATTTCCAAAGACGTTGCAGGCACTAGCAAACTTTGTAGGGCTCTACAAGATATCTGCAGAATCTGACTGGCTGGAAATATGTTCTGGTCTTTCTCTTATTATTTTCTTCTTCATGGTATTCATCCTTACAAGTTTCAATGTCTTTGGATTTTTAGTGTGTTTATCTATGGCTTCATTGAATATCTTCACTTCTCTTGTCCCCTTCTTAAGAGATTTACTACAAAGTGCTAAGAAACAAGAACTATTAGTGAGCATAATATTATGCAGTGTCAGTGTGAGCATGATTTTGTGGATTCCTAATGCCCTCAGAAGATTGTAATATAGAAGTCTTTCTAAGTTAAGAGAATCAGTATCAGGGATGGAAAATGAGAATTAGGGTCAGAGGGTTGGAATTTTGGGGAAGATAACAATTAAGGTAAGAAAATATTGGCAATGAAGGCCAGGCAGTAGAAGTGATTTGTTAAGATCTCTAGGTCTGATACTACTTGAAGAAGTATGGACAATAATTTGCCTCATCTTTTTCATTTTTTTTATTGTATGGTGTACACTTTGAAAAAATAAAATAAGTGAGAAGTAAGAAGTTATAATTACAAATCTCTACTAGTAGAATCTGTAATCATAGAATCCTATGCATAAATCACGGGATTTTGTTACTATTCTAACTTTCCAACATTCTGGTTGTTGTTTGATATGTCATCCCACAACAGGCTTTTTCTCTCCTAAATTATTGATTAGGAAGGTTTTTCTTACACTTACTCCGTTGTTCACTTTAAAGGCCTATTATTTCCTAGATAATACCCCCTATGAATACTTAGCCAGTGTGATAACTTCTTAACGTTCGTTCAGTACCTAGTTATTCAAGGAGTTGTTTGAGCTTCTTTTGTAGGAAACTTATGTTGAATAGTTATGAGCTAGGTCAACTTACCCGCACTCCAGTATACACCATTTCATGTACTGCCTTAAATTTAAGATGCAGCTTTTTGTGAGAACTCTAATTAGTTTTCAGCAATTAGCATTTTTTGTCCGTACATTTGAACATGGAATTTGACCTTGTTATGCTTTCATTTAAATGTTAATTTGTTGAAACAGCTATCATCAGTAAGATTTGATTTAGAGGAAATGGAATCCATCATATCCACAAGAGATAATGACTTGACTGAGCATCTTCTTCCATCCAGACATAGATTTTTCATTCGTCAGTCAAGGTAATTATATCTAGCTTTGTATCTTATAAAACAATCAAAAGATTTACTTGAGTAAATTTATTTTACTTAGATTGATTATCTACTTGACAGATAAGAAATTACCATTAGTGGTGATGTGTGGATTGCTAGATTTATTGTGGATCAACTCGACTATTGCGACTTTTGAGGGGATTTCATCCTTTCGTAGTTCTCATTCCATCTTAAAGGAACTAGTAGTCAAATACTGAAGCATACCAAAATAAAATTTTCACGTCTGTTCTTGTGGATCAATTAGCTATCTGTCTTTCTGTCCTAAAAAGTCACATTGTTCGATGTTCCTGCTTACATGTTCATATGACTAATAGCTAATTTGCAGGTCAGGAGTGAGGGATACCAATCTTTTGGTTAAGGGTGCAGTTTTCCGGATATTTACGATCAACTTTTTCACGTATGGTTTCCCGGTACATTTCTTGAAACTATACACCAACAACATGGCAATTTATTTTCTTTTTGGGATCTGTAAAATGATAAGACATTCATTGTAATTAATATACATGTAAGTCTCAAAATGAAGGATGCTTGCAGAATCATCCAGCAGAAGAGTGCATAATGATGCCCAAAAGATGCCATGAACATAGTTTAGCCTACATTTTCTATGTTTCCCTTCTCCCCCTTTTCTTCCATGCATTGCTTGGCTATCTACTTCCCTATAAAGATTTGACTGTTCAATTTCTTACAGGTTATCAGGAATTACATAGACTTTTCCCTTTTCATAATCACATCTGTAAGTCAATCATTAGTGCAAAACTCAACAATCTCAATCAGCCCCATAAAAGTTGTTAATGGTGATAGTTGCCAAAGTTTTCTCACTAAAGGATGATGAAAGCTTAGTTGGGTCATAGGTTCCTGTTAGATAAGTTTCGAAAGAACCAAATAAACTTGCTTGAAGATTCTGGACAAAAATTGAAAGGTTAAAAGATTTTAGAAGAGACTCTATAGTCCTTGGACCTTCCAAAATGCAATTGCTGATCAACAGAGTAGACTTTCCGCAGTATTGTGGATATTCCTCGACACATATGAAATGTTAACTGTGCCACATCAGTGAATGAGGGAATGCCGTATCTTTAATTGTAAGTGTCCGTTTCGGCAGTGCCATTACTAATGCTGAATGTGGTTAGATGCTGTTACTTTTTTTCGGAGCATAGACGATGATGTGTTCTATACTTGAGGTTATTCCTTGAAATTTCATATATTTCGTGCACGGAATTTTTTTCATTTGCATCTGAAACTATCTATTTTTTTCTGGGTGTTCTCTAAGTTTTGTATTGGTACCCTTTTTGGATTTGGCAGTTATCCTTGCTGGCTCTTTCGTTTTGGAGTTTCCATTTCACGAGCATATGTGCCTTTGGGCTACTTGCATATGTTGGGTACATCATATATGCCTTCCCTTCCTTGTTCCATTTGCACCGGTTGAATGGACTGCTTCTGGTCTTCATACTTTTGTGGGCTGTTAGCACTTACATTTTCAACGTTGCATATGCTTTTGTAAATTGGAAACGTGGCAAGGTATCTTTCACATTATATTTTTCAAAGTCAGTTGGATTTACTATATGTGAGTATATGAACGTACGGTCTTTCTTCACTCTGCAGGACATGGAGATATGGGAGTTGGTGGGTTTATGGCATTATCCTATCCCTGGTTATTTTTTGCTCGCTCAGTTTGGCCTTGGTTTCCTAGTTGCTCTTGGTAACCTTGTCAATAACTCTGTTTTCACTTATGTGTCAAATGAGAATGGGCGAATCCCCAACGGCATCCATACGGCTGAAGGTATGCAAGTTTCAGAATTTCATCATCTAAAACTGTAAAACATTTCTCGACACCTTTTAAATAGACTGAGTCACATCTAATCTTCATTTCCTTCTTCAAATTGATTGTTTTCCTATTTATTCACACGATATCTATTTCCGCTCATCATAGATAAGTATTTGATTGGGTAAACTTGTCACCGTTATGCTGTTTTTCAATATTACTCCTGGAATGCAATCTCTCAGTTCCAATCTTTTCCAGTATTACACGCCTTCTCATTTTCAATTTTATTTTTGTAGAAAGAGAAGAGACAACAGTGCTGATTGTGGCTACAATTGCTTGGGTATTGCGGAAATGCTCCCGACCTATTATGGCAGCTTTAATATTCCTCATTGCCATGAAGCCTGGATTTATCCATGCCTTATATAGTATGTGAACTACAACATGATAACTTATTTCCCAGTTTGGGTTTATAGATATACAATATACTTCTATATTAAGAGCACATGCTACAGTTTCCTAACCAAAATATTTATGTTCCTTCGATTTCTTTTACAGTGATATTCTTTCTGATATATCTTCTGAGCCACAGTATCAGCAGGAAGATAAGACAGGCCTTGATTCTTCTCTGTGAAGCTCATTTTGCATTGCTATACTTCATACAGATAAATTTAATTTCAAGATACTTGGATGGAAGGGGCTCCATCTGTAGGCAAATTCTTTCAGGACTAGGTACAACTTCTTATGTCATTTATCATTTCATTGACACCATCGGTGTTTATCCTTTATGTAGTCCAGAACAGCTCTAGGCATTCATGTGTTACTACACAAAGCCATTCTAAGACCATTTAATGGAAAACTATCCTTTATCAACAAAATTACATTACATGTTTTGTCAGCAACTCAAGACCTACCCATTTTGCCCTTATTATTATTATGTTGAAACATATTCTAATATATCACTCCCTTGTAAGATTATATACACTAAATATTATAAATAAAGGGTATTTTGGATATTTTATGCCTTTTCTTTTATGTTTTTAATTAGAATAAAGTGGGTTTGGGTGTTGATTGCAAACAAAACATGGATAAATCATGCTTAAATGCAAGTTTGTTGATAAAGGGTGGTTTTGTGCCGTGTCCTAAATTAGATTTAGTTTTGTGTTATGTACCCATATTACCCTTCGGTTAAACATCATGCTTTACCCCTTTTGGTCTTTGTAGGTCTTCTCGACTCTAACTCTTCTTGGGAGTTCTTGGAAATAGCTGCAGTTGCATGTTTCTGTGCAATTCATGATCATGCATTCGACATGTTATTTTCATTCGCAGCAGTTGTGCAGCACACGCCCTTCCGTCCTGTAGGATTTAGTGTCTTGAAAGCTGGTCTGAATAAATCAGTTCTGTTGTCAGTTTATGCGGCTACAACTACCAGAGTCATCCCAGAGGAGCCTTCTCATGGTATTATGTCTAACTTGGTGATTATTTCCAGATTGTTCATGCTATGTTTGGAGAAGCACTAGCTCCATATCCTCATTTATTAAAGTGGTAGTTTGTCTAGTAAGGATCTTTGATGCTAGATACTGTGAGGAAAAATTACCCTTATTCATTTCAAGAGACTATGAAGTCCTCAAATATACAAGAGGATGAGCCTTAAAGGACTTTAAAATAAAATACAGAAAAGTACAAAGACGTCAAATGTAGAGGTCATCAAATCAAACTCTATATCCTAGCTTATACTCTTAAGAGCTATAGCAATTAATTATGTGCAGTGAGCTAGCTAACACTCCCCTCAAGCTGGATGGTTAATAACCCTATCAATCCAAGCTAGGAAGTCAAATCCACAATTCTGGAGCAATGGATCTCTTTTGTTAAAGCATCAGCAAGTAGCAAGTTGATCTTCTGATTGGACAAAGGATATCCTAATTGTCCCTTCTTCCAACTTTTCTTTGATTGTCTGTGAATCCCCACATGTTTAGTTCTGTCATGTTGGACTCAGCTATGTGCAATACTGATATCCGACTTGTTCTCGCAATGGAGAAAAATATATTCCTCCCATTTAACTTAAATATCTGTCAAAATAATCTTTGACCACAGCATCTCACATAAAGCGCACGCAAGATCCCTGATTTCAGCCTTAACAGAAGATATCGCCACCACATTGTCTTTTTACTTTTCCTTGAAATAAAATTCCCTTCGAGAAACATAGACACCCTTTTAGATATTAAAGTTTACCTTACACTGCATTGAGACAGGGTTGTCGTGGATTGTGCGTGATCTGACTTATAACAGAAATAGAATAAGCGTACATTCCTTTATCCACAATTAGGTCATCTTTGAAGTCTCCGAGACCATGGTTCAGATCAACTGGTGTTGAGGCTGGCTTACATTCACTTTTACAGGTTTGTTCAAGTAACCTAGTGATCTATTTCTGCTCATAGATAAATTTGTAATAGTGTCTTATTTTTATTTAAAATATCTAAAATGTAACTCTTTCACAACAAACAAACAAACACAAAAGTAATAATAATATAAAAAAACAAAATTTAAAATGAAGCATATACACAAATTAAAAATATATAAATTATTTATTGAAAAGAACTGTAATTATACGTAGCTATTTTGAGAAATAATAAGAGAAGTACTAATTTTAAATTGATTAAATAGGGGTAGTTTGATCAAAGAATCAAATATTTAACTAGCAAATGATTATGGGTGATTTAACTTCGTAATTTATATTATATAGGAAAAATTACCAAGAATAATAGCAACTATAAAACATGAACACAAAATAATACAACTTTAAAAATTACTAATTGATATACAACCTGTTTCATATTAAACCAATTTTGATACAGGGTGAAATTTTGGCCAACTAACAAAGTCAGCCCATAAAGTTTTAATTTGCATAAAATCACCCATAAATTATACTTTCTTTCATAAACCACCCATATTACTTTGTATACTTAGCGAATTGTATAATAAAATTCAAATCATCACCTTATTCTTAAATATTTTAGGTCACTTATTTAAAATATTTGTAAGACTAATCGAGAAGTTCTAAGATTTTAAGGGAAATTGTTTTGGTTAAATGACTCATATTTGGTGACATTCCCGTACATTTGGTAATTTTATTTATAGGAAGATTGATTATAAATTTGCAATTTTAAAACATAAAATGGATATTACTCTTAAATTTATTACACAAATTTGTTCACACGTGATATATTGTTCATTAAATTTGACCCTTAAACTACCCATAATAACAGTACTGACACCAAACATGGATTTATTAACTAAAATTTTGTTTTAAAAAACTTCTTAAGCGATCTTTGTACTTTAAATAAATTACCTTAAACATTCAAGAATAAAGTGATGACTTAACCTTTATTACATAATTCGTTTACTATAAAAAAATAGGAGTGGTTTTTGAAAGAAAATATAATGTAGGGGTGATTTTGTGTGATTTGAATTTTTTGGTGATTTTGTAATAAAATTTGGCCACAATTTTACTCTGTATCAAAATTTATTTAATATGAAATAGTTTGTACACAAATTAGGAATTTCTGAAGTTTGTATTATTTTTGGCTCATGTCTCATAGTTGGTATTATTTTTGGTTAATTTTTCTATTATGTAAGGTGGTTTTACTTATAAAATTATAAATGGTGCTTTGTTACAAAAAAATTTTTATAAGGTGTTTTTTTTCCCCCAAAAACTCTTTATATTACACTCATTATTCTTAATTATTTAGCTGACTAAAGTTTAAAAGAATTTTTTTTTTCTATAAATATATTCACCAATCAATTAATTGAAGCATCTCTTTTGTTATTTTTATTGATTTAAAGAAAAACTGATTTATACAAAAAATATTAACAAATTTCACACAAGTCATTCTTTTCAAATTCACACATTTCCTTTATCATAGCTTCCCTCCACTCCTTTTTCTTAAGATCTTCAAAAATATTCCGAGGAAAGGGGATGTGATTTAGGTCTTGTAAGAATTTTTTAATGAGAGGGAGAGAATTGATCTGGGATACATGATTAGCTAAAAAGATAAAGAGGGTTAATTTTGCATGAGTGGGTAGCCTTTTTGAGAGCAACTTGTAGCTCTAGCTCAAGTACTTATCGCCAATTTGAACAAGAAATAGATTGATTTTCGGATAGAGCATCTTCTTGTAGTGTCCTCTCAGGTCCATGGGCCGGGCGATGAGAGTAATCTGGTTGTTGGATTTGGATGGGCCTTTGTTTCCTTGTATAGACCTTAGAAAAGCAAAGTTTAGGATGAAGAATGTTGGATATTGAAGTGAACGTGCAACCTTGCTAATATGAGGTTTTGAGGGTTATTCTAGGCTCTAAGGTTGCTCCGGTAAATTCGGCATTAATGTTGCTGGACCTGTGGAAAAGGTAAGGAGTCCAATGTAGGCAAGATATTTTTGCGAATGAGGGTCATAATTAAAAGGTTGGGAAAAACAAAAACCATTTGAGGGGTAAATAGGTGTGGTTTCAACAAATGTGACATCTAAGGAGACAGGTTTTTCTTGGTGGTTGGGTGATAGTATTTATATATCCCTTTTGTGTTGGAGAGGGACCGATGAATATAAATTTGATGTCAGGTGGGTCAAGTTTCGGATATTGTGGATCATGAACATGCTATAAAAATAGTACAACCAAAGGCTCAAAGGTGAAGATTAGTGGTTATGTAATCTAGATAGGTTTATCTGAGACATCAACAAGGCTTTGAAGATTAGGAATTTTGGAAGAGAGGTGATTTATCGAAAAAAATTAGCGGTAAGAAAAGCTTCACCCCAAAATGTTTTGGAACATTATGTTGGAAAGAAGAACACGAGTAACCTTGAGATGATGCCTTTTTTTTTTCAGCAGTCCCATTCTGTTCCTGAGAATAAACACAAGAAGATTCATGAATAATCACTTGGTTTCAAAAGAGAGTGCCAGTGTAATTATTGAAGTAATCTTTGGTATTGTCAGTGTAAATATTAAAGTAATATCTGGCATTGTTAGTTCTGAATCATTTTACTTGCATCCCAAATTGAGTTTGTATAATAGAGAGGGATGAAGGAATACTGTTACTGACAGCATATGTTTGTTTGAGCAGAAAAACCCATGTAACCCTTGTACAATCGTCAATTAATGACATTATCATGCTCCACAAATGTTTACAATATAAGATATTCAAAAGACTTACTACTGGTACTGACATGAGAAATAAAGGAGTGTATGTAAATTGCTCACACACATCAAAAAGAATGAGTATTGATTACACGGAAAGCTTTCATGCTACAATTGCTTTAAAAGGTAAAAAGGGATTAGCAAGTCTACGATGAAGGCGCGCCCAATTGCATTGGTGTTGGTGTTGGTGTTGGTGTTGGTATTCCAAGCATGGCAAAAGAAGGGTTCATGCTTTTCTTAGGAGAACCTAGGAATTAGAGACCATCATTCTCCTTAGTTAGATCATTCTTTATCCCCGAATCTTGGTCCTGTAAAACACATCCACAATGAGAAAACAAAGCATAGCAACCAGGTCTTCAACCAGTTTATGGATGAAAATTAAGTTGGCTGAGAGTGTGGGCACAAGAAGCACATTTTTTAGGCTAAGATCATTGAAATTATTTATGGTTCCTAGGCCTAGAACTTGATCCAGTGAAGCATTAACTGTAAGGATTTGTCTAGGTTTATAATATGGCCGGAGGAGGGAATGCAACAGTTGATTTAGTCATTTGTTCAGTGACAACGGAGTCTAAGATCCATTGGTTAGGCAAAGAGAACTTAGAAGCTCTCAAGCATAAAGAACGTAAAGAGCCATAAATCCCGATATATCCACACGATTCCCTCTCTCAGTGGTGTCTTCTTGCTTGCTTATTTATTTTCAACGTGGTTTAGTGGATATATATGTAGAGTATTAATATTTGCTAGACTCGGTATTTTTCAGTAAGAACTGTTCAAGATGTTATGTTCTTTTCAGTTAAAATCTAATTGACTTTATATAGAATATTTTATCAATATGAAAATCGATAAAATTTTGATATGGAATGTCAATAACTATGTTTTTGAAAATTCTAACTTTTTAAAATTTGAAACTGTGTATTCTTTTATAAGGTCAGGTTTATATTAAAATCAAATTATCTTTTTTTTTTTTTCTCGAGCAAGGCCTGCTGTGATTCGATCCCCACAACCTTGCAGATTACCTTTTGTGAGAATGACAATGGTGCATTAGGGACTAACATGGCCATTTTTCAAGATTCAAGTTTTCTTCATCTGCATCACTTTACACTTGTGTTCTGTTAACCATACTTGCACCAGAATAATACAAGATGCCGCTTTTCCCTGAAAGTTTTAATGATGTAAAAATGCTAAGTAAAATGTCATTCAGTAGTGGTGTTAGCTAATGTTCTGATGTTGGCAGTGTGATGATGTTCATCAAAACAGAAAAAAAATATTATTGTTTTCGAAACCTGTATCTGAGATAGTAAATTTTGAATGATGCCTCCACCTATGATCAGTCATGAAGTTTCTCCTATGCCTCATAGTGCATTAGAGGAAATGCTTAATCATATTATCATGTTATGAGGTTGTGCTTTTTTGCTTTGACTGTGTCTTGTTTTGTCAGTATGACAATATTTTTTGTACATACTTACTATTGCTGTTTCACTAATCCGTTTGATACTTTCAGAAAGAAGGATAGCATCATTCTTGAGTGCTATAGGACGGAAATTCTTATCTGCATACCGATCATGGGGGACATATGTTGCTTTTTTGACTATACTTTTTACAGTGTACACAGTAAGACCAAATTGTATATCTTTTGGGTATCTTTTCCTTCTCCTTGTCTGGATCATTGGAAGGCAACTAGTGGAAAGGACAAAGCGGCGCCTGTGGTTCCCTTTAAAAGCTTATTCAATTGTTGTGGTTATCTTCATCTATGGCTTAAGCATTTTCTCCAGATTTACTACATGGTTATCTGGGGTAATGGATCTCTACTCAATTCTGGGGTATAGACCTGACGCTTCTCTGCTGCACAATGTTTGGGAGTCCTTGGCTGCCTTAATTGTGATGCAGCTTTATAGCTATGAGAGGAGACAGAGCAAATATATACCACCTGATTGTCCTAAACTAATGCAACCGGGATTATTTGGTTTTATAAGGCGGCTTCTTGTTTGGCACAGCCATAAGATTGTGGTGGTTGCTGTATTTTATGCTTCTATATCTCCAATGAGTGCCTTTGGGTTCCTTTATCTTATTGGCCTTGTTGTCTTTTCCACTTTACCGAAAGCTTCACGAATTCCATCCAAGTCATTCCTAGTGTATACTGGATTTTTGGTGGCAGCAGAGTATCTCTTCCAGATGTGGGGAGAGCTAGCTGAGATGTTTCCTGGCCAAAAGCATTCTACCTTGTCACTTTTCTTAGGTTTTCAGATCTTTAAGCAAGGTTTTTGGGGTATAGAGTACTGCTTACGAGGAAAGGTTCTGGTGGTTGCAGCTTGTACACTTCAATATAATGTCTTCCACTGGTTGGATAGTACACCAGGTATTACTCTGAATAAAGGGAAATGGGAAGAGTTATGCCCATTATTTGTCTCTGGAGAAGATGGCTTACCTGTTTCCAATTTGGATGAAGAAAATGGATCACCATTTTATACCACACCTTCTGATCAGTTTAACAGAAAATCAAACAATCCATTTCAGCCCTCTCAAGGCTTGCATCTAGGAGATGATTCTGAGACAAACAGTAGCCGAAGTTACTCATTTGGGTATCTATGGGGAAACAACAAAGAGAACCAAAAATGGAACAGAAGACGAATAGTTGCATTGAGAAATGATAGATTTGAAATGCAGAAGGTAACCTTGAAAGTATATTTGAAGTTTTGGATGGAGAATATGTTTAACCTATTTGGTTTAGAGATTAACATGATTGCGGTGCTCATATCTAGCTTTGTCATACTGAATGCCATTTCTCTTCTGTATATTGCATTGCTTGCTGCTTTTGTGCTACTGGATCGACGTATTATACGTAAATTATGGCCCATTTTGGTTTTCCTGTTTGCTGTTATTCTCATTCTGGAGTACTTAGCCACTTGGAAAAGTGTCATACCTGCAAATCAGGAAGTACTCATCCAGACAGCTGTGCGTTGCCATGATTGTTGGAGAAGCTCAAGTCTCTATCTTCAGTATTGTGAAAGATGTTGGCTAGGTAAGTCCCTTCTTCTGTAAGCTTCTTATTCAGATACTACTACTACTACTACTACTACTACTTCTACTTCTGTATTCTCCTATTGGTTTCAGACGTTGCTTGGCGTGGCTTATTTTTATGAATATTTTATCTTCTCGAATAAAGAAGCATTCGCAACGTTGATTCCTTCAAGTTATCTTTCCACTCTATATCGTCCATTAATTGAAAATCAACTCTTACCTGGACCCATACTAGGGGTTAAAAATCATTTCTATTGATTATAGACGAGACAACTTCTTGACCTAATTAGACGTAAGCCACTACCATACTTTCTCCATGAGAAACTAAACAAGACAGTCTTCACCGAGGTCAATCTATTCTTTTTGATAACCAACCAAACACCTCTTTTCAAACTTCTCAGCAATAGAGTGCCAGAATCTTCTATATCTGTACTTGAGACTAGTAATACTATTTTTTCATTTTCGATTTGCTTAAAACAAGTAAACTGCTTGGTATCAGGAATTATTTTGGAGTTTATGAATAATGTCTAACATCCTTCTGTTTATATTGATATTGTTGCCATTTGCCATTATTTGATGCAGGGTTTATTGTTGACGATCCTCGAGTGCTTCTAAGCTATGTTCTGGTCTTCATGTTTGCCTGTTTCAAGCTTCGAGCTGACCGTATCCCTATTTTGTCAGGATCAGTTACATACCATCAGATGATGTCAAATCGCAGATACATATTTGTTTGGAAGGACCTCTCTTTTGAAACTAAAAGCATGTGGACCATCTTTGATTACCTGAGGCTCTATTGCTATTGCCATCTTTTGGATCTTGTGCTTGCATTGATTTTAATTACCGGAACTCTGGAGTATGATATTCTTCACCTTGGGTATCTGGGTTTTGCTCTAGTCTTCTTCCGCATGAGGCTCAAAATTTTGAGGAAAAGGAACAAAATCTTCAAGTTTTTGAGAATATACAACTTTGTCATTATTGTAATCTCCCTGGCCTATCAGTCTCCTTTTGTTGGATATTTTAATGAGGGGAAGTGTGGGACTATAAGTTATATTTACGAAGTTGTAGGATTCTACAAGTATGATTATGGTTTTAGAATTACGTCAAGATCTGCCTTGGTTGAGATAATCATATTCATGCTGGTTTCACTGCAATCATACATGTTCTCCTCGTCTGAGTTTGAGCATGTTTCACGATACTTGGAAGCAGAACAAATTGGCGCCATTGTGCATGAGCAAGAGAAAAAAGCTGCCTGGAAAACTGAACAGTTGAGTCATATTCGTCAATCTGAAGAGGAGAAACGAATGCGAAACTTGCAAGTAGAGAAGATGAAATCTGAGATGTTGGATTTGCAAATTCAGCTCCGTAGCACACCTGATCTCCCTGATTGTGGACATTTTTCTCCTCGTAGTGCAGGTTTGAGAAGGAGAAGTACTTCGTTAAACTTGGATAGGAATTCTCAAGACCAGAAGATCATTAATGAAATCACGTTTCCCGTGGAATTGCCTGAATCTCCTGTTACCGAAAAGGATAGTCCTTCAACTGCAGATTCCAAGAAACAAGAGACAAGAGAGTTCAGTTGCAATGAAATCACTGAACTTGAGGACCTTGCTCACCTATCAGTAGCTGAAACCAAAAGATTGAGAACTGAAGGTCAGTTAAAGGAAAATCCTTTAAAATCTGCAGTCCAGCTGATAGGTGATGGTGTTTTCCAAGTACAATCACTGGGAAACCAAGCTGTAAGCAACCTTGCTAGCTTCTTGAATATTGCAGATGAAGATGCAGAACTGAGCTTCCATTCTTTGGAAGATGAGGAAGTTGCTGACCTGGTGAAGTGTCCTAATGCAAGGCAAGTGAATTTGGATCGCTCTCCTTCATTGCAATCTGAAAAAAGTAGAATGGATTCTGCGAGCCTTCAGCTGGGAAGAATCTTTCACCACATGTGGTCTCAAATGCGGTCAAACAATGATATCGTTTGTTATTGCTGCTTTGTTATCGTCTTTCTATGGAACTTCAGCTTACTATCCATGGTGTACCTGGGAGTTCTGTTCCTGTATGCTCTCTGTGTGAATACTGGCCCAAGCTATACCTTTTGGATTGTTATGCTAATTTACACAGAAATATATATCCTGCTCCAGTACTTGTACCAGATTATTATCCAACACTGTGGGATTAGAATTTTGTCAAGATTTCTTCAGGAACTAGGATTTCCTGAGGAGAAGATCAACTCATCCTTTGTCATTAGCTCACTGCCTCTCTTCTTGGTCTACTTGTTTACCCTTCTACAAAGTTCTATAACAGCTCAAGATGGTGATTGGAACTTTTACAAAGAATCAAGCATATTTGGCAAGAAGGATTGCAGCGAGAGAGATCCTCATTTGTGTTCTTTTTGGGGCGAGAAGGCTGAGAAACTCTTCCAACCAGTTGTAAGTATGGTGAATATGGTAATCAGAAGCTTGCTCGGTTACTGGAAATCACTGACACTAGGAGCTGAATCACCTCCATACTTTGTCCAGTTGTCTTTGGATGTTGGCTCATGGCCAGAGGATGGGATTCAGCCGGAGAAGATTGAATCTGGAATTAATCAACTGCTTAGACTTGTTCATAGTGAACACTGCAAAGAGAAAGCTACAGATACTTGTTGCTTTCCCAGTAGAGTTAGCATTCAAAGCATTGAACGTAGTAAAGAAGATTCCAATGTGGCATTTGCTGTTTTTGAGGTGGTTTATGCCTCTTCTTTAACTGACTGCAAGGTGGCGGAGTGGTACAAGTCGTTAACTCCAGCAGCTGATGTTGCTAAGGAAATCCTCTTGGCAAAGCAGGAAGGGTTTGTTGAGAAAGTAGGATTTCCCTATCCTATAATCTCTGTAATTGGTGGAGGCAAAAGAGAGGTCGATCTATATGCTTACATATTCTGTGCAGACTTGACTGTTTTCTTTCTGGTTGCCGTTTTCTACCAATCTGTCATAAAAAACAAAAGTGAAATCCTTGATGTCTACCAACTTGAAGATCAATTTCCGAAGGAGTTCGTTTTCATCCTAATGGTAATCTTTGATTCTCATACTTTCTATTATATGTTGCTGAATATAATTTTCAAGTTTACTATACATAACAATCCCTTTTTGCACTCTGTTATAGCTAACTCATCCTTGGCAACTTTACTGAATTTGTCTGGCACAATTAGCTGATTCAGCTGTCTCATTATGGCAATGAATATTTAAAATGCTTTGACGCATGCAGAGGTGTCAAACGGGGCTAACAGGTCGGGTTTGGGTCGAGTTATGACAAGTCCGGGCTGAAATCGGATCGGGTTCAGAACAGGCTTGGTTTTAAAGCGGGTTGTCTTTGGTCGGGTACCAATTTTTCGGGTTGAAACGGGTTATCGGGTATCTTCGATTCTTAAATATGGTGTCAAACGGGCTAACGGGTCGAGATCGGGTCGGGTAATAACATGTCCAGGTTTGAATCGGGTCGGGTTCAAAACATGCTTGTTATTAAAGCGGTTTGTCTCGGGTCGGGTCAGTTTAGATCGGGTACCAATTGTTCGGGTTGGAATGTGTTCAAGTAGTCTCGGTTCTTTGTTCATAACGGATCAGTTTAATTCGGTTCTCGGGTCATTTCGGATCGGGTTACTTCGGTATTTAATCGTTTTGGTAGAAATGTCAATTGGGACGGGTGAATCAAGGCTGAAAGTCAGGTCAAAAAACTCTTTCGGGTTGTAAGTCGGGTAATTTCCGATGGGTCTATTAGATATTAAAGCTGGAAATTATTTAAAAAAGTGATAGTTATCGTTCAACTTTGATTTTTATAAATATGATTATAAGTTGTTATTTTGTTTAAACTACATTATTTTATTTATTTTTAGATAAATTAACTCTTTATGATGATAATTCAAATACATTTTTGTACTTTAACCTCCTCATATTAAGACAATATCTTTTGTACGATATTTTTTTAGGAAAGAGAATAAATGTTTAAATGAACAAATATTTATAATAGTCTTTTATTATAAGTTGGTATCGTTCAAATAAACAAATGTTTATACTAATCTTTTCATATATAAATGAAAAAATGTTTATAATAATCTTATCTTGTAAGTATGTCACGTTTAAATGAACAAATGTTTAAAACAATATTTTGTTATAATTTGATCTCGTTTAAATAAATAAATGTTCATAGTATTCTTTTCATATAAGTTGGTCTTGTATAAATGAGCAAATGTTTATAATAATTTTTTATTATTATAAGTTGGTTTCGTTTAAATAAACAAGGGAAATTCCGGATGGTATCCCTGTGGTTTGAGGTTTTCTGAATTTTGCCCAGAGGTTTTTTTTAGTTCGGATGGTGCCCTTGTGTTTTAGTATTTTCCGGAAAATGCCCAATTAAGTTAAAATTGTAAAGGAATGTCAACTAAAATATTTTTTTTTAAATAGGAAAAATTTTCTTTTAAAAAAAATGATAAAATAGGCTAAACATTTTGTACATATATCTTTTTAAAAAAATTATTTAAAGTTGATATCCTTTACAATTTAAAGGGAATTGGGCATTTTTAGAAAAACACTAAAACACAAGGGCACCATCCGAACTAAAAAAAATCTTTGGGCAAAATCCGGAAAACCCCAAACCACAGGGGTACCATCCGGAATTTCCCAATAAACAAATATTGATAATAATCTATTCATATATGGGATTTTTTTCCGAAATAATAAGAAAGTAAAAATATTTTCTTAATTTAGGTACGGAATAAAACATTTTACGGGAATAGGAAGGCATTTCGGTTCGGAGTAAACCCATCATTTGAAACTGCGGGTTATAATGAATAACCCGCAGTTTGAAACTGCGGGTTTCCCTTTTTAAAAAAAAATTAATTGCTATCAATTAAATGGGCCAAAGGTACTAATTGGGTCAGTAGAAACCCGCAGTTTTAAAACTGCGGGTTCTGAGTCAATAATGTGCATTCCCAAGCCCGTGAACCACTCGGTCAAGTCACCTATTATTTTATATTTTTTAAGAAAAAGGGGAAACCCGCAGTTTTAAACTACGGGTTACCTATTAAAAAAACTGAAACTCGCAGTTTGAAACCATGGGTTATTCATTATAACCCGCAATTTCAAATGACGGATTTACTCCGAAACGAAATGTCTTCTCGTAAAATATTTTATTTTGTACCTAATATAAGAATATTTTTACTTGCTTATTATTTAGAAAAAAAATCCTCATATAAGTTGGTCTTGCTTAAATGAACAAATGTTTATAATAATTTTTTTTATTATAAGTCGGGTAGTTTTGGGTCGACTTACTTCGTGCTATCGATTCATTTTGGGTTGGGTTACTTCAGTCTATCGGGTCATTTCGGGTCGGGGTACTTTGGGTTGTCGGATCATTTTGGATCGGGTTACTTCAGGCTATTGGGTCATTTCGGGTCGGGATACTTCAAGCCATCGGGTCGTTATCGGGCTATGTTACTCTGGTTTTATCGGGTCCGGGTCATTTTAAGGCTCGCCCTTTCGGAATATTAAATCGATTTCAAGCGGGTTGATTCCGGATATTTTCTGTTTTCCAAAATTTTCGGAGCCAGGTCGGATTCGGGTTGGTTGGGTCGGGTTCACGGGTCGGGTCAGTTTTTGCCAGCTCTAGAGGCATGCATACTGTACTTATAGCTCATATGAGAAACTATCAATACCTATGTAACATGCCTCTTTGTTGTTACAAAATGCATATTGGATATTGCTTGCCAGGATATCCCATAAAGTCTCGGTCCCAAATAATTAAGTTCTATTTTATCTTGCACCCTGGATTTATTGAAATTGGATTACTGTAAGTGGATGTACTCAAGATTTTAATTGTTTCACGATGCAGGTCATCTTTTTCTTGATAGTGCTCGATCGGATTATATATCTTTGTTCCTTTGCTACTGGGAAAGTTCTATTCTATCTTTCCAATCTCATCTTATTTACATACTCCGTTACAGAGTATGCGTGGGGCATGCAACCTTCCCAGCAGTATGCAGGTATATTAGCACTCCGTGCTATCTACCTTACAAAAGCTTTGTCTCTGGCGCTACAAGCTGTACAGATTCGGTACGGGATCCCCAACAAAAGCACCCTATATCGTCAATTCTTGACCAGTGAAGTGTCACGTATTAATTATATTGGTTACCGTCTTTACCGTGCTCTTCCATTCCTATATGAACTCCGTTGCGTGCTTGACTGGTCGTGCACAAATACCTCCTTGACGATGTATGATTGGTTGAAGGTAAAATCAACTCTAAGAAATCAGTATCAGTGCTCTCTCATTGTTACAACAGTTGCTTTGCTTCAAATGCAATCCTGACAATTTGTTCTGAATGTCCCAGCTAGAGGATATAAATGCAAGCTTGTATCTTGTCAAATGTGATGCGGTACTGAATAGAGCAAGCCATAAACCAGGAGAAAAGCAGAGCAACATGACAAAATTTTGCAACGGGTTCTGCCTCTTTTTCATTTTATTATGTGTCATTTGGGCCCCTATGCTGGTGAGTTGCCTAGTACACTCACTGTTGCTGATTAAGGTTTCTAATGTTTCTTAATACATCTCATTTGAAAATCGATAATTGGCTAACTTTTTTTTTATTGCTTCTTGATTTAAAGAAAACAATAGTTCAAAATATAGAAAAGAATAGAGGACAATCTGTCCTCTGAAGCTCAAATGAAGGCCGCCAAGTCATGTTAAATCAGCTCTTAGTGTCTCGAAATAAAATATTTAACCGGTGTTGTATATAGTGATGATTAGATGGAAATATGTTTGTAGTGTTGCTATTATGGTGGTGATGACACTCCTTTATTGTTGTTGTTGCAGATGTATAGTAGTGGTAACCCAACAAATATTGCAAATCCAATCAGAGATGTCAGTATACAGGTTGATCTCAAGACGAATGGTGGAAAATTAACTTTGTACAAAACATCAGTCTGCCAAAGGCGACCATGGATTGAGGTCAATACAGATTCAAATCTCGAGTCTCCTGATTTCCTGAGAACATATGACTGGGGAGATATTCAATTGATATGCTGTGAAGCTGATGCAAGCACACTTTGGCTTGTTCCCAAGGTGGTTCAAGAGAAATTTATCAAGTCCATCGATGAAGAAAATGAAGAGATGGATATAACTTTTTCTTGGATGCTTATGAGGGACAGGCCTAAAGGTAAAGAAGTTGTGAGATATGAAAGAACTGTTGAAAAGATGGATCTTCCTAGGCGGTCTGATGTGGTGGATGTACTAAATGGCACTGCCACAAGCTTCAGAATCTACAATATCTATCCCAGATACTTCCGAGTTACTGGGTCTGGTGATGTCAGACCTTTTGAGCCAGAGGTATTATATGCTCAATTTCCTTTCTATTGTACTAATTTCATACTCGTGTCGTGGGCATGGATTGCTTAAATCTACAAGAGCAAAGCTATAGGTGTCAGTATGTTGGTAGGAAGGATGTTCTTGCATTGTTTTCTTGGATTTAAGGCAGATCTAATACGTGAAGACCAATTTAACTTGCAATGATGGAAGTATAATTCCATTGCCTTGCTATCATTCTCTCTCTTCCTAAGTCTTATAAGAACAAGAAATTGCAACGAATCTTTCTATTAAAATCCTTCTTATTTCTTTTTTCATTCTATAAATTTCATTGCCAGGATGAGTGTATACTGTATTTAGTAGTTTCTGATGTTTCCTTATGCAATAATAGTTCGCATGATAATTATGTTTGACAAGGTTAATATCTTTTCCTTGATAAATTAAATGAGATGAAATAACCATGTGATGCCTTTTCACTCGAGGATAATGAACTAAGCAGTATAACTACTACACAGAAATGGGCATAAGCATCTACATTAACAGATGCATTTTAGGTTCTTCCTGTGAGATCATATCAACATCTGTCGTCAAGTTAGATAGAGAGGCAAATATTTGTGCCTAAATACCCTGTATTATATCATCCTCTTGTTGTGGCACCACTGCTTGCAGCCTGCGTACCTGTAATGCCCCAATCTTCAGCGTCTCTTGTACTTTAAGTTGCCCAGGATGGTAAAATCTAGCTGTAGTTCATTGTTGCTGGTAAGGACTCTACAGATTGATTTTACCAGGAAACTGTTGCCTGTTTTTGGTGGAAGCCAGTGAGACCCTTTCTGGGTATGTTTGACGTAAAACCCTTTTAGGAGCTTAAAATCGTTTATGAGCTTATTCTGTCTTCCAATTCAGCTTGACCAAACAAGCTATATGAGTCAAGGACTAAACTGAACTGATGGAGGTGATATTGGTGGAATTCCAGCTAAACCTTGTTATTAGAGATATACTTCTAAGGGCATTTGAGTCCTTAAGCAACAATAAGAGTTTTAATGTTTCATTCGTATTATGTATAAAAG
Organism: Fagopyrum homotropicum; assembly: GCA_033239125.1. Classification (NCBI taxonomy): domain Eukaryota; kingdom Viridiplantae; phylum Streptophyta; class Magnoliopsida; order Caryophyllales; family Polygonaceae; genus Fagopyrum; species Fagopyrum homotropicum. The sequence continues at coordinate 48,923,263 of BSWB01000002.1, forward strand.
AATCTTTATACGACGGTCATGATATTCTACTGTTTCAGTTGTATCCCGTGAATGCTGATCTTGTGATCAATCGTGAAATCCCCCATTGGTGGTCCTTCTATGATGCCAATTCATCGGATTCAACTGTATGTCAAGGCCTTGAAGGTCCTATGGCCGTGATTGTGTCCGAGGAAACACCACGTGAGTAACCCCTTTACTCATACAATGTACATTGGCGGATCTCATTTATTTTGCTTACTAATTGGTGATCTACTTTTTGTTCCCCATCCATCTCCAGAGGGTATTCTAGGTGATACGCTAAGCAAGTTCAGCATCTGGGGACTGTACATCACATTTGTTCTCGCAGTTGGTCGGTTCATCAGACTCCAATGTGCAGACTTAAGAATGAGAGTTCCCTATGAGAATCTTCCTTCTCCTGATAGGTATGATAGCCATTTTGTAATGTACATTAGCAGTAGCAGTTGGTATATGCAAAAAACATGAACGGGCTGTTGTAATGTAGGTTGATAAACATTTGCGAAGATATATATGCCGCAAGAGCAGAAGGCGAACTTGGAGTGGAAGAGGTGCTATACTGGACATTGGTGAAGATCTACCGCTCGCCTCACATGCTTCTCGAGTACACTAAACTTGACTAATACAGGCGGGTAACGTTGGCGCGAGCTTTGAGGATGAATAATAGCCTACACTGAAACGGAAGTTTTGTAAATCCCCTTTTTTTTTGCATGGGGTTTGGTAAGAGCAACAGCATCATCCGTAGCATGTAATTAGTTCATTTGTAGATATTCATAGGGAAAGGGTAGCGTTGTTGAAAAGGTTCATGTACAAAGGATTTTGTCTTTTCGGGTTGAAACTAATGTCTTTACATATTTATATTTGAATATTTATACACCTCATTCAATACTCATTATTCATTAGCGTTAAACTAGTTCATATCCCACACCTTTCGTGGTTATATTTATATATTTGATATTTTTTGAATAAATGACATCAACTTATGTATATGGAAACTAATGATACATTTATTAAAAAAAAATAAACCTAAATAGTTTTTTAGAATTTTTTTGGCATTCCGAAAATGTTTGTAGAAATAAAAACAAAAACAAAATATATACATTTAAAAATAATGAATTTGATCAAAAAAATTTAAGAATTGTCGAAATTTGATAAAAATTTTAAAAAATTCGGCATTTATAAAAATGAATCTAATCAAAATGTTAAAAAAAAGTCTATTGTTTATGAGATGGTGTTTAGGTCGATCGAAATCTGATCAAAGTTTTTTTAAAAAAAATATGACAAAACATGGAAAATACAACGAACCATGGAAAATACGACGAAAATTATTAGATGGAACGTGAAAAATACGACAAAACATGAAAATTTTCAAAAAAGACATCAATATACAATCTTTTGCTTATTAGATGGCGCGAGAGTTACCTGAAAAAAAATACGACGAATCAATAAAATTGTAACGTAAAAAATATCCTCAAAACGCCGGAACCTAAAAAAGACGACAAAACATGATCAATAAACAGTTAAATTGGAATTGGAAGATGTAGAAATTTGTAGATTAACGTGAACAATAAGAAAAGTATATTGACTTATAAGAATGTGCGTTCCATATATAGTGGAAATAATGTGAGAAGTGTACGTGAGAAGTTTATGAAATCAAGATATTGCTTCCCTTGTAAGTTAACATCGTAGCGTACAAGAGAAACTTAAGACTCAATATATTATATATTTAAAAAATTAAATATTTATAATTTAGATACTGTTTTAGTAAAAAAAAATAGATATGGTTTTAGTAAAAAAAACAATTTATTGCCTAATGTGTGATTTAGTAAAATATATAATAATCGTAATTAGATAAGTTAGTTCCAACTGATTATGTTCTGATTTATAAAGATCGTGATCTAGTTAGTTTTAAAAAATTTATTTAGATTTAGTAAAAAAGATTTATTGGCTTAATTTGTGATTTATTAAAAGATTTAATCCGAGAAAAAACGTGGAGCGCCACGTTAACATTAATGTCGTATGTTTTAGTAAAGTATATAGATTACTCTCTCCCCCGAGTGCGTTGATGATCCTTCCTTATTTATAATCACACCTGCATAAGAAGCTCATATATCGATACTATGTTGGAAGCGCAGAGTTAAAACGCGAGACGAGAGAATATGTTTATTTGGAATATCTTATTTAATTATGGGATTGATAGACTTACCATCGAAAATTTTACATAGTTACCACGATTACACACGCGAGGGTCATCAACTACGCATATGGGGTGCGTACTTGTAGTCCATGAAAAAATATAAAACATTTAAAAAAAGTTTTTGGGAACTACTACTACGCTTTCCATATGCGTAGTTGATAAATTAATTTTTTTTTGGAACTATTACTACGCTCCCCATATGTGTAGTTGAGGACCTTATCAACTACCCGTGCGTAGTTATGGTCACTGCTAGATATTTTCGCCGGTTTATTTATAAATTACGTTTAGTTAGGGTCTAAAATATGTATAGTTGTTAGATTAGGAACTAGTTTAGTCACATCAGAATATAAATTAGAGGGAATTGGATGAAATACACCTAATATTAACCGGACGAGTTGAGTTCCACGATTTATTATTCTTTTGAAAATTATAAATATATATTAATTATTGTTGAATATGCTTAAGGAAAGATTTTGTCTAGAATTATTATAGAAATATTCTAGGGTATGCACATATATGTATTGTATATTTTTTTAAAAAATTTATTCTTTCTTATCTTTTCATTCCTTGTAATTCTAGATCTAGGCTTGTACATATATGCCTTATTCTAACAAGATTCATCTTCATCTAGTTTTTTTCATGGTATCAGAGCCTAACTTGCTCTAGTTTTCACATCAAGACAATCTTCATTGCTACCATATTTTTCAATTGACGGATAGCCTTCATTGCTCTTTTGAAGTCAAGCTTTTCAACTAGTAGCCTTCATTGCTGTCTTTTCTTTTTCATTTAGCCATGTCTAAAACACCCGATTCTGACACAAAAAAAAGAAGGTTGATTTCCAAAGCCTTCGGTCTGCCTACAAACTCAATGAAATGAACTATCTCATATGGTCTTAGGATGTGAAGACCTATTTGAAAAGAAAAGAAAAACTTAAACATCTAACCGAAGGAGTTCCAAAGAAAGATGATCATAACTTTCACACTTGGGATGAGACAGATTCGATGATCGTGTTATGGTTGTGAGAATCCATGGAGCCAACTGTCAGTGTACAATGCATGTTCCTAAAGACTACAAAAGATGTTTGGGATTTCGAGTGTGTTTGGTTGGAGATTAAAGGAGGTTCATTTAGATTAAAAGTTAGTAGATTAAATTTGTGTAAGTGTTTGGATGAAGATGGAGATTATTGGGAATATAATAGAAGGGCTTAATTGAGATTAAAAATGGTAAAAAAAAACCCCCTCATATTATCAAGGTTAAAGGAGATTATTCTCCAACCATTAATTAGGATTCCACTCATGCCCCCTATTTAAGGTTAAAATAAGGAGAAATTTGTAAATTTGTATAAATTAAACCCATTAAAAAATCTTCAACCAAACAACTTGATATAGATTATTTTAGGGAAATTCCGGATGGTACCCTCGTGGTTTGGGGTGTAATATCCGGAAATTTTTAATTTCCGTTTATTCCGATTCAAACCAGTTTTTTGATCCGTGGATCTTCCTTAGTTTAACCTAGGGTTGTACTAGAACACATTCTATCATTTTATGTACTCTTTTAGTCACATCAAATGATGAATTGTATCAAACCCTAGTTTATATCATGACTTGTCTTTGACAAGGTCATGACGTCCTAATGACGAGACCATGACGAGTTATGACGAGACCGTGACAAATTCATGACAGGGCCATGCAAGGGCGTGACGAGGCCATGACGAGTTTGGACGAGTTATGACAACCCAGCCACCTTTGTTTTTTTTTCAACTCCAGCTCACCTCTTCATGTCCAGCCTACTTCAGCCCAATTTTCTGTGCGCCTCCAATCAGCCCAGATAGCTCCCAGCCCAGGAAGAAAGCAAGCAGTGCCCTACTCCTCGCAACCCATAGAAGAGACGGCCCACTGCACAAGAAGCCCGCTGCCCACGCTGCACTTGACGTTGGAAGAGTGAAGATCTTCCAAGTAGTGCTCCCGTAAATCATGCAGCTGAAGGCGTCTCTCTTTCCCAGCATTCACATCTACGGACCTTGTGCTTCTCTTCCAGCCGTTACACTCCTCTCCCTTCCTGTGACTGCTTCCTTCGATCCCCACCTTGGCGTCCCAATTTGCTGCAATCTGGTGCGACTCAATCTGCAGGTGAGACTTCCTTAGTTTAACCTAGGGTTGTACTAGAACACATTCTATCATTTTATGTACTCTTTTAGTCACATAAAATGATGAATTGTATCAAACCCTAGTTTATATCATGACTTGTCTTTGACAAGGTCATGGCGTCCTAATGACGAGACCATGACGAGACCGTGACAAATTCATGACAAGGCCATGCAAGGGCGTGACGAGGCCATGACGAGTTTGGACGAGTTATGACAACCCAGCCACCTTTGTTTTTTTTTTCAACTCCAGCTCACCTCTTCATGTCCAGCCTACTTCAGCCTAATTTTCTGTGCGCCTCCAATCAGCCCAGATAGCTCCCAGCCCAGGAAGAAAGCAAGTAGTGCCCTACTCCTCGCAACCCATAGAAGAGACGGCCCACTGCACAAGAAGCCCGCTGCCCACACTGCACTTGACGTTGGAAGAGTGAAGATCTTCTAAGTAGTGCTCCCGTAAATCACGCAGCTGAAGACGTCTCTCTTTCCCAGCATTCACATCTACGGACCTTGTGCTTCTCTTCCAGCCGTTACACTCCCCTCCCTTCCTGTGACTGCTTCCTTCGATCCCCACCTTGGCGTCCCAATTTGCTGCAATCTGGTGCGACTCAATCTGCAGGTGAGACTTCCCTTTCTTTCTCTCATCCGCTTCCTTCTTTCTCTCTTCTGAGTTACTTGCTGATGGACAGAGATGATGCGCTACAGACCTTCCTGGACCGACGCCTCACCCAGCCTCTGCACTCGACATCTTCTGAGCAGCCAGGCTAAGAAAAGCCTCCCGCACCTGCAACCGGCGTACAAACCGAGCAGTGGCCAACCGTCCTTTGCAGTCTCGCTAGCAACCAACACCACCCCTTCTGGATCGAAAGAGACCCAGTCCGATCTTTTCCATCCGAGTAAGGATCCACTTACCTACCTATCTTCAGGTCCTTAGTTTGTCGACCATGAAAACTTACGTAGCTCTCTCCTTCTGTACCGGACAGATATTCATCTCGACCACGTGGTGACACAGGTTGCCAGATTAGAGGTTTCCAATCCCTGTTGCAGGAAGGCCAAGCCAGTCTCGATTCCAGGTTGGTAAGGGTTCCACTTTCCCCTACTCCTATATGCCTTAGATGAAGTTGGGTTGTGTGTGTGTGCCGTCCATAGGGATCGAACAATAGATGTGTGGTTGAGAGTTTATGAGATTTCTAGTTTGTGAGTGCAGTGGGTTTCGAACTGGGGACCTGTGTACAAATAAAATATGGGGTTTTGCAGACAGGGAGAATCGAAGTGAAGACCTTATATACATGCTTTGTTTCCAGCTTTAACCTGCCAACTTCAGGAACTAGTTTTGACACTTTAAATCAAACATCCACCGTTGAAATTTTGATATGTCGTAGACCGATATACATAGTTTATAGTGTTAAAATTTGAGAACGAGTTAACGGTCGGATTAGAACTTATGAGGCCTCAAAGTAGGGCTATAGGGCTGTTTTCCAACAGACAATTATTTGGCTAAGTATAGAAATGCTAGTTTTTATTCCAACTTTAGAGATTTATGTAGGAGTTACGATTGAGTATTTTTGAGAGATCTTTGCCCCTATGTTTAGTATGCATATCATAGAGGATCTAGAGATTTATTTCGGAATTTAATACTTCTTATCCGAGCCTCATATCTTAAGCCAAAGTTGGACCTTAGCGACTTTTTATGAAAGTCAAGAATGTGTTTAACTCTTCTAAAACTTTAACAAACTTCCTTTCTAAAGTGAGAGTGTGTTTTTGAGTTCTAAAGAATAGTTTGGAACCTTGTTATAGAATTTTATAGAGTTTCGGGACCAGGGGTAAAATGGTCATTTACCTGTATAAGGGTATTTTGGTATTTTCTTTATGATCGATTATATATCTTAGAAGTTGGAGACTTATAAGGAAGTGGGATACATTATTGATCAACGTGCCTTGTGTGACAGGCGTTTGAGTTTCTACGGTTACGGACCGAGTTGAGAAATTGAGAGTTGTGATTTGATTCAGGTAAGTCCTTGCGACTTACTTAGCTAGTTTCTGGATATTAGTTGGGTGATAATGGTAGTGTGTGTGCAATGTGTGTTATAATAACAACTTGTTAGGACGATCGTTGTTATTATGTGTTAAGGCCCAAGTGTATGTATAACGGGCCGTGACATCACTGCCTAGCTCTGCCAGGAGACTGAGAGGTTCTCTATACCCAGACCATACAGGTACACGGTGAGATGCATCGGATCCACTCCTGATGGGTACACGGGGGCGGAGGCGAGGCTTGGGAATCCCTCGTGTCACAAAATAAGTATCATTAGTAAGAGTGAATGACTTAAATGAAGATAATAAATGGCTTGTTTGAAAGCATGATGAGTGTTTATTATTTTATGTGTGTGTGCTATTATTATTCTCCTAATGTTTAGATAACTAGCTAATGGTTGTTTTGCTGTGTTTTTAGTTTTACCGCAGGTTAGAACAACAGCTGAGTGATCCGAAAATAGTGGTCAGCCGGGTCTCCGTACTCCTTAGAGTGGGGTTGGGTGTTTACCTTGTTGTTTCTTTCTTCTTGTTAAAGACAATTAGTCTTTTCCGTTGTTTAAGTACTATAGGCTGTTCACGTTGTTGCATTCATCCCTTGAAAATACTACTTTATAAATTTCGGTTTTTTTTTATTTGTGTCTTGTTGCAAGATCCTAGTAATATTGTTGTCAAACTAAGGTCGGGACCCATTGTGAAGTCCTAACTAGTAATGTCCCGAGTTCTGAGAATTCGGGGTGTTACATGGGGTATTCCGGATTTTGCCCAGCAGTTTTTTCAAGTTCGGATGGTACCCTTAAGTTTATGTTATTTTCCAGATTTTGCCCAAATTCATTAAATTTTGTTTAAAATTCCATTAAAAACATACAAAAGAAAAATAAACTAAAATTAAAAAATAAACTAAAATAGAAAGAATAATTTATTTATTTTAAAACTAAAGTAAAACAGTAACTTCTTTTTTTTAAAAATGTTTTATATTAATTTAAAAATAAATAAATTACATAATTTTAAAAAATTCAAAACAATCATTGTTTTATTTTATTTTAAAAATAAATAAATTAGATTAGCATTTTTTTTAACAAAATATAATAACATAAGTGTTATACTTTATTTAAAAAATAAATAAAATAAAGGTTTTTTTAAAAAATTAAAAACAAATTCATTGTTTTAAATTATTATAAAAGTAAATAAATCAGTTTTCTATTTTACAAATTTCCTTTTACTTTATTTTAAACAGTGAATTTTTTTAAATTTTTTAAAAGAATCCTTTTTTATTTATTTTTTAAATAAAATAAAACACTGATTTTTTAAATTTTTTTAAAATTATCTAAAAGAAGTTACTGTTTTACTTTAGTTTTAAAATAAATAAATTATTTTTTCTATATTCATTTATTTTTTTAATTTTAATTTATTTTCTTTTGTATATTTTTAATGGAATTTAAAAAAATTTTAATAAATTTGGGCAAAATCCGGAAAACAACATAAACTTAAGGGTACCATCCGAACTTAAAAAAACTGTTGGGCAAAATCCGGAATACCCCAAACCACGAGGGTACCATCCGAAATTTCCCATTATTTTATATCAAATAATCCCAAATAAATCTCATATAAAATTTAATCCATTATAAATCCCATCTACATTAATCTTCAAAATAACCCCCATCTCCTACAAAACACACCCATCAAGAGATCTTACTCCAAGGTGAATGACGAGGCATTGACATTCAAACTTACTATCAAGGCCTATTCCACCAAGAAAGGGAAAATGACTATGGTATTATACTTCAAAACCTATGACAAGAATTAGATCAATATCAAGTTCTTGAAATGAAGTGCAAAAATGATGCAACACAATGGAGGACATTTCAAGAAAAGCACAGAGCTTATGAATTTCCTTGCGGGATTAAGCTCTATGTATGACTAGATCAGGGTTCAGATCCTTAGTCGAGTAGAGCTACCGACTTTGGAAGAGGTCATTTCAATTGTGAAGGCAGAAGAAAGTAGGAGTGTTGTAATGCTCGACTCCAACCCTGCTACAATTGAAATTCTGCTCTTGTAGCTGCAAAAAGATGATAGGTGGTGTAGCTACTGCAAGAAATCTAGTCACAATCGAGACAAGTGTTGGAAGTTACATGGTAATCCCCCCAGCCGAGATTGGAACAACAACAGGAACTCATCAAGATCACAAGCTAATATGGTGATTGAAGGGGCTGATGAAGAATCTAATAGAGGAATGAGTGCATTTGATATTAAGAAATTCAAAAACTTCTTCAAATCTCTTGAACAAAAATCTGCTGGTAATCCTTCTAGTCAATGTTCTCTTGCTTTATCAAGTAACAATTTATTTTCTTCTTGCTTTAAAGCTTCTAAAACATCTAATCCCATAAAATGGATCATAGACTCGAGTGCCACAAACCATATCACTAAATCGATACGTGAGTTTCACACTTACCAGCATTCCAAAAACAAGAAAATCGTAACAACCAATGGGTCATTTGCCACTGTTGCAGGCCAATGAACCGTTTCTTTGTCCACCACATTAAGCCTAAAAAATGTGCTTCATGTCCCTAATTTATCTACCGATTTGATTTCTCTTAGCAAGCTTACAAATGACCTTAATTGTCATGTCACTTTTACATCTTCTGTTTGTGTTATACAAGACCCGAATTCGGGAAAGAGGGTTGGACTTGCTGAGGAAAATAATGGTCTTTACCACTTGGAATCACTTGCGGACAACACCTCTCATGCTATTTTATCCACAACCATGAATAATGAGGTCATTTGGCTTCTCCATTTTCTTCTAGGCCATCATTCTTTTTACACTTTAAAACATTTATATCCCGAGCTATGTCAAGGAACAATTGCTTCTCATTTTCAGTGTGAAGCATGTGAGTTAGCAAAGCATATCCGTGTGTCCTTCCCTATAAGAAATAAAAGAAGTATTTCTGCTTTTCAAGTTATTCATAGTGACATGTGTGGACCATCCCATTGCCTAATATCTCAGGTGCTCGTTGGTTTGTTACTCTTATTGATGATTGCACTCGTGTTATGTGGATTTATCTACTCAAAAAAATTATTACCATTTTTCACTCCATGATTCAATGCCAATTTGACACAAAACCACAAAGGATTAGGACAAATAATGCTAAGGACTATTTCAACAAATCCTTGACTTCTTATTTCCAATCCCAAGGTATTATCAATGAATCCTCTTGTGCTTATACACCACAACAAAATGGGCTTGCAGAGAGGAAAAATAAATGAGTACGTGGACCCGGCTAACCATCCGCTCCGGATCTCTCTACAACTGCTTATACCTACGAAGCATCTAACAACACGAATAAACCGTTAACTAACAATCCATATATAAGAAGAACACATAAGCACAAACACATACAATGTGAAAATGTAAACAAACAACATGCTATCACATAATCCGTTTATTATCTTTCTTAAGGTCATACACCCTTAATCCAATTAAGCTTGTGGCTAAGAAGTCTAAGACTCCCGCCTCCGTCCCTATATCCAGTTGGAATGGATCAACACACCGTCTCGTATACCATGAGGAATGGATCAATACTCTCCTCATCTACCATGTATGGCCTTGTCGCAAAAAGCTTCTCAATCTCCCTTGGGAGCTGAGTAGATGATGTGTTCGCCACTTAGCGTGCGTGCAAATAAGCTTTAAATTTATAAAACTAGAATCAAGCAAGCGAACCCGCAGTGTACGGATCGATATAGTTAAGCAAGAATTCCATAGTATCGAACACAGGGATTTGGGGAGTTAAATCCAATTATAGAATTGTCAAGCAAGTAAATGTATGAGCTTTGTAAATTATTGGGAAAACAACAATCCTAAAGATCCAGGTATCTAATTGTGGCAATCGATTCAAGATATACTAAAGATATAAGGACAGAGTTGAGGTATGCAAAGGTATACGAATGTAAGACAATGTACGGTGAAGTTCCAAGACCTTATATGATTCACCCAAAGGCACTCTGTATAAAGGTTGTTGAGGCTTCAGTATAGAAAGTTTCTAAAGGTAAGTATTAACGTCAAATACCCAAACTTGTAATCCAAGGATCAAGACCAACTAAACCGATTAAAGTTGTGACACTCGGAATCGAGGTAGAGGTTGTTGAGGCTTCACTACCACCTAGAAAGGTAAACCAAGACTAAGTTAAAGCAAATCTTTAACTTTGGATTAAAGTAAAAGCAAGGCTCGTAACTAACACAAAATTACGGATAGTTCTTGAGTTCCACGGCCGTGGAAGCTCAAGAACAGACCGTGGATTAGGTTCGTCGGCTATTCTCTCTAACTCTCAGGATCCAATCTGTTTACGATCGATCTATCATCATCTAAGCCACAACTATCAACCCTTCACCTTAGAATTGCTAAAGGGTTTTAGCCAACAACAGTCATTATGATATCAAATTCAAGATTTAAAAGAATGAAAGATGAAAACTTCCGAAAACCTTCAATAACCTTCAAACCAATCTCAAATCCACAAATATCAATGATAATGCAACTCAGATTTGGAATAAACACAAACAAGTAACTATTCTAGATAAGAACGAAGAACGGGATGTCAATCCGTCTTCTAATCAAACCTAGGAATCAAAGGCGTAACTTCCGCCACAAACGATCTTCCAAATCTTCAACTCTTCGCAAATCTCCGTTGCGAAATAACAATCTCCACACGTCCAATTTGAAACCCTAGGCACGTGCAACTCCGTAGACAAAAGTCTAAGTGCGAGACGTAAGCAAAGATGCAAACCCTAAGCGGAGGTGTAAGCGAGGTAGCGAAGGTGACGAAATCTCTTTTCTTCCGTCCTTTTATAGGGATGGATAAAATGTGTCTTCGGCCCATGTGCGTAGTAGATCGTGGCTTAAAATATTGCGTAAAAGATCGCCAAGATCACGGTCGTGGAAGGTTCCACGCCCGTAATTTAGAGCGTGGAACTTGATCACGGTTGCTTCAAATCCTCCACGGTCGTGTAAGTTGCTGGAATGCTCCACGCTTGTGTTGCCAAAGTTCCACGGCCGTGGATTAGAGCGTGGATCCTAATACGGCCGTATTTTAGAGCGTGGAACGTAGATGGCTCGTAATTCTCCTTGATTTTGTGTCATTCTTCAACTTAGTATCTTCCTTAGCTCCTAGTGATGTCCTCAATCCTTGGACATGCTCAATCCATCTCCATTCTCCCTTGATTCGTCCGGTTTTTGCTCTTAATTGCCTACAATCAACACAAAGCTTATGTAGACCTCTATATCGACAATATAGATAAACTAACTCACAATTGCTTCAATGCCTTATCAATGACCACCAATATGGATGAAATACACTTAGAAAACGTGCCTAAAATATCACAATATTTCATGCTAACAAATAACCCCATACTTGCCACTTGCTTGTCCCTAAGCAAGGTCTTTCAAAAGCTTTAAAACTCAAGTTAGGATGAAATATGTGTACACTCTCAAAACCAAACTTCTTTTAGATGAATGTGCTTTCTAATCAATAGATCATTCTCAAATCTTGCTTCATTCATTTATAAGACTTTCATACACATAATCAAAGAGTAAAGAGTAAAGAAAGCTCATGAATTGATCAAACTTCCATGTAAACATCATAACCTTCAAACATTATCAAAATCAATCAAAAGAAACTTCAATTTAGATCACCAAGTCATATATCATTCTTTTGATCTTAAGGACTTTCAAACAAGGTCTAGAATGTGGAAAGGGAGGGAAAACTTTAAGGAATGTGGTGCATGAATCCGGGAAAGTGGATGACTACTCTTTTCTTTTTCTCTTGCGGTTTCCGCAGCACTTTCAACTTAGAGCTTCGCTCTCTTTTTTTCAATTCATTTTTCGACTTTACTTTTGGAGTTATGGATAAAGGTGCACAAAAACCGAAGCCTAGGAGATTGACGTTTCTCAATTTTGCGAGATGCTTCAAACCCTTGATGCACATACCATAATCCGCTAGGAATATCGCTCAATCCGACTTTGGCAAGACACAAACACCCGGCTATGTGAATGGTGCCGAGTTACTCATCGTCATGATTGACTTCCCCAAACCTATAATTTCTTTCTATTCTTTTGGATGCAATTAATTGCTTTCATGGCCCTCCCACATCAAACATGCCAAATATCAACTCCTCCAAATTCCCGGATAGGTAAAGGAGGCCATTATTTCAATGAGGGGCTAAATGATCAAAGAAAGAAGAAAGAAAATCGAATTGCCTTAATCATCTCAAAAAGAAGTATAGGAACTTATCATGTGATTTCAACTTTGATTTCTCAATATGATTTAAGTAACATTCATCACATTATAAAACTTGCAAAAGAGGAATAATCAACTCATTCAATTTCTTTTCAATTCACTATTTGTTTAAGCATGCGATTGTCATCAAAACTCAATTCACAAGTAGTGATTATCATAGAAATCATCTCTATCCTTAGAAGCACAAAATTTTCAAAATTTTTCAATTTTTATGGGTTTTTCAAAAGCTTTTTCATGCAATGCAATAATGAAACGTGCAACAATAGAATGAACATGCAGGGTAGTCTCGATAGAAGCATACAAAAGTGAGTAAGAGTTATTACAAACTATTAGTCACACCCCACCCCATACTTGGAACAAACATTGTCCCTAATGTTCAAAAAGAAAAAGAAGAAAAGAAAGAAAGAAAAAGAACTCACAAAATGGCGGTGGAGCGGCTAAAACGGTCGATTATCAAACGTCATCACTGAGGTGGAGGCGGTGGTGGAAATGGGGAGAAGCTGGGATCATAGTGCCGCCCGAACTGCTGGCGGTAGACATCTCTCATCATGTGGTCAAGATCGTCGGCTCGTGCATCCCTAGCATCAGCACGAATCTCCAACGCTCCAACCCTATCGGAAAGGTCGGTAGCCCACTATGGCAACTGCTCGTACCAACCAAACGGCTGGCTGTACCACGCCGGTGCATCTGAAGGTGCTGGTGCAGGTGGCGGTTGTGCATGCCAAGGCGGTGGAGCTCCCATCCAATCCGGCTGAGTGCTGTACCATGAAGGAGGATCCGCCATCCAAGTAGGCCTCTCGCTCACACTAGCACGGCGAGAGGATGATCCTGAAGCTCTAGCGGGACGGGGAGAACGTCTAGGCATGTCGGGAACTACAGCCGGCTGATCCGGGAATGTACCAAAGTCATGATCAGCTCCTCCTCCTCCCTCATAATCATCTCCTCCTCTCATCTCCTCCTCCTCTACAACTGGTGGTGGTGGAATGTAAGGAGGGGCTACTAATCTGTCCGCATGCATGGCAGCGAACGTCGCCTTCCAGTTATGGCGTCCAACCATAATGTAATACTCGGGAAGCCACTCTATCCCTCTCCCTGTCCTACTCTCCCAAGGCATAGCAGCATATGGTGGACCTCTATGGGTAGGAAAAATAATGCCTCTAGTCATGAGGCTATGTAGTCCTAGGGGTGTAGCTGCAATACGTGTACATGCTGAGAAATCTACCCCTAACTGTCTAGCAAGGTGGGTGACCATCCCACCGTATCCAATGTTACCAGCCCTCTTATTCTTTAGCTTGCTCATAGTAGCAGCTAAGAGGGTGGCGCAGTCAGCAGGTCTACCGTATAACATACAGTAGAGAAGGAAAAGCTCGTCTGTCTTGATTTTCTGAGGCGTCTCTGTCCTAGGGAAGAGACACTCAAAAAGCACCCTATGAGCAATCTTCAAGGTTAGGTGATACATCAACCTAGCCTTGGTATCAGTTGGTTGCCAGCGGTCCTCACTGGCATATACCATCGCGATCTCCTCCCAAAAATCCTTGGCGTACACGCCACTGGGGAAATGACCATTGAAGGTTTCCTGAAACCCAAAGAAAGCTCCAAACTCTCTAATTGAAAACTCATAGTTTCTTTCCATCAGCCGAAAAGAAATTGTCCTGTCAACATGACTGTGCTCGAAGGAAACCACAAACTCCCTAGTGATCTCCTCATAAGCATCTTCCCGAATAGCGGAGAAGATAACTAGACCGGCTCTATCTAAAAGCCAAGTAAGGTCTCCTATCACATGTAGAGGCTCTAACTCCTCAAGCAGTAGGTATCTAGGTCCTATGACCGCTCTCTTGTGGATCCTCTCTAAAGCATCGAGATGATCGTCATGGATAGTGGGGATCCTAGGGCGAGGTGGTGATGGTGATGAAGGAGGTGATGGAGGCTCGGTGGGTGGTGCTCTAGAAGAGGAAGCATCATTGCCTTTCCTCTTTTTGTTCTTATCCTTGTTCCTACCGGACACTCTTCTAACAAAATCCATATTCTGTTGAAAACCACGGTCTGTTCTAGGGTTTCCACGGCCGTGAAATGTCCAGGAACCGTGGTTCGGCACGTGATTTCTCAAAATCTAACAGAAATTCACCAAACTCAGCAACAAGCAGTCCTAAACTAATTCCAGTCCAATTCCAATCAGTTCTCCTAAAAATTCTATCAAAAACGAAGCCAAATCGACAAAGATAGAGAAAGAACCAAAAACCTAGGTTTTCGGATTTTGGAATCCGAATTGTGGCTTCTCCGGTGATTTGCCGCTCGAATCGTTGCTTGGATCTTGTTGGTGATTGGATTTGCTTCAGTTTTGGCTAAAGAATCGTCAAAAACGATTAACGAGTGAGGATTTGAGAGATGGGGAGTGGAATCGGCATTTTTGGGCGTGGAATTGGGTTTTTGTGTGTGTTTTGTGAAGAAATGTGGTTTATATGGTGGCCGTAAAAATTTTTGAAAATCACGGTCTATCGGGGGGTTCCACGGCCGTGGAATTGTACGGAACCGTGGTTTTGGTGATTTTTCTCAGGCTTTTGAAAATTACGTTCACTGTAGCTGTCACGGCCGTGGTTTTGGCCGTGGAACTCTTTGTAATGCTCCAAAGTCCAAGTTTCGTCAATTTTCTTCAAGTTTTTCCTTCCCCTTTTCTTTTCCACTGTTCCTACATCCAAAAACACGAACATACCGGAAGGCATCGAAGGCAAAACAAAGAAAAACGTCTAAACTAAATTAATCTATGAATAAAAAATAAAAACGTAAGTGCAATACCTTGGGTTGCCTCCCAAGAAGCGCTTTGTTTAAGGTCCGTAGCTAGACCAAATTCGCACTTATTCGAGTGCGGTGGGCGCCAACTCTTCAGCTTAGAGTTCCGGTGTATACTTCTTGAGTCGTTGACCGTTCACCTTAAAGCTTCCGCCCGTTTCGCCCCATACTTCAACTGCACCATGGGGAAAAATACGTTTGATTAGAAAAGGTCTGGTCCAACGAGATTTAAGCTTACCTGGAAAGAGACGAATCTTGAATTGAAGAGGAGAACTTGATCTCCTTCTTTGAGGTCCTTTGGGATGATATGCTTATCATGCCAACGCTTCGCTCTTTCTTTATAGATCTTGGTGTTTTCGTAAGCGTTCAAGCGGAGTTCTTCAAGTTCATTTAGGTCCAAGAGACGCTTCTCCCCCGCTTCCTTCATGCTGAAATTTAGCCACTTGATTGCCCAAAACGCCTTGTGCTCCAACTCTACCGATAAGTGACAAGACTTCCCATACACAAGGTTTTATAGTGTGGTTCCGATGGGAGTCTTATACGCAGTCCGGTACGCCCACAATGCATCATCTAGCTTCAAAGACCAATCCTTCCTTGTCCTTGAAACCGTCTTCTCTAGGATTCCTTTGATCTCCCGGTTTGAGATCTCCACTTATCCACTAGTTTGTGGATGATAAGGGGTGGCTATCTTGTGAGTCACCCCATACTTAGCTAAGAGAGCTTCAAAGCGCCGGGCAATGAAGTGAGAACCTCCATCACTAATGATAGTCCGTGGCGTCCCAAATCGCGGGAAAATGGTCTTGTTAAAGAACTTAACCACTACCATGGCATCATTGGTGGGAGAGGCAATTTCTTCAACCCATCTCGAAACATAATCAACCGCTAAGAGTATGTATTGGTTGCCACAAGATGATGGGAAAGGTCCCATGAAGTCTACTCCCCAAACGTCAAAGATCTCTACCTCTTGGTTGTTGTTGAGAGGCATCTCATTCCTCCTAGATATATTTCCTGTTCTTTGACAAGCATCGCAGCAGGAAACAAAGGTTTGCACATCTTTTAATAGTGTAGGCCAAAAGAATCCAGATTGCAATACCTTAGCGCTAGTCTTGTTCGAACTAGCGTGTCCTCCACAAGGTAGTGAATTACAATGGCGGATGACACTTTGCATCTCATCTTCCGGCACACATCGCCGAATAATGCCATCCGGACCTCTCTTAAAGAGGAGAGGTTCATTCCAAAAGTATTCCCGAACACCCTTAAAGAACTTCTTTCTTTGTGCGTAGGATAATCCGGGCGGTAATTCCTGACAAACCAAATAGTTAACAAAATCAGCAAACCATGGTTCGTTACCTTTGGTGATCACATCGATGCACTCCTCTATGATATGTAAATGCTCGTCCGGAAAGGAGTCATCTATAGGTAGGTTGTCGTCCTCTAGATGTGTTAGACGACTCAAATGATCCGCAACAGAATTTTTCGAACACTTCTTGTCGCGGATCTCTAGATCGAATTCTTGTAGGAGAAGAATCCATATAATTAGCCTTGGCTTCGCATCCTTCTTTGCAAGGAGATACCGGATCGCAGCATGATCCGTGTATACAATCACCTTTTCACCTACAAGATAAGAACGAAATTTGTCAATTGCATATACAATAGCCAAGAATTCTTTTTCGGTAGTGGCGTAGTTGAGCTGCGCTTCATCTAGCGTCTTGCTAGCGTAGTAGATAGCATGGGTTCGCCCTTCCTTTCTTTGTCCAAGAACAGCTCCTATAGCTACGTCACTTGCGTCACACATAACCTCAAAGGGAAGATTCCAATCCGGAGGTTGGATAATCGGAGCTGAAATTAGAGCTTCCCGAATCATATTGAACGCATCTAAACATTTCTGCAAAAACTCAAAAACTGCATCCTTCATCAATAGATTAGTAAGCGGTTTTGATATTTTAGAGAAATCCTTTATGAAACGCCTATAGAATCCAGCATGTCCTAGAAAACTTCTTATCCCTTTCACCGAAGTTGGGGGAGGAAGCTTTTCTATTGTCTCTATCTTAGCTTTATCCACCTCAATCCCTCTACTAGAGATTAAGTGTCCTAATACAATGCCTTCCTTCACCATGAATTGACACTTTTCCCAATTAAGAACTAGGTTAGTGTGTCTTCACACCTTTGTAACACAAGAGCAAGGTTAGAAAGACAATTGTCAAAAGAGGAACCATAAACGGAGAAGTCATCCATAAAAACCTCCATGATTTCCTCTATATATTCAGAGAAGATGGCCATCATGCACCTTTGAAAGGTGGCTGGGGCGTTGCAAAGCCCGAACGGCATCCTCCTATAGGCAAACGTACCCCACGGGCACGTGAATGTGGTCTTCTCTTGATCATCCGGGTGTATCGGAATCTGAAAGAAACCACTATAACCGTCAAGATAGCAAAAGTGCGAATGTTGTGCTAACCTTTCAAGCATTTGATCGATGAAGGGTAGTGGGAAGTGATCCTTCCTCGTCGCGTTGTTTAGCTTGCGGTAGTCTATGCACATCCGCCATCCTGTTACGGTTCGTGTAGGAATGAGCTCATTGTTTTTGTTGGTGATGACCGTCATTCCTCCCTTCTTTGGAACCACTTGTACGGGACTCACCCACTTGCTATCGGAGATAGGGTAGATGATACCTGCGTCAAGTAGTTTAAGAATTTCCTTCTTGACAACCTCCTTCATGGTCGGATTCAACCGCCTTTGAGGTTGTCGCGAAGTTCTAAAGTCCTCTTCCATTAAGATTTTATGCATGCATAGGGAGGGTTTGATTCCAACTAAATCCTCTATAGTATATCCTAAGGCTTTCCTATGTTTCTTGAGAACAACCATAAGCTTACTATGTTCATCTATGCTCAAATCGGAACTAACAATTACCGGAAAGGTAGAATTAGGTCCAAGAAATGCGTACCTTAGATGTGTAGGAAGTGGTTTCAATTCCATAACTATCGGAGTCTCCAATGGTTCTTGAGGAGCATTCGATGCTTCCTTAGAAGTGTCTAAGGATGTAGAAGGTGTTGGAGAAGAATCAAGAGAAGTTGTGGAAGAGACACATTTTCCTTCGGAATCACCCAAAATTACGGCATCTCTGCATTCTCCACGGCCGTGATTTTGGGCGTGGAAAGTACATACGGTGGCTCTGTTTCCTCCACGGCCGTGTAAGCCCCTGGAGTGCTCCACGCTTTTGTTGGTGAAATCCACGGCCGTGGAATAGAGTGTATGACCGTGGATCCGTACGTTTTCTGCTTCATCGTGGAGTTTCTCAAATCCTTCTTCATGCACTTCTTCTTGCTGCTTTAAGGCTTCAATTGCCTCATTACAATCCTCTTCTTCCCCTATATCCATTAAGCTCATAGAGATAACTTTTTGTAAAGGGTCTTTGAAGAGAATAGTACTTACCTCTTCTCTAGATAGCCCTTCTTCATGGATATTGAATATATCCTCATCAAAAACTGGTTCCTTCACTAGAGTGGAAAGAACGAACTCTACCTTCTCTTCTCCTATGTCGAAGGCGAGTCTAGCATTCTTGCAATCGACTATGCAGCCGGATGTTGCAAGAAACGGTCTTCCGAGAATGATCGGGACCGGACTATCTACAGGAATGTCAAGCACAACAAAGTCTATAGGAACATAGAACTTACCGAGCTTGACCGGGACGTCTTCAATTATACCGACGGGGCGAGTTATGGATCGATCCGCCATGTATAACGTCATCTTCACCGGTTTAGGATTGCCTAAACCGATCTTCCTACATAATGCAAGTGGAATGATGCTCACGCTTGCTCCCAAGTCACATAATGCATCATATGTGACATCTCCCACTCCTATGGGAATACAAAATGACCCCGGATCCTTTAGCTTTGGGGGCATCTTCTCTTTCATGGTTTTGATGAGATCCGATAAATCCGAACTCATCTTAACCTCTCCAAAATCCTCTAGCTTCCTCTTGTTAGAGAGGATCTCCTTTAGGAACTTACCATAAGCCGGCATACCTACAATTGCAATGAAAGGTATATTAATATGCAGTTTGCTCATGAGTTCAATAAACTTACCGAATTGCTTGTCTAGACGCGCTCTTGCTCTAGATTGCAGGAACGGTAGGGGAGGTTTGTAAGCTGGAGGAGGAACATAGACATCTTCCTTCTCTTTCCCCTTTTCCTTCTCTTTCTCAACGGGGACTTCTACAAACTTAGGCTGCGGGTCGGTAGTCGTCACTCCGCTCCTAGTTGTGATTGCCATCACCCTTCCTTTTGGGTTGTCCTCCGTTTTTCCTGGAAGTTTCCCTTGATTCCTAAGAACTTCCTCTGCATGACTAAACATTTGGTTTTCTAAAACCTTTTGGGCTTTATCAACCTTAGTTATGTGATCATCAACCTTGATGATGCGAGTCTCCAATCCTTGAAGCTTCCCCAAAATTGTTTCCAACATGGGATCGGGCTTCTCTTTCCCCGAAGTACTTCCACCATTAGATGTTTGCCCCTGGCTTTTCAAAGGAATGGAAGAAGAGGAAGGTGGAGTTAGTGAATTTCCTGAATTGGAAGAATAAAAATTACCGGAATTTTGTTGGTTGGGGCGCCAATTGTTGTTGTTTGAACCCCTATTGTTGTTCCAATTGTTGTTCCGGTTATTGTTGTTGTTGTTCCAATTATTCCGGTTGTTGCAGTTCGTATTCTCATTCCCGTTGTGGTTATTGTTGTTGCCTAAATAACCCACATCTTGTTCCTTTTGCTTCGGAAAGTTAGTTTTGATGGCTTCCTTCAACTCTTTAATCTCCGTGTTGAGAGAAAAGATTTGAGTTTGAGCTGCTTGTGATAGCTTTGCTCCTTGATCCACATGATTCGCCTCCACTTTCCGATGATAATACTTCTCTATAACTCGCGCTTGCTTCTCAATGAAGTCCCAAGCGTCATCTTCCCTCATGTCCATGAATGTACCACATGAAAGGGATTGGAGCTTGAATTGTGTCTCCACATCCAGCCCCTTATAGTATATCTCCAATAGTGCAAGCTTGGATATGCCATGATGAGGGCAATCCAATAGCAAATCCTGAAATCTTTCCCAAGATTGAAACAAACTTTCGTTAGATCTCATAGAAAATGCATTAATCTTACCTCTTAATTCCGCTGTTTTAGATGGCGGAAAGAACTTAGTGAGGAATTCCGAAGAAAGATCCTCCCATGTCTCAAGTTTTCCACTTGGAAGAGCTTAATACCAAGACAATGCTTTCCCCTTCAATGAGAAGAAGAAAGGCTTGAGCTTATAGCTGTTGGTAGTTGCATTCTTTGGCTTCATTGTCTCCATCATGATCTCAAAATTTTGTAGATGTTGGTGTGGAGATTCAGCGCTTGTTCCACCAAATTGATTTTGGCGAACAATAGTAATAACTTGAGGGTTGAAGCTAAACCCTTGTGCATCATCAGCATCAAAGTTCACACCTAAACGGCGTGGTTGCTGCGTTGGATCCATCCTTTGGCCAAGAGTTCTTGGCTCCTCATCCGCACGTTCGACCCTCGCACCTCTAGGTGGGACACGGCGATTTGCAGCTGGCCGTGGAAAGAATGGATTCACATTGATCGTCGGATCAATTTCCTCTAGTCGTGGCATGGAGGAGTCGCTATCCTCATTGGATGAGTTGGCTCTAACCGATCTTCCCGGTCTCCTTCTTCTCTTTTTCTCCTTAAGGTTGTTTATTTCCAACCTCATTTGGAACATCATGTCCGATAGATCATCAACCTTCATTTGATGACGATCCATCTCTTCCCTACGAGTCTTCTCACTCCATTGGAGTTGAGCTTCTTTCTCCGCCAACTCCGTTTGGTAATCACGTTCTCTTTCTTCAGCCATTTTTCTTTCCTTAAGCTTTCTCCTCAAGGTCCTCTCAAGCTCTTGATCAAGAGGTAAGAGGTCTTCGTTGTTCCTGGACCTGCGCATACACTCGAAGAGATATCAAATAACAAGGGAAAAGCTCCCAAGCTTGACAACCGATAACCGAATTCGGCCTAGTCCAAATCCCCGGCAACGGCGCCAAAAACTTGTTCGCCACTTAGCGTGCGTGCAAATAAGCTTTAAATTTATAAAACTAGAATCAAGCAAGCGAACCCGCAGTGTACGGATCGATATAGTTAAGCAAGAATTCCAGAGTATCGAACACAGGGATTTGGGGGGTTAAATCCAATTATAGAATTGTCAAGCAAGTAAATGTATGAGCTTTGTAAATTATTGGGAAAACAACAATCCTAAAGATCAAGGTATCTAATTGTGGCAATCGATTCAAGATATACTAAAGATATAAGGACAAAGTTGAGGTATGCAAATATATACGAATGTAAGGCAATGTACGGTGAAGTTCCAAGACCTTATATGATTCACCCAAAGGCACTCTCTATAAAGGTTGTTGAGGCTTCAGTATAGAAAGGTTCTAAAGGTAAGTATTAACGTCAAATACCCAAACTTGTAATCCAAGGATCAAGACCAACTAAACCGATTAAAGTTGTGACACTCGGAATCGAGGTAGAGGTTGTTGAGGCTTCACTACCACCTAGAAAGGTAAACCAAGACTAAGTTAAAGCAAATCTTTAACTTTGGATTAAAGTAAAAGCAAGGCTCGTAACTAACACAAAATTACGGATAGTTCTTGAGTTCCGCGGCCGTGGAAGCTCAAGAACAGACCGTGGATTAGGTTCGTCGGCTATTCTCTCTAACTCTCAGGATCCAATCTGTTTACGATCGATCTATCATCATCTAACACACAACTATCAACCCTTCACCTTAGAATTGCTAAAGGGTTTTAGCCAACAACAGTCATTATGATATCAAATTCAAGATTTAAAAGAATGAAAGATGAAAACTGTTACGCTTAGGATGTGATACGCAATGGGTTTTAAATTTATACTCGTTATATTTCTCCTAACTCCTAGCGAACCCGCAGTGTACGGGACGTTTGTAGTAGGGATAGTATTCCGAGGTTGAACACAAAGACTAAGGTGAGATTGATTCGGTTTATGATTAAGTTTAGTGAAGATCTAGGTTAAGAAAAGAGAAAGAAATAAAGAAATGAAAATCTCAATGTTTTTGGTTGGTTAGGTGATCAATCAAGGATCACAAATCATGCAAAATGAACGATCAACTAAGCTACGAATCAACGCAAACAAACAAGCTAAACACGAGATATGAATCAAAAGAGAAAAAACGGATTCTAGGGATTGGAAGTTCCGGATATGGCATAGGACTCAAGCTATCTAATCATCCTTGGATTAACTATGATATGTTGGGAGTGAGTGTTTCTAGATTGGGATCAATCACCGGGTAGGTCTCATGGTCCACTAATCCGTCCCTAAGGTCTCATCACCGGGTAAGTCTCTAAGAACCTAAGGGATGAAATTCTACACAAACCGGATTGTTACCTAGGGATCTAACCTATCCTTACCGGGTAAGTCTCGAAAGGGTTAGTCCTAAACAACTATCCTAGCACACTTAGTCCAATGGCGGCTTATGAGGCTCACCACTACCTAAGGTTTGTCATCTTTGGAATGTAAGAGTAAGGATCATAGGGTAAGTCTCTCCTAACACTTAGTTGCTAACACTAGGTCACCCTAGGGTAGATTTAACTCAACAAACACTAGGATTTCAAAATTCTAACAATCTAAAACTAGATCCATCGAACCAGGGAGAATCACGGGGTGTTCTACCAAGTCCACGGCCGTGGTTTGGCAAGAACAAACCGTGGACTCTAACAGAGGCTACGTCCAAATAAGTGACTCATCCAAGGGCAAATCTAAGTCCATCCTATCATAGTCCTAGCCATAACCATCCTTTCCTTACCCTAGAATCACATCTATTTAGCCTACAACATACATCATAACAATCGAAATCATCAAGCATAAAATCATGGCTTCCATTTGCAAGATAATGAAGAGAAAGAGATGAACAAGTGAAGTAAACAAAACCAAGCTGAAAATGAGATTAGAATGACTCACAACCCTTCCAAAAGAAAGTTTAAATGGTTCATACAACTCTAGAAATCGATTTCGGAAATTCTTCACTACAAAAGCTATCAAAGTCTATCAATGGTGTGTACTTCTCCTTCCTCTCCAATGGAGCTCTTCTTCCTCCTCCAATGGTAGCTTTCCTCCTTAGAGAATCTTCTTGTTGTGGGAGTGAATGTGGAATTGGATGGTGGAATGGAAGATGAAAGATGCTTCTCTCAGCCAATGCAAGACCACTTTTATACTACAACTTTGCAAGAGCTGGCCAAGAGATCGTGGCACAGCTGTCACAACCGCCTGGCAAGAACCACGGGTGGTTCCACGGCCGTGGACTGGCAGTGAACCGTGGTTTGGTGCTTCAGCGTTGCCTTGGTTCATTAGGCTTTGATTTGGTGCATGGCTTGTGTTGGGAAGGTTCCTTAAGTCCTCTTTAGCCCTTAGCTTGCATTCAAATGGGTCCGAGGGTGTGTCATCTTGATGAACGATCCTCAAACGTATCGTTTAAGCTCGTAAATCTCCCAAAATACCTACAAAGCAATGCAAGAGTCCGTGTAGACGTCTATCTCGACAAAATACGTGAATTGAGTGCAAACGTCGTGAACTAGTGCTAAACCATGCATGAATGAGTGAGAAATCTATCTAAATGATTACCTAAACCTAAGTCATAAATCGTGTTATCAAAATACCCCATACTTAAGGTTTGCTCGTCCTCGAGAAAATTCTCGACTATAGACTAAGAGATAACATGATTTATGTATGCAGAAAAATGGAAAAATCTTTTTGGGTTTGTGCTTCTACTGTTGGATCACCTTCATAGTCATGTTTCAAGGCAACGGACAAGCAAGTATGTATCAAACAAGTGAAGGCATGGAAAGACAATTGTACTTAACTCGAAAGCATGCATGAAATGTAAAAATGAAGAAGTCAAGATGATCAAGAGCATAACCAATCTAGATTACCAAGTCTTACAAATATGCAAATAGGTCATAAGGTCTTATGAAATAAAAGGGCAAGAAACATTGTGACTAGGTGGGGATTTTTCTAGGCTATGTGATGCTAATCCGGGAATGGAACTAACTCCACAATTTTGTCCTCGATCAACTTCCCTCAAGTGTATATTTTCTCCATCTTTTCTTTCTTTTCTTTTTCCTTCACTTATTTTTGAGACAATGGCATTGGTGTACAAAAGCCGAAACCTTGGTGATTAGCCATCCTCGAGCTTTTTCTATTTTTCGAGGTGCATCCACACCGGGCACACATACCAAAGCTCGTTAGGACTATTGGTTTATTTGACTTTGGCAAGGCACCAACACCCGATTATGTGAAGTGTGCCGAGTTACTTGTCATTTAAGCCAACGTCCCCAAACCTATATTTTTGTCTACACTTTCACAACAATTTCAGCATTTTATTCATGACATTCTTTCATCAACATCTTCACCCCACACTTGCTTTTCACACACATCAACACACTAACATGCTCCTATTCCCGGATGGGTCAAAAGAGGTCAAATTTATATCAATTGAGGTGCTCAAACATCATGATCAAGATGAGAAGTAGAGAAAGATGAATTGCCTCATTCATTCCTAGATGGTGTGCAAGAACTAGCATGTAATTTTGACTTTCAATACTCTATCCATTCTAGGAAAACATCATGATCACAAAATCATTCATGGGTTTCAAGAAAAGTACTTCAAGTCCACATATGCATTCATCAATTTAACACATAAGGCCATCCATAGCCAATCCACAAGACAAGATTCATCATTAGGGTCATATCCAAACCTAGAAAGCACAAATTTTTTTTAAAATTTTCTGAATTTTTATGGATTTTTCGAAATGAGTATATACAATGCAAGACATGTGATGATATTAAACTACCCTAGATGCTAATCATGCAAAATATCATGCAAACCCCACCCCATACTTAGAAACACATTGTCCCCAATGTGTAAATGAAGTAAAGAAGAGTGAAAGAAGGTTCTCACAATGTAAAAATGGTTTGCTATGGTGTTTGGGATTTCTCAAGTGGATTGATGGTGGATGATCATATCAACAATGGTAGAGAGCTCTAAGTGTTCATCAAGGCGTCGGGACCCGCGCTAGGCACCGCTAGCCGTCCAAGTTCCGCGTCCGCTCCACCCATAATTGATGAGGGGTTCATCATCATCATTCATATGCCAAGCAAGGCTTCCAATGCTACCAAGACTCTAACACACACAAAGCACCCAAAACACACACAAAAACAGAAAATTTAAAACAAAAGCAAAACGAGAAAGGGAAAACGTTACCAATGGGTTGCCTCCCACCAAGCGCTTCTTTAAGGTCATTAGCTTGACCAAACTCGGGGACGTCTACTCAAGGTGAAGTGGGGCAATCATATCCACCAGAGCTCCCGGGATATACTTCTTCAACCGGTGCCCGTTCACCTTAAAGTTCCCACAATGCTCCCCTCCTATCTCAATAGCTCCATGGGGAAAGATCTTCTTCACCACATATAGCCCGGTCCATCTCGATTTTAGCTTTCCGGGGAAGAGCCGCAGCCTTGAGTTGAAGAGAAGGACAAGGTCGCCTTCACTCAACTCCTTCGGGATGAGGCGCTTGTCATGCCAACGTTTGGTCCTCTCCTTGTAGATCCGGGCATTCTCATAAGCATCCAACCGGATCTCCTCAAGAGCGTTCATATCGAGCAACCTCTTCTCTCCCGCCTCCTTGAGGTCAAAATTTAGCCACTTAATGGCCCAATAAGCTCTATGCTCCATCTCTACCGGAAGGTGGCAAGACTTGTCATAGACCAACTTGTAAGGAGTGGTGCCAATTGATGTCTTGAAAGCGGTCCTATATGCCCACAAGGCATCATCGAGCTTCATAGCCCAATCCTTTCTTGTCCTAGAGACCGTTTTCTCAAGAATTCCCTTTATCTCCCGGTTGGAGATCTCCACTTGGCCACTAGTTTGGGGATGGTAAGGTGTTGTCACCTTATGAGTCACCCCATACTTAGCCAAAAGTGCCCCAAAGTTCCTATTAGTGAAGTGCTTCCCTCCATCACTTATGATCACCCTTGGTGTTCCAAACCTAGGAAAGATCACTCGGTTGAAGAACCGCACCACAACCTTGGCGTCATTTGTGGGAGAGGCGATTGCCTCCACCCATCTTGAAACATAGTCAACCGCCAATAGGATGTAGAGGTTGCCACAAGAAGAGGGGAATGGTCCCATGAAGTCCACACCCCACACATCAAATATTTCCACTTCTTGTATGTTGTTCAAGGGCATTTCATTCCTCCTTGAGATGTTGCCCGTCCTTTGGCAAGCATCACAAGCTACCACAAAGCTTTGCACATCCTTGAACAAGCTTGGCCAAAAGAAGCCCGATTGCAACACCTTAGCACATGTCTTGTGTGAGCTAGCATGCCCTCCACATGGCAAGGAATGACAATGGCGGATCACACTCTCCACCTCATCCTCCGGTATGCATCTTCTAAACATTCCATCCGGTCCCCTCTTGAACAAAAGTGGTTCACTCCAATAGTAGTGCCTCACATCTTTGAAGAACTTCTTTCTTTGGGCATATGCTAATCCGGGAGGCACTTCCTCACACACAAGATAGTTCACAATGTCGGCATACCATGGTTTACTTCCTCTAGACACTTGGAACAAGTACTCCTCCACCATTTGCAATTGCTCATCCCGGAATGAATCATCAATCGGGATGTCATCTCTTTCAAGCTCCAATGGTGGGAGTCTACTAAGGTGATCCGCCACGGAGTTCTCGGATCCCTTCTTGTCCCGGATTTCCAAATCAAACTCTTGAAGAAGAAGGATCCACCGAATCAACCTAGGTTTGGCATCCTTCTTTGTAAGGAGGTAACGGATCGTAGCATGATCCGTATAAACTATGACCTTCGCTCCAACAAGATATGAGCGGAACTTCTCAAATGCATACACAACCGCTAGCAATTCCTTCTCGGTGGTAGCATAATTGAGTTGGGCATCATCTAGCGTCTTGCTAGCATAATAAATGGCATGTGTGCGCCCATCCTTCCTTTGCCCCAAAACAGCCCCAACGGCTACATCGCTTGCATCACACATGATCTCAAACGGTAAACTCCAATCCGGAGGTTGCATGATAGGCGCGGAGATCAAAGCGTTCTTCAACCTACAAAAAGCTTCAAGGCAACCCTTGGAGAAAACAAACTCAACATCTTTCATTAGTAGGTTAGTGAGAGGCTTAGAAATTTTAGAGAAGTCTTTAATAAACCTCCGGTAGAAACCGGCATGCCCTAAGAAACTCCTTACCCCCCTTCACCGAGGTAGGTGGTGGCAACTTCTCTATTGTCTCAATCTTGGCCCTATCAACCTCAATGCCACGGTTGGACACCAAGTGCCCTAACACAATACCCTCACTTACCATGAAATGGCATTTTTCTCAATTCAAGACAAGATTTGTCTCCTCACATCTTTTCAATACTAATGACAAGTTAGCCAAGCAATTATCAAAGGAAGAACCATAAACAGAGAAATCATCCATGAACACTTCCATGATATTTTCAATGTATTCCGAAAAGATAGCCATCATACACCTTTGGAAGGTGGCGGGTGCATTACACAACCCAAATGGCATTCTCCTATATGCAAAAGTACCCCATAGACATGTAAAGGTGGTTTTCTCTTGGTCATCGGGGTGGATGGGGATTTGGAAGAATCCACTATAGCCATCTAAGTAGCAAAAATGAGAATGTTGAGCTAATCTCTCTAGCATTTGGTCAATGAAGGGAAGAGGGAAGTGATCTTTCCTAGAGGCCATGTTCAATTTCCTATATTCAATACACATCCTCCATCCCGTAACCGTCCTAGTTGGGATTAGTTCATTGTTCTCATTAGTCACTACGGTCATCCCACCCTTCTTAGGAACTACATGAACGGGACTAACCCACTTACTATCCGAGATAGGGTAGATTATCCCCGCATCTAGCAACTTAATGATTTCCTTTTTGACTACCTCTTTCATTATAGGATTTAGTCTTCTTTGATGTTCAATAGAGGGTTTATGGTTATCTTCGATCAATATCTTATGCATGCACAAAGAGGGCTTAATGCCAACTAAATCATCAATAGTATAGCCAATGGCTTTCCTATGCAATCTTAGCTCATGCAACAACTTAGCAAGTTCATCATTATTCAAGCATGCACTCACAATCACCGGATATGTAGAATTATCACCAAGAAAAGCATACTTTAAATGAGAGAGAAGGGGCTTAAGTTCAAGTTTAGGAGGACCTTTGTCGAGTGGAGACGATCCAAATAACATTGGATGAGATGAATCCAAAGCAAAGGAAGACCCTCCAAGGCTCCTTGAAGCTTGTTCATCATCAAGAGCTGCTGCTGGGGAAACCACGGCCAACTCCACGGTTGGCTGCACTTCCACGGCCGTGGAAGTTGCCAGGCTTGCTCTTCTGAGCTTTCCAGAGAGTTCTACGGCCGTGGAACACATTCCACGCCCGTGGAACACATTCCACGCCCGTGGAACTTACAGCTGTTCAGCATGCCTTCGTGATCCTCAAATCCAACTCTTGTCTCCTTTTCTAGTGTTCCAAGGCCTTGATTTCTTCATTGCAAGCCTCCTCAACACCTTCCTCCATCAAACTTAAGGTAAGAACCTTCTCCAAGGGGTCCTTGATCAAGATCGAGCTCATAACTTCTCTAGACTCCTCTTGCTCGACTATGTTGAAGACATCCTCATCAAGGGTTGGCCCTTTCATCATTGTGGACAACTTGAACTTGATGTTCTCTTCTCCAATGTTGAAGGAGAGAACCCCATTCTTGCAATCCACTAGGCATCCGGAAGTGGCTAGGAAAGGTCTTTCTAAGATGATGGGAACGGGATAGTCCGCCGGAATGTCCAAAACCACAAAATCAATCGGCACATAGAACTTTCCTAGTTGCACCGGAATGTCTTCTAAGATCCCAACCGGGTGAGTGATAGAACGGTCCGCCATATAGAGGGTCATCTTGACCGGTTTTGGTTCTCCTAGCCCAACCTTGTTGCAAAGTGCAAGCGGTATGATGCTTACACTTGCCCCAAGATCACAAAGGGCTTCATACTTCACATCTCCCACTCCAATTGGGACACAAAAAGAACCCGGATCTCTTAGCTTGGAAGGCATCTCTTCCTTCATTGTTTGGATCAATTCCGAGAACCTCTTCGTCATTCTTATCTCCCCATACTCCTCCAACTTCCTTTTGTTGGAGAGTATCTCCTTCAAGAACTTGCCATATGCTGGCATTCCTAAAATAGCATCCATGAACGGAATATTAATATGCAACTTTGACATTAGTTCAAGGAATTTACCAAAGTGGTTGTCCAAGCGAGCTCTTGCTCGTGATTGTGGGAACGGTAGTGGTGGCTTGTATGGAGGCGGTGCCACATAGGTTGGCTCAACATCCTTGCTCTTGCCTCCATCTTCTTGCAAAGTCTCTTCCTCTATCGCCACTTGCTTTCCCTTAGCATTCTCTTTGGGCAAAGGATCCTTCATACTCAACCCGCTCCTCGTTGTAATGGCCAACACTTGGCCTCTTGGGTTGTCTTCGGTCCTTCCGGGAAGCTTTTCCGGATCTCTATGGGCTTCACCCGCCTTTTGGAACACTTGTGCTTCCAACACCTTTTGAGCTTTAGAAATAGAAGTCATGGTGCTCTCAAGACCACTCAACCTCCCAAGCAATTGCTCAAACATCATTTCGGTTCTATCCTTTGGAGGTTGAGTAAATCCGGGTGGGGGTTCTTGTGAAGCTTTTGGTGGTGGAGTTGTGCTTGTGGAAGCGGGAGGGTTTAAGGCTCCATCCGGGTTAGAATAGGAAAACCCGGGATGGTTGTGGTTGGGCCGGTAATTGTTGAATTGCCGGTTGTTGTTGAAGTTCCTTGGGCCTTGGTAGTTGTTGTAATTGCCCTTTCCCATTTAGTTCACATCTTCTTCCTTTGAAGACAAATTAGCTTGCACTTGCACTTGAGGAGTTGCTTGGTTCTTCAAAGTTGTAGCACACAACTCTCTCAAAGACTTCAATTCATTATTTATGGCATCAAGCTTGAAGTTACTCATGGTGACTTCACTCACCTCATATGCTCCCGCCTTTCTCCCTTTACTCTTCCTATGGGAGTATTTCTCAATCACTAGAGCTTGTTTCTCTACAAACTCCCAAGCTTCATCTACATGCTTCTCCATGAAAGTCCCACCGGAAAGAGATTGGAGCTTGAATTGGCTATCCTCATCAAGTCCTTTGAAGTAGATCTCCAATAGCTCAATCTTTGGTATACCATGGTGTGGGCAATCTAGGAGAAGGTCTTTAAACCTCTCCCAAGACTTGAACAAACTCTCTCTATCCTTCATCACGAAGGAATTGATCTTCCCTCTTAACTCGGTAGTCTTGGAAGGTGGGAAGAACTTAGTCAAAAACTCGGTTGTCATCTCCTCCCAAGTACTCACTCGCCCTTGTGGAATAGATTGATACCAAGCCAAGGCTTTATCCTTAAGAGAGAAGGAGAAAGCCCTAAGCTTATGGTTATTGCTCTCCAATCTAGGCGGTCTAAGAGTCTCCATCAAAATCTCATAGTTCATCAAGTGTTGATGAGGAGACTCTCCTTCCATCCCTCCAAATTGATTATGCCGGATCATTTGTAGAACTTGAGGGCGGAGCTCGTAGTTGTGGGTTGCGGGATCTCCTAAGTTCACACCCGGACGGTGTGCTCTTTGTGCCAGATCCATACGTCTCCCTAATGTTTGTGGCTCTTCAATAGCAATGGGCACAACCCTAACATTTGCCGCCGGCTGCGGTTGTGGTGGTGGAGGAGGTGGAGGAGGTGGAGGTTGTTGACGATTAAGCTCTCCTTGTACAAGGGCTTGCCTAATCTCATCAATCTCCCTCCTAGTTGCTTCTTGCCTCTCATTGGCAAGTCTCCTTTCTTCCTCCAAGAGCTCATCTCTTAGCCTAATTTGCTCTAAAGCCTCATCCAATTCAGCTTGGAGGTCTCTTTCGGCCATCTCTTTTCCCTTCTTAATGCTCTTGGATCTAGATCTAAGGGTTTTCTCCGGTTCGGGATCGAATGGAGCTAAATCCTTGCCACGAGATCTTCGCATACACCTAAAGAGTAAGAGATGTCCTGAAAAGCAAAGACACACACCAAAAGAGATCAAAAGCAACAAGAAAGATCTACACTATAAACAATCACAAAATAGACTCAATCTAGACCTAGTCCCCGGCAATGGCGCCAAAAACTTGTTAAGCTCAGGATGTGATACGCAATGGGTTTTAAATTTATACTCGTTATATTTCTCCTAACTCCTAGCGAACCCGCAGTGTACGGGACGTTTGTAGTAGGGATAGTATTCCGAGGTCGAACACAAAGACTAAGGTGAGATTGATTCGGTTTATGATTAAGTTTAGTGAAGATCTAGGTTAAGAAAAAAGAAAGAAATAAAGAAATGAAAATCTCAATGTTTTTGGTTGGTTTTTAGGTGATCAATCAAGGATCATAAATCATGCAAAATGAATGATCAACTAAGCTACAAATCAACGCAAACAAACAAGCTAAACACGAGATATGAATCAAAAGAGAAAAAACGGATTCTAGGGGTTGGAAGTTCCGGATATGGCATAGGACTCAAGCTATCTAATCATCCTTGGATTAACTATGATATGTTGGGAGTGAGTGTTTCTAGATTGGGATCAATCACCGGGTAGGTCTCACGGTCCACTAATCCGTCCCTAAGGTCTCATCACTGGGTAAGTCTTTAAGAACCTAAGGGATGAAATTCTACACAAACCGGATTGTTACCTAGGGATCTAACCTATCCTTACCGGGTAAGTCTCGAAAGGGTTAGTCCTAAACAACTATCCTAGCACACTTAGTCCAATGGCGGCTTATGAGGCTCACCACTACCTAAGGTTTGTCATCTTTGGAATCTAAGAGTAAGGATCACCGGGTAAGTCTCTCCCAACACTTAGTTGCTAACACTAGGTCACCCTAGGGTAGATTTAACTCAACAAACACTAGGATTTCAACATTCTAACAATCTAAAACTAGATCCATCGAACCAGGGAGAATCACGGGGTGTTCTACCAAGTCCACGGCCGTGGTTTGGCAAGAACAAACCGTGGACTCTAACAGAGGCTACGTCCAAGTAAGTGACTCATCCAAGGGCAAATCTAAGTCCATACTATCATAGTCCTAGCCATAACCATCCTTTCCTTACCCTAGAATCACATCTATTTAGCCTACAACATACATCATAACAATCGAAATCATCAAGCATAAAATCATGGCTTCCATTTGCAAGATAATGAAGAGAAAGAGATGAACAAGTGAAGTAAACAAAACCAAGCTGAAAATGAGATTAGAATGACTCACAACCCTTCCAAAAGAAAGTTTAAATGGTTCATACAACTCTAGAAATCGATTTCGGAAATTCTTCACTACAAAAGCTATCAAAGTCTATCAATGGTGTGTACTTCTCCTTCCTCTCCAATGGAGCTCTTCTTCCTCCTCCAATGGTAGCTTTCCTCCTTAGAGAATCTTCTTGTTGTGGGAGTGAATGTGGAATTGGATGGTGGAATGGAAGATGAAAGATGCTTCTCTCAGCCAATGCAAGACCACTTTTATACTACAACTTTGCAAGAGCTGGCCAAGAGATCGTGGCACAGCTGTCACAACCGCCTGGCAAGAACCACGGGTGGTTCCACGGCCGTGGACTGGCAGTGAACCGTGGTTTGGTGCTTCAGCGTTGCCTTGGTTCATTAGGCTTTGATTTGGTGCATGGCTTGTGTTGGCAAGGTTCCTTAAGTCCTCTTTAGCCCTTAGCTTGCATTCAAATGGGTCCGAGGGTGTGTCATCTTGATGAACGATCCTCAAACGTATCGTTTAAGCTCGTAAATCTCCTAAAATACCTACAAAGCAATGCAAGAGTCCGTGTAGACGTCTATCTCGACAAAATACGTGAATTGAGTGCAAACGTCGTGAACTAGTGCTAAACCATGCATGAATGAGTGAGAAATCTATCTAAATGATTACCTAAACCTAAGTCATAAATCGTGTTATCAAAAACTTCCGAAAACCTTCAATAACCTTCAAACCAATCTCAAATCCACAAATATCAATGATAATGCAACTCAGATTTGGAATAAACACAAACAAGTAACTATTCTAGATAAGAACGAAGAACGGGATGTCAATCCATCTTCTAATCAAACCTAGGAATCAAAGGCGTAACTTCCGCCACAAACGATCTTCCAAATCTTCAACTCTTCGCAAATCTCCGTTGCGAAATAACAATCTCCACACGTCCAACTTGAAACCCTAGGCACGTGCAACTCCGTAGACAAAAGTCTAAGTGCGAGACGTAAGCAAAGATGCAAACCCTAAGCGGAGGTGTTAGCGAGGTAGCGAAGGTGACGGAATCTCTTTTCTTCCGTCCTTTTATAGGACTGGATAAAATGTGTCTTCGGCCCATGTGCGTAGTAGATCGTGGTTTAAAATATTGCGTAAAAGATCGCCAAGATCACGGTCGTGGAAGGTTCCACGCCCGTAATTTATAGCGTGGAACTTGATCACGGTTGCTTCAAATCCTCCACGGTCGTGTAAGTTGCTGGAATGCTCCACGCTTGTGTTGCCAAAGTTCCACGGCCGTGGATTAGAGCGTGGATCCTAATACGGCCGTATTTTAGAGTGTGGAACGTAGATGGCTCGTAATTCTCCTTGATTTTGTGTCATTCTTCAACTTAGTATCTTCCTTAGCTCCTAGTGATGTCCTCAATCCTTGGACATGCTCAATCCATCTCCATTCTCCCTTGATTCGTCCGGTTTTTGCTCTTAATTGCCTACAATCAACACAAAGCTTATGTAGACCTCTATATCGACAATATAGATAAACTAACTCACAATTGCTTCAATGCCTTATCAATGACCACCAATATGGATGAAATACACTTAGAAAACGTGCCTAAAATATCACAATATTTCATGCTAACATGATGCCACCTCCTTTACACTTGGGCCAATAATATGTCGGTAAATAATCCCATAATCATACTATAACTCATATAGCAAACACCACTCATGTACTCAACCAATATATGAAAGAAACAATGTAAGCCCAAAGTACTTACCTGAACCATGTCAAGTCCCGTCAAAAATATCACTCAATCCCGTCCGAGTATAAACTTAACTGTTACACCCCAAATTCGCGGGAGTCGGGGAACTAATGGGTTAGGATCTCACAATGGATCCTGATCCTAGTCTGACAACAACTTCACTGGATCTTACAACAAGACACATATAAATTAAAACCAAATACATCAAACTGTATAAATATATACAACAAAGGTTTACAAAACACCAATGGGTACAAAACTACAACACATATCCATACATATACCAAAACATCCCAATATCCCTCGCACAACCTAGTGTACGGAAGCCCTCAGCGGATCACCATCCGGCCCACTCTGCAGTCCTCCTATCTTACAAAATATCTACAACACGGTATAAACCGTTTGCTAACAGAAATGAATAATAATGAAGTAATAGCACATACACACATCAACACATCAACACATCACAATATGCAATGTCACGCACATAACCGTTTATTATCTTCAATTACGTTATTCCATTACTTATTCAACTTCTTTTGTGGCACGAGGAGTATTTAGAACCTTGCCTCTTCCCCCTTTAACCCAGGTTTTGCATGGGGATCTACCTCCCTCCCTGAGCTACTGGCTTCCGAGCACCTTCTCAACTCTCGACGAGCTTTGACAGGTGGTCACCGCCCGGTTATAATACACTTGGGCCAATTACGTATACATGGTCGTCATCCTAGTCCGATTTAGGTTATAAATGCAACAATCATATGCACCCACACTACCATCACAAACACTCAAATCCACAACTTCTCGCTAAGTAAGTCCTATGGACTAACCTGAAATACTCGTAAACCTGAACCACATCACAGTTTCCCCTCGAGGAAACGATCAACGCCTGCATAAGCAAGGCACACAATATCAAGCGCTGTCAAGGTTAGGAGACTCGTCTCCTACACCCCATAACCATATCCAAGCTATAACTCGTATCTAAACCTCGGATCCTCAACATATACACAAATGCCTAAGGCATATTCCCACATATATCTTATCAAACTCATCCTGAAACACACTAGCCTAGCTATACTCTAAAGCCAAGGCCAAAGGAAAGGAAAGAAGAAGCATACCAATCTTGGTATGTATAAGACACGCATCTGCGTAAACAAAGAAGCGTAGGAGCGCAACACACCGTAGGGGCGGTGTCACTCAGCCGCAGGGGAGACGACACTGTTTGGCCGCAGGGGCGGTGCCTTCAATCCGTGGGGGTGGTCGAACAGTAGATGAGTCCTCTGTGGCTTCTCTTCGATCCGTCACTTGATCCTCTTCACTTCTTCATTTCCCTAAAGGCAAGCAACATACATATATACATACATATATATACATACATATAACATCATAATGGTCCATAAAGACCAACACAAGCACTGCTTGTGGAAATCCTAAGCTAAGAAGAAGAAAAGAAGAAGGAATGAAGGAAGAAAAGAGGAAGAACCTACCACAGCTAACTGAGCGGTGGAAGGACGTCCTCACAACACTCAACCACAACACAATAACAACAATCTCAACACCATCCAAAACATCCATAACCAAACACACACATTAATCTCTTTCAAGAACAAAACAATCTAAGAAGGAACTCAAGGGAAAGAGAAGGAAAGATGAAGAACGTGATGAGGAGAAGAAGAAGCTGGAAGAAGAAAGGAACACCCTCATCAGGAAGCAACTAAAGAAGCTTATATAGGAAGCCAAGGAAAAGCACGGTCAATCGGGTCAAGGAAAGCGGTTAAGGCCGCCATAGCCGCATGGGCGGTCCCTAGTACCGATGGGGCGGCTCGCCGCACCTACGACCAAGTCATGGCGCAAAGCGGGATCCATATGAACACTAAGGATATTACATTAACTGCTTGATCATAACATGAAACTTGTATCAATGTAACTATCCGACATCTAGAAGTTCCAACTTCTAAGTCACCAATGAATATCGGAGAAAATGTACTATACTGACTTTTTTATGAGAAAAGACAATTTTACCCCTGGGATCTGGAAAACTTTAAAGGCTCACTAAAGTCTCCAAACTTCTACTAAAACTCAAAGACATGATGTCTAACTCTAAGGTGAAAGGCTCTACTGAGTTTAAAAGATGTCTAACTTTCAAACTCTGTATCTAAAGTAATTAAGGTCCAACTAACACGTTTCTACCAATCCCAAACATTCCGAGAACACCTACTCACATGCAAGACCGTGACCACTCCTATAATATTATTCCATAAGACTACAAAACTTCCAAACCATCTCCAAGAACACAATCCTAAACCTGGGCACAACTCTTCTATAAACAAACTATACTTATACCTAACTCCAGGGCATCACAAATCCAGATCAAACCGTTGGATCGCTCTCTAAACTTAATACATGCTACTATACATATTCATAAACCACAAATCAAAATTTCAAGTCCATCAGAGGTATATAACCCATTCAAATCTGCATCACAAAACTGCGTCACTAGTAGTTTTCTCAACACTTGGGATATTTCAGCACAACTTATAA
Organism: Fagopyrum homotropicum; assembly: GCA_033239125.1. Taxonomy (NCBI): domain Eukaryota; kingdom Viridiplantae; phylum Streptophyta; class Magnoliopsida; order Caryophyllales; family Polygonaceae; genus Fagopyrum; species Fagopyrum homotropicum. Next base: position 48,960,414 of record BSWB01000002.1, read on the forward strand.
AACTGCATGAGGTCTCTACTTTGGGAAACTATAACTCCTAAAACACTCATCAGTTTCATCTCAAATTTCAGTATGTCCTATTATGCAACTCCTACTATAACATATCCAAAAATCAGCCGTAAATGAAGAGTCTAGATTACCTAAATCTAGACCAGAAGTTGAATGCTTATCACTTCTTAAAACTCAAAACTACATCAGCTCCTCTAGCTATTCTCCAAGGCTGTAATGGAAGGTTTCAAGACGCAAAATGGATCAGCATATATACTAGAAGATTAATTTGGTGACGAGATGTGAGAACCTTACCCGACTTAGAAAGACTCGATGTGCTTACGTGTACGAGGAAGAAGATGGAACGTGACCACTGTCACTGGGATGCACCCGTGGATCAGACCGGCACCCCTGCGGATCAAGGAAGGCCGGCGCACCCGCGGCTGGGTAAGGAACGGCCAAGGCCTTGGTGCTCCAACGTGCCCACGAATAGGGTAATGCGTGCCCCTGTCCTTGGTGCTCCACCGCACCTGCGGATGGGGTAAGGCGCGCCCATGACCTTGTTGCGCACCTAATATCGCGCGATGAAAAAGAAAAATGACAAAGGGTAAAGGGGGTCTGGTTGGGGTTGTTATCGCCTATAGACCACGGTGCAGGCTGGCTCGTGCTGGTGGTGTCGACGACAAGGAGAAGCGACCATCATGGTGTCGTTGTTGCTGTGTGGCTTGAAGGCTCCTGGTTACACGACTGTTCGCTCGAAAGTGTGCGTCACTAGTTTTAAATTTATATCTAGAGCTTAAAGTAAAGCGAACCCGCAGTGTACGGATCAGTTGTAGTAAGGCAAGAAATTCTAGAGTCGAACTTAGGGATTTGGTGAGAATAAAATCGAATTCAGTTATCTAACAAAGTGCAAAAGCTTTTGTGATTAATAAAGGAGGAAATGATTCCAAGGATTCAAGTATCCGACTGCGGCTTTCGATTCAAGACACTTCTAAAGATCAAAGGACAGAGTTTATATTGCCAAGGTTATGTATTTCGAAGGTAGATATCGTACGGTGAAGTTCCGAAACCTATTTGTCTAATCCAAAGGTTCTCTCTATAAGGATTATTGAGGCTGCAATATAGAAAGATCTAAGGACAAGAATTATACTCAAACTAACTACCCAAAACCCCAGGATGTGACTCTCCAAGGTAAAGATAGAAAGCACACTTAAAACCTTAATAAAGGATGTTGAGTCTCTCTATTACCCAAATCTTGTAATCTTAATCTATTAAATGTAGAATCAATGATGAAGTCTCTTCATACACTCAAATAGAGGTTAAAAAGGTTAAGCAAGGTTGGGATTTAGGCAAGGATTAACTTTGGTTAAAGAATAAATCAATTAAAGATCGTCAGAGGAATAAATCGACTGGATCTTGATTAAATCGTCCGATTTTCTCAAGAACAGGGAGATTTTCCTGTTGTCGCAAAGCTAAAATCTAAACTCTCAAGGTCCAAATGTTTGAATGAGTTCAGTCTATCATCATCTAAGCCTCAATCATCAACTAGTCTCCCCAGAATCACAAAGGTTTTAGCCAACCAATTTCAAAATCAAATCAAAATTTAGATTGAGTGAATAAATCAAATAAACCCGAATCTTGAATAAAAACTCAATAATCTCCAAATCTGTAACCCAAATTCAAACCTAATCAAAGTATCTCTCAAATTACTCAGTAATATGTTCACAAATCACAAGAATCGCAAGGGAAACAAAGAATCTCACAAATAATGATCAAGATTGACTTCCCGGCTATTTCCCTTCAATCCTCTTCCAAGAATCTTCAATCTCTCTCAAACGTGTAAAGATTCCCGCTGCGGAACCCCCGTTTCCGTTCCTAGGGTTCCAATCTATAGTTCCTTGCTAATGGGCCGCTTGGCAAAACACTTCTCTAGCCTATAAGTGATGGGCTTTGAGTCGTCTTTATCCTTGGGCCAAAAGGTAGAAAAATCGTGCTAGTCGATTTACAAAGAAAACCGTACGATCTTATGGAGAAAAAATCGTCCAATTTATATGCAAATTGGCACGATTTTCTTCAATAGAGAATGCTCGTCTTTTGGCTTGTTTCCTTCCTCCCTTTTGTGACTCTTTTATGCAACTCCTTTGCTCTTTGTTATTACTCTAAGACTCCTTAAGCTTTCCTAATAGCCTTAGATGCTCCTTGCTCCACTTTTGCTTCCAAATCCACTGAATTTACCTATAATTCAACCAAAACTCGTGTAGACCTCTATTTCCGGAATATAAATGAATAAAGCCTAAAAGGTACACAAGTTCTCTCTAAATGCAAGGTAAATCGAGGTAAACCTCTACAATATGTATGATTGTAATGGTATATAATTCATGTCATCAAAATACCCCATACTTGCCCCTTGCTTGTCCTCAAGCAAGACTCAAACTTAGAATACAAGATGTCATGGATTATATACATGAAAACTCAAAAACCTTTTGTTTGGTAGTGCTTCTTCTTATTGGATCACCCTTAAAGTGGTGTTTCAAGGCATAGGAAGACAAGGCATGTATCAATGATAATAATAATATGAACTAACTCTCTTTTCTTTCTCAAAACACAAATAAAAGACATGATAAAGATGTAGAGGCAATTAAAATCAAACAAATCTAAGCCATGAAGTCTTAAATACATGCATAAAAGTTTCAAGGTCTTCTAATCAAAGAAAGGTCTAAGAAACGTGTTAAAGGAGGGAATTCTTTTAGGGAATTGTGGTGCTAATCCGGAAAAGAGGAACAACATAATACCTTCAAGAACTTTACTTCACCACACATGCTTTGCATGTAAAAGCTTTGCTTTCTTTATACTTTACTTTTTGAGAGTATGGACAGCGGTGCACAATAACCGAAGCCTAGGAGATCGACGTTTCTCAATTTCGAGATGCCTCAAACACTTTATGCACATACCATATCCCGTTAGGACTTGTCGTTCAACCGAACTTTGGCAAGACACAAACACCCGGCTATGTGAATGGTGTTGAGTTACTCATCCTCATGTTCAACGTCCCCAAACTTATAATTTGCTAAACTTTCACTTAACATATTTTTATTGGCCCTCCCACATCAAACATGCCTTTTTCAATCACCTATCCTAATTCCCGGATGGTAAAAAGGAGGTCACATATTTCATTGAGGAGCTAGCATGAACAAGATATGAATTAGAGAAGAAGTGAATTGTCTTGGTCATTCTTATATGATGCAAAAGAACTCATAATATAGCTTCGACCATTATTTCATTCTCTTATCAAAACATCAAAATCATATAAACCATTCATGTGTTCAAGTAAGAAAAGTAAGCTCATTCATGCTATAATTAAAATCTCAACATAACCATGTCATCTTTTTGCCTTTTCCACATCACAATTCTCATCATAGAGGTCATTTCCATCATAAGAAGCATAAAAAAATTTTGAAAACTCATAATTTTTTAAATAAAGCATGCAAATGTGAATGTCATAGTGGAAAGCAAGTAGTGCAAGAGTTATTACAAGCCAAATCTTCAAAAGTAATACAAAGTGCATAGAGTGCTAAAATAAAGTAAAAGAGATTGTAAGTACCCCCACCCCATACTTAATTTTCACATTGTCCCCAATGTGAAAAATCAAGCATAAGATGGAGAAAAATACTTACAATGTAAAAGGAGTGGGATCTCAATCCTCGGTCGGTGGCGGTGGTGGAGGATATGGATACATCGGCGCGCTGGGATCATAGAAGTGGCCGAACTGATGGTAGTACATGTCTCTCATCTGGCCATCTAGGGGGAGTGTCTAGCATCCGTCTCCTGCCGATATGCCTTGAACTGAGTGTTCAGGGCGCTGTAGTCGGTGTGGAGGGCCTGATAATCTGAGCATAGATCATGGTAGTCGGTGCGTAGACCCTGGAAACTAGAGACTAAGTCTCTAAAATGTCGGGGAAGTCCATGTCCTCGTCCATGTCCTCTACCGTGGCTAGGAGCGTGTGCAAAGGAATGACGGTGTGGCTGCATCTCATCCATAGTCTCCTCGGTGCCTCGACTAGTCCGGCTAGTTCCTGCACCATGGGTGTCGGTATCCATGGCATCCGTGGCATGTCCACTATAAGTGTCACTCTCGAACTCGAGCATGTTCCCCTGGTGTACTCCATCCTCATGATCCTCCTCATCCTCAGTATCACCTGCATCATCATCATAATAACAAGAAGGAGGAGCTACCTCCTCAAGCATTAGTACAAAAGTCGCCTTTCAATTCCTCTTGTTCCGTATGGTGTATTCGGACTTCCACACTATCTCGGATGGCTTCTTTTGTAGATCCTTTGCCCATGGCATGGGCACATGAAAAGTTCCTCTCTCTCGAGGAATAAAGACTTGTCTTGCTACCAATCTTTGTGATCCTAAGGGCTGAGCACTCTCAGCTATAGTGCAATCTGAAAAGTCTAACTCCAATGCCTTTGCCACATGAGTGACAAAGCCTCCAGCACATATGTAACCCTTTGCCTTGTTGGCTATCTTTCCTAGATAGTCAGCAAGCATAGAGGTGATGTCGGGAATGGTGCTACAAGTCATACAATACAGGATAAAGAGCTCATCAGCCTTGAGCTTTTGTGGAGTCTTCGTCCGTGCAAACAAGCTCTCACTAAGAATCCGATGCACTACCTTAAAGGAAATGTTGTACATACTAGTCTCTTTCGAATTCCCGGGTCTCCACTTATCACCACCATGCTCTCCCACTGAGATGGTTTCCCAAAAGGCACTAGCACTCACTCCTCTCGCGAATGTGCCTGCAGAAGAGTAGGGAAAACCAAACAAATCCCCAAAGTCATCAATAGTCATAGCATGGTTTTAGTTCATGAGGCGGAAAGAGACCGTCCTCTCTCTAGGATCATGCTCAAACGTACTTAGGAATTCTAGGGTGATCTCGATGTAAGCATCTTCCCTAATCATGGCAAACTGACTCCGCCCAACTCTATCTAACATCATGTCCACGTCCTCTCGAACAAACAAGGAGTCTAAGTCATCTAGCACAATGTATCGAGGAGGGGTAAAGGGATGATCTAAGAGACGTTCATATCTCTTCTTATGTTTTGAGAGGGGAGGGGGGAGTTTTTGTTTGGCTTGAGAGGGTGGTGGTGGTGGGGGAGGGGCTTTAGAAGAAGATCCTTTCTTCTTCCCCGCATTTTGAGTGATTCTTTTCAAAGTCTCCATTCTGTAGGAAAAAATTGGGTTGTTCTATAAAAAATCGGACGATTTTTCTGGGTTTACACGATTTTTCTATCGATTTTAAGAATTCTCACAATTCTGTAAAGTCCTGAGCAATCACCACACATAGTCTCCTATAGTTGTTTCTAAGCAAGAATCAAAATCGAGCGAAAAACTTAGGTTTCGAATTGAAAAACCTGAATTCCGGATGGATGAGTCGTTTGCCAAGCTTGTTGTTGCTAGATCCTTGTTCGTTGTCGAAAATGATTCAGTTTAGGCTCAAGAATCGTTCAAAACGATTAAGGAATGAGGAGATGAGAGAGTGGGCGATTTTTGGCTCTTTGGGAGAAATGGAAATCGGGAATGAAGAAGTGTGGAATGAGAGAATCGAGTGGTGAAAGCTTTATATAGGCCGGAGTTTTTGTGAAGAAAATCGGCCGATTTTTCCAGTCGATTTATTTATCGGTCCGATTTTTCTTCACTTTCTCAGCTCAAGGAGGAAATCGACGGATTTTTTTTTAGGAGGGTCGATCTGAGGGTCAATTTATCTCCCTGTTGCCAAAAATCGTCTTGCTCTGTTCCTGAATTGAACGATTTACTTTGTGTAGCTGGATTTCTTTCCTTCTTTTTCTTTGAAGATTGCAAATTGAACTATTTTGTGTCCCCTATCTTCATTGATTTCTCAATTTGGACCTAATTCCTGCGATTTTTGACATAAACAAACCAAGAGTGCATCGAGGAACAAACAAAAGCAAAAACAAAAGAAGCAATACAACTAAACTAAGCTAAATTAAGTGATAAGAGAAGAAAAGAGTTATACTACCATGGGTTGCCTCCCAAGAAGCGCTTGATTTATCATCTTTAGCTGGACAGTGTTTGTTTTGGTGTTCAATGGAGGAGGATAGGAGCTATCTTTTCAACCGGAACTTCCGGTGTGTAATTCTTCAACTGTTGGCCATTTACTTTGAAACTTCCGCTTTGTTCACCCCATACTTCAACTGCACCATGGGGAAAATTCGTTTAATTACATAAGGTCCTGTCCAACGGGATTTAAGCTTACCTGTGAATAGTCAAAGCCTTGAGTTGAATAGAAGAACTTGGTCTCCTTCTTTCAAATCCTTTGTGATGATGTGCTTATCATGCCAACGCTTCGTCTTTTCCTTCTAGATCTTTGCGTTGTCATACGCATTCAACCGAATCTCGTCCAGCTGGTTGATGTCCAAGAGCCGCTTCTCTCCGGCTTCTTTCATGTCAAAGTTGAGCCACTTGACAGCCCAATATGCTTTATGCTCTAGCTCTACAGGAAGATGACAGGATTTACCATAAACAAGGTTATATGGAGTTGTACCTATTGATGTCTTAAAGGCAGTCTTGTAAGCCCACAGTGCATCGTCGAGCTTCATCGACCAATCCTTCCGTGTTTTAGAGACAATTTTCTCTAAAATTCCCTTAATCTCTCTATTGGATATCTCAACTTGTCCGCTAGTTTGCGGATGGTATGGTGTAGCTATCTTATGGGTCACCCCATACTTAGCCAATAAAGTCTCAAATCGACGGGCTGTGAAGTGTGTTCCTCCATCACTAATGATGGTTCGGGGAGTCCCGAACCTTGGGAAGATCATTCTATTGAAGAACTTCACCACTACCATTGCATCATTAGTAGGAGAAGTGATTGCTTCTACCCATCTTGAGACATAGTCTACAGCTAGGAGTATATACTGGTTTCCACAAGAGGATGAGAATGGTCCCATAAAGTCTACTCCCCATACATCAAATATCTCCACTTCTTGTATGTTATTGAGGGGCATCTCATTCCTCCTAGAAATGTTACCTGTCCTTTGACAAGCATCACAAGCAACAACATATTTTTACACATCTTTGAATAAGGTAGGCCAAAAGAAATCGGAACGAAGTACCTTAGCACAAGTTTTGTGGGAACTAGCATGTCCTCCACAAGGTAGAGAGTGGCAATGACGGATGACACTTTCCTTTTTGTCTTCCGGAATGCATCTTCTGTATATGCCATTGGGACCTCTTTTGAAGAGAAGAGGCTCGTTCCAATAGAAATGTCGGACGTCCTTAAAGAACTTCTTTCTTTGAGCATATGAAAGTCCGGGGGAATCTCCTGACAAACAAGGTAATTTACAATGTCAGCAAACCATGGATCATTACCTTTCGAGATATGTTGAAGACACTCTTCAATCTCATGTAGTTGTTCGTCATGAAATGAGTCGTATATAGGGAGCTCATCCGTCTCGTTGGTGAGGTGTGGAAGACGACTAAGGTGGTTAGCAACTGAATTTTTTGAGCCCTTCTTGTCACGGATCTCTAAATCGAACTCTTGTAAGAGTAAGATCCATCTTAGAAGCCTTGGCTTCGCATCCTTCTTTGTGAACAAGTAACGGATTGCTGAATGATCCGTATAGACTATCACCTTCGCACCTACATGATATGAACGAAATTTTTCAAAAGCATAAACTACGGCTAGAAGTTCTTTTTCCGTAGTGGCATAATTCGATTGAGCTTCGTCTAGCGTCTTGCTAGCATAGTAGATGGCGTGTGTACGACCATCTTTCTTCTGTCCGAGTACAGCTCCTATAGCGACGTCGCTTGCGTCGCACATAACCTCGAAAGGAAGAGTCCAATCGGATGGTTGGATGATGGGTACTAAAATCAAAGCCTCTTTGATCCTACAAAAAGCTTCTAGACATTCTTTTGAAAACTCGAAAGTTGCGTCCTTCATTAAAAGATTAGTTAAGGGTTTTAAAATCTTAGAAAAATCCTTTATGAATCTCCTATAGAAGCCTGCATGTCCTAAAAAGCTTCTAATTCCTTTCACCGAGGATGGATGAGGTATTTTCTCAATAGTTTCTATCTTAGCCCTATCAACCTCTATTCCTCTATTTGATATTAAGTGACCTAACACAATTCCTTCGGTGACCATGAAATGACACTTATCCCAGTTTAAAACTAAGTTAGTATCTTCACATCTCTTAAGAACTAGTGAAAGGTTAGAGAGACAATTATCAAAGGAAGAACCATATACCGAAAATTCATCCATGATATTCTCTACATATTCTGAAAAGATTGCCATCATAAACCTTTGAAAGGTGGCTGGAGCGTTGCATAAGCCGAATGGCATCCTTCTATAAGCAAACGTACCCCAAGGGCACGTGAAGGTTGTCTTCTCTTGATCATCCGGGTGATTGGGAATCTGAAAGAAACCGCTATATCCATCTAGATAACAAAAGTAAGAATGTTGGGCTAACCTTTCCAACATTTGATCAATAAAAGGAAGGGGAAAGTGATTTTTTCCTGGTGGCCACATTCAGTTTACGGTAGTCGATGCACATTCTCCATCTCGTAACTGTCCTTGTGGGAATAAGCTCGTTGTTTTTATTGGCAACAACGGTAATGCCTCCTTTCTTTGCTACTACCTGCACTGGACTCACCCACTTGCTATCGGAAATAGGGAAGATGATACCTGCATCAAGTAGCTTAAGGATTTCTTTCTTCACGACCTCTTTCATGATCGGATTTAACCGTCTTTGAGGTTGGCGTGAAGGTTTGTAATCCTCTTCCATTAAGATTTTATGCATACATAGAGAAGGTTTAATGCCTAACAAATCATCAATAGTATATCCTAATGCTCTCCTATGTTGTCTTAGAACATTCATAAGTTTCTCTAGTTCATCATCATTCAGATTCGCACTAACTATAACAGGATATGTAGAGTTAGGCCCAAGAAATGCATACCTTAAGTGTGTAGGAAGTGGCTTCAATTCCAATGAAGGAGGTGCTTTGATCGATGATTCATGACCATCTAATGTCATGGGAGAAGCCTCTGAAGGTGGGGAAGGTGCACTATTAGAGTTGAGAACAACTGCACTCAAGTTCGTAGAAACCGGAGAAATCAACACTAAATTGTCCCCCTTTGAAGAAAATCGTCCGATTTTTGGGGCGATTTTTCTTCCTGTTGTCAAAAATCGACTTGCCTTTTCAGAAATCGTGTGATTTATTTTGTGTAGGGCGATTTTTTTCACAGTTTCTGGGGTTAATTCCAACTCTTCAAATCCTGCTCATGGCTCTTCCTCTACATCTTCCAATGATTTTACCTCATCATCACAATCATGCTCTACTCCTTCCTTCATGATACTCATACTAAGAACCTTTTGAAGTGGATCTTTCATTAGGATCAAACTCACCACTTCTCTAGATTCTTCTTCATCAAAGATGTTAAAAACATCTTCTCTCAAAGCTGGCTCTTTGATTAAAGAGGAGAGTACAAACTCCACTTTCTCTTCACCTATATTGAAGGATAGCTGTCCATTCTTACAATCTACCATGCATCCAGAGGTTGCAAGGAATGGTCTCCCAAGAATGATGGGAACTGGATAATCTGCAGGGATGTCAAGAATGACAAAGTCTATAGGAATGTAAAACTTACTGAGTTTCACGGGAATGTCTTCTATTATCCCAACCGGCCTAGTGATGGAACGATAGGCCATGTAAAGCGTCATCTTCACCGGTCTAGGCTCTCCTAGACCAACCGCCTTGCATAAAGCAAGTGGTATGATGCTCACACCTGCTCCAAGGTCGCAAAGTGCATCATAAGTAACCTCTCCTAAGGTGATGGGTATGCAAAATGATCCTGGATTACGCAGCTTAGGTGGCATATTCTCTATCATAGTCTTGATGAGTTCGGATGACTCCGTTCTCATCTTGACTTCTCCAATATCTTCTAATTTCCTCTTGTTATAGAGGATTTCCTTTAGGAATTTCCCATAAGCTGGCATACCTAAAATTGCATCCATAAAAGGTATATTAATATGCAACTTACTCATAAGATCAATAAACTTACCGAAGTGTTTATCTAGCCGCGCCCGCGCTCAATATTGAGGAAAAGGTAGAGGTGGTTTGTAGGCGGGAGGAGGAACATATACATCTTTCTTCTCTTTTTCTTTCCCTTCTTCGGTGGTGGTTTCAACTGCTTTAGGTTGAGGATCGGTGGTTGTTACACCACTTCTAGTAGTGATTGCCATAACCCTTCCCTTTGGGTTATCTTCCGTCTTCCCGGGAAGCTTCCCTTGATCTCTTGGAACTTCTCCGGCTTTGCTAAATACTTGGTTTTCTAAAGCTTTGTGGGCTTTGTCAACCGAAGTTATATAACTCTCCAATGCTTGTAGCTTTCCTAGGATCGTCTCTAACATGGGATCGGGCTTCTCCTTTTCTGTCTTGTTCGATCCATTTGATGATTGCTCCTGGCTTTTCAAAGGAGTAGAAGAAGATGGAGATGTTAAAGCTTTTTCAGCATGTGAATAGGGATTACCTGGATTTTGTTGATTTGATCTCCAATTATTGTTGTTGGAGTTCCTATTGTTGTTATTCCAGTTGTCATTCCGGTTGTTGTTCCGGTAGTCATTCATATTCCCTTGATTGTTATCCCTCCCCATATAGTTGGCTTCTTGCTCCTTCGCCTTTTGAAGGCTAGTTTTGATGACTTCCTTCAACTCTTTGATTTCATTATTGAGGGAGAATATTTGTGTTTGCGCAGCGTGATTCAACTTGGCTCCCGGATCTCCTTGATTCCGGCTATTTGGATCCACCTTTCGATGGGAATACTTCTCAATCACCTGGGCTTGCTTCTCAATGAAGTCCCAAGCATCATCTTCTCTCATGTCCATGAATGTGCCACAAGAGAGAGATTGGAGATTGAATTGTGTTTTCATATCTAACCCCTTATAATAGATTTCCAATAATTCCAGCTTTGAAATGCCATGGTATGGGCAATCCAATAAGAGATCCTGAAACCTTTCCCAAGATTGAAACAAACTTTCGTTAGGTTTCATAGAAAATGCATTGATCTTACCTCTCAATTCCGCCGTTTTGGATGGCGGGAAGAACTTGGTGAGGAATTCTGAACATAGATTCTCCCATGTTACCAACTTTGCAGCTGGAAGAGTTTGGTACCAAGCTAAAGCTTTGTCCTTCAAAGAGAAGAAGAACGGTTTGATCTTGTAATTACTTGTGGTAGCCTTCTTCGGCTTCAATGTCTCCATGAGAATCTCGAAATTCTGTAAGTGTTGGTGTGGAGATTCGGCACTTGCTCCACCAAATTGACTTTGGCGAACCATGGTGATAACTTGTGGGCTAAAGCTGAATTCCTGGATGTCCTCAGCTCCAAAATTCACACCTAGACGGCATGGTTGCTGAATTGGATCCATCCTTTGCCCCAAAGTTCCTGGTTCATCCCTTTCATTAGCAACTCTCACATCCCCAGCTGGAATACGAGGAACAACCTGTGGTCTTGGGTTGTTACGAACGGGATTAATCACTGGATTGATTTCCTCAAGTTCTGGCATGTCCGAATCGATTTCTTCATCTTCGGATGAATCATCTCTAGTGGGCTTAGTTGGTTTCTTGACCTTCTTCTTCTTCCTTGCATCATTCAACTCCAACTTCATGTCCAATATCATAGCCCTGAGTTCATCAATTTGGAATTGATGACTCGTTTCCGCGTCTACACGAGCTTTCTCACTTAACTTAAGTTGACATTGAACTTCATCCAACTCAGCTTGGATGTTTCTCTCGTTATTTTTAGCCATTTTCTTTTCCTTCAACTTTCTTCTTAAAGTTTTCTCCAATTCGGGGTCGAAAGGAACTAGATCTTTGGTAGATCTAGTCTTTCGCATATACCTAAAGAATCTGCAAAGATCACTCAAGTAGACAAATCAAATCACAAGAGCAAGAGCTCTCAAGCTAGACAACCGAAAACCGAATTTGGTCTAGACCAAATCCCCGGCAACGGCGCCAAAAACTTGTTTGCTCGAAAGTGTGCATCACTAGTTTTAAATTTATATCTAGAACTTAAAGCAAAGCGAACCTGCAGTGTATGGATCAGCTGTAGTAAGGCAAGAAATTCCAGAGTCGAACTCAGGGATCTGGTGAGAATAAAATCAAATTCGATTATCTAACAAAGTCCAAAAGCTTTTTTGATTAATAAAGGAGGAGATGATTCCAAGGATTCAAGTATCCGACTGCGGCTTTCGATTCAAGACACTTCTAAAGATCAAAGGACAGAGTTTATATTGCCAAGTTTATGTATTTCGAAGGTAGATATCGTACGGTGAAGTTCCGAAACCTATTTGTCTAATCCAAAGGTTCTCTCTATAAGGGTTGTTGAGGCTGAAATATAGAAAGATCTAAGAACAAGAATTACACTCAAACTAACTACTCAAAACCCCAAAATGTGACACTCCAAGGTAAAGATAGAAAGCACACTTAAAACCTTAATAAAGGATGTTGAGTCTCTCTATTACCCAAATCTTGTAATCTTAATCTATTAAATGTAGAATCAATGATGAAGTCTCTTCATACACTCAAATAGAGGTTAAAAAGGTTAAGCAAGGTTGAGATTTAGGCAAGGATTAACTTTGGTTAAAGAATAAATCAATTAAAGATCGTTAGAGGAATAAATCGATTGGATCTTGATTAAATCGTCCGATTTTCTCAAGAACATGGCGATTTTCCTTTTGTCGCAAAGCTAAAATCTAAACTCTCAAGGTCCAAATGTTTGAATGAGTTCAGTCTATCATCAACTAAGCCTCAATCATGAACTAGTCTCCCCAGAATCACAAAGGTTTTAGCCAACCATTTTCAAAATCAAATCAAAATTTAGATTGAGTGAATAAATCAAATAAACCCGAATCTTGAATAAAAACTCAATAATCTCCAAATCTGTAACCCAAATTCAAACCTAATCAAAGTATCTCTCAAATTACTCAGTAATATGTTCACAAATCACAAGAATCGCAAGAGAAACAAAGAATCTCACAAATAATGATCAAGATTGACTTCCCGGCTATTTCCCTTCAATCCTCTTCCAAGAATCTTCAATCTCTCTCAAACGTGTAAAGATTTCCCGTTGTGGAACCCCCGTTTCCGTTCCTAGGGTTCCAATCTATAGTTCCTTGCTAATGGGCCGCTTGGCAAAACACTTCTCTAGCCTAGAAGTGATGGGCTTTGAGTCGTCTTTATCCTTGGGCCGAAAGGTAGAAAAATCGTGTTAGTCGATTTACAAAGAAAACCGTACGATCTTATGGAGAAAAAATCGTCCGATTTATATGCAAATTGGCACGATTTTCTTCAACAGAGAATGCTCGTCTTTTGGCTTGTTTCCTTCCTCCCATTTGTGACTCTTTTACGCAACTCCTTTGCTCTTTGTTATTACTCTAAGACTCCTTAAGCTTCCCTAATAGCCTTAGATGCTCCTTGCTCCACTTTTGCTTTCAAATCCACTGAATTTACCTATAATTCAACCAAAACTCGTGTAGACCTCTATTTCCAGAATATAAATGAATAAAGCCTAAAAGGTACACAAGTTCTCTCTAAATGCAAGGTAAATCGAGGTAAACCTCTACAATATGTATGATTGTAATGGTATATAATTCATGTCATCAACAACCGCATAGGAGGGTTGCTTCTCTTTCACGAAGTCAATGTAGGATCTCCGGCATGGTGGCGGAGGAGACGGAAGAGGCGGCTGCTACTACCGGCACCGGTCTAGCGTGGATGAGAGGGATCGAGAGGTGGATGTTAAGGTTTGTGAAAGGGAAGGGGAAGAGCGTGCTTTGTTTCACGTACAAAACAAGAAGGGGGAGGGGAAAAACTGCCTTATATCCCGCAACAAAAGGCCTACCTGGCTGCTCATGACGAGTCTTGATGGGCCCAGACGGCCTATCTTAATGGGGTAAAAACTCTTCTAACGGGTTAGGAAAGATAGTTTGATTTGCATCTTTTATGTGAGTAGAGTCCTCAAAAAAATGATAGAAAGATTGAAGAAGAATCATAAACTCAATATCCCATAAAACGTGAAGGCGACGGAAAAAGTCTAAACCGGTCGAAGTCCAGTTTGACTCAGAAATAATCGAAAATAAATTTCCGGTTATTACATTGGAGAAGCTGGAATCTCGGCCCAGTGGAAAAGCTCAGCCCCTAGTGAGAAATCTCGCCCGAGATTTGCCCCAATCGAGATTCGATCATTTTTTTCTCAACCAAGATCAATATATGAGGATGATGGACGTTGACGTGTTCCATATAGAACCCCAGCCTCGGATTCACCTCCAAGATTCCATCATGGTCAAGGTATGATATATTCAAACCCTCATTATACAATACCTAACTTCCTGGAGTTTGTTGATGATTTTCAGGGATTCAAGAATGAGAATAACAAAGGCATGCGAAAAGTTGATCCTAGACAGAATCATCATCCAAGGAGAGATCAAGACTTGGAATCTCGACCCCAATATCTCGCCACCACTCAGCCGAGAATTCGGTTGAGATCAATGATGGGAGAAATGCATGGCAAGTTGAACGCATTGGAATCACGAGTTCTCCAACCCCGGAAAGAGAAACCACCAGTTGAGGTTACCCAAACTTTAAAGATAAGTGATTATAAACCATCTACTTCTATGCTTATAGAATCGATTACACCAGGATCCGAGTTAGTAGATGATATTGAGTGTGAAAAGCATGAAATAGATGGTAATGAATTGTATGCAAATTAGCCTTTTATTGGTGATACTATTGAATGTAAAGAACATAAGCATGGTATGAATGATCTTGAGCTAGATGTGAATAAATCTGAATTAGAATGCGATAAGTCTATTGATTGTCATTCCACCTCTAAGTTTTTGCATTCATCTATAGGTTATTTCCTAGAATCTATACCTAAGGAGATACCTATTACTTCGCCTTTTATGAAACATATAGAGCATTCAAAAACCCCTAGGATCAAATTGGAAGAGAATTATGTGGTGCAATCTCAATTTGTGGCATTATTAGAACCTTCTAAGAGATGCATTAAGGATGAGAATATAGTATCATCACCTTTAGAGTTTGCTAATCTTAGGATTTTCCGCTCATGTATTTCCTTGAATTACTATGACTTTGTTGATGATTTGTTTCCCTCAGCCTTTGTTAATCTTACACCGTTGTCCATGAGAAAACGAGTGAGTTTTATTGTAGGAGTGCAAGTTAAAAACACCAAGAAGAAGGGAAAACACAAAGTTTGTATTAGAAATGCCGGATGATTATGGTGAAGAAAGTCCTACCATGACTAAAGAATAACCTCGGCATAGTATAGCGAAATTTCACTGCAGTGGGAAATCTCACCCCATGAGAGCAAAATCTCGCCCGAGATTTGCACCCAAGATTATCGAAGATTACTTCGCCCCAAGATACCAAAATCTCGCCCCAGTCTTTCAAGGTTTCTTTTTGATACTAAGAAAGAGGTATTTAAGGAGCCTCCACCTAGTGACGTTATTACTAGATGTTTGGATCGAAGAGTAACCAAATTAAAGAGAGGTAATTATCTATTCCATTGGGTGAGATTTTAAAAGTAGCATGCCTAAACTTACCTAAGTGTGATCATAATTTTAGTTTCTTGTTTAGGAGGTTTAGAGATTGGTTACATTGTTATTTCCTAGTGATAGTACTTTGATCATTGCCTTTTCTAGGAATGTAGTGTTGGTCACCATCTTACACTATATTGTTCTAGGAATTGCACATATTAAGTGTAGACGTATTGCATGTGCTGATTTGAGTGATTTTCTTAAGCATTGTGTGTTCAAGGACTCTAGATAAAAGTTTAAATTATTTGGAGAGTTATTTATTAAGTTTGACCATGTGTGCATACCTAGTTGTTACTTCAAGTTTCTTATTAAGGAAAATACCTCCATGGTTGATAAAGGTTATTTGGTGAGGAACAAGTTTTGTGATAGGTTGAGCGCAAATGATTACGGACCACATTTGCTTAATGATATAGTTCGAACTTTTATGAAATATATGAGGAATATTATGAGTATATCTAAGCCTTTATTGAATATTTTGAGCATATCTAGATGTATTTTTCATGACTTATGTTGGCCCTTGGAGATTATTGACATTTTGTTGGGTGACATTAGTGTGAGCTTATTTGAGGAGTTAGCTAGACCTAAGAAGGGGATAAATTGCATCTTTAAGGTTGTAACGTTGTCGCCTATAAGTATTGCTTATTCTAGGATTTTCCATCTCTATCTAGCCTTGAGCTATCATGATTATGTAGTTAAGTTGTTTTCCATAACTTTCTTTAATCTTATGCCGTTGCCTTTCAAGGAGTGAGTAAATTTTATTGCAGGAAAACAGGTGACATTCATCATGAGATTGTATGCAAGACCACGCAAGAGGCTAGAGGACAAGGGAATGCAAGTTACGGTCAAAACAAATAAAAACCGCAAGGAAATGATATTCGAACCAGGAAACATAGTTTGGTTGCAACTAGGAAAGAGAAGCTCTCGGAATATATCTGGTTTTCATCATCAAAGACGAGATATAAACCTCCAGTAAAAATCTCGGTCACTCTAGTGATAAAACTCGCCCGAGATAATGACCGAGATTCCTTGTCATAAATTATGGTGAAAATGTTTATGGGAAGAGTGGTGCAAAGTTTGAGAGATCATCCAGTGAAGAAGAGGAAATCGAAGTTTTCACCACGAGGATACTTGAGTCTTTATATGACTAGTGATGAGTATGGTGGGGATTCGAGGACGAATCCTTTTCAAGAAGGTGATTATGATGCAGGACCATCCTTAACATCTCCTACTAGTCATAGAAGCATCACTAGATCAAGAGCATTGAAGGAGAAGGATACTTTAATTGTGTCTAAGACTTGTTTAGTTACATTGATATCTATTGTAAATATAGATCTCGGCCCCACTTATGTTCATCCGAGATATTGATCAATCTTGTTAAGATTTGTACAAGATTATAGTTAGTTATTTTATACCTTTAAATCTCTTAACATTCTAAAGGTTTTTAACTTATGTCCTATATTTTGTAGGATTATTTTATTCTTTATCTTTTAGGAGAATCTCGTCTCTATATACCTATAGAGGTTGAGATTTGCATTTAGTTGGATATTGATATTTTTCCACATACATTCTGAGATACTCGCTACTTCATTTACGAACTGCACGTTTTATTCATTCCAATTCAATCAAAACGAGAGCCTTTGGTTGAATAGTTGTGAGTCCTTTTTAGGTTGCTCTTGTGTGTGTTAATCTTCTTAAAGATTGATGCTACTAGTCAAATTAGTCCCTCCTTATTCTTGTCTTAATTAAGAAGACTTGTGTAAGGTTGAAGAAGGAAGAGTTAAGGTAACTCTTTGTTGAGGGTTTTGATACAATTGGTCAAGGTTCATTGCAAGTGCCTATCTTGGTTCCATCTTCCTATATTTTCCATGCATTACATCTATTATCATCTTCTATTTTCTTTCCATTATCATCCATAACATTCACGTTCTTGTTCTTTGAGTTTTCAAAAATCTCAGGCTTACCATACAAATCTCGCCCGAGAATTTTCACCGAGATTCCTTTTGTCGTCGACTTCGTGGATTTCAATCTAGATTGGAAAATTGAGGCATCAACCCCGTATCAAATAGGCTACTGAACAAAGTCAACAATGAGTGTTTCACGAAATTGTTGGAGATTTATGAGGAGGCAAAAATGATTAAGAAGGTTCAAACCACATGTAAGGGTTCATATTGTAGGGAAGCTCACGGGTTGCCTTGTGTCCGTGACTTTTCCATTGATATTAGGGATTGAGTTCCAATAACCTTGGAACAAATACATCCTATTTGGAGGCAAGTTTGATGGGAATGGGTTGATGGTATTGGTGAGGACGATGTTGGTTACTTAGATCCATTCATGGTGTCCCTCAACAACTTTAGGAGCTTAATGGATTTGAATTCACTAAATTCATATCTAATAGAGAGGATTTCTACGACATTATTCATCCCGGGAGTACAACGATGGAAAAATCGTTAATTGTAAAAATGAAAGGTAGAACATTTGGATCTCTTATAACAAACAGAGTATCAAGCTCGTGTGAGCATGCCACTCGAAAAGCAAGAGGGATCCCCCCTCAAGAAAAAGAGGAAAAGGTCAAGGTTGAACCAAAGGAGGACGGAGAAGAAGAAAACCTAACTCTATGTAGTAAACTACGTGGAAAAAAGAAATTTTGGGACGTGGACGTCCAAAGGTGTATCGGTTTTGTGCAGGTTAGATCCATTTCTTGTATATTTCCATCTTATACAATACATAATGTTGCGATCTTATATTTCTTTTGGTTTCTTGTATATTTATTTTTTTGAAGGTGAAATTCATAAGTTCATGGAACCTTACAATATGTTGTGATCTTATATTTCTTTTAGTTTCTTGTATATTTATTGATGTGATCTTTGGCTTCTTTCCTCGAGTTTTTACATAATCTTTGCTCGAGTTTAGGCTCACTCGATGCTCCTTCCTTGAAGTTTCCTTAGCTCCATTGGCTTCATGTTTGTATCTTTGCTTGCCTTTCCTCCCTCCTTTGCTCATGAGGTTGATGATGATGGTTTGATGTATGTTGCATGGATGACTTCAGTGATGAGATATCTTCATTTTAACTCCATTTTAGGCCAAAGTACATCCAAAGACATGAAAGAATGAAAGTAGACATTCTTTTGACAAATTGAACTCCAGCTAAGATATGAATTCCCAAACCATGTAAAACAAAGGTCAAAACACACAAAACACAACTTAAAACCTATTAAATACCCTATACTTAGCTCTTGCTTGTCCCCAAGGAAAAACAAATACATAGGATAAAGAAAAAAAAATATTTTTGGTAGTATGCTTCAAATGATTGACCACTTTTTAAAATATTAGTGTTATAGAAAGACATAAGACAATGTGAAGAATAACGAGTACGAAATAACCATAAGACAATGTTAAATGCTCACACAAGAAACCTATAATTAAGAATCCTAAGTTAAGACAATTTAAGCTTTCTACTTAGATGTCTTTATCGATGATGGCACTTGGTTTGCATTGTTCAACCATTCGAGTAAAATGTAGCTAAAGTGCCTATACTTAGGTGCAATCAAGCATGATCGGTATTACAATGTTATTCTACTAGAACTCGGCCGAATAAATAAAACTTCCAATGCTCTTTTTTTCCATGGTTTACATTCGCTTTGCATTCTGTTTTTTATGTGCATACTTGGCCTCATTGACATAAAAGTAAAATAAATAAAAAAATAGCAATAATCATACAATCAATTGGCATTTGAACTTTGATGTGCTTTACTATGACTTTTTCTTTACTTTTTCCATTCATTTAGCCTTTTGCCTTATGGGTTAGTAATTTTCATTAAGTGAGTATCAACTAATGTAAGCTTTCCTAGGCCAAGCATTTTAGAGTTTATAACCAATACACACTATCATGAACCTAAGCATATGACATTGGCTCAAATTTTAATGCATAGGCATTACTAAACCAAACATCAACCAATAGAAATGTATAAATGCATAAATAAATTCAAGTTTCATATACATTTCATGGATGATTATCTGACATGCTTCATGTATGCTATATTCACAAACATCAGAATAAACAAGTCTCAATGTATTGCCATGACATTAACATAAGTTTTGCCATCAAGATCACATCATTCATTGTAAGAAGCATACAAAAATTTTAAGTTTTTTTTTTAAGTTTTTTGAATTTTATATTTTTTAAATGTTTTGGATTTTCCAAAAATAAGAACTAACACAAAAGATAAATAAAAGAAAAAAAAAAAGAAAATGAAAATATGCAAACATATATCTACAAATGAATGTAAGCATTCCCTACCTCATACTTAAGATTTGCATTGTCCCTAATGCAAAAATAAAAGAGAGAGAGAGATATAGATCACTCACAAAATGCATGGTGTCTTTCTTGTAGGTGGCCTTCACTCGTTGATGTACCAATTCCCCCACTCTTTCTTTATGGAAGTGGCGTCATCATGTATGGTCTTTTACTCAAGTTGAATCTCACTTAAGGTCTTGACTTGTTCATGTATTTGGACCTTAAGAGCATCATATCTTGCATGTTAAGCTATCATCCAATCAATATCCTCATTATTCCTCCTTTTGTACTCATACATCCATACTTGTTGTCTTTGCATGAATTGATGAACATGCTCCATATTCTCTTGGTAAGAATAACTATTATGAGGTCTTGAGTTGGATGCACCACCATGAACACCCTCTATTGAAACATCATCATTATCATTGAGGTCTTGAGTTGGATGCACCACCATGGACATCCTCTATTGAAACATCGTCATTATCATTGAGGTCACCTACCTCCTCCTCGAGGTCTAGGTTCTCATCCCCATCACTTTACTCCTCATCATTTTACCTTTTCACATAATCATGATCTTTCTCTTCAAGTAACTCAATCCAATATCTTTCCCTATTTGTTGACACAAACACGGTACAACATGGGTCCCAAGGTAACAAGGTACCTATGCCACGAACACTTACCAAACCTAATCTTCCTACCTTGACAATTTTGTTGAACTTAAGGAGGGCAAGGTCAATCTTATGAAACTTAATAGTTGGGGAGGGTGTAAAACGCTCAAACTGAATACCTAACTACTTGGTGATTGGAAACTAAGCCTCCAATGCAAATAGAGCCTTTACTTTTCAAGGCCAACATCCCAAGGAACATAATAAGCATGTAGTGTATGCGAGAGATGGTATTATGGAAAGCACACCACATGATGTAGAGCTCATCCAAGGTGGATGTGATAACACTATCAAACGGCTAAAGAAGATTCACTAAGAATTCTAAAGAAGAGAAAGATGGTAGGGTAATTGATGGCGGGGCTCTTAGTCTTTTTGGCTACAAACTTACCCGCTTCTATGGTCTTCTGAAACTTATAGCTAAAGGATGGTATATCCAAGATCTCTTGAATATCCTCTATAGAGAGGGTCCGGTATTGGTTTGCAAGATGGAAAGAGATTGTAAAATTGGTTGATTCTCGAGTAGGATAAGTAGCTTTGTAGGTCCTAAGGAACTCAAGGGTAAGGTTTGTGACAATCATGTTACTTTCGGAATCCCGGGACTGTGCCTTGTCCGCAGTCACAGCGTGGTTAGCCCGCGGTCGCGGTTGTGTAGGGTAGACGGACGACATTTTGACCGCCAACCTTTCTTCCTTTACTTCTTCCTTTCCTCTTTCTTTGTAGGGAAGGTTTGTGCCTGCTCCCATATTGTTCTTCTTCTCCTCTTACGCTCATTCTCTCCTTCTTCTTCCTTCCTTTCCTTCTTTCTTTTCTTGCTTGGATCTTCCTCTATGATGATGTTGAAGATGTAGATGATGATGTTGGTGGCTATAGATTGAGGTTGTAGCAACTTGGGTTATTTTGGTTTCTTAATTGTTCATCAAAGAAAGAGTGGTGAGATCTCCTATCTTCCTTTCTTCCCCTTCTTTTTGTTTTCTTCTACTTTCTTCCTTTTTGGAACCCAACAATAATAATCTTGTTCTTCTTGGACGTTTGGTATGTGGATATGTTGAGGAAGTTAAGATGGGGTTGGAATCCTTAGATGAGAGGTAGAGATCGAGAAGATTAGTTGAAAGAAGCAAAGAAGCGAGGTTCTATTATGAACCTGAACCCGCTCCGGCTTGCCGCCGCACCCGCGCCTGGAGTGGAGCCGTCCCACCGCGCCTGGAGTGGAGCCTCCGCACCCGCGCCTTACCTCCGCCGCACCCACGCCTTACCTCCGCCGCACCCGCGCCTTCGGGCATTGTCACCGTACTCGCGCCTCCGTGTGGCCGCGCCCGTGCATTTGCTCAGGACATACCAAGTCCTTGGTATGTCTTTCCTTTCCTCTTGGGTTATGGCTTCCTTGTAGAAGCATGCTAGGTTGGATATATATGTGATGGGTTGATTATGTTAGGTTAAGGGATTACCTTGTTACAGGTAAGTCCCTCAGGCTTACTTAGATACTTTCTGTGCGTTTGTTTGTTGTAATGGTGGTGTGTGTTTATATGTTTATAACTATAAACCGGAATAGGATGACCATATGGATTTAACGGCCAAAGTGTATTGTAATCGGGCGGTGACATCACTGACTAACTCTGTCTAGAGCTGGGAGGTTCTCTACGACCAGCCCTGGCAAGTAGATGGGGATATATATATATATATATATATATATATATATATATATATATATATATATATATATGTATATATATATTTATATATATGTCAACCCATTCTTTGCGGGTAGAAGGGGACAGAGGCGAGGGTTGAAGAATCCTTGTTTGACAAACTAAGTTGAATTAGTAAAGTGAATCAGTTAATGAAAGATAATAAACGGTTTAGTTGTGAGCATGTTTATGTGATATCTTGCGTATGTGTTGATTGTGCTATTATGCTATTCTTATATATGGATTGTTAGCTAAAAGTTTATACTGTTTGGAGTTTAGGAAGACTACAGAGTGATCTGGCAAGAGTGAACAACCGAGGGTCCCGTACATGTATACGATGTTGAGGGTTTTTGGGATGTATGGATATATGTTGTACAATTTTGATACTCCGCTATGTGTTATGTATGTATTTTGGTTTATGATATTTCCACTTTATCGATATTGATTTTATATTTATTTGTGCCTTGTTGTAAGATCCAGTGAACTTGTTGTCAAGCTAGGGTCAGGTTCCATTGTGAGGTCCTAGCTCGTAGCATCCCGATTCCTATGGATTTGGGGTGTTACAAGGTCTTCATAAGTTTCCTCATTCCAACCTAAGAAGGATTCTAAGCCGATCTTAGGAAACAAGGCCTTAATGTCATCCTCCATTCCCATACCTTGGATCAAGTCATGATCTAGGTACCTAGTGGGTCGGATCTTGAGTTTGCTCAACCTTACATGAGCCGGTTTGTAGGATTTGTGAATCACTATCTTAAGCTTGGATTTTGGAACCAGAGGGCTAGTAATAGGCTCTTGATCACCATCACCCTCACTTTCTTCAATAGGCCTCTTGCCTTTCTTAAAGGGAGAAGGGATGGAGATCTTAGTTCTTCCCATAATGTGTTAGAAATTAAACAAGATAGGACTTTATTATTTGAAGAGGTAAGTACCTATAACATGAGAAAAATTAAAAATGATATTAAATTTCGTGAATGTAAAACTGAATCAGTGTAATTCAATTGAACTAAGGAATTGATCAACCATATAGATATAAGATAATCATGGTTGATAGATAGATACACATGATCAAGTGCTAGTAAGTTCCAAGATAAGATAAACATTTCAGTTCATGAAAGAAACTATCTCATGCTTTCTACTTATCTAACATTCATCCTTCAATGATAAGAACTAGAATCATCAATTTCAACCAAGAAATTCATCATATGAAGAATAGATATAAGACATGATAAGCTTTATCAAGGAAGATCAAATATAAGAATATTCAATGAAAACTCATAACAATCACTCATTTATGTCTTAACCATCAAATGAAATTCAAATAAACTCCAATAACAGTAATAAAAAAAATTTACATAAAAATGTGAAAATCATAAATATTACTAAGGTTATAATCAATCAATCATAAGAAAAGATGTGAACCAAATATTTATTCAAGAAATTCTCATAATCAATAAACTCAAATTTGAATATTCAAATATCCAATTGAATCAATGCATCATGCATAACAACTTAATACTCCCGACATCAGCTCATACCTTGATGTTCTCAATTCATTGTCAATTCTTCAAAAAATTAAGTCAACAAAAGAAGTGAGGAGAAATCATACCTTTATTGATCAATCAATGTGGTCCCACTAAAAATTTGAACTTTTTCAAACCTTCAACAACCAACAATAGTGAAAATTCAGATTTTAAGAATAAGAGAAAATGGGTTTGAGGTAAAAGTGAGTTTTTGTGAAAGAAAATGGTAGAAAAGGGTTGAGAAAGGTTATGAATGAAGTTTTGTGAAGGTGGAAGAAGATTCCAAAAAAACACGTTAATTTTACCTCTAAGTTCCGTTATTATTGATGGCGGAAATAATTTGGTGAGGAATTCGACGATCATCTCCTCCCAAGTGTTGTTGACCCTTACTTCCGGTATATGTTGATATCAAGCAAGAGCCTTATCCTTCAAAGAAAAGGAAAATCCTCTTAACTTGTGATTGTCGTTTTCCAATCTCAGCCTCAACGTCTCCATAAGTATCTCATAATTCTGCAAGTGCTGGTGTAGAGATTCCCCTTCTGATCCTCCAAACTAGCTTTGACGGATAATTTGGATGACTTGGGAACGGAACTCATAATCATGATTAGTTGGATTTCCGAAATCCACTCTAGGACAACGTGTACGTTGCGTTAGGTCCATTCTTTGACCAAGAGTTTTTGGTTCTCCCACAAATGGATCAGCTCTAACATTCCTCATCGGAGGGTGAGGTACAACCGCTGGTGGTGGAGTTGGGTGCAGCAGGAGGAGGATTCGGTGGAGATATCTCCATGCTGACGTTTCCTCCTCTTTGAAGGAGCATGTGTCTCATATTGGTATGCATCTCATAAATTTCTGCTCTAAGCGTATCTATGTTTTCATGCACTCTTGTTCTTCCTTCTAGAAAGAGCTCATTTGCAAGCCTTGCTTGTTCCAAGGCGTCTTCCAACTCAGCTTGAACGTTTTTGTCAGCCAACTTCTTCTTACTAGCTTCTCTTAACCTTCTTCGGATGGTTCTTTCCGGTTCAGGTCGTAGGGAACGAGATCTTTATCAACGCGAGATCTTCACATAAACCTAAAAAAGAAAAAGGGAATTCCTGCAAGAACAACTACTCAAAGCAAAAAGTTCTAACTAGACAACTGAAATTACCGCTTGGTCTAGACCAAGTCCCCAGCAACGGAGCCAAAAACTTGTTCGCTCTCAAATGTGTGTGTATATGAACAAAAATAAGTCCTCAATTCATAATGGAAGTAAAGCAAATAAGCGAACTCATAATGTACAGGTCAATAGCAATAAAGGTAAATATTCCAGGGTCGCACACAGGGAATACGGTGAAGCCAAATAGTAAAAGTAAATCTAGGTAAACAATTTGCAAATATCAAATAACGGAAAAGATAAAAAGCAATTATGTGAATATATGTAATAATCAGGAAAGTGCAGATTCTAGAGATCAAGGTATCCAATTGTGGTTTTCGATTCAAGACTTCTAAAGATCTATGGACAGAGATGGGATCTCAAAGTAAAGATGTTTCCATGGTGGGATAGATCACGGGGGAGGTTTCACTATCCACTATCCCAAACTAAAGCTCCTATCACCGGGTGAGTCTCAAGGATCTAAGGAAAGCAACTATAATCTCAAACCAACCACTCAACCTAAGAGAATAGAACTAACCTTTACCGGGTAAGTCTCAGGTAAGCTCACAAACACAAGAAGAAGGCACACTCAAATCTAATAAAGGATAAACCTTTATTACCTAGAACTCATCATCTTTGGCAACCAAAAAAGGGAATCACCGGGTAAGTCTCATCTCAAGCTTGGATGTAAGCTTGAAAGGCTCAATAAGGCTAGAATTTAGGCAATCTTTAACCTAGGCTTAAGGATATAACAAAAGCAGAACAACAGACGAAACCACAGACTGTTCTTGGTGAAATCTTGCCGAGATTCTCAAGAACAGACCGAGATTCGTATATGTGAAGGTAAAAACAACTCTCATGGTCCAATCTAAACTTAAAGGCTCAATCTATCATCATCAAACCACAACCATCAACCAATCACCCTAGAATTGCAAAGGTTTTATCCAACAACACACATTCAAATCAAGATAGATATATGAAATCAAGAAACCAAAATAACAAAAAATAAAACAAAAGAGAAGTAACAAATACTTAGCAAAAGGTCGTCAATAATCAAAATATGTATGAAAGCAATAACAAATATCCAGTCTTGTGTTCCCAAAGCAACGAAATCTAAAAAATAGGTATTCTCTCCAAGAATATTTCACAATCTGTCTCAATCTTTATTGTTCTTGTTGTTGATGATTCAATCTCTCAAAGTGTTGTAGTACGGTGTGTCAAGCCGTGGCAAATATGTTGTCTCTCGTCCTCCCTTGATTATTTGCAGCCATGATATCTTATAGAAGAAGTTAGGGTTTGAAGTTTGCGTTTTGGGCTGTTTTCATTAAACTACGGTCAAGCCCGTACAAAATCTCGGCTGAGATTTCCTCTAATGACCCGAGATTTGTACTCTGGAGTGTGTTATCTCTTAGATCTTCCTTCTGTCTTCTTTCAAGATATCTTATCCCTCCTTTTAAGCTCCAGAATGGTTCCCCTATGGTCCACCTTGATGCCTTGTCCATGAATGTTCCATTTTCGCTCCAAATTGTGTCAATGTACCTACAATTGCAATAAAACTTTAGGTAGATCTCTATTCAAACAAAATAGGCAAATAGAAGCTAAATGATGATGAATGTATGTCTATGCATGAAAAAGAAAGAGAAAACTACCTAAATGCATGTCTATACTAAGGTCATAGTTCATGTCATCAATAACAACACAACACATTTTATGCACAATAAAAATTAAAACAAAAGGGGAAAAGAAAAAAAAACAAATGAGTTCCCTATCATTAAGTGCCCTTGTTTAAGGTCCTAGGCTCGACCTAGCTTCTTTTCTTCATTTATCCCGGATAAAAGATTGATGAAGCAAGCTTGTCTTGATCTTTTGAATCCTTCTTCCTAGTGACCCATTTCTTCAAGTCCTTGAAGAACATCACTTGTCTTCTAGGCATTGAACGAATTAACTCCTTAGCATTCTTAGGTGTAGGATCCTCTTCTTGTTGTTGATCCCCAACTTTCATAACCTTGATTTCTTTTATGTTGAATGGTTCTTAACAACTAGTATCCTCAAGTATTTTCTTTGACTCACCTTCATCTTCCAAGTATTTCACATCTTCATTTTCACAAGGAGGTTTGATAATCTTGGTGTACTTGTATTTGATGCTCTCCCCATCTAATGACAAAACCCCATTGTTTAACATCAATAAGATTTCCGGCGGTAGCTAGGAAACAAAACCGTCGAATGTAAGAACGAAAGGTAGAGCTTGTGGATCTCGTTCAACAAAAAGAGTGTCAAGCTCGTTCGAGCATGTCACTCGGAAACCAAGCGGGCGGCCCCCTAAAGATAAAGAGGTAAAGGTCAAGGTTAAACGTACCTAAGGAGGATGAGGAAGAAGAAGAGAACCTAAATCCATGTACGAAACCACGTGGAAAAAAAAAAAACAATTTCGGGACGTGGACGTACAAAGATCTATCGGTTTCGTCCATGTTAGATCCACTTGTTGTATATTTTCATCTTATACAATACAATATGTTGTGATCTTATACTTCTTTTAGTTTCTTGTATATTTTTTAATAGGTGACATTCATAAGTTCATGGATCTTACATAGTTTGATAAGGATGTCTTGGTGATGGTCATTATGGATATAGATCCCTCATTGTGGCGTTGGGTTGTTCGTCATATGATTATTTGATCATATGAAAGGAGATGACTAATGAGTTGTACTTAAAGAAGGAATTGTATGCAAAGGTGAGTATGTATATTTTAACTTTTTTTTTTTATGTCAACTTATTTCTTACACCACTTTCTTCTTACTCCTCATTGGTGTCTTTTTTCAAGCCAACTAACATGGTCATTAGCAAAGTATGTTGGACACGTTTTGAACCGTGTCCGAACCGGCATTGGATGAAGGTCTTTATCGTCAGTCTCTCAACGGCAATATATTATCGATGTGTCGTGGTTTGCCTTGGGAGGACGCCGGAGACTTGCTTACCGATGATCACCATTGTTGAGAACCAGAATTCACCGACTGAAATCCGTGCGATGACATTGGTTGGGGGCAAACACATTTTGTACCATTGTGTTTAAATGTAATCGAAACTTAGTTTTATGTTTCACTTATTTACTAACTCTTTGATTGCGGTGTAACTAACCTTGTAAATTTTGGCTCTCGGAAAATTCACTTGTACCCATCTTCCGATCGGATGGACGAAGCATCAACACTCAAGTATGGAAGGATGAGACTCACCTTTCATTGCGAGTATATATGAATATGATCGCCTTCGACGATTTGGGTGCCCATCAAGCAAGACAAATTTAGGAGACCTCGATTGAACTTAACCAAAGCCTAAAATACATTTGAGGGGTTGTTTGGTTGAAATAAAGTAAAAATAGACTTTTGACAGAGTTTAAAGCCTTAAAATACCAAACCTTTAAGGGATTATTTATAACAAATACCCAAATATTTTTAGAACTTTAAAATGTTATAAGTTGCTAGAAAATACCCATTAAGGGACTGTTTGATTCGGGCCTCTAGATTTTAAACAAAAGGGTTTGCTAATTAACACAAGATTATATCTTCTAAAAGAGGGTTTTTAAATAAATGGTTTTGAACTAGGCGAAGAGATTAAACAAGTTATGGAAGCTTGAATCTCAACACCGGCCATTAGTGTTTTCACTAATCTTTCTCAAAACAAAGTGAAATCAAGCAAGGAAAGTTGTAGGTTTTCAACTAGGTGAAGATCTTAAACAAGCTATGAAAGCTTGGATCTCAGTACCATTAGTACTTCCACAAATCCTTTCTTAATACAAGGACAAAAATCAACTCAAGTAAAGAGATAGTATTTTCGAAAATCATAAGGTGGTTTAGGAAGAGGATGTCACACTTGGTTTGGGGATTTAATCAAGCTTAAATCTTTTACCCAAAACTAATGAGCGCTTCAACAATCATTCCTTAAAACAAAACAAGATCAACTTGATGACAACATATGTTGTGTTCGAAAATAGAGAATAGAGGTAGGAGGAAGAAGATGATCTTAGATCTTAATAAAAAAGAAGTTATATAAACTTAGGATGGAAAATGTAATGTTGGATTCATACCTTAATGTTGGACTATACTTGATCTTGACCTTCCTTGATCTTGATTACTAGAAGATGTTTATCTTTCAAGAAGGTAATCTCACCAGATAGAAGAGAGTAGGAACATAAGAGTTTATGATCAAACTCTTAAGCTACTACCTTAATCTTTACTAATAATATTTTTTTGTATTTTGAAGAGATATTTTTGGAGAAATGGAAAGGGAAAAATCGGCTATGGTGAAAGCCAAGGAAGAAGATGAGTCAAGTGTGAAAAAAAATGAAGTAAAAGGGGTGTATAAAGAGATGAAGGTGAATTCTCTAAATTGTAGGCTTTAATCTTAATCTTAATTGAATCGTCTATCCATAAAAGATTAAATGGATTAATGAGAAGCCTTTGATTGATCAACATCCCAAAGGAGTAAGTTGACGATATTGTTTTATCTTGTACTCACCGAAAATGGTTAAGAACAAAGCATGAGATTCTTTGTGTGGAGAGTTAACTTTTATCTTAATTCCTATCGTATATGGCCGGTCACATACAATAGGAAACAAGATTAAAGGCTTAAAGCCTACAAGAGGGCCGACAGATACAACCTGAAATATAGTTTTAGCATTCATCTTTGCAAAACAGCAAAGCTTAACAAAACAACTCAGCAGATACAAAAGCTAGTCATAAATCTGCTGATATGTTCCAAAAAAGAAAAACAAGGCAAGATCATGAGCGAGATTTCAGACCAACTTTGTCGTTCTCAGGGATAGTGTCATCCATCACCCTTGGAACTGCAAAGTTGAAGTCTGCGGATTTCACCTCTTTGTACTGGGGATACTCTTTCAGAAACGAGGCTGCTTCGACGCTGCTTCTCACCCTCTTCCCAGTAGGCGTCAAATAAAATGCATCCAATCGGGAGAAGTCCCTCCTAAGAATAAGCTCCCTCTTAAAGCCCTTGGGTGTCCTGGGAATACTAGGCTTGTCCAGTGCCCAAACTCGGGTGTCATCATACTCTATGTCACCCGGGGTTTCACATGATAAAGCCTTTTTGTCACAGAAGAAGGGTTTTTCTT
Source organism: Fagopyrum homotropicum (assembly GCA_033239125.1). Classification (NCBI taxonomy): domain Eukaryota; kingdom Viridiplantae; phylum Streptophyta; class Magnoliopsida; order Caryophyllales; family Polygonaceae; genus Fagopyrum; species Fagopyrum homotropicum. Next base: position 48,990,449 of record BSWB01000002.1, read on the forward strand.
TGAAATTGAACCGGATTTCTTCATATTCATCTTGGCTTTCAATTGTCCTCCACTTGAAGCATTTCCCACATTGTGCTGCATATATGTCTATTGTCCCACGCTTTAGCCTTGAATTCTGTTGTTTCGAGGCAGAATCAGAAGCATTTAGCTGCAGTAAAGATCATACAAATAGCACATAATCATGACATACATCTTTAAGTTGAAAGTGCAGTCAAGATAATCTACTCAACTGATGAAACATAAGAAGCATGTAGAAATGACAAAGATCAGTTCAGGAATCATAAGGACAAAATTGTTTAATATTTTGATGTAAACCAAACCTCTTCATACAAAAAAATTTGTTAACTTGAAATTTTCGAAATCATTGATGACTCCAGCAACCTCTCTTGTATGTCAACAGGAAAGAGTAACTTATGTAAGGAACTGAAGAATGCGCCACAATGTACTTTCCTAGGCTTCAAAATTTGAGTGCATTGTCTAGCTTCAATGGAAATATGAAGGAACATAATTTTCATATCTAGCCACAAGTTGGTAGCACTTCTATGGTGCTATGAGTAGATCGCTATATGCGGAAACTGAAAATGGCAAGCATATGGACAGAGGCAAACATCATGGCTGCTAATATTGAAGTAAATACATGTTTCAGAAATGGGAAAAGCTGCCCCTTGAGAGTTTATGGGTAACATCTACCTTACTGAGATACACCAAATTCTTATCAACATTAAAAAACAAGAACACAAATACGACCTGCAAACACTTAAAGGTTAAGAAGAATGCCGCAACAGCTCTATTAAGATCCTTTATACAGGACGCAGATTCAATCCATATCAATCTCAAATAGCAAGGATTTCAAGGGGTCAAAAACTCGAAAACACAAAGAAACACATTGTAACAATGAAGAAGAGGGTTCCATATGATTATCATCTATGTTTTAGCGGTTTACACTTCACTAACAGTGTAAGGAGTGCACACACCCCTGCATTGCATTGTACGTTGCACACAATTGATCCATAATACTGACCAGTTTAAAGCTAAATCACTCAAAAAGATGAGTTTAAAGCTACACACTTGTGAAAAATAACATTACCCCCCACAAATTAAAAGATGAGCAAGTTCATATCAACTGTAGATGGCTTTAGGGATTGAACGGAGATAAAGACTATCCTCATCCATTACAAATGGATACAAGGTTGATGGACTATTCTTCGTATCCTCAATTGGTTTTAGTGAGATGATCATGCATGCCAAAGTTTCCCTTTATATATTATATAAAGGTGTGTCTGGATCTAGGCTCTAACCCTAAATCTGAAATTGGTGTGGGGGGTTTCAACAGTACCCACATATATAATAGACTCATTTTGTGGAGGAAGTGGGACAACCCCTTTTAACAAACATCACCTCAAACAAGTAAATGCAGTACTCATGCCTAGCTAAGACATTGGTAGACGAGGCAATAAAACAGAATTGTTAAAAGATATACGAAGCGATCCAGAGCAACAGTCCAGGATCAACTTGAAGAGACGATCATAACATAAACAAGGAAAAATGCCAGCCATTAGAAGATTGATACCTCGTTAGAGTTGGGGGTTTCATATTTGTTCTTCATCTTCGAGGGAGTCTGCATATTCTTCTTCATCTTCTTGGGGGTCTGTTCTTCATTCATCTCCATCACCTTGGGGTTTATCTACAGTCTGCCAAATGGGGGTGTAGGTGACTATATGTATGCCCCATTTTGTGTGGGTGGTTTCATTCCTTTTATTATGAAGATCGCGAAATTAAGACTCAATATTACAATATTAATTTACTTAGCAAATATGTCGTAGCCAGTATTTGTCCCCTTCAATAAATTTATTTTTATATAGTTTACAGTATAAGAAATTAATTTATATATGATATAAGATTTAATAATATATAATATACATTTAAAAATATATTAAAAAAGTTATAAGAATTTACAAATAAGTTTGTATACAAGAATTTAAGATTGATGGGACAATTAGTGAATAAAATCACAATAGAATGCTATTTTCTATTTAAATATTAAAGTATATTGAGTTTTTATGATCGGTTACAAATTTGATTAAAAAAAAACGGGTCTAACATACTAAAAGTAGCAACGGTGTTAACATTTAAGAGGTATGAACGCATTTAATTTCTTTTTTCCTCCAAATCTGTGCTCATTACGACGTCGTTTGGCACACGTCTTGGCACAACACAAACGTGCCCTTAACCACGTGAGAGACTCATGGAGTTGGTTGAGTGTTGCTTGTCTATGGCCGGTGGATCTCATTGAGATCAATGACTCGCATGTTTTTGGTTGCTAGAATATGAAATGGTTGTATATTCTTCTCTAAAAATTACAAAGGTTGTTATATGATACATATAACCATCTTCCTCTAAGGATCTTAAGTCACGTGTATGGAGGATATAATAAGAGCTGCAACTATCTATTTGTACTATTCTTATGTAGGCTGGGGTAGACATGGGTGCGGTTTGGGTTAAACCGCCAAACCGCTGGTTTGGCTAATTTTTATTTTTTATTTAATCTTTAAAGGGACCAAACCGGCCAGTTTGGTCCGGTTTTTTCATTTTTTTACAAACCGCCCAATATCGCCTAGCAAACCGGCAGTTTAGGTTTAGGACCCAAGTCTAAGTTGGGGTATACATATTATGGGATGAGAACCTGAGATATATTAGTATTGAGCTTAGTATCCCCCACTTCCCCTAGGCTACAAACTCAACTAAGTAGAGGTTGGAGTGTAATGTCATGAATCGAGCATTGAGCAATGATTTAGTAAGTAGGTCTACCAACTGATCCTTGGAGGTGATGAAGCCAACATGAAGCTTCTTAGGACTAGATTAACAACAATGTAGGTGGCTCCAAGGTTGTCACACCTTAGAGTTGATAGATGAGACAGTGGGATATGAAGTTCAACAAAAAGATATTAAATCTAGACTATTTCATTGGTTGCTTCAACAATGACTCTATATTTTGCTTCTGAAGAGTGTGTGACGGTGTCTTGTTTGCATGAACTCCAATAAATTAGATTTTTGCCATGAAAAATGCAATAGGCTCCAAATAATCTTCTATCAAGTTTATTACCTCCCTAGTCAGCATCAGAAAAGGCAGATAAGGTGGTGTTCTTCACAAACAATATAGTGAACTGAAGATCAACTATTGTATATAAGTATCGAAAGATCCGTTTAACAGCTTGCCAATGATGTTGAGTGACATTATGCATAGACTGACTTACTTTGTTTACAAATAATATTGTATACAAGAATTTATGATTGATGGGACAATTCGTGAAAAAAATCACAATAGGACAAGCATTACATAAATTAAGAGTAGGTAACAATGCCTCTAATTTTCTCTTTATATTAAAGTATATTGAGTTTTTATGATCGGTTATAAATTTGATAAAAAAAAAGGGGGTCTAACATACCAAAAGTAGCAACGGTGTTTACATTTAAAAGGTATGAACGCATTTAATTTCTTTTTTCCTCCAAATATGTGCTCATTACGACGTCGTTTGGCACACGTCTTGACAACAACACAAACGTGCCCTTATCCACGTTAGAGACCCATGGGAGTTAGTTGAGTGTTGCTTGTCTTTGGCCGGTGGATCTCATTGAGATCAAAGACTCACATGTTTTTGGTTGCTATAATATGGAATGGTTGTATATTTTTCTCTTAAAATTACAAAGGTTATTATATGGTATATATAACCATATTCCTCTAAGGATCTTAAGTCACGTGTATGGAGGATATGATAAGAGCTACAATTATCTATTTGCACTATTCTTATTTATGTTGGGGTAGACATGGGTCCGGTTTGGGCTAAACCGCCGAACAACCGGTTTGACCAAAACGCCGGTTTAGTTTTGCCGGTTTAACCAAACCGGCGGTCACCGGTTTAGGTTTACCCCAAACTGGCGATTTAACTGCCGGTTTAGTTAATTTTTTTATTTTTTAAAATTTTTTAAAGGGACCAAACCGGCCAGTTTGGTCCGGTTTTGCTAATTTTTTATTTATACAAACCGCCTAGCAAACCGGCAGTTGAGGTTAAACCTAAACCGCCGATTTGGTTTTTCACGGTTTAGGTTTAGGACCCAAGACTAGGTTGGGGTATATGATAACACGATTTATGACTTAGGTTTAGGTAGTCATTTAGATAGATTTCTCACTCATTGATGCATGGTTTAGCAATAGTTCACGACGTTTGCACTCAATTCACGTATTTTGTCGAGATAGACGTCTACACGGACTTTTGCATTGCTTTGTAGGTATTTTGGGAGATTTAGGAGCTTAATCGATACGTTTGAGGATCGTTCATCAAGACGACACACCCTCGGACTCATTAGGATGTAAGCTAGAGGCTAAGGAGGACTCATGGAACCTTGTCAACACAAGCCATGCACCAAATCGTGGCTTGATGATCCATATAGTGCAGAAACACCAAACCACGGTCACTGAAGGTCCACGGCCGTGGAACCAACCGTGGTTTTTGCCAGACGGTTGTGACAGCTGTGCCACGATCTCTTGGCCTTCTCTAGCATAGTGGTAGTATAAAAGTGGTCCTGCAAGGCTGAGGAAAGGCATCTTGGAGCAGCCCTCCATTATCCACTACCATTCTCTCCCACACTCTCTCAACAAGAAGATTCTCTAAGGAGGGAAACACCATTGAAGGAGGAGAAGAGCTCCATTGGAGAAGAGAAGAAGAACACACCATTGCTAGACTTTGATAGCTTTTGTAGTGAAGAATTTCGGAATCGATTTCTAGAGTTGTATGAACTATTTAAACCTTCTTTTGGAAGGGTTGTGAGTCATTCTAATCTTACTTTCAGCTTGGTTTGGTTTACTTCACTTGTTCATCCCTTTCTCTTCATTATCTTGCAAATGGAAGCCATGATTTTATGCTTGATGATTTCGATTGTTATGATGCATGTTGTAGGCTAAATAGATGCGATTCTAGGGTAAGGAAAGGATGGTTATGGCTAAGACTATGATAGGATGAACTTAGATTTACCTTTGGATGACTTGTTTACTTGAACGAAGCCTCTGTTGGAGTCCATGGTTAGTTCTTGCCATTCCACGGCCGTGGAAGGTGTAGAACAGCCCGTGGTTTCCCTGACTCGATGGATCTAAGTTCTAGATTGTTAAGATGTTGAAATCCTAGTGTTTGTTGAGTTAAATCTATCCTAGGGTGACCTAGTGTTAGCAACTAAGTGTTAGAAGAGACCTACCCGGCGATTCTTACTCTTAGATTTCGAAGATGACAAACTCTAGGTAGTGGTAAGCCTCATAAGCCGCCATTGGACTAAGTGTGCTAGGATGGTTGTCTAGGACTAACCCTTTCGAGACTTACCCGGTGAGGATAGGTTAGATCCCTAGGTGACAATCCGGTTTGTGTAGAATTCCATCCCTTAGGCTCTTTGAGACTTACCCGGTGATGAGACCTTAGGAACGGACTAGTGGACCATGAGACCTACCCGGTGATTGATCCCAATCTAGAAACACTCATTCCCAACATATCATAGTTAATCCAAGGAATGATTAGATAGCTTGAGTCCTATGCCATAACCGGAATTTCCAACTTCTAGAATCCGCTTCTCTCTTTGATCTCGTATCTCGTTTTAGCTTGTTTGTTTGTTTCGATTTGTTAGCTTAGTTGATTGCTTATTTTGCATGATTCGTGATCTTTGATTGATCACCTAAAACCCACCAAAAATATTTGAGATTTTCATTTCTCTATTCCCTTTTCTTTTCTTAGGCTTAGATCTTCACTAGACTTAATCACTAATCGAATCAATCTCACCTTAGTCTTTGTGTTCGACCTCGGAATACTATCCCTACTACAAACGTCCCGTACACTGCGGGTTCGCCAGGAGTTAGGAGAAATATAACGAGTATAAATTTAAAGCTTATTGCGTGCACACACGTTCTTAGCGTAACAAGTTTTTGGCGCCGTTGCCGGGGACTAGGTCTAGATTGAGTCTATTTTGTGATTGTTTATAGTGTAGGTCTTTCTTGTTGCTTTTGATCTCTTTTTGGTTTGTGTCTTTGCTTTTCAGGACATCTCTTACTCTTTAGGTGTATGCGAAGATCTCGTGGCAAGGATTTAGCTCCATTCGATCCCGAACCGGAGAAAACCCTTAGATCTAGATCCAAGAGTATTCGAAAAGGAAAAGAGATGGCCGGAAGAGATCTCCAAGCTGAATTGGATGAGGCTTTAGAGCAAATTAGGATAAGGGATGAAGCTTTGGAGAATGAAAGGAGACTTGCCAATGAGAGGCAAGAGGCAACTAGGAGGGAGATTGAGGAGATTAGGCAAGCTCTTGTGCAAAGAGAGCTTAACCGTCAACAACCTCCTCCACCTCCACCACAACCGCAGCCGGCGGCGGTTAATATTCGGGTTGTGCCCATTGTTATGGAAGAGCCACAAACGTTAGGGCAACGCATGGATCCGGCACAAAGAGCACACCGTCCGGGTGTGAACTTAGGAGATCCCGCAGCCCATGATTACGAACTCCGCCCTCAAGTTCTACAAATGATCCGGCATAATCAATTTGGAGGGATGGAAGGAGAGTCTCCTCATCAACACTTGATGAACTATGAGATCTTGATGGAGACTCTTAGACCGCCTAGATTGGAGAGTAACAACCATAAGCTTAGGGCTTTTTCCTTCTCTCTTAAGGACAAGGCCTTGGCTTGGTATCAATCTATTCCACAAGGGCGAGTTGGTACTTGGGAGGAGATGACAACCGAGTTTTTGACTAAGTTCTTCCCACCTTCCAAGACTACCGAGTTAAGAGGGAAGATCAATGCCTTCGTGATGAAGGATAGAGAGAGCTTGTTCAAGTCTTGGGAGAGATTCAAAGATCTTCTCCTAGATTGTCCACACCATAGTATACCGAAAATTGAGCTATTGGAGATCTACTTCAAAAGACTTGATGAAGATAGCCAATTCAAGCTCCAATCTCTTTCCGGTGGGACCTTAATGGAGAAGCATGTTGATGAAGCTTGGGAGTTTGTAGAGAAACAAGCTTTAGTGATTGAGAAATACTCCCATAGGAAGAGTGAAGGGATAAAGGCGGGAGCATATGAGGTGAGTGAGGTCACCATGAGCAATTTCAAGCTTGACGCCATCAACAACGAGCTAAAATCTTTGAGGGAGTTGTGTGCCACAACTTTGAAGAACCAAGCAACCCCTCAATCTCAAGTGCAAGCTAACTTATCTTCCAAGGAGGAAGATGTGAGTTACATGGGAAGGGGCAACTACAACAACTATCAAGGCCCAAGGAACTTCAACAACAACCGGCAATTCAACAATTACCGGCCAAACCACAACCATCCCGGGTTTTCCTATTCTAACCCGGATAGAGCCTTGAACCCTCCCGCTTCCACAAGCACAATTCCACCACCAAAAGCTTCACAAGAACCTCCACCCGGATTTACTCAACCTCCAAAGGATAGAACCGAAATGATGTTTGAGCAATTGCTTGGAAGGTTGAGTGGTCTTGAAAGCACGGTGACTTCCATTTCTAAGGCCCAAAAGGTGTTGGAAGCACAAGTGTTCCAAAAGGCGGGTAAAGCTCATAGAGATCCGGGAAAGCTTCCCGGAAGGACCGAAGACAACCCAAGAGGCCAAGTGTTGGCCATTAAAACGAGGAGCGGGTTGAGTATGAAGGATCCTTTGCCCAAAGAGAATGCTAAGGGAAAGCAAGTAGTGGTAGAGGAAGAGAAATTGCAAGAAGATGGAGGCAAGAGCAAGGATTTTGAGCCAACATATGTGGCACCGCCTCCATACAAACCACCACTACCGTTCCCACAATCACGAGTAAGAGCTCTCTTGGACAATCACTTTGGTAAATTCCTTGAACTTATGTCAAAATTGCATATTAACATTCCGTTCATGGATGCTATCTTAGGTATGCCCGCATATGGCAAGTTCTTGAAGGAGATACTCTCCAACAAAAGGAAGTTGGAGGAGTATGGGGAAATAAGAATGACAAAGAGGTCATCGGAGTTGATTCAAACGATGAAGGAGGAGATGCCTCCTAAGCTAAGAGATCCGGGTTCCTTTTGTGTCCCAATTGGAGTGGGAGAAGTGAAGTATGAAGCCCTTTGTGATCTTGGGGCAAGTGTAAGCATCATACCGCTTGCACTTTGCAATAAGGTTGGGCTAGGAGAGCCAAAACCGGTCAAGATGACCCTCTACATGGCGGACCGCTCAATCACTCACCCGGTTGGGATCTTAGAAGACATTCCGGTGCAACTAGGGAAGTTCTATGTGCCGATTGATTTTGTTGTCTTGGACATCCCGACGGACTATCCCGTTCCCATCATCTTAGGAAGACCTTTCCTAGCCACTTCCGGATGCCTAGTGGATTGCAAGAATGGGATTCTCTCCTTCAACATTGGAGAAGAGAACATCAAGTTCAAGTTGTCCACAATGATGAAAGGGCCAACCTTTGATGAAGATGTATTCAACATAGTCGAGCAAGAGGAGTCTAGAGAAGTTGTGAGCTCGATCTTGATCAAGGACCCCTTGGAGAAGGTTCTTACCTTAAGTTTAATGGAGGAAGGTGTTGAGGAGGCTTGCAATGAAGAGATCAAGGCCTTGGAAGCACTAGAAAAGGAGACAATAGTTGAAACTGAAGACCACGAAGGCATGCTGAACACCTGTAGGTTCCACGGGCGTGGAATGTATTCCATGGCCGTAGAACTCTCTGGAAAGCTCCAACGAGCAAGTTTGGCAACTTCCACGGCCGTGGATGTGCCAAGAGCCGTGGATCCAACCGTGGTTCCCCCAGAAGCAGCCCTCATTGATGATCAAGATTCAAGGAGCCTTGAGGGGTCTTCATTTGCTTTGGATTCATCTCATCCAACGTTATTTGGACCGTCTCCACTCGACAAAGGTCCTCCTAAACTTGAACTCAAACCCCTCCCCTCTCATTTGAAGTATGCTTTTCTTGGTGATAATTCTACATATCCGGTGATTGTGAATGCATGCTTGAATGATGATGAACTTGCTAAGTTGTTGCATGAGCTAAGATTGCATAGGAAAGCCATTGGCTATACTATTGATGATTTGGTTGGCATTAAACCTTCTTTGTGCATGCATAAGATATTGATGGAAGATAACCATAAACCCTCTATTGAACACCAAAGAAGATTGAATCCTATAATGAAAGAGGTAGTCAAGAAAGAGATCATTAAGTTGCTAGATGCGGGAATTATCTACCCTATTTTGGATAGTAAGTGGGTTAGTCCCGTTCATGTAGTTCCTAAGAAGGGTGGGATGACTGTAGTGACTAATGAGAACAATGAACTAATCCCTACTAGGACGGTTACGGGATGGAGGATGTGTATTAACTATAGGAAATTGAACATGGCCTCTAGGAAAGATCACTTTCCTCTTCCCTTCATTGACCAAATGCTAGAAAGGTTAGCTCAACATTCTCATTTTTGCTACTTAGATGGCTATAGTGGGTTCTTCCAAATCCCTATCCACCCCGATGACCAAGAGAAAACCACTTTTACATATCCATGGGGAACTTTTGCTTATAGGAGAATGCCATTTGGGTTGTGTAATGCACCCGCCACCTTCCAAAGGTGTATGATGGCTATCTTTTCGGAATACATTGAAAACATCATGGAAGTGTTTATGGATGATTTTTCTGTCTATGGTTCTTCCTTTGATAATTGCTTGGCTAACTTGTCATTAGTATTGAAAAGATGTGAGGAGACAAACCTTGTCTTGAATTGGGAAAAATGCCACTTCATGGTAAGTGAAGGTATTGTGTTAGGACACTTGGTGTCTAACCGTGGCATTGAGGTTGATAGGGCCAAGATTGAAACGATAGAGAAGTTGCCACCACCTACCTCGGTGAAGGGGGTAAGGAGTTTCTTAGGGCATGCCGGTTTTTACCGGAGGTTTATTAAAGACTTCTCTAAAATTTCTAAGCCTCTTACTAACCTACTAATGAAAGATGTTGAGTTTGTTTTCTCCAAGGATTGCCTTGAGGCTTTTTGTAGGTTGAAGAGCGCTTTGATCTCCGCACCTATCATGCAACCTCCGGATTGGAGTTTACCGTTTGAAATCATGTGTGATGCGAGTGGTGTAGCAGTTGGGGCTGTTTTGGAGCAAAGGAAAAATGGGCGCACAAATGCCATTTATTATGCTAGCAAGACGCTAGATGATGCCCAACTCAATTATGCTACCACCGAGAAAGAGTTGCTAGCGGTTGTGTATGCATTTGAGAAGTTCCGCTCATATCTTGTTGGAGGGAAGGTCATAGTGTATACGGATCATGCTGCGATCCGTTATCTACTTACAAAGAAGGATGCCAAGCCAAGGTTGATTCGGTGGATCCTTCTTCTTCAAGAGTTTGATTTGGAAATCCGGGACAAGAAGGGGTCCGAAAACTCTGTGGCGGATCACCTTAGTAGACTCCCACCATTGGAGCTCGAGAGAGATGACATCCCGATTGATGACTCGTTCCGGGATGAGCAATTGCAAATGGTGGAAGAATGCTTGTTCCAAGTGTCTAGAGAAAGTGAGCCATGGTATGCCGACATTGTGAACTATCTTGTGTGTGAGGAAGTGCCTCCCGGATTGACATATGCCCAAAGAAAGAAGTTCTTCAAAGATGTGAGGCACTACTATTGGAGTGAACCACTTTTGTTCAAGAGAGGGACGGATGGAATGTTTAGAAGATGCATACCGGAGGATGAGGTGGAGAGTGTGATCCGCCATTGTCATTCCTTGCCATGTGGAGGGCATGCTAGCTCACATAAGACATGTGCAAAGGTGTTGCAATCGAGCTTCTTTTGGCCAAGTTTGTTCAAGGATGTGCAAAGCTTTGTGGTAGCTTGTGATGCTTGCCAAAGGACGGGCAACATCTCAAGGAGGAATGAGATGCCCTTGAACAACATACAAGAAGTGGAGATATTTGATGTGTGGGGTGTGGACTTCATGGGACCCTTCCCTTCTTCATATGGAAACCTCTACATCCTATTGGCCGTTGATTATGTTTCAAGATGGGTGGAGGCAATCGCCTCTCCTACAAATGATGCCAAGGTTGTGGTACGGTTCTTCAACCGAGTGATCTTCCCTAGGTTTGGAACACCAAGGGTGATCATAAGTGATGGAGGGAAGCACTTCACTAATAGGAACTTTGGGCACTTTTGGCTAAGTATGGGGTGACTCATAAGGTGGCGACACCTTACCATCCCCAAACTAGTGGCCAAATGGAGATCTCCAACCGGGAGATAAAGGGAATCCTTGAGAAGACGGTCTCTAGGACGAGAAAGGATTGGGCTATGAAGCTCAATGATGCCTTGTGGGCATATAGAACCGCTTTCAAGACACCAATCGGCACCACTCCCTATAAGTTAGTCTATGGCAAGTCTTGCCACCTTCCGGTAGAAATGGAGCATAGAGCTTATTGGGCCATTAAGTGGCTAAATTTTGACCTCAAGGAGGCCGGAGAGAAGAGGTTGCTTGATATGAACGCCCTTGAGGAGATCCGGTTGGATGCCTATGAGAATGCCCGGATCTACAAGGAGAGGACCAAACGGTGGCATGACAAGCGCCTCATTCCTAAGGAGTTGAGTGAAGGCGACCTTGTCCTTCTCTTCAACTCAAGGCTGCGGCTCTTCCTCGGAAAGCTAAAGTCAAGGTGGACCGGGCCATATGTGGTGAAGAAGATCTTCCCCTATGGAGCTATTGAGATAGGAGGGGAGCATTGTAGAGATTTCAAGGTGAATGGGCACCAGTTGAGGAAGTATATCCCGGGAGCTCCGGTGAACATGATTGCCCCACTTCACCTTGAGTAGACGCCCCCGAGTTTGGTCAAGCTAATGACCTTAAAGAAGCGCTTGATGGGAGGCAACCCATTGGTAACGTTTTCCCTTTTTCATTTTGTTTTCGTTTTTGATTTTTCTGTTTTTGTGTGTGTTTGGTGTGTTTTGTGTGTGTGCTAGAGTCTTGGTAGCATTGGAAGCCTTGCATGGCATGTGAATGATGATGATGAACCCCTCATCAATTATGGGTGGAGCGAACGCGGAACTTGGACGGCTAGCGGCGCCTAGCGCGGGTCCCGACGCCTTGATGAACACTTAGAGCTCTCTACCATTGTTGATAGGATCATCCAACATCAATTCCACTTGAGTAATCCCAAATACCATAGCAAACCATTTTTACATTGTGAGAACCCTCTTTCACTCTTCTTTACTTCATTTACACATTAGGGACAATGTGTTTCTAAGTATGGGGTGGGGTTTGCATGATCTTTTGCATGATTAGCATCTAGGGTAGTTTAATATTATTATCACATGTCTTGCATTGTATATACTCATTTTGAAAAATCCAAAAAAATCAGAAAATTTAAAATTTTTGTGCTTTCTAGGCTTGGATATGACCCTAATGATGAATCTTGTCTTGTGGATTGGCTATGGATGGCCTTATGTGTTAAATTTATGAATGGCATATGTGGACTTGAAGTACTTCTCTTGAATCCCATGAATGATTTGTGATCATGATGTTTGCCTAGGATGGATTGAGTATTGAAAGTCGAAATTACGTGCTAGTTCTTACACACCATCTAGGAATGAATGAGGCAATTCATCTTTCTCTTTTTCTCATCTTGATCATGATGTTTGAGCACCTCAATTGATATAAATTTGACCTCTTTTGACCCATCCGGGAATAGGAGCATGTTAGTGTGTTGATGTGTGTGAAAAGCAAGTGTGAGGTGAAGATGTTGATGAAAGAATGCCATGAATAAAATGCTGAATTTGTTGTGAAAGTGTAGACAAAAATATAGGTTTGGGGACATTGGTTTAAATGACAAGTAACTCGGCACACTTCACATAATCGGGTGTTGGTGCCTTGCCAAAGTCAAATAAACCGATAGTCCTAACGAGCTTTGGTATGTGTGCCCGGTGTGGATGCACCTCGAAAAATAGAAAAAGCCCGAGGATGGCTAATCACCAAGGTTTCGGCTTTTGTACACCAATGCCATTGTCTCAAAAATAAGTGAAGAAAAAAAGAAAAGAAAGAAAAGATGGAGAAAATATACACTTGAGGGAAGTTGATCGAGGACAAAATTGTGGAGTTAGTTCCATTCTCGGATTAGCATCATATAGCCTAGAAAAATCCCCACCTAATCACAACGTTTCTTGGCCTTTTATTTCATAAGACCTTATGACTTATTTGCATGTTTGTAAGACTTAGTAATTTAGATTGGATATGCTCTTGATCATCTTGACTTCTTCATTTTTACATTTCATGCATGCTTTCGAGTTAAGTATAATTGTCTTTCCGTGCCTTCATTTGTTTGATACATAATTGCTTGTCCGTTGCCATGAAACATGACTATGAAGGTGATCCAATAGTAGAAGCACAAACCCAAAAAGATTTTGCCATTTTTCTGCATACATAAATCATGTCATCTCTTAGTCTATAGTTGGGAATTTGCTCGGGGACGAGCAAACCTTAAGTATGGGGTATTTTTGATAACACGATTTATGACTTAGGTTTAGGTAGTCAGTTAGATAGATTTCTCACTCATTGATGCATGGTTTAGCAATAGTTCACGACGTTTGCACTCAATTCACGTATTTTGTCGAGATAGACGTCTACACGGACTTTTGCATTGCTTTGCAGGTATTTTGGGAGATTTAGGAGCTTAATCGATATGTTTGAGGATCGTTCATCAAGACGACACACCCTCGGACTCATTAGGATGTAAGCTAGAGGCTAAGGAGGACTCATGGAACCTTGTCAACACAAGCCATGCACCAAATCGTGGCTTGATGATCCATATAGTGCAGAAACACCAAACCACGGTCACTGAAGGTCCACGGCCGTGGAACCAACCGTGGTTTTTGCCAGACGGTTGTGACAGCTGTGCCACGATCTCTTGGCCTTCTCTAGCATGGTGGTAGTATAAAAGTGCTCCTGCAAGGCTGAGGAAAAGGCATCTTGGAGCAGCCCTCCATTATCCACTACCATTCTCTCCCACACTCTCTCAACAAGAAGATTCTCTAAGGAGGGAAACACCATTGAAGGAGGAGAAGAGCTCCATTGGAGAAGAGAAGAAGAACACACCATTGCTAGACTTTGATAGCTTTTGTAGTGAAGAATTTCGGAATCGATTTCTAGAGTTGTATGAACCATTTAAACCTTCTTTTGGAAGGGTTGTGACTCATTCTAATCTTACTTTCAGCTTGGTTTGGTTTACTTCACTTGTTCATCCCTTTCTCTTCATTATCTTGCAAATGGAAGCCATGATTTTATGCTTGATGATTTCGATTGTTATGATGCATGTTGTAGGCTAAATAGATGCGATTCTAGGGTAAGGAAAGGATGGTTATGGCTAAGACTATGATAGGATGAACTTAGATTTACCTTTGGATGACTTGTTTACTTGAACGAAGCCTCTGTTGGAGTCCATGGTTAGTTCTTGCCATTCCACGGCCGTGGAAGGTGTAGAACAGCCCGTGGTTTCCCTGACTCGATGGATCTAAGTTCTAGATTGTTAAGATGTTGAAATCCTAGTGTTTGTTAAGTTAAATCTATCCTAGGGTGACCTAGTGTTAGCAACTAAGTGTTAGAAGAGACCTACCCGGCGATTCTTACTCTTAGATTTCGAAGATGACAAACTCTAGGTAGTGGTGAGCCTCATAAGCCGCCATTGGACTAAGTGTGCTAGGATAGTTGTCTAGGACTAACCCTTTCGAGACTTACCCGGTGAGGATAGGTTAGATCCCTAGGTGACAATCCGGTTTGTGTAGAATTCCATCCCTTAGGCTCTTTGAGACTTACCCCGTGATGAGACCTTAGGAACGGACTAGTGGACCATGAGACCTACCCGGTGATTGATCCCAATCTAGAAACACTCATTCCCAATATATCATAGTTAATCCAAGGAATGATTAGATAGCTTGAGTCCTATGCCATAACCGGAATTTCCAACCTCTAGAATCCGCTTTTCTCTCTTTGATCTCGTATCTCGTTTTAGCTTGTTTGTTTGTTTCGATTTGTTAGCTTAGTTGATTGCTTATTTCGCATGATTCGTGATCTTTGATTGATCACCTAAAACCCACCAAAAATATTTGAGATTTTCATTTCTTTATTCCCTTTTCTTTTCTTAGGCTTAGATATTCACTAGACTTAATCACTAATCAAATCAATCTCACCTTAGTCTTTGTATTCGACCTCGGAATACTATCCCTACTACAAACGTCCCATACACTGCGGGTTCGCTAGGAGTTAGGAGAAATATAACGAGTATAAATTTAAAGCTTATTGCGTGCACACACGTTCTTAGCGTAACAGTATACATATTATGGGATGAGAACTGGAGATATATTAGTATTGAGCTTTGTATCCCCCCCCCCCCGGCTACAAACTCAACTAAGTAGATGTTGGAGTGTAATGTCATGAATCGAGCACTAGGCAATGTAGGTGGCTCTAAGCTTCTTGTTTTGTGCATGTTGCTTGAGAAAGTGATAATCGAGTGATAGATGCTTAAATCGATAGTGTAGGAATGGATTAACAACAATGTAGGTGGCTCTAAGGTTGTCACACCTTAGAGTTGATAGATGAGACAATGGTATATGAAGTTTAACAAAAAGAGATTGAATCTAGACTATTTCACTGGTTGCTTCAGAAATGACTCTATATTTTACTTTTGAAGAGTGTGTGACGGTGTCTTGTTTGCATGAACTCCAAGAAATTAGATTCTTGCCATGAAAAATGCAATAGGCTCCAAATGATCTTCTATCAAGTTTATTACCTCCCCAGTTTGCATAAAAAAAGGCAGATAAGGTGGTGTTCTTGACAAACAATATAGTGAAATGAAGATCAACTATTGCATTTAGGTATCGAAAGATCCATTTAACAGCTTGTCAATGATGTTGAGTGAGATTATGCATAGACTGACTTACTTTGTTGACAACAAAGGAAATATCTAGACGAGTGAAGCAGACCACCAACATGCTTCAATAAAATGTGGAGTCACTTATTGGATCAGCCAAGACAGATGGATCCTAATCTGAGGCCATAGGAGTGGCCACTGACTTAGAGTTTGACATCTCTGATTGATGAATTAGGCCTTTGATGTGTTTCGATTGAGAGAGATGTAAGCCATTTGAGTCTCTCTTGATTTCAATACCCCAAAAATAATGAGCAGGTCCTAAATCCTTGACAAAAAAAATTGTTATATAATGTTACAACAAATTGAGATGATAGTCAATGGTTAGACAAAATAACCAATATGTCCATCAACATACACCAACACAAACACTAAATCATTTTCCAAGTGATGACATAACTGATGTATCAACATGAGAGGGGATGATGAGAGGTCATCTCCAACACCTCATATACATGGCCCAATCATTAGCGTAAGAGCAAGAGCAATAAAGGAGAAGAAGTTGACATCATCTTCAAGGCCTATCATGGATGGATCCAGACCAAGATCAAGATCCATCCAAGAAGAGGCTGCTAGCTTATTGGCATCATGTGCATCTAAGGAGACTCTACTTGTGTCTTAGTCTTCTTTAGTTACATTGATATCTATTGTTGAAGAGTCATACATGTGTGAAGATTGTAACACCCGGAATTTTTGATTCCGTTATGAGAGGCGTTAGAAGCCTTGAGCAAGGGCTACCGCCCTTGCGGCTTAGAAGGCCTGCAACCGCGGCCGTCCGCGACCGCGGCTTGGACGTTCCGCGGGGGCAGCGACACGACAGAACGGGAGTCGGGTCCGTTGTTCTTCCGACCTTTCATCTCCCCATTCATTTATGCCGAACACATTATTATGTGGTGATCCTTGGGCTGCTTGATCCTTGATCTCCTTCCATTGATGCAGCCATTTTCTCTCCCTATTCTCAATTAACGTTAATTCTTCTCATTTCCCTTCTTCTCCTTTCTCTCCTTCCTTCTCCCTCATCTCCTTCAGCTTCATCCTCCACCTTAGTGTTTCTCTCCTCTTAAAGCTGTCACGTGAAGGTTGGACTGCAGAGACGTGATCCAGAGTAAGTTCTTTCCTTCTTCTTCTTCTCTTCTTCTTCCTTTTTTCTTCTTGCACCTTTGAAGAGTGAGATCCATGGATTCACTCAAGAGAGAGTCTTCTCTTGTTCCTTCTTATGTCCTTGCATGCTTAGACCATGGAGGAAGGCTATTATCTTGTGGTGGAAGCTAAGAGACATTCACAGCATCAAAGGAGACAATATGAAGGCTGATGTACATCGAAGAACCAAAGAGTCGACGTTTCTGGACTATAGCCGCGGGGGCGGATCTTGTGAGCCGCGGGGGCAGATCCTACGAACCACGGGGGCGGCCTCTGCAAGCCGCGGGGGCAGACTTTGGGTCCTGCACACCGCAGGGGCGGCGTCTTGACACCGAAGGGGCGGTTTTTGCACCAATATGCCTCCCATCTCTTGTTCATTTCTTTCCTTTCCGCTTCCTTGATCTTGAACCATATTAGTAGCATGTTAGGATGGCTTAACATAGGTGATATGGAATGCCAAGTAGTGGCTTGACCCTTAGGGTTATCTTGTGAGAGTTGAGGGTATGTTGGTTGTGATATTGTGGCATGAACTCTTAGGATTGTGAGAATATTGGTTTGGGACTGAGTTGTTATGTTGGAAGCCTTTAAGGTAATGGACTGAGAGTATCATGTATCTTGTGTGTTTATGAGTGGCGAGGAATGTGAGCACTAGAGGTCTAAGGAATTCTAGTTGGCTAGAGGGTTGATCTATCTTGAGTTGTGATTCTTTTGAGGATGTTGAGCCTAGAAGTCTAAGGACTTCTAGTTGACTAGAGTGATGTTGTTCTTATGAGGATGTTGAGCCTAGGAGTCTAAGGATTTCTAGTTGACTAGAGTGTTGTTTGATTCGTGTGCCTTGTCTTGAACAGGCGTTGTGCGTTTTTCCGAGGGAACTTGAGAGTGAGGTGATCGTTTGCGCTTCGGAGACTAGTAAGTCTACGGACTTACTTAGCTGGCTTCTTGTATGAGTGTGATGTGTATGAGCGGTGTTTGTTAGTTATGATAAACAACGAAACCGGATTAGGCCGACTTAATTATTTTACGCAATTGACCCAAGTGTACGATAACGGGTCATGACATCATCTGCCTAGCTCTTGCGAGAGTCTAGGAGGTTCCCTGTACCAGCCCAGACAGGTAGATGGTCAAATGCATTAGCACCATTCCTCGTTGGTAAACGGGATCAGGGGCGAGGTTTGAGAATCACTCATGTCACAAAATAAGTATCATTAGTAATGACATATCACCTGATTAAAGATAACAAAAATATTGAGTGTTGTATTTTGATTGTGTATGTCGTGTGTTTGTGCTTCTACCTTTATACTTATGCATAGAATGTTAGCTAACGGTATTATACCGCCTTGTAGATGCCTTGCAGGTTAGAGAGGCGATCGGGTGATCCAGCGGTAGTGGGCAGCCGGGGTTCCGTGCATTATAGGACGGGACTGTTTATCTTATTTCACGTCTTTGAGACTGACGTTATTGTATTTTGGTTTTAAGACTCGGCTGGTTTGTTTTGAGTTTGTACTTTTGTTTCCGCTCATGAAATAAAACTATGTTGTTTTGCCTTTTTATTTGTGCCGTGTTGCAAGGTCCGGTGAAGTTGTTGTCAAGCTAAGGGCCGGGACCCATTGTGAGGTCCCAGCTCGTAGCATTCCGAGTCCTCTAGGATTTGGGGTGTTACAAAGATGATCAAGGAAGCAAGGAAATGGACAGCCGAGATTTACAAGTGTCCAACCGAGATATTGATATATCTTGAGTCGAGATTATTACGAATCTTGTTGAGATTTATATTAAATCTAGACAAGATTATAATTACTTATTTTTATACCTTTAAAGCTCTAAACATTCTAAAGATTTTAATTTTCTATCATATATTTTGTAGGATTGTTTGTCTTTTATTTCTTAGGGAAATCTCGCCTATATATACCTATAGAGGTCGAGATTTACATGTTGTTGATTATTGATATTTTGAACCACATATATTGTGAGAACTCGTTGCTTCGTTTATGAAGTTTGCGTTTTATTCATCTCTACTCGATC
The DNA here is from genome assembly GCA_033239125.1 of Fagopyrum homotropicum. Lineage (NCBI taxonomy): Eukaryota > Viridiplantae > Streptophyta > Magnoliopsida > Caryophyllales > Polygonaceae > Fagopyrum > Fagopyrum homotropicum. Next base: position 49,009,556 of record BSWB01000002.1, read on the forward strand.
AAAAAGAGAGCCTTTGATTGAATCGTTGTGAGTCCTTGCTAGGTTGTTCTTGTGTGTGTTAATCTCATTAGAGGTTGATGCTACTAGTCAAACTAGTCCCTCCTTGTGCTTACCTCAGTTTAGGAGAGTTGTGTAAGGTTGAAGAAGGAAGGGTTAAGGTAACTCTTTGTTGATGGTTTTGATCTAATTGTCAAGGTTCTATGCAAGTTTATATCTTGGTTCTATCTTCCTATATTTTCCAACGATTTCATCCATTATCTTCTATAATCTTATCATTATCATCCATAACATTCACGTTCTCGTACTCCGAGTTTACACAAATATCGACCTTACCATTATGAAATTTGGCCCGAGATTTGCACCAAGATTCTTTTTGTTGTTGATTTTGTGGACTTCAATCTAGATCGGGAAACTACGACATCAACCCCGCATTAAAGTGGTATCAGACTTAAGCGATTGAAGTTCAACTCAGCCATACATCACGGTTTGAGTAATTTTTATTTGAGTCTTCTTTGAGTTATATAAAAATCGAGTATTTTCTTGTTACTATATCTTTTGTGAGATTATTTGAGTTTAACGTGCTTTAACTTGTATCTATTGGAGAAAAGAGAAATGTCATAGCCCAGTCACAAGCCAGCCAAACCCTAGAACGAAACCTCGTCAGAACCTGCAAAATCTCGCCCGAAATCAAGTGCAACACGTTGAGATTTTGTTTTGCTTGGCCGGCAAGCAACGATATTTTCTCTCAATCCATTTGAGATTTACATATATTTGAGTTAAATATATCCGATATTCAGCTACCATAGCCAAGGAGGAAAGAGATTTGCAAAGTTTCCAAATTTTAAGATCGTATCTAGTAGGTGAGATCTTATCATATCTTTTAAATCCTAACCAAATATCTATCCAAATCTCGCCCATTCTGTTCCAATTGTCATATATCTCGACCTATATATATTCCCATACCTCCACAAGAAAGCCAACACACAAATTCCTCTTTCTTACCTTAATCTTGTCTTTGGGGTTCTTCGGAGACTTCGTGTTGTAGTTCCTTAGTTATAAATGATGTTAATTGCAACTCAATATTCAGAGAAGATCATACTTCTAGCACAATTGATGCCGGATATGACTGAAACACAAAAGACCAAGATAGATACCGAAATATAAAAAGTGGAAGATTTACATACCAATAGTGATGTATGAGACAACAAATGATGTAAGAAATGCATGATTCTAAGTGCTATATAATGTTACATTTGACACTCATCATGTTTTCAAGGAAGTCAATAGTTTCACCTATATATTATCATTAGAAGGTCGTGATTGTCCCGTTCTCACGTCTTCATCCACGTTATAGGCAGAATACCTCATCCATAAGGATGCTCTAGGGTGGTCTACTCAGGGCAGAGATGCCAATCGCAACCGCAACCGATGATTATCCGATAAATCGAACCATACAAACAATTACAAACCCGATAAAATAAGGTTGAAATTCGGGTAATGGTTGGCCGAGTGATGGTCCGGTTGCGGTTTTGGGTGAAGATATTGAAAACCATCACCCTAACCACCAACCGACCTGAGGTTCACCACTTCACCCATCACTTTACGCAATAGAGTAAAATGATTAATATGGATTAAGTCAAAGCACTAATAAATAAGTATGTATGTTTTAATTGTTGCAACTTCATCAAATTTCTCAACATCTGCAAAACTTGTTGTCAAATTCAATGGGCAGAATTATGATGATTGGTCTGAACAAGTCCGATTTACTTTGGACATTATATCGTGGATATTGCTATACTCATAGATAATCAACTAACATTCATTGCAGAGGATATCTCTGACGCTAAAAAGTCTCTTCATGAGGCTTGGGAGCGTTCTAACAGGTTGAGTTTGAATCTCACGAGGATGATTATGACTGATAGTATTAAGCCATCAATGCCTAAGACAAAGAATGCAAGAAAATTTTTCTAAAAGTTAGGGGAGTATTCACAAACAGATTTGGCGGACAAGTCAACTATAGGAAGCCTTATGAATGACATGACTACGAAAAAGTTTGACTCGTTTTAGCCTATCAATGATCCATTTAAGAACCGTAAGGTGAATATAAAGGATATAAATACTCTAGAAGGGGGGTTGAATTGAGTACGAAAACTTTTCGCAAAACCCTATCTCAAGGCTTTGAAACTAATTTCAAAGGCCTTGATGTCGATTTGAGCTCTTTGTGACACAATCGGATTTCAAGGGCTTTGAAAGTGATTTCAAGGGCCTTGACTTTGTAAACCTGTAAAGCAAAGTTAGTCACAATAAAGCAAGATATGGTGCGGAATTGAAAAGATCGACACGATGATATGTTACGAAGTTCGGCTCTAATAGCCTACTCTCCGTCCTAGGGTTTACCCGTATGATCTAACTATCTATTATCAGCTTCAAAGAGTCCTATATACAACCTAGAAGAAATCCCCTTCTTCTCTCACTGTAGCCAACGCTACGATCTAGTTCCAACTCTTAACCTAGCTATAATAGCCTAGTTACTTTGCAAAGTAACACACACTCGAGTATAACACTCTTTAGATATTCCAATGGAGCTCTCGTGTTTTTCTCTATTTAAAGAATAAAGCTCTTGTACATAAAGAGAAAGAAAAACTTCTTGGATCGAATGAAGATGCTTTGGATCGCTTAAAGACTTTAGATATTTCCGTGTAAGCTTGTTGTTGTTCTTCTTCAATCATCATCTTCATTTATAGTCTTCTAGGGATAAGTCTTCTAGCCATTAGGAAGATGACCGTTGTTGATATATCTTCTTCTCCATAGAAAACGCTTATTGGTTGAGATGAGATAGCCGTTGTAGATTTGCCTTATCTTCTTCATCTCCTTAAAGCACGTTGATTCTTCTTCTCCGTAATCTTCTCACGCTGTTGAAGATTTTTGTCGTTCAAGTATCAAGATCTTCAGGTTTGTTGAGAATCTTTGGTTGAAGATCTTCAAGATCTTTTAATATCCGTTGAGAAGAAGTCTTGCGCCTTGTTGAGAATCTTTGCAAGATCCTTTTTGTTGGGCCAAATCTTTTTGGTAGAGATCTTCTAGTTGGACGAAACTCATTGGAAGATCTTCTCTTGATCCTTAGTAGATTTCGATGAGATTGAATTTCAAAATCCTTACAGCCGTTTTGGACTTTGATTTTGATCCCTTGAAATGAATTTCAAGGCCTCCGTGTTGAACCTTTGAAATACTCTTCAATCTCTGCACTTGTCCCTTGTATCCGATTACAAGGCCTCCATCTATCCCTTGAAATGTTTTCCAAGGCTTGCATACATTTGACAAATACAAAAACAAACAAGTAATCTAGAAATACAATCGATATTTTGTTAGTATAAAAACCACTCAATTGTGTTAAGTCTTCTATCATCACATAATTAAATATATACTCAAGGTGGAGTTTTCACATGATCATGCGACGTACATGTCAAATTTGGCAGAAAAGTTAAAGACCTTGTGAATGGACGTTAATGAAATATTCTTGGTCCAATTTATTATTAACTCTCTACCTCATGAGTTTGGTCAGTTCTAGGTGAACTATAACACCACTAAAGACAAATGGAAATTTCAAGAATTAAAGGTCATGCTTGTACAAGAGGATGGGAGATTAACGAAGATAAAGGATCATGTTTTCCATTTTACAAGTCATGATGGTGATTGCAGCAGTAAGAGCAAATCGGGTAAAAAGGACAAGAGGGACAAGAACCCTTTGAAATTCAATGAAGGTCACATTAAGAAGGAAGTGAAGTGTTTCTTTTGCAAGAAAATAGGACACTTCAAGAAGGATTGTCCTAGAAGGAAGACTTGGTTTGAGAAGAAAGGTATACATTATAGTTATATTTCTTTTGAATCAAATCTTGTATAAGTTCCTAACAATACCTGGTGGATAGATTCTGGTGCTACTACTCATGTGTCTCATATAAACATAGATTCAATATGATCTGGCCCATAAGAGAAGATGAATAGTATTTGTTCATGATAAACAAGATGAAGGCAAAAATAGAGGGCACTGAGACTTACAGATTGATTTGGGACACTAGTTGTCATATAGATCTTGAAGGATATCTTTATATACCTAAATGTGCTAGAAATCTTGTTTCTGTTAGTAGATTGGACAATTTAGGTTTTATTATTAAGTTTACATGGTGTATTTTCATCGTACAAACATAATAAGTTTTATGGTAGTGGTACATTAATTGATGCACTTTACAACTTTAATCTTGATATTAAGTTTTCTAAATCGTTGATTTATGTTGAAGCTAATGTGGGCATCAAAAGTAGTACATCTAATGAAAATTCAGCTTTCTTGTGGCATCAACGATTAAGTCACATATCTAAGAAAAGATTAATAAGGTTAATGAAAAATGATATCCTTACTCTCTTGGATTTTAATGAATTAGATGTGTGTATAGGTTAAAGGAAAGAAAACTTAACACACTACAAATTAAGAAAGCCGTCACAAGAAGCACTTAACTTCTTGAGTTAATTCACACCGACATTTGTGGTCCTTTTGACGTTCCTTCTTGGAGTGGTGAAAAGTATTTCATCACTTTTATTGATGATTTCTCACATTATGGCTATATTTATCTATGGTATGAGAAGTCTTATTCTATAAGTACCTAAGAGGTATTTGTTACTGAGGTGGAAAGGCAATTACATAGAAGAATAAAAGTTGTGAGATCTGATAAAGATGGGGAATTTTATGGAAAATATAATGAAAGTGGACAATGTACAAGTCCATTTGAGAAGTTCCTTGAAAATAGAGGCATTTGTGCACATTATATAATGCCTTGTACACCTCAACAAAATTGTGTAGCTGAGAGGCAAAACTGTACATTAATTAATATGGTTAGGAGCATGTTAAATAACTAATCTTTGCCCTTATCATTGTTGGTGCACACATTAAAGATTGTAACATATTTATTGAACAAGGTTTCTAGTAAGGAAGTTCCTAAGACCCCTTATGAACTGTGGACGGGAAGGAAGCCTAGTTTGAGACACCTTCATGTTTGGGGTTGTCCTGCATAAGTGAGGGTGCATAATCCACATGAAAAGAAGCTTGATCAAAGGACAGTTAGTGGATTCTTCATTGTTTATCCTTATAAGTCAAAGGGGTATAAATTTTATTGCCTTTTCCATAGTACGAGAATCATAGGAATTGACAATGCTACGTTCACTGAGAATGATCAAACTAGTGTGAGTGGTGATCCACGAAAAGTGGACATTCAAGAAATCCAGGTTGAAGATTTTTCACCAGTGGTTTCTTCTAAGGTTGTTGTACCAATTGTCATACCATAGTTACATGACACATTGGAACAACAAGATGGTGTCCAAAATCCATTAGTTAAAAATGAAATAGATGAACCGGTCATAGTATAAGAAGAGACAATGAACCACATGAATCATTAAGGCGGTCTATAAGAGAAAGAAGATCCGCCATTCTAGATGATTATGTGGTTTATTCTCTTAAAAATGAATGTGACTTAAGCATTGATGAAGATTCAGTCTCATTTAAGAAAAACATGGAAAGTGACAATTCTAAAAATTGGTTTATTGCCATGAAAAAAGAAATGAAATCGATGAGTGACAAGCAAATATGGGATTTAGTTGAGTTGTTTGAGGATTCCAAGATAATTGGGTCTAAGTAGGTCTTTAAGACCAAACGGGACTCTAAGGGCAACATTGAAAGATATAAGGCTAGATTGGTTGCTAAAGGATATACTCAAAAAGATGGCTTTGACTACCAATAGAGTTTCCCTCCGGTGTCAAAGAAAGACTCTTTGAGAACTGTTTTGGCTTTGGTGGCTCATTTTGACCTTAAGCTTCACCAAATGGATGTGTAGACTACTTTTCTAAATGGAGATTTAGAGGATGAAATATATATGGACCAACCTGAAGATTTCTTGACCACAAGAAAAGAACACATGATGTGTAAGTTGAGAAAATCAATATATGGACTGAAATAAGCTTCCCGACGATGGTATCTTAAGTTTAATGATGTCATCACGTCTTATGGTTTTGTAGAGATAATCTTTGATCGGTGTATCTACATAAAGATTAGTGGGAGTAAGTTTGTTATTTTAGTCTTATACGTTGATGATATCTTGTTTGCTACAAATAATATAGGCATGTTACATTATATAAAGAAAAATATCTCTAAGAACTTTGAAGTGAAGGATATGGATGAGGCATCCTATGTGATTGGAATAGAAATAAACCGGAATAGATCACAAGGAATGTTAGATTTGTCTAAAAAAGTTATATCAATAAAGTCTTAAAATGGATAAATGCTCTACAGGGATAATTCCAATTCAAAAGGGAGATAAGTTCAGGAAAATGCAAGGTCCTATAAAATGAATTGGACAAAAAGGAAATGAAAATTATTCCTTAAGCATCAATGGTTGTGAGTTTGAATTATCTTCAAACATGTACTCGACCTAACATTAGCTTTTATTGTTGGCATGCTGGGTAGATATCAAAGTAATCCCGGAATGAACCATTGAAAGGATGCTAAAAAGGTTCTCAAGTACTTGCAAGGGACCAAAGAGCATATGCTTACATATAGGAATTCCGATCATCTAGAGGTCATTGTATATTCAGATTCAAATTTTTACGGATGTGTGGATAATAGGAAATTTACGTTTGGATATATGTTCCTATTAGTAGGAGGAGCTGTTTCTTGGAGGTGGGAAAGCAATATGTTATTGTTACTTCTACTATGGAGGCTGAGTTTGTGGCATGTTTTGAGGCCACTAACCATGCATTGCAAATGCGAAATTTTATCTTGGGGCCTGCAATTGTTGACAATATAGCTAGGCCATTGAGAATTTATTGCGATAACTCTCCAGCCGTGTTCTTTTCGAAGAACGACAAGTACTCTAAGGGTGTAAGCACATGGAGCTAAAGTATTGTCAGTTTAAGACGAAGTGAAGAAACATAGAGTATTTTTTGAGCACATTAGAATGGGCATGGTGGTTGTAAATCTGCTAACTAAAGGTTTACCACCTAAGGTGTTCAATGACCATGTAGAACGTATGTGCGTCATATATACGACCTTGCTATTATAATTAAATTTTGCTCATCAAATTATAACACTTTGAAATCATTTATTGTTACATTTCTACTTTACAATACTTGCCATCACTATCGTATTTGTATATAGTTATTGCTTTTTTATTAAAAGGTCAAATTTAAAGTTTTGAATTTGCATTGGTTTGTGATATTTGGAAGGAATCATGTCGCTCAATGACGTGTGACCGCCTTATCCAATCAGTTTTGATTCAATTATGGATTATTGATGTTTTAAGGGCTTATATAAGTTTCCGTATTTATAGATATTGAACAGGCCTTATCGTGTAATCATGAGAACAAATAAGAGTCATCCAATTTAGTAAATCCAATGGCCTAGATTAATGATGGAATTTGTAAAACAAAAAATCAATTAATAAAAAAACCATAATCACTTTCACAAAAGGAGAGTGTACACACTCTCTATTTATTCTTTTTACAAATATCCCTATAATCTTGTATTATAGGAAACAGTTTGTTAGAAGAGATTTACATAATAACTCCCTCTCTCATCTCTCTTATTCGTTCTAACGCCATTCTCCTCTCTACACCATTCGTTTCAACGTCAAACCAACCGGACTTTAAGTTACGAAGGTGCCATATTGTTTAATATATTATTCGTAGTTATTATTAGGATTGTTACGAATGTGCCATATCGTTTAATATATAATTCGTAGTTATTATTGGTTGAATGGATTATTCGTAGTTATTATTAGTAGGTATGAGTTGTTGGTTGAATGGATTATTCATAGTTATTATTAGTTTTGTTACGAAGGTGTCATATCGTTTAATATATTATTCGTAATTATTAAAAGTGATTGCAATTTGGTCAATACTATCATTGTAGTGCATTGTTCGTAATTAGTGGAATTATAGTTAATGATGTGTTTTATGGTTTGTAATATGTTGATTTTAACGACCACTAGTTACGATTACTATGTTTGTTTTGTACAAATTTCATTATACATTTTCAAACTAAATGCAAATATTATAGTAGACATTTACAAAATAGACATAAACATAATAAATCCAACCATATTCCCAAAAAAACATAAACATAGCTAAAGTTGAAGAATCCAAAATACTAATAGTAGAGGTTTATTAGTCAAGGAAGTTTATCTACACACTCATAATCCTCGTCCATATTCGATGTCCACTCGTCAATCTGATGAGCACCCATCACAAACGAACCTTCTTCGTGTATGTTTATCATTCAGTTGTCCCTTTAAACTTTCTTTCTTTCTTCCCGATAACTTTTTACGAACTGATCCACCTATCGGATCATGCTTCTTTTTGGATCTGACCTCTATGCCGAGTTGTTCATCAACAACCTTTTTCCTTGACATATCAATAAAACACAACATAAATTTCATTATACAACACTATAAGTACCAACATACCAACTTAATATCAAATTCATTTAACATATTGTATTCATACATATAATATGTAAACACAATTATTATTCATATTTAGTACCACTTTGTCAAATCCAATATGCACTCTAAAGCCACATTATTCAAATTTTTTTTAAGACCATGAAAAAACATTACTAACTATGAATCATATTTACAAGCTTATCATGTAAATCATAATACTTGCAGCATCAACATTATTCATAATTACAACTACTATTTTATCAACAACTAACATTACCATTAGTTAATGATAACAACGAATTATTCGTAATTATTAACTTAAAACATGTCATTTTCAAACGATTCAAACCAACCTTATTCCTAATTACTCAATCTTTTTCATATCGAAAACACATTTTGTCTCAACATGCTTATATCGCAAATTATTCACAATTATTATTCGTAATTATTAACTTAAAACCTGCAAGCATAATGCAGTAGTGGCCGAGCACGTGTTTGTCGTCTTCAACGTCTTTGCCAACGTCGTCTCTGCCGACAACAACATGTATGCGAACACCTACTCAAACACAACATTTTAGGGGTTGTCGCGTAACCAATTCGAATTTCAAAATTCTGCTTTTGTAGGGTTTTGGACGGGAAATTACTTGATCGTGGCCGAAGTCGACCCAGACTTGGATGAATTCAGGAAGGAGATTGGTGCCTCTAGTGATCTCCCAAATTGAAGCCACCGTTTCGAATAGAGAGTAGAGAGACAATGACCCCAACTGCAAGCACGAATCTGTTTCCAAACCGAAGATTTCACTTTCCCTGAACTTGTAACATTGTGCGAAAACTCATCGTGAGAAAACTGACCTGAAAGCGTTGAAGTCGTAACCAGTGGAGGGAGTCAGAATCGTAATTGGAGGAGGAGCGGGAGTTGCCTTGACACCGCTGAACCTGCACCCTAGAAATCGCCGGTTGTTTCTCCAAAACCTAGAAATTGCAGTATATCGAAGAGAGAGACGGTAGGGGTGCAATTTGTGTTGGAGATTTGGGCTAAGTCTTCATTGTAACCGTTGAGCTTGTCTTGAGACAAGGTGCAATGAGTTGTTCACATGTGTGTCACTATGATCCGGGTTGCGGGAGGCAAGCCAAGTGACCGGCACTAAGAACAACTAGTATTATAAGGGGAGTCGAATCAAAGCAAGGTGATTCACGACAAGGTCAACTTGTGCTAGCTTTTAGAAGGCCGACATTTGGGGCTTTTTAGCCACATTTTATCGGCACACATTTGGTTCTTAGGCCTTATATTGGCTAAAGAATATGTGGTTAAAAACTGGGAGCAATCCAAGCTCAAATGCTTAGTGAATGTCAATGAAGCAGCTAGTGAGCTTCTTAAGGAGCTACACTAGCTTGAGCTAAGATATTGAGTATTTGAGGATCTTGGAGCTTACCCTAGCTATATTAAAATGAATGAAGCTCATTGGAAGTGTTTGGACCAAGAAAAATAAGCTAGCTTTAAGCTAGCTCCGGGGAGCGGTTTTGGGCTCCCTATGTGGGCCTCGGGCTTTCTAGGGCTTCAAGGCCCATCTTCCAAGTAACTTCCAAGTAACTTCCATAACCGTTTTTAACCGCTTTTAACTCACCAAAACCGTGGCCCCCTATGCCTATAAAAGGGAGAGCCATTTGCACTTGATTCGACATTTGTTTTTGCAACAATAAAGCTTCTAGTTCCATTGTATTGACAATGGATAGGCCTTCTTATAAGCTTGTTTGCAAAACTCGAAAGACCAGTATAGTTCCTTTGTATTGACAAAGGATAGGCATCCATCTTAGTTTGGTTTTGTATTGACAAAACCTAGGAATACCCTTTCTACAAAGTAAGACAAGTAAGTCTCTTACTTAGTCTTTGTAACGTGTAACGTTTTATCCCACTAAGGTATTTGGATATTCCCGGTGTAGGGGAGAATACACTTAGAAGGAAAATTCATTTATGAATGACTCATTACATTATCCAAGTCAATGGTTTTAACATATAACAATCGGTTTATAAGACGTGTAATTGAACTTAACTTCTATTAGAGTTTTGTCTACTCCTTTTTGGAGATTACAAACTCTTGCTTGAGTTTTGTCTACTCCTTTGGAGACTACAAACTCTTGATTGAGTTTTGTCTACTCTTTTGTGGAGATTACAAACTCTTGGTTGAGTTTTGTCTACTCCTTTGGAGACTACAAACTCTTGATTGGGTTTTGTCTACTCCTTTGTGGAGATTACAAACTCTTGGTTGGGTTTTGTCTACTCCTTTGTGGAGATTACAAACCCTTGGTTAATGTTACGCTAAAAGGTGTGCACACAATAAGCCTTAAATTTATACTCGTTATATTTATCCTAACTTCTAGCGCACCCGCAGTGTACGGGATGTTTGTAGTATGGATAGTATTCCGAGGTCGAACACAAAGACTAAGGTGAAATTGATTCGGTTTTTGTGATTAAGTTTAGTGAAGGTCTAAGGTTAGAAGAAGGGGGAAACAAGAAATGAAAATCACAATTTGTTTTTGGTCGTTTTTTGGTGATCAATCAAAGATCACAATTCATGCAAAGTAACCGATCAAACTAAACTAAAAATCAGCACAAATGAACAAATGAGACAAGATAACGATCAAGGAAATAAAAGACGGATTCTAGAGGTCGGAAGTTCCGGTTATGGCATAGAACTCAAGTTATCTAATTCTTCTTTGGATTAACTATGACATGTTGGGATTAAGTGTATCTAATTTGAGGACCAATTACCGGGTAGGTCTCATGGTTCAACTAGTCCACACCTAAGGTCTCATTACCGGGTAAGTCTCTAAGAACCTAAGGATAGGAATTCTACACAAACCGGATTGTTGATTAAGGATCTAACCTATCCTTACCGGGTAAGTCTTGGAAGGGGAAGTTCTAAACAACTATCCTAGCACATCTAATCCAATGGCGGCTTATTAGGCTCACCACTACCTGAGGATTGCTATTTTAGATTCTAAGGGCAAGGATTACCGGGTAGGTCTCTCCTAACACTTAGTCACTACACTAGGTCACCCTAGGATAGGTTAAACTCAGCAAACACTTAGGGTTTCAACAATTCATAAGTCTAAGGCAAGGTCCTTCGAACCAGGGAAAATCACGGTCTGTTCTACCGAAACCACGGCCGTGGTTCTTCAAGAACTACCCGTGATTTCTAACAGAAACTACATTCATAAGCAAAAGTCATCCAAAGATAAATCTAAATTCATCCTATCATAGTTCTAGCCATAACCATCCCTTCTTTACCCTAGAACCACATCAATTCAGCCTACAACATTCATAACAAAAATCGAGACAAACAAACATAAAATCAAATCATCCATTGCAAGATAATGAAGGAAAAGAGATGAACAAGTGAATTTAATTCAAAACCAAGCTGAAGATTAGAATTAGAACCACTTACAACCCTTCCAAAAGAAGGTTCAAAGACTCATACAATCTCTAGAAAACGAAATCCGAAATACAAGAAAGCTATGGTGTGTTCTTCTCCTCCTCTTCAATGGAGTTCTTCTCCTTCTCTTTGGCACTTTCCTTCCTAGAAAAATCTTCTTCTCTTGAGAATATATTTGTTAGAGAGAAATGGAAAATGGATGAGCTGCTCCCAAACTACCCCAGCTGCCTCAAACAACCCATGCAGGACCACATTTATAACAAATCCTTCATGAGTTGGCCATGAGAGTCGTGGCACAGCTGTCACGAGAATCTGGCAAAATCCACGGTCATTTCCACGGCCGTGGTTCGTCAGGGAACCGTGATTCTATGCAGAAACTCCGCTTTGAATCATTAAGCTGTGATTTGGTGCATGGCTTGTGTTGGCAAGGCTCCATGAGTTCTCCTTAGCCCTTGGCTTGTATCCTAGTGTGTCCGAGGGTGTGCCATCTAAATGAACGATCCTCAAACGCATCGTTTAAGCTCCTAAACTTCCCGAAATACCTACAAAACGCGCACAAGTCCGTGTAGACGTCTATCTCGACAAAATATGTGAATTGGGTGCAAAACGTCTTGAACTAATGCTAGATCATGCATGAATGAGCGAGAATTCTATCTAAATGTACACCTAAAACTATGTTGTAAATCGTGTTATCAAAATACCCCATACTTAAGGTTTGCTCGTCCCCGAGCAAATTCCCACATATAGACTAGAAGATGACATGATTTATGTATGCAGAAAAACGGCAAAATCTTTTTGGGTTTGTGCTTCTACTATTGGATCACCTTCATAGTCATGATCAATGGCAATTGGAGAGTGTTGAGCTAACCACGGCCATCTAAATAGCAAACCTTTCTAGCATTTGGTCAATGAAGGGGAGGGGGAAATGATCTTTCCTAGAGGCCATGTTTAATTTCCTATAATCAATGCACATTCTCCACCCTGTAACCGTCCTAGTCGGTATTAGTTCATTATTCTCATTAGTTACTACCGTCATTCCACCCTTTTTAGGCACTACATGAACGGGGCTAACCCACTTACTATCCGAGATAGGGTAGATAATTCCCGCATCTAGCAACTTAATGATTTCCTTTTTGACCACCTCTTTCATTTAGGAGGTGGCAAAAGAAAATGCACTTCCTCTTGACTACACTAAAAGTCGCTTATGTACTCACTACACCTAGACCGGCCGAGCCGGTTGATGATATGGTGGAGGAGATAGAGGTTGTCCGACGAAGGAGCAAATGGGATAATGATGACTACATATGTCGTGGTCATATTCTCAATGACATGAGTGATGCATTGTTTGATGTCTACCAAAGTGTAGAGTCATCAACATCAATGTGGGATCAACTGGAGTCTAAGTACATGGCGGAGGATGCTTCATCTCGCAAATTCTTAGTCTCGGATTTTAACTCATATAAAATGGTGGACTCAAGGCCGGTAATGGAACAATACAATAAATTGCTCCGGATTCTTGGGAGGATCACTCAGCATGCCATGCATATGGATGAGGCCATTGCGGTTTCGTCTATAATGGATAAGCTCCCCCTTCGTGGAAGGACTTCCGCCATGTGCTAAAGCACAAGAAGGAAGAACTCACGTTGGTGGAACTTGGCTCTCACCTTCAAATTGAACAAGGTCTTAGGGCACAAGAAGGGGGACTTAAGAAGGAAGATAAAACTTCTACTTCCCACGAGGCCAACATGATGGATGGCAAGGGCAAAAGGAAGAGGTTCAAAGGAAAGGACAAATGCAAGGACAAGGGAAATAAGTCCAAGAAGTCCAAAAAGGATAATGTTGACAAGAAACCAAAAGGTTCTTGTTGGAAGTGTGGCAAGACTGGCCACTTCAAGCGGGATTGCAAGGTTAAGGACGATGGATCCAAGGGTGGAGGCCAAAGTGGCCAAAACCCCTCAAACCAAGGTGACTCACTTATGAGTCTTGATTCTAACTTTGATATAAATTCTGATTTGAATTATGTGTCATTGACTTTTGAATGTTTGTCCATGCAGGATGATGACCTTGGATGGTGGGTGGACTCGGGTGCAACAACTCATGTTTGCAAAGATCGGCGTTGGTTCAAGACATACGTTGTTGCAAACGATGGAGCACTCATACACATGGGAAACGAGTCTACCACCCCCGTTCTAGGAAGAGGACGGGTTGATCTGTACTTCACAAGTGGCAAGACTCTAGTCTTGTCAAATGTACTACATGCACCGGCCATTAGAAAGAATGTGGTTTCTGGTGGTGTACTTAATAGGCTTGGCTTCAAACAAGTCATAGAAGCCGACCGCTATGTATTATCTAGGAGAGGAACATTTGTAGGCTTTGGCCATTGGAACAATAATATGTTTCTTCTCTCTTTATGTTATAAACTTTCTAATAGTAATATAAACAAGAACAGTTTGTTTACATTGTCTTCTTCTTCTTCTTCTTCTTTCAATTGTGATTTTGTTAAATGGCATGCACGACTTGGACACGTTCATTTTAAGCGTATGAATGACATGACTAAGGATGGTATTTTACCTAAACTTGACTTGCGAAAAGACAAGTGTAAAACGTGCATGTTGACCAAGATAACAAGACTTCCATTTCCTAGAGTTGAAAGAGAACAATCAATGCTCGGCTTAGTCCACTCGGATCTAGGTGACTTGCACTCTACTCCTTCATTAGGAAAGAAGAAGTATTACGTAACATTCATAGATGATTACTCTAGGTATTGTTACGTATATCTACTCTTTGCAAAGAGTGATGCCTTAGACAAATTCTATGTATTCAAGAATGAATCTGAGTTACAACAAGGTACCTTAATAAAAAGACTACGCACGGATCATGGTGGTGAATTTATGGATAAGGAATATTTCGAGAGTGTCGGGATCATACATGAAACCACGGCACCTTACACACCACAATCAAATGGTGTGGCCGAACGAAAGAACCGAGTGCTTAAAGAGATGGTCAATGCCATGTTATCTTACTCGGGTCTTAAACATTCGTTTTGGGGTGAAGCTATGCTCACAGCAAACTACTTGCTTAATCGTGTTCCAAACAAAAGAAGCAAGAAGACTCCTTATGAACTATGGTTCAAAAGGAAGCCAAACCTACATTATTTACTAGTTTGGGGATGTCGAGCCATAGTAAGACTCAATGACAACAAACGTAAAACTTTAGGTGAAAAAGGTGTTGAGTGTGTGTTCATTGGCTATGCAGAACACTCCAAAGCTTATAGGTTCTATGTGATAGAACCAAATGACTTCATCTCGGTTAATACCGTAATAGAGTCTAGGGATGCCATCTTTGATGAAGATCGCTTCACCTCGGCTCCTAGGCCTAGGGAAGTGATCAACATGACTTTAGACGAGGAACACCCAAACAAGCATCGTAGGATTCAAGATGAATCCTGGGAAGCGTCCCACGGGCTTGACTTGCCAGAAATTGCTCATATGAGCAATAATTTGTCCCAAAAATCAATTTTCCAAGTGTTCTTGGTTGAAGGGTCAAGGGATAATGAAATGGATCATCACTCTTACTTTCATATGGATGAGGATCCAAAGACATTTGATGAGGCCATGAAGTCTCAAGATGTTGCCTTTTGGAAGGAAGCAATTCAAGAGGAGATGGACTCCATTATGGGCAATCATACATGGGAGTTAGCCAACCTTCCTTCCGGTTGCAAACCTTTGGGATGCAAATGGATCTTCAAGAGGAAGATGAAAGTTGACGATTCCATTGACAAGTTTAAAGCACGCTTGGTCATCCAAGACTTTAGACAAAGGGAAGGTGTCGATTACTTTGACACATATGCTCCGGTGGCTAGGATTACAACCATTAGGTTATTAATAGCTATGGCGGCTATACATAATCTAGTGATTCATCAAATGGATGTCAAGACAGCATTCCTTAATGGTGATCTAGATGAGGAAGTGTATATGAGACAACCTGAAGGGTTTGTTTTAAAAGGACAAGAGCACAAAGTATGTCGCTTGGTCAAATCCTTGTATGGACTAAAGCAAGCTCCAAAGCAATGGCATCAAAAGTTTGATGATGTCGTATTGTCAAATGGATTTAAGATAAATCAAGCTGACAAGTGTGTCTATAGTAAGTTTGATCATACCGGTCAAGGTGTGATCATATGCTTATATGTTGATGACATGTTGATCTTTGGAACAAACCAAAGACAAGTAGATCTCACTAAGGATTTCTTGTCCACTAAGTTTTCTATGAAAGACTTAGGTGAGGCGGATGTGATTCTGGGCATAAGAATCAAACGTGATTCCAAAGGCTTAAGCCTCACACAATCACACTACATTGAGAAGATTGTCAAATGCTTTCAATGTGATAAACGTACAATTGTTAGTACTCATATGGACTCAAGTGAGAAGTTGATGCCCAACCAAGGATCAGTTGTCTCTCAACTTGAGTATGCACAAGTAATAGGATGTTGCATGTATGCAATGACTAACACTAGGCCAGATATTGCTTTTGCTATTGGTAAATTGAGTAGATACACAAGTTCTCCTAGCTCACAACATTGGAAGGCAATAAGGCGTGTGCTTAGGTACCTCAAGGGGACCATGGGTTTTGGCATCTTGTACAGTAAGTATCCTTCAGTGATAGAAGGCTACTCGGATGCGTCATGGATCACTAATCTAGATGATCACTCATCCACCACAGGATGGGTTTTCTTGTTAGGTGGTGGTGCCATTTCATGGGCTTCAAAGAAGCAAACGTGCATTACAACCTCGACCATGGAGTCCGAGTTTGTGGCACTTGCCGTTGCCGGCAAGGAAGCTGAATGGCTAAGAAATTTGGTTCTAGAAATTCCTCTATGGCCAAAACCGGTTTCTCCTATCTCGATTCATTGTGATAGTGCAGCTACGTTGGCTAAAGCTTATAGCCAAACGTACAATGGGAAATCAAGACATCTTGGTGTGAGACATAGCTCGGTTAGAGAGCTCATAACTCACGGTATAATATCGGTCGATTTTGTGAGAACCCACAATAATCTAGCCGATCACTTAACCAAGAGCTTGACTAGGGACTTAGTTCAAAAGTCAGCCAAGGGAATGGGGTTAACGACCTAAATTGATAACGACTTGTCGTGGGACACCCAATTCGCCTATGGCTTGATGCCTTAGCCGAATTAAATGAGGAAAGCCCATTCCAAGAAGTTGTGAGCATAAAATGTCCATCCAAGGTAATGCTTTGTGCCTATATAATATGTATAGTTTGAAATATGTAATTTCTTAACAACTCTTTTGAAAAATTGCAATTATAGGTGCAAGATCAAAAGAGAGTTGGCTACGTGAACGTGAAGTGTCAAGGCTTCTTCGAGGGAGTAGATGGTCGACTCGCCTATATGTTCATTAAAGGATTAGGACACAATAGCCTTTAAATGTGTCATTTATTTGTAAAGGAAATGTAAATTTCGTGTATGTTGCCTTCATGTACTTAAACAAGTTGAGTGGTTCAATCCATTAGGACACCACAATTCTTTAGTGCAGAATGTGTAATTATACTAATTCAATAAATTCAATCGAAAGACATGTATGATTATGCGAATATTTTGTTTGGATGTATGTCTATTAAAAGTTTCTTGACTTTGCTCAAATGGGGGAGGAATGTTGGAGATTTGGGCTAAGTCTTCATTGTAACCGTTGAGCTTGTCTTGAGACAAGGTGCAATGAGTTGTTCACATGTGTGTCACTATGATCCGGGTTGCGGGAGGCAAGCCAAGTGACCGGCACTAAGAACAACTAGTATTATAAGGGGAGTCGAATCAAAGCAAGGTGATTCACGACAAGGTCAACTTGTGCTAGCTTTTAGAAGGCCAACGTTTGGGGCTTTTTAGCCACATTTTATCGGCACACATTTGGTTTTTAGGCCTTATATTGGCTAAAGAATATGTGGTTAAAAATTGGGAGCAATCCAAGCTCAAATGCTTAGTGAATGTCAATGAAGCAACTAGTGAGCTTCTTAAGAAGCTACACTAGCTTGAGCTAAGATATTGAGTATTTGAGGATCTTGGAGCTTACCCTAGCTATATTAAAGTGAATGAAGCTCATTGGAAGTGTTTGGACCAAGAAAAATAAGCTACCTCTAAGCTAGCTCCGGGGAGCGGTTTTGGGCTCCCTATGTGGGCCTCGGGCCTCGGGCTTTCTAGGGCTTCAAGGCCCATCTTCCAAGTAACTTCCAAGTAACTTCCATAACCGTTTTTAACCGCTTTTAACTCCCCAAAACCGTGGCCCCCTATGCCTATAAAAGGGAGAGCCATTTGCACTTGATTCGACATTCGTTTTTGCAACAATAAAGCTTCTAGTTCCATTGTATTGACATTGGATAGGCCTTCTTATAAGCTTGTTTGCAAAACACGAAAGACCAGTATAGTTCCTTTGTATTGACAAAGGATAGACATCCATCTTAGTTTGGTTTTGTATTGACAAAACCTAGGAATACCCTTTCTACAAAGTAAGACAAGTAAGTCTCTTACTTAATCTTTGTAACGTGTAACGTTTTATCCCACTAAGGTATTTGGATATTTCCGGTGTAGGGGAGAATACACTTAGAAGGAAAATTCATTTATGAATGACTCATTACATTATCCAAGTCAATGGTTTTAACATATAACAATCGGTTTATAAGACGTGTAATTGAACTTAACTTCTATTAGAGTTTTGTCTACTCCTTTTTGGAGATTACAAACTCTTGCTTGAGTTTTGTCTACTCCTTTGGAGACTACAAACTCTTGATTGAGTTTTGTCTACTCTTTTGTGGAGATTACAAACTCTTGGTTGAGTTTTGTCTACTCCTTTGGAGACTACAAACTCTTGATTGAGTTTTGTCTACTCCTTTGTGGAGATTACAAACTCTTGGTTGGGTTTTGTCTACTCCTTTGTAGAGATTACAAACCCTTGGTTAATAACTAGTTTTTAGTTCAAGATAATTATATTAATTTGTTTGGCAATTGGGAGAACGGTCTACTCACATAAGTGAGACTACGGCCCTTTGGTCTAAAACCGGACACCGAAAATCCAACAATTTGTTTCTTAATATTAGGGCGCGTGAGTGGTGTTTTATTTATCTAATAATAGTGATATCTACCCTAAATCTCGACCCTTAATACTCACCAACGACGATCTAAGATTGTTCTCATTATACAAAATAAGGCTTGTTCTCACGGGAACCACACCTTATATATATATATATATTCTATGTGACAAACGTAAATGACGGTCACCAACTTACCATGAGAATGTATGAAAGAGGCAATTAGTTTTCTCTCTAAAATGAGTCCGCAACTACAAATAAGTAACTAGCACCATTTTGAAGGTACGTACAATTGAAAAAGAGCAGCGAAAAGAGAAGGATTGACACTAATTTCCAATACAGATTAATTGAAAAGTAAAGAATTAAGAAGGGGAAGATACACGTTTACGACTATTCTTTTGATTTGCACTCGGTTAATTTGTAATGATAACTACTTCATATACAAGTTAGTTTTTCATCGATATACATATACTTAGGTTTATTTATATTTAAGTCTAGATCTATTAAAGTGTGTTGAAACGGTACATTAAGGAATACGTATATGGCGTATATTAAAACAAGAAGAATGGTTTTACAATGTTCGCGAGAAGCCCAAAATTATATTCGATAGTATTAGCCTAAATTGGGCCGGGTCAGTCCATACAAAGGTCAGCTAATAGTGCTATTTTATTTGATGAAAACAAAACGCGGCGTTTCAATCTTAGCTGACGATCTTTCATAAACCCTAGGGTTCCACTTGTTTTGCATTTGCGCACGCTTCTCCCTCTCTGTATCTCTATCTGCGCCCAGCGGCTGTCATCCTATCTTGCCAAGGAGGAAGAAGAAGAAGAAGAAGAAGATGTTTACCGCATTGAGGAAAATCCAGAAGGATAAGGGCACCGACCCTAGCGAGTTCGAGGAGTCTGTTGCTCAGGTCCAAATTCATACTACACTTGATTGCAGATAGAATTCTTCCTAAGTTCGTCAAAGTCCATTCCTAACTGTCTCTCTTCGGTTGTTTGTAGGCACTTTTTGATTTGGAGAACACAAATACCGAGTTGAAGAGTGATTTGAAGGATCTCTTCATCAACTCCGCTGTGTAAGTCTCGTTTAGATCTTTTAATTTTCCCAATTCAGTATATATTGTTTCTTGTTGAACAATCTTTTTTTTAATCATCACATCTCGTTTTCTCTCATGAAATTTGTGCAGGCAAATCGACGTATCTGGTAACAGGAAGGCTGTGGTTATTAATGTTCCCTTTAGGCTAAGGAAGGCCTACAAGAAGATTCATGTTCGCCTTGTCAGGGAGCTTGAGAAGAAGTTCAGCGGAAAGGTTAGTTTCTTAATATAACTAGAACTATGGATTAAGGATACGCCGCGTTTCATTCTTCACGAGATTGATCTCATTCATGATTTTAGATATGAGAACCTTAAATCAAGGGGTGCATTTTGATTCAACTGAAATTTGTTTCCGGGGACTGTTTATTTGCAATTTAACCTCACTAGTTTCTATCATGCGTTGCAAATTGTAGAATGATTGCTGTTTGTAGCTTTTGACATGTGATATATGATGATGGATATAATATGATCTCAAGGAATATCAAGCAAACTCTAGTTCTAGTCTTACCATCAATGTTGATTTGATTACAAGGAACAAACACCCTATAGTTGAACCTATTCGATACTGTGCAGGATGTTATTGTAATTGCAAGCAGGAGGATTGTTCGTCCACCAAAGAAAGGATCTGCCGCAAAGCGCCCAAGGTCCCGAACCCTAAGCTCTGTCCATGAGGGTATTCTTGAGGATGTCGTGCAGCCAGCTGAAATTCTCGGCAAGCGCATTAGGTACAGATTGGATGGTTCTAAGATAATGAAGGTAACAATTTCAATCCTTGTGTCTGCTCTTTGAATGTTTGAACTTATAATACCTCTGCTTAACCTTTTGTCTAATGCCTTGTCCAGATCTTTTTGGACCCTAAGGCACGGAATGACACCGAGTACAAGCTAGAGTCCTATTCCGCAGTTTACAAGAAGCTTTGCGGGAAGGAAGTTGTTTTCGAATACCCAGCTACAGAGACCGCCTAAACATGGAGTCTGGATGAAGATGCATGCTAAGTTTTGTTCTTTGTTTGTGACCCACTTCAATAGCTACTATATAAATTTTGACATTTCATATTGAATTTTCTTGTTTATCTTGAAAGTTTTTCTTCTTCTTGCTTCTAGAGATGTTTGCTTGAATTATTACTTGACATGCATTTGGGAATTAAGGTTTTAAGTTTTATGATTGTTAGGGTTTGCCCATGATGAAGTGTTGATTCCGTTTTATCAAATCCTTACTTGCGAGTCAAATGGGGGGCTAATATTTATCCTAGGATCCTTAGGATCCTGAAGTAGTCTCCATGTTGATGTGTCCTTGGACACGTTAATAAAATATTCCGGTTCTAGATCAAGCTGAATTTCAACTACTCCTTAGTTGAAGTGCGAATGCGATTGAAGATGGGTTGCGGAAGCTTAGAGATGGATGCGGATGTTGAATGGATGAGTCCATCTAGATTGATTGATCAAGCCTTGAAGTGGGTCGGTTGAGTTGATTCTTGAAGAACCCTTCGATCCAAAAGAACTTTGAGAGGATTGGAAGAGGGATTGATGCTCAAGTAAGTAGGAGGAAAATACTTTTCAATACTTAATCAAAATAAACATGCTTTAAAGCCAAGCATCCCCTTATATAGTGGATGAAGGCCATACAAAGGGGTCGGAAATTAAATGACGGAAATAAAGACGGAATTTAAGTTCCGAAAATGAGACACCTCAAAATATGAAAGGATGAGAATTTAAGTTCGGAATTAAGTTTCCAAATTAAATTCCGAAACCAAAAGTCTAATCTTAAATTCTGAAAATTAATACCCGGAAATAAAGTCCCGGAAATTAATATTCCGAAAATAAAAAGACTTTATTATTACAAAATGCTAAATTACGGAAAATGCAGAAAATGCGCCGGAACGGTGCCGGCTTTGACAAGCTTCATGTCATAATGGCGTAGAGGCACGGTTTGCAACCAATGGGTCCGTGACAAGCAACGGTCCGGCTAATGATGGAGCCAGTAGCTTGGGCGATTGCCTTAGCACGTGAACGGGTGAGCGGTCTATCAGAGCGAACCCGGAGTGCCTCGTCTTCCTCATGTTGGGACATAGGGGTCAAGGGCGCATAAGTCCCCCCATCTTGGATGTGAAACGTCCCGTTTTACCGTCGTCAAATAGAGGCTCAATGTATGGTGCAAGATCCTTGACATTGAACGTCGGGTGCACGCCATAGTCGTCCGGAAGTTCCAACTTGTATGCATTCGGGCCATGGCGAGATAAGATGCGGAATGGTCCATCATCGCGGTCCGAGAGGTTGCCTTTGCGGCGAGATGGAAAACGCTCCTTCCTTAAGTGGAGCCAAACAAGATCACCGGGCTCAAATGAGAGTGGACGGCGCCCTTTGTTGCGTTGTGAGGCAAGTTGATCGGCACGCCGTTGTAAGTTGTGTCCTAGTCCGCTCATGAAGCTCAATGATGTGAGCGACACGACTTGCTCCGGTGATGTGTTCTCCGTCTTTGAGTGGACGCGGAGTGAAGTCCATCGGGGTGTGTGGATTAAGGCCGTAGACAACTTCAAAAGGTGAAAGCTTGGTTGCCGAGTGTCGAGACCTATTATAAGAAAACTCCACAATAGAAAGTAAGTCCTCCCACTTGCGTGGGTTATTCCTAAGGGTCGCTCTAAGTAGAGCGCCGAAAGTCCGATTGGTCACCTCCGTTTGACCATCGGTTTGGGGATGATAGCTACTTGAAAACAACAAGTTGGTTCCAAGTTTCTCCCATAAAGTTCTCCAAAAATGGCTCACAAACTTTACGTCCCGATCACTAAGGATGGAATGCGGTATTCCATGTAAGCGCACAACATTGTCAAAGAAAAGGGTAGCTACTTCGCTAGCATTTTGTGTGCTCTTACATGCAATAAAATGTGCCATTTTTGAAAAACGATCGACTACCATGAAGATGAAGCCTTTGCCTCATTTTGACATGGGTAGGCCAACCACAAAGTCCATAGAAAGATCATCCCAAGGTCCCATTGATATAGGCAAAGGAGAATACAATCCATCCGGACCTTGGCGCGATTTTGCATGGTGACATGTGATGCAACTTGTGCAAAACCGTGTCACATGCTTGCGCATTCGGGGCCAAAAGAAGTGCTCTTGTAGAGCGGTGAGAGTCTTGGTAGCACCGAAGTGACCACGACCCTCATGGGCCTCCTTTATCAACAAATGACGAATACTCGAGCGCGGGATACAAAGCTGGCCCGCACGGAATAAGTAGCCATCGTTAATAAAGAAAGACCCATGCTCTCGGAGGTCAAGGCATTGAGCAAATATATCCTTGAAGTCAAGATCCGTGGCATATAACTCTTTGATATGAGCAAAGCCATGGATCTTGGCGTCCATATGCACAAGAAGGATATATCGTCGAGAAAGTGCGTCGGCTACCACATTTTCTTTACCTTTCTTATGTCGAATGAAATAAGGAAAGGTCTCAAGAAATTCTACCCAATTAGCATGGCGCCGACTCAAAGTAGTTTGACCCTTGAGATACGAAAGAGCCGCATGATCCGAATGAATCACGAACTCCTTCGGCCACAAGTAATGTTACCATGTTTTAAGACAACGAACTAAAGCATATAGTTCCTTGTCGTAGGTTGGATAGTTGAGTGAGGGACCGGAAATTTTTTCGCTAAAGTAGGCAATGGGCCGATTCTCTTGTACGAGAACCCCCCAATGCCCACATTAGATACGTCACACTCCACCTCGAAGGTTTTCGAAAAGTTGAGGAGTTGGAGTAGTGGCGCATTACAAAGACGGTCTTTGAGCGACTCAAATGCTCAAGCATGGGTGTCACGCCACTCAAATGTGACACCTTTATTAGTAAGCTCATGTAACGGTGCCGCTATCGAGCTAAAGTTCTTGACAAAGCGTTGATAGAAGCCCGCTAAGCCGAGAAAGGCTCGAACCATGGTGGCCGTAGTAGGAGTAGGCCACTCCCGAATGACGTGAACTTTTGATTCGTCCACTCGTAGTCCGTCCTTAGACACGACATAGCCAAGAAAAATTGTGGTGTCCGAGCAAAAGACACATTTCTTCAAATTGACATATAATTGCTCTAGTCTAAGGCACTCGAGCACTTGGCGAAGGTGCCCGACGTGTGCATCCAAAGACTTGCCAAAAACTAATATATCATCAAAATAGACCACTACGAAAATACCCAAAAACTTGCGCAAGACGTGATTCGTGAGGCGCATGAAGGTGGATGGTGCGTTGGAGAGTCCAAATGGCATGACAAGCCACTCGTAGAGGTCGTGCTTCGTCTTGAAAGCCGTTTTCCATTCATCACCTTCGGCCATGCGGATTTGATGGTACCCACTTCGGAGGCCAATCTTTGAAAAGATGGTGGTGCCATGGAGCTCGTCCAACATGTCATCTAAGCGCGGGATCGGATGACGGTACTTGACGGTTATTTGATTGATGGCTCGGCAATCTACGCACATCCGTCAAGATCCGTCTTTCTTGGGCACAAGTATGACCGGCACGGCACATGGAGACAAAGACTCACGAACATATCCCCGGTCAAGGAGCGCTTGGACTCGGCGTTGTAGCTCCTTGGTCTCTTCCGGGCTTGCACAGTATGCGGCACGGTTGGACAAAGACGCGCCGGGCACCAAGTCGATTTGGTGCTCAATTCCTCGGATTGGTGGCAAGCCGGGTGTTAGTTTGTCGGTCAAAATGTCCTGAAATTCGGACAACAATAAAGACACCTCGTTTGGCATGTTACTCGGGTCATAAGAATGGATAAACAAAATGGGACAAGTAAGAAACAAGAAAACTTACCTTCCATGACCGGTGTCAAATCATGCCGTCGAGCCAAAAGGATTCGTGGCTCACATCGCCCTTGAATGGTAGGAGCGGGAGGTGCATGTGGAGGGACAATACTCTTACTACCTCTTGCTTCGGTAGCATGAACCTTAGGGCCGGAGGAACGGGATCCGGAAGTATGAGCATTCAAAACATCGGGAGAGTTTCGAGGAGAGTCCAATGTTGCCGGCACCTTAGTTGTGTCATCGATAACTTGTTGTCTCTTTCGTTCTGCATAGTCAACTAAAATTTCTTGCGGAGTCATAGGAAAAAGTGTGATCCGTTTTCCACTATATTGGAACATGTACCGGTTGAGATAACCATCATGAAAAGTTTACGGTCAAATTGCCATGGTCGTCCCAACAATACATGTGTGGCGTCCATTTTGATAACATCACAAAGGAACTTATCAGCGCAAATAGAAAATGTCACCCACGCTTGTTGTGTGACGGTGTCACTTGCCTTATCGGAAATCCATTGGAGTCCGTAAGGTTATGGGTGGGGGTTGTAGGCAACCTAAAGTGTTTCACCACTTTTTCGTTGACAATATTACAACACGAACCCCATCGATGATAAGAGAGAGACTAGTGTCATTGACCAAGCAATGAGAGTGGAAGAGATTTTCGCGTTGGTCAATAGGGAGATGCTCTTTTATAGCCAAAATGCGACGAGAGACAAGAGCAAACTTATCTGGTTGTGCCGGACCGCAAGCAAGTTGGTCGTCGCATGACTCCATGCCATAGTAGGGGTCGGCATCTTGGTCATCTTCCAAGAGGATATCACCATTATATTCCTCTTCGCCATCATCATATGATGGGTTGGCAAACATCACCCGCTTGGTGTTCGGGCAATCACATTGGACATGGTCAAACCCGCTACATTTGAAACACACGAGTTCTCTTGGGCGGGCCACCGTTTGAGATCCTTGTTGGGGTCGGCCCGGAGGCGTTTGTGGTGGAGCAACGGTGCCACGATATATTGATTTCTCGGTAGCCGCTTGCCGGGTGAGTTGACTCATCCGTGGGGATCCTTTAGCGGCTCCAGAATCTTGAGAACTAGAAACATCTCAAGAACGGGGATTAGAGGTATAAGCATATTGACTAGATGAAGAATTATACCTTGAATATCGAGGTGTTTCAAGTTGTTGCTTGTGAAGTTTCATGGCGGCATGACATAAGGCTCCCAAGTCCTTGTATGGGACAATCTCGAGGGGGCGCCGGATTGACGGATTAAGGCCGCTCATGAATTTGGTTCGAAGGGCGGAGGCGGAGGCCGAGATGCCGGCCTTCATATGCATATCCTCAAGCTTGGCTAAGTAAGCCACCAGAGTGAGACTTCCTTGTTGGAATTCGACAATTTGCAACCGCATGTCGTTTTTGAAGTCGTCAGACACGTACTTCTTAGTCATGACATAGATCAATTGATCAAATGTCGCAACCGGTGCCCATCCTCGGTTCTCACGGTTGGTCTCGTACCGGTTCCACCAAGATTTTGCATCACCCTCAAAGTAAAGGGTCGCCGCTTCGATTTTATCATATTCCTCATAATGACAATGATTTAGAGCTCTTTTCATATCCTGTGCCCAATCAAGAAAAGTACAAGGATCATATTCACCATAAAATATCGGAAATTTAACCTTACCTTTCCTACGAGCTCGGTAGGGATCCGGTCGGGGTGGTGCCATGTATGCCTCTTCGTGATGGTCTCGCCGGTGGCCATCGTTATGCCGTTGGCGCCCATGATTAGGTTGTGCACGCCTTGGTGGGTTAGGAGGAGGCAACCATTCTTCACCTTGATATTGGTTCTCAAAAGGCTCTCGGATGGGTCGGTGCCATGGACGGACATGTGCCACCCGTTCCAAGTCTGACTCATCATCGGAGAACTCGTCAAAGTCATCTCCCTCGTCATACTCTTCATAATCATGATACATCGGTTGCCGGCTATGCTGTTGGCGGCGTTGTCCGGACCGATCATTCTCGGGACATTGAGAGCGATCATTTGTTTGATGATGGTACTGGTCATCAACCCGGGAGGGACGGTTGGTGCGTTGGGCACTAGATGGAGGAGGGGAATTGCCATACTTACGTCGGTTGTGCTCATAACGCTTGTGCCGATTCTCCGTGTCAACATATAGCAAATCATTCAGTGAAGGGTCAAGGTGCATGTCACCTTCATTGTGGGACTCATGACCGTCATCTTGTAAGGGCCATTGATTTTCAATGACGGAGGCAAGCCGTCGACCGTTAGATGGTTCAGCTACCAATATACCTTTGCCTTTGCGACGCCCATCGGATGTGGAAGCATCGACCAAGGTTCCATTTGGATTCGGTGGGGCGGTCGTAAGGGTAAGCATTTGGGCCTTCAAAGCTTCAATTTCTTGCCGAAGTAAGGCATTTTCTTCGGTCAAAGTAGTGAGTTCTTGCCTTTCACGAGAGTCCTGAGAATTTTCCATTTCGACGTTAGTCATAACTCCAAAAGTAGACACAAAATTGCAAACAATCAAATGAGAAAGGTTACAAGTTAAGTCAAAGTTATCCAAGTTTAAGTGCGTTAAGGTTCTACCTTTGGGAAGGCCGTGTGGCGGTTAGGCAAGGAAGGCAAATCCAACAAATTTGAACCAAAATGCACACAAAATCAAGAGAAAATTTGCAACTTGTAAGAAAATGGAGAGATAGGAAATTGACGGATTGTTTATCGGCAAGTTTTACTTGCTTTGGTCTTTGACCTTTTTCAAAAATCCGATTTTTCGGATGGACCGGTTTGCCGAACGTCTTTTACTTTTGTTTTTGTGGAATTGTTTCTTTTTGAAACTTTTGAATGCAACCTTTGGAATGCAAGAGAAGAATCCACTTTTCTTTGAAACAAATCCGTTTTTTGAAGAGTTTTTGCTTTGTTTTTGGTTTTTGGAACATCAAAAGGCGTGATATCCGATTTTGTCAACAAAAAATCCCAAGAAAATGGTGAAATTGATTAACAAAAATGTCGGATTGGGTGAGGAAAAAAAACGTTTTTTTTGATTAATGGTTTGATGGCAAATCAAAAATCTCCTAAATTTGCTTTGCAAAATGGATCGAGAAATTTTTTTTTTCAAGAACGTGGATGAAGATGCAAAGAACGAGATGAAGATGATGATGAACAAAAGGCAAAAAGGATGAATATGATAACGCACAAAAACAAGAGTAAAGATAACTTAGTTTAGATCCCTTTGCTCTGATGCCAATTTGATGCGTCCTTGGACACGTCAATGAAATATTCCGGATCTAGATCAAGCTGAAGCTCAACTACTCCTTAGTTGAAGTGCGAATGCGATTGAAGATGGGTTGCAGAAGCTTAGAGATGGATGCGGAAGTTGAATGGATGAGTCGATCTAGATTGATCGATCAAGCCTTGAAGTGGGTCAATTGAGTTGGTTCTTGAAGAACCGTCGAATGTGGTTGAGTTTGGATCGAAGATCCAAAAGAAGAACTTTGAGAGGATTGGAAGAGGGATTGATGCTCAAGTAAGTAGGAGGAAAATACTTCTCAATACTTAATCAAAATGAACATGCTTTACAAATGAGCCAAGCATCCCCTTATATAGTGGATGAAGGCCATACAAAGGGTCGGAAATTAAATGACGGAAATAAAGACGGAATTTAAGTTCCGAAAATGAAACACCTAAAAATATGAAAGGTAGAGAATCTAAGTTCGGAATTAAGTTTCCGAATTAAATTCCGAAACCAAAAGTATAATCTTAAATTCGAAAAATTAATACCCGGAAATAAAGTCCCGGAAATTAGTATTCCGAAAATAAATAGACTTTATTATTACAAAACGCTAAATTACGGAAAATGCGGAAAATGCGCCGGAACGGTGCCGGCTTGACAAGCTTCATGTCATAGTGGCGTAGAGGCACGGTTTGCAACCAATGGGTCCGTGACAAGCAACGGTCCGGCTAATGATGGAGCCGGTAGCTTGGGCGATTGCCTTAGCACGTGAACGGGTGAACGGTCCATCGGAGCGAACCCGGAGTGCCTCGTCTTCCTCATGTTGGGACATAGGGGTCAAGGGCGCATCAGATGGGTTCTTCCGCTTACGATCTCAAAATTGTAAATTTGAAGTATATGATTTGTCAAGGTTGTGCGTAAGTAAAGATAAAATGAGGTTGATTTGGATTGTCTTTAGAATTAAGAAGGATGAAACAAGTAGATATTGTAGATTAACCAATTTGAGGTTTGTATAAATGATTGGAAAGACTTGGGCAAGACTTTTTATGGGATTATTGGGAAACTTATTTTTGGGATTATTTGGACCCAAAAAGTAACCAAATACACTTAGATTAGAGATTATTGATTATCAGATTATTGGCAGATTATTGAAAATAATAATCCCTCAAATAATCTCTATGTGATGCCGAACGGACCTATAGTAGGGCTTTTGGGAGATTCCAACTTTGTAGATCATAAGTACTATGGAAGCTTTGAGAAGATATCACACTTTGTAGATCACAAGTACCATGGAAACTTTGAGACGGGAATAATACGTGCAACGGGAATGTGATTAACTTAACACGGTCCTTATTGACAATATAATACACACAACCTAACACAATTTCCATGGATCGTTCAGGAAATCTATTCACGCAACATAACCAACACATCCTCTTCTAGGGGTGTTCATTCCCAGATATCTGAAATCAGATATCCACGAAAAATTTACGGTAAATATGATATTTGGATCCAATTCGAAAAGTTGTTGGATATCTGATTTTGGATATCTGAACGGATCAGATATCCGAGTGATCCGGATACAAATTATCAACACAACAACGGTAGGTGCGGCGTGGTCTTAGTCTCGGACTAAAAGCAAGAGAGAAGCAACACAACAACAACAACAACAACAACAAGTGCAGTGTGGTCTCGGTCTAAGTCCGAGAGAAGCAACACAACAACAACAACAAGAGCCAAGAAAAGCGGGGTGTGCCAGTGCCGGTTTGGTTTGGGTCTGATTCGTCTGCGACAACGGCGAAGTGTGGTTGTGAGTCGTCTTGTGAGAGTCGATCGAGAGAGAGAGAGAGAGAGGCGGTGTTGGTAAAAAAGATCGACAAAGACTCTTTTCTTTAGTGCCCGTTTGGTTAGAGCGGTGGAATGGAAACAGAATGGAATCGAAGAAGGGTAAAGAAAGGAAATGGAAATGATGAGATTACTTTCATGTGTTAAAAGACATCTAACCAAACGTAGTTTTTTATTGATTCAGAATCATTCTGTTACCAAGAATGATTCATAACGCTTCCAAACGAGCCCTTAGTCTTTACATTAGGGTTTCTTCTTTTATTTAAAAAAAATTAAAAAAAAAGGGGGTGTGGAGGTTCGAACTAAGGACCATGTTGACAATAGAAAATACTATTTCTCCCTCCCACCAATTGAGCTATTGCAACTAAAGTATTATAGTTTGATAAATATTTTCTATACACTCGGATAACGGATATCCGGATAAAAAATTAGATCGCTGTATATCCGAAAATTTTTTACGGATCAGAGCGGATACGGATATATATCCGCTGGATCGAGTACACGTCGGATATTATCGAGTCGGATCGTCAGATTATTGGGGATCGATTTTTTTATGAACGCCTCTACCCCTTGCTATTGTGATGCACCAGATGGTCGAAGACACTTTAAGATAGAGAGAATTGCTCAACAAGCTACCCGTGTTGAGGTTGAAATCGCCAAATTGACCATTGAGAGGAAACATCCACTACTCTGGGAGCTTTTATGCTACCCACTAGACTTGGGCATCCCCGGACCCTAGCCAAAAGTATGCCCGTTTATCAGGGCCGGACTGGGTCCGGAATTCAGGCCGTCCAACATGTCCGGACATGCCGGATATCCGCCCGCAGGTCTTGGATTTTTTTTTAAAATTTATTAAAAATGCACAACTAAGATTATTAGATAAGAAATGCAATACTCATAATGAAATTGATAGACTCAAATGAGAAATGCACAACTCAGATTATTAGTTAAGAAATGCACATACATACACTCATACACATACATTGATACACATTAGTACATTATACACAAAACAAATTAATCAGAACTCAAAATCTATAGACAAACGTGATCCACAAAGGAGCCAAAGAAGGGAGTCGAACCTTGAAGAAGGGAAGAAGAGATCTAGAAAGTTGAAGATGTGAGCCATGAACTAATCAGAATTAGAAAGTCAAAAAGGAGTCGACACGTGAGTTAAGATTCTAATAACTAATTAAAAATTGGGGAAGGAGAGATTTGACCTTTGAGCGAAGGAGGCAAAGGAGCCGAAGGAGGGAATGAGAGATATGGACTCTAGGTGAAGGAGTTCAAGGAATCTGAGGTAGTCGAAGGAGATATCTAGGGGAAGGGAGTCGGCCAAATTAGTGTTTTGGATTGTTGGGAGAAGAGCTGAAGGAGTCAACCAACAAAGAAGATGAAAGAGATCGTCGGTGTAGTCTTTATTGTGTAGAATAGATTTAGGGGTGTATTCTTTGATGTTGGATATGGTCCATCCTTGTGCCGCCTTATGCTCCTTTATCGTATCCACAAGCTTCTCCTCTTGTTGTCTTGACAACTTACTAGACACAATTACTAGTAAAGTAACGTTATCATTGAGGAAGGCATACTTGAGATGACAAGGGAGTTGTTTAAGTTCAATCTAGGGAACCTGCACAATAGATGCAACAAGCTTTTCGCTTGGGGTTAGAAGATTGGGCTCAATGGCCATTTGTGCAATCAAAAGCTTCTCGTATGCATCCATTTGGGCTAAAACTTCCATGTTAGTTGTCAAATCATATCATATGGTTGATGATGACATAAATTATATGCTATCATAATAATGCATATTGCGAGTATTTCACCTCAGTTTTGCATACATTTGATGGGATTCATGTGCCTTTAAGTCTATATTCATATACATTTCGGGAATAGAGGTCTACATGAGTTCTTGATGTAATTTCAGGCAAAATGGAGTTTTGATGGGATATGGATCAATACCGGACTTAGCATCATGATGGATCAGGAAGGAGTTTAAATTATAGGAAAAGATATGAAGAGAAACCATAAAGAAAAATAGAAGACGGAGCTAAAACATAACACGTTGCAGAATAGGAAAATCGGTCTATCTTGTGTAAAAAATCGGCTGATTTTTTACAAGATCACCCGATTTCTATCTTCAATCACCTAATTTTCTTCAAGACGTCTTCAAAAGATAAGAATTGCAACCCTAGTTTTCCTCTATAAATAAGGGACGTCTTACAACATCAAAGGGCATCCAATAACACCCTGAGTCATTGAAGAAACCCTAGGAGACAACAAGGAAGGAGAAGGAGAAACGCATTCAATATCCGAGATTCAAGATTGAAGAGAAAGTGAAGTTCTTTGAGTTTTCTTTAGTTTTTGAATTCTTTTGCTTTTGAACACAAGATTCGGAGTTTTTTTTATTGAGTTTTAGTTAGTTTTTGAGATTGATAAACCTTTGTTAAGGATTGTTTGCTTTTGTTTCAAGATGCAACGTTTTCTTGACTTTCTTGATTCAATTGCTTTCTTGATTCTAACAATGTGTGTTGTTGGCTAAAGCCCTTTCAATTCTAGGGTGATTGGTTGAAGAATGTGGTTAATGTGATGATAGACTTACAAACAGAATGAACCCTGAGAGTTGTGTTTTTACCTTTACAAAACCAAAAATCGGGTTGTTCTTGGTAGAAAATCGACCGATTTTCATCAAGAACAGGGGATTTTTCTTATGTTGTACCTTGGATGCTTTATCCTTAACCAAAGTTATATATTGCTTAAACCCTAGCTTTGTTGAACCTTTCTAACTTGTATCCAAATTCGCAAAAAGAGACTTATCCGGTGATTCCCTTTCTTGGTTGCCAACGATGACGAGTTCTAGGTAATAGAGGATTCAACACCCTCTATTAAGGTTCGAGTGGCCAATTCCTTGCCTTTGTGAGTACCTGAGACTTACCTAGTGATGCTTAGTTCTATTCCCTTAGGGTGAGTGGTTGGCTTGAGTTATAGTTCCTTTCCTTAGATCTCTAACCAATAGAGGACTCAACACCCTTTATTAGGATCCTTTGGTTTGGGATAGTGGATAGTGAGACCTCCCCCGTGATCTGTACCACCTTAGAAACACCCTTCCTTTGCATTCTCAGCTCTGTTCATAGATCTTTAGAAGTCTTGAATCGAAAACCATAATTGGATACTTTGATCTCTAGAATCTGTGTTTTCCCAATTCTTGCATACACACTCATTTTTTGTCTTCTAATTTACGATTTGTCTAAAGTAGATATCTTTACCGCTTGATTTCATCAAGTCCATGTGATCGACCCTAGAATATTTGCTTATACTACGATTGAACCGTACACTGCCGGTTCGCTATTGCTTTTATTCTCGGTATAAATTTAAAGCTTTTTTGCACACACACTTTTGAGCGAACAAGTTTTTGGCGCTGTTGCCGGGGACTTGGTCTAGACCAAGTTCGGTATTTCGGTAATCTAGCTTTGACGCTTTTGCTTTTGCTATTGATCTTTTGCTTTGAGTAGTTTTGCTTTGCAGGAATTCTCTATTCTTTTTAAGTTTATTGTTAGCATGAAATATTGTGATATTTTAGGCACGTTTTTTAAGTATATTTGATCCAAATTGATAGTCATTGATTGAGCATTGATGCATTTGTGAGCTAGTTTGTCTATATTGTCGATATAGAGATCTACACAAGCTTTATGTTGATTATAGGTGATTGAGAGCTATTTCCGAACGGAATGGAGCAAGGATGGAGTTTGATTGAGCATGTCCATGAATTGAGGACTTTCCTAGGAGCTAAAGGAGTGCCAACTCAAAGGATGCACGAGGCTAAGGAAGAATCACGTTCTTGCCCTAAACCACGCTCTAAAATACGGCCGTATTACTTTCCACGTTCAAGTCCACAGCCGTGGAACCATGGCAAGGGAAGCGTGGTTCATTCCAGCAACTTCTACGGCCGTGGAGAAGTTGGTTCAAACCGTGTTGATTTCCACGCTCTAAATTACGGCCGTGGAACCCTTCCACGACCGTGATCTTGGCGATCTTTTTCGCCACACTTTAAGCCACGATCTCCTACGCAATTGGGCCGGGCCGATATTTTATCTTACACTATAAAAGGACGGACGAAGGGAGATTCCGTCACCTTCGCTTACGCATAGACGTATCTTACGCTTGCGCTTGGAATTGCCCTAATTTCGCATTTGGCGGAGATTGTGTTTGAGGGATTTTTGGCGCATTGCTATTGTGATTTCCGGATTGACGGAAGATCGAAGATTCGGAAGATTGTTCGCAAGGAGATTTCGCTTCTTGCTTAGGTTTGATTTAGAAGACGGATTGACATCCCGTTCTTCCTTCTTCTCTAAGATTTGTGATTGTTTGTTTTATTCCGAATCTAGTGACGATTATTGTTCTTGATTGTGAATTTGAGATTGATTTGATAGTTATTGAAGGTTTTCGGAAGTTTTCATCTTTCATTCTTTTAAACCTTGAATTTGATATCAATATGACTATTGTTGGCTAAAAACCCTTAACAATTCTAAGGTGAAGGGTTGATAGTTGTGGCTTAGATGATGATAGATCGATTGTAAACAGATTGGACCCTGAGAGTTAGAGAGAATCGACGACAACCCTAATCAACGGTCTGTTCTTGAGCTTCCACGGCCGTGGAACTCAAGAACTAGCCGTAATTTTGTGTTAAGTTACGAACTTGCTTTTACTTTAATTCCAAGTTAAAGATTTGCTTTAACTTAGTTTAGGCTTGCCTTTTCTAGGTGGTAGTGAAGCCTCAACAACCTCTACCTCGATTGTGAGTGTCACAACCTTAATCGGTTTAGTTAGTCTCGATCCTTGGATTACAAGTTTGGGTATTTGGTATTAATTCTTACCTTTGGAACCTTTCTATATTGAAGCCTCAACAACCTTTATAGAGAGTGTCTTGTAGGTGAGTCATATAAGGTTTTTGGAACTTCACCGTACGATTACCTTACATTAGCATACTTTTGCATACCTCAACTCTGTCCTTATATCATTAGTATATCTTGAATCGATTGCCACAGCTGGATTCCTGGATCTTTAGGATTGTTGTTTTCCCAATAATTCGAAAAGTTCTTACATTTACTCGCTTGATAACCTATAATTGAATTTGTTCTCCCCAAATCCCTGTGTTCGATACTCTGGAATTCTTGCTCATCTATATCGATCCGTACACTGCGGGTTCGCTTGCTTGATTCTAGTTTTATAAATTTAAAGCTTATTTGCACGCACGTTTTCGGGTGAACATTTATGCAAAGAACTCGCAATAGTAGAGAACTCATTCCTTAGGACCCTGAACCAGAAAGAACCATCCGAAGAAGGCTAAGAGAATCTAGTCAAAGAAGAATGGATGAAATAGATCCCCAAACTGCGTTGGAACGAGCCTTGGAATAAATGAGGGTTGCAAATCAACGAAGACGTGATGAGGAGGAACGAGCACGTGAAATAGGGGAAGCAACTCGCGAAAGGGAGGAAGCACTTCAAGTGCAATTGGACGAGCTGAACAACAACAACAACATGAGAAACCAACTCCTTCAAAGAAGAGGAAACGTCCGCGTTGAAATCCCGCCTCCCAATGCAGTTAACCCCCTCCACGGCTCCACAAGGTGCGGCACCTCACCCTCGGATGAGTAACGTTAGAGAGGATCCAATTGTGGAAGAGCCACAAACACTTGAACAAAGAATGAATCTAACACAACGTACCCGCACCATCGAAATAGATTTCGGAAACCCCGCTAACCATGATTATGAGTTCCGCACCAATATTATCACTATGATTCGCCAAAGTCAATTTGGAGGATCCCGAGGGGAGTCTCCTCATCTACATTTACAAAACTATGACATTCTTATGGAAACATTGAGACTTGCTAGATTAGAAACTAACAATCATAAATTGTGAAGTTTCTCTTTTTCTTTGAAAGGCAGGGCGCAAGCATGGCTTCAATCTTTATCGCATGGAAGAATAAACACATGGGAGGATATGACCTCCAAATTTCTTACAAATTTCTTCCAACCATAAAAAACTGCTGAATTTAGAGGTAAATTAATGCTTTTACCATGAAAGACAGGGAGAGCTTGTTCGAGTCTTGGAAGAGATTCAAGGACCTTCTACTTGATTGTCCTCATTATGGAATCCCAAGGATAGAACTTCTTGAGATCTACTACAAAGGATTGGATGACGATACACAATTCCGACTTCATTCCCTCTCCGGAGGTACCTTCATGGATAAGTGTGCTGACGATATATGGGAGTTTATTGAGAGGCAAGCTTTAGTGCAAGAGAATTATTCCTAAAGAAGCAACGATGATAGACTCAGGCGTCCCAGTGTCCATGAGGTAAGTATTACTACCAATTTATCTGCTTAAGTTGATACTCTTAAACATCAAGTGAAAGAACGACAAAAATTTCAAACACCAACACAAGCATATTTACCTCCTAGGGAGTGTGACGTGAACTTCACGGGTCGAGGAAATTATCAAGGAAACCGGAACAACAATTACCATAAGAAAAATTCCGGAAGAGGGGGAGGTTGGCGCCCCGATCATTGTCATCCCGGTTTTTTGTACTCGAATCTGGATGCCGGGTTGAATCGTCTCGTATCCTCTAGCAATTAATGCTCCGCCAGCAAGAACTCAAAATTCCCCACCGGGATTCAACCAACCTCCAAAGGATCCAACGGAGGCGATGCTTGAAAGAGTGTTAAAAGAGATGAAAGAGGGTAAACTTCTATTTCTAAGGCTAAAAAAGCCTTGGAAAATCAGATTTTTAATAATGCATGAGAAGTTTGTAGAGATCAAGGACAACTTCCCAAAAGGAGGGAAAACAACTGGAAGGGGAAACTGATGGCTATCACCACAAGAAGCGGAATTAAAATTAATGAGCCATTACCCAAGAGCGTTGATATAATCCGGTTATTAGCCAGCAATATTAACACTACGTCAATAAGGACTATATAATCCGGTTATTTGAGGGCTTATATTAATCCGGCCCTGCACCGGATTAAAGATTAGGGATGTATTTGCCCCCTGAATTTATAATCCGGGCGTTTTTTGCGAAGCACCGGTGTATTTGCTTGGTTCATT
The DNA here is from genome assembly GCA_033239125.1 of Fagopyrum homotropicum. NCBI lineage: Eukaryota > Viridiplantae > Streptophyta > Magnoliopsida > Caryophyllales > Polygonaceae > Fagopyrum > Fagopyrum homotropicum. The sequence goes on from BSWB01000002.1 coordinate 49,046,632, forward strand.
TTTGCCCTATTTTTTGATCGTATTTTTGCCCAGATTATTTGACACATTATAATCCGGATTATTGGACTGCATATAATCCGGATGTAACACATCCGGATTATATAAGTGATCAAATAACGGGATTATATGAAACGTATATAATCCGGAGGAACATCCGGATTATATAGTTGTGTAAAACACCGGATTATTTTATTTTTTATAATCCGGACTAAGATAACCGGATTAAGAAGTTTAGTGGTGGTGCCATTGGGTGAGGTTAATATGCACCGGATACTTATAACCGGATTATTATAATATTGACTTTATACACCGCAAATATATATTCGGATTTTTAAAATTTTGACTTTATACACCGCAAACATATATCTGGATTATTTTCTCTTTTTTTCCTTTTATATTTCATTCTATTTTTTGAATATACCACCTGTAACATGTGATTCAAATCCAATAATTTATTTTTCACACATTTAAAATTATACCAAAACATAATAAACCTGCTCATTAGTTGTCATAAACTAAAACGTGTCATGAAAACATGTTTACATCCATTGCTTAGCTTTAGATCATACGCCTAAACAAACGTAACTAGAAAAACTTAGACTATGAGTTATAAGATTCAAATAACATTACTGATATGAGTCATTCTAGGTACTCTGATTCTTCTTAGGGACCTCGTAATCAAAATAATTCTGCCACCACAGATGACCACTTTGTAGAAAATTTTGAACACTGGAATAAACAAAGGTATATAACACGTCTCATAGAAACAAACTATAAAAGAACAAACTTCAAAATATAGATGTCATAAGCAGTGTATGAGAAGCAAATTAAGCATAAATAGTTGTCAAATTCCTACTGAGACAAAACATAAGAAATCTCATACATAGGTGTTACTTGAGATGTCATGCAATACTATACCACTATAATATTTGTTTATTAGTAAGTAACAACAAACATTGTCTAAATTACATTACTTTTCACATACCTAAAAGACGAGTTCAAGCAAATATTCTAATCACTCCTTTCGGATTTGATCAACCTCACCATAGGAGTAAGTACTCTTTCTACCATACCACTGTAAAATAATATAATTATATTAGAAGTTAAATTGATATAGCACGATGAAAAAGAAGAATGTTGTTTTAAAAGATTGGAGAACATACTATTTTTGGGACAATATCACTTTTTCTTAGTATTATCTCTCGCATATACCTCAACACATAGTACCCACAATCAATCAAAATTGTTTGACATGAACACTACAACATAAATACATAAGTTAATAAATTATATCATGACAAGTTTAATTTTACAAAAAACAATAGCATACATATTTGATAAAAAATGGTAAGTAATATTTAAAAATATAGATTTTACCTTTATGGCATGCCATAAAATTTTTGTTGTGGGTTTTTTTCCCCCCAAATTGCAATGTTTCAAAGCATAACTCCTTCAACAAACCAAGTAAGTTTGGTTAGTAACATGTGTACTTTTATTTTATAATTAGTTAAATAAAGCAAGATATACTTACACTTCAACTAATTGTTGTGCATCTTCTCTTTGTTCACCATGTGATGAGTCAATCCAATATACAACACCTTTGTGAGGATGTAAGACCGGCCAATAACACCCAATGATTCCTATATACATATGTTTGTGAGTATGTGTATGCATATAAGCATTTATATTTATAATTGTGAAAATGATATTATTTAAGATGAAATAAATGCAATATTGTTTACCGAAAATAATATGGTGCGAAAAAGAGCATGTTTTCAATATTGCCCTTCATGGTATGAGCAGTATAAGTAGTCCGGCGTAATATATTACAATTCATTCTTTGTGCATACAAAAATAAATTTGTAGAAACGTACCTCGTATATATTGATACATTGCACATTTGTATGTGCTTTTCATCAAGCATGACCAAGGGTTTGATTATAGATTCTTTGGTCAAGGATTTATCCTTGTTTACCTCCGTCAAGGTTTCCGGAGAGCCCTTCATATTAGTGATTACATTAATAAATATAAAAATAAAATCTAAGATGACTTGTAAAATTATACACACATGCATGATAACTTACCATGATAGGCTTCACAAGATGATCATACCACTTGATGTATTGGCTCACTGAATTTGACAATTTATGAACTTTTTCAGTAATGAATGACACATCAACTTCACCTTGACCTTGTGCAACCGTAACTACTTCAATCTTTATTTCACCACTTTTCAAAGGTTGATTGTGAAGTATTGTTGCGTTCGAGTACACGAATCCTTTAGCCACCTCTTCGGTGAGGTCAATCTAAAATATCTGACAATGACTCTTTGCCTACACAAAAACTAATAAGAGTTCTATATACATAATAAATATAAGAAATTTACTTTTAGTTGAAGTATTACTTACATTCGGATTCAATGGAGAGGTGTTATCTTTGATGGTAGAGCAAGATGCATAACCGCTTTTATGAACGGGATCCTTTGTTACGGAAACAGAGAAGGGAGGTAAATCCGGAAGTGGCTTGTGTGGGATGTATTGTTTTCTCTTATCTAGCAATGCTTGGGTGAATTGCTTTGTTTCTTGCCTCTCTTCGTCAAACTTTGATACAGTGCCAACATATGTGGACAACTTATGTGGACAACTTTGATACATGTTCCCCTTCAGGTTCACCGTGTTTATTAAAACGTATTTCAAACCTCTTTCCTTCCCCTATAGACTTGGTAAAGTTTTCTACAACGAAGCACCTCTAGTCCTAGTGACTTTCGTAGATGGTTGAAACGATTGAAAAGACTGACGGTTGTGAGGCTTGGGTGATCGGTTCCTTGTGCTTTCGAGCCATCTGAAAACAAAAAAAAACTCAAATAGGTGAATTTGATGACAAAAGATATATTGCACTAAAATAAAATAACAATAAGGTTAACACATCTAAATAAAAACAAAGTATGAAGAGATCAAAAAATAATACTTAATGACAAAAAATCAACCAATAACCTCATTTGAAAAATAAATAACATATCCTCTTTGTAGAAAAAAACTCAACAAACAATCTACCATAATCCTGCAATAACAAAAAAACTAGAGAATTCTTTAACAAAAAAACTTTTCTACTTCTAAGGCTTGTCATCTTTTCTCTTTTTTCTTGTAGGCACTTAACTAGAGGATTCATTCTCTATGTTACTTTCTTTATTGATCCAAATGCCTTCTTGATGATCTTTCCATACATAAATATCCTCTTCGATTGTATCCTTGGAGGTGGCGAGCAGAATTGTTGAGCTACTACTTTCTTCACGAACATCGTCAATTTCTTCATTGTTGTATCCCTTTGAGGTAGACAAGACAACAGACCAACCAGGTTGAAGAAGGCTAGGGACATAAAAAACTTGCTTTGCTTGTGATGCCAATATAAAAGGATCATCTCTATGTCCCACTTTATCAAGAGCAAGTGAAGTGAATCCAAAGTCATCAACTTGACTCCATTATTAGTTTCAACCCATGTGCAACAGAACACCGGAATATTGAAGTCCATAGAGCATATCAATACCCATATGTGTTCGATAATACCGTAATAAGACAAACTACCATATCTTGGGTTCTTGTCTTTTGCACTAGAAATGTGTGTCTCTTCTGATTCCAATGTAACACCACAATTTTGAGTTTTGCTTTTATCATATTGAGCCCTCGTATAGAAAGTACGATTATTAATAACAAAACCGGAATAACTCATCACTTGAAATTTTGGCCCCCGACATAACCATTTCAGGGTTCTTGAGATTTCTACTCCGGAACTTTCGAGCGTAATAACTCGATCTTTAAACCAATCAACAAAAGTTCTATCCTTATAACCAGTTCTCAGCTTTTCTTGGATTATTCCTCCTTACATAGTCCATGTGCTCAACTACATATAAATCAACTTCATTCATATTATGTAGGACATATAAGTGGGTTGATTTCCAAAACTTTTCACGATCAATGATTATTGTCTCATATCCTAGTGTTCCTCTCCCACTGAATTGTCAAAACTCCTGTACCTTTGGGAGACCAATGGCTTCGACATTTTCCAAATAGTCAGTACAAAATTCAATATATTCTTCGACTATATACCGTTCAATAATGCAACCTTCATGATATTGCCGATTCATGACATATCCTTTTAGATATTTCATAACTCGCTCAAATGGATACATCCAATGCAGATAAAATGGTCCACAAATCTCAAGCTCTCGTACCAAGTGAATAGTCAAGTGAACCATGATATCAAAGAAAGAAGGTGGAAAATAGATCTCCAATTTACAAAGAACCATGACAATCTCTTTTTGTAGAGCAGGCAACTCATCGCGATCAATGACCTTACAGTTTCTTGAAAAACAAACTAAGTCTTATTATGGTATATCTCACATCCTTGGGCAATATAGATCGGATAGCCAGTGGTAACAACTGTTGCATAAGTATATGACAATCATGTGATTTGAGACCCACTAACTTTAAGTCTTTCATTGACACAAGGTTGCTTATATTTGAAGAGTATCCTTAAGGAACTTTGACATCACGAAGGAACTTGCAAAAGATAATTTTCTCTTCCTTTGACAATGTGTAACAAGCAGGTGGTAAAAAAGTTCGTTTTCTTCTTGCTTGTGGATGCAATTTATTCCTAATATTCATCTTGGCATACTCTTCTCTAACTTTAAGACTATCTTTTATTTTTCTGGGCATATTCAGTAGTGTACCAATGAGATTATCACATATATTCTTCTCAATGTGCATTACATCAAGACAATGTCTCACAAGAAGATCTTTCCAGTAAGGAAGATAAAAAAAATCGATTTCTTCTTCCACCCATCTATACACGTGTTGTTTTCTTATTTTTTTCCAAATCTCACATCTATTTTTTCCACAATACCCAACACTTCTTCTCCTATTAGTGGTGTGGGGGCCATTAAACCTTGAGCTGGAAGATAAAAAAGGACAACGCGTCCACCTACGAGCATGACCTCTTTCAAGCAAGAATTATTGGTACCCTACATAAATGATTTTATTACACTCTGTCAAGCGACAAGAGAATATATCATTTCCACAAATAGGACTTGCAAGATAGCATTTCATTGTATAACTAGCAAGGTTTCCTAACGTTGGAAAATCATTAATAGTGCAGAAAAGCATGGCCCAAAGAAGAAAATTGTGTCCCCGATGTGCATCATATATGATAGCATGTATTATAGTCTAGTTTTTGGGATTGGTTTGGACGTTTTATCTTCATAAATCTACATGCATGGATGTATATTCTTGATGATTATGTTGTTTTGTTTACATTTGCAAGAATCGGGGTCTACACCTAGTTTTGTTGTAATTATAGGGAAAATGACATGTTTTGGAGCGATATGGAGCCAGAGGATTTAAGGAGTCATTAGAGCTATGTTTTGGAGCATTGAGGAGCTACAAGAAAGGTATATGGAAGTTGGATAGAAGTTTGATATTGGACCAGTTTTGAGATATTTGTACGTAGCTGAAGTTCACCTCGGTTGACCCCAAGAACACCTCGACCGAGATGTTTCGCTGGGCCTGGATCGAGACGCACGGCCCATGACCCATAAGATCTTTTATTTTTGGCAAGTGATTCTCCTATAAATTGGAAGATATTTTATGGATGGAAGGATGTCTGGTTAACTGATTAGTTTGGAAGATTGAAGATATTCCAAGGAAGGAAGTTGAAGGAAGATAGCTTTGAAGTGAAAGTTGAAGGCTTTTGAAGGAAGTTGTAAGGTTTTCTTAGGATCCTTGATTGTTGTCTTTTGGTTTGTTATTGAGGAACATAGTTTGCTGATTGTTCGGATTGTTTTATTTGTTTGATTGAGTGATTATTGAGACCTTTGTGTTAAGGTTTTCTTGTTTGATTATTGATTTTTTTCATATATATTTGATTGTTATTATCATGATGATTATTGGATAAATTCTTGTGTGATTCTAGGGTGATTGGCTAAAGGTTATGGGAAAGACGATGAAAGAATGAGCCTTTACCTTAGTGGACACTGAATGCTCGAGCCAAACCTTAACCGAACCTCACCTCGGTCGGTTCATAGAATATCTCGACCAAGATCGGATATGAACTGAGTGAGACGTGACCTTATCTGAACCAAACCTGAGTTTAGGTTTTAGTTTGCAAAATCCTATGCTTGTTGTACCTTTCCTGGTCCATACGCAAGCCTAGGATGAGATTTACCCGGTGATTCCTTTGGTTGTATACCGATGATGATGAGTGTTAGGTAAGAAGGTTTATCTTTTATTAGGGTTTGAGTGTGCATTCACCCTACCTTTGTTCAGTTAGCCTGAGACTTACCCGATAAAGGTTAGTTCTATCCCCTTAGGTGGCGTGTTGGTTTGAGATTATAGTTCCTTTCCTTAGTTCCTTGAGACTTACCCGGTGAGAGGATCTTTGGTTTGAGATAGTGAGTAGTGAGACTTACCCGGTGATCTATTCCCATCTTAGAAATACATTCCCTTACAAACCTCAGCTTTGTCCATGTTATCCTTTGAGATCTTTAATCGGAACCACAACTGGATGCTTTGACCTCTAAAATCTGCATTCCTTTATCTGATTATTACATCATCTTTGTTTTGTTGCTTGCTTTTGATTGACAACCTAATATACCGTGCTTTGTTTCACCATAGTCCTTGTGTTTGACCTTGGAGTATTTTCCGTTATTACAATTGATCCGTACACTGCGGGTTCGCATATTGTTTTAGGCTTATATTTAGGTTATAAATTTAAAGCTATTTCGTTCACGATTTCACACATGTCTGAGAGCGAACAAGGTTTATGGCGCCGTTGCCGGGGACTTGGTCAAGACCAAGTATGGTATTTGGTTGTCCTTTTAGGAATACTGCCCTTGTTGCTATTGATTACTTTACTTGACTAATTTTGCAGGATCTTTCTTTAGGTTTATGCGAAGAACTCGTGCTGGGAAAGAAATCGTTCCCTACGATCCCGAACCAGAAAAGACTTACAAAAGGAGATTGAAAGAAGCTAAGATGGCTGAGCAAGATAATTGAGACCTGGAAACTGAATTGAAGGACGCATTAGAACAACTTCGGCTAAGTAATGAAGCTTTACAATGAGAGAGAGAGAGAGGAGGCTCGTGCAAGGACAGAAGAGATCCGAGCTGACATGGCCGAACTACAGACCCATATTCTACCTCGACCGAACCTAGTTACTGGACTGGGCAGAATCCTAACCTACCTGCACCGGCCGAGATACATCCACCACCTCGGTTTCCGGCTATGGTTGACCGAGGTAACCTGTTCGCCTGAGCACCGCAAACCCTAGGTAAAAGGATGGACCCAAATTAACAAGTGCAGCGTCCTGAAGTTAATCTAGGAGATCCAGCTGAGCATGATTATGAGCTTCAACCTCAAGTCCTCCCAATGATTCGAAAATGTCAATTTGGAGGCATGGAAAGAGAATCTCCACATCAACACTTGTAAAACTATGATATTTTTATGGAGAGTTTGAGACCATCAAGAGTGGAGAACAACTACAAGCTAAGGCCTTTCTACTTCTCTTTGAAAGACAAGGCGATTGCTTGGTATCATTCTCTTCCAGGTGGAAGAGTTAACACACGGGAAGAGATGTCTACGAAGTTTCTTACTAAGTTCTTTCCCCCATAAAAAACTGCAGAGTTAAGAGGTAAGATTAATCCTTTTGTCATGAAGGATAGAGAAAGTTTGTTCAAATCATGGGAAAGGTTCACGGACCTTTTTTTGGATTGCCCTCACCATGGGATTCCAAAGATTGAGTTACTAGAGATCTACTTCAAGGGTTTGGATGAGGAAACTCAATTCAAACTCCAATCAGTTTCTGCTGGCACTTTTATGGATACACCGGTTGATGAAGCTTGGGATTTTGTTGAGAAGTAAGATTTACATATGGAGAAATATTCCCATCGAAGGGTTGAAGATGGAGCGAAACGAGTTGGATTTCCGGATTTGAATCTTACAAATTCAAGCGTTGCTCAACTCACTACGCTCAACAATGAAGTCAAAGCTTTGAAGGAGCTTTTATTAGCTCAAACTAAAGTAACATCCAAGGAGCAAGATGCTGGATACTTGGGAAGAGGAAACTATCAAGGACCGAGGAACAACAATTACAACAACAACAACAACAACAACAATAACAACAACACAACAGCAACAACAAGAATTTCAACAACAATTGGAGATCAAATCAACAGAATCCCGGTAATTCTTATTCTCATGCTGAAAATGCTCTAAATCCACCATCTTCTTCTTCTATTTCATTAAAGAGTCAAGAGCCGTCATCAAGCTCATCCCTGCAGCCTATGGATAAGACATATGTTGTGCTGGAAGCTATTATGACAAATCTCAACGCTATGGAGAATTCTATGAACATATTTTCGAAGACACAAAAAACCTTAGAACATCAAGTTTTCAATAAAGCTAATGAAGCACCAAGAGATCCGGGTAAACTCCCAAGAAGGATGGAGAACAACCCAAAAGGACAGGTCATGGCAATCACCATACGAAGTGGATTGAAGACAACTGATCTAGTACCTCGGTCGGACCACGACCAGACGAAGAACACCTCGGTCGAGGTGCCAACCGAGAAGGAGCCCTAGAAAGCGAAAGAGAAGTCTGATGTTTATGTTCTACCACCTGCTTACAAACCTCCACTCCCGTTCGCTCAGTCTAGGGCACGGGCACATCTAGACAAATACTTTGGTATGTTTCTTGACCTTATGAATAAGGTACATATTAGCATCCCTTTCATTGATTCTACCCTAGGTATGCCTACCTATGGAAAGTTTCTGAAAGAAATCTTGTCAAGCAAGAGAAAGCTGGAAGACTTTGAAGAAGTGTGGATGACCTCTAGATCTTCGGAGCTCATTCAAATCATGAAGGAGAACATGCCACCCAAGTTGAGAGATCCCGGTTCGTTTTGCATTCCCATCGAAGTTGGGGATGCGATTTATGATGCACTTTTTGATCTAGGAGCTAGTGTGAGCATTATTCCTCTAGCACTTTGTGAGAAGATCGATCTTGGAAATCTCAGGCCCGTGAAGATGACTTTATATACGGCGGATGACTCTATTACTCGTCCCGTTGGAATATTAAAGGACGTTCCCGTCAAGCTAGGTAATTTCTACATACCTATAGATTTTGTTCTGCTGGACATTCCTGCAGATTATCCTATCCCTATCATTCTCGGAAGACCATTTCTTACAACATCGGGTTGCAACGTTGATTGCAAGTACGCCAAGTTGTCATTCAATATTGGTGAAGATCATGTGGAGTTTGCACTCTTAACCACAATGAGAGGAGAACCCTTGGAGGATGACATCTTCAACATCTATGACGAAGAAGATTCTCGAGAACTAGTGAGCTCTATCTTAATTAAAGATCCTCTTAAGAAAGTTTTGAGTTTTAATAAGATGGAGGAAGGTGTAGATGCTATGTGTGATGTAGATGTACGAAGCTTAGAAGCATCGGAAGCATCAGAAGCAGATCCAGGAGCTGGATTCGATAAACTCATTCAGGAGACGAAAAGCACATTAGGTTTCGGTTACCCTTCCAATACCTCGACCAAAATGATTTTTGGAACAAGCGAGGTGACCTTCTCTGGAGAGTACCTCGGTCCATCACCTCGGTCCACGACCGAGACAGTTTCCAAAGCAAGCGAGATGGTGTCAACTGAAGATCACCTCGTTTCACCACCTAGGGCCAACTCTAGATATCTCGACCAAGGTTCACCTGAGGAAGGAGGTACGGATCCACCACTTAATACACCTCCTATCTTAGAGCTTAAGCCACTCCTAACTCACTTGAGGTACGCTTTCCTTGGTCCGGATTATACATATCCTGTCATTGTTAGTGCTACTCTTTATGAAGATGAGTTATCTAAGTTGATGCATGTGTTGAGAAAACATAGAAATGCTTTGGGTTATACTAATGATGATCTTATCGGTATTAAGTGATAACAGATTTATGACTTAGGTTTAGGTAATCATTTAGATAGATTTCTCGCTCATTCATGCACGGTTTAGCACTAGTTCACGACGTTTGCACTCAATTCACGTATTTTGTCGAGATAGACGTCTACACGGACTTGTGCATTGCTTTGTAGGTATTTTGGGAGATTTAGGAGCTAAAACGATACGTTTGAGGATCGTTCATCAAGATGACACACCCTCGGACTCATTAGGATGCAAGCTAAAGGCTAGGGAGGACTCATGGAACCTTGCCAACACAAGCCATGCACCAAATCGAAGCTTAATGATCAAAGGCAAGCTGAAGCACAAAATCACGGTTCACTGACACTCCACGGCCGTGGAACTGCCCGTGGATTTTGCCAGGTTTTCGTGACAGCTGTGCCACGATCTCTTGGCCAGCTCTTGCAAAGTTGTAGTATAAAAGTGGTCCTGCATTGGCTGAGAGAAGCATCTTGGAGCAGCTCTCCATTATCCACTAGCATCCAATCAAAATATTCTCTCAACAAGAAGATTCTTAGAGGAAGGAGGTAGAAGGAAGCTACCATTGGAGAAGAGCTTGGTTGGAGAAGAAGAAGAACACACCATTGATAGATCTTGATAGCTTTGTAGAGAAGAATTTCGGAATCGATTTCTAGAGTTGTATGAACCATTTGAACCTTCTTTAAGAAGGGTTGTGAGTCATTCTAATTCCATTATTCAGCTTGGTTTTGTTTACTTCTCTTGTTCATCTCTTTCTCTTCATTATCTTGCAAATGGAAGCCATGATTTTATGTTTGATGATTTTGATTGCTATGATGAATGTTGTAGGCTAAATAGATGTGATTTTAGGGTAAGGAAGGAATGGTTATGGCTAAGACTATGATAGGATGGACTTAGATTAGCCCTTGGATGTCTCACTTGCTTGGACATAGTTTCTGTTGAAGTCCACGGGTTGCTCTTGCCAAACCACGGCCGTGGACTTGGTAGAACACACCGTGATTCTCCGTGGTTCGATGGATCTAGCTTTAGATTGTTAGAATGTTGAAATCCTAGTGTTTGTTGAGTTAATCCTACCCTAGGGTAACCTAGTGTTAGCAACTAAGTGTTAGGAGAGACTTACCCGGTAATCCTTACTCTTAGATTCCAAAGATAACAAACCCTAGGTAGTGGTGAGCTTCATAAGCCGCCATTGGACTAAGTGTGCTAGGATAGTTGCTTAGAACTTCCCTTTCCGAGACTTACCCGGCAAGGATAGGTTAAATCTCTAGGTAACAATCCGGTTTGTGTAGAATTCCTATCCTTAGGCTCTTAGAGACTTACCCGGTGATGAGACCTTAGGAATGGACTAGTGGACCATGAGACCTACCCGGTAATTGATCCCAATCTAGAAACATCTACTCCCTACATGTCATAGTAAATGCAAGGAATAATTAGATAGCTTGAGTCCTATGCCATAACCGGAACTTCCAACCCATAGAATCCGCTTTTCTATCTTTGATCTATATCTCGTGTTTAGCTTGTTTGTTCGCGTTGATTTGTTAGCTTAGTTGATTATTATATCTTGCATGATTTGTGATCTTGATTGATCATCTAAAAACCCACCCAAAACATTGAGATTTTCATTTCTTTATTTCCTTCTCTTTTCTTAACCTAGATCTTCACTAGACTTAATCAAAAATCGAATCAATCTCACCTTAGTCTTTGTGTTCGACCTCGGAATACTATCCCTACTACAAACGTCCCGTACACTGCGGGTTTCGCTAGGTAGTTTAGGATTTAGTTCGAGTTATAAATGTAAAGCTTTTTGTGCTATTTCCTAGCGTAACAAGTTTTTGGCGCCGTTGCCGGGGACTAGGTCTAGATTGAGTCTATTTTGTGATTGTTTATAGTGTAGATCTTTCTTGTTGCTTTTGATCTCTTTTTGGTTTGTGTCTTTGCTTTTCAGGACATCTCACTCTTTAGGTGTATGCGAAGATATCGTGGTAAGGATTTAGCTCCATTCGATCCCGAACCGGAGAAAACCCTTAGATCTAGATCCAAGAGCATTAAAAAGGGGAGAGAGATGGCCGGAAGAGATCTCCAAGCTGAATTGGATGAGGCTTTAGAGAAAATTAGGATAAGAGATGAAGCCTTGGAGAATGAAAGGAGACTTGCCAATGAGAGGCAAGAGGCAACTAGGAGGGAGATTGAGGAGATTAGGCAAGCTCTTGTGCAAAGAGAGCTTAACCGTCAACAACCTCCTCCACCTCCACCTCAACCGCAGCCGGCGGCGGTGAATATTAGGGTTGTGCCCATTGCTATGGAAGAGCCACAAACGTTGGGGCAACGTATGGATCCGGCACAAAGAGCACACCGTCCGGGTGTGAACTTAGGAGATCCCGCAGCCCATGATTATGAACTCCGCCCTCAAGTTCTACAAATGATCCGGCATAATCAATTTGGAGGGATGGAAGGAGAGTCTCCTCATCAACACTTGATGAACTATGAGATTTTGATGGAGACTCTTAGACCGCCAAGATTGGAGAGCAACAACCATAAGCTTAGGGCTTTTTCCTTCTCTCTTAAGGATAAAGCCTTGGCTTGGTATCAATCTATTCCACAAGGGCGAGTTAGTACTTGGGAGGAGATGACAACCGAGTTTTTGACTAAGTTCTTCCCACCTTCCAAGACTACCAAGTTGAGAGGGAAGATCAATGCCTTCGTGATGAAGGATAGAGAGAGTTTATTCAAGTCTTGGGAGAGGTTCAAAGATCTTCTCCTAGATTGTCCACACCATGGCATACCGAAAATTGAGCTATTGGAGATCTACTTCAAGGGACTTGATGAAGATAGCCAATTCAAGCTTCAATCTCTTTCCGGTGGGACTTTCATGGAGAAGCATGTAGATGAAGCTTGGGAGTTTGTAGAGAAGCAAGGTCTAGTAATTGAGAAGTACTCCCATAGGAAGAGTGAAGGGAGAAAGACGGGAGCATATGAGGTGAGTGAAGTCACCATGAGCAATTTCAAGCTTGACGCCATCAACAACGAGCTAAAGTCCTTGAGGGAGTTGTGTGCTACAACTTTGAAGAACCAAGCAACTCCTCAAGTGCAAGTGCAAGCTAATCTATCTTCCAAGGAGGAAGATGTGAATTACATGGGAAGGGGCAATTACAACAACTATCAAGGCCCAAGGAACTTCAACAACAACCGGCAATTCAATAATTACCGACCAAATCACAACCATCCCGGGTTTTCCTATTCTAACCCGGACGGAGCCTTGAACCCTCCCGCTTCCACAAGCACAACTCCACCACCAAAAGCTTCACAAGAACCTCCACCCGGATTTACTCAACCTCCAAAGGATAGAACCGAAATGATGTTTGAGCAATTGCTTGGAAGGTTGAGTGGTCTTGAGAGCACCGTGACTTCAATTTCTAAAGCTCAAAAGGTATTGGAAGCACAAGTGTTCCAAAAGGCGGGTGAAACCCATAGAGATCCGGGAAAGCTTCCCGGAAGGACCGAAGACAACCCAAGAGGCCAAGTGTTGGCTATCACTACAAGGAGTGGGTTGAGCATGAAAGATCCTTTGCCCAAGGAGAATGTTAAAGGGAAACAAGTGGTGATAGAGGAAGAGACTTTGCTAAGAGATGGAGGCAAGAGCAAGGATGTTGAGCCAACCTATGTGGCACCGCCTCCATACAAGCCACCACTACCATTCCCTCAATCACGAGCAAGAGCTCGTTTGGACAATCACTTTGGTAAGTTCCTTGAACTAATGTCTAAATTGCATATTAATATTCCGTTCATGGATGCTATTTTAGGAATGCCGGCATATGGCAAGTTCTTGAAAGAGATACTCTCCAACAAAAGGAAGTTGGAGGAGTATGGGGAGATAAGAATGACAAAGAGGTCTTCGGAATTGATCCAAACAATGAAGGAGGAAATGCCTCCCAAGCTAAGAGATCCGGGTTCCTTTTGTTTCCCAATAGGAGTGGGAGATGTGAAGTACGAGGCCCTTTGTGATCTTGGAGCAAGTGTAAGCATCATACCGCTTGCACTTTGCAACAAGGTTGGGCTAGGAGAGCTGAAACCGGTCAAGATGACCCTCTATATGGCGGACCGTTCTATCACTCACCCGGTTGGGATCTTAGAAGACATTCCGGTGCAACTAGGAGGATTCTATGTGCCAATTGATTTTGTTGTCTTGGATATTCCGGCGGACTATCCGGTTCCCATCATCTTAGGAAGACCTTTCCTAGCCACTTCCGGATGCCTAGTGGATTGCAAGAATGGGACTCTCTCCTTCAACATTGGAGAAGAGAACATCAAGTTCAAGTTGTCCACAATGATGAAAGGGCCAACCCTTGATGAGGATGTTTTCAACATAGTCGAGCAAGAAGAATCTAGAGAAGTTGTGAGCTCGATCTTGATCAAGGACCCCTTGGAGAAGGTTCTTACCCTAAGTATGATGGAGGAAGGTGTTGAGGAGGCTTGCAATGAAGAGATCAAGGCCTTAGAAGCATTAGAAGAGGAGACAAGGGCTCAAGTTGAAGGCCACGAAGAGGTGCTAAGCATCTGCAAGTTCCACGGGCATGGAAGTGGTTCCACGGCCGTCAAACTCTTTGTAAAGCCTCAACAAATGAGCCAGGCAAGGTCCACGGCCGTGGAAGTGGAGCCAACCGTGGTTCTAGCTGTGGTTTCCCCTGAATCAGACCTTATTGATGATCAAGCTTCAAGGAGCCTTGAAGGGTCTTCATTTGCTTTGGATTCATCTCATCCAACGCTATTTGGATCGTCTCCAATCGATAAAGGTCCTCCTAAACTTGAACGTAAGCCCCTCCCCTCTCATTTAAAGTATGCTTTTCTTGGTGATAATTCTACATATCCGGTGATTGTTAATGCATGCTTGAGTGATGATGAACTTGCTAAGTTGTTGCATGAACTAAGATTGCATAGGAAAGCCATTGGCTATACTATTGATGATTTGGTTGGCATAAATCCTTCTTTGTGCATGCATAAGATAATGATGGAAGATAACCATAAACCCTCTATTGAACATCAAAGAAGACTAAATCCTATAATGAAAGAGGTAGTCAAAAAGGAAATCATTAAGTTGCTAGATGCGGGGATAATCTACCCTATCTCGGATAGTAAGTGGGTTAGTCCCGTTCATGTAGTTCCTAAGAAGGGTGGGATGACCGTAGTGACTAATGAGAACAACGAACTAATCCCGACTAGGACGGTTACGGGGTGGAGAATGTGTATTGACTATAGAAAGCTTAACATGGCCTCTAGGAAAAATCACTTCCCTCTCCCTTTCATTGACCAAATGCTAGAGAGGTTAGCTCAACATTCTCATTTTTGCTATTTAGATGGCTATAGTGGATTCTTCCAAATCCCTATCCACCCCGATGACCAAGAGAAAACCACCTTTACATGTCCATGGGGAACTTTTGCATATAGCAGGATGCCATTTGGGTTGTGTAATGCACCCACCACCTTCCAAAGGTGTATGATGGCTATCTTTTCGGAATACATTGAAAATATCATGGAAGT
Source organism: Fagopyrum homotropicum (assembly GCA_033239125.1). NCBI lineage: Eukaryota > Viridiplantae > Streptophyta > Magnoliopsida > Caryophyllales > Polygonaceae > Fagopyrum > Fagopyrum homotropicum. The sequence goes on from BSWB01000002.1 coordinate 49,062,146, forward strand.
GTTCATGGATGATTTCTCTGTTTATGGTTCTTCCTTTGATAATTGCTTGGCTAACTTGTCATTAGTATTGCAAAGATGTGAGGAGACAAATCTTGTCTTAAATTGGGAAAAATTCCACTTCATGGTAAGTGAAGGTATTGTGTTAGGACACTTGGTGTCCAATCATGGCATTGAGGTTGATAGGGCCAAAATTGAAACAATAGAGAAGTTGCCACCACGTACCTCGGTGAAGGGGGTAAGGAGTTTCTTAGGGCATGCCGGTTTTTACCGGAGGTTTATTCAAGACTTCTCTAAAATTTCTAAGCCTCTTACTAACCTACTAATGAAGGATGTTGATTTTGTCTTTTCCAAAGATTGTCTTCAGGCTTTTTGTAGGTTGAAGAACGCCTTGATCTCCGCACCTATCATGCAACCTCCGGATTGGAGTTTACCGTTTGAGATCATGTGTGATGCAAGAGATGTAGCCGTTGGGGCTGTTTTGGGGCAAAGGAAAGATGGGCGCACTCATGCTATTTACTATGCTAGCAAGACGCTAGATGATGCCCAACTCAATTATGCTACCACCGAGAAAGAGTTGCTAGCGGTTGTGTATGCATTTGAGAAGTTCCGCTCATATCTTGTTGGAGCGAAGGTCATAGTTTATACGGATCATGCTGCGATCCGTTATCTACTTACAAAGAAGGATGCCAAACCTAGGTTGATGTTACGCTAAGATCGTGATGCGCAAATGGTTTTAAATTTATAACTCGAACTAAATCCTAACTACCTAGCGAAACCCGCAGTGTACGGGACGTTTGTAGAAGGGATAGTATTCCGAGGTCGAACACAAAGACTAAGGTGAAATTGATTCGAATTGTGATTGAGTTTAGTAAGGATCTAGGTTGGAAGAAAAGAAAGAAATAAAGAAGAGAAAATCTCAAATGTTTTTGGGTGGTATTTGGTGATCAATCAAAGATCACAATTCATGCAAAGTAATCAATCAAACTAAACTAAGAATCAACACGAATAAACAAGCTAAACAAGATAATGATCAAGGAAAGAAAAGACGGATTCTAGGGGTTGGAAGTTCCGGTTATGGCATAGGACTCAAGTTATCTATTCATTCCTTGGATTAACTATGATATGTTGGGATTAAGTGTTTCTAAATTGGGATCAATTACCGGGTAGGTCTCATGTCCAACTAGTCCACTCCTAAGGTCTCATTATCGGGTAAGTCTCTAAGAACCTAAGGATAGGAATTCTACACAAACCGGATTGTTAATTAGGAGTCTAACCTATCCTTACCGGGTAAGTCTTGGAAAGGAAAGTCCTAAACAACTATCCTAGCACACCTAATCCAATGGTGGCTTATTAGGCTCACCACTACCTAAGGTTTGTTATCTTGGAATCTAAGAGCAAGGATTACCGGGTAAGTCTCTCCTAACACTTAGTTACTACACTAGGTTACCCTAGGGTAGATTAAACTCAACAAACACTTAGGATTTCAACATTCTATAGATCTAAGACAAGATCCTTCGAACCAGGGAAAATCACGGTTTGTTCTACCTAAACCACGGCCGTGGTCAGACAAGAACTACCCGTGATTTCTAACAGCAACTACGTTCATACACACAAGTCATCCAAAGGTAAATCTAAGTCCGTCCTATCATAGCCCCAGCCATAACCATCCTTCCCTTACCCTAGAACCTCATCAATTTAGCCTACAACGTTCATAATAGAAATCGAAACAAACAAACATAAAATCATGACATCCATTTGCAAGATAATGAAGGAAAAGAGATGGACAAGTGAACTAAAACAAAACCAAGCTGAAAATAGAATTAGAATAACTCACAATCCTTCCAAAAGAAGGTTCAAATGATTTAAACAACTCTAGAAATGGAATCCGGAATTCTTCACTACAAAAATCTATCAAGGTGTGGCAATGGTGTGTGTGTTCTTCTTCTCCTCTTCAATGGAGCTCTTCTTCTTCCTCTTTGACACTTTCCTTTCTAGAAAAACTTCTTGTTGAGAGAATATTGTTGTTAGAGAAAAATGGATAATGGATGATCTGCTCCAAGATGCTTCTCACAGCCCATGAAGGACCACTTTTATAACAAACTTGCATGAGCTGGCCATGAGAGTCGTGGCACAGCTGTCACAAGAATCTGGCAAAATCCACGGTTGATTCCACGGCCGTGGAGTGTCAGAGAACCGTGATTCTGTGCAGAAACTTCGCCTTGGATCATTAAGCTGTGGTTTGGTGCTTGGCAAGTGTTGGCAAGGCTCCATGAGTCCTCCTTAGCCTTTAGCTTGTGTCCTAATGAGTCCGAGGGTGTGTCATCTAGATGAACGATTCTCAAACGTATCGTTTTGCTCCTAAATCTCCCGAAATACCTACAAAACACGCACAAGTCCGTGTAGACGTCTATCTCGGCAAAATACATGAATTGAGTGCAAAACGTCGTGAACTAGTGATAAACCATGCATGAATGAGTGAGAAATCTATCCAAATGATTACCTAAAACTAAGTCATAAATCGTGTTATCAAAATACCCCATACTTAAGGTTTGCTCGTCCCCGAGCAAATTCCCAACTATAGATTAAGAGATGACATGATTTATGTATGCATAAAAATGGCAAAATCTTTTTGGGTTTGTGCTTCTATTATTGGATCACCTTCAAAGTCATGTTTCATGGCAAAGGATAAGCAATCATGCATCAAACAAAATGAAAGCATGGAAAGACAATTGTACTTAACTCAAAGGTATGCATGAAATGTAAAGATGAAGAAGTCAAGAAGGTCAAGAGTACATCCAATCCAAATCACTAAGTCTTACAAACATGCAAATAGGTCATAAGGTCTTGTGAGATAAAAGGGCCAAGAAATGTAGCGATTGGGTGGGGATTTCTAGGTTATGTGATGCTAATCCGGGAACGAATTTAACTCCACATTCTTGTCCTCGATCAACTTCCCTCAAGTGTATATTTTCCTCTATCTTTTCTTTCTTTTCTTTTTCTTTGACTTATTTTTGAGACAATGACATTGGTGTACAAAAGCCGAAACCTTGGTGATTAGCCGTCCTCGGGCTTTTTCTTAGTTTTCGAGGTGCATCCACACCGGGCACACATACCAAAGCTCGTTAGGACTATTGATTTATTTGACTTTGGCAAGGCACCAACACCCGATTATGTGAAGTGTACCGAGTTACTTGTCATTTAAACCAATGTCCCCAAACCTATATTATTGGCTACACTTTTCACAGCAAATTCAGCATTTTATGCATGATGTTCTCTTCATCAACAACTTCACCTCACACTTGCTTTTCACACACATCAACACACTAACATGCTCCTATTCCCGGATGGGTTAAAAGAGGTCAATTTTATCTCAATTGAGGTGCTCAAGCAATCATGATTAAGATGAGAAGTAGAGAAAGATTGAATCGCCTCATTCATTCCTAGATGGTATGCAAGAACTATCATGTAATTTCGATCTTCACTACTCAATCCTTTCTAGGCAAACATCATGGTCACAAATCATTCATAGTATTTCAAGAGAAGTACTTCAAGTCCACATATGCGTTCATTAATCCTAACACATGAGGCCATCCATAGCCAATTCACAAGACAAGATTCATCATTAGGATCATATTCAAGCCTAGAAAGCACAAATTTTTTTAAAATTTTCTGATTTTTTTATGGTATTTTCGATTTAAGTATGTACAATGCAAGATATGTGAAGATTTTAAACTATCCTAGATGCTCATCATGCAAAGGATCATGCAAACCCCACCCCATACTTAGAAACACATTGTCCCCAATGTGGTATACAAGTAAAGAGAGTGACAGAAGGTTCTCACAATGTAAAAATGGTTTGTTATGGTATTTGGGATTGCTCAATAGTGAATTGACGTTTGATGATTCTATCAACCATGGTAGAGAGCTCTAAGCATCCATCAAAGCTTCGGGACCCGCGCTAGGCACCGCTAGCCGTCCAAGTTCCGCGTCCGCTCCACCCATAATTGATGAGGGTTTCATCATCATCATTCCTATGTCAAGCAAGGCCTCCAATGCCACTAATGTTCTAGCGCACACACAAAGTAGACAAAACACACACAAAGATAGAAAAATCTAGAAACAAAAGGAAATCAAGAAAAGAAAAATGTTACCAATGGGTTGCCTCCCACCAAGCGCTTCTTTAAGGTCATTAGCTTGACCAAACTCGGGGGGCGTTTACTCTAGGTGAAGCGGGGCAATTATCTCCACCGGAGCTCCCGGGATATACTTCTTCAACCGGTGCCCATTCACCTTAAAGTTCCCACAATGTTCCCCTCTTATCTCAATGGCTCCATGGGAAAAGATCTTCTTCACCACATATGGTCCGGTCCATCTTGATTTGAGCTTTCCGGGAAAGAGCCTTAGCCTTGAGTTGAAGAGAAGGACAAGATCTCCTTCACTCAACTCCTTGGGGATGATCCTCTTGTCATGCCAACTTTTGGTTCTCTCTTTGTAAATCCGGGCATTCTCATAAGCGTCCAACCGGATCTCCTCGAGGGCATTCAATTCAAGCAATCTCTTTTCTCCCGCCGCCTTGAGATTAAAATTTAGCCACTTAATGGCCCAATAAGCTCTATGCTCCATCTCTACCGGAAGATGGCAAGACTTGCCATAGACCAACTTGTAAGGAGTGGTGCCAATCGGTGTCTTGAAGGTGGTTCTGTATGCCCATAAGGCATCATTGAGCCTCATAGCCCAATCCTTTCTAGTCCTAGACACCGTCTTCTCAAGGATGGCCTTGATCTCCCGGTTGGAGATCTCCACTTGGCCACTAGTTTGGGGATGGTAAGGTGTTGCCACCTTGTGAGTCACCCCATACTTGGCCAAAAGCGCCCCAAAATTCCTATTGGTGAAGTGCTTTCCTCCATCACTAATGATCACCCTTGGTGTTCCAAACCTAGGGAAGATCACCCGGTTGAAGAACCGCACTACCACCTTGGCATCATTTGTAGGAGAGGCGATTGCCTCCACCCATCTTGACACATAGTCCACCGCCAATAGGATGAAGAGATTGCCACATGAAGAAGGGAATGGTCCCATGAAGTCCACACCCCACACATCAAATATTTCGACTTCTTGGATGTTGTTCAAGGGCATCTCATTCCTTCTTGAGATGTTGCCCGTCCTTTGGCAAGCATCACATGCCGCTACAAAACCTTGCACATCTTTAAACAAGTTAGGCCAATAAAAACCGGATTGCAATACCTTTGCACACGTCTTGTGTGAGCTAGCATGGCCTCCACATGGTAAGGAGTGACAATGCCGGATCACACTCTCTACTTCATCTTCCGGTATGCATCTTCTAAACATTCCATCCGGGCCTTTCTTGAACAAGAGTGGCTCACTCCAATAGTAATGCCTCACATCGTTGAAGAACTTCTTTCTTTGTGCATATGTCAATCCGGGAGGCACTTTCTCACACACTAAGTAGTTCACAATGTCGGCATACCATGGCTCATTTCCTCTAGACACTTGGAACAAGCATTCCTCCACCATTTGCAATTGCTCATCTCGGAATGAGTCATCAATTGGAATGTCATCTTTTCCAACCTCTAATGGAGGCAATCTACTAAGGTGATCCGCCACGGAGTTCTCGGATCCCTTCTTATCTCGTATTTCCAAATCAAATTCTTGAAGAAGGAGGATCCACCGAATCAACCTTGGTTTGGCATCCTTCTTTGTAAGTAGATAACGGATCGCAGCATGATCCGTATAAACTATGACCTTCGCTCCAACAAGGTATGAGCGGAACTTCTCAAATGCATACACCACCGCTAGCAACTCCTTCTCGGTGGTAGCATAATTGAGTTGGGCATCATCTAGCGTCTTGCTAGCATAATAAATAGCATGAGTGCGCCCATCTTTCCTTTGCCCCAAAACAGCCCCTACGGCTACATCGCTTGCATCGCACATGATCTCGAATGGTAGACTCCAATCCGGAGGTTGCATGATAGGTGCGGAGATCAAGGCGTTCTTCAACCTACAAAAAGCCTCAAGACAATCTTTTGAAAAGACAAAATCAACATCCTTCATTAGTAGCTTAGTGAGAGGCTTAGAAATTTTAGAGAAATCTTGGATAAACCTCCGGTAAAAACCGGCATGCCCTAAGAAACTCCTTACCCCCTTCACCGAGGTAGGTGGCGGCAACTTCTCTATCGTTTCAATTTTGGCCCTATCAACCTCAATGCCACGGTTAGACACCAAGTGTCCTAAAACAATGCCTTCACTTACCATGAAGTGGCATTTTTCCCAATTCAAGACAAGATTTGTCTCCTCACATCTTTGCAATACTAATGACAAGTTAGCGAAGCAATTATCAAAGGAAGAACCATAAACAGAGAAATCATCCATAAACACTTCCATGATATTTTCTATGTATTCCGAAAAGATAGCCATCATACACCTTTGGAAGGTGGCGGGTGCATTACACAACACAAATGGCATTCTCCTATATGCAAAAGTACCCCATGGACATGTAAAGGTTGTTTTCTCTTGGTCATCGGGGTGGATAGGGATTTGGAAGAATCCACTATAGCCATCTAGATAGCAAAAATGAGAGTGTTGAGCTAACCTTTCTAGCATTTGGTCAATGAAGGGGAGAGGGAAGTGATCTTTCCTAGAGGCCATGTTCAATTTCCTATAATCAATGCACATCCTCCACCCCGTAACCGTCCTAGTCGGGATTAGTTCATTGTTCTCATTAGTTACTACGGTCATCCCACCCTTCTTAGGAACTACATGAACGGGACTAACCCACTTACTATCCGAGATAGGGTAGATAATTCCCGCATCTAGCAACTTAATGATTTCCTTTTTGACTACCTCTTTCATTATAGGATTCAATCTCCTTTGATGTTCAATAGAGGGTTTGTGGTTATCTTCCATCATTATCTTATGCATGCACAAAGAAGGCTTAATGCCAACCAAATCATCAATAGTATAGCCAATGGCTTTCCTATGCAATCTTAGTTCATGCAACAATTTAGCAAGTTCATCATCACTCAAGCATGCATTAACAATCACAGGATATGTAGAGTTTTCACCAAGGAATGCATATTTCAAATGAGAGGGGAGGGGTTTGAGTTCAAGTGAAGGAGGACCTTTATCGGTTGAAGATGATCCAAATAATGTTGGATGAGATGAATCCAAAGCAAATGAAGACTCCTCATGGCTCCTAATAGCTTGACCATCATCAAGGACTGGTCCAGGGAAAACCACGGCTGGAATCACGGTTTGCTCAACTTCCACGGCCGTGGTTCTTGCTAAGCTTGCTTCCCGGAGTTGTCCAGAAAGTTTGACGGTCGTGGAACATAAATCTCGACCGTGGAACTTGCAGCTGTTCAACACCTCTTCGTGGCTTTCAAATCCAACTCTTGGCTCCTCTTCCAATGCTTCCAAGGCCTTGATTTCTTCATTGCAAGCCTCCTCAACACCTTCCTCCATCATACTTAAGGTAAGAACCTTCTCCAAGGGATCCTTGATCAAGATCGAGCTCACAACTTCCCTAGATTCCTCTTGCTCGACTATGTTGAAGAGATCCTCATCAAGGGCTGACCCTTTCGTCATTGTGGACAACTTGAACTTGATGTTCTCTTCTCCAATGTTGAAGGAGAGAGTTCCATTCTTGCAATCCACTAGGCACCCGGAGGTGGCTAGGAAGGGTCTTCCTAAGATGATGGGAACCGGATAATCCGCTGGAATGTCCAAGACCACAAAATCAATTGGCACATAGAATCCTCCTAGTTGCACCGGGATGTCCTCTAAGATCCCAACTGGATGAGTGATAGAGCGGTCCGCCATGTAGAGGGTCATCTTGACCGGTTTCGGCTCTCCTAGCCCAACCTTGTTGCAAAGTGCAAGCGGTATGATGCTTACACTCGCTCCAAGATCACAAAGGGCCTCGTACTTCACATCCCCCACTCCTATTGGGACACAAAAAGAGCCCAGATCTCTTAGCTTGGGAGGCATCTCCTCCTTCATTGTTTGGATCAATTCCGAGGATCTCTTGGTCATTCTTATCTCCCCATATTCCTCCAACTTCCTTTTGTTGGAGAGTATTTCCTTCAGAAACTTGCCATATGCCGGCATTCCTAAAATGGCATCCATGAACGGAATGTTAATATGTAATTTGGACATTAGTTCAAGGAACTTACCAAAGTGATTGTCCAAACGAGCTCTTGCTCTTGATTATGGAAACGGTAGTGGTGGCTTGTATGGAGGTGGTGCCACATAGGTTGGCTCTACATCCTTGCTCTTGCCTCCATCTTCTTGCAACTTTCCCTCTTCTACCACTACTTGCTTTCCTTTAGCATTGTCCTTGGGCAAAGGATCTTTCATACTCAACCCACTCCTCGTTGTGATAGCCAACACTTGGCCTCTTGGGTTGTCTTCGGTTCTTCCGGGAAGCTTTCCCGGGTCTCTATGGGCTTCACCCGCCTTTTGGAACACTTGTGCTTCCAAAACTTTTTGAGCTTTAGAGATTGAAGTCACCGTGCTCTCAAGACCACTCAACCTTCCAAGCAATTGCTCGAACATTATTTCGGTTCTATCCTTTGGAGGTTGAGTAAATCCGGGTGGAGGTTCTTGTGAAGCTCTCGATGGTGGTGTTGTGCTTGTGGAGGAGGAAGGGTTCAAGGCTCCATCCGGGTTAGAGTAAGAAAATCCGGGATGGTTGTGGTTGGGCCGGTAATTGTTGAATTGCCGGTTGTTGTTGAAACTCCTTGGGCCTTGATAATTGTTGAAGTTGCCCCTTCCCATATAATTCACATCCTCCTCCTTAGAAGACAAGTTGGCTTGTGGAAGCACTTGAGGAGTTGCTTGGTTCTTCAAAGTTGTAGCACACAACTCCCTCAAGGACTTCAACTCGTTGTTGATGGCGTCAAGCTTGAAATTGCTCATGGTGGCTTCACTCACCTCATATGCTCCCGCCTTTCTTCCTTCACTCTTCCTATGAGAGTATTTCTCAATCACTAGAGCTTGCTTCTCCACAAACTCCCAAGCTTCATCTACATGCTTCTCCATAAATGTCCCACCAGAAAGAGATTGGAGCTTGAATTGGCTATCTTCATCAAGTCCCTTGAAGTAGATCTCCAATAGCTCAATTTTCGGTATGCCATGGTGTGGACAATCAAGGAGAAGATCTTTGAACCTATCCCAAGACTTGAATAAACTCTCTCTATCCTTCATCACGAAGGCATTGATCTTCCCTCTTAACTCGGTAGTCTTGGAAGGTGGGAAGAACTTAGTCAAAAACTCGGTTGTCATCTCCTCCCAAGTACCAACTCGCCCTTGCGGAATAGATTGATACCAAGCTAAGGCTTTATCCTTAAGAGAGAAGGAGAAAGCCCTTAGCTTATGGTTGTTGCTCTCCAATCTTGGCGGTCTAAGAGTCTCCATCAAGATCTCATAACTCATCAAATGTTGATGAGGAGACTCTCCCTCCATCCCTCCAAATTGATTATGCCGGATCATTTGTAGAACTTGAGGGCGGAGTTCATAGTTGTGGGCTGCGGGATCTCCTAAGTTCACACCCGGACGGTGTGCTCTTTGTGCCGGATCCATACGTCTCCCTAGGGTTTGTGACTCTTCAATGGCAATGGGCGCAACCCTAACATTAGCCGCCAGCTGCGGTTGTGGTGGAGGAGGTGGAGGTTGTCGGCGATTAAGCTCTCCTTGAACAAGGGCTTGCCTAATCTCCTCAATCTCCCTCCTAGTTTCCTCTTGCCTCTCATTGGCAAGTCTCCTTTCTTCCTCCAAGAGCTCATCTCTTAGCCTTATTTGCTCTAAGGCTTCATCCAACTCAGCTTGGAGATTTCTACCGGCCATCTCTTTCTCTTTTCGGATGCTCTTGGATCTAGATTGAAGGGTTTTCTCCGGTTCGGGATCGAATGGAGCTAAATCCTTGCCACGAGATCTTCGCATACACCTAAAGAGTAATAGATGTCCTGAAAAGCAAAGACACAAACCAAAAAGAGATCAAAAGTAACAAGAAAGATCTATACTAGAAATAATCACAAAATAGACTCAATCTAGACCTAGTCCCGGGCAACGGCGCCAAAAACTTGTTACGCTAAGATCGTGATGCGCAAATGGTTTTAAATTTATAACTCGAACTAAATCCTAACTATCTAGCGAAACCCGCAGTGTACGGGACGTTTGTAGAAGGGATAGTATTCCGAGGCCGAACACAAAGACTAAGGTGAAATTGATTCGAATTGTGATTGAGTTTAGTAAAGATCTAGGTTGGAAGAAAAGAAAGAAATAAAGAAGAGAAAATCTCAAATGTTTTTGGGTGGTTTTTGGTGATCAATCAAAGATCACAATTCATGCAAAGTAAACAATCAAACTAAACTAAGAATCAACACGAATAAACAAGCTAAACAAGATAATGATCAAGGAAAGAAAAGACGGATTCTAGGGGTTGGAAGTTCTGGTTATGGCATAGGACTCAAGTTATCTATTCATTCCTTTGATTAACTATGATATGTTGGGATTAAGTGTTTCTAAATTGGGATCAATTACCGGGTAGGTCTCATGTCCAACTAGTCCACTCCTAAGGTCTCATTACCGGGTAAGTCTCTAAGAACCTAAGGATAGGAATTCTACACAAACCGGATTGTTAATTAGGAGTCTAACCTATCCTTACCGGGTAAGTCTTGGAAAAGAAAGTCCTAAACAACTATCCTAGCACACCTAATCCAATGGTGGCTTATTAGGCTCACCACTACCTAAGGTTTGTTATCTTGGAATCTAAGAGCAAGGATTACCGGGTAAGTCTCTCCTAACACTTAGTTACTACACTAGGTTACCCTAGGGTAGATTAAACTCAACAAACACTTAGGATTTCAACATTCTATAGATCTAAGACAAGATCCTTCGAACCAGGGAAAATCACGGTTTGTTCTACCTAAACCACGGCCGTGGTCAGACAAGAACTACCCGTGATTTCTAACAGCAACTACGTTCATACACACAATTCATCCAAAGGTAAATCTAAGTCCGTCCTATCATAGCCCCAGCCATAACCAGCCTTCCCTTACCCTAGAACCTCATCAATTTAGCCTACAACGTTCATAATAGAATTCGAAACAAACAAACATAAAATCATGACATCCATTTGCAAGATAATGAAGGAAAAGAGATGGACAAGTGAACTAAAACAAAACCAAGCTGAAAATAGAATTAGAATAACTCACAATCCTTCCAAAAGAAGGTTCAAATGATTTAAACAACTCTAGAAATGGAATCCGGAATTCTTCACTACAAAAATCTATCAAGGTGTGGCAATGGTGTGTGTGTTCTTCTTCTCCTCTTCAATGGAGCTCTTCTTCTTCCTCTTTGACACTTTCCTTCCTAGAAAAACTTCTTGTTGAGAGAATATTGTTGTTAGAGAAAAATGGATAATGGATGATCTGCTCCAAGATGCTTCTCACAGCCCATGAAGGACCACTTTTATAACAAACTTGCATGAGCTGGCCATGAGAGTCGTGGCACAGCTGTCACAAGAATCTGGCAAAATCCACGGTTGATTCCACGGCCGTGGAGTGTTAGAGAACCGTGATTTTGTGCAGAAACTTCGCCTTGGATCATTAAGCTGTGGTTTGGTGCATGGCAAGTGTTGACAAGGCTCCATGAGTCCTCCTTAGCCTTTAGCTTGTGTCCTAATGAGTCCGAGGGTGTGTCATCTAGATGAACGATCCTCAAACGTATCATTTTGCTCCTAAATCTCCCGAAATACCTACAAAACACGCACAAGTCCGTGTAGACGTCTATCTCGGCAAAATACATGAATTGAGTGCAAAACGTCGTGAACTAGTGATAAACCATGCATGAATGAGTGAGAAATCTATCTAAATGATTACCTAAAACTAAGTCATAAATCGTGTTATCAGTTGATTCGGTGGATCCTTCTTCTTCAAGAGTTTGATTTGGAAATCTGGGACAAGAAGGGGTCCGAGAACTCAGTGGCGGATCACCTTAGTAGATTACCTCCATTAGAGCTTGAAAGAGATGACATCCCGATTGATGACTCGTTCCGGGATGAGCAACTGCAAATGGTGGAGGAATGCTTGTTCCAAGTATCTAGAGGAAGCGAGCCATGGTTTGCCGACATTGTGAACTACTTAGTGTGTGAGGAAGTGCCTCCTGGTTTGACATATGCCCAAAGGAAGAAGTTCTTCAAAGATGTGAGGCATTACTATTGGAGTGAACCACTTTTATTCAAGAGAGGGCCGGATGGAATGTTTAGAAGATGCATACCGGAGGATGAGGTGGAGAGTGTGATCCGCCATTGTCACTCCTTGCCATGTGGAGGGCATGCTAGCTCGCACAAGACATGTGCTAAAGTGTTGCAATTGGGTTTCTTTTGGCCGAGTTTGTTCAAGGATGTGCAAAGCTTTGTGGTAGCTTATGATGCTTGCCAAAGGACGGGCAACATCTCAAGGAGGAATGAGATGCCATTGAACAACATACAAGAAGTGGAAATTTTTGATGTGTGGGGTGTGGACTTCATGGGACCATTCCCTTCTTCATGTGGCAACCTCTACATCCTATTGGCGGTTGACTATGTTTCGAGATGGGTGGAGGCAATCGCCTCTCCTACAAATGACGCCAAGGTTGTGGTGCGGTTCTTCAACCGAGTGATCTTTCCTAGGTTTGGAACACCAAGGGTGATCATAAGCGATGGAGGGAAGCATTTCACCAATAGGAAATTTGGAGCACTTTTGGCTAAGTATGGGGTGACTCATAAAGTGACAACACCTTACCATCCCCAAACTAGTGGCCAAGTGGAGATCTTCAACCGGGAGATAAAGGCCATTCTCGAGAAGACGGTATCTAGAACTGAAAGGATTGGGCTATGAAGCTCAATGATGCCTTGTGGGCATATAGGACCGCTTTCAAGACACCAATTGGCACCACTCCTTACAAGTTGGTCTATGTCAAGTCTTGCCACCTTCCGGTGGAGATAGAGCATAGAGCTTATTGGGCCATTAAGTGGCTAAATTTTGACCTCAAGGAGGCGGGAGAGAAGAGATTGCTCGATATGAACGCCCTTGAAGAGATCCGGTTGGATGCTTATGAGAATGCCCAGATCTACAAGGAGAGGACCAAGCGGTGGCATGACAAGAGGATCATCCCCAAGGAGTTGAGTGAAGGAGACCTTGTCCTTCTCTTCAACTCAAGGCTACGGCTCTTTCCCGGAAAACTCAAATCAAGATGGACCGGGCCATATGTGGTGAAGAAGATCTTTCCCCATGGAGCTATTGAGATAGGAGGGGAGCATTGTGGAAACTTTAAGGTGAATGGGCACCGGTTGAAGAAGTATATCCTGGGAGCTCCGGTGGATATGATTGCCCCACTTTACCTTGAGTAGACGCCCCCGAGTTTGGTCAAGCTAATGACCTTAAAAGAGCGCTTGGTGGGAGGCAACTCATTGGTAACATTTTCCCTTCCTTGTTTTGTTTAGATTTTTCTGTTTTTGGTTGTGTTTTGTGTGCTTTGTGTGTTCTAGAACCTTAGTAGCATTGGAAGCCTTGCTTGGCATGAGAATGATGATGATGAACCCCTCATCGATTGTGGGTGGAGCGGACGCGGAACTTGGACGGCTAGCGGTGCCTAGCGCGGGTCCCGACGCCTTGATGAATACTTAAGAGCTCTATACCATTGTTGATAGGATCATCCACCATCAATTCTCTTGAGAAATCCCAAATACCATAGCAAACCACTTTTACATTGTGAGAACCTTCTTTCACTCTTCTTTACTTCATTTACACATTGGGGACAATGTGTTTCTAAGTATGGGGTGGGGTTTGCATAATCCTTTCCATGATGAGCATCTAGGATAGTTTAACAATTTTCACATGTCATGCATTGTATATATTCATTTCGAAAATCCCATAAAAATTCAGAAAATTTAAAATTTTTTTTTGTGCTTTCTAGGCTTGGATATGACCCTAATGATGAATCTTGTCTTGTGGATTGGCTATGGATGGCCTTATGTGTTAAATTGCTGAATGCATATGTGGACTTGAAGTACTTCTCTTAAATTCCATGGATGATTTGTGATCATGATGTTTGCCTAGAATGGATTGAGTATTGAAAGTCGAAATTACATGCTAGTTCTTGCATACCATCTAGGAATGAATGAGGCAATTCATCTTTCTCTACTTCTCATCTTGATCATGATTGTTTGAGCACCTCAATGGATATAAATTGACCTCTTTTGACCCATCCGGGAATAGGAGCATGTTAGTGTGTTGATGTGGTGAAAAGCAAGTGTGGGGTGAAGATGTTGATGAAAGAATGTCATGAATAAAATGCTGAATTTGTTGTGAAAAGTGTAGCCAAAAATATAGGTTTGGGGGCGTTGGTTTAAATGACAAGTAACTTGGTACACTTCACATAATCGGGTGTTGGTGCCTTGCCAAAGTCAAATAAACCAATAGTCCTAACGAGCTTTGGTATGTGTGCCCGGTGTGGATGCACCTCGAAAAATAGAAAAAGCCCGAGGATGGCTAATCACCAAGGTTTCGGCTTTTGTACACCAATGCCATTGTCTCAAAAAGAAAGAAAAAAAAAAGAAAAAGAAAAGAAAAAGAAAAGATAGAGAAAAATATACACTTGAGGGAAGTTGATCGAGGACAAGATTGTGGAGTTAGTTCCATTCCCGGATTAGCATCACATAGCCAAAAAAAATCCCCACCTAGTCACAACGTCTTTTAGCCTTTTATTTCACAAGACCTTATGACCTATTTGCATGTTTGTAAGACTTAGTAATCTAGATTGGATATGCTCTTGATCTTCTTGGCTTCTTCATTTTTACATTTCATGCATGCTTTTGAGTTAAGTACAATTGTCTTTCCATGCCTTCATTTATTTGATGCATAATTGCTTGTCCGTTGCCATAAAACATGACTACGAAGGTGATCCAATAGTAGAAGCACAAACCCAAAAAGATTTTGCCATTTTTCTGCATACATAAATCATGTTATCTCGTAGTCTATAGTTGAGAATTCGCTCGGGGACGAGCAAACCTTAAGTATGGGGTATTTTTGATAACAGATTTATGACTTAGGTTTAGGTAATCATTTAGATAGATTTTTCGCTCATTCATGCACGGTTTAGCACTAGTTCACGACGTTTGCACTCAATTCACGTATTTTGTCGAGATAGACGTCTACACGGACTTGTGCATTGCTCTGTAGGTATTTTGGGAGATTTAGGAGCTAAAACGATACTTTTGAGGATCGTTCATCAAGATGATACACCCTCGGACTCATTAGGATGCAAGCTAAAGGCTAGAGAGGACTCATGGAACCTTGCCAACACAAGCCATGCACCAAATCGAAGCTTAATGATCAAAGGCAAGCTGAAGCACAAAATCACAGTTCACTGACACTCCACGGCCGTGGAACTGCCCGTGGATTTTGCCAGGTTTTCGTGACAGCTGTGCCACGATCTCTTGGCCAGCTCTTGCAAAGTTGTAGTATAAAAGTGGTCCTGCATTGGCTGAGAGAAGCATCTTGGAGCAACTCTCCATTATCCACTAGCATCCAATCAAAATATTCTCTCAACAAGAAGATTCTTAGAGGAAGGAGGTAGAAGGAAGCTACCATTGGAGAAGAGCTTGGTTGGAGAAGAAGAAGAACACACCATTGATAGATCTTGATAGCTTTGTAGAGAAGAATTTCGGAATCGATTTCTAGAGTTGTATGAACGATTTGAACCTTCTTTAAGAAGGGTTGTGAGTCATTCTAATTCCATTATTCAGCTTGGTTTTGTTTACTTCTCTTGTTCATCTCTTTCTCTTCATTATCTTGCAAATAGAAGCCATGATTTTATGTTTGATGATTTTGATTGCTATGATGAATGTTGTAGGCTAAATAGATGTGATTCTAGGGTAAGGAAGGAATGGTTATGGCTAAGACTATGATAGGATGGACTTAGTTTAGCCCTTGGATGTCTCACTTGCTTGGACATAGTTTCTGTTGAGGTCCACGGGTTGCTCTTGCCAAACCACGGCCGTGGACTTGGTAGAACACACCGTGATTCTCCCTAGTTCGATGGATCTAGCTTTAGATTGTTAGAATGTTGAAATCCTAGTGTTTGTTGAGTTAATCCTACCCTAGGGTAACCTAGTGTTAGCAACTAAGTGTTAGGAGAGACTTACCCGGTAATCCTTACTCTTAGATTCCAAAGATAACGAACCCTAGGTAGTGGTGAGCTTCATAAGCCGCCATTGGACTAAGTGTGCTAGGATAGTTGCTTAGAACTTCCCTTTCCGAGACTTACCCGGCAAGGATAGGTTAGATCTCTAGGTAACAATCCGGTTTGTGTAGAATTCCTATCCTTAGGCTCTTAGAGACTTACCCGGTGATGAGACCTTAGGAATGGACTAGTGGACCATGAGACCTACCCGGTAATTGATCCCAATCTAGAAACATCTACTCCCTACATGTCATAGTAAATCCAAGGAATGATTAGATAGCTTGAGTCCTATGCCATAACCGGAACTTCCAACCCCTAGAATCCGCTTTTCTATCTTTGATCTATATCTCGTGTTTAGCTTGTTTGTTCGCGTTGATTTGTTAGCTTAGTTGATTATTATATTTCGCATGATTTGTGATCTTGATTGATCATCTAAAAACCCACCCAAAACATTGAGATTTTCATTTCTTTATTTCCTTCTCTTTTCTTAACTTAGATCTTCACTAGACTTAATCAAAAATCGAATCAATCTCACCTTAGTCTTTGTGTTCGACCTCGGAATACTATCCCTACTACAAACGTCCCGTACACTGCGGGTTTTGCTAGGTAGTTTAGGATTTAGTTCGAGTTATAAATGTAAAGCTTTTTGTGATATTTCCTAGCGTAACATTAAGCCTTATCTTTGTACTCATAAGATACTAGTGGAAGATGATCACAAGACTTCATGGGAACCTCAAAGATGGTTAAATCCGATTATGAAAGAGGTTGTGAAGAAAGAGATTCTTAAGTTGCTTGATGCAGGTATCATATTTCCCATATCGGATAGCAAATGGATGAGTCTGGTGCATGTAGTTTCCAAGAAGGGTGGTATGACCGTTGTAACCAACAAAAACAACGAGTTGATTCCCACAAGGACCGTTACAAGCTGGAGGATGTGCATTGACTATAACAAGTTGAATTTGGCAACAAGAAAGGACCATTTCCCTCTTCCATTCATTGATCAAATGCTTGAACGGTTAGCACAACACTCCCATTTCTGCTATCTAGATGGTTATAGTGGCTTCTTTCAAATTCCTATCCATCCGGATGATCAAGAGAAGACCACTTTCACTTGTCCATGGGGGACATTCGCTTATCGGAGGATGCCATTTAGATTGTGTAACGCACCCACCACTTTTCACCGTTGTATGATGGCTATCTTTTCTGAGTATATTGAGGAGATCATGGAGGTATTCATGGATGATTTTTTGGTATATGGTTCCTCTTTTGACAACTGTTTGGCTAACATTTCTCTAGTGTTACAGCGTTGTGAAGACACTAATCTCGTTTTGAATTGGGAGAAGTGTCACTTCATGGTCAGCGAAGAAATTGTTCTAGGACACCTCGTTTCCAACCGAGGTATAGAGCTCGATCGAGCTGAGATCGAGACTATTGAGAAACTTCCTCTACCCTGTTCTGTTAAGGGTATGCGAAGTTTTCTTGGGCATGCAGGTTTCTACAGGAGGTTCATCAAAGATTTTTCTAAAATCTCTAAACCGTTCGCTAATCTTTTGAATAAGGATTTTGTTTTTGAGTTTTTGCAGAAATGCCTTGATGCTTTTTACAAGATAAAGGAAGCATTGATTAATGCTCCCATCATTCAACCTCCTGATTGGACCTTGCCCTTTGAGATCATGTGTGATGCTAGTGATGTGGCCGTAAGAGCGGTACTTGGACAAAGAAAGGATGGCCGGACCAACGCCATTTATTATGCTAGCAAGATGCTATATGAAGTTCAACTGAATTACGCCACCACTGAGAAGGAGCTCTTGCCAGTTGTTTATGCATTTGAGAAGTTTCGCTCTTACTTAGTGGGAGCGAAAGTTATTGTTTATACTAACCACGCAGCTATTCGATACTTGCTAGCTAAGAAAGACGCAAAGCCGCGCCTTATTCGTTGGATTCTCTTGCTTCAAGAGTTTGATTTGGAGATTCGCGATAAGAAAGGGTTTGAGAATTCTGTGGCGGATCACCGCATCCGGCTACCACCTATCCCGCTCGAGAGGGACGATCTACCCATTGACGATTCATTCCCTGATGAGTATTTGTATTTGATGGAGCATTGGACGGAACCTTTTGTCTTTCCCCATGGTACAGTTGAAGTATGGGGTAAAGCTACCACATATCTTGTTTGAGAGTGACATACGGTCCAACTATCGACCTTACACCAAGCGCTTCTTGGGAGGCAACCCAAGGTATTGCTTTCTTTTCCCTTTTTTAGTTTATTTTAGATACTTTTCTTTGTGTTTTGTGTGTCCTCTTAGATAGGAATTAGGTTCTCCAAGAAGAACTTACAACTCAGGAAGTGCATGGAAGGATTGATGTTCGAGAAATGAGAAAACGGAGTTCGACCGAGACACATCTCGGGTGCTGTCAGAGCACCTCGACCGAGATGTTCTTCGCCAACCGAGGTGCCGTTATCTGACAACCACCTTGCTCTAACACCTCGGTCCTTCCACAAACACCTCGATCGAGATGAAATCATATTCTGCGAGGGGTATAAAAGGAGATAGACTTTCTCTCTCCTCCCAACTCTTCTTCTCTCTTTGCTCTCACCTCGACCGCGACCCCCTTTTATTGAAAATTCTCAAATCTCAATCATTTTCTACGATTCTTGGCTCCAAATCATCAAGGGAAGCACGAGAAACAAATTTCAAGCATCAAACAGCGCAAAAATCCACAACAATCTGCGCATTTTGGGTATTTCGCTCCAAAACCTAACTTGGTTTGTTTTTCTCGATTCTGCACAGTTTGGGCTTGTTTGTTGTTGATTGGTGTTGAGAAGAGTTTAAGTACCCCATAGGAAGCAAGTGGTAGTGAAATTTGAGTGAAAAGCTTACGTTTTTTGAGCCTCGTTAGAAGTAGTACTTTGCCTCGGCCGGATTTGCTGCGTCTCGGCCGAGGTGTTCCGGTGAGCAACCGAGGTGATTTTCAGAGATGGAGAATTTAAGGAGATCTAATCGCTAGTTATCCCTGAGGGATCGCCCCAATAGTTTCCTGTAATAGCTAGGATTTTCGAATTCTAATTAATGTTGATTAAATTAATCTTCGATAGTAATTGACATATAACTCGCGAAGATTTTGCTAGTGATGAGTATGAGTCCCACCGTTATGTTCCTGGCGTAATTTTGGACGTTTGGGGAAACTCTTACTTTTTCCCCCGGGTAATTATTTTTACCCTCCGGTGTTATTTGGAGCATTTGGGAGCTCCAATTAATAAAAATACAGTTGAGAGAAATGATCAAGACATCGGATATGTCCTAGATATGAAATAACATGGAGATGCCAAACGGCCAAAATAGTCGTTATTTCGTTTCTTAACGGCTAAGAAAGACGGCTTAGGAATACACGTTTTCGAGGAAGTTGTGGAATAATTATCCCTACAATATTCCACATTTATTATTCCAATCTTGAGAAGTTTGGAGAAAGAGGTTTGACCCGCCTTTGGATCGGTTAAAGGATAATTATTGACTCCGCTAAAGGATAATTATCGTCTTCACTATAAATAGCGGAAAATCTTTTATTAATTCATTTCCTTTCATGTTTCCTCGTAAAAGCTTTGATTTCTCTCAACCTTCCACTCTCCGTTTCTAATCCGATTTCAATTCCGTTTGAGTTTCTGAGTTCCTCTCTTCATTCTCTTCATATCGGTACCGGGTTTCTGCATTTCCGAGCAGATGACGAGCTGGTCGAGCATATATGTCACCAGGAAGGTTCCGTCGCTTAGATTCCGGTGAATTTGATGCTGTCCATGCGTAGTCTGCGTCGTTGTGATTCCGAATCTTCTTTCAGATTGTCAATCGGGTTAGTAACGAATAAGTTATGAATTTATTCGCTTTCCGTATTGCGATTTGGCCTAAATTGACTTTAGGCTTGTCAAATGGATAATTAGAAATTCCTTTATGGTTGTTATATTATTCTGGTGATTATGGGTAGTTTGTTTGATGAAATCTAATGACAGGTGGGTTTAGAAATTGCCTGCGGACAAAACGTTATTCCGACGAAATTTAATTAATTAATAAAATTAGGATTAGAACTGAGATTGATGAATGTCGATTAGATACTACCTTGAGATTTGAGGAATTGTGAGTTATGTTGAGATATTGAGGTTTAGTTGGTTGTGAGGCTTATAGATTGAGTATGATCCTTATGGATCCCTTGGGTCTAGGTCTGACCTTTTTGATTGATAAGAGTATTGATATCTCTTTATGCCTTGTTAATAGGCATTGTCCCTCTCAGTATTTGAGGTTGATCGTGGTTTTGATTGTACGAGGTTGAGGTAAGTCCGTAGGACTTACTTAGCTGCCATCCTTATATTGGGTGTTTGCATGAGTGGTGTGTGCTTTATATGGTTGCTATGATAGCATGAGACGTCGTATATACCGACCTATGTTTTATTGTTTGCCCCGTATGCGTGGTTGTGATAACCTTTCCCTTTCATCTCGCCGTGGAGTCTGGAAGGTTCTCTGATGTCAGGCCAGACCTGGTATACGGGGAGGGCACAACACCACTCCTATAGGGTACACGGGTTGTGTGACCGATTCCACTCCAGATGGCTAGCAGGCTCAGAGGCGAGGATGTATCGGTCCTCGTGTCACATATTTTCATCTATGGATATATATACATATGATTTGAGTGAATGACCATTATATAAAGATGATAAAATGGGTAAATGTGTGATAGCATGCTGATGTGTTTATCTTCCATGATTATGTTTGTGCTTATGCATTTCCTCATATATGTATGGTTAGCTAACGGTTTCATACCGTGTTGTAGATGTTTACAGGTTAGGCGTTACTGAGTGATTTGGCAAGGTGACAAGCCAAAGACTCTCGTACATTAGGTGGTTGGTTTGGGTTTGTTGTGTTTCCCTCCTGCGTGAGGATGATCTTTTGTACCTCTTGTGTGAGGATGTCGTTTTATATACTCGGCTATGTTGTTGTTTACTTTGGGTCGTTCAATTTATACTTTTTTATGTATTTGATTTATATCTATCAGTGCCATGTTGTAAGGTCCAATGAACTTGTTGTCAGGCTAGGGTTAGGATCCATTGTGAGATCCTAGCCCAATGTGGCATCCCGAGTCCCGTGGATTCGGGGTGTTACATTTCTGATATTCCTCTCCTTCCCCTCCTCCACAACCAAATGTCCTAGTGATTCATGAGCGGTTTTAGAGGGATTTTGACCGGATTTGTGGCCGCCCGATTGTCGCCCCTAGATATGTCGACATTGCTGATTTTGAGTGTTTGAACGTGGTGGAGGACCTGAAGAAGATGGTCTCTATGGTTGGTTTAGACAGCTTCATGGCTATCCGAACGCCGGCTTATCTGGAGCCGACGTTTGAGTTTTTGAGCTCGGTGACTTACATGCCGGAGAATAGAGGAATCAAGTAACGACTTCTGAACAAGAACTACATCGTCCTCCCTGAGCAGTTTGGGGAGATCTTTGGCTTTCACGCCCCTACAATTATAGACTTTGCTTCTCGAGCGTAGATTCTCAGTTTATGGGAGGGCATTGCTCACATCACTTACCACCGTGACATATGACAACCCGGGGATTCTTGGGAGCGCATTATTTACCATCTTGCCTTCCGCATTGCTCACCACATCTTCAGTGAGATGCTTCTAGCATGTACTGAGACGTCCCAGAAGGTCCAACATGATGAGCAGTTTAGCATGTTATGTATGGTGATAGGAGGTATACCGGCCTTTGTTGCTATGCTTGTAGAGGAGTTGCATAGAGAGAAGGGGAAGGTCAAGGTACATATCTGTTGTGGCGGCAATGACCCACATTGCTACGTATATGGGGTTGGACCTTTCGGGATGCACATTGGTTGCGGCAGCGAAGCTGTTGGGTTTATAGGATTTCATCACACGCCGCATTCTCATTCCCCGTGGTCTTGGCACTCCTGTGTGGCCATGCCATGGGATACGATGTTTCCGAGAGGTATTGTTTGGTCTTCACAGTTCTCGGTCTATGACCATGAGAATTGGTTTGCTATTTGGTTTCCGATCATTCAGGAGGATGTTGCTAGAGAGGTAGAAGGAGGATATGCAGATGGTAATGACATTGGAGGAGCTGCGGCCATGGATACCGGTACTTATACCGGCGGCCCTAGTATTCCCACCGTTGACCTCGATGACGAGGCTACGGAGGACGAGAGAGAGGCACCTGCACCTTCAGCTGACATTCCCCAGCCTTCCCAGTAGTGAGCTCGCCACCGTCGTGATCCTGAGGCGCATCGCATGATTGATGATCTGGCACGACATACGATGTACTCCTATCATGCTTTGCGGATCGACATTACTCAACACTTCGCTGCTCAGACCCGGTCCATTGAGAGCTGGACCCAGCGCATGGAGGAGAGCCAGCACTATCAGCGACAGATGATGATACTGCAGTTCAAGTAGACGATGGGCTATCCTTTTGATCCGTCCCAGTACCCCTACATTCCACCACCACCACCGCCAGATGAGGAGGACTGAGCATATTATGGAGCTTATTTCTTATTTCTTTATGTTGTTCTGCGTTTGTTCGGTGAGTACTTTGTTCTTGACTCTTATTTTACCCATTGGGACAATATGTCCTAAGTATGGGGTATTTGTATCTTATTTGACTTATGTGCTTCGGGTATGTATTGACTCTTACTTGACTATCGGTTATGATCTTATTGGATTATATGTGCGTATATGTCATTTACATGCATTGCATACAGATTTCTGTTTGAGAAAAAACGTTGAAAACTGATTTGAAAAAAATGAAAGCTTTGGCTCGACCGAGATGTTTTGGCCAAACGAGGTCGTGATAACTGAGGTTCATCTTAGTTGAACACCTCGGGCGCCGTCAAACCACCTCAATCGAAATGGTTTTAAAACTGAAGAAATTTTCAAAACGTTTTGTGCCTCTATTCCAGATATGACCTCGATGATGATATTTTCTTGCAGATTAGCTTTGAAATCTTTATATGCTCGAAAGGTTTTATAATATGTTTAAGTTGTTAAATGTTTTGTTTGAAATTCTAGCATGTTTAATATTTTGTTTTTATTAAAATTATGTTGGATTTGAAGGTTGATACCACATTATGAGTTCTCTCACATTCTTCATGGAATGATTAAGGCACTTCATTCTTCTTCTTCTTCTTCTTCTTCTTCTTCTTCTTCTTCTTCTTCATGCTTTAGCCCCTCATATACATAATTGCCTCCCTTTACCAATCCGGGAATTTGGATGCAGTTGATGAAAAGCGTGCGGAGAAAAGTTGAGATTGTGGTTGAAAGTGTTAGAAAAATAGGTTTGGGGATGTTGATCTTGATGATGAGTAACTCGGCACCATTCACATAGCAGGGTGTTTGTGTCTTGTCAAAGTTGGACTGATCGATAGTCCTAACGGGTCATGGTATGTGCATCAAGGGTTTGACGCATCTCGAGAAATTGAGGATTGTTTATTTCCTAGGCTTCGGTTTTTGTGCACATCTGTCCATGTTCTGAAAAGTAAAGTAAAAAAGTGAAAATAAGCAAAGCTTATTGGTGGAAGATGTTTGAGATTCAAAGAAGTGAAGATCCTATTCCCGGATTCTAGCACCTTATTACCCAATATACATCTCACCCTAACACGTTTCTTGACCTCTTTTGAAAGCCCTTAAGACCTTGAGTATGTTGACTGACTTTGTGGTTTAAACTGGATTATACATGATTGATTTCGATAAATTTGATCTATTATGCATTCTATAATTTTGTGCAAAAATGATAAGCTTTCTTATATTTATAAAATGTTTTGACCGTATGTTGGTTTTATTTATTATGAAGCATTCTCTTAGGGTGATCTATGAATGAAGCGCACCACCAAAAAGTTTTGTAAAATGTTTCTTTCATTGATCTTTTTGATGACTTATAATCCATTCTATCTTGTATCTAAGATTTGAATCTTGCTTGGGGACAAGCAAGGGACAAGTATGGGGTATTTTGATAACATGTATTATAGTCTAGTTTTTGGTATTGGTTTGGACGTTTTATCTTCATAAATCTACATGCATGGATGTATATTCTTGATGATTATGTTGTTTTGTTTACATTTGCAAGAATCGAGGTCTACAACTAGTTTTGTTGTAATTGTAGGAAAAATGGCATGTTTTGGAGCGATATAGAGCCAAGGGATTTAAGGAGTCATTGGAGCTATGTTTTGGAGCATTGAGGAGCTACAAGAAAGGCATAGGAACAATGGAAGTTGGATAGAAGTTTGATATTGGACCAGTTTTGAGAGATTTGTACGTAGCTGAAGTTCACCTCGGTTGACCCCAAGAACACCTCAACCGAGATGTTTCGTTGGGCCTGGATCGAGACGCATGTCCCACGGCCCATAAGATCTTTTATTTTTGGCAAGCGATTCTCCTATAAATTGGAAGATATTTTCTGGATGGAAGGATGTCTGGTTAACTAATTAGTTTGGAAGATTGAAGATATTCCAAGGAAGGAAGGAAGTTGAAGGAAGATAGCTTTGAAGTGAAAGTTGAAAGCTTTTGAAGGAAGTTGTAAGGTTTTCTTAGAATCCTTGATCGTTGTCTTTTGGTTTGTTATTGAGGAACACAGTTTGTTGATTGTTCAGATCGTTTTGTTTGTTTGATTGAGTGATTATTGAGACCTTTGTGCTAAGGTTTTCTTCTTTGATTATTAATTCTTTTCATATATATTTGATTGTTATTATCATGATGATTATTGGCTAAATTCTTGTGCGATTCTAGGGTGATTGGCTAAAGGTTGTGGGAAAGACGATGAAAGAATGAGTCTTTACCTTAGTGGACCCTGAAAGCTCGAGCCAAACCTTAACCGAACCTCTCCTTGTTCGGTTTATAGAATATCTCGACCGAGATCAGATATGAACTGAGCGAGGCGTTACCTTATCTAAACCAAACCTGAATTTAGGATTTAGTTTGCCAAATCCTATCTTTGTTGTACCTTTCCTGGTCCATACGCAAGCCTAGGATGAGACTTACCCGGTGATTCCTTTGCTTGTATACCGATGATGATGAGTGTTAGGTAATAAAGGTTTATCCTTTATTAGGGTTTGGGTATGCCTTCATCCTACCTTTTTGATTTAGCCTGAGACTGACCCGGTAAAGGTTAGTTCTATCCCCTTAGGTGGCGTGTTGGTTTGAGATTATAGTTCCTTTCCTTAGTTCCTTGAGACTTACCCGGTTTGGTTTGAGATAGTGAGCAGTGAGACTTACCCGGTGATCTATTCTCATCTTAGAAATACCTTCCTTTGCAAACCTCAGCTTTCTCCACGTTATCCTTTGAGATCTTGAGTCGGAACAACAACTGGATGCTTTGACCTCTAGAATCTGCATTCCTTTATCTGATTATTACATCATCTTTGTTTTGTTGCTTGCTTTTGATTGACAACCTGATATACCATGCTTTGTTTCATCATAGTCCCTATGTTCGACCTTGGAGTATTTGCCGTTATTACAATTGATTCGTACACTGCGGGCTCGCATATTGTTTCAGGCTTATATTTTAGGTTATAAATTTAAAGCTATTTCGTTCACGATTACACACACATTTGAGAGCAAACAATATACTTGAACACCTTCTTGCCACATTAAATTCAGGTCTTCAATGAAGGGCTTCAGAAATACGTCAAGTTCAAAACCGGGTTGTTTTGGCCCAAAAAACAACAAAGTTAGCATCATATATTTTCGCTTCATACACAACGACGATGGTAGATTATAAATCACCAATAGTATTGGCCATGTACTATGACTTGCACTTAGGTTGCCATGAGGGTTCATCCATCCATAGAAAGTGCAAGGCGGAGGTTAATGTCTTCATTTCCAAACTCATGATACATTTCATTTATTTTTTTCCATTGTGCTGCATCTGCAAGGTGCCGAATTTTACTATATTTCACTCTTCCATTTGCAGGCCAAGTTAAATTCTTAGTAGGATTTCCAAACAACCGTCGAAGCCTTGGAATGATAGGCAAATACCATAACACCTTTGCTGGAACGTTTTTCTTCTTGTATCGTGGTATTCTGCAATCAGGATTTGGACATTTATCCAATGAAGCATACTCATTTTGATACAATATACAATCATTAGGACAAGCATGTATTCTCTCATAATTCATGCCCATGGAACACAAAATTTTCTTTGCGTCATACGTACTCAGAGGAAGACAATTACCCTTTGGTAGAATTTCCGCGATTATCTCAAGAACTGCGGTGAAACTTTTACTGCCCCATCCATGTCTCTCTAGTTATACAATCACAGCAACGTAACCATCTTCGAAAATTTTGTAGATCCAGCATATAACGGTGTTTTGACATCATTTACCAAATTATGAAACCCCTCGGGATCATCCGTAAAACTCTTCTGAATATCCTCCATCATATCATCCAACCTATCATCCTCGAAATGACTATAAATGTTCTCTTGGGGATTTTCATTATTACTTCAATGCCTAGTTGTTTTCTCTCCATGCCATATCCATCGTGTCTAATCAAGAATAATGTCATGACATATAAGATGGTCCTTAACCTCGTCAACCTTAATCCACCTAGCGTAATAGCAATATTTGCATGGACACATCATCCTAGTCGGATCACACCCATTTTCTATCGCAAATGTAATAAACTCATCTACTCCTTCCGAATATTCGTCAGATAATCAACTTTTTAACATCCATGATCGATCGCTCATTCTAAGTCAAAACAAAAGAGAACACTAACTTATAAAACGGAAAAAAGGTAAAGTTGACAATAAACTGAACAAATAAAAAAACAACAAAACAAATTGTAAAAAAATTGTAAAATAACAACAAATAGCAACAACAAAATAGCTACATAACTACAACATGCATACTCCTATTATTCAAGTAACTCTCCCAAAACCTTTTTGTACCTCCTATGACTTGTACATGTTAATATTAACCGATTAAAATAAGGCCGAAAAGACAATTGAAATTATTAACTCGATTGACCAATTAACGTTTTCATAACAATTTTTAATACCTTTTGATAAAAACAATCAACTCATGTTTACTCCTAAATTTAGTTTACCTCACTAACCAACGTCTTAAAATGAATAAGTATTTTATAAATAATCAATCATGAAGAGTATTAGAGTCAGATCGTCAAAACGAAAAAAATAGTTAGAATTTTAGTTACACATATGCTACATTACATGGGGAGATTGTAACACCCGAAAAAAAAAAAGAAAAAAAAAATTTTAACTTCGTTTAATACCGGAGCAAACCGGATTCCGATCCGCCAACCTTAATTCTTCTAAATAAAAGAACACGATGTTAAATTCTATCATTTTATGTGACCTTGATTCACATAAAATGATAACTTATGTAAACCGTAAATAATCCCATAATTAATTCCGTACTCTTAACGTTTCCGGAAAATTAAAGAGTATTCTTTAGCTCATTTATTCTATTTGGGGAGCAGGCCCAATTCTGGCCCAAAAGCCTTCAGCTGGCCCAATCTTTACCTCTCCTAACCCTTCACTAATTCCCTCTTAACCTAATCTAATTAAACCTAATCCTCACCAACCAGCTATCGTACATCCATCTCTTCTGCCTTTCTCGGTGAGACGATCCTGCAGCAACCACTACTCATACAACTTCTCAGCATCACATCGAGGCGCCCGAGTCAGCAGCTGAAGACGTTTGAGCCGGCGACTGGAGACGTCTAACCAACAACCGCCAGAAACCTTCCTCTGCGCCGGACCTGGTCCTTCTGCGTCGACAGCAAGCCGAGCCGCCCTCGTTCGTCTACCGCAGGGAACCGGACACCACTGGAGTCGAATTGCAGCCGCTAGAGACGCACGTAAGTGAACAAATCCCTCTATTCCGTACCTTGCGCTGTTTCTGTCACCTTCTCAGCCTAATCGGGATGATAGCAGGAAACCGAAGCCTTCAGCCGGCCCTTCCAGCCACTGCGGCGGTGCAACTAAACTGAGCCAGCGATCCCCGGTGAGGTGGTGCCGATCGAAGCCTCAGCAGGTGCCTCCTTCCTTGCTGTAGTCCGTAGGAACCTATCTCTTGACTTCTTTGATACTTACAGCTGTTACGTTGGATCTAGGTGGTTGAGTTTATTTTAGAATAAGTTGCAACCCAGGAGTTTGGAACTAGAGACATGCTGAGTGTTAAATAGGAGGGACTGCTGGGAGTAAGACTCGAACCTAGGACCTTCTGCACACTCTATCTTTCAGCTTCAACCTGCTGACTTTAGGACCTAATTTCTATAGCTTAAATCGAGAATCCACCGTTGAATTTTTGATATATTGTAGATAGAAATATGTAGTTTACTGTGGTAAAATTTGGGAGAAAGTTAATGGTCGGATTAGAACTTATAAGGACTCAAAGTAGGACATATGGGCCGTTTTTACAGCAAAGGGAAAAATGACTAAGTATGGAAAATTTCAGCTTTTACCTCAACTTTGGAGATTTATGAGAGGACTATGGTTAAATATTTTGGAGAGATCTTTACCCCTATGTTTAGTATATATACCATAGAGAAGTTAGGATTTTATCTCGGAATTTTATACCCTTATCAAAGCCGTGTATATGAACCCAAAGTCGAACCGTAACGACTTTTGTGTAAACTAAGAATGTTGCGTAACTCTTATAAATCCTTACCAAATTTTTCAATGAGAACTAAATTATGGACATAGGTTCTAACAGAGAATATTGAAACTAAATGATAGACTTTGTGGGAATTTTCGGGACCGGGGGTAAAATAGTCTTTTTACCTTAAGAGAGCTTTTTCCGTAATCTCTCTTCATGAGATTGTACATCTTGGAAGTTTATAATTTCTAAGAGTTTAGGATGTGATTTTGATCCACGTGCCTTGTGTGACAGGCGTTTGAGTTTCTACGGTTGCGGACCGAGTTGAGAAATTGAGAGTTGCGAATTGATTCAGGTAAGTCCTTGCGACTTACTTAGCTGGTTTCTGGATATTAGTTGAGTGATAATAATGGTGTGTGTACCATGTGTGCTATAATATCAACTTGTTAGGACGACCGTCGTTATTATGTGTTAAGGCCCAAGTGTATGTATAACGGGCCGTGACATCACTGCCCAGCTCTGCCAGGAAACTAGGAGGCTCTCTATACCCAGACCATACATGTACACGGTGAGATGCATCGGATCCACTCCTGATGGGTACACGGGGGCGGAGGCGAGGTTTGGGAATCCCTCGTGTCACAAAATAAGTATCATTAGAGTGAATGACATAAATGAAGATAATAAATGGATTGTTTGAAAGCATGATGAGTGTTTATTATTTTATGTGTGTGTGTGCTATTATTATTCTCCTAATGTTTAGATAACTAGCTAATGGTTGTTTTGTTGTGTTTTTAGATTTACAACAGGTTAGAACAACAACTGAGTGATCCGGAAGTAGTGGTCAGCCGGGTTTCCGTACTCCTTAGAGTGGGGGTTTGGGTTGTTGCTTTGTTGTCTTTTCCTTTTGTTAAGACAGTTAGTCTTTTCCGTTGTTTAAGTACGATAGGTTGTTAGACTTTGTTGCATTCATTCTTTTACAAATATATTTTTATGAATTTCTGTTTTTCTTATTTGTGTCTTGTTGCAAGATCCTAGTAATATTATTGTCAAATTGAGGTTGGGACCCATAGTGAGGTCCTAACCAGTAATGTCCCGAGTTCTGAGAATTCGGGGTGTTACAGAGATGACGTAGAAAATATAAATTTGGATTACTAGTAGTGCGATGTTTATATAACGATTTTATCGAATCTTTTTATATATATTAGGTTAATAAATATTGATTTGGATTGTTAGGCTATTACAAATTATATTAACTGTGTAAATTAGCCTACAACGAGAAAAAGTCAAATTTATTTATGTTTCAATTGAATTGTGTTACAAGCTAGACACGAATATATGCACCAAAGGAAAATCTATGAGAAAATAATTTTGCGGTATATATCAGGTTAATTTCCGGATCAAATCTTTTAATAGTTTGGTGATATTTTTGAAAATTCCAATTTTGATATACATATTTACCGTCCGATACGGTCCACTAGTTTTTTATGGTCATATACCTGAACCGGACTGCACGTAAACCGAAATTGAAAACACAAGAATTGTGAAGAGGATAATACATGGTTTGGGTGTGAACCGAACCGTTTGAAAAGTGATTCATTCCGGTTTTGTTCTAGAATACTGATCATTCCTAAGTGTGCACATTTTGGTGCTGAAATTACGGTAGTTATATCACAACACATAGGATTATTATTCCAGATTAATCACTTTGCCTCGTCTACTTCTCTTATAATGAAGTAAGCCAAGGTAAGGAAAATGTATCAATACTTGCAGTGTATAAAAGCATGGCTAGCTATTTTCCCTAAGCCATAGTTCAGTGACTGCTTCACTCAAAAAGAAAAGATCAAGGCAACATAAACAATGTCAAATTTCCAACTGCAGCAACAACACAAAATAGAATGAAAATGAAGAGTATCAAAACTCCAATCTCAACTATTAGCATCAAAAGAACAATGTCACATTCAACTGCCCAGCTCACTAACCAACGTCTTAAGATGAATTATTATTTTACAAAGCAAAATGTAGACATTATTATGAATTATGAAATCAATATTAGGAGTTATAACATTGGAATTAAATAATATATATTTGAATACTAACCAACTCAGTCTCATGTCATCAAAATGCTCTTCATGTATTTTAATATCAAAATGCTCTTCATGTATTTTAATATGTATAATACTTGTCTATGCCTCGGTAGATATATCTTATAACACCCCAAATCCGCGGGACTCATGATGTTACGGGCGGAGACCTCACAATGGATCCCGACCCTTAGCCTGACAACAATTTCACCGGATCTTACAACAAGACGAAAATAAGGGCCAAAACCGAAATACATTTTACGCAGTGATATGATTCCTGAATGCATAAAGAAAGAAAAGATATCAGCCGTCTATACCAACAACACCAATAATACACGAATATACAACAATAACACAAGGACTCAAATCCCCCATACACGACCTATGATGTACGGGAAACTCGGCTGCCCACCCCTCCGGATCAGTCGGTCACATCCTAACTTGCACATCAACTACAACCATCGGTATAAAACCGTTAGCTCACATTCTAGGCATTATAAAGATAGTAAGGGCACAAATACACATAGGTAAACATAACACACATCATGCTCATATACACCCAATCCGGTTCTTATCTTCTCTTTTTAAGTTATTCCATTACTAGTTCCATTTATTCATAGCGTGACACAAGAAGTCTTATAACTCGCGCCTTTGTCCCCATGTAACCAACATGAGTGGTGCGGAGCTCTTCCCGTATACCATGTAGAGTGGTGAAGAATCCCGCCCGTATACCATGTATGGCCTGGTCGTAGAGAACCTCCCAGTCTCCCTCAGGAGCTGGGCAGTGATGTCACCGCCCGATAACATAATCCAGTTTGCATGATCATAAACAAGTCAAAGCACACACCACCATCACTCATCTAAATAATGCATAAAAGCGAGCTAAGTACGTCCGTTGACTTACCTCGTCCCAACGATCAACCGATAACACTTCACGTAGGAATCTAGTCAAAGTCTGTTCAAGTCAAGGCACGATAATCAACAACCACTCACACAAGCTAGAAGTCTAAGTCCTATATGATCTTACAAGATCATACCCTCTCAGAATCTAGGATAGCACTCCTAGTCCTCACAACTCACAAAAGCACATTTATCATAACCCATGCTAGGATACTCGTGTCCTACTCTCACAAGGACATCCATACACTCACCACATGATAACTAACTCCATCTCCCACACTCATCAAGTCTAAGAACATCGATAACCTCAAACACTCATCTAAGGTCCAAAGATGTGGGCATGGAAGGAGGGAAGGATACTCACAGGGCAAGGGAGGATACTCATAGGGCAAAGATGTGGGCATGGAAGGAAGGAAGCACAACCGCAAAGAGGACAAGAAGACCGCACGGGAGGGCTGGCTGAGCCAGTGGCCGCTCCTGCGGCCTGGGCAGCCGCCTCTGCGGCTTACTAGGCCACCCCTGCAGCTCAGGCTGGCCTCCCCTGCGGCTCAGTGCAATGGCCACCCCCGTGGCGCTGTCCAGCCGCGGGTGCAGTCGAGCTCCAGAAGGAGATCTTTGACTGGTTCTTGATGTTCCAAGGTCTCCTTGCTCCCTTGCTTGGCTCCAGAACATCCATCACTTGAATCCACACATACACAATCATCCTAGACACGATTCACTCAAAAGCAAAAAGGGGAAAGAGTAAGGATCCATGGCTTCACCATTGACGCTCAAGGAAGAAGAAGAAGATGAAGGAGAAAAAAGAGATTACCTACAATAGTTTAGCTCGGATCCTCTGTCTCCATCCCGTATCCAAGAGGAGCAACTAACATAAACAAAGGTGGAAGGGCCATGGAAGATCAAATGAAGAAGGTGGAGCAAAAGAGAGGAAAGGAGAGGAACTAGGGAAGAAGTAAGTCACGTGAAAATCAAAAGGGAGGAGAGAGAGAACTGAGCTGAGGGGTAAGCAAAGAGACGGCGACGAGGGGTCAATTTCCCCAAATCGAAGGGTCACTCACACAAACGAAAGGTCGGAACGGAATCGAGGTGAAATCTCGTCACTCGGCACATTGTGCTTGCGGAAAAAATGAGCCGCACCAGTGGGAAGGTCGCTAACCCGCTCACTAGCTGGAATTAAAATTCCGGGCGTCACATATCTCTTGGCCCAATACTGCATAGTGGTAATAATATATCTTTGAATACTAACCAACTCAGTCTCATGTCAGCAATTTCTTTGTGTTCATAAGACATCGGTTTTTTTGCATCATCACGCAATTCATTCCTTAACTAGATCAGACATTCTATTTTTATGTGATGATACAACATGCTCTTTGATGAAATGAGATCATTAGACTATTCATTTTGTTCTTCTTAATTACAAATTGTTTCCCTTCTCAGTAGCAAATGAGGTTTCTATGAGGTCTAACTATCTCTTTGTTCACCCTATCTCTATATGAATTACATACACTAAACACAAAAAATGAGATACTAGTCACACTACGAGTATGAGAAACTGGGAAATAGGACATATATGGTTAGAAGGAAGTAAATAGGTTCTAACTACAAGGGCAACAAGAATCCAGACAGCTCTTCTATATTGTTCTTGGACTTGGTATGAAATAGGAAAGCTAGTAGTTATGATGGAAGTAGTAATTGGTATATTGAGTGCAATGGAATGTTGGGTATGCCTTCACAAATAGAATAAAAGAAAATCTAATTTGTTTACTATTGTTCTCTTTTTTCAGTTTGACATTTTCTCAAAACACATAGGATGCAATTTAAATCATTTATACAATATTTAAAGATGGTTCAATCACCTAATCTCTAAGCCTCATATAACACACATAAATAGATTAATGGAAAGCAAGTACGGGGGTACCACAATAGGCATTTCTTTTAACATGAATCAACACTAGACTTAATGAAAAAGAAGTAATGTACATGTATTTGTAACTAAATAGGACAATGTTGAATCATATGAATCCAGAAATGCTCAATCAATATCAAGCACCTATCCAAGCAAATCCAAAGACCAATATTCAATAACTCACCATTATTCAGTCGAAGCTGATTAGTAACCACCTACAATTTGAAAAGGCCAAGGTTAAAGCTACAGAGAGGATAGTCTGGTGCAAACTCTAGTAACCTATGACTTAAATATATATGACTTTCTCCGTTTGCCCCTATTCCAAGTGTTTCTAATGCTTTGACCTTCAATTGGTATTTTCATTAAGGAGATTTCACCAAACTGTTTTGATGATAAAAATACAAAATACAAACACGATACAAAGTCAAATGAATAAGTAATCTCCGAAACCAATTGACAAAGGAGTCTTTACGTATGTTAATGGTAGAACACAAAAAGGAAACACATAAATCGCAAATTTTGGACACGGTTTATGGATTAAAAAATGAAAATTATTGAGATTAAAGATCATTTAGTCAGATCTGAAGTCAGATGTGGGCGCATTACAAAACACAAACACGATACAGATGGAAGATCACATTGAAATCGGACGGCACAAAGAGAGACGAGTAGTCATCTCATCACGAAATCATACAATAGCAAGAAGAAGAAGGAATGAAAATGATAAACATATCAAAGAGAGATCTGCAAAGCACTTTTCAATTTTTTCTAAGGCCCCAACGAATTGAAAGAACCCTAAACTCAACAAAGATGGATGAAAATAATGCTAGGGCATGCATGAGGAAAAGCAAAGCGGGATAACTTTTTTTTTTGAGATCGGGAGAGTTTATTGAGATAAAATAATCCGGGTTATTTGGATTATCAAATAATCCAGGCTTTCATATTATGGTGTATTTGTACCGTGTATCACATTATTTAGTAAAGTTTATATTCCGAATCGTAATCAAATCCGGATTATAGTTATTTATTCATCATATTTCTCATTTTATAATCCATATATTACACGCCCGGATTATATGTTATGGAATATAAACCAAATTTTGTAGTAGTAATAAAGGGAAGCAACCTATGATCGAGGAGGATCCAGAGAAAAGAAACAAAGGGAAGGAGAAGGAAAAAGAACCGGCCTATGTACCTCCTTCCAACATACAAACCACAACTCCCTTTTCCGCAATCTCGCGCTAGAGCGCACCTCGATAAACATTTTGGTAAATTCGTTGAACTCATGAGTAAACTACATATTAATATCCCATTTATGGATGTCATTGTAAGTATGTCGGCATACGGAAAGTTCTTAAAGGAAATCCTTTCCAACAAAAGGAAACTAGAAGATGTTGGGGAAGTAAGGATGACTTATCCAAACGATGAGAGAAGAGATGCCGTCTAAGCTAAGGGATCCCGGATCTTTCTGCATTCCCATAGGCATTGAGAAGGTGACTTACGAAGCATTATGTGATCTTGGAGCAAGCGTGAGCATAATTACCCCTAGCATTGTGAGAGAGAAAACTGGACTTGGAGCGCTAAAACCCGTCAAGATGACTCTCTACATGGAAGATAGGCTCATAACGTACCACGTGGACATCTCGAAGACATTCCCGTATTGCTAGGTAAGTTTTACATTCCCATTGATTTTGTTGTTCTAGACATTCCTGTAGATCATCCCCTTCCAATCATACTTGGAAGACCTTTTCTTGCAACTTCGGGTTGCATGGTGGATTGCAAGAATGCAACATTCTCCTTCAACATTGGGGAGGAGAATATAGAGTTCCAGTTGGCTGCAATGATCAAAGGAACAGCCATTGGAGAAGATATTTTCAACACTTATGATGAAGAAGAATCAAGGGAAAAAGTAGCTCTATCTTACTCAAAGATCCACTTGAAAAAGTGATAAGCTTGAGCATTATCGAAGGAGGAGTAGAGGAGGACTGTAACATTGAAATCCGAGCGGTAAGAACATTGGAAGAAGATCCCAAAGAGAAGTTTGAAGTGCTAGAGGAAGCTATAGAAAGAGATGAAAAAATCAACCCCTTACAGGAAAATCGACCGATTTTTTTCCTATTAAATTAATTAAATCACCCGATTTTTTGGATGGCGATTGTGAGATCGACCCAAAAATCGACCGATTTTTACCCAACATGGGTGATTTTCCTCACACTTTGCAAACTTCTCTAGAATCAATTGCAAGCGTTCTTGGATGCAATAACTCACCTCCCTCAACTTCAAAAGCACTCCCAGTCACTTTGCTTGGTCAGAACTCATCAACCAAAGAGCCTCATACCTAGGAGTTGAAACCTCTCCCTTCACACTTAAGGTAAGCATTTCTAGGACCAAACTCTACATATCCGGTCATAGTTAGCGCTAATTTAACTGAAGATGAACTTAGTAGGTTAATGCATGAACTAAGACTACATAAGAAAGCTTTAGGATACAGAATATATGATCTTGTTGGTATTAAGCCTTCTTTATGCATGCATAAGATTTGGATGGAAGATAATCACAAGCGTTCACGAGAACCTCAAAGACGGTTTAATCCGATCATGAAAGAGGTAGTGAAGAAGGAAATCCTTAAGTTACTTGATGCAGGTATTATCTTTCTAATTTCCGATAGAAAATGGGTGAGCCCTGTTCACGTGGTTCCAAAGAAGGGAGGAATGACAATTGTAACTAACAAAAATAACGAGCTCATTCCTACAAGAACAATAACAGGATGGAGGATGTGCATCGACTATAGAAAGTTGAATGTCGTAATGAGGAAGGATCACTTCCCTCTTCCTTTCATCGATCTAATGCTTGAAATATTGGCGCAACACTCTCACTTTTGCTATAGGGATGGGTATAGCGATTTCTTCCAAATCCTCATCCACCCCGATGGTCAAGAGAAGACTATATTCACGTGCCCTTGGGGTATGTTTTCTTATAGAAGGATGCCTTTCGGACTTTGCAATGCAGAGGCGACCTTCCAAAGGTGCATGATGGCCATCTTCTTCGAACACATCGAGAATATCATGGAGGTTTTTATGGATGATTTTTTAGTTTATGGCTCCTCTCTTGTTGATTGTCTAGCTAACCTTTCTTTAATTTTGCAAAGATGTGAAGACATTAATCTTGTCTTGAATTGGGAGAAGTGTCACTTTATAGTTAGTGAAGGCATTGTTTTAGGTCACATGGTTTCCAGCCGCGGAATCGAAGTGGATAGGGCGAAGATCGACACCATCGAAAGACTACCTCCACCAACTTCGGTAAAGGGAGTAAGAAGTTTCCTTGGTCATGCAGATTTTTATAGGAGATTCATTAAAGACTTTTTCCAGACAAGCAACTGCATGAAATCGAGGAATGCCTTCATCAAATCTCAAGGGGTAGTGAACCTTGGTATGCTAATTTTTTTAATTACTTGGTTTGCCAAGAAATACCTCCAGGATTGTGATATGCACAAAGGAAGAAGTTCTTCAAAGACATAAAACATTACTACTAGAATGAACATCTTCGATCTTTTCAAAAGTGGTCCGGACATGATGATTAGAAGATGCATTCCGAAAGATAAAGTGGAAAGAGTCATCCGCCATTTCCATTCATTACCTTGTGGTGGACATGCTAGTTCCTACAAAACAAGCACTAAGGTACTCCAATCCGGTTTATTTTGGCCTACTCTATTTAAAGATGTGCAAAACTTTGTTGTTACTTGCAATGCTTGCCAAAGACCATGAAACATATCTAGAAGGAATGAAATGCCTCTTAACAACATCAAAGTGGTTCAGATCTTCGTCGTATGGGGAGTGAACTTCATGGGACTGTTCCCATCTTCTTGTGAAAACCAATAAATACTTTTGGATGTAGACTATGTTTCTAGATGGGTTGAAGCTATTACTTCTCCTACTAATGATGCAATGGTGGTAGTGAAGTTCTTCAATAGAACAATCATTCCAAGGTTTGGGATGCCCCGAACCATCATTAGTGACAGAGGAACGCATTTCACAGCCTGTAAGTTTGAAACTCTATTGGCGAAGTATGGGGTAACTCTCAAGATCGCTACTCCTTACCATCCTCAAACAAGCCGGTAAGTAGAGATCTCACATAGAGAAATCAAAAGCATTCTAGAGAAAATTGTCTCTAGAACAATGAAGGATTGGTCAATGAAGCTAGAACGATGCGCTTTGGGCATATAAGACCACTTTTAAGACTCTCATAGGCACAACACCTCACAACCTTGTATATGGGAAGTCTTGTCATCTTCTGGTGGAGTTACAACACAAGGCTTATTGGGCAATCAAATGACTCAACTTCGATTTTAAGGAAGCCAGAGAGAAGCGCCTCTTGGACATCAACAAGCTAGAGGAGATCCACTTGAATGCTTAAGAGAACGCATGGATCTATAAAGAAAGAACAAAGATGTGGCATGACAAGCACATCATTCCTAAGGATTTGAAAGAAGGAGATCTCATCCTTCTCTTCAACTCTAGATCATGGTTATTTCCAGGTAAGCTTAAATCCCATTGGACAGGTCCTTATGTTATAAAACATGTTTTTCCATGGTGTAGTTGAAGTATGGGGTGAACATTGCAGAAATTTCAAAGTCAACGACCATCGGTTGAAGAAATATACGCCGGAAGTTCCGGTTGAGGCCATCGCTCTTATCCTTCTCAAGTGATCATCGAGGGTGACAAGTCTAGCTAGCGAATTTAAACCAAGATCTTCTTGGGAGGCAACCCAAGGTATTTCTATGTCTTTTCACTTTTTCTTAGTTAGATTAGATTAGCTTTTTGTTTTTCTTTCGTACGCTCCGGGTTTTTCTTGTGTCGTTGATGGAAGAAACTAGGTACTATCTCAAAGAGGAATCATAATGGACATAAGATTGAGATCTTGGTGGAGAATCAATGAAGAAATGCACTTAAAAAGGAATGAAGGAAGAAAGACACAAAAATCGATCATTACAGGAGAATCGGTCGATCCAGAAGATTTGAATTATTTAATTGAACCGATTTTTCCTAGGTCGTAAGCAAAATCAACCAAAAAATCGACCCCCAAGGAAAAATCGTTAAATTTTTAGTGTATGTGGATGGAAGGGACGAAAAATCGGGCCGATGAAAAAATCGACCCGAAAAATCAGTCGATTTTCTTCACATTTTTGGGAGGGTATAAAACCCTCATTTCTTCATTTTCAACCTCAGTCTTCTTCTCTCCCACGACAAAGGACGGAGACCATCACCCCAAATCCTCAATTCCTTGTTTTCTAATCGTTTTTGCTCATTCTTGGGTCAAAACAGAAGCTCTTGACACGATATAGAAGATTCAAGGCACAAACAGCGCGGAAAACCAACGAATCGTCCGATTTTCAAGTTTTTTGTTCCGAACGCTAACGAGATTTTCTTTACTTAGATTCGTGAATTTGGGAGTTGTTTGGTTCCATTTGTTGAGCTGAATAGTATAGAAACTGTCCAAGGAAACTTTTGGAAGCAATTGTTGGATGAAAACTTTACAAAACCGGCCGATTCATCACCGTGGTGAAAAAATTGACCTAACCCAGAAAAATCGACCGATTTTTCTCAAAAAAAACCCAAATTTTCTGCAACTGAGATGGAATCTCTACGTCGTTCTGCACGTTCTTTGGTCCCAAGGAGGGGTTCTTCTTTCCAGCCTTCCCAACCTGCTCCACCACCTCCTGCTAGGCTTCCGGTAATCCAAGAGAAGCACAAGAAAAGGTATGATTGTCTCTTGACTCGCCCTATCATTCCTCCCCGATATGTTGTGCTTGATGAGCTTGATATACTACATGTTAGAGACGATATTGATGGGATGATAGAAAGAACTGGATTATTTGATTTTGTGAGGATTAGGGAATATGCATATATGGAGATTACTTTGGAATTTTTGAGCTCTTTCAAACATGATCCTTAGGAGAGAACTGTGAAATTCAGAATTCTGAACAAGAACTATGAGTATCCTATTATTGTGTTTTGAAATATGTTTGGATTCACAACGTCATTTGCAAGTACCTTTCCTCGAGGTGTCAGTTCTAGTAGTTTTTGGGATAGTATATCAGTTGGACAGAGGGGGAATGACAGGTGCAGAGTTGGTAATGTTAGCATGAAATATTATGATATTTTAGGCACGTTTTCTAAGTGTATTTGATTCACATTGATAGTCTTTGATTGAGCATTGTTGCATTTGTGAGCTAGTTTACCTATATTGTCGATATAGATGTCTACACAAGCTTTATGTTGATTATAGGTGATTGAGAGCCATTTCCGAACAGAATTTAGCAAAGATGAGTTGATTGAGTATGTCCATGGATTGAGGACATTCTTAGGAGCAAAATGAGTGTCAACTTCAGGAATGCACGAGGCTAGGGAAGAATCACGTTCTTCCCCTAAACCACGCTCTAAAATACGGCCGTACTACAAACCACATTCAGTTCCACGGCCGTGGAACCCTGCAGGAGAAGCGTGATTCATTCCAGAAGCTTTTACGGTCGTGGAATCCATGGTTCAAACCGTGTTGATTTCCACGCTCTAAATTACGGTCGTGGAACCTTCCACGACCGTGATCTTGGCGATCTTTTTCGCCACATTTTGAAGCCACGATCTTTTGAAGATTGGGCCGGGCCGATATTTTATCTTGCCCTATAAAAAGACGGACGAAGAGAGATTCTGTCACCTCGCTTTAGACCTTGGCTTACACCTTCGCTTTGACGCACTTTGCGACCTTGCTTTACACTTTTCGCATACGCCGTGACTTGGAGATTTTTGGCGATTCTTGCAAAAGACATATTCCACGTTACGCTTGGAGTTGCCCTAATCTCGCACTTTTGGTGGAGATCGCTGTTGAGATTTCCGGATTGACGGAAGATCGAAGTTTTTGGAAGATTGTTGCAAGAAGATTTCTCTTCTTGTTTAGGTTTGATTTAGAAGACGGATTGACATCCCGTTCTTCCTTCTTTCCTAAGATTGTGTTTGTTTGCTTTATTCTGAATCTATTGACAATATTTGTTCTTGATTGTGACTTTGAGATTGGTTTGAAGTTTATTGGAAGTTTTCGGAAGTTTTCATCTTTCAATCTTTTAATCTTTGAATTTGATATCATAATGATGATTGTTGGCTAAAAACCCTTAACAATTCTAAGGTGAAGGGTTGATAGTTGTGGCTTAGATGATGATAGATCGATCGTAACTAGATTAGACCCTGAGAGTTAGAGAGAATCGTCGACGAACCCTAAATCACGGTTTGTTCTTGAGTTCCACGACCGTGGAATCTCAAGATCCACCCGTAATTTCCCTTAAGTTTACGAACCTGCTTTTACTTTAATCCAAAGTTAAAGATTGGCTTTAACTTAGTTTAGGCTTGCCTTTTCTAGGTGGTAGTGAAGCCTCAACAACCTCTACCTCGATTGTGAGTGTCACAACCTTAATCGATTTAGTTAGTCTTGATCCTTGGATTACAAGTTCGGGTATTTGACATTAATTCTTGCCTTTAGAACCTTTCTATATTGAAGCCTCAACAACATGTATAGAGAGTGTCTTGTAGGTGAGTCATATAAGGTTTTTGGAACTTCACCGTACGATTACCTTACATTAGCATACCTTTGCATATCTCATCTCTGTCTTTATATCATTAAGTATATCTTGAATCGATTGCCAAAGCTGGATACTTGGATCTTTAGGATTGTTGTTTTCCCAATAATTTGCAAAGCTCTTATATTCACTTGCTTGATAACCTACGATCGAATTTATTCTCCCCAAATCCCTGTATTCGATACTCTGGAATACTTGCTAATCTACGCCGATCCGTACACTGCGGGTTCGCTTGCTTTTATTCTAGTTTTATAAATTTAAAGCTTGATTGCACGCACGCTAAGTGGCGAACAAGTTTTTGGCGCCGTTGCCGGGGATTTGGTTTAGACCGAATTCGGTAGCCGGTTGTCAAGCTTGGGAGCTTGCTCTCGTTATTTGATATTTCTTTGAGTGCATGCGCAGGTCTAGGAACACCGAAGACCTCTTACCTCTTGATCATGAGCTTGAGAGGACTTTAAGGCAAAAGCGCAAGGAAAAGAAGATGGCTGAAGAACACGAACGTGATCTTCACGCGGAGTTGGCGGAAAAGGAAGCTCAACTCCAATGGAATGAGAACATCCGCCGGGATGAGATGGATCATCATCAATCTCAAGTTAACAATCTACAGGATATGATTTTCCAAATGAGGATAGAACTAAGTGACCTTAAGAATAAAGGAAGCAAGAAATCCTCAAGAAGGGCATCAAGATCTAGAAGAAGAAATCGCTCATCCGCTGATGATAGTGATTCTTCCATGCCACCGCTAGAGGAGATTGATCCCACGATCAATGTGAATCCTTTCCATCCACGGGGAACTACTAATCGCCGCATTCCTCCTAGGAATGCAAGGATCGAACGTGTAGATGATGAGCCAAGAACTCTTGGCCAAAGGATGGATCCAACACAACAACCGCGCCGTTTGGGCGTGAATTTCGATGCTAAAGATGTGCAAGGGTTTAGCTTCAACCCTCAAGTTATTACTCTTGTTCGCCAAAACCAATTTGGCGGGACAAGCGCTGAATCTCCACACCAACACTTGCAAAACTTCGAGTGTATGATGGAGACAATGAGACCGAAGAGTGCTACTACCAACAACTATAAGCTCAAGCCTTTCTTCTTCTCCTTGAAGGGGAAAGCGTTGTCTTGGTACCAAGATCTTCCTAGGGGGAAACTAGACACGTGGGAAGACCTTTCCGCGGAGTTCCTCACCAAATTCTTTCCGCCATCCAAAACGGCAGAACTTAGAGGTAAGATCAATGCATTTTCCATGAGGTCTAACTAAAGTTTGTTTCAATCATGGGAAATGTTTTAGGACTTGTTATTGGATTGCCCTCATCATGGCATATCCAAGCTTGCATTGCTGGAGATTTACTACAAGGGGCTAGATGCGGGGACGCAATTCAACCTTCAATCCCTCTCATGCGGAACATTCATGGACATGAGAGAAGATGACGCTTGGGACTTCATTGAGAAGCAAGCAAGGGTCATAGAGAAGTATTCCCACCGGAAAGTGGAGGGAAATCGTGAGGAGCAAGGAGCAAAGCTCACACATGAAGCTCAAAATCAGATTTTCTCCCTCAACAATGAGATCAAACAGTTGAAGGAGGCTATCAAGACCAACTTCCCAAAGCAACAAGGGAAGGATGTTGGCTATTTGGGCAACAACAATGGCGGCGATAACACAAACCGCAACAACAACAACAATAAACGGAACAACAACCGGAACAACAATTGGAATGACAATAACAACAACCGGAACAATAATTGGAACAACAATAGGGGTTCAAACAACAACAATTGGCGCTCCAATCAACAAAATTCCGGTAACTCTTATCCTTCCAATTCTAATTCACTAACTCCACCTTCCTCTTCCTCTACTCCTTTGAAAAGCCAGGGGCAATCATCTAATGGAGGAAACAATTCGGGAAAGGAGAAGCCCGATCCCATGTTGGAAACGATTTTGGGAAAGCTTCAAGGGTTGGAGAACCGCATCATTAAGGTTGACGATCAAATTTCTAAGGTTGATAAAGTTCAAAAGGTTTTAGAAAACCAAATGTTCAGCCATGCGGAGGAAGTCCCTAGGAATCAAGGGAAACTTCCAGGAAAGACGGAGGACAACCCTAAGGGAAGGGTGATGGCAATCACAACTAGGAGCGGAGTGACTACCACCGATCCGCAGCCTAAGTTTGTTGAAGTCCCCGTAGAGAAAGACAAAGAGAAGGGGAAGGAGAAGGAAGATGTCTACGTTCCTCCTCCAGCTTACAAACCTCCCCTACCATTCCCTCAATCTAGAGCGAGAGCACGCCTAGATAAACAGTTTGGTAAGTTTATAGAACTCATGAGCAAGCTGCATATTAATATACCCTTTATTGATGCTATTGTAGGTATGCCGGCTTATGGCAAGTTCTTGAAGGAGCTCCTCTCTAACAAGAGGAAGCTAGAAGATTTTGGAGAGATTAAGATGAGTTCGGATTCTTCGGATCTCATCAAAACCATGAAGGAGAAAATGCCCCCAAAGCTAAAGGATCCGGGGTCATTTTGCATTCCCATAGGAGTGGGAG
Organism: Fagopyrum homotropicum; assembly: GCA_033239125.1. Classification (NCBI taxonomy): domain Eukaryota; kingdom Viridiplantae; phylum Streptophyta; class Magnoliopsida; order Caryophyllales; family Polygonaceae; genus Fagopyrum; species Fagopyrum homotropicum. The sequence goes on from BSWB01000002.1 coordinate 49,106,048, forward strand.
ATGTCACATACGATGCGTTATGTGACTTAGGAGCAAGTGTGAGCATCATACCACTTGCATTATGCAGGAAGGTCGGTTTAGGCGACCCTAAACCAGTGAAGATGACGTTGTACATGGCAGATCGATCCATCACTCGCCCCGTCGGTATTGTAGAAGACGTCCCGGTCAAGCTCGGTAAATTCTTTGTTCCCATTGATTTTGTCGTGCTTGATATTCGTGCAGATAGTCCGGTCCCGATCATACTCGGAAGACCGTTTCTTGCAACTTCCGGCTGCATAGTCGATTGCAAGAATGGTAAACTCGCTTTTGATATAGGGGAAGAGAAAGTAGAGTTCGTTCTTTCCACTCTAGTGAAGGAGCCAATCTTTGATGAGGATATATTCGATATCCAAGATGAAGAAGGGTTGTCTAGGGAGGAGGTAAGTGCGATTCTCTTTAACGATCCTTTACAAAAAGTTATCACTATGAGTCTAACAAATGTAGGGGAAGACGAAGAGTGCAATGAGGTAATTGAAGCCTTAGAAGCACAAGAAGAGATGCATGAAGTGGAGTTCGAAAAACTCCACGATGAGGCAGAAAATGTGAGAATCCACGGTCACACACTGTATTCCACGGCCGTGGATTTCACAACCAAAACCGTGTCCCACTCCAGGGGGTTATACGGTCGTGGAGAAGACATGACAACCGTATTTCCTTTCCACGCCCTAAACCACGGCCGTGGAGGACAAGAGGAACCCGTAATTTTGGGCGTGGAAAGGAGTGATCGAGACACTTCTTCAACTTCTTCTGATTCTTCTCCCACACACTCAACACCCTTAGAAACTTCTAAGGAGACATCGGATGCTACTCAAGGATCATTGGAAGCTCCGAAAGCGATGGAACTAAAAGCACTTCCTACTCATCTAAGAACTTCAAGACAACCTCAAAGGCGGTTGAATCCGACCATGAAGGAGGTTGTCAAGAAGGAAATTCTTAAGCTTCTTGATGCAGGTATCATCTACCCTATTTCCGATAGTAAGTGGGTGAGTCCGGTTCAAGTAGTTCCGAAGAAGGGAGGAATGACGGTCATCACCAACAAAAACAACGAACTCATTCCTACCCGAACCGTGACAGGATGGCGGATGTGCATAGACTACCGCAAGCTCAATAATGCAACGAGGAAGGATCACTTCCCATTGCCATTCATCGATCAAATGCTTGAAAGGTTAGCGCAACATTCGCATTTTTGCTATCTTGACGGCTATATTGGTTTCTTTCAGATCCCGATACACCTAGATGATCAAGAGAAGACCACATTCACGTGCCCATGGGGTACGTTTGCTTATAGGAGAATGCCGTTCGGGCTTTGCAACGCCCCAACCACCTTTAAACGGTGCATGATGGCCATCTTCTCCGAATACATAGAGGAAATCATGGAAGTCTTCATGGACGACTGTTCGCTCGAAAGGGTGTGCGTCAAAGTCTTAATATTTATATCTAGAACTCAAAAGCAAAGCGAACCCGCAGTGTACGGATCAGCTGTAGTAAGGTAAGAATTCCAGAGTCGAACTCAGGGATTTGGTGAGAATAATTCCGATTTCAAAATATCTAGCGAAAGTATAAAAGCTTTTGTGATTTAATAAAGAGAGAAATGATTCCAAGGATTCAAGTATCCGATTTAGGCTTTCGATTCAAGACACTACTATAGATATAGGACAGAATTTATATTGCCAAGATTAAATGTTCAAAGGTAGGATTCGTACGATGAAGTTCCGAAACCTATATGACTAATCTATAGGATCTCTCTATAAGGGTTGTTGAGGGTGCAATATAGAAAGATCTAAAGACAAGAATTATATTCAAACTAACTATCTAAAACTCCAGGATATGACTCTCCAAAGTAAGAATAGAAAGTACACTTAGAATCTTAATAAAGGATGTTGAGTCTCTTTATTACCCAAATCTTGCAATCTTAATCTATTAAATGTAGAACAGGTTTGAAGTGCACTCATACATTCAATTAGAGGGTAGGAAGGTTAATCAAGATTGGGGTTTAGGCAAGGATTAGTTTTGATTAAAGATTAATTCAATTAAAGTTCGTCAGAAGAATAAATCGTGCTGTTCATACGAAAAATCGGCCGATTTTTCTCAAGAACAGTCCGATTTTCCTGTTTGTCGCAAAACTAAGATCTAAATTCTCAGGGTCCTAATGTTTGAATGAGTTCAGTCTATCATCATCTAAGCCTTAATCATCAACTATTCTCCCCAGAATCACAAGGTTTTTAGCCAACCATTTTCAAAATCAAATCAAATTAATTATTGAAAAAGATATCGTAAAGAAACCAAATCTTGAACGAAAAATTCTATAACTTTCAAATCTGTAAAACAATCGTCAAATCTGTTCAATGTATCTCTCAACAACTCAATTTCGTGTTCACAAACCACAAACAAGTCAATGGAATAAAGAAATCTCACAATCAAAGATCAAGAATGACTTTCCGGCAAAAGCTCTTCAATCTCTCTCCAAGAATCGTTGATTCCTTCAAAACGTGTAAATATTATCTCCTGCGAATCCCTCCAATCTCCCTTTGGAGAATTTGACTCCAAGTCCCGGGGCTGTCACCGTCCCCCTTCAATGTTGAAGGCTATCGAATATATGTAGGCATCTCCCTAGGGTTTAAAGATAAAACCCTAAATATTTGGCTGAAAAGAAGTCGAATCCGCTGGTATCAGAAGATACTCTGGCGCGTCAGATGATATCAGAGAATACTTTGGGCCGCGTCCGACGGTATCAGAAAATACTTTGGGCCGCGTCCGACGGTATCAGAAAATACTTTGGGCCGCGTCAGATGGTATCAGAAGATACTTTGGTGCGTCCTAACTTCCTTTTATTGCTCCTTTTTGTCCCGCAAGGCTTAATCCTTAAATGTGCCATCTTTGCTCCATAATTCGCCAAATTACCTACAAATGCAATAAAACTCTGTGTAGACCTCTATTCTTGCAAAGTAGGTGAATATAACCATAAATGCCATGAATGTATGTCTATGAATTCAAAATAAAGGGAAAATCTATATAAATACATGCCTAAAAATAGGTCATAATTCATGTCATCAAAATACCCCATACTTGCCTCTTGCTTGTCCCCAAGCAAGGTTCAAACTTAAAATAAAAGATGATATGGATTATGAATATGCAAAAATAAAGAAAAATCATAATATTTTGGTTGTGCTTCTATTCATAGATCACTCTCAAATGGTTGCTTAATAGCTAATGAAAATCATCATATGATCAAAAGGAATTATATCATGGAAAGGATAATCACACTTTGGAAGAAAATCATAACATGCATCATAACTTACAATATATCAAAATCAATCATGAGGAATCCAGTTTAGACCACAAAGCCAAACAACATACTCAAAGATCTTAAGGTCTTTCAAGCAAAGGTCAAGAAACGTGAATAGGTGGGAAACTTATAAAGGAATGTGGTGTATGAATCCGGGAAAAAGGAACAACACAAACTCTTTTTCTTTTTACTATTTGAACTAACCACCATTGAGAGTTTTGCTCTCCCTTTTCAACACAAAATTCTTTTTCGACTTTACTTTTTGGAAATATGGACAGCGGTGCACAAAAACCGAAGCCTAGGAGATTGGCGTTTCTCAATTTCGAGATGCCTCAAACCCTTGATGCACATACCATAATCCGTTAGGAATATCGCTCAATCCGATTTTGGCAAGACACAAACACCCGGCTATGTGAATGGTGCCGAGTTACTCATCATCAAGATTGACTTCCCCAAACCTACAATTTTCTATACTTGTGAATGCAAGCATTTGCTTTCATGGCCCTCCCACATCAAACATGCCAAAACTCAACTCTTCCTAGTTCCCGGATAGGTAGGGAAGGCAATTATTTTATTGAGGGGCTAAATGAATAAGGAAAGAAGCAAGAAAAATCGAGGTGCCTTAATCATTTCAATAAGAAGCGTAAGAACTTATCATGCGGTTTCAACCTTCAACACTCAACATGATTTAGAATGAAAGCAAATTATAAAACATGCATGAAATTCTAACAAAGTATTCAAATCCCACATATGTCATAAATCAATTCAAGCATATCAAAATCATCATAGTTATTCCACAAAACAAATGTTATCATAGAGATCATATCCATCCTAGAAGCACAAAAATTTTTAAAATTTTTCAAAATTTTCAAATCATATGATGCAAGACATAAAACATGCAAATGGTATTGGAAATACCTCCACCCCATACTTAAAACTCACATTGTCCCCAATGTGAAAAAAGAAAAGGAAGAAAAGGATACTCACAATATAAGATGGCGAATCAGGCATGGAGTGGTGATGGTGGTAGTCTATAGAAGCTCAATAGGGAACTCCGGATATTCCAATCGGTGTCGAAGAATGAAGAAGGGGAACGTCTTTTGGCCGAACAAAAATTTTCCGAAAAAAAAAAAAAATTTTTTTTTTTTTTTTTTTTTTTTTTTTGAAAAAAATCGACCGATTTTTCAAAAAATCGGCCGAGTTTTCTGCCCGATTTTTTCTGAGGGGGTCGATCTCTGGGTCGATTTTTCTTTCTGTTGTCAAAAATCGACCTGTTCTGAAGCCTAAATCGACCGATCTTCTTTTGGGTAGTCGATTTCTTGCTTTTTGTTCCTTGAAAACGTCCTTAGGCACATTTGTATTGCCTTTTTCCATCAATTCCTCAAGATTATACCTAGTTCCTGCGATCCATGACACAAACAAACCGAGAGCGCATCGAGAAGGAAAAAAAACAAAGCAAAAACAAAACAAACAAGCTAACTATCCTAAGAAAAAGAAAAGGGAAAAAGATGCATACCTTGGGTTGCCTCCCAAGAAGCGCTTGGTTTAACGTCGCTAGCTGGACCTATCTCCATAGATGACTCAATGTACCTTGAACATCTTGGATTTCTCATCAAAATCATCAATTAATTCCACAAAAGAGGTTCCTAATTTCACCGGCAAATGGTAAGATCTCCCACGTACAAGCTTGTACGGTTTGATTCTCACCGGGATTCTCCTAGCTTTCCTATGCTTCAATGGGACATTATTCAGCCTTGCGTCCCATCCTTTCCTGGATCGAGAAATCAGTTTCTCGAGAATCCTCCTAGCTTCCCCATCTCCAGATTGGGGATGATGTATGGTGTTCGTCATGTGAATGACCCCATACTTGAACAAAAGACACTTCATCGCCTTAACGGTGAAGTGCTTGCTAACTCCACTCCTTGTAGTCCAAGGAGCATCTGCTTCCAACAGTTTTAATGGAGGTTTCATCTTCATCTTAGGAGGTTCTTTTGGAAGAGACCTCCAACTCTCCGGCGCATTCCTACAAAAATAAGAATTTTTAATAGGAATTTCAATGGAAGTAAGAGAATGTACCTTGTAAAGTTCCTCAAGGCTTAGGACAACTTTCATGTTGGAATGATGATCCACACATGAAATATCTCCCAACTCAGCTGGATCCTCTTTAACCTGGGCCACAGTTTCAACAATTTGGCTAAGGTTCTCCACGTTCTCTTCTTCTTCCAGCTCAACCATTTCTTCCTCCACCTCGACCGCAGCTATAACAGTTAGTTCGAGGTCTTCCACACCTTCCTCTTTTTCATTGAGGACTTCAAGAGGGGTTTCAAGCTCAATAGGAGGAACGCTCGAAACTTGTAATTCTTCTTTGCTAGATGAATGATTTTCCAAGGGTTTTTCAACCTTAGAAATATTCTTTTTTGCGTCTTCTATCACTTTTAGATTATATTCATCATAGGCTTTGAATCTTTCTTCGATCATCTCAAATTTCTTCATCAATTCTTCAAATTTCGAGTCCTCCGCATCTTTGGGGGGTTTCTTCTTAACCTTCTTTGGGTAGTGCAGCTTTTCCCATTTTGCAAATTCATATTCAATGGTTTGTTCACGTTCTCTTTCGCTGTCAAACCAATAGAAGGCGTATTTCTCTTCCAAATATTCATAATGGTCCGCCCTAGCACCTTGCCATGCAAACCAGGCTGGATCAAATGCAGGTTCATTGCTCCATGCAGCCATTGGTGAACCTGAAAACTCAAAAACTCATACCGAAAAGATTAAAAGCAAAAACAAAAGCTCCCAAGCTAGACAACCGAAAACCGAAATTGGTCTAGCCCAAATCCCCGGCAACGGCGCCAAAAACTTGTTCGCCCAAAAAGTGCGTGCAATCAAGTTTTAAATTTATAAAACTAGAATAAAAGCAAGCGAACCCGCAGTGTACGGATCGGCGTAGATTAGCAAGTATTTCAGAGTATCGAACTCAGGGATTTGGGGGATCAAATTCAGTTAACAAACTATCGAGCAAGTAAAGTATAGAAGCTTTTGCAAATATTGGGGAAAACAGCAACCCTAAAGATCCGGATGTCAAATTGTGGCAATCGATTCAAGATATACTATAGATATAAGGACAGAGTTGAGGTTTGCAAAGGTATACTAAGGTAAGGTAATGTACGGCGAAGTTCCAAAACCCTATATGTCTAACCCAAAGACTCTCTCTATAAAGGTTGTTGAGGCTGCAATATAGAAACGATCTAAGGACAAGAATTGATCTCAAATACCCAAACTTGTAACTCAAGGATCAAAACTAACTAAACCGATTAAGGTTGCGACACTCGAAATCGAAGTAGAGGTTGTTGAGGCTTCACTACTACCTAGAAAAGGGCAAACCTAGACTAGATTAAAGCTAATCTTTAACCTTGGATAAAAGTAAAAGCAAAATTCGTAAATTGGTGTAAATCACGGCTAGATCTTAAGAATCACGGCCGTGGAAACCTAAGAACAGGCCGTGATTTAGGGTGTCGACGATATTTCTCACACTCTCAGGGTCCAATCAAATTACGATCGATCTATCATTATCTAAGCCACAATTATTAACCCATCACCTTAGAATTGCTAAAGGGTTTTAGCCAATAACCATCATCATCAATTCAATAATCAAGTTTAAAGAGAAAATGGACGAAAACCTCAAAAACTCAATGACTATCAAATAACCAATCTCAAATCCAATAACAAATGTTTGTATTGAATGAATGCAGAAAAAAGGAATAGAAATCCTCACAACAATCTTAAGGAACAGTGAAGAACGGAGTGTCAATCCGTCTCCAAAGGTAAACCTAAGATAATCTCGAAGTACACAATCTCCAAAATGCGTCCTTCTCCGAATCTTCCCTGTACGCAATAAAATCTTCAACCCTCCCTCTCTTTGGGGATCCAAATCCTGGGGCTATCACCGTTCTCCTTCAATGTTGAAGGCTCTCGAATATATGTAGGGATCTCCCTAGGGTTTAAAGATAAAACCCTAAATATTTGGCTGAAAAGAAGTCGAATCCGCTGGTATCAGAAGATACTCTGGCGCGTCAGACGATATCAGAGAATACTTTGGGCCGCGTCCGACGGTATCAGAAAATACTTTGGGCCGCGTCCGACGGTATCAGAAAATACTTTGGGCCGCGTCAGATGGTATCAGAAGATACTTTGGTGCGTCCTAACTTCCTTTTATTGCTCCTTTTTGTCCCGCAAGGCTTAATCCTTAAATGTGCCATCTTTGCTCCATAATTCGCCAAATTACCTACAAATGCAATAAAACTCTGTGTAGACCTCTATTCTTGCAAAGTAGGTGAATATAACCATAAATGCCATGAATGTATGTCTATGCATTCAAAATAAAGGGAAAATCTATATAAATACATGCCTAAAAATAGGTCATAATTCATGTCATCAACGACTTCTCCGTATACGATTCCTCTTTTAACGATTGCCTTTCTAACCTTTCTCTTGTTTTGCAAAGGTGTGAAGACACTAACCTAGTTCTTAATTGGGAGAAGTGTCAATTTATGGTTAAGGAAGGAATTGTATTAGGTCACTTAGTCTCTAGTAGAGGGATAGAAGTAGACAAAGCTAAGATAGAGACCATAGAGAAACTTCCTCCCCCAACTTCGGTGAAAGGGATAAGAAGTTTCCTAGGACATGCTGGATTTTATAGACGTTTTATTAAGGACTTTTCTAAGATATCAAAACCTCTCACTAATCTATTGATGAAAGATGCGGTTTTTGAGTTTTCGCAGGAATGTTTGGATGCGTTTAACACAATTCGGCAAGCTCTAATTTCAGCACCTATTATCCAACCTCCGGATTGGACTCTTCCCTTTGAGGTTATGTGCGATGCTAGTGACGTAGCTATAGGAGCTGTTCTTGGACAACGAAAGGAAGGGCGAACCCATGCCATATACTATGCTAGCAAGACGCTAGACGAAGCGCAGCTCAACTACGCCACTACCGAAAAAGAGTTTTTAGCCATTGTTTATGCTATTGACAAGTTTCGCTCTTATCTTGTAGGTGCAAAGGTGATTGTCTACACGGATCATGCTGCGATCCGGTACCTCCTTGCGAAGAAAGACGCGAAGCCAAGGCTAATTAGATGGATTCTTCTCCTACAAGAATTTGATCTAGATATCCGCGACAAGAAAGGTTCAGAAAATTCTGTTGCGGATCATTTGAGTCGCCAAACACATCTAGAGGACGACCATTTACCCATTGACGACTCCTTCCCGGACGAACACCTACACATTATTGAGGAGTGCATCGATGTGATCTCCAAAGGTAACGAACCATGGTTTGCTGATTTTGTTAACTATTTGGTTTGTCAGGAGATACCGCCCGGACTATCCTACGCGCAAAGAAAGAAGTTCTTTAATGATGTCCGGGAATACTTTTGGAACGAGCCTCTCCTCTTTAAGAGAGGTCCGGATGGCATCATTCGGCGATGTGTGCCGGAAGATGAGATGCAAAGTGTCATCCGCCATTGTCATTCACTACCTTGTGGAGGACATGCTAGTTCAAACAAGACTAGCGCAAAAGTATTGCAATCCGGATTTTTTTGGCCTACTTTATTTAGAGATGTGCAATCCTTTGTTTCTTGTTGCGATGCTTGTCAAAGAACAGGTAATATCTCTAAGAGGAATGAGATGCCCCTCAACAACATCCAAGAGGTAGAGATCTTCGATGTTTGGGGAGTAGATTTTATGGGACCATTCCCATCCTCTTGTGGAAACCAATACATACTATTGGCGGTAGATTACGTTTCTAGATGGGTGGAAGCAATTGCCTCTCCCACCAATGATGCCATGGTGGTGGTTAAGTTCATTAACAAGACCATCTTCCCGCGATTTGGGACGCCAAGGACGATCATTAGTGATGGAGGTTCTCACTTCATTGCCCAGCGCTTTGAAGCTCTTCTAGCTAAGTATGGGGTTACTCACAAGGTCGCTACCCCCTACCATCCACAAACAAGTGGACAAGTTGAGATCTCAAATAGGGAGATCAAAGGAATCTTAGAGAAGACAGTTTCGAGGACTAGGAAGGATTGGTCTTTGAAACTTGACGATGCATTGTGGGCGTACCGGACTGCATACAAGACTCCCATAGGAACCACACCATACAACCTTGTGTATGGGAAGTCTTGCCACTTACCGGTAGAGTTGGAGCACAAAGCCTTTTGGGCTATCAAGTGGTTAAATTTCAGCATGAAGAAAGCGGGAGAGAAGCGTCTCCTAGACATCAATGAGCTGGATGAACTCCGCTTGAATGCTTATGAAAACGCTAAGATCTATAAGGAGAGAGCAAAGCGTTGGCATGATAAGCATATCATTCCAAAGGACTTCAAAGAAGGAGATCAAGTTCTCCTCTTCAATTCAAGGCTTTGTCTCTTTCTAGGTAAGCTTAAATCTCGTTGGACCGGACCTTTTTCTAATTAAACGTATTTTCCCCCATGGTGCAGTTGAAGTATGGGGTGAAGCGGGCGGAAGCTTTAAGGTGAACGGTCAACGACTCAAGAACTATACACCGGAACTCCAAGCTAAAGAGTTCGCGCCCACCGCACTTGAATAAGTGCGAATATGGTCTAGCTACAGACCTTAAACAAAGCGCTTCTTGGGAGGCAACCCAAGGTATTGCATTTTTGTTTTTGTTTTCGATTCATAGATTAGCTTAGTATAGACGTTTTTCGCTTTGTTTTTGCCTTCGATTCTTTCCGGTATGTTCGTGTTTTTGGATGTAGGAACGATGGAAAAGAAAAAGGGAAGGATAATGTTGAAGAAAAGTGACGAAATTTGGACTTTGGAGCTTTACAGAGAATTCCACGGCCTAAACCACGGTCGTGACAGCTACAGTGCCCGTAATTTCCAAAAGCCTTTGAAAAATCACAAAAACCACGGTTCTGTACAATTCCACGGCCGTGGAACACCCCGACAGACCGTGATTTTCAAAATTTTGCCTGTGACTATATAAACCACGTTCTTCACCAAAATACTCCACAAAATCCCCCTTCCACGACCTAAACGCCGAAATCCACGACCCTCTCTCAAATCCTCGTTTCTTAATCGTTTTTAACGATTCTTCTTCCCAAACTGAAGCAAATTCGACCACCAACAAGATCCAAGCGACGAATCGAGCCGAAATTCACCAAGGAACGTGCAATTTGGATTTTTAAATCCGAAAAATAGGTTTTTCCACTCTTCTTGATCTTTGTCGATTTGGTTCGTTTTTGTTAGAGATTTTAGGAAGAACTGATTGAAATTGGAAGGAATTAGACTAGGGCTGCCTGATTGACTGAGTTTGAGAGTTGTTTGCTGAGATTTGAGAATTTCTTAGACGAATCACGGTTCCTGGGAGAACCACGGCCGTGGAATTGCTAGAACAGATCGTAATTTTTGACAGAATGGACTTTGTGAGGAGAGTTTTGGGGAGGATTAAGGAGAAGAAGAATAACCAGAACAAGAAGAGGAAGGGTAATCCCTCTTCTTTCTCATCCTCTAGAGCACCACCACCCTCTTCCCCTTCACCTCCATCATCACCTTCATCACCCTCACCTCCTAGCCCTAGAGTACCCACTATACATGAGGATCACCTCGATGCACTCGAGAGGATCCATGAGAGAGCTCTGATTGGTCCTAGGTACCTATTGTTGGAGGATCTAGCTCCTCTCAACATTATAGATGACCTTACTTGGCTCTTAGATAGAGCCGGACTATTTGTCTTCTCGGCTATCCGAGAAGACGCTTATGAGGAGATTACACGGGAGGTTGTGACGTCTTTTGAGCACAACCATGTAGACAAGACCGTCTCTTTCCGTCTTATGGAAAGAGACTATCATTTTACCATCCGTGAGTTCGGGACTTTCTTCGGGTTTCATGAGACCTTTAACGGTCGCTTTCCTAGTGGCGTTTACGCCAAGGACTTTTGGGAGGAGGTAGCGATGATTTACGCCAGCGAGGACCACTGGCAGCCTGCTGACACCAAGGCTAGGTTGTTGTACCACCTAGCCTTGAAGATTTCTCACCGTGTTCTTTCGGAGTGTCTCTTTCCTAGGACGGAGACGCCCCAAAAGATCAAGACGGATGAGCTCTTTTTGTTGTATTCTATGCTGTACGGGCGCCGAGCTGACTGTGCCACCCTCTTGGATGCTACTATGAGCAAGCTCAAGAACAAGAGGAAGGGCAACATTGGATATGGTGGGATAGTTACCCACCTTGCTAGGAGTTTGGGTGTTGATTTCTCTGCCTGTACCCGTATACCAGCCGTACCTTTAGGTCTTCATGCCTTCATGACTAGAGGGCTCATCTTCCCCACTCATAGAGGTCCGCCTTATGCGGCCATGCCTTGGGAGAGCAGGACCGGTAGGGGCATTGAGTGGCTGCAGGAGTACTCCATTATGGCTGGACGCCATAATTGGAAGGACACGTTTGCTGCTATGCATGCGAACAAGATTGCAGCTCCTCCGTATGTTCCACCACCGCCCGTTGTTGAGGAGGAGGAGATGGGAGATCAGTTTGAGGGTGGAGGAGGAGCCGAACAGGAGTTTGGCACGTTTCCAGATCAGCCGGATGCGGCCCCCGATGTACCTAGACGTTCTCCACGTCCAGCTAGAGCTTCAGGCTCGTCTTCTCGCCGCGCTAGCGTGAGTGAGAGACCTACATGGATGACCACACCTCCTGCATGGTACGGAGTTCCCCCTCCTTGGTCCACAGAGTAGTCAGCAGCACCAGCACCATCCGACGCTCCAGCATGGTACAGTCAGGCTCCGGGATGGTATGAGCAGATGCCGGATTGGGCTACTGGTCTTTCGGAGAGAGTAGGAGCATTGGAGATCCGAGCCGATGCTAGAGATGGACGCTTAGACGACCTCGACCACATGATGAGGGATGTCTACCGCCAGCAGTTTGGGCGGTTTTATGATCCTAGCGTCTCTCCATTCCCGCCTCCACCAGCGCCGCAGTGATTGATTGCATGACCGTTCGCTTTAGCCATTCCACCGCCACTTTGTGAGTTTCTTTTTCTTTTCTTTCTTTTCTTTCTTTCTTTTGAACATTAGGAACAATGTTCGTCCTAAGTATGGGGTGGGGTGTGACTAAAAGTTTGTCATAACTCTTACTCACTATGTTTGCTTCTATTCGAGACTATCATTGCATGTTCATTATATTGTTGTACGTTTCATTATTGCATTGCATGAAAAAGAACTTGAAAAACCCATAAAATTGAAAAATTTTTGAAAATTTTGTGCTTCTAAGGAATTGAGATGATTTCTATGATAATCACTACTTGTGAATTGAGTTTGATGATAATTGCATGCTTAAAAGAATAGTGAATTGAAAAGGAATTGAGTGAGTTGATTATACCTCTTTTGCAAGTTTCATAATGTGATGAATGTTACTTAAATCATGTTGAGAAATTGAAGTTGAAATCACACTATACGTTCTTATACTTCTTGTTGAGATGATTAAGGCAATTCGATATTTTCTTTCTTCTTTCTTTGATCATTTAGCTCCTCATTGAAATATTGACCTCCTTTACCTATCCGGGAATTTGGAGAAGTGAATGAAAATGGCATGTTTGATGTGGGAGGGCCATGAGAGCAATTATTTGCAATCAAAAGAATAGAAAGAAATTCTAGGTTTGGGGAAGTCAATCATGATGATGAGTAACTCGGCACCATTCACATATCCGGGTGTTTGTGTCTTGCCAAAGTCGGATTGAGCGATATTCCTAGCGGATTATGGTATGTGCGCTAAGGGTTTGAGGCATCTCATAAAAATTGAGAAACGCCAATCTCCTACACTTCGGTTTTTGTGCACCTATGTCCATAACTCCAAAAGTAAAGTCGAAAAATGAAAAGAAGATAGCGAAGCTCTAAGTTGAAGGTGTTGCGGAAACCGCAAAAGGACAAGAAGGAGTAGTTGTCCACTTTCCCGGATTCATGCACCACATTCCTTAAAGTTTCCTTCCCTTTCCACATTTTAGACCTTTTTCTTTGAAAGTCCTTAAGATCAAAAGAATGTTATATGACTTGGTGATCTAAATTGAAGTTTCTTATGATTGATTTTGATAATGTTTAAGGGTTATGATGTTTGTATAGAAGTTTGATTGATTCATGAGTTTTCGTTACTTTTTACTCTTTGATTAAGTGTATGAAAGTCTTGTAAACAATTGAAGCAAGATTTGAGAATGATCTATTCTTTAGAAGGCACATTCATCCAAAAGAAGTATTGCTTTGAGAAGTTACACATATTTCATCCTAACTCTTGTTTTAAAAGCTTTTGAAAGACCTTGCTTAGGGACAAGCAAGTTGCAAGTATGGGGTTATTTGTTAGCATGAAATATTGTGATATTTTAGGCACGTTTTCTAAGTGTATTTGATTCACATTGATAGTCTTTGATTGAGCACTGTTGCATTTGTGAGCTAGTTTACCTATATTGTCAATATAGATGTCTACACAAGCTTTATGTTGATTATAGGTGATTCAGAGCCATTTCCGAACGGAATTTAGCAAAGATGAGTTGATTGAGTATGTCCATGGATTGAGGACATTCTTAGGAGCAAAATGAGTGTCAACTTCAGGAATGCACGAGGCTAGGGAAGAATCACGTTCTTGCCCTAAACCACGCTCTAAAATACGGCCGTACTACAAACCACGTTCAGTTCCACGGCCGTGGAACCCTGCAGGAGAAGCGTGATTCATTCCAGAAGCTTTTACGGTCGTGGAATCAATGGTTCAAACCGTGTTGATTTCCACGCTCTAAATTACGGTTGTGGAACCTTCCACGACCGTGATCTTGGCGATCTTTTTTGCCACATTTTGAAGCCACGATCTTTTGAAGATTGGGCCGGGGCGATATTTTATCTTGCCCTATAAAAAGACGGACGAAGAGAGATTCCGTCACCTCGCTTTAGACCTTGGCTTACACCTTCGCTTTGACGCACTTTGCGACCTTGCTTTACACTTTTCGCATACGCCGCGACTTGGAGATTTTTGGCGATTCTTGCAAAAGACATATTCCACGTTACGCTTGGAGTTGCCCTAATCTCGCACTTTTGGTGGAGATCGCTGTTGAGATTTCCGGATTGACGGAAGATCGAAGTTTTTGGAAGATTGTTGCAAGAAGATTTCTCTTCTTGTTTAGGTTTGATTTAGAAGACGGATTGACATCCTGTTCTTCCTTCTTTCCTAAGATTGTGTTTGTTTGCTTTATTCTGAATCTATTGACAATATTCGTTCTTGATTGTGACTTTGAGATTGGTTTGAAGTTTATTGGAAGTTTTCGGAAGTTTTCATCTTTCAATCTTTTAATCTTTGAATTTGATATCATAATGATGATTGTTGGCTAAAAACCCTTAACAATTCTAAGGTGAAGGTTTGATAGTTGTGGCTTAGATGATGATAGATCGATCGTAACTAGATTAGACCCTGAGAGTTAGAGAGAATTGTCGACGAACCCTAAATCACGGTTTGTTCTTGAGTTCCACGACCGTGGAATCTCAAGATCCACCCGTAATTTCCCTTAAGTTTACGAACCTGCTTTTACTTTAATCCAAAGTTAAAGATTTGCTTTAACTTAGTTTAGGCTTGTCTTTTCTAGGTGGTAGTGAAGCCTCAACAACCTCTACCTCGATTGTGAGTGTCACAACCTTAATCGATTTAGTTAGTCTTGATCCTTGGATTACAAGTTCGGGTATTTGACATTAATTCTTGCCTTTAGAACCTTTCTATATTGAAGCCTCAACAACCTGTATAGAGAGTGTCTTGTAGGTGAGTCATATAAAGGTTTTTGGAACTTCACCGTACGATTACCTTACATTAGCATACCTTTGCATATCTCAACTCTGTCTTTATATCATTAAGTATATCTTGAATCGATTGCCACAGCTGGATACTTGGATCTTTAGGATTGTTGTTTTCCCAATAATTTGCAAAGCTATTATATTCACTTGCTTGATAACCTACGATCGAATTTATTCTCCCCAAATCCCTGTGTTCGATACTCTGGAATACTTGCTAATCTACGCCGATCCGTACACTGCGGGTTCGCTTGCTTTTATTCTAGTTTTATAAATTTAAAGCTTGATTGCACGCACGCTAAGTGGCGAACAGGTAACTCGAAAGATAAGAGTATGTATAATCTCTCTTTCAAGTTAGCACACCGCATCCTTAGCGAGTCAATGTTTGCAAGAACAGAGACTCCGCAAAAGGTTAAAGCGGATGAGTTGTATATCCTCTACTACATGTCTACAGTTACGGTTCCCAATACAACTACCATGCTAGAAGATTATTTAGAGAAGATTGGGAACAAGTATGGATGAGATATATGTACAGGGGGACTTGTGACTCATGTTGCCAAAGCTTTGAGCTTGGATTTTTCTGCTTGTACTTTAGTTGTAGAGGCTCGTCCTTTAGGACTTTAGCGATTTATTTCTCGTGAGATTCTAGTTCCGAGAGGGTGTGTCCCTCCATATGTGGTCATGCCTTGGCTTAGGAAACCAAGAGAGATCATAAGGAAGGGCGAGTATACTATTAGAAACCAGCATTATTAGAAGGATAGGTTTGAGTTCTCAGATGATTCAGATCAGGTTAAGGATTTTTCCGTTGAGGGCTATGCTATTGCTGCTGATGATGAGGTTGTAGCGACTAATGCTACAGTTGAGATAGAGAGCGATGCGTACGGAGTTCGAGATATAGATGCCATGGACACCGACGCACATGAGGCAGGTCCGAGCAGAGCTCCAACAAATGATGACGAGGCGACTGAGGAAGAGCATATAGGTGGGAGGACTGACGGGTTTTCTAGACGGCAGGGGATGTCGATGAGACCACCACGACATTCGGTCTCGCATGCACCTGTTCGCCCCTAAAGGTGTGTGCAAATAAGCTTTAAATTTATAAAACTAGAATCAAGCAAGCGAACTCGTAGTGTACGGATCGACGTAGTTAAGCAAGAATTCCAGAGTATCAAACACAGGGATTTGGGTGGGAACAAATTCAATTGCAGATTATCAAGCGAGTAAATATGAGAGTTTTTGCAAATATTGGGAAAACAAAAATCCTAAAGATCCAAGTATCCAGCTGTGGCAATCGATTCAAGATATTCTAATGATATAAATACAGAGTTGAGATATGCAAAGGTATACTAATGTAAGGTAATCGTACGGTGAAGTTCCAAAAACCTTATATGACTCACCTACAAGACACTCTTTATACAGGTTGTTGAGGCTTCAATATAGAAAGGTTCTAAAGGCAAGAATTAATGTCAAATACCCAAACTTGTAATCCAAGGATCAAGACTAACTTAACCGATTACTGTTATGACACTCACAATCGAGGTAGAGGTTGTTGACGCTTCACTACCACCTAGAAAAGGCAAGCCTAAACTAAGTTAAAGCAAATCTTTAGCTTTGGATTAAAGTAAAAGCAAGTTCGTAAACTTAAGGGAAATTACGGGTAGATCTTGAGACTCCACGGCCGTGGAACTCAAGAACAAACCGTGATTTAGGGTTCGTCTACGATTCTCTCTAACTCTCAGGGTCTAATCTGTTTACGATCGATCTATCATCATCTAAGCCAAACCTATCAACCCTTCACCTTAGAATTGTTCAGGGTTTTTAGCCAATAACAGTCATGTTGATATCAAATTCAAGAATTAAAAGATAGAAAGATGAAAACTTCCGAAAACTTTCAATAAACTTCAAACCAATCTCAAAGTCACAATCAAGAATGAATGTTGTCAATAGATTCAGAATAAGGCAAACAAACACAATCTTAGGAAAGAAGGAAGAACGGGATGTCAATCCGTCTTCTAAATCAAACCTAAACAAGAAGAGAAATCTTCTTACAACAATCTTCCAAAAACTCCGATCTTCCGCCGATCCGGAAATCTCAACAACAATCTCCACCAAAAGTGCGAGATTAGGGCAAATCCCAAGCACGAACTTCGATCTCCAACGAGATGTAAATGCTTCTAAACGAAGGTGTAAGCCAAGGTCTAAAGCGAGGTGACGGAATTTCTCTTCGTCCGTCTTTTTATAGGGCAAGATAAAATATCGGCCCGGCCCAATCTTCAAAAGATCGTGGCTTCAAAATGTGGCGAAAAAGATCGCCAAGATCACGGTCGTGGAAGGTTCCACGACCGTAATTTAGAGCGTGGAAAGTATCACGGTTTGAACCATGGATTCCATGACCGTAATAGTTACTGGAATGCATCACGCCTCTCTTTGCAAGGTTCCATGGCCGTGGAACTGAATGTGGTTTGTAGTACGGCCGTATTTTAGAGCGTGGTTTAGGGCAAGAACGTAATTCTTCCCTAGCCTCGTGCATTCCTCAAGTTGAACTCCATTTTCCTCTTAAGAATGCCCTCAATCCATGGACATACTCAATCAACTCTTCTTTGCTCGATTCCGTTCGGAAATGACTCTCAATCACCTATAATCAACATAAAGGTAGTGTAGACATCCATATCGACAATATAGGTAAACTAGCTCACAAATGCAACAATGATAAATCAAAGACTATCAATATGAATCAAATACACTTAGAAAACGTGCCTAAAATATCACAATATTTCATGCTAACAAATAACCCCATACTTAACACTTGCTTGTCCCTAAGCAAGGTCTTTCAAAAAGCTTTAACAAAAGTTAGGATGAAATATGTGTACCTTCTCAAAGCAATACTTCTTTTGGAGGAATGTGCCTTCTAAAGAATAGATCATTCTCAAATCTTGCTTCAATCGTTTATTAGACTTTCATACATTTAATCAAAGAGTAAAAAGTAAAGAAAATTCAAGAATTAATCAAACTTCTAAACAAGCATCATAACCTTCAAACATTATCAAAATCAATCATAAAAAAAACTTCAATTTAGATCACCAAGTCATATAACATTCTTTTGATCTTAAGGACTTTCAAAGAAAAGGTCTAGAATGTGGAAAGGGAAGGAAACTTTAAGGAATGTGGTGCATGAATTCGGGAAAGTGGACAACTACCCTTCTTCTTCTTTTGCGGTTTCCGCAACACTTCAACTTAGAGTTTCGCTCTTCTTCCTTTCATTTTTCGACTTTACTTTTGGAGTTATGGATAGAGGTGCACAAAAACCGAAGCCTAGGAGATTGGCGTTTCTCAATTTTTATGAGATGCCTCAAACCCTTAGCGCACATACCATAATCCACTAGGAATATCGCTCAATCCGACTTTGGCAAGACACAAACACCCGGCTATGTGAATGGTGCCGAGTTACTCATCATCATGATTGACTTCCCCAAACCTAGAATTTCTTTCTATTCTTTTGATTGCAAATAATTGCTCTCATGGCCCTCCCACATCAAACATGCCTTTTTCATTCACTTCTCCAAATTCCCGGATAGGTAAAGGAGGTCAATATTTCAATGAGGAGCTAAAATGATCAAAGAAAGAAGAAAGAAAAATCGAATTGCCTTAATCATCTCAACAAGAAGTATAAGAACTTATAGTGTGATTTCAACTTCAATTTCTCAACATGATTTAGGTAACATTCATCACATTATGAAACTTGCAAAAGAGGTAAAATTCATTCATTCAAATTCTTTTCAATTCACTATTCTTTTAAGCATGCAATTGTCATCAAACTCAATTCACAAGTAGTGATTATCATAGAAATCATCTCAATTCATTAGAAGCACAAAATTTTCAAAATTTTTCAATTTTTATGGGTTTTTCAAGTTCTTTTTCATGCAATGCGATAATGAAACGTGCAACAATATAATGAACATGCAATGATAGTCTCGAATAAAAGCAAACATAGTGAGTAGAAGTTATGACAAACTTTTAGTACATTCCACCCCATACTTAGGACGAACATTGTCCCTAATGTTCAAAAGAAAGAAAGAAAAGAAAGAAAAGAGAAAGAACTCACAAAGTGGTGGCGGAATGTCTAAAGCGAACGGTCAATCATCAAACCCTCATCACTGCGGCGCTGGTGGAGGCGGGAATGGAGAGAAGCTAGGATCATAGAACCGCCCAAACTGCGGGCGGTAGACGTCTCTCATCATGTGGTCGAGGTCGTCTAAGCATCCATCTCTAGCATCGGCTCGGATCTCCAATGCTCCCACTCTCTCTGAAAGTCCGGTAGCCCAGTCCGGCATCTGCTCATACCATCCCGGAGCTTGACTGTACCATGCTGGAGCGTCGGATGGTGCTGGTGGTGGTGCTGGTGCTGCTGTCTGCTCTGTAGACCAAGGAGGGGGAACGCCATACCATGTAGGAGGTGTGGTCATCCACGTAGGCCTCTCACTCACGCTAGCGCGGCGAGAAGACGAGCCTGAAGCTCTAGCTGGACGTGGAGAACGTCTAGGTGCATCGGGGGCCGCCTCCGGCTGATCCGGAAACGTGCCAAACTCCTCCTCAGCTCCTCCTCCTCAACAACTGGTGGTGGGACATATGGGGGAGCTGCTATCCTGTTCGCATGCATAGCAGCGAACGTCTCCTTCCAATTATGGCGTCCCGCCATAATGGAGTACTCCGGTAGCCACTCTATACCCCTACCCGTCCTGCTCTCCCATGGCATGCCCGCATAAGGCGGACCTCTATGTGTGGGGAAAATGAGACCCCTAGTCATGAAAGCATGTAGCCCTAAAGGTACGGCCGGTATACGGGTGCAAGCAGAAAAATCAACACCTAAGCTCCTAGCAATGTGGGTAACTATCCCACCATATCCGATGTTTCCCTTCTTCTTGTTCTTGAGCTTGCTCATCGTAGCAGCCAAGAGAATGGCACAATCAGCACGGCGTCCATACAACGTGGAGTAGAGTAAAAAGAGCTCATCCGTCTTGATCTTTTGGGGCGTCTCCGTCCTAGGAAAGAGACACTCCGAAAGAACACGATGAGCAATCTTCAAGGCTAGGTGGTACATCAACCTAGCCTTGGTGTCAGCGGGCTACCAGCGGTCCTCGCTAGCGTAAATCATCGCCACCTCCTCCCAAAAATCCTTGGCGTAAACGCCACTAGGAAAGCGACCGTTAAAGGTCTCCTGAAACCCGAAAATGGTCCCAAACTCACGGATGCTAAAATAATAGTCTCTTTCCATGAGACGGAAAGAGACGGTCCTGTCTACATGGCTGTGCTCAAAAGATGTCACAACCTCCCGTGTAATCTCCTCATAAGCGTCTTCTCGGATAGCCGAGAAGACAATCAGTCCGGCTCTATCCAAGAGCCAAGTGAGGTCATCAACTATGTTGAGAGGAGCTAGATCCTCCAACAACAAGTATCTAGGGCCAATCACAGGCCTCTCCTTGATCCTCTCGAGTGCATCGAGGTGATCATCATGTATGGTCGGGACTCTAGGGCTAGGTGGTGAGGGTGAGGACGGTGATGATGGAGGTGAAGGTGAAGAGGGTAGTGGTGCTCTAGAGGATGAGGAAGAGGAGGGATTACCCTTCCTCTTCTTGTTCTGGTTATCCTTCTTCTCTTTGATTCTCCCCAAAACTCTCCTCACAAAGTCCATTCTGTTCAAAATTACGGGCTGTTCTATGGAAACCACGGCCGTAATTCCTCCAGAGACCGTGATTCGTCTCAGAAAGTCGCAAATCTCAGCAAATCAGCAATCAATCACCACAAACAGGCAGTCCTAATCTAATTTCTTCCAATCTCAATCAGTTCTTCCTAAAATCTCTAACAAAAACGAACCAAATCGGCAAGAATCAAGAAGAGAGGAAAAACCTATTTTTCGGATTGAAAAATCCGAATTGCGCATTCCTTGGTGAATTTCCGCTCGATTTGTCGCTTGGATCTTGTTGGTGGTCGAGTTTGCTTCAGTTTAGGAGGAAGAATCGTTAAAAACGATTAAGAAACGAGGATTTGAGAGAGGGTCGTGGATTTCGGCTATTAGGTCGTGGAAAGGGGGGTTTTGGGATGATTTTTGTGAAGAATGTGGTTTATATAGTCACAGGCAAAATTTTTGAAAATCACGGTCTGTCGGGGTGTTCCACGGCCGTGGAAGTGTACGGAACCGTGGTTTTGGTGATTTTTCAAAGGCTTTTGGAAATTACGGGTACTGTAGCTATCACGACCGTGGTTTAGGCCGTGGAACTCTCTGTAAAGCTCCAAAGTTCAGATTTCGTCACTTTTCTTCAACATTATCCTCCCCTTTTCCTTTTCCATCGTTCCTACATCCAAAAACACGAACATACCGGAAGGAATCGAGGCAAAAACAAAGCAAAAACGTCTATACTAAGCTAATCTATGAATCGAAAACAAAAACAAAAATGCAATACCTTGGGTTGCCTCCCAAGAAGCGCTTTGTTTAAGGTCCGTAGCTAGACCAATGTCGCACTTATTCGAATGCGGTAGGCGCGAACTCCTCAGCTTGGAGTTCCGGCGTATACTTCTTGAGTCGTTGGCCGTTCACCTTAAAGCTTCCGCCCGTTTCACCCCATACTTCAACTGCACCATGGGGGAAAATATGCTTAATTAGAAAAGGTCCGGTCCAACGAGATTTAAGCTTGCCTGGAAAGAGGCGAAGCCTTGAACTGAAGAGGAGAACTTGATCTCCTTCTATGAAGTCTTTTGGAATGATATGCTTATCATGCCAACGTTTCGCCCTCTCCTTATAGATCTTAGCGTTTTCATAAGCATTCAAGCGGAGTTCATCCAGCTCATTGATGTCTAGGAGACGCTTCTCTCCCGCTTCCTTCATGCTGAAGTTCAACCACTTGATAGCCCAAAACGCTTTGTGCTCCAACTCTACCGGCAAGTGACAAGACTTCCCATACACAAGGTTGTATGGTGTGGTTCCTATGGGAGTCTTGTATGCAGTCCGGTATGCCCATAATGCATCGTCAAGCTTCAAGGACCAATCCTTTCTAGTCCTTGAAACCGTCTTCTCTAAGATTCCTTTGATCTCCCTATTTGAGATCTCAACTTGTCCACTCGTTTGTGGATGGTAAGGGGAAGCGATCTTGTGAGTAACCCCATACTTAGCTAGAAGAGCTTCAAAGCGCCGGGAAATGAAGTGAGAACCTCCATCACTAATGATTGTCCTTGGCGTCCCAAATCGCGGGAAAATGGTCTTGTTGAAGAACTTAACCACCACCATGGCATCATTGGTGGGAGAGGTAATTGCTTCCACCCATCTAGAAACGTAATCTACCGCCAATAGTATGTATTGGTTTCCACAAGAGGATGGGAATGGTCCCATGAAATCAACTCCCCAAACATCGAAAATCTCCACCTCTTGGATGTTGTTGAGGGGCATTTCATTCCTTCTAGAGATATTGCCTGTTCTTTGACAAGCATCGCAGCAAGAAACAAAGGATTGCACATCTTTAAACAAAGTAGGCTAAAAGAATCCAGATTGCAATACCTTTGCGCTAGTCTTGTTCGAACTAGCGTGTCCTCCACAAGGTAGTGAATGACAATGGCGGATGACACTTTGCATCTCATCTTCCGGCACACATCGCCGAATGATGCCATCCGGACCTCTCTTAAAGAGGAGAGGCTCGTTCCAATAGTATTCCCGGACGTCCTTAAAGAACTTCTTCCTTTGTGCGTAGGATAGTCCGGGTGGTATCTCCTGACAAACCAAATACTTAACAAAATCAGCAAACCATGGTTCGTTACCTTTGGAGATCACGTCGATGCACTCCTCAATAAGGTATAGGTGTTCGTCCGGGAAGGAGTCGTCGATGGTTAAATGGTCGTCCTCTAGACGTGTTAGGCGACTCAAATGATCCGCAACGGAATTTTCTGAACCTTTCTTGTCGCGGATCTCAAGATCGAATTCTTGTAGGAGAAGAATCCATCTAATTAGCCTTGGCTTCGCATCTTTCTTCGCAAGGAGGTACCGGATCGCAACATGATCCGTGTAGACAATCACCTTTGCACCTACAAGATAAAAGCGAAACTTGTCAATAGCATAGACAATGGCTAAAAACTCTTTTTCGGTAGTGGCGTAGTTGAGCTGCGCTTCATCTAGCGTCTTGCTAGCTAAGTATATGGCATGGGTTCGCCCTTCCTTTCGTTGTCCAAGAACAGCTCCAATAGCTACGTCACTAGCATCGCACATAATCTCAAAGGGAAGAGTCCAATCCGGGGGTTGGATAATAGGTGCTGAAATTAGAGCTTGCCGAATGGTGTTAAACGCATCCAAACATTCCTGCGAAAACTCAAAAACCGCATCCTTCATGAATAGATTAGTGAGAGGTTTTGATATCTTAGAAAAGTCCTTAATGAAACGTCTATAAAATCCAGCATGTCCTAGGAAACTTCTTATCCCTTTCACCGAAATTGGGGGAGGAAGCTTCTCTATAGTCTCTATCTTAGCCTTATCTACTTCTATCCCTCTACTAGAGACTAAGTGACCTAATACAATTCCTTCCTTAACCATAAATTGACACTTCTCCCAATTAAGAACTAGGTTAGTGTCTTCACACCTTTGCAAAACAAGAGAAAGGTTAGAAAGGCAATCGTTAAAAGAGGAACCGTATACGGAGAAGTCGTCCATGAAGACTTCCATGATTTCCTCTATGTATTCGGAGAAGATGGCCATCATGCACCGTTGGAAGGTGGCTGGGGCATTGCAAAGCCCGAACAGCATTCTCCTATAAGCAAACGTATCCCATGGGCACGTGAATGTGGTCTTCTCTTGATCATCCGGGTGTATCGGAATCTGAAAGAAACCACTATAACCGTCAAGGTAGCAAAAATGTGAATGTTGTGCTAACCTTTCAAGCATTTGATCAATGAATGGCAATGGGAAATGATCCTTCCGCGTTGCATTGTTGAGCTTGCGGTAGTCTATGCACATCCGCCATCTAGTCACGGTTCGGGTAGGAATGAGTTCGTTGTTCTTGTTGGTGATGACCGTCATTCCTCCCTTCTTCGGAACTACTTGAACCGGGCTCACCCACTTACTATCGGAGATAGGGTAGATGATACCTGCATCAAGAAGCTTAAGAATTTCCTTCTTGACAACCTCCTTCATGGTCGGATTCAACCGCATTTGAGGTTGTCTTGAAGTTCTAAAATCTTCCTCCATTAGTATCTTATGCATGCATAGGGAGGGTTTAATTCCTACTAAGTCCTCAATAGTATAGCCTATAGCTTTCCTATGTTTCCTAAGGACAATCATGAGCTGATTATGTTCATCTATGCTTAGATCGGAACTAACAATAACCAGAAAGGTAGAATTAGATCCTAGAAAAGCGTACCTTAGATGAGTAGGAAGTGGTTTGAGTTCCATTGCTTTCGGAGCTTCTAATGATCCTTGAGGAGCATCCGATGTCTCCTTAGAAGTTTCTAAGGGTGATGAGTGTGTGGGAGAGGAATCAGAAGAAGTTGAAGAAGTGTCTCGATCACTCCTTTCCACGCCCAGAATTACGGGTTCCTCATAGCCTCCACGGCCGTGGTTTAGGGCGTGGAAAGGAAATACGGTTGTCATGTCTTCTCCACGACTGTATAACTCCCTGGAGTGAGGCACGGTTTTGGTTGTGAAATCCACGGCCGTGGAATATAGGGTATGACCGTGGATTCTCACATTTTCTGCCTCATCGTGGAGTTTTTCAAACTCCACTTCACCCATCTCTTCTTGTGCTTCTAAGGCTTCAATTGCCTCATTGCACTCTTCTTCTTCCCTTACATTGGTTAGACTCATAGTGATAACCTTTTGTAAAGGATCGTTAAAGAGAATCACACTTACCTCCTCCCTAGACAAACCCTCTTCATCTTGGATATCGAAAATATCCTCATCAAAGATTGACTCCTTCACTAGAGTAGAAAGAATGAACTCTACTTTCTCCTCTCCTATATCAAAAGCGAGTCTACCATTCTTGCAATCGACTATGCAGCCGGAAGTTGCAAGAAACGGTCTTCCGAGTATGATCGGGACCGGACTATCTGCAGGAATGTCAAGCACGACAAAATCAATGGGAACAAAGAATTTACCTAGCTTGACCGGGACGTCTTCTACAATACCGACGGGGCGAGTGATGGATCGATCTGCCATGTACAACGTCATCTTCACCGGTTTAGGGTCGCCTAAACCGATCTTCCTACACAATGCAAGTGGTATGATGCTCACACTTGCTCCTAAGTCACATAACGCATCGTATGTGACATCTCCCACTCGTATGGGAATGCAAAATGACCCCGGATCCTTTAGCTTTGGGGGCATTTTCTTCTTCATGGTTTTGATGAGATCCGAAGAATCCGAACTCATCTTAACCTCTCCGAAGTCTTCTAGCTTCCTCTTGTTAGAGAGGAGCTCCTTCAAGAACTTGCCATAAGCCGGCATACCTACAATAGCATCAATAAATGGTATATTAATATGCAGCTTGCTCATGAGTTCTATGAACTTACCAAATTGTTTATCTAGGCGCGCTCTCGCTCTAGATTGAGGGAATGGTAGGGGAGGTTTATAAGTTGGAGGAGGAACGTAGACATCTTCCTTCTCCTTCCCCTTCTCTTTCTCCTTATCCTTTTCTACGGAGACTTCAACGAACTTAGGTTGCGGATCGGTGGTAGTCACTCCGCTCCTAGTTGTGATTGCCATAACCCTTCCCTTAGGGTTGTACTCCGTCTTTCCTGGAAGTTTCCCTTGATTCCTAGGAACTTCCTCCGCATGGTTGAACATTTGGTTTTCCAAAACCTTTTGAGCTTTGTCAACCTTAGAAATTTGATCACCAACCTTAATGATGCGGTTCTCCAACCCTTGTAGTTTTCCCAAAATCGTTTCCAACATGGGATCGGGCTTCTCCTTCCCCGAAGTGTTTCCTCCATTAGATGATTGCCCCTGGCTTTTCAAAGGAGTAGAGGAAGAGGAAGGTGGAGTTAGTGAATTAGAATTGGAAGGATAAGAGTTACCGGAATTTTGTTGATTGGAGCTCCAATTGTTGTTGTTTGAACCCCTATTGTTGTTCCAATTATTGTTCCGGTTGTTGTTGTTTCCATTCCAATTGTTATTCCGGTTGTTGTTCCGGTTATTGTTGTTGTTGTTGCGGTTGGTGTTATCACCGCCATTGTTGTTGCCCAAATAGCCAACATCCTTCTCTTGTTGCTTTGGGAAGTTGGTCTTGATAGCCTCCTTCAACTCTTTGATTTCATTGTTGAGGGAGAAAATCTGATTTTGAGCTTCATGTGTGAGCTTTGCTCCTTGCTCCACACGATTTCCCTCCACTTTCCGGTGGGAATACTTCTCTATGACCCTTGCTTGCTTCTCAATGAAGTCCCAAGCGTCATCTTCCCTCATGTCCATGAATGTTCCACATGAGAGGGATTGGAGGTTGAATTGCGTTCCTGCATCTAACCCCTTGTAGTAAATCTCCAACAAGCGAAGTTTGGATATGCCATGATGAGGGCAATCCAATAACAAGTCCTGAAACCTTTCCCAAGATTTAAACAAACTTTCGTTAGATCTCATGGAAAACGCATTGATCTTACCTCTAAGTTCCGCCGTTTTGGATGGCGGAAAGAATTTGGTGAGGAACTCCGCGGAAAGGTCTTCCCACGTGTCTAGTTTCCCCCTAGGAAGAGCTTGGTACCAAGACAATGCTTTCCCCTTCAAGGAGAAGAAGAAAGGTTTGAGCTTATAGTTGTTGGTAGTAGCGCTCTTTGGTCTCATTGTCTCCATCATACACTCAAAGTTCTGCAAGTGTTGGTGTGGAGATTCAGCGCTTGTCCCGCCAAATTGGTTTTGGCGAACAAAAGTAATGACTTGAGGGTTGAAGCTAAACCCTTGCACATCATCAGCATCAAAGTTCACGCCCAAACGGCGTGGTTGTTGTGTTGGATCCATCCGCTGGCCAAGAGTTCTTAGCTCTTCATCTACACGTTCGATCCTCGCATTCCTAGGTGGAACACGACGATTGGCAGCTCCCCGTGGATGGAAAGGATTCACATTGATCGTGGGATCAATCTCCTCTAACGGTGGCATGGAAGAATCACTATCATCAGCGGATGAATGACCTTTTCTTCTAGACCTTGATGCCCTCCTTGAGGATTTCTTGCTTCCCTTATTCTTAAGGTCGCTTAGTTCTATCCTCATTTGGAAGATCATGTCTTGTAGATTGTTAACTTGAGATTGATGACGATCCATTTCATCCTGGCGGAGGGTCTCATTCCATTGGAGTTGAGCTTCCTTCTCCGCCAACTCCGCTTGAAGATCACGTTCGTGTTCTTCAGCCATCTTCTTTTCCTTGCGCTTTTGCCTTAAAGTTTTCTCTAGCTCTTGATCAAGAGGTAAGAGATCTTCGGTGTTCCTAGACCTGCGCATGCACTCAAAGTAATATCAAATAACAAGGGCAAGCTCCCAAGCTTGACAACCGGCTACCGAATTCGGCCGAAACCAAATCCCCGGCAACGGCGCCAAAAACTTGTTCGCCCCTAAAGGTGTGTGCAAATAAGCTTTAAATTTATAAAACTAGAATCAAGCAAGCGAACCCGCAGTGTACGGATCGACGTAGTTAAGCAAGAATTCCAGAGTATCGAACACAGGGATTTGGGTGGGAACAAATTCAATTGCAGATTATCAAGCGAGTAAATATGAGAGTTTTTGCAAATATTGGGAAAACAACAATCCTAAAGATCCAAGTATCCAGCTGTGGCAATCGATTCAAGATATACTAATGATATAAAGATAGAGTTGAGATATGCAAAGGTATACTAATGTAAGGTAATCGTACGGTGAAGTTCCAAAAACCTTATATGACTCACCTACAAGACACTCTTTATACAGGTTGTTGAGGCTTCAATATAGAAAGGTTCTAAAGGCAAGAATTAATGTCAAATACCCAAACTTGTAATCCAAGGATCAAGACTAACTTAACCGATTACGGTTATGACACTCACAATCGAGGTAGAGGTTGTTGAGGCTTCACTACCACCTAGAAAAGGCAAGCCTAAACTAAGTTAAAGCAAATCTTTAGCTTTGGATTAAAGTAAAAGCAAGTTCGTAAACTTAAGGGAAATTACGGGTAGATCTTGAGACTCCACGGCCGTGGAACTCAAGAACAAACCGTGATTTAGGGTTCATCGACGATTCTCTCTAACTCTCAGGGTCTAATCTGTTTACGATCGATCTATCATCATCTAAGCCACAACTATCAACCCTTCACCTTAGAATTGTTAAGGGTTTTTAGCCAATAACAGTCATGTTGATATCAAATTCAAGAATTAAAAGATAGAAAGATGAAAACTTCCGAAAACTTTCAGTAAACTTCAAACCAATCTCAAAGTCACAATCAAGAATTAATGTTGTCAATAGATTCAGAATAAGGCAAACAAACACAATCTTAGGAAAGAAGGAAGAACGGGATGTCAATCCGTCTTCTAAATCAAACCTAAACAAGAAGAGAAATCTTCTTGCAACAATCTTCCAAAAACTCCGATCTTCCGCCAATCCGGAAATCTCAACAGCAATCTCCACCAAAAGTGCGAGATTAGGGCAAATCCCAAGCACGAACTTCGATCTCCAACGAGATGTAAATGCTTCTAAACAAAGGTGTAAGCCAAGGTCTAAAGCGAGGTGACGGAATTTCTCTTCGTCCGTCTTTTTATAGGGCAAGATAAAATATCGGCCCGGCCCAATCTTCA
The DNA here is from genome assembly GCA_033239125.1 of Fagopyrum homotropicum. NCBI lineage: Eukaryota > Viridiplantae > Streptophyta > Magnoliopsida > Caryophyllales > Polygonaceae > Fagopyrum > Fagopyrum homotropicum. The sequence goes on from BSWB01000002.1 coordinate 49,134,964, forward strand.
AAAGATCGTGGCTTCAAAATGTGGCGAAAAAGATCGCCAAGATCACGCTCGTGGAAGGTTCCACGACCGTAATTTAGAGCGTGAAAAGTATCACGGTTTGAACCATGGATTCCACGATCGTAATAGTTACTGGAATGCATCACGCCTCTCTTTGCAAGGTTCCACGGCCGTGGAACTGAACGTGGTTTGTAGTACGGCCGTATTTTAGAGCGTGGTTTAGGGCAAGAATGTAATTCTTCCCTAGCCTCGTGCATTCCTCAAGTTGAACTCCATTTTGCTCTTAAGAATGCCCTCAATCCATGGACATACTCAATCAACTCTTTTTTGCTCGATTCCGTTCGGAAATGACTCTCAATCACCTATAATCAACATAAAGCTAGTGTAGACATCCATATCGACAATATAGGCAAACTAGCTCACAAATGCAACAATGCTAAATCAAAGACTATCAATATGAATCAAATACACTTAGAAAACGTGCCTAAAATATCACAATATTTCATGCTAACAGCACCCCAACGCGGGAGCCGGCGTAGGGTTGACTATTCCGAGTTCTCTACACAGCTACAGGCTTTGACGTCTAGCATTGATGGGTTGCGCACCGACTGCTAGGAGCTCCGCACCGACTTTCGAGGTCTCCGCACCGAGTTTCACGAGTTTCGTAATGAGGTTCTGGCGCGCCATTCATTATCAGATGGGAGATGGGACGATCTATATTTTCAGACTTCTAGGACATTCTATGATCCATAGGCTCCGAGATATCCACGACAGCTGCCTTCATCACCGCCAGAGGAGGGATCGATTCACTCGCCATTTTACATTATAAGTATTTTTCTCCATCTTGTACTTGATTCTTCACATTGGGGACAATGTGAGTTTTAAGTATGGGGTGGGGGTACTTGCAGTATTATTTCATATGTCACACATTTCCTTTATTTGCATTACACTTTCAGTTTCAGTTTGTAATAACATTGTCACACGTTTGATTATTGCATTGCATTTCATCCATTTCGAAAATCCAAAAAAACTGAAAATTTTTAAAATTTTTGTGTTTCTAAAAACAGATATGATCTCAATGATGACAATTGTGTATGTGAACTGGAAAAAGATGACATGTATGTTGATATTTAATTATGACATATGTGGACTTAAATACTTTATTTGAATTTATGTATGATTTGTATGTTATTTGATGTTTTGATGAGATTGAGAAATAATGGTCTAAACCGCTTAATAAGTTCTTACACATCTTTTTGGAATGATTAAGGCAATTCGATTTTCTTTTCTTTCTTCATCTTGATCATTCTTAGCACCTCTTACAATGTATTAATGCCTCCCTTTTACCTATCCGGGAATTAGGAAGCATATTAATGAAAGCGTTGTGAAGTTGAAGTTGAAAAGTAAAGTGATGTGTTAAGCATAGTAAATAGGCTTGGTGACGTCAATCATGACGATGAGGAACTCGACACCATTCACATAGCCGAGTGTTTATGTCTTCCCAAATTCGGATTGAGCGATAGTCCTAACGAGTCATGGCATGTGCATCATGGTTTGAGGCACCTCGAGAAATTGAGGGTAGCTGATCTCCAAGGCTTCGGTTTTTATGCACCTCTGTCCTTGTTCTCAAGTGAAAGTAAAAAAAAAGAAATATTATGAAGTAAAAGTATGCTTATTTTTGGTGGTTATGAAGTTGTTTAAAGTTGTGGAGTTTATTCCTCTTTCCCGGATTTTGCACTACATATCTTATACATTCCTAACCTTAACACTTTTCTTTGGCCTCTTACATTGGAAAGTCCTTGAGACCTTTATGCACATGTTTAAAGCTTAATGGTTTAGATTTGTTTTCTCTTGATTATTTTTACATATTTACCATACCTTTCATCTATGCTCTTGGGTAGAGTGTTATTGTCTTTCCATGCTATGATTCTATTGATACATACATTGTCTTCATATGCCCTTAAACGTCACTTTGAGGGTGATCCATAACTAGAAGCACATTTCAAAAAGATTTTTTATTTTTAAGCATCATATAATCCATGCCATCTTGTATGCTACATTTGAATCTTGCTTGGGGACAATCAAGAGGCAAGTATGGGGTATTTTGATGACATGAATTATATGCTATCATAATCATGCATATTGCGAGTATTTCACCTCAGTTTTACATACATTTGATAGGATTCACGTGCCTTTATTTCTATATTCAAACACATTCCGAGAATAAAGGTCTACACGAGTTCTTGATGTAATTTCAGGCAAAATGATGGAGTTTTAATGCGGAAATGGATCAATACCGGACTTAGCATCATGATGGATCAGGAAGGAGTCTAAAAGATCGGAAAATATATAATGAGAAACCATAAAAAAATATAGAAGACGGAGCTAAAAGATAACACGTTGAAGAAGAGAAAAAACAATCTATCTTGTAAAGAAAATCAGCCGATTTTTATAAGATCACCCGATTTCTATCTTAAATCACCCGATTTCCTTCAAGACGTCTTCAAAACATAATAATTGCAACCCTAGTTTTCCTATATATATATATGGGACGTCTTGCAACATCAAAGGGTATCCAATAACATCCAGTGTCATTGACGAAACCCTAGAAAACAGCAAGGAAGGAAAAGGAGAAACACATTCCACATCCGAGATTCGACATTGAAGAGAAAGTGAGTTATTTGAGCTTTCTTTAATTTTTGATTTTTTTTTGCTTTTGAACACAGTATTCATAGTTGTCTATTGATTTTTAGTTAGTTTTGAGATTGATAAACCTTTGTTAAGGATTGTTTGCTTTTATTTCAAGATTCAACGTTTTCTTGACTTTCTTGATTCAATTGCTTTCTTGATTCTAATAATGTGTGTTGTTGGCTAAAACCCTTGCGATTCTAGGGTGATTGGTTGAAGATTGTGGTTTAAATGATGATAGACTGACCTTTACAAATAGATTGGACCTTGAGAGTTGTGTTTTTACCTTTACAGAAGCAAACATCGGATTGTTCTTGGTAGAAAATTGACCGATTTTCATTGAAGAACAGGGCGATTTTTCTTCTATCGCACCTTGGATGCTTTATCCTTAAACTAAAGTTAAAGATTTCTTAAACCCTAGCCTTGTTGAACCTTTCAAACTATATCCAAGTTCAGGAAGAGACTTACCCGGTGATTCCCTTTCTTGGTTGTCAACGATGATGAGTTCTAGGTAATAGAGAACACAACACCCTCTATTAAGGTTTGAGTGAGCCAATTCCTTGCCTTTGTGAGTTAACCTGATACTTACCCGGTGATGGTTAGTTCTATTCCCTTAGGTTGAGTGGTTGGTTTGAGTTATAGTTCCTTTCCTTAGATCTCTAACCAATAGAGGACTCAACACCCTTTATTAGGAGCCTTCGGTTTGGGATAGTGGATAGTGAGAACTCCCCCTTGATACATCCTACCCTAGAAACACCTTTCCTTTGCAATCCCAGCTCTGTCAATAGATCTTTAGAAGTCTTGAATCGAAAACCACAATTGGATACTTTGATCTCTAGAATCTGCGTTTTCCTAATTCTTGCATAAAAACTCGCTATTTATATTTTATTTATGATTTGTCTCAACTAGATTTCTTTATCGCTTGATTTCTACCCTGAAATACTTGCTTATACTGCGATTGATCCGTACACTGCGGGTTCGCTATTTCTTTTATTCTTGGTACAAATTATAGCTTATTTCCACACACTTTTGAGCGAACAGTTGATATTCATGTCATTCTCAGTAATAGATTTCAGTTCATCACAATCAGAATTATCAAAGACAGCTTGCACAATAGGTTCAACAATAACAATGGAACACGAAGAATGATCATGAACGGGGCATTTCATGGCATCATATATGTTAAATTCAACCACGTCTTAATCGAATTCCATAGTGAGTTTTCCACTAACATAACCGATTTTTGTTCAAGCCGTTTATAGGAATGGTCATCCTAACAAAATCGGGGCAACATGCATGTCATGTTCCATGTCTAGGACAAAAAATGAGCAAGATCTATCAAGTTGTCAACCATGAATAAGACATCTTCAATGACTCCTTTAGGGTAAACATTAGACGTATCAACAAGTTGCACAATGATTCCGATTTCGTGTAAACATCCAAGACCGAGTGGTTTATAGATATAGTATGGTAAGAAATTTATTATAAGATCCTATTTTTTCCTTCACCACTCCTGCGGTGAAGGGAGCCGTCCCTGCGGTTGGCCGCCCCTACGGCAGGGCAAACCGTCCCTGCCGTAGGGGCGATCTGTTTTTCGTAATACCGGTGTTGGCTTTCCTATCATGTTCTTAACCCTAGAACGTCCTTCCAGCTATCTATTTCCTCGTTTCCTATAAATTCCCTCTTTTCCTTCTTTTTCCCGTTTCTTGTATACGGTTTCCTTCAACCTCGAGAGCTACATCCTTACTTGTTGTGATCTTGCTGAACGTGTAAGCATTCTCCTTCTGCGTTTCTCCTTCACGTTCATGAGTTGTTGCATGCCCTTACCTTCTGTTTCGTTTTCACTTTTCGTTCTTCCTTTTTTTTCTTTTCCAAGAATCAAGTTTGAGCCTTGATTCTTGTTGGCCTTCTCGTCGTTGATTCGTTGATGTTCACAGGTTTCCTTGGTTGAGTCTTGATGTGTGTGAGTCAAAGGATCAAGATTTGGATTCCCTATTGTGGTTTTGCCGTCAAAGAAAAAGCCCGATAATTGCTTCTGTCAAGAAACCGTCTCCGTACCTCCTCCTTGCCGCCCCTACGGATATTCCCAACGCCGCCCCTACGCCTTGTCCAGCCGCCCCTACGGTTCTTCCTATGGTCTCCCCGTCTTTGGTGAGATGCTTTCCTTCCTTGCTTCCCTTGTTCCTTCCCTTGGCTTATGATGTTGTTGTTGACCCTTGATGATCTGTAAGACTAGGAATTGTGACCCTAGCTTGTGAAGATCTCTTAGAGATCATGGAGACTAGAAGTTATAGACTTATAGAAATCGTTTCAATTCCTGATTCGTGATGCCTTGTGTGAACATGTTTTCCCTTCCCCCTTTCATGCGGGAAACTGAGTTGTTCTTGATCTTCGAGTTACCTTCGAGTGAGGTAAGTCCCTTGGACTTACTTAGCTGCATTACGTATATTAGTTTGATTGTTCTGGCTTGTTGTGTTGTTGTTTAGTTCTATAACTGATAACCGGAACTACGATTGACCTTTATAATCGTAATTGGCCCAAGTGTATTATAATCGGGCGGTTACCGCTTCTCTAGTTCAGAATGGGAAAACTGGGAGGTGATCTTGCGACCAGTCCAGCAGGTGACAGAAGGATGCATACATTCTATTCCTGTTGGTGAAAGGGGACATGTAATATCCGGAATTTTTGTTCCGTTTAATTCCGAAGCAAATCGGACTTCGAGCCGTTGACGGTTTTCCATTCTATCTACTATTTCTTTCTTCACAAATTTTATCATTTTATGTAAAATTTAATTCACATAAAATGATAGAATTATATCAAACCCTAATTCTTATAATTATTTATCATTTTATGTAGAATTTAATTCCCATAAAATGATAGAATTATATCAAACCCTAATTCTTATAATTAATTCTTAACGATGACTTTAGACGAGATCATGACAAAGCTGTGACGAGACCACGACAAAGCTGAGACGAGATCATGAACAAGTTGAGACGAGGTCATGATGAAGCCCGACAACTCTGTGACGAAGTCATGCATGGGCCAGAAAAAGCCATGACGAGTTATGACGAGTTTTGACAACCCAGCCCACCTTTGCTTTTTACAAATTCAGCTCACCTCTTCATGCCAGATTGCTTCAGCCCAAATTCTGTACACCTCCAGCCCATGAACAAGTTCAACCTTGCTTCTCTAGCCCAGCAACGTACCACCTCTCGGACGGGCCAACCCAGCAGTGAAGAGCCCAATTCACTCTTCAACATGTATTGTCCAGGAAGTGTAGCAGCCCCGCCAACCTCCTGAATTCCAGCCTGGTTTCTCGCCTTCTTCAATGGCAGTTACGGGAGCAACAATCTCCTCACTTCCCCGTTCACGTCCAGATACAGAGGGTTGACATCCACGCCTCTTTCCTTTCCAACAGATGGACGCCTTCCTTCTCTCACGCTACCAAACCCATTTCACTCCTCTCATCACGTCACACACCCTCTCATTGGCACCTTCCTTCCATGTTTACAGAAGATAACCTCACTCCCGATCTCCTTCCTTCTACTTCCCTTTTGATTCGCCAGCCAAAGATACGAGGATCTACGGAATCGCCTCTCTCATCGCTTCTGTCGAGCCAGCACTGCAGCACGAACCATCTCCGTACACACTGTAACCAAGCCGCCTTCAACCCTAGTGCGACATACCTTCGATGGTCTCCATCCTGCACGCAACACCCAACAACCGGACCCTTGCTCCAGGGACACAGCAGCTACGACGACCGTCCAGATTTGCAGGAGACGCTAGATCCGAATCGCTGGCGCCAGGCTGCAGAGGCGGAAGTCCAGACCCGCAAGGAGCAGTAGTACAGAAGGTTGTTCTTCCCATTTCGTCCTCGTGCACGGGTGCCTGTCGGGTCTCGATCGTCGGGTGAGGACCTCACTCCCCTCATGTGTATTAACCTCTCTATATCAGTGCTGATGAGGCCCCTCAATTGTAGCTAAAACCATTCAACAGCCATGGAAGAGGTCCTAGGACTGGTTATGTTTCCGGAATTTTAGGAGGTGATGAACAGCCAACTTTGATTCAAATTTTGGGTAAGCTAAACTACCTCTTTTTGGCTGGTTTTTGGATATCTCATAGACGGTATTGCATAGTAAAGCATACTAAAATTTTAGAGGAATCGGAGTTACGGTTTAAGAGTTATTGTGTTCCAAAGTTGACGCCTCATGCAGTTTGTATATATGTGCTGAGTGTTGGGGAAAACAGCAAGTGATGCTGTTTTGTGAGATGGTTTTGAATAAGCTCTTGATCTCCGTTGGGCCTGAATTTTGGATATGATATAGTTGACATATTTTTGTAGAACATATTAAAGTTTTAGAGGCATCCAGCGAGTGGTTTGGGATTTATGATTTTTCAAAGATGAAGTCGTAAGCAGTTTTTCTGTTGTGCTGAAATTCGGTTTTGTGAGATAGTTTTAAATAGGATTTTGATATCCTTTGCGGCTGAATTTTGGATATATTATAGATAAGATTTTATAGTAGAATGTATCAAAATTTGGGATAAATCCAGCGAGTAGTTTAGGAGTTATGATTTTTCAAAGTTAAGACAATGTGCTGTTTGTTAAGTGTTGTAACCAACTTTGGAAATTTTTGTAGAAGTGATGGTTGAACAGTTTTAAGAAATTCTTTCTCCTAGGAGTAGATGAGATATCATAGATGATCTAGGGATTTATTTCGGAATTTTTATAAGATTATTCGAATTTTATATTTGAAGCCGAAGTTGGACCTTAACGATCTTTCCGAAAATAGGGAAATGGGTAAATTGCCAGTTTGTAACCAAACTCATCTTTAGGAGTTAGAATATGACTCGTTAGTCTCAAAATAAGAGTTTAGGCATGAATTAGGGAATTTTTGGAAGTTTCGAGACCAAGGGTAAAATAGTTATTTTACCATAAATTAATACTGTAATCAATTTCGAGACCAAGTGTATGATAACGGGTCGTGACATCATCTGCCTAGCTCTTGCGAGAGTCTAGGAGGTTCCCTGCTACCAGCCCAGTCCGGTAGACGGTCAGATGCATTAGTACCATTCCGCGTTGGTAAACGGGGACAGGGGCGAGGTTTGGGAATCCCTCGTGTCACAAAATAAGTATCATTAGTAATAACCTACCACCTAATTAAAGATAATAAAAGGATTGAGTGTTGCATGTTGATTGTGTATGTTGTGTGTTTGTGCTTTTACCTTTATACTTATGCATAGAATGTTAGCTAACGGTTTCATACCGCTTGTAGATGCCTTGTAGGTTAAGACAGTTGTAGAGAGATTTGGAGGAAATGGTCGGCCGGGTCCACCTACTCATTTAGTTGGGGACGGGGATGTCTTCTGTTCTTCATATGCATCAGTTTAGTAGCTTTTCTTGTAAGGCTGATACATATTCTCCATGTATATATTGTTTATAGTTTTCAAATGTTTTAAATACTTTTGTGCTTTGTTGTAAGATCCATGTAAAATTGTTGTCAAACTATGGTCGGGACCCATTGTGAGGTCCTAACCAGTAGCTCTCCGAGTTCTCAGAATTTGGGGTGTTACAGGACAGAGGCGAGATTGTATCGATTCTCGTGTAACAACCTAAATTGAATTAGTAAAGGGATTAACCTTAATGAAAGATAATAACCGGCTGAGTGTGAGCATGTTATATGTTTACTTTACCTTATGTGTGTTTGTGCCTTTACTGTCTTTCTGATATCTACAATGTTAGTTAACGGCTTATACCGATATTGTAGATGTTCTGCAGGTTAGGGATGTTACTGAGTGATCTGGACGGTGTGGTCAGTCGGGATTCCCGTACATTATAGAATGGGATCGGGTTTATATTTCAATTGTTGTTCTTTTAGTTTGTTTTGAACTCAGTTGTGAGTCTCATACGCTTCCCTTTGTAAAACATTTGGTTTTATTATAAGTTTTGGTTTTCATTTATTTGTGCCTAGTTGTAAAATCCGTTGTGTCGTTGCTACTCTGAGGTTCGGGACCCATTGTGAGGTTCTACCCCATAACACTTCGAGTTCCCAGAACTTGGAGTGTTACATTTATTGAAGCACCTAAGTCAAGCATACCTTTGTCAAAGCGAGTTTCTCCTATGACACAAGGAATGCTTACTCTACCTAGACCACGAAACTTCTTTGACATTCATCTGTAAAAGACTGCCGATATATGCTCACTCACTTTCATTTTCTATTTTCCCTTCAACATTTTCTTCCTCTTGATTATGCATAGTTCCTTCAAGAACCGAGCATATTTAGGAATACTTTTCACCAATTTTAGAAAGGGAAATATTACCTCGCATTTGGAAAATGTCTCAAAGAGGTTTTATCTTCAATGACTCTCCTCTCTTTGAGTGCTTCTGGGAATAGGGCAGGTGGCTTTTCTGATTAAATTGGAGAAAAGTGAGGGCGGACATAAGAATTTGTTTCAGCATCTTCATAAGCGTCTAACGCTTCTACCGTGGGTGCAGTTTTGTCTTGCCGCGGGTACGGTGGAGTGAGGACAACCGTGAGTGTAGGATATTCAACCGCATGTACGACTATATTTTATATCTTTGGATTTTCCGCCTCAACTTCTTCAATTCCTAAATTTATACTCAATTACTTCCCACTCCTAAGTGTTAATGCACTGAAATCTCCCTATGATTGATGACGACTTTGGAGGGTAGATTTCCCGAGGTCCGAGCTTGATCCTTGTGATTGCATCATCCATTTGTCCCATCTATTTTTTTTAAATATTTTTTATACCCGATTTTTTTGGCGACAGGACAATGAAATGGAATTTTGAATTTATTAAAATTATCCAAAAAAGGTATTTTGGACATATGTAGAAAAATATTTAGTCAAAATTTGAAGCATTTCACTTGTTGAGTTACACTTACCAGACCTATGTTGTTGTTGTTGGTTTGGTTGATCCCTCAATCTAAAATTTGGAAGGTCTTGTCATCCCGCTTGTAATTGTTTGAGTAGGGATCGTGTCGTGGAATGTGTTGTACATATCCTCCCAAGGAATTGACTTCGGTTATGGGATCGTCTTGTAATTGGGGGCATGCGTCTGTGGGGTGGAATGAATCAGAATAGACTCCGCATGCTTTCAATTGTTGAGGTGTTTCCAATAGTGTTAATCTCTTCACCATCTCCTTTGGTTCAGCATTATCACTTGACACTTTAGTGTGGCTAGGGTTTACAATATGGACCCCTCTTTTGGTAAAAGTTCTACCAAAAAATTTCTTGTTCATTCTATCATTTTCTGGATCTTTTCCATGGCAAGCTCAAGAGTGGTGTTAAGGATGTTACCTCCACATGCAACATTGATAAATCTTCTCTCAGTGTCAAGCAAACTGATGTATAGATACAATATCAAGTCTTGGGTAGTTGATAGCATGAATTATAGTCTATATTTTGGGGTTTGTTTGGACGTTTTATCTTTCATAATCTGCATGTTTGTATGTATTATATGTGATTATATTACCATTTCATCTACCTTTGCGGGAATCGAGGTCTACACCTAGTTTTGTTGTAATCGTAGGTAAAATGGCACGTTTTGCATCAAAAAGGAGCAAAAGGAGCTATGGAGTCATTGGAGCTACATTGAGGAACATAAGGAACCATCCAGGAAGCATAGCCATGGATTAAAGATTCACTTTGGACCAGTTTTGAGAGATTTCACATTCAGTTGTGAATCACCTCGGTTGACCACAGATTAATCTCGACCGAGGTGATCCAGGGAAGTCGACTCGACCGAGGCGAATACCTAGGACGCGGCGAGAATATTTTATTCTTGGCTGAGATCTTTTATATTTGGAAAGTGATCTTATATTTTTGGGCTTGGCTCCTGGAAGGAAGAAGATATACTAGATGATATATTTTGCCTATTTTTATGGGAAGAGATCTTTTCTAAGATATCTTATCTTTGGAGGGTTATTTTCCTATAAAAAGGGTTGGATTTCCACAAATCCAACATCCCGCTTAGCACGATATACACCATTGAAGGCTGCGAGATCCAGCATACATCGCTGCAACCATACTCCAGTTGGAGATTTGAAGAACCTTTTTGAAGGTTGAAGGAAGATTGAAGATTGTAGCTTTTATAGCTTTTGGAAGGTTTTCTTGTAAGATTACCTTAGATTCTCTTCCTTGTTGTCTTGCTTGTTGGATTTTTATCCAAGGAACGCTTTGTTGTGATATTTGATACAGTTATTGAAGTCTTTTCATTAAATTCTTCTTGTTCAAATATTCACCTTCTTCCCATATATTTGATTATTGCTTTCATGATGATGAGTGGCTAATTTCCTTGTGTGATTCTAGGGTGATTGGCTGAAGCTTGTGGGAAAAACAATGATAGAATAATCTTAGATTCCAGTAGGATCCTGAAAGTTCGAGTCTTTAACCTTAACCCTAAGCATCTCGTTCAGTCGATGAACATCTCGGCCGGGGTGGAATTTGGCTGACCGATGTGACTTATCTGATCCGAAACTGAGAGTTAAGTGTTAGAGTTTGCCAAATCCTATCCTTATTACACATTTCCTGGTTCAATGCAAGCTTAGGATGAGACTTACCCGGTAATTCCTTAGTTTGTGTACCAACGATCATAAGTGTAGGTAATAAAGGTTTATCCTTTATTGGGGTTTGAGTGTGCTTTCATCCCATCTTTGTGAGTTAGCCTGAGACTTACCCGGTAAAGGTTGATTCTATTCCCTTAGATGGTGTGTTAGTTTGAGGATATAGTTCTTTATCTTGATTCCTTGATACTTACCCGGTAATAGGAGTTACGGTTTAGGATTAGTGAGTAGTGAGACTTATCCGGTGATCTATTCCACTTTAGTAACACCTTGCCCATGCAAAAACCTCAGCTTTGTCCGCTTATCTTTAGATCTTGAGTTGGAACCACAACTAGATGCTTTAATCCCTAGAATCGCATATTTTCTTTATTGACTTCTTATTCAGCTTTGATTGTGTTAATTGCTTTTGTGGTTAGTATTTACATAAGCATACCGTGATTGGACTTTGTTTCACTAAGTCCCTGTGATCGACCCCTGGAATTCCTTGCTTTTACTACGATTGACCCGTACACTGCGGGTTCGCATCCTTGTTTTAAGCTTACGTCTAGGGTTATAAATTTAAAGCTTGCACACACCGTTTGGAGCGAACAAGTTTTTGGCGCCGTTGCCGGGGACTTGGTCTAGACCGAGCTGGTTACGGTTTGCTCTTGGGGCACTTGCCCCCGTGTCTACTAACCACTCTACTTGAGTGACCTTTGCAGGTTCTTTCTTAGGTTTATGCGAAGAACCCACACTGGGAAGGAAATCGTTCCTTACGATCCCGAACCAGAAAAGACATACAAGCGACGCTTGAGAGAAGCGAAGATGGCCCAACAAGACAACCGCGATCTTGAGGCCGAATTAAAAGAGGTGTTAGAGCTGCTACGCCTTAGCAGGGAAGAACTAAGGCGAGAGAAGGAAGAAACTCGCACCAAGACTGAAGCAATCGAAGCAGAGATGGCCGTCATACGAGACCAAATTCTACTTCGACCGAGGGAAGACCCAGTTCCCAATGCTGGACCGAGGCAGGTCCCAGTTGCTGACCCTCGACCGAGGCAGGTCCCAGTACCTGACGCCCCGGCCGAGGTACTTCCACCTCGGATGCTAGTCCGAGACGTTCTTCTTGTAGGAATCCCACGAACCCTAGGTCAAAGGATGGAACCTAATCAACAACTGAGGCGTCCAGGAGTTAACCTAGGAGATCCAGCGGACCATGACTACGAACTTCGACCGCAAGTTCTATCAATGATTCGCCAATGCCAGTTTGGAGGGATGAAGAAGGAATCACCACATCAACATCTTCAAAACTATGAGATCTTGATGGAAACCTTGAGACCTTCAAGGATTGAAAATAACAACTACAAGCTAAGACCTTTTTACTTTTCTTTAAAAGATAGAGCACTTACTTGGTATCAATCTCTTCCTCCAGGAAAAATTAGCACATGGGAGGAGATGACAACGGAATTCTTGACCAAATTCTTCCCCCCCTCAAAGACAGCTGAAATGAGAGGGAAGATCAACGCTTTCATTATGAAGGACAAGGAGAGCTTGTCCAAGTCATGGGAGCGGTTCAAGGACATTCTTTTGGATTGCCCACATCATGGGATTCCAAAGTTAGAATTATTGGAGATATACTTCAAAGGACTAGACGGAAGCACCTAGTTCAATCTCCAACTACTCTCCGCCGGTACCTTCATGGACATGGCGATTGACGAGGCTTGGGACTTCATCGAAAAGCAAGCCTTGCATATGGAGAAGTACACCCACCAAGGAGCTGAAGGTGGAGTTAAAAGAGTTAACTTCCAAGAAACTCAGCCCAACAACAATCAACTCACGTCTTTGAAGAATGACGTGAAGCAATTGAAGGAACTCTTGGTTGCACAAACCAAGAAGGAAGAGCAAGGGTAAAGGAACAACAACAACTGATACCGTAACAACAACAACGGTTCCCGGAACAACAACTACAACAACAACAATAGAGGATCCAATAGCAACAACTGGAGGGCGAACAACCAAAATTCTGGTAACAATCATTCAAACTCCAACTCTAACGATTCCTCTAACCCTTTCCTCTCTTCCCCTTCTTCTTCTTCTACTCCATTAAAAAGCCAGGGGTAAGGATCAAGTTCTTCTCAGCCGGAAAAGAAAGACGCAGTTCTAGAGGCTATCTTGATCAAGCTCAACGCTATGGAGACTTCTATGACTTCATTGTCGAAGGCCCAAAAGGCCTTTGAACAACAACTTGCAAGTAGGGCGAATGAAGCGCCAAGAGATCCAGGGAAGCTTCCAGCAAGGACGTAGAGCAACCCTAAGGGTCAAATCATGGCCATAACTACAAGGAGTGGACTGAAAACTTCATATCCAGTGCCTCGGTCGGTGCCAGTACCGACGAAGACCACCTCGGTCCAGATGCAGTCGAAGAACACTTCGGCCGACATACCAACCGAGGTGGAGCCACAGAAAGCGGAGGGGAAAACTGAAGTTTATGTTCCACCTCCTGCATACAAACCACCACTTCCATTCCCCCAGTCAAGGGCCAGAGCACATCTAGACAAGCACTTTGGTAAGTTCCTTGACTTGATGAATAAGGTGCATATTAACATTCCTTTCCTTCATGCTATTCTAGGAATGCCCGCCTATGGGAAGTTCTTGAAGGAGATCCTATCAAGGAAAAGGAAACTGGAAGACTTTGGTGAAGTTAGGATGACATCTAAATCCTCAAAGCTCATACAAATCATGAAGGAGAAGATGCCACCTAAATTGAGAGATCCCGGCTCATTTTGCATTCCCATTCAAGTTGGGGATGTCACTTATGAAGCCCTTTGTGATCTAGGAGCCAGCGTGAGCATCATCCCGCTGGAGCTATGTGTGAAGATCGGACTTGGAGAGCCCAAGCCGGTCAAGATTCGACTTTATATGGCGGATCGCTCCATCACCCATCCCGTGGGCATCTTGGAGGACGTTCCAGTCAAGTTAGGTAACTTCTATCTACCTATAGATTTTGTTGTACTTGACATTCCCGCAGATTATCCTGTTCCTATTATTCTCGGGAGGCCATTTCTAGCAACTTCGGGTTGCAACGTGGATTGCAAGAACGCCAAGTTGAAATTCAACATTGGCGGCGATGAGGTGGAGTTCACACTACTTGCAGCCATGAAAGGGGAGCAGCTGGTGATGATATCTTCAACATCTACGATGAAGAAGAATCAAGAGAATTGGTGAGCTCTATCCTTACTAACGATCCACTCGAAAGAGTTATTAGCTTCAGTTTAATGGAGGAAGGTATAGATGCTTCTTGTGATGCAGATATACGGAGCTTAAAAGCACTGGAAGAGGATCCAGGAGCTAAAACTGAGAAGCTAGCCCAGGAGACGAAGATCTCCAGTTTCGGTTCCAGTTGCAGTACCTCGACCGAGGCACTTCCTGGACTGAGCGAGGAGACTGAAGAACATCTCGGTCAACGCCTCTACGCCTCGACCGAGGTCGATGGCGAGACGATTTCAACTGAGACTTCCGAAAGTCCAGTTTCTGGATCAACTCCACTGGAAGGAGGAAGCAAGGATCCCCCTCAGAAAGCACCCCAGTTGTGGAGCTTAAACAACTCCCGAATCACTTGAGGTATGTCTTTCTTGGACCGGATTCCACTTATCCCGTCATTGTTAGTGCTTCCCTTTTCGAAACTGAATTGTCTAAACTAATGAATGTCCTGAGAAAGCATCAAAAGGCTTTGGGTTATACTATAGATGATCTTATTGGCATTAAGCCCTCTTTCTGCATGCATAGAATTCTAATGGAGGATGATCATAAGACTTCACGGGAACCTCAAAGACAGTTAAATCCGATCATGAAAGAGGTTGTGAAGAAGGAAATTCTTAAGTTGTTGGATGCAGGTATTATTTATCCTATCTCGGACAGCAAGTGGGTTAGCCCGGTGCATGTAGTTCCGAAGAAAGGAGGGATGACCGTTGTGACGAATAAGAACAACGAGTTGATCCCAACTAGGACCGTTACGGGCTGGAGGGTTTGCATCGATTATAGGAAGCTGAACACGGCCACACGGAAAGAACACTTTCCACTTCCCTTCATCGATCAAATGCTCGAGCGGTTGGCCCAGCATTCACACTTTTGCTACTGAGACGGTTATAGTGGATTCTTCCAGATTCCTATCCATCCGGATGATCAGGAGAAGACCACTTTCACTTGTCCATGGGGGACATTTGCTTATAGGAGGATGCCATTTGGATTGTGCAATGCACCCGCTACCTTCCAGCGATGCATGATGGCTATCTTTTCCGAGTACATAGAAGAAATCATGGAGGTATTTATGGATGATTTTTCTGTATATGGTTCCTCTTTTGATGATTGCCTATCTAACCTTTCGCTAGTGCTTAAAAGATGTGAAGACACTAATCTCGTTTTGAATTAGGAGAAGTGTCATTTTATGGTTAGTGAAGGCATTGTGCTAGGACACCTCGTTTCTAATCGAGGCATTGAGGTCGATCGCGCTAAGATCGAGACTATTGAGAAACTCCCTCCCCCTTGTTCTGTTAAAGGTGTGAGGAGTTTTCTCGGGCATGCAGGTTTCTACAGGAGATTCATCAAGGACTTCTCTAAGATTTCTAAACCTCTAACTAACCTCTTGAATAAAGATGTTGTTTTTGAGTTTTCGCAGGAGTGTCTTGATGCTTTTTACAGGATTAAGGAAGCGTTGATCTCCACTCCTATTATCCAGCCACCAGATTGGACCTTGCCCTTTGAGATCATGTGCGATGCTAGTGATGTAGCCGTAGGAGCGGTGCTTGGATAGAAGAAGGATGGACGGACCACCGCCATTTACTATGCTAGCAAGACGCTAGATGTAGCACAACGCAACTACGCTACCACCGAGAAGGAATTATTGGCGGTTGTATATGCTTTCGAGAAGTTTCGTTCCTATTCAGTAGGGGCGAAAGTCATTGTCTACACCGACCATGCAGCCATTCGTTACTTGTTGGCTAAGAAAGATGCCAAGCCACGCCTTATTCGATGGATTCTCTTGCTTCAAGAGTTTGATCTAGAGATCCGCGATAAGAAGGGATCCGAAAATTCTGTTGCGGATCACCTCAGCCGGCTACCTGCATCTTCACATGAGAAGGACGATCCGCCCATAGACGATTCATTCCCCGATGAGCATTTACACTTGTTGGAGCGTTTGATAGACTTACTTACTTCACCCCACGATGGAGGTGAAGTATGGGGTGAGGGCACCTCTCACCACACTTGAGAGACGCATCATGGTCCAGCTAGCGACCTTAAACCAAGCGCTTCTTGGGAGGCAACCCAAGGTATTGATTTCTTTTCCCTTTTTCTAGTCTAGCTTAGATAGTTTTTTTTTGCTTTGCTTTGTTTTGTTTTTGGCGTTCTAGACAGATAACAGGAGACATCTAAGGAAGGAGCATAACTGGAAGGACAGAAGTTCGAGAATTTGAGAAGACGGAGTTTGACTGAGGCATCTCGGTTGCTGTCAGAGCACCTCAACCGAGATGATTCTTGAGCAACCGAGGCGACTAGGGTTTTCTGAAGAACCACCTCGGTCCGTACCACCTCGGTCCAGTCGAGACCATCTCGACCGAGGTGACAGCAGTTCCAGAAAAGGGTATAAAAGGGGGATTTATTTTCTCTCTCTTCCATCTCACACTTCCTCGACCGCGGCGATAGTTCACCTCGCCTCCTTCGATCTCTGCTCGTTTTCGGCAATTTCTGTCTCCAAACTGCGATTGAGACTCAGAGGATCCCAATGCAACATCGATCTGCAAGAGAATCGAACCGATTCGGCCGAACGAGGTAAAAATAGAACCGAAACCCTACCTCGCTTTTTCGCTTCGATTTGGGCTTTGGTTGCCCTTGCATTTGTTGAGGAAAGGCTTAAGTACCCCATAGGAAGCAGTTGTAGTGATTTTGGGGGAAAAGAACTGAATTTTCAGAAGGAATTAGAATCCAGTTTTCCGCCTCGGTCCAATCAAGCTGTGCCTCGGCCGAGGTGATTCTTGATTGTTGTCAGTTGACCGAGGTGACTTGACAGTGACTGAAAATGAGTTCTGACCGACGCCTTATCCTTAGGGATAGATCCTCACCTTCCCCTTCTTCCTCTTCTTCCCGACCCTATCGACCGGTGATCCATGAGAGACACCAGGTCGATTATGACCGTATTTCTGGCCGTCCAGTGATTACACCTCGCTTTCTAGACGTGTCCGCTTTTGATTGCCTCCAGGTAGACGGAGACTATAGGAGGATGATTTCTACAGTTGGGTTGGATCAATTTACTGAGATCCGGGCCCCAGCCTATTTGGAGCCAACCTTAGAGTTCGTTAGCTCCTTCACCTACCTTCCCACAGAGCAGTCTGTGAAGTACCAGTTGATGAACCGGAACTTCTTAGTGCCACTTGAGTACTGGAGAGATATTTTTGGCTTTCCGAAGCCCACCGCTATTGACTTCCCGTCCCGATCAGTAGCTAGGGAGTTTTAGGGGCAGATTGCCCATATTGTTGAGCACACAGATAGATGGCGCCCTGGAGATTCCAGGGAGAAGGTCATTTTCCATTTAGCCTTTAGGTTAGCCCACCGGATATTCAGCGAGACACTTCTAGCGTGTACTGAGACGCCTCAGAAGATCCGACAGGGAGAGCTTTTCAGTTTATACTGCATGGTTACTGGGGGTATCCCGGACTTTGGCTTGATGTTGGGAGAGGATCTGCACAAGATCAAGGCCAAGGCGAAGGGATACATCTGCTACGGAGGGCTTGTCACCCATATAGCTAGCTATCAGGACATGGATCTCAGCGCTTGCACGATGGTGGCGGCTCCGAAGCCGCTTGGATTACAGGAGATGATCACTCGGCGGATTCTAGTTCCCCGAGGTCTGACTACTCCGTACGTGGCTATGCCATGGGAGCTGACTGCGCCACAGGGGATCAGGTGGTCTGCCCAGTTTTCTGTTTATGACCCTCACTATTGGCAGACCGCTTGGGCTCCACTGATGGAGGATTACAGAGAGGCAACAGCTACCCCAGTTGAGGGGGAGGCTGATGATGAGGAGACAGTTGATGAGAGAGAGGGTGGAGCCCCGATGGATACAGGGACAGATATTGCAGGGACGAGCGCACCACCAGTTATAGATCTGGATGAGGAGGACACTGAGCCTGCACCTGCTACTTCTCTAGTGAGACCTGCCAGGCGTAGGACACGCCGACACAGGGATCCAGAGGCTCACAGACGGATCGATGACTTGACGGATCAGGTTATTGATTCATATGCTACTTTGTCACTGGATATCCGCGAGATGTAGGAGCGGCAGCATTACCAGCACATGATGGCCCAGATTCAGTTCGAGCATATCATGGGTTATCCGTTCGACCCGACCCAGTATCCGTACGTGCCACCACCACCACCACCGGATCGTGACTACTGAGAGCTGCAGGATTTTTTTAATTATTTTTTTATGCAGTTCAGCTTATTATCCGGTGAGTATTTTTATCCTTTAGGCTTATTTTGACCCACTAGGACAGTGTGTCCCAAGTATGGGGTGTTTATGTGATATTTGACACTTATGTATGACTCTACTCGACCGGATATTGATATTTTATGCTTCAGTTGCTTCTATTTGTTTATCTGAGATTGCATGCATACTTACAGGTTATTTGATTGAGAAAAACGTCGAAACTGAAAAAAATTGGTTTTTTAAAAAAAAAAAAATTTTGGACCTCGACCGGGGAAGTTCTGGCCGAACGAGGCGTTTCACCTCGGTTGACCTAAGAACACCTCGACCGAGGTAGGTTAACTGAGAGTTTTCGAAAACGATTTTTGTGCTACTTATCTGGATATGATCTCAGTGAAGATCTTGTTTACTGACTGGTTTTAAATTCTTTATGTGTTTGAAAGGTTTTATAATATGTTTAAGTTGCTAAATGCTTTGTTTGAAATTATTGGCATGTTTAATACTTTGTTTTATCTAAATTATGTTGAATTTGAAGGTTGACACCATGTTATGACTTCTCTCACTTTCTTCTTGGAAAGACCAAGGCAATTCATTCTTCTCTCTTCTTCTTCTTGATCATTCTTAGCCCCTCATATACATTTTGCCTCCCTTTACCTATTCGGGAATTTGGAAGCAAGTGAAGTTAAAGTTGAGAAGTTGGCTGGAAGTGAAAGTGTTAGAAAGTAATCTTAGGTTTGGGGAAGTCAATCATGAAGATGAGTAACTCGGCACCATTCACATAGCCGGGTGTTTGTGTCTTGCCAAAGTTGGATTGAGCGATATTCCTAACGGGTCATGGTATGTGCATCAAGGGTTTGATGCATCTCAAGAAATTGATGATTGCTGATTTCCTAGGCTTCGGTTATTGTGCACCTCTGTCCATGCATCCCAAAAAGTAAAGTAAAAAAGAAAAGTGTGAAATAAGCAAAGCTTATTGGTGGAAGATGTTGAAAGTCAAAGTGAAAGTGAAGTATATCCTTTTCCCGGATTCTAGCACCACATTACCTTACATACATCCCTACCCTACACGTTTCTTGACCTTTCTTTTGGGAAGCCCTTGAGACCTTGAGCTTGTTGATTGACTTAGTGGTTTAAACTGGATTATACATGATTAATTTTGATAATTATGACTTATTATGCTTTCTATGATTTTATACAAAGATGAACAACTTTCTTATATTTATAAAATGTTGAGAACATGTTTTGATTTATAAATTCCATGAAGTATTCTCTTAGAGTGATCTATGATAGTTGCACACCATAAAAATGTTTTTGAAAGACTTTTCATTGATTTTATTGACTTATAATCCATTCTATCTTGTCTTTTATATGCGGAACTTGCTTGGGGACAAGCACGGGCTAAGTATGGGGTATTTTGATAGCATGAATTATAGTCTATATTTTGGGGTTTGTTTGGATGTTTTATCTTTCATAATCTGCATGTTTGTATGTATTATATGTGATTATATTACCATTTCATCTACCTTTGCGGGAATCGAGGTCTACACCTAGTTTTGTTGTAATCGTAGGTAAAATGGCACGTTTTGCATCAAAAAGGAGCAAAAGGAGCTATGGAGTCATTGGAGCTACATTGAGGAACATAAGGAACCATCCAGGAAGCATAGCCATGGATTAAAGATTCACTTTGGACCAGTTTTGAGAGATTTCACATTCAGTTATGAATCACCTCGGTTGACCACAGATTCATCTCGACCGAGGTGATCCAGGGAAGTCGACTCGACCGAGGTGAATACCTAGGACGCGGCGAGAATATTTTATTCTTGGCTGAGATCTTTTATATTTGGAAAGTGATCTTATATTTTTGGGCTTGGCTCCTGGAAGGAAGAAGATATACTAGATGATATATTTTACCTATTTTTATGGGAAGAGATCTTTTCTAAGATATCTTATCTTTGGAGGGTTATTTTCCTATAAAAAGGGTTGGATTTCCACAAATCCAACATCCCGCTTAGCACGATATACACCATTGAAGGCTGCGAGATCTAGCATACATCGCTGCAACCATACTCCAGTTGGAGATTTGAAGAACCTTTTTGAAGGTTGAAGGAAGATTGAAGATTGTAGCTTTTATAGCTTTTGGAAGGTTTTCTTGTAAGATTACCTTAGATTCTCTTCCTTGTTGTCTTGCTTGTTGGATTTTTATCCAAGGAACGCTTTGTTGTGATATTTGATTCAGTTATTGAAGTCTTTTCATTAAATTCTTCTTGTTCAAATATTCACCTTCTTCCCATATATTTGATTATTGCTTTCATGATGATGAGTGGCTAATTTCCTTGTGTGATTCTA
The DNA here is from genome assembly GCA_033239125.1 of Fagopyrum homotropicum. Taxonomy (NCBI): domain Eukaryota; kingdom Viridiplantae; phylum Streptophyta; class Magnoliopsida; order Caryophyllales; family Polygonaceae; genus Fagopyrum; species Fagopyrum homotropicum. The sequence goes on from BSWB01000002.1 coordinate 49,156,035, forward strand.
GGGTGATTGGCTGAAGGTTATGGGAAAAACAATGATAGAATAATCTTAGATTCCAGTAGGATCCTGAAAGTTCGAGTCTTTAACCTTAACCCTAAGCATCTCGTTCAGTCGATGAACATCTCGGCCGGGGTGGAATTTGGCTGACCGAGGTGACTTATCTGATTCGAAACTGAGAGCTAAGTGTTAGAGTTTGCCAAATCCTATCCTTATTACACCTTTCCTGGTTCAATGCAAGCTTAGGATGAGACTTACCCGGTAATTCCTTAGTTTGTGTACCAACGATCATAACTGTAGGTAATAAAGGTTTATCCTTTATTGGGGTTTGAGTGTGCTTTCATCCCATCTTTGTGAGTTAGCCTGATGGTGTGTTAGTTTGAGGATATCGTTCTTTATCTTGATTCCTTGAAACTTACCCGGTAATAGGAGTTACGGTTTAGGATTAGTGAGTAGTGAGACTTACCCGGTGATCTATTCCACTTTAGTAACACCTTCCCCATGCAAAAACCTCAGCTTTGTCCGCTTATCTTTAGATCTTGAGTTGGAACCACAACTAGATGCTTTAATCCCTAGAATCACATATTTCCTTTATTGACTTCTTATTCAGCTTTGATTGTGTTAATTGCTTTTGTGGTTAGTATTTACATAAGCATACCGTGATTGGACTTTGTTTCACTAAGTCCCTGTGATCGACCCCTGGAATTCCTTGCTTTTACTACGATTGACCCGTACACTGCGGGTTCGCATCCTTGTTTTAATCTTACGTCTAGGGTTATAAATTTAAAGCTTGCACACACCGTTTGGAGCGAATAGTAGTGTACCCATGAAATGGACAACTTGAGTGAAGCCTAGCAAATTGCTCATAGTACTCATATAGAGAGTCTCATGAGGTTCTTGCTCCATGTTGCTTATGACCTTCTTTAGACTATTGACCTTCTTTGTTGGGAAGTATTTTTCCAAGAATGCTTTGTGCAGATACTTCCACATATCTATGCACCTAGAGGATAGGTGGTAGTACCAATCACCAACTGCATCTTTGAGGGTGAATCCAAAGGCCCTTATTTTGATTTGCTCTTCTGTGACATTGGCCGGCTTCATGCTTGTACATACCATGTGCAATTTCCTCAAATGTTTGATTAGATCTTCCCTACTTAGTCCATGGAAGGATGGAAGTAAGTGGATCAATCCTGGCTTTAGCTCCAAGTTGATGCCTTCACCTATTGCAGGGATGGTCACGATAAGTGTTTGTTGCGCCAGATTTGGTTGTGTCAGCTGCCGGAGTGCTCTTTCCACTATTTTGACTCTTGGTATCTAATATTCTCTTCAATGTCTGTTGAATATGCTCTCAATTTATGGATCAAAAGGAACAATGGAAATATTAGTAGTACGAGTATGAAGCATACAATAAGTTCACAGTAAGATTTGATAATTGTAAAAATACAATAATGTAAAAATATAATATCCCAGTAATGGTGCCAAAGTTGACTGGCGTAGAATCTTCATGTCTCTATCAAAGTATATAAACGAAGTATAGTAAGAAAACAAGGGTCGAACCCAAGAGAGACAAATCATCAAAATATTGTGTAATTAAAATCACCAAACAGAATGTAACCAAAGGGGACTGTAGTTATTAACTAGTGATATGAATTAAGAAATAATAAAGTGCAAAAAGAGTTCACAATCGAAAATTGATTTTTCTAGATTTTAGAAGAACGTTGCACTAAACAAGTATCCTCTTTGCAAAAGATATGGTTGAATAAAATTTCCTTGAAGCATATCCCACTTTTGTTCTTATCCCGATCGTATATAAATATCAGTTCTACCAGCACCGATATTACTTATCATTAGACTTAATCCGTAAACCTACAAGATCAAATGAAACAATGGAATTCAAACAAGGATTAGTAAGACATATGCAATAAAAACAACCCGTTACTACAGATATATGGTTAATTCCAACTCACGAAAAACACTTGCAACCCGCTTATGTAAAACGTGTTTGCTACTAGAAGAGCAACCCGAACCCCAAATTGACAAGTTCTAGCGGTTTGGAAAAGACCGAAATACCTAGATGATCAAACTAGATAAAAGGTGAAATACAAAAAAGAAATTAAGCACAAGGGAATTAACACAAATATTTATAAATTTTAACGTCAATTAGAAAACTTACAACCAATCTCTCTTGAGAGGTTCAACTATTTATCACAACTTTAGAACTTATTTCTCCATAAAGAATTGAAAAAGAAAAGCTAAGAAGAGATTTAGGATGTGTGGTGTGTTGATATGATATGTGATGATCCTCACATAACCTAGCATCTCTCTTTATACTAGCTAGTCTAGGAATTAAAAGCATGAAAACAAAAGGTTTAAACTGATGAAGTAAAGGTTGTACACGTCCAGGAGAGGAACCGTCAAATCCCTCGGTCATGGAGCTACGGGCGTGGAATATGAAGACCCGCGGGTGCGGAAAGAATTGAAAAAGAAAAGCTAAGAAGAGATTTAGGATGTGTGGTGTGTTGATATGATATGTGATGATCCTCACATAACCTAGCATCTCTCTTTATACTTCGTTAGTTGGAGTACTCCACGGGCGCGGACTATGAAGAGCCTTAGGTGCGGTTAGACGTGTGAAGGCCGCGAGCGCGGAATCTCTTGGTCTCTTCATCTGGATACTTTGATATTTTCATTTGGTCTCTTCATCTGGACCATAACATAATTGTCAATATACAACCACAATATAACCTAAAAACATGCTAATAACTAACTATTGTGATAGAGAAACTATCACCTATCAGCAAGTATTTTCATCCTCACAAGACTGTTGAGACTTGAGATTAGGGAGAAGATTTCTCACTTTGACATGGAATATGGAGAGAACATCCATTCCGCATGGAAACATTTAATAAGTTGCTACATTCAGGCCCTCACCATATATTCGAGAAGGTAAAACTTTTGGAATATATTTATTGTGGGCTTAATGACACTACAAGGAATTTGGTGGACACCACAAATTCCCATGGATTCACAATGATGAATGAAGATGAAGTTTGGACTACCTTGTTACTTTTGTTGAACATACAAGGAAGTACAACAAGAAACACATCAAGACACGAGGTGTCTACAACATCAAAGATTTTGACGGGATTGAAAGTTATCTGAGAATGTGTAAGCCTTGATGAAACTTGTTGATGGTAATACCACTTCCTCGTTCGCTAATTTAGATACTAATATAAATTTTTATTTTTACAAGGTTACCAACCATGAGATAGAGGATTGTTCAACCTTCAATGAACACATGATATATTTTGAAGCCATGGAAAAAGTCGACTATATTGGAAATCAAAGAGAATATCAAAGGAACAATGCCTACGCAAGACCTCCCATCCAAAAAAGGATTTTCCCACAATTCCTTAGGAGTAAATTCCCACCCAGAGATCTCATCCTCGTTCAAGCACCATCCTCTATATAATCTAGCGCACAAACCACACATGATAAAAACTTTAGAGAGGCTCGTCAATGGACAACAAGCACTCGCTGGATCCATAAGAGCCATCGAGAATTGGATCATGGGTAAGGAATAAAATTTCAGGAGGATGGAAATCACTTTTGAAGTACTTGGCAAAGAACATAAGATGTTGGAAACTCAGATTTTCTAACTCAACCAATAACTCGGGAAGAATCAAGGAAAACTCTGTATAACCACGGAATCAAATCATAGAGGAGTTTGTGCCATTACACTACGAAGCGAAAAAGAAATTGTTGATCCCGTAGCCACTAAGACAAGTATGAAGAAAACAATTGAGGAGAAAGATGCTCCCGAATAGGTAACTATTACTACACTTGTTTATGTGATTTAGGAGCTAGTGTGAGTGTTATCGTTGGACGCCCCTTCCTTGCTACTAATGGAGCTCTCATCGACGTTCAAGAAGGATTCATCATCTTTAAATTGATGAAAAAACAACGAAGGTCACTCTTCCTAATCTCCCTAAATGTTCCCTGCATGATGATGATATTTGTGCTATTACTGACGCCATTAAGGATGATGAGTGTATGATCCTTGGAGAAAACCCCTATTTAGATGTTTTTACATTGCAAAAAGCCCCACAGGTTACTGATATGGAATCAATGTTGAGAGAGGTGCTAAAAGAACATACCGAGTTGAGAACTACAATTCACGAACTCAAAGAAACTGTAACACCCCGAATCCTAGAGGACTCAAAATGCTACGAGCTGGGACCTCACAATGGGTCCCGGCCCTTAGCCTGGCAACAACTTCATCGGACCTTACAACACGACACAAATAAAAAGGCAAAACAAAGAGTTTTATAACATGAGCGAAATAAAAAGAATCCAAATTCTGAAAACAATACAGCCAAGTCTCAAAACCGGAAATGCCAACATCAGTCTCAATAGTCATAATATAAAATATAACAGTCCCGTCCTATAATGCACGGAACCCCGGCTGCCCACTACCGCCGGATCACTCGATCGCCTCCCTAACCTGCAAAGCATCTACAAGCGGTATAAAACCGTTAGCTAACATTCTATGCATAAGTATAAAGGTAAAAGCACAAACACACATCATACACAATCAGCATGCAACACTCATTCCTATTTATTATCTTTAAATTAAGTGATACATCATTACTAATGATACTTATTTTGTGACACGAGGGATTCCCAAACCTCGCCCCTGTCCCCGTTTACCAACGCGGAATGGTACTAATGCATGTGACCGTCTACCGGATTGGGTTGGTCGCAGGGAACCTCCTAGACTCTCGCAAGAGCTAGGCAGATGATGTCACGACCCGTTGTCATACACTTGGGTCAGTTATATAATATACTACAGTCGGCCTATTCCGGTTTCGTTATTTATCTTAACTATCACACACCACTCATACACATCACACACATGCCAGAAGCTAGCTAAGTAAGTCAGTGGACTTACCGAATTAAATCTCGTCTCTCTTAACAACACTAAATCAGTAGATGCAGGAACTCAGTTGCCTATCAAAGGAGGCACGTGGGTCAACACTTTTCCTTGGATACTTAGAAGTCTAAAACTCCTAAGATGTACGATTTTATGTGCAGAAGTTATTACAGTGTTTATTTAAGGTAAATTGACTATTTTACCCTTGGTTCCGAGAGTTCCAAAAACCCGTAAAATGTACTTAAATTCATACTTGAGGCTAACTAATCATATTCTACTCCCTAGGATGATTTTAGGTAACAACTAGAAAAATTACCCATTTTCTATTTCCCGAAAAGTCACTAAGGTCCAACTACAGTTCCAAATATGAAATTAAAATAAACTTATAAAAATTCTAAAATTAATTTCTAAATTATCTATGATATCTAATCTACTCATAGGAGAAAGAATTTCTTAAAACTGTTCAATCGTTATTCCTACAAAAATCTTTAAAGCTGACCCCGAGCTTGATACTAAGACTGCCTCTGTCCTCCTCATGGGGTACCAGCAGGTGAGGACCCCTGTTGTGATGTTACCTTGCCCTGTCGGCAGAAGGTAGCCCTGTGGCCCAGCTGGCCGCAAGTAAAGCATGTAACTAGTGGCCTCCTACACTCCGGCTTAATGTGTCCCTGCTCCCCACAGTTATAGCACTAACGTACTCTAGATCCCATCGGCGGTGCCACCTTGTGACTAGAACGGCCCTGAGACTGACCACGCCTATGACCTGACCCTCCTACTCCAGTGCTGACTGGTCCGGTCCTCTGTCTCTTGTCTGACCCTCCAGACTGCATAGCTCTCCGGTGACCCAGTCGGTCCCTCTCATACGCTGAAGCCCGATCCTGATAATCAACTAATGAATCACAGCGGAACTCTGCTAGATAGGAGCGGGTAGTCTCTCTCAGTCTTTGGGAAAACAGATACACGTGCTGGTCCACAGGTGGTGCAGCAGGACCCAACAGTGACAGCTCCTCCCGGAACCTCCTAATAGCCTCAACTATCGGAACATCCTCAAAACCTGCCTCCAAGAAGTCCTGCACTCGGTCCCTTCTCAGTGAGGTAGGACAAAAGGTCTCTCTCACGAGACTCAACAACTGCTCAAATCGGGACACTCCGCCCCTCACTATCCTCCACCAGTACTGCGCCTGGTCCCTAAACAATGTCTGAACCAGCTCCACCTTACGACTCTCACGGCAGCGAATCGCCTCTAGCGCGGACTCCACATGACTGATCCAATGTTCCACCTCAAGTCCAACGTTCCCGTCGAAGGTGGGAACTCGCTGATGGTTGAATGTCTTCAACCATTCATCTGGTCTCGGTACCCTCAGCTCGTCTCTCACTCGGTCATCCTCGACAACTCTCACTAGTGCAGCTACCACCGGTGGGACTACCACCTGAGTCACCCTCTGAGAGACCTCTGCTGACCTAGCTGGAACTGGTGGTGCTGGAGGTGGTGCTCCGGCCCTGTATGCCTCTTGCACCTGTTGGACATAAGCTCGATACTCCGATGCTCCAATCGATACGCGGCCAGAATCAGCAGGCCCTGCACTCCGTACTCCGGACCTAGTAGCAGTCTCATCCCTAACCTCTGGAACAATACTCTCGGTCACCTCCTCAGCAGGTACATCTGCAGCTGGCGGATCTACAACCGGGGCACGTCCTCGACCTCGGCCCCTCTGAGGCCTGCCCATACGTCCCTGCCTTGGAGCTCCAGGAGGAAGGGGAGGTCGGCCCTCTCCTTGTCCAACGTAAGTTGTCTCTCTCGTACGTGCCATCTGGTAATGACGTGATCAATATAAGACTACTTTAGTTCCTAGTAAGGACATAACTATTTTATTACTTTAGGTCACTTCTAAAGGTCACAATGTTACTAAAATTACAAGTTATAACAGAAGTTCAATAAACTATGCTATCGAGTTTAGCGGAGGTAGTGGCGGTCGGTGCATTCTATCCCAGCCCGTTTATGCTCATGGTTTGGAAAACAAAAGTTCCTTTTAAAAGTTAGGAACCCTTGCGCTTTCCGTTTATTTGTTCATTCGGCCTTTTTGAAGATGGCGAGTGCCGTTGTTGCCAACCTAGGGCTCTGATACCATATTGTAACACCCCGAATCCTAGAGGACTCGAAATGCTAAGAGTTGGGACCTCACAATGGGTCCCGGCCCTCAGCCTGGCAACAACTTCATCGGACCTTACAACACGGCACAATAAAAAAGGCAAAACAAAGAGTTTTATAACATGAGCGAAATAAAAAGAATCCAAATTCTGAAAACAATACAGCCAAGTCTCAAAACCGGAAATACCAACATCAGTCTCAATAGTCATAAAATAAAATATAACAGTCCAGTCCTATAATGCACGGAACCCCGGCTGCCCACTACCGCCGGATCACTCGATCGCCTCCCTAACCTGCAAAGCATCTACAAGCGGTATAAAACCGTTAGCTAACATTCTATGCATAAGTATAAAGGTAAAAGCACAAACACACAACATACGCAATCAGCATGCAACACTCATTCCTTTTTATTATCTTTAAATTAAGTGATACGTCATTACTAATGATACTTATTTTGTGACACGAGGGATTCTCAAACCTTGCCCCTGTCCCCGTTTACCAACGCGGAATGGTACTAATGCATGTGACCGTCTACGGGACTGGGCTGGTCGCAGGGAACCTCCTAGACTTTCGCAAGAGCTAGGTAGGTGATGTCACGACTCGTTATCATACACTTGGGTCAGTTATATAATATACTACAGTCGGCCTATTCCGGTTTCGTTATTTATCTTAACTATCACACCACTCATACACATCACACACATGCCAAAAGCTAGCTAAGTAAGTCAGTGGACTTACCGAATTAAATCTCGTCTCTCTTAACAACACTAAATCAATAGCTGCAGGAACTCAGTTGCCTGTCAAAGGAGGCACGTGGGTCAACACTTTTCCTTGGATACTTAGAAGTCTAAAACTCCTAAAATGTACGATTCTATGTGCAGAAGTTATTACAGTGTTTATTTAAGGTAAATTGACTATTTTACCCTTGGTTCCGAGAGTTCCAAAAACCCGTAAAATGTACTTAAATTCTTACTCGAGGCTAACTAATCATATTCTACTCCCTAGGATGATTTTAGGTAACAACTAGAAAAATTACCCATTTTCTATTTCCCGAAAAGTCACTAAGGTCCAACTACAGTTCCAAATATGAAATTAAAATAAACTTATAAAAATTCTAAAATTAATTTCTAAATTATCTATGATATCTAATCTACTCATAGGAGAAAAAATTTCTTAAAACTGTTCAATCGTTATTCCTACAAAAATCTTTAAAGTTGTCTACTACACTACAAACGTTCCCATACTTTGTCAAAATTTTTTGCTGGAAAAACAGCTCAACTACTCCACTTTGAGACCCTATAACTTTCAATCCGACCGTTCATTTCTTCTCAAATTTTACCACTGTAAACTACTTATATCTACCTATTATCTATTAAAATTTCAACGGTGGATCTTCTACGAAACTCTTTAACATTGATTCACAACAGTGAGTAGTCTTCAACTTCAAAACTGAAGGAAATAATTAAAATAAATCCTTTACAGCAGTCCCTTATTCTCTCCTATCCAGAACACTCACTCTAATCTATCCTAACGGGTCTTATAATAGAAGACATCACTGTTAAAAGGAAAGAACGGAAGTGCTTACTCACTACTTGCAAGTTGTTGAAGAAACCGTACACCAACGATCTCTACCTGACCTTGGCTTCGGAATCCTCTGACGACAGGGCCAAGCTGAAGCTGGTTGTTGTATGCTTGATCAAGAAGACTCGAGTCTTCAGCATAGAGAAGACACGATTCGTAGCCAATCCTAGCGCACATAGGGTAAGGAGAATTGTTATTCGACTCACCTATGCAGAGAGAAGCTTCCAAATGAACGTAAATGTCGATCTTGCTGTTGGGACCTTGGTGGTATTGCTCCTCTCTGAACGTGAATGTCGATCTTCTGTACGCAGCAGTGAAGAAGGCAAGAGGGAGGATTTTTCAGACGTAAATGGTAAGCGGTTTCTCCTACTCCCTTAGTTGTTAAGTGAATGAAGGGCATCAAGGGAGAGCATTGATTTCAGCCGTTACATTCAGCGTTCACAAGGGCAGAAGAGCGGCTGAATCGTGCGTTTGTACTCCTGGGCTACAAGAATTGAAAGCAGCAGGTCCATCACCTTCTTGGGCTGGCGTTGGCATTGGCTGTTGTAGGCTGATGTGGGCTACGCAGATGCTGGGATGCTGTGGGCTACGAAGGCCAGCTGAGCTGCTGTGGGCTACGAAGGATGCTGGGCTGCTGTGGGTTGCAAAGGATGCTGGGCTGTTGTGGTTTGCAAAGGCCAGCTGAGGCTATTGTGGGCTAAGAGTGTTGTCTTGGCTTTGTCACAGCCTTGTCAAAACTCGTCATGGCCTTGTCAGGCCCATGAATGAGTTTGTCACAGTTTGTCAGGCTTTGTCATGGCTTCGTCTCAGCTTAGTCCTGAACTCGTCACTGCTTGTCATGATCTCGTCTAAAGTCATCGGTAAGAATGAATTATAATAACTAGGGTTTGATATAAATCTATCATCTTATGTGAATTAAATTCTACATAAAATAATAGATAATTATAAGGATTAGAGTTTGATATAATTTTATCATTTTATGTGAATTAAATTCTACATAAAATAATAGATAATTCTAAGGATTAGAGTTTGATATAATTTTATCATTTTATGTGAATTAAATTCTACATAAAATAATGAAATTTGTGAAGGAAGAGATACTAGATAGAATGGGAAACCGTCAACGGTTCGAAGTCCGATATGATTCGGGATTAAACGGAATAAAAATTTCGGGTATTACATCAGTTCCCCCTTAAAATAAGTTTCATCCCGAAACTTAGGACAAGGTGCTTAATTAAACGACTTCCATAATTAAACTGGTATGTCCTAGTCTCACTAAAATTTAATTTCCTTTTCTAAACTTCTCTAACCTTATTAAAGCGTAACGAAAAAAATGATCGTTATATCAAATCCCCCTCAAAATAAGTTTCGTCCCGAAACTTAGGGTAGTTCCCAAGATCATAAACGTAAGTGAGCCCTATGACTAACAAGTTACCACATCAAGACACATATGGTTCACACACAAGCACATCAAACATATCACACATACAATCACTAAAAGTAACCAAACAAGGATGTAGAACTACCTGACGGTCCTATAGACGTCTCTAGATCCGCATAAAACTCGGGATAATTCCGCCGGATACTATCCTCCGTCTCCCAAGTGGCCTCATCAATCCCTCGTCTCGACCACTGTACTCTCAACATGGGTATTACTTTCGATCGAAGGCGTCTCATACCTCTCTCCAAAACTGCGATCGGGTGCTCAGCAAATGTATGATCCGGCTCGACCACTAGGTCGTCATGGCTCACTATGTGTCTCGGGTCGTGCACATACTCTCTCAACAGAGACACATGGAACACTGGATGGACTCCCTCCAATCGGGGTGACAGTGCCAATCTATAGGCCACTTCTCCTATCCGCTCTAGGATCTCAAAGGGCCCGACATATCGGGGACTCAACTTCCCTTTAATGCCGAAGCGTCGCACACCCCTCATCGGTGACACCTTCAACCATACCTGGGCACCAACCCTGAACTCCAGAGGCTTGCGCCTCTTATTAGCATAAGATCTCTGATGGCTCTGTGCGGTCAACATCCGATCTCGGATCAATGCTACCCGAGCCATCTCATCTTGCACTTGCTCGGGCGCTACCCCATTCATCCTCCCAAGCTCATCCCAACACAAAGGTGTACGACACCTTCGCCCATATAGTGCCTCGTAAGGAGTCATCCCAATAGTCGCGTGCCAACTATTGTTATAAGAAAACTCCACCAAAGGAAGGCGGTCGGGCCATACCAGACCCCAATCAAGCACACATGCCCTTAACATGTCTTCCAGGGTCTGAATAGTCCTCTCAGACTGCCCGTCCGTCTGAGGATGGTATGTCGTGGTGAACTGTAAGTTCGTCCCTAAGGCGGCGTGTACCTGCTGCCAGAACCTCGAGGTGAAACACCCATCCCTATCTGAAATGATCGTCTTCGGCACTCCATGGAACCTCATAATCTGTCGGGTAAACTCGTCGGCTAAACGAGACACCGGCCACAATTCCTTAATAGGAATGAATCGTGCCGTCTTCGTCAACCGATCCACTACAACCCATATCGCATCAAAGCCTCTACTCAACCGCAGGCCAGTAACGAAGTCCATGGAAATGTCCTCTCACTTCCACTGTGGAACCAGAAGTGGTTGGAGCTCTCCTCCGGGCCTGTGGTGCTCAATCTTGACCTGCTGACAGGTCGCACACTGGGCTACATATCTAGCCACGTCGGGCTTGATCCCGCCCCACCAATAAGATCGTCGTATATCCTGATACATCTTACTCGCGCCGGGGTGGACGGAGTAAGGTGTAGAATGGGCCTCCTGCAGTATACGCTGCCTCAACTCTCTGTCAGAGGGTACACATATGCGCTCCTGGCGCCTCAATATCCCATCTGCACCCACCATAAACTGTGGTGCCTCCCCTCTGGACATTCTCTCCCTGATCCTCGTTAGTGCTGGACAACCCTCCTGTTTCTGCCGGATCTCTTCCGTCAGATCCGGTGAAACCTCTAATATTGACAAATGCCCGTCAGTATCGGGAAACCGGATGTCTACCTCCAACCAAATCAAATCTCTCTGCAAATGGGTCTGAACAGTCAATCTAGCAATCGCAGCCTCGCGAGGTGTCCTCCTACTAAGGGCATCAGCGACCACATTCGCCTTCCCCGGATGATAAAGGATCTCTAAGTCAAAGTCCTTAATCAGCTCTAGCCATCTCCTCTGGCGGTTATTCAACTCCCGTTGAGTGAATATGTACTTCAGACTCTTGTGGTCTGTAAAGATCTGACAGGTGGCCCCGTAGAGGTAATGACGCTAGATCTTCAAGGCATGAATAACTGCAGCTAGCTCAAGGTCGTGAGTAGGGTAATTCTCCTCATACGTCTTCAGTTGTCGAGACGCATACGCAATGACCCTACCCCTCTGCATCAGGACGCATCCCAAGCCTAGTTTGGATGCATCGCTGTAAACGACGAAGTCCTCAACGCCCTCTAGCTGTGCTAGCACCGGAGCAGAAGTCAATCTCTCCTTCAGCTCCTCAAAGCTCCGCTGACAGGGCTCGGTCCATGCAAATTTGATGGACTTCCTTAACAAGGAAGTAAGTGGTCTGGCAATCACAGAAAAACCCTTCACAAACCTACGGTAGTATCCGGCCAGACCTAGAAAACTGCGTACCTCCTTGACCGTCTTAGGGGCGGCCATGATGCAACTGACTCTATCTTTGGCGGGTCCACCTTGACTCCTTCAGTGGAGACAATATGGCCAAGGAAGGCAACCTCAGGCATCCAGAACTCACACTTAGAGAGCTTAGCATAAAGCTCTCTATCTTGTAAAACCCGCAACACCGTCCTCAGGTGTCCGGCGTGCTCCTCCCTACTCCGGGAGTACACTAAGATGTCGTCGATGAAAACTACCACAAATTGATCTAAGAAGTCAATGAAGATGCCATTCATCAACTCCATGAAGACAGCAGGAGCATTGGTGAGCCCGAAAGGCATCAATACGAACTCATAATGACCGTATCTGGTCCGAAATGCTGTCTTCGGTATGTCCTCTTCCCGTACTCTCAGCTGGTGATATCCTGGCCTCAAGTCGATACGTGAAAACACCGTAGCTCCCTGTAACTGATCCAACAAATCATCAATACGCGGCAGCGGGTACTTATTCTTGACGGTGACTTTGTTCAACTCTCGATAGTCGATACAAAGCCTCATGGATCCGTCCTTCTTCTTGACGAAGAGGACTGGTGCACCCCAGGGAGACACACTGGGTCGGATGAATCCCTTCTCTGCCAACTCCTCGAGTTGCTTCTTAAGCTCAAGCATCTCGACTGGTGCCATGCGGTATGGGGCCTTGAAGATCGGCCTCGTGCCCGGCTCCAACTCAATCCCAAAATCTACGCTCCTCTGTGGTGGTAAGCCAGGCGGCTCGCCAAAGACATCCTCGAACTCACAAGCTATTGGGGTATCTACTAATGATGAACTCGTCTCCTCCTTCATGGCGTTAACACCAGAAGGCCTCACATCCCTGACCTATTAGCTTTGCGGCTCGGACCGCACTAATGAACTGTCCCTATCTTTCCGAGGTCCCACCCTCGAAAGACTTCCTCCTGCCCAGACTCCGTAGTGACCGTCACTGTCCTCCTCCTGACGTCCAGAACAGCTCTATGGCGGTCCATCCAGTCCATCCCGAGTATGACTTCCTCATGCACTAAGTGCATGACGTGAAAGTCGGCAAGCCAGTCACGACTTCCCAAGTGGATAGGACAATCGTGAATCTCCCGAGTATCACGAACCCTACTCTCATCGGGTAACCTTATAAGGAAAGGTTCCCCCTCTATTGTATCTAAGGTCAGCCTATCTATGCAATCATCAGATATGAAAGAGTGTGTCGCACCCGTATCAAAAAGTACTCGGAATGGAAAGCCATGAATCGTGATAATACTTGTGCTGCGGACGCTGTTGGCTCTACGGCACTCCTCAACTCAAAGACTCGAGCCTGAGTACCCCTAGTCTCTGAAGTGCCTCCACCACGCCCTCTACCTCTAGCTGGAATCTGAGTAGAACCTTGTGAATATGCCTGACCCGGAGCCCGCTGCTGCTAACCCCGAGCCTGATACTGAGACTGCCTCTGTCCTCCTCTGGGGTACCAGCAGGTGAGGACCCCTGTTGTGATGTTACCTTGCCCTGTTGGCAGAAGGTAGCCCTGTGGCCCAACTGGCCGCAAGTAAAGCATGTAACTGGTGGCCGACTACACTCCGGCTTAATGTGTCCCTGCTCCCCACAGTTATAGCACTGACGTACTCTAGATCCCATTGGCGGTGCCACTTGGTGACTAGAACGGCCCTGAGACTGACCACACCTATGACTTGACCCTCCTACTCCAGTGCTGACTGGTCCGGTCCTCTGTCTCTTGTCTGACCCTCCAAACTGCATAGCTCTCCGGTGACCCAGTCGGTCCCTCTCATACGCTGAAGCCCGATCCTGATAATCAACTAAGGAATCACAGCGGAACTCTGCTAGATAGGAGCGGGTAGTCTCTCTCAGTCTCCGGGAAAACAGATACACGTGTTGGTCCACAGGTGGTGCAGCAGGACCCAACAGTGACAGCTCCTCCCAGAACCTCCTAATAGCCTCAACTATCGGAACATCCTCAAAACCTGCCTCCAAGAAGTCCTGCACTCGGTCCCTTCTCAGTGAGGTAGGACAAAAGGTCTCTCTCACGAGACTCAGCAACTGCTCAAATCGGGACACTCCGCCCCTCACTGTCCTCCACTAGTACTGCGCCTGGTCCCTGAACAATGTCTGAACCAGCTCCACCTTACGACTCTCAGGGCAGCGAATCGCCTCTAGCGCGGACTCCACATGACTGATCCAATGTTCCACCTCAAGTCCAACGTTCCCGTCGAAGGTGGGAACTCGCTGATGGTTGAATGTCTTCAACCATTCATCTGGTCTCGGTACCCTCAGCTCGTCTCTCACTCGGTCATCCTCGACAACTCTCACTGGTGCAGCTACCACCGGTGGGACTACCACCTGAGTCACCCTCTGAGAGACCTCTGCTGACCTAGCTGGCACTGGTGGTGCTGGAGGTGGTGCTCCGGCCCTGTATGCCTCTTGCACCTGCTGGACATAAGCTCGATACTCCGATGCTCCAATCGATACGCGGCCAGAATCAGCAGGCCCTGCACTCCGTACTCCGGACCTAATAGCAGTCTCATCCCTAACCTCTGGAACAATACTCTCGGCCACCTCCTCAGCAGGTACATCCGCAGCTGGCGGATCTACAACAGGGACACGTCCTCGACCTCGGCCCCTCTGAGGCCTGCCCATACGTCCCTGTCTTGGAGCTCCAGGAGGAAGGGGAGGTCGGCCCTCTCCTTGTCCAACGTAAGTTGTCGCTCTCGTACGTACCATCTGGTAATGACGTGATCAATATAAGACTACTTTAGTTCCTAGTAAGGACATAACTATTTTATTACTTTAGGTCACTTCTAAAGGTCACAATGTTACTAAAATTACAAGTTATAACAGAAGTCCAATAAACTATGCTATCGAGTTTAGTAGAGGTAGTGGCGGTCCGTGCATTCTATCCCAGCCCGTTTATGCTCATGGTTTGGAAAACAAAAGTTCATTTTAAAAGTTCGGAACCCTTGCGGTTTCCGTTTATTTGTTCATTCGGCCTTTTTGAAGATGGCGAGTGCCGTTGTTGCCAACCTAGGGCTCTGATACCATATTGTAACACCCCGAATCCTAGAGGACTCGAAATGCTATGAGTTGGGACCTCACAATGGGTCCCGGCCCTTAGCCTGGCAACGACTTCATCGGACCTTACAACACGGCACAAATAAAAAGGCAAAACAAAGAGTTTTATAACATGAGCGAAATAAAAAGAGTCCAAATTCTGAAAACAATACAGCCAAGTCTCAAAACCCGAAATACCAACATCAGTCTCAATAGTCATAAAATAAAATATAACAGTCCCGTCCTATAATGCACGGAACCCCGGCTGCCCACTACCGCCGGATCACTCGATTGCCTCCCTAACCTGCAAAGCATCTACAAGCGGTATAAAACCGTTAGCTAACATTCTATGCATAAGTATAAAGGTAAAAGTACAAACACACAACATACGCAATCAGCATGCAACACTCATTCCTTTTTATTATCTTTAAATTAAGTGATACGTCATTACTAATGATACTTATTTTGTGACACGAGGGATTCCCAAACCTTGCCCCTGTCCCCGTTTACCAACGCGGAATGGTACTAATGCATGTGACCGTCTACCGGATTGGGCTGGTCGCAGGGAACCTCCTAGACTCTCGCAAGAGCAAGGCAAGTGATGTCACGACCCGTTATCATACACTTGGGTCAGTTATATAATATACTACAGTCGGCCTATTCCGGTTTTGTTATTTATCTTAACTATCACACACCACTCATACACATCACACACATGCCAGAAGCTAGCTAAGTAAGTCAGTGGACTTACCGAATTAAATCTCGTCTCTCTTAACAACACTAAATCAGTAGCTGCAGGAACTCAGTTGCCTGTCAAAGGAGGCACGTGGGTCAACACTTTTCCTTGGATACTTAGAAGTCTAAAACTCCTAAGATGTACGATTCTATGTGCAGAAGTTATTACAGTGTTTATTTAAGGTAAATTGACTATTTTACCCTTGGTTCCGAGAGTTCCAAAAACCCATAAAATGTACTTAAATTCTTACTCGAGGCTAACTAATCATATTCTACTCCCTAGGATGATTTTAGGTAACAACTAGAAAAATTACCCGTTTTCTATTTCCCGAAAAGTCACTAAGGTCCAACTACAGTTCCAAATATGAAATTAAAATAAACTTATAAAAATTCTAAAATTAATTTCTAAATTGTCTATGATATCTAATCTACTCATAGGAGAAAGAATTTCTTAAAACTGTTCAATCGTTATTCCTACAAAAATCTTTAAAGTTGTCTACTACACTACAAATGTTCCCATACTTTGTCAAAATTTTCTGCTGGAAAAACAGCTCAACTACTCCACTTTGAGACCCTATAACTTTCAATCCGACCGTTCATTTCTTCTCAAATTTTACCACTGTAAACTACTTATATCTACCTATTATCTATTAAAATTTCAACGGTGGATCTTCTACGAAACTCTTTAACATTGATTCACAACAGTGGGTAGTCTTCAACTTCAAAACTGAAAGAAATAATTAAAATAAATCCTTTACAACAGTCCCTTATTCTCTCCTATCCAGAACACTCACTCCAATCTATCCTAACGGGTCTTATAATAGAAGACATCACTGTCAAAAGGAAAGAACGGAAGTGCTTACTCACTACTTGCAAGTTGTTGAAGAAACCGTACACCAACGATCTCTACATGACCTTGGCTTCGGAATCCTCTGACGACAGGGCCAAGACGAAGCTGGTTGTTGTACGCTTGATCAAGAAGACTCGAGTCTTCAACATAGAGAAGACACGATTAGTAGCCAATCCTAGCACACATAGGGTAAGGAGAATTGTTATTCGACTCACCTATGCAGAGAGAAGCTTCCAAATGAACGTGAATGTCGATCTTGTTGTTGGGACCTTGGTGGTATTGCTCCTCTCTGAACGTGAATGTCGATCTTCTGTACGCAGCAGTGAAGAAGGCAAGAGGGAGGATTTTTCAGACGTAAATGGTAAGCGGTTTCTCCTACTCCCTTAGCTGTTACGTGAATGAAGGGCATCAAGGGAGAGCATTGATTTCAGCCGTTACATTCAGCGTTCACAAGGGCAGAAGAGCGGCTGAATCGTGCGTTTGTACTCCTGGGCTGCGAGAATTGAAAGCAGCAGGCCCATCACCTTCCTGGGCTGGCGCTGGCATTGGCTGTTGTAGGCTGCTGTGGGCTACGCAGATGCTGGGCTGTTGTGGGCTACGAAGGCCAGCTGAGCTGTTGTGGGCTACGAAGGATGCTGGGCTGCTGTGGGTTGCAAAGGATGTTGGGCTGCTGTGGTTTGCAAAGGCCAGCTGAGGCTATTGTGGGCTGAGAGTGTTGTCTTTGCTTTGTCACAGCCTTGTCCACACTCGTCATGGCCTTGTCAGGCCCATGAATGAGTTTGTCACAGTTTGTCGGGCTTTGTCATGGCCTCGTCTCAGCATAGTCCTGAACTCGTCACTGCTTTTCATGATCTCGTCTAAAGTCATCGGTAAGAATGAATTATAATAACTAGGGTTTGATATAAATCTATCATTTTATGTGAATTAAATTCTACATAATATAATAGATAATTATAAGGATTAGAGTTTGATATAATTTTATCATTTTATGTGAATTAAATTCTACATAAAATAATGAAATTTGTGAAGGAAGAGATACTAGATAGAATGGGAAACCGTCAACGGTTCGAAGTCCGATTTGATTCGGGATTAAACGGAATAAAAATTCCGGGTATTACAGAAACCATGAAAGATCTTGTGAAAAATAACTCCACATTAATACAAGAACTCGGAGAACTTCAAGATCCCCACAAATCCTTGGAATTTCAAGTTGTTGAATTAGAAGACACCCACCAACAGCTTATTGACCACCTCGGACACATGGACATCACCCTAGAAGATGCTATTGAGAAACTGAATGATTAGGACTTCGTCCGTGCAAAAGTTGGAAAATGACTTGAATTTAAATTATTCAGTTGAATTAATTGAAAAAACCGCAAGCAAAAATGGGTAAGCAAACTGCCACATATGGTTAAGCAAATGGCCAATCTAAATAGTTCCATGGCAATTCACATGCCGTTTCGAACTCCTCCAAGAATTTTTTTGAAGGTTCGTCCTACTGAAACCAAAAAAAATCCGAGTTTATGTCTTCCTTGATTCATTTCTACCTTTTATTTACCTTCGAAAGAAGTGGTGTTTATAACTAGTTTTGATAGAACAACCGAAGAGCCATAAGTGAATGGCGTTTTATTGGATTATTGAAAAAAACTTGGTTTTGAGAATACTAGTTTATCAAAGCTTCGAGAATTATCGTAGAAAGTTCCGGTCTTTGTTTGTCTAGTTCAAAGGCAATTGTAGATGGTTGCCTCTATTCATTCATATATCAATGTTCATGAATCATATATATGCAACAATATCTTAATTCATTGTAGTGGGGGTTAGTGTTTCCTTATATCGCTTCCATTATACATTTGTTTATAGTTAACATTGTTTTCACGTGCTACTATTGTTGCTTTATTGCTTTATTTGTACTTTAAAATAAATAATTATTAGTATCATTCAAATCAGACACGGTTCTTCGGAATTCGATACCCGAATATGCTACATCCGATACCGTGATACTTACGGGGAGCTTGTTGTTACTATTCGGTAAAACTTCTATGATCAATTGCCTTCTGTTATAATGATAGTTAGGGTAAAAGCAAAAATAACAAAACTACGTATGAAACCTTAACTACTTAAAGATAAATGATACCTTCTTAGGACAAACGATAAAATATATATTATAATGGATTTACTTGAGATATTCTAGAAATTCATTGATTGGGCAACCATCTATTAATCCACATGGCCAAATGAACACGTTTTTAGGCTTCCGCTTCCTTGGAATTTCTCCTTTAATCCATCATCTAAGTTATAAGTAAATAACACTAAGGGTGAATAACCAATTATAGATTCAAGTACCACATTCAACTAACTTCTAAGTAGGATTGTTTCCGTGTCCATCCGCTTCTTTGCTTCAGCTCAACTTATTGCTCAATTGTCAAGGATGCATAACATGGTGTCAAATTCGTGATTCTGGATCAGATATACTCTCATAGAGGAACTATTTATTTCCTAATAATGCATACGTTTGTCGGAGGTATATCAACTCACTCCTTACTTATGGACTCAATATTAGCTAGGTTGTAACAATTGTAGGTGAGGGCGTGATAGGAAGTCACAATTCCTAAAAAAGTGCATTTTAAATCAAGAAAAAATAGTAGAACACACCATTATGTAAGTGTTGAAACATCAAGATCTTGGACTTACTTTTGTTGTTGATGTAATTCTAGATGTTGCAGGTAGTTAGACACATAATTTCCTTGTGTACTTGGAAATTTGCCCTTGTCATGTCGTGGAGCTATAGGGTTTCGTCCATTTTTCTTCAAATCGCATAAGATTGTTTGTCTCACACAAAATAATTTCCTATTCACACTCTTTCTCCTCCTTGATACTTTTGAATCATGGCTACATATCTAGGAATTGACTAACTTATCTTTGCCATGAGTTTGTGGAAAAAAAAATTTTGATACAAGGATAAGTAGAAGGGTAACAATTAGTATAAACCGGTCATCCCAAAGCATCCAAATGGATGAGGTCTTCAACATCTTCCGGTAGCACCTTAGGGGGAGCCACCAGCACCGCAGCAGCGGGAGCGCCAATAGCACCACCGCCGCCGTAATCCCGAGGCTCATAGGAGGATTGACGATCTTACTCGTCAGATGGAGGAGTCCTTCAGCACCCTGCATACCGATCTAGATAGACGCCTTGACATGCAAACTCGCGAGATCGGTGTTATGAGGCGTGAGATGCAAGAGAGCCATCCCTACCAACGACAGATGTAGATGCCACAGTTTAAGCAGCATATGGGCTATGCTTTCGACCCCTCCCTGTATCCGTTTCATCCTCCACCTCTACCAGATGCTTGATCCTTCTCCGGAGCTGCAACTATTTTTTTCTTCTTTATTATGTTGTTCTACACTTTACATTGTAAGTACTTTCTCTTGACTTCCTTTACCTATCGGGACGATGTGTCCTAGGTATGGGGTGCTTGATATACTTTGGTTTGTAATAACTGATTCTTATGTCCTATGAATTCGTTGGTAACTTCCATTATATGCTTTATGGTTGTATGGTATATTACATGCATTGGATTATAATTTTGATCGAAAAAATGTGCAAAACTAGTTTGAAAAAAACAATTATCTCGACAGAAATGTACTTGGCCAACCGAGATGACCACAACAAGATCTTACCTCGCTCTAGCATCTCGTTTGTCCATACGTATCTCGACCGAGATGGTTTTTGAAAATGTGAATTTTCAAAAAATTTTATGATATATTTAAGGTTTGAATGCTTTGTATGAAATTTGAGCATGCTTAGTGAG
The DNA here is from genome assembly GCA_033239125.1 of Fagopyrum homotropicum. NCBI lineage: Eukaryota > Viridiplantae > Streptophyta > Magnoliopsida > Caryophyllales > Polygonaceae > Fagopyrum > Fagopyrum homotropicum. The sequence continues at coordinate 49,176,807 of BSWB01000002.1, forward strand.
TTGTTTTATCCAAATCATGTTGAATTTGAAAGTTGAAACTGTGTTATAAGTTCTTTCACATTCTTATTGGAATGGTTGAGGCGATTCGTTTTCTTTCTTCCACTTCTTGATCATGCTTTTAGCCCCTCATATATATATTGGCCTTCCTTTACCTATCCGGAAATTTGGAAGCAAGAAAGTAAAAAAGCAAGTGAAAGATGATGTTGAAAGTGGAGAAGTGTTAGAAAACAATAGGTTTGGGGATGTTAGCCATAAGGATGAGTAAGTCGGCACCATTCAAATAGTTGGGTGTTTGTGTCTTGCCAAAGTCAAATTGATTAACAATCATAACGAGTCATGGTATGTGCATCAAGGTTTGAGGCTTCTCGAGAAATTGAAATTAGCTGATCTCCAAGGCTTCGGTTATTGTGCACCTCTGCCTATGTGATGACATGAAATATGACATAGTTTAGATGTGCATATAGGTAGTTTCTCCCTTTCTTTTGATACATGGACATGCATTTGTATCATTTATCGAGTAATGCACCTATTATCTTAGAATCGAGATCTACACAAGCTTTGTTGTGATTTTAGGTGATTTGGAGCTGAAACAGAGTGAAAAGGAACCATTCACTGAGTGCTGGTCAATAAGGATTACATTGGGAAGCATTGGAACATCATTGGAAGAAGTATGAAGTGAAGCCAAGGTGAAAAGCGTCGAAAAGGAAGAACCACGGTCAGAATAGAAGTTCCACGACCGGGGTTTTGATAATTAATTGAATTTCACACATGGAAACGAAGGTCGAGAGTCACCACGGGAGGAAACACGGCCGTGGTTTTATGATGTCACCCGTGTTATTCTACGGAAAAGTCCATTACATTAGTTGCCACGTCAGCATGAAAGAAATGAGCTTTTTAACCTAATTTTATTTTATAAAAGGAGGGCTGCATTTCGGAGATCACGTCATAGACGGAGATCTCGCTTTGGACGAAGCTCACGCTTTAGGTCTGAAGGACGGTGCTCTTGGATTCCATTTTTCCGCACATCGAAAAGGATTGTTTTACCATTGGAGAAGATTGAAGAAGTCATTGATTTTACCTTAGAGATTTGTTAGATTATTCTAGTCTTTGATTATTGTCTTTGAGAACACATTATGGGATTATATTGTTTGATTGATTGAGTTATTGATTCTTTGAAGATTGGTTTTATTCTTCTTTGTGTTCTTGGTTGCATATCCCTCTTGATTTCTTTTCTTAATCTTGATTTGATTTCGATGATGATTGTTGGCTAAACCCCCTACGATTCTAGGGTGAAGGGTTGATGGTTGTGGTACAGATGATGATAGATTGAGCCTTAACAGATCGGACCCTGAGAGTTGTGAGACGAAACACTCGAACGAGGATTTCCACGAGCTGTTCTTATGGACCCACGATTGTGGTTTCCCAAGATCTGGCCGTGGTTTCCTTTATCTTGCACGTTTCGCTTTTGCCTTTATCCAAAGTTCTAGATTGCATAAATCCTACCTTTGTTAACCTTTTTTGGCATTTGCTTTGCTGATTGTGAGTGTTTAAAAGCTCTAGGTGATAGAGGATTCAAACCCCTCTATTAGGTGAAGAGGAGGGTCATGCCCTTTGTAATAGTTAGGATTTCCGATTTCTAATTAATGTTGATTAACTTAATCGTTTATAGTAATTGACATATAACTCGAGAAGATTTCACAAGTGATGAGTATGAGTCCCACCGTTATGTTCTTAGCATAATTTTGGACGTTTAGGAAAAATTTTACTTTTTCCCCCGGGTAATTATTTTTACCCTCCGGTGTTATTTGGAGCATTTGGGAGCTCCAATTAATAAAAATTCAGTTGAGAGAAATGATCAGGACATCGGATATGTCCTAGATATGTAATAACATGGAGAGGCAAAACGGCCAAAAGAGTCGCTATTTCGTTTCTTAACGGCTAAGAAAGACGGCTTAGGAATAATAACATGGATATGCCTCTCCATGTAATAACATGGAGAGGCAGTTGTGGAATAATTATCACTACAATATTCCAAATTTAATATTCCAATCTAAAGAAGTTTGGAGAAGGAGGCTCGACCCGCCTTTGGAACGGTTAAAGGATAATTATAGACTCCGCTAAAGAATAATTATCGTCTTCACTATAAATAGCGGAAAATCCTTTATTAATTCATTTCCTTTCACGTTTCCTCGTAAAAGCTCTGATTTCTCTCAACCTTCAAACTCATATCTACTCTCCGTTTCTAATCCGATTTCAATTCCGTTTGAGTTTCTGGATTCCTCTCTTCATTCTCTTCACATCGGTGCCGAGTTTCTACATTTCCGAATCTTCTTTCAGATCGTAAATCGGGTTAGTAACGAATAAGTTATGAATTTATTCGTTTTCCGTACTGCAATTTGGCCTAAATTGACTTTAGGCTTGTCAAAATGGATAATTAGAAATTCCATTGTGGTCGTTATATTATTTTGGTGATTATGGGTAGTTTGTTTGATGAAATCTGATGACATGTGGGTTTAGAAATTACCTGCGGGCAAAACATTATTCTAGCGAAATTTAATTAATTAATTAAAGGTTAATTAATTAAATTAGGATTAGAATTGAGATTGAGGAATGTCGATTAGATACTACCTTGAGGTTTGAGGAATTGTGAGTTGTGTTGAGATATTGAGGTTTAGTTGGTTGTGAGGCTCATAGATTGAGTATGATCCTCATGGATCCCTTTGGGTCTAGGTGTGACCCCTTTGATGAATAGAGTTTGATATATCTTTATGCCTTGTTATTAGGCAGTGCCCCTCTCTCAAGATTGGAGGTTGTTGTGGTTGAGCTGAGTACGAGGTTGAGGTAAGTCCGTAGGACTTACTTAGCTTCCATCCTTATATTGGGTGTTTGCATGAGTGGTGTGTGCTTTGTATGTTGCTATAATAGCATGTGATGTCGTATATACCGACCTATGTATTATTGATTGCCCCGTATGTGTGGTTGTGATAACCTTTCCCCTTCATCCCGCCGTGGAGTTTGGGAGGTTCTCTTGAGACAGGCCAGACCTGGTATACGGGGAGGGCACAACACTACTCCCATAGGGTACACGGGTTGTGTGATCGATTCCACTCCAGATGGCTATCATTCTCAGAGGCGAGGATGTATCGGTCCTCGTGTCACATATTTTCATCTATATATATATATATATATATATATATATATATATATATATATATATATATATATATATATATATACGATTTGAGTGAATGACTATTATATAAAGATGATAAAATGGGTAAATGTGTGATAGCATGCTGATGTGTTTATCTTTCATGATTGTGCTTGTGCTTATGCATTACCTCATATATGTTTGGTTAGCTAACGGTTTCATACCGTGTTGTAGATGTTTACATGTTAGGCGCTGCTGAGTGATCTGGTAGGGTGACAGGCCGAGGACTTTCGTACATTAGGTGGTTGGTTTGGGATGTTTACCCTTCCCTTCCTGCGTGAGGATGATGTCTTGTTTTCCCTCTTGTGTGAGGATGTCATTTTATGTACTCGGCTATGTTGTTGTTTACTTTGGGTCGTACAATTTACACTATTTTATGTATTTGTTTTATATCTGTCAGTGCCATGTTGTAAGGTCCAGTGAACTTGTTGTCAGGCTAGGGTCAAGATCCATTGTGAGATCCTAGCCCAATGTGGCACTCCGAGTTCCGCGGATTCGGGGTGTTACAGAGTTGGTATTAGAGCCCAGGTTGACAACAATGGCACTTGCTAACTGCAATAAGGTCTGATAGGTAAAAAAAAACAGAACCCGAAAGGGGTTTGATGATTTAAAATGTTTTTGGTTTTAAGTGTGGTTTTGGGTTAGAATGTACAAGAAGTCGTCACCTTTGCCATGGATCTTTGCAGCGTAGATATGTATATATATATATAAATATATATATATATATATATATATATATATATATATATATATATATATATATATATATATATATATATGTGTGTGTGTGTGTGTGTGTGTGTGTGTGTATTATGGATTATGTGGATGTATTATATATATATATATATATATATATATATATATATATATATATATATATATATATATATATATATATATCGATACATATGGCATATATATAGCCTTGTAAGCTTAGGTGCGTATATCCTACAAATGGCTCAGACTAGAGCAGTATCTGTAGTGGGACGAGGTACGGGTACACCCCTCTTCCTCCGGAATGTCAAGTCAGGGACCAGTTTCCACTGTTGTTTCGCCTATGGTAGAGAACGAGTTTGAAGAGAATGATCATGTCTCCATGAGCATATCCGAGTTTCAAGAATATATGCGCCAAGTATATGAGGCTGTAATAGCGGGTAGACCTACACCGGATCTACCAACATCTGTGGGACCAACTGAAGCTTCTAGATCAAAGAAGAAACAACGAGTCGAAATAGCGAAAGATGAGGTAGGCCTTCCAAGTGGTAAGCAGAATCCGGCTTGTGGACGTTTGAGTAGTCCCCGTTCTAAACGGACTTCTGGTGAGAAGAGAACTTTTTATGATTGTGGGAAGCCTGGACACATAAGACCACACTGTCCAAAACCGCCGGTGATTTGCTTCACCTGTGGTAGACCAGGTCATAAAGCTGGCTTTTGTAGGCAAGGTGGAGTTGTATCATGACAGGGTTCTTCTTCTGCCAATATGACGGGAGGTGGTCAGAAGACCCCTCAGCAGCAGACACAGGGACAACAGAGAATCCCAGATCGTCAACCTACTCAGAGATCCGTTCCCAGACCGATGAGAGATAGAGGTCGTGGTGGGAGTGCCATAGACACTAGAAGAGCTCAAGGTAGAGACTTGGAGCTGAGAAGTGTAGAGGAGTCATCCGTACCAATTACAATTATGGGACGTTTATGTCTCATCTGTGGCTATCCATATCATTTGCGCTCTGAGTGTCCCTTGGCACCGATAGCTTGCTTCACCTGTGGTGAACTAGGCCATCTGGCCCCTTTCTGTCAGCAAGGTGGTATTTCTTCTCAGGAACACCTTCCTCTTTCTAGTGCAGAAAGAGTGGAAGTGGAGGCTATGGCGATGACCTCAGTGATACGTGAGGAGCATAGACCCGAGATTTAGTGATGATATGCAGTGGAGCTTCTGGTGTTAGCTGTACAGGTACCATTCTTGTTAATGGTTTACCTAGTGGAGTTTTGTTTGTTGTGAGTGTTATGCACTTCATGTCTTTCGATGCATGCGTTAATAGTTGACTGTGGAAACAGTAGAATATAGACTTTCCTTTACATGATTACCAGTTAGGGGGGTCTTACGTACCCGCGAGATTGTGATTGTCCCATTCATTCAGGGACATGTCTATGGTTTATAGACTTCTTTGTCATGCCTTAGGTGCATGAGGAAGTCACTATATGTATGGTTTGGATGAATAGATATCATGTCATGCTAGATATCAGTTGGAAGGTTGTTACAATCTCTACTAAGACCGATTAGACAGTGGTCTTCCGAGGTTACGACCTTTGAAGAGATGAGTCTTGTCATTAGCGCCGTATGAGCAGCAAAGTTGATAACACAAGGAGGTGATGTTTTCTGATGTTATGATATGAAGAAGATAGTTCCACGTTGGAGGATATTCCAGTGGTTTATGAGATTATAGACGTGTTACTGAACCGTCTAGTTGCCACCTCAGTGGAGTGTGGACATTGTTATCAAGTTGAAGTGTGATACGGCACTGATTGGGAAGGCCCATATCATATGGTGCTTGTTGAGATGTTGTAACTGAAGGATTAAAGAGTGGGCTGAGACGAGCTTCCTTCGCCCTAGTGTATCCAATGTCTCGTATTGACGACCTGATGAATCAACTTCAAGGAGTAATCGTGTTTTTCAGGATTTCCTCGTGCTCCGATTACCACCAATTGAGGGTGAGAGATCAGGATGTGCATAGGATAGTTGTCCATACCCGTTATGGACACTACAAGTATGTAGTGATGTCATTTGGGTTGACGAATGCCTTAGCAGTCTTTATGGAGTTGATGAATAGTATTTTCGTCGACTTCTTTGAATAGTTTGTGGTGGTCTTCATTGATGACATTTCGATATACTCTCGTAGTAGAGAGAAGCATACCGATCATCTAAGGACAGTTTTGCTGAAGTCGAGAGATAGAGGGTTGTATACTACGCTCTCTAAGTACGAGCGGGATGCCAGTGGTAGCCTTCTTAGGCCATGTTGTCTCCGCTAGTGGGATCTTGGTTGATCTGACGAGGATTGAGTATGTTGCAACATGGACGATACTGATGAACATTAAGGGAATGCATAGTTTTCTCGGCTTAGCCGATTACTACCCACGCTTATGGAAGGGTTTTGTGAATATGTATCCATTTATGAGTCTTCTGAGGAAGATCCTCAGAGTTGCATGGTTAAAGCAATATGCCAAAACATTGAAGAGTGGAGGAGGCATTTGACCTCTGCTTTGATTTTGTGATAGTCTGAAGGTTCTGGGGATTCAATAATATACGGTGATATATCCCAGCTAAGTTTAAGACGCGTGTTAATACAAAGGAGTGGAGTTATGGATATGTGGGTCTACAATTGAAGACGTGTGAGGAGAACTACCTGACGCCTGATTTAGAGTTAGCAACGGAGTTGAATAACCATCAGCGTTAAAGACTCGAGTTGATCAAGACTTTAACCCAGAGATTCCATATTATTCAGAGAAGTTGAACGTTGTCGCCAACAACTTGAATAGAAAGACGCCTCAAGAGAAGACAATTGCGAAGCTGACAGTTTAGCCTCAGCTTTAGAGTGATCCAGCTTGGCTAGAGCTGGACAATCAGTTCCTTGATGAGGATATTCAGTTATGCCTTAAAGGTTCTACCTGGTCTGTTGGATGAGGTCCAAGAGAAGCAGGGGACCTGCCCGACTTTGTTGAAGATGGGAGAGAAGATGTCTCGTAATGAGGCACCACAGTTCTCCATGAGAAAAGATGGAATGATGAAGAGTCATGACCGCTTTTGTGTACCTGCTGATGCAGAGTGAGACATACAATTTTACAGTACATTCACTATATACCTTACTCAGTACATTTCAGGTACGAGTAAGAGGTACCACGAGGTGAGACGATTATATTGATGGAGAAGATGAAAACTGATGTAATCAGATTTGTGACACAGTGCGTGACCTGTCAACATGTCAAGATAGAACATTTCCGACCTAGAGATGAGCTTCCTCCACTAACAGTGTAGTGGTGGAAGTGGTAGGACATCCTTATGGACTTTGTGATGGGATTGAGGCCCAGTGGGAATTTTGATGTATCCGGATTGTTGGTGACAAATTAACAGAGCCGGTACGTTTCGTTCCTATTAGAGAAACGTGGCCAGCGAATGCATTGGTTGAGGAGTACACTAGACAGATAGTGAGACTCCATGGTGTACCGAGAACGATCATCTCTGATCGAGATGGATGTTTTACCTTGAGATTTTGGGCAGCAAATACAGACGGCTTTGAGGGATGAGTTTACACTTTATGTCTGTGTTTCACCCCCAAATAGATGGTCAGTCAGAGAGGACCATCCAAACTCTTGAGATATGTTATGAGCTTACGTATTGAACTGGAAACATGGATGGTTAGATTACCTCCATTAATGGATTTATTATGTGATAATGATTGACGCGCATCTTTTGGGATGGCCCCTATGAGGCATTATACATATGTAGACGCCGTATACCTTTATGCTAGAATTGACCTAGCAGTATTAGTAGAATAACACCTGATCCGATTCAGGATTTTATAGTTCAAGTAACGCTGATTAGAGGAAGAATGTTGGTTGTACAGAGTCGCCATATATCATATGTAGACGAGAGGCGTCGACCTCTAAAGTTCAAGTGAGAGTTCATGACCGGCTGAGAGTATCTCTACTGTGAAATGTTAGATGTGTTGGCATAAAAGTGAAACCGAGTTTCCAATATGTCGGTTTACTTGGGATCTTGACCAGAATTGTGAAGGCAGCATGATGTTTAGCTTTGCCTTTGAGGTTAGAGGGTGTTTACCCAGTGTTCATATGTCTCAACTGAGGGAGTATATACCAGGTTCGAGACACCTAGTGAGTTATGATGATCTAGTGGTTAAGACGAACCACATCCTTGTTGAGCATTTGGTTACATTCCTGGAATGAGATATGAGACGCTTGCATTTGAAAGACTTTTCCATTTTAAAGGACGTAGTGGTCAAGGTGAGGACCTGAAGAGACCACATGAGAGACTGAAGATAGTATTTTGAGGAACTATCCAGAGTTTATGTCGAGACAGGTCCATCTGTGGGAGCACGAGTAGATCTTAGTGTTATCTTGATGAATGTTGTGCTTATGTGCTTATATGCCTTGATGTGTTTATTCCATGCTAGCTGTGATGTGATTTATGATCTTAGTAGATATTGTTGTGCTAGCGTAATGTATGTTATAGCTGGAGATGATTATTTCCTCCATGCTATCTGAGTATGATTTATATTTATAGCTGGAGATGGTTCTTTCCTCCATGCTATTTGAGTGTAATTAGGATTCAGCTGGAGATGGTTCTTTCCTCCATGCTACCTTGATGGACATAGTTTCAGTGGAGATGTGATTCCTCCATGCGGTATATATGCTTATGGTTTGCTAGAGACGTATTTCTCTATGCCTGTGATATGTTTTGGCTAGAGATGTGCTTCCTCTATGCCTTGTGATGTGGTATGGCGAGAGACGTGATTCCTCTACGCCTTTGGGTAGCGTTATGGCCCTGTCTTTTGGAGTTGATGATTCCTCCATTGTGACATTGAGGTTATAGATTGTTATAGGTGATGACCTTCTGAACGGAGATGTGATACCTCCGATAGAGAGAGTGAGAGTTATACCTCGGCTTATGGGTCCGAGATGACTTTGGGATTTTGCAAGTTTCGGGACGAAACTTTTTTTAAGGGGTGTGTGATGTAATAGTTAGGATTTCCGAATTCTAATTAATGTTGATTAACTTAATCGTTTATAATAATTGACATATAACTCGCGAAGATTTCGCAAGTGATGAGTATGAGTCCCACCGTTATGTTCCTAGCATAATTTCGGACGTTTGGGGAAATTTTTAATTTTCCCCCCGGCTAATTATTTTTACCCTCCGGTGTTATTTGGAGCATTTGGGAGCTCCAATTAATAAAAATTCAGTTGAGAGAAATGATCAGGACATCGGATATGTCCTAGATATGTAATAACATAGAAAGGCAAAACGGCCAAAAGAGTCGTTGTTTCGTTTCTTAACGGCTAAGAAAGACGGCTTAGGAATACACGTTTTCCGAGGCAGTTGTGGAATAATTATCACTACAATATTCCAGATTTAATTTTTCAATCTCAAGAAGTTTGGAGAAGGAGGTTCGACCCGCCTTTGGATCGGTTAAAGGATAATTATCGACTCCGATAAAGGATAATTATCGTCTTCACTATAAATAGCGGAAAATCCTTTATTAATTCATTTCCTTTCATGTTTCCTCGTAAAAGCTCTGATTTCTCTCAACCTTCAAACTCATATCTACTCTCCGTTTCTAATCCGATTTCAATTCCGTTTGAGTTTCTGGATTCCTCTCTTCATTCTCTTCATATCGGCACCGAGTTTCTGCATTTCCGAGCAGATGAAGAGCTGGTCGAGCATATATGTCACCAGGCAGATTCTGTTGCTCAGATTCCGACAAATTTGATGTTGTCCATGCGTATCCTGCGTCGTTGTGATTCTCAATCTTCTTTCAGATCGTAAATCGGGTTAGTAACGAATAAGTTATGAATTTATTCGTTTTCCGTACTGTGATTTGGCCTAAATTGACTTTAGGCTTGTCAAAATAGATAATTAGAAATTCCATTGTGGTTGTTATTTTATTCTGGTGATTATAGGTAGTTTGTTTGATGAAATCTGATGACAGGTGGGTTCAGAAATTGCCTGCGGGCAAAACACTAATCTGGCGAAATTTAATTAATTAATTAAAGGTTAATTAATTAAATTAGGATTAGAATTGAGATTGAGGAATGTCGATTAGATACTACCTTGAGATTTGAGGAATTGTGAGTTATGTTGAGATATTGAGGTTTAGTTGGTTGTGAGACTCATAGATTGAGTATGCTCATGGATGCCTTTGGGTCTAGGTGTGACCCCTTTGATGAATAGAGTTTGATATATCTTTATGCCCTGTTATTAGGCAGTGCCCCTCTCTCAAGATTGGAGGTTGTTGTGGTTGAGCTGAGTACGAGGTTGAGGTAAGTCCGTAGGACTTACTTAGCTTCCATCCTTATATTGGGTGTTTGCATGAGTGGTGTGTGCTTTGTATGTTGCTATAATAGCATGTGATGTCGTATATACCGACCTACGTATTATTGATTGCCCCGTATGCGTGGTTGTGATAACATTTCCCCTTCATCCCGCCGTGGAGTTTGGGAGGTTCTCTTGAGACAGGCCAGACCTGGTATACGGGGAGGGCACAACACCACTCCCATAGGGTACACGGGTTGTGTGACCGATTCCACTCCAGATGGCTATCATTCTCAAAGGCGAGGATGTATCGGTCCTCGTGTCACATATTTTCATATATATATATATATATATATATATATATATATATATATATATATATATATATATATATATATATATATATATATATATACGATTTGAGTGAATGACTATTATATAAAGATGATAAAATGGGTAAATGTGTGATAGCATGCTGATGTGTTTATCTTTCATGATTGTGCTTGTGCTTATGCATTACCTCATATATGTTTGGTTAGCTAACGGTTTCATACCGTGTTGTAGATGTTTACATGTTAGGCGCTGCTGAGTGATCTGGTAGGGTGACAGGCCGAGGACTTTCGTACATTAGGTGGTTGGTTTGGGATGTTTACCCTTCCCTTCCTGCGTGAGGATGATGTCTTGTTTTCCCTCTTGTGTGAGGATGTCATTTTATGTACTCGGCTATGTTGTTGTTTACTTTGGGTCGTACAATTTACACTATTTTATGTATTTGTTTTATATTTGTCAGTGCCATATTGTAAGGTCCAGTGAACTTGTTGTCAGGTTAGGGTCAGGATCCATTGTGAGATCCTAGCCCAATGTGGCACTCCGAGTTCCGCGGATTCGGGGTGTTACACCCTTTATCCTTTATCTTTCTTTTCCTTGGGTTTTGGTCGGTATGAGAGTCTAACCCTATCCTTGTGACCTCTTCTTGACGAGACTCAACATCCGTTAAGTAGGAACCCTTGAGTGGGATAAAGGGAAGTCGGATCTTAAACCGGACGATATTCCTATCAAAGATATACATACCATGCTATCCAGCTCTGTCCGAACACATCCTTAGACATCTTGAATCGAATACCGCAACCGGATACTTGGATCTTTAGAATCTACATTTCCATTATCCTTGCTTCTATATTCTTTATTGTGATCATTGCATTGCTTGCTACCTAAGTTGGATTACCTTTATTGCTTTGTTCTCACCGATTCCCTGAGATCGACTCCGGAATATCAGCCCATACTACGATTGATCCATACACTGCGGGTTCGCTATCGTTAGGCTTAGTTCTTGGATATAAATTTAAAGCTTATTTGCGCACACACCTTTTGGAGCAAACAAAGTAAAGAAATATGCAGAAAAAAAGTAAGAAAAACTTATTGATGGATGTTGATTTGAGTTGAAGTTGTGAAGTTCTTATCCTTTTCCCGGATTTTAGCACCACATCATCCTTTATACATCCTACCCTAACACATTTTCTGACCTTTATATGAAAGCCCTTGAGACCTTGAGTATGTTGTTTGACTTTGTGGTTTAAACTAGATTATCCATGATTGATTTTGATGAGTATGATTTGCTACACATTCTATGATTTTATGTGAAGTATGATTGGCTTTCTTATACCTATAACTTGTTTTGCTCATATATTTATTCTTACTAGCTATGAAGCATTCTCTAAGGGTGATCTATGAGTAGAAGCACACAACCAAAAGTTTTTGAAGGTTTTCATTGATCTTAACTGATTTATAATTCATACTATCTTGTATCTTGAACCTTGTTTGGGGACAATCAAGAGGCAAGTATGGGATATTTTGATAGCATGAACTATTGTTTATATTTTGGATATGGTATTGACGTTTTCTCATCATTATTCTGCATGCATGGATATATATTCTCGATGATTATGCCATTATTTGTCTACTTTGCAAGAATCGAGGTCTACACCACGTTTGATTGTAATCGTAGGAAATAAGGCGTATTTTGGATCAAAACGGAGCATTGAAGTCTAAGGAGGCTATGGAGCTACATTATGGAGCACTTGGAAGGACAAGAAGAAAGGCAGGAACCATAGGAGAAGGATGGAAGAAGGATTCAGTTGAAGATACGAAGAAAAGTACGTAATTAACCACTGATCTCGGAACACTATCTCACCTCGACCGAGATGGCCAACTGGGCCTAGCTCGAGATCGACGGCCCACAACCCAAGAAGAAATAAGATATATTTTGACCAAAAATCTCCCATAAGAATGGAAGGTGAATATTGAGTTAGGGACACTCGAATACTGAGACGTCAAAAAGATTTCTCTTTAGATGGCTATTGGAAGATTGAAGGAAGAGATTTAAGGGAGGATTACTTGGAGTTCAAGGAAGAAGGGAAGAGATTTTGTAAGGTTTTTCTTTGAGGATTACAATTGATTGTTGTCATTCTTCTAGAACACATTATTGATACGCTGTTGGTTTGTTTTATGCTTTTGATTATTGAGATACCTTTGTTGATTGTTTTATTCCCTCTCTTTGATATCTTTATTGAATATTTGATTGCTTTGAACATGATGATTGTTGGCTAAAACCCTTGCGATTCTAGGGTGATTAGTTAAAGGGTGTGGTATAGGCAATGAAAGAATAGACATTTATCGTGAGTGGACCCTGAAAGCTTGAGTTAACCCTAAACTGAAACCCATCTTGGGCTGTTCTTGGAGTCATCTCGACCGAGATCAATAAGAATTCCTCGAGATTGTATGTTGCATTGCCCGATCTTGAGTCTAGGTTATAGTTTGTCAAATCCTATCCTTTTTGCATCTTTCCTAGTTTATATTCAAGCCTAGGAATAGACTTATCCGGTGATTCCTTTGCTTGTTTGCCGATGATGATGAGTGTTAGGTAACAAAGGTATATCCTTTGTTAGGGTTTGAGAGTGCCTTCATCCTACCTTTGAGAGTTAACCTGAAACTTACCCGGTGATGGTTAGTTTTGTTCCCTTAGGTTGAGAGTTGTTGGTTTGAGTGATAGTACCTTTCCTTAGTTCCTTAAGACTTACCCGGTAGTAGGATCTTTGGTTTGGTACAGTGGATGGTGAGACTTACCCGGTGATCTATCTCATCGTAGAAATACCTTCTCTTTGTAACCTTAGCTTTGTCCGCGTTTATCCTTCAGAAATCTTGAGTCGAAACCACAACTAGATACTTTGTGTTACGCTAGAAACGTAGCACAAAAAGCTTTACATTTATAAACTCGAACTAAAATCCTAAACTACCTAGCGAAACCCGCAGTGTACGGGTCGTTTTGTAGAAAGGAAAGTATTCCGAGGTCGAACACAAGGACTGAGGTGAAATAAAGTCATTCAATGATCAAGGATGGTGTAAATCTAAACTAAGATGAGATGAGGAATAAAGAAAGTGCAAAACACAATATTTTTGGTTGGTTTTTGGGTGATCAAACAAGGATCACAAATATATCAACACAATCAAGCAACACGAACACACAAACACAAAGATAGGAGATAAGAGAAGGCGGATTCTAGAGATTCGGAATTCCGATTATGGCAATGGACTCATGCTTCTAAAGATCAAAGGAAGGTTGTGGTTGTTCGGAGTTGGGTGTTTCTCTAATGGGAGCAATTACCAGGTAAGTCTCATGCTCCACTAGTTTCGAACCTAAGGTCCCATTACCGGGTAAGTATCAAGAAACCTAAGGACGGGAATTCTACACAAACCGGCCACTACCTAAGGGTCAAACCCCTCCTTACCGGGTAAGTTTCGGAAAAGGCAAGTCTTAGGCAACGATACTAGCACACTCAATCCAATAGTGGCTTTTTTGGCTCACTACTACCTAGAGTTCATCATCTTATGTATCCAAGAGAGGAAATTACCGGGTAAGTCTCATTCCTCAAAAAGGTTGCTAACATTAGGTCACCCTAAGCTAGATTAAACTCAACAAATACTAGGATTTCAACACATCTACATCCTAACATCCAGATTCACCAATACAAGCACAACAGAGAGAATCACGGGTGGATCATGAAAACCACGGCCGTGGAACCATGAAGAACAGGCCGTGACTCTCCACTGAGTTGGGGTTTCGAACACGAATCGATCCTAAGCTAACATGGAAGTCCATACAACCATAGTCCAAAGCATAAACATCATTCCTTCACCCTAGAATCACATCTATTCAGCCAACAACATACATTTCAAGATCAAACTTCACAAATAAAGCATGCTTGCAATTCATGGCTAGATAATGAAGAATAATCCAAAGAAAAGACATTAAAAGCTAGAATAGAAGTTACCAAATCTTACAAAGGCTCCAAGAGTTGTTCCAAGTTGTCAACAATGGAAACCTCACTCAAAACCACTCTAATCTCACTTTAAAATGAAAATCTACACTAATATCTTCCAAGAACACCCACAATGGGTGCTTGGAAGAGAGGCTACAATGGAGAAGTGTTTTGGGGAAGAAGATAGGTCAAAAAAGAAAGAAGAGAATCTTCCAATAACAGCCTGCAAGATCATCTAAATACCCACCAAGAGCAAGAGCAATCCAAAGAGATCGTGGGACACGTGTCAACGTGGTCCAGACAGAAACCACGGGCAGATTCCACGGGCGTGGTTCTGGTCTCTGGCTGTGGTTTTGCTCCAGAAACTCTTCTTGGATCATTTAGCCATGAGTTGGTGCAAGCCATGCACCAACTAGGTCCTATGTGTTCTCCTTTACTCCTAGCTCGCTCCTTAACGAGTCCGGAAGTGTGCCAACACGAGGAATGATCCTCAAATGTGTCGATTAAGTCCAAAAGCTCCCCAAAATACCTACAAAACCGACAAAAGTCCGTGTAGACGTCTATCTCGACAATATGCATGAATTAAGCGCAAACGTCATGAAAATAATGTCAAACCATGCATGAAAACCGGGAAAAACTATCTAAATGAATGCCTAAATTAACGTCATAAATTGTGTCATCACTTTGATCTCTAGAATCTGCATTCATTTATCTGATTATCTTATATCATTGTTCTTTGTTGCTCGAGTTTCCATAACAACCTGAAGTTATATACCGTTGCTTGATTTCACCATAATCCCTGTGATCGACCCTGAAATATTTGCTAATAATGCGATTGATTCGTACACTGCGGGTTCGCTTTTGCTTTATTCTTGGCTATAAATTTAAGAATTATTTTGCACACACTTTGGAGCGAACACTTAAGAAGCCGGATTATTATGCAGAAAAGAGAATGACACGAGTAAGGATGATCTTTCAGATCATTTTTTTGGATTTATGATTTATCTTGTTCCAAGCTTGGTCATATGAAGTTATATGTGTGAGTTGTGAGTCAATTAACAGGTTGTTAATACTGTTGTGTTCATATCATGGTCATCGATTTTTTTTTTGAGAAACGTTAATTTTGATTCGATTGTTATTATTACTTTTGTATTTCTTGTATCATAAAAAACATAAGTAAGATTATATTATAATAATATGCTTTGTTAGGCTTTGATGCCTTTGATTTATGTTTTTCAGCACCATCAGTAAAGAATCCAACTATTTTGTAAATGGGTTTCAAACATAGAAAGTGAAGTGCGCATATACATTTGGTAAACTAGTCTATGTGGAAAATATAGAGAAACCAACCATTCCGACCACGAATGACGAGGAACGAAAGGGTCAAAACAAAACAATGCAAAAGCTATTAAGCATATGGAACCAGGAAGCAACGTTAGGTTATATCAGATCCTTTTATTAGTTTTTTTGGATTAATGGTAACAACCTGAAGCCAAAATATACAGCAACAACAATTGGTAGAAAATAACTCATGTTCAAAACTTATCGATTTCGATTTAAAGATTGATCCCAACAAAGAATCAACCAAGAAAACTCATACACAATCACGTTGTAGGTTGTAAAACAGTAGGTTCACTGCAATAGTTTGACCAGATATCAACAGTCCAAAGAAAAGCCAATTGTTCAGGTGAGGTGATATCGGTTGTAGCCCAACACGATTCTTGTGAAAAATGAGTGCGTAACATTCATAATCAACAATAAAATCTTAAAGACTGCAATCAATGACTTTTTGATTTATAGATTGATAAATTTGGTTTTAACCCAAGAACATGTAAATAGATACAAAGTGGGTAGCAAAGGCCTTCATAACAAATCCAAGTTTTTGCACAAGACAGTGAGTACTAGATCGTCTTCAAAAGAAGATAAGTACAGCAAGAATGAAAAATGAGAGGTAAAAAAAAGCCATAAATGAAAGTCATAAAGGTGTTTAGAACAAATCCAAGGAGAAGGATAGAGCACAAAAAAAACCCATAAAAACGCCCCAATACGAAGCAAGAATCAACTAAAAAACACAACCTTTCTTGTAGACGATCAATCGAAGAGTAGACCATACAAGTGTATCGATTTGTTTTCTTGAGGGACGGGACCGTCCATTAACTACTTTAGCAGCACCAAGGTACGAATCAAGAATGGAAGCCAGAATGAAGCCTGAGAAAACGCCCGACAACCATGGCATCTCCCCATTCCTAGCTTTGATTTTGTGGTGGATTTTGCAAGACCCGCAAAGAGCAGTGCCCGATTCTTTCCGGAATAGGTTTTGACCCGCCGGATTCGAATTGGTAGGGACTCGTGAGAGAAGGAAGGGAGACCCATACTAGCTTTGAGAAGCTGCAACACACATCCTCCAGTCCAGAAGAGAGCAGTGGCCGATTTTTTATTTTTTTTATCACTATATATTGTTGTAACATCATGCCTCATAAAAAAGTTTTTCCGTTTATTATTGATATCAATCTTTTTTTGTTACTTGTTCGTCTCCTTTTGATAAATTACGGGGGTGTAACACAAATCTCCTATCGAACAATGTGTATTAAAACATGTAACAAAAAAAACTAATGATAATTCTAAGACATTTCGGTTATCGAGCCTTTTTTTATATAGCTAAAATTTTATTTAAGAAAATCGGTCGGATGTTTTGCGAAAAAAAAAAAAAAATTTGTTGTGTGACCAAATTAAATAATTTTTTTTTACAATAGAAAGAGATTTTATAACGTACACATATCTATTTTACCGAAAGATTGAGTATCCGCTCTACCAGGGAAAAAAATATTTATTTTTATACAACTTTACATATACGCCAAGAAGAACATATTTTTATTTTACTAATGAAAAAGTTGAAGGGAAAAAAGAAGTTGTTTTTATAATACATGTTTATTTTTAATGCTTTGTCTCGAGAATTTTGAAAATAAAATCAGCAAATAGATATGTAACAAATTTTAAGATAATTTTCTTCTTTTTCTTACCACAAAAATGTACAATGATACTAAACAAGTTCAATAATTGCAGTGAATTAGAAGTGAAATCCAAATTTAAAACACGAAAAGAAGGATTGGCCATTAACACTCTCTTGATTTTGTTCACATTGGAAACTAAACAGGTAAAAAATAAATAAGATTCAGAAAAGCAATGAAAATTGAAAGGGAAAAGGGGGGAAAACAGCTGTACTCATTCTGCATTCTCTGAACTGCAGTCTCCCCCAAACCCCAATCTCTCAAGCCAGCCGTAATGCCGTTGGATTTCACCCCTCCAACGTCGCCGGCGAAGAGCCATTATCATTATCAGTATCATCTCCATCATCAAAGCTACTACCATCGTCTTCGCTCTCCGATTCCACCAGCACCATCCTCAGCCGTCCATCTCCGCGGGTGCACCGGAAGATCTCCTTCCTCTCGGTCACCGTAACCATCTGCATCTGCATCCTCCCGTCACCGCTGCTCTCTTTCATCATCCCGAATCTCGGCTCTCCATTACAATTCAAAGTTGTTATCAATGGCGGGAAAGTCGGTCTCTTTTCAACCTTCAGTTTAGCAGCCTCTTTCCTCTTCCTCCTCCGATTCTCATCGAACTCGCGGATCTCCGACTCCGGCGATATCCCGATGGAGAAATTGTCGCCTCTTTTCAAGTTCATGCTCTCGAATCCTATCGCCTCTGGACAGTACTCCTGCTCCTCGTCCGGCGTCAATCGTCCTCGGCCGTAACCGGACATGAATTTGACATCAATCACGCCTTTCTCCGGTGCATCGCAACTGGCCATGGTTGGAGCGAGGGGGATTGACAAGTTGAGAAGTGGAGAATTGGAGTTGTAAATACGTAAATTTAAAGATATATTAATAGAAAATTAATTACACCATATAACTATATAAGGCTACAAATCATGGTGAATATAATGTGATCGCTCACGTGGAAGTTGGTGGTGAGCTGGATAGGAAGGTGTGTGCCACGTAAGGAAATAGCTACGGTGAATTTCAAATTTAGGAAGTCCGAGCTGTCATAAGAAGCTATAATTTCCTTTTTTTTACTTTTCAAAATTATTCTGTACGGTATACTGTACTTGTGAGTTGTCTACAAGCGGTTTATATATATATATGCCCCTTCCCAATTCAAAACTAAACTTCCTTACATTCGTTTCTTACGTTTCAGTTTGGTTATTCACAATTATCAAACAAAGACAGTAAGAATATGTTCATTTACAGTTGTATATCCGTATATGCATACCACGGTAAATTAGTGGATAACCGGATTATTATTTTTTTAATTACCAACCCAACTTCTAGGGCTGTAATATGAGACAAGCTACTCGGGCTCGGCTCGGGCTCGGCTCGTCAAAAGTTCGGTTCGAGCTCGTTCATTTTCTAAACGAGCCAAGCTTGAGCACATTTTAAAGCTCGTAAAACTTTTAGGCTCGGCTCGGGCTCGGCTCGTTTATAAACAAGCCGAGCTTGAGCATGTCAAAGCTCGGCTCGTTCGGACAAAGCTCGGCTCGTTCGGCTAAAATAACACTGTAGGAGCATTATTTTAGCCGAGCTACTCGGGCTCGGCTCGGGCTCGGCTCGTCAAAAGCTCGGCTCGAGCTCGTTCACTTTCTAAACGAGCCAAGCTTGAGCACGTTTTAAAGCTCGTATAAATTTTAGGCTCGGCTCGGGCTCGGCTCGTTTATAAACGAGCCAAGCTTGAGCATGCCGAGGCTCGGCTCGTTCGGCTCGTATTACACCCCTACCAACTTCCCTACATTCCTTTCTTAGACATGTCACCAATATATCTTTCTAAAAGTTTATACTATTACCATTATTTCTTAATAAATATAATTTGTATTCAATAATAATATCTTTAATTAAGTTTATAATATTTTTAATTATTATTGGATATTTTTTTTATCTTTTTTCAAATTGATTTTGTGTTTGTTATTTTATCGAAATTTACTTTCTTTTTTTTAATTTTGTTTCTTAATATATAAAAAAATTCGAGTTAATATGTCAATGGTTATCTATAATGCAAATAAGATCAAATATTTAATCTCTAAAAATAAAACAGAATAAATTATTAAGATATGTTTATCAATTTATTCAAATTAATTAACTAATTAATTTTAATAAATCTTTCACGACACACTTTCTCTCTTTAAATAGTCGATCACTCATAATTGAAGACCATACATTGTATTTGCATTGCTCCTACATTTTGTATTTATTTTTTCAAATAATAATTATAATTTTATATTATTATTTAAAATTATATAAATATTCAATAAGCTTTTTAACTCTTATTTCTATAAATGTTAAATGATATTTATAAGTCAATAAAGTATATATAATTATGTTAAAAAAATATAACTATTTACAAAACAAACACAAATAGGATTTTAACTTCGAATTCTTGAGTTCTAATTTTCCGCTTCATCATATTTTCAATCTAACTGGTTTAACTCCTATATTTTGTATGTAATTTTTCGAATAATAATTATAATTTCATGTTATTTTTTAAAATTATATGAAATATTGAATAAAAATTGTAACTCTTATTTGTATACACGTTAAATGATATTTATAAGTCAATAAAGTAAATACATAATTATGTCAAAAAATATAACTACCTATAAAAAAAAATAAGACAAATATGATTTTGAGTTCAGATTCTACCTTTGTTGATAAGAATTAAAGGTGTTCAAACGGTCCGGACCGGACCATTTTCACTGCTAATGTGAAACGGTCCACGGACCGGACCGGTCCGGACCGGTTTATTTTTTTTAAAAAAAAAAAATAATAATAAAAATATTTTTATGTATGGATTAAATCTGGTCCGGTCCGGTTTGGACCGGACCGGACCGGATACTTTTCTTATTGAAAAAAAATTAAAATGTAAATTAATGGTCCGGACCGGACCGGAATATTACGGTCCGGACCGGACCAGACCGTAATATCATGGACCAAACCAAATTTTTACAATTACGTTCCAGGACCGGATCGGACCTTAATTTCCGGTTCAGTCCGATCCAAAGTTATGCAGCCCTAATAAGAATATATTTAGTTTTGAAAAAAATAGTATAGCTTAGCGAAAATATGTTGGTCCATAACCGACAGGAAATTGTGGCCTATACTTGGATGTAATTGTTTCGTTAACTCATCTTAGAAATTATTTTTAAATTATTATTATTATGGAAAAAAAATCCTATAAAAATCGTTACTCCATCCAATTTTCATTAGTTTATAAATTAAAAAAACAATTAAAAGAAACTAGGTGATCATTGGATTCCAGATGGCATTCTTAGCATGAAACCCTTAACTATACATGTACTAACTCAACTAGTTTATTTTCCTGCTTTAGGCTTTAGGTCGATGGAGGCTATGGTTGTGTTCATTCAACACTGATGGCTTCCAAGGATAGCATGTGGTGACTACAACACATGGTCGATGCGGAAGGTGAACGAGTTCCAAGTCAAAGTGGAAGATGAACCTAAATCAAAATAAATAAAAAATCAAAGCCTTTTCACCCAGAAATCAAAATCATAAACCAAATCTTATTCGAAACAAACGAAGCTCATGTGAGGGAAGAAGATTAAGCTTGGATTTTGAGAAGGAGGGAGAAGTTAGCATGGTATATTTGAGCAAAGAAGAAAAGCTCTACTTTTGGTTTTGCACAACAATTAGTATCGAACATGTGTCTTTTGTCATGGTAATTTGCATGAAACAGAATATTTATATTATAATTTAGGACAACAATTGGTTTTGCACAACAATTACCCAAAAAATAAACTCGGTGGTCACTAACCAAAAAATACAAAATATATAGGACATTAAAAAAAAAAATTTCATAAAACTCTTACAACTATAAATATTATAATTTAAGAGAGAAAAAAAATCAAAAGAAAGATTAGAAACTATTGTGTGAAAATTTTATATTCACCTTAAACAAAGCCATATATTTCCTGCAAACTCTTTAATTCCGCACCCGAAGTGCAAAATTAGTATTTAGTTAATTCCGCACTTGGGGGCACCAAAGCGAAATTGGGTTTAATCAATTACGCACTTGGACCTCGAAATCAAAATTGTGTTTAATTTGATTCCGCACTTGGATTCCGAAACCGAAATTGGGTTTAATCAATTCCACGCTTGAGCCCCCGAAATTAAAATTGAGTTTAATCAAATCCGCACTTGAACCCAAAACCCAAAATAAATAAATACTTTCTTTTAATGACGAATTTGATTTGACAACCGAAGTAAGTAGTTGGGTAACTTTTATAAATAAAATATATGGTTTTTTCTAAGATAGTGCAGTTTTTATGTAAGGTAGGATCTTTGTAAGTTTAAGGAGTTGTAATTCGAGAGAAAAACTAAATAGAAACAAAAATAAAAAGTATTTAAAATAAAATAAGTATGGAAAAATGAAAATAAAAAAGAAAAAGAAGGAATCAAGAGAACTCATAAGCTATCGTTAAATGTCTACCAATATCCTATGTTATTAAATTTTAATTATGTTAAATAATTAAATTATTATGAGGTCCTAGAAAATAAAGACTTTATTCAATTAGTCCGAATACACATGTCTTGAATTTAAAGGTGTTTCATGAAAATTAAGTTTAACAACATAGAGTGGGGTTTCCTAGGATTAACGTCGTGTGGAATATGAGAAATCATAGATATTGACTAATAAACGATACACAACACATTTTTATAGTAATTCAACAAATATTGATCGTTTTCACTTAGATATTTTTGAAACAATTTAGTTTACTAGACTTTTTTTAATTTTGTGTTTAGTAAATGTATCCCTTTAGAAAAGAGTGTGTAGAGTTTGAGAATAAATACAAAAGATTGGGGTATATTTACTTAATTGAAACATTAAAAAGCCTAGTTACTACTATAGTTTTTCAAAAAGGTCTAGTTACCAAAAATTATCCGATATTTTATATCAAAGAAATTTAAATTAGAGAGAAAACAAATAAAATAATAATAAAAAATAATACGAACAATAAGGTATGAATTAAAATAATATAAAATTAGAAATTACTATTTAGTATACAAATTATTTCACATTAAACCCGTTTTAATACCGGTGAATACTGAAGTTGTAGCAAAATTTTATTATAAAAATCTCCAATATATTTCAAATCACACAAATGACCCTATATTATATTTTCTTTCAAAAATCACCCATGTTAGTTATTTTTGTATACTTGACGAATCATATAATAAAGTCTAGTCATCACTTTATTCTTAAATACTTAGGTAGTTTATACATAAAAATTTTAAAAAAGTTTAAAATTTTTAAAATTAAAATTTTGGTTAATAGAGTCATGTTTGGTGTCATTATTGTTTTTATTTGTAGTTTGAGGAAGAAAAAAAATGTTTGTGGGTAAAATTTAATAAAAGAATATATCACTTATTGGAAAGTTTGTGTAATTTGAAAATTTAAAATTAATATATTTACATAAATTTGTGGAAAAAAATATCCATTTCATGTTTTAAAATTTAAAATATTAAAAATCAATCTTATTATATACCAAAGTTTGTGAGAATGTCACCAAGTACGAGTCTTTAACCAAAATTTGTTTTAAAACTTTAAAACTTTCAATTATTCTTATAGTTATATTTTAAATAAATGACCTATATTATAACTAACTTTTATTACATAATTTGTTAGCCGTTAGGTAGACAAAAATAATATGGGAATTTTTGAAAAAAAATATAATGTAAGGATGATTTTGTATGATTTAAAAGTTTATAGGTTGTGTGTGTAATAAAATTAGCCATAATTTCGTCCCGTATTAAAACTGATTTTATATGACATAGTTTGTATATATCTAGTATTTTTGAAGGTTATAGGAGTTTCCTGACAATGAAGTTTGACAAGGAGAGGGTAGAACACAATATCTTTGATGTTGGTATACAAATTGTGGATATGGATGTGCATGCTTTGTGTTCTTTTGAGAAAATTGATTTGCTTGAGCAATCTACTTTATGTATAAAATGTGTTGATACTAACCAAGCGGTTGACAAGCACTGATCTTCTGCACTGAGGTCTCAACACATGATGCTAACCTTGCAAAGCAAGAAACTTTTACCTTACCAATACTCAGTTGGTCTAGTGGTTGTGGTGCTAGACTCCTTAAGTGTTAGCCCGGAGATTCGAGTTCGAATCCTCCTGGAGACATGTATGGAAAAATTGGTATTGGGAGGGTATCCCCCTTAATGGGCCACAGTAAATACCCTATCCGGACGTAGGCGAAGCCGAACCGGAAACGTACCATTTCAAAAAAAAAAAAAAAAAGAAACTTTTACCTTTTGTAGTGTAGGTACATATAATTGGAGACAAAGGAAAACGACGGTTTGGGATAGCAAGAGGAGACCACTTGCAAAACTAGGTCAAACATGACTTGAGAAGGATTCTATCATGGAAGAGTTTGAGAAGACTAGCAACGAGACGCTTATAAAAGAATCAATATGACATTTGCACGTATTTCAAAGCAAGTCAACTACTATAAATAAGGCGTTGCGCGGGAGGCAACTTGATGGATATGAATTAAGGGTATGAACTCTTGACTCTGGTTGTATTGTCCGATCTTTCGAATGGGATAATTGGTGTCACCTCTAAAAAAATCTTAAACCTCGTCAAAACTCGGTTTTTCTAGAGCGGTGAAACTAGGTATATAGGTTCATCGACTCAAGGGAACTATCAAGAAAGAGTTTGAGAAGACCACCAACGAGACGATTATAAAAGAATCAATAGGACAGTTGCACATATCTCGAAGCAAGCCAATTACTGTAAATAAGGCGTTTGAGTTTAGAGAAGGTGCACAAACTGCCTTTGGATTAGTAAAAGGATCATTATCGACTTTGCTAAAGGGTAATTATCATCTTTACTATAAATAGCGGAAACTCACACATTTTCTCGTAAAAGCTCTGATTTCTCTCAACCTTCAAATTCAGAATTACTCTTCCTTTCTAATCCATTTTCAAATTCGTTCGAGTTTTTGGATCCCTCTCTTCGTTCTCTTCATTTTGGTACCAACATTTTGCATTTCCGAGGAAAGAAAGGTCAAATTGAGCATATATTATGCTTTTCCGGTTCCATTGCTCAGTTCCGGTGAATTTGGAGGTGTCTGAGCGTAACCTTCGTCGTTATGATTCCGAATCTTCTTTCGGTGTGTCAATCGGGGTTAGTAACTGATAAGTTATGAATTTATTCGTTTTCCGTATTGCGATTTGGCCTAAATTGACCTTAGACTTGTCAAAATGGATAAATGGAAGTTCCATTATGTTCGTTTATTATTTTGATGCTCTTAGGCTGTTTGAATGACAAGATCTTAGGTTGTTTAAACGAAGTAGTGCAAAAACTTAGAAATTATAACAATTCACATCTAATGACAAAACGAGCGTGCAACAATACTAATAACTTAAAATCTAATCATGCTCATGTAACACGCTCACAAATACTTGCCTTGATAATGAAGTCATACGTAACAGCTTTTTAGCCAAATTGACCACGTCAACTAAAACTCGTGAAACAACCTAAACAAGTAAAAACACATAATCAATATACATACTATATATACTATATATCACAACACCGTCTAATAGGTGTAAGAGTGACTTACATAGTCCCGACTTGAGTTCGGATTTTACTTCTCTTAGGGTTAGTCCAAAACCCGTTATTCAAACCGAGTACTAACCTAGAATTTCATACCATGCATATTATGTTCTAATATTCCAACTCATATGTTAATAAGCAGTAATAATTTATGAGATTTCAATAACACTTACGTAGCGTCAAAAGACGAAAGTCGATCGACGGTTGTCAAACTTTGGCTCGTTAGAACTTTCCCGAAGGCGTTTCCGAACCTAACACCGAAACTAAGCAAGTTTATCTTTATAAGCTAAACTGGGGCATTATATGAAATATATATAACTCGTAATTAAACTTTGGTAAAAAAATCGGTAAATAATTTTTCTGGACAAAATGTGCAATTTCAGAAACTTGGGTCATTTCCTGTAATTATAAGGTTGAGCCATTTTCTATAATTAACCTGACAGAGTGCATTTTTATTAAATTAAGAAATATGGGTCATAATTGTATATAAGAAGTATGGCAAAAACCTACAATTAATCAAATAAGGGCATAATGTTAAAATTTCGAAAGTTGGGACTTAAAACATAAATGATAAACATAGGATACATTTGTAATTTAACCAAACATATATAAATCCGACTCAAGGATTTGAGGTTGGGAAAGGAGAATGCATGGTGGAAACCATTGGCTTTGGTAAGGGCGGTGGTCTCTAGCGTCTAGAGATCGGCATATCCCAAGCTCTTTGACAAGCCCTTCGAGCCATCAATCAATTGGAGGTTCATCTTTGTTCAGATCGGGATGGTAAACAACACAAAGCCTAGAACGCTTGGCATTCGGTCCACATCCTGGAGGGAAGTCTCAAACAGTAGAAGGTTGGAATGACGGAGGTAGGAGAAGTAGGTGGCGCTTGCTTTGGGAGCGGCATGGAGAACGAGGGTGAGAGAGTGAGTGAAGAGATGCCACATTAGATGGTTACATGTGGTGAAGTGATGAGGGAAGGAGGTTGCAAGGGGTTGTTGGGCGCCGGTGAGGGAGAAGGCCAACTAGTGTCGTCTGACATGGGAAAGAAGAGAATGGAAAAAGGAAAAATAAAATGAATTCGAATAAAATATCTAGAACATGATTTTCGGATCGGAAAATAATTCGATTAAATTTACGGCGTAAAATAATCTCGAAAATTTTAAGCTATTGAAATATTAATAAAAAAAAGAAAAATATTTATATAAACCGCGCCTTATTTTTTGGTGTTTCATCATTCCCCTTAAAAAGAGTTCCGTACCCAAAACTAGAACTCGAAAGCGAGGGGTAGTGCTCCCTCATCATTTCTTCAGTTTTCCAAATAGATTCATCGGTACAATGTCGAGACTATAGAATTTTCACCAAAGATATATATCTTTGTTCTTCAACTTCTTAATCTCATACTCGAGAATCTACTCCGGTGCTCTTCATTGTCATCTTCTTTAAACTCGATATCATTGTGCCTAAGCACATGCTTGGGGTTGAGAACATACTTCCTCAATTGGGATATATGGAAGAAGTTTGGTACTTGGCTCATGGATGGCGTCAATGTCATGCGATATGCCAAATGTCCAATCCTCTTGATAATATCAAAGGTCCCACACACCGAGGGCTCAACTTTCCTTTCAGATCTTTCTTAATGCAACATCTTTATCTTTCTTCTCTTTGATTGTCTTTGACAAAGACGGTCGAACTTCCACATACACTATTGACCTTGACTCTTGCCAAACCAAACTTCAATGTCAAGCTTCATCAATTCTTATTGTAGCTTTGGTTCCGCAACCTATCATGACGTTATCATTTCTTGTGATGACTTCTTACTAAGAACATTAATAACGTTGACTTTTCCAAGATGGCATAAAATCTCAAAATCATAGTCCTTCAATAACTTTAGACATTTTGGTGTGGGACCATCCTCAACAAACCCTACAAGTCCTCAAGGTCCTACAACTAAAGGAAATATCACTAGATTCCAACCAATCTGAACGTGGAAAGGAGCCATGCAAAACAACCAATTTGGACGTGGAAAGGAGCCATGCAACACGTGGGAATGACCAATGCAAGAGCAAGGAGGAAGTAATTGTCCCGAAATTGCAAGAAAGCAAGAATTTATAATTTTTGGAGTTTTAATGCATTTTTGTAATAAATGTTTTAGATGTAGCTTTCTTGTCCTATAAAAGTCTCCCTTAGATTCACTTGAAGGGTAGATAACTTTTCAGCCAAAAACTCATTTTGTAAATGTCCAATGGAACTCTCGTTTTTTCCTTCATGGAACTCAATCAAAAGTGAGCTTTGATTGAGTTGTTGTGAGTCTTTACTAGATTGTGTGATGCGAGGTTAAGCCGCAGTTCTCGATCTAGATTGAAAGTCCACGACATAAGCAAAATCTCAGGTGGATAATAGAAATCTCGGGTGAGATTTCGTGAAGATAAGACCGAGATTTTCAGAAACTTAGAAAACGGATTAGTGAATAATATAGAAAGATAAGTAGATGAATATGGAATGATAAATGATAAGTATAGAAAGATATGAACCAACATATTCCCGCAAAAAAACCTTGACCAATAATGTGTCAAAACCTCTTAACGAAGAGCTTACCTTAACTTCCATTTCTTTAACCTTACACAAGTCTTCTAAGTAAGACAAGCACAAGGAGGGACTAGTATTAACCAGGAGCACCAACCTTCAAAAAGATTAACACACACAAGCACAATCTAGTAAGGACTCAACAATGATTCAATCAAGGTCTTTTTCTTTGATTGAATAAGAATGAATAAAATACAAACTTCATAAACGAAGCTGCAAGTTCACACAAATGTGGAATAAAATAAAATCTAATCCATCTAACAATCTCCCCAACTAAGATTATTTATAAGGGAGATCAATCTATATAAACTAATAAAGATATCTTCTTAAAGATAAGGAAAGATATCTTTAAAAGATATAAAAATCATAATCCCAAAAATAGGATCAAAACAACCAACAATTACCTTAAGAATGCTTGAGAGGTTTAAGGTAATAAAAGATAAACACAGTTGCCAAAATAAAAGACTTTTGCCGGATCTTCAAGCGCGTGTGACAAGGATATTTTCTTAGGTCGTTTATATCCTATCAAAGTAATTTTTGAACTCAATACTAAAGCAAGTATAGTGATTAAGTAAGAGTCGAACCCAAGAGAGATAAAGAGTAAATAAAGCACAAATGCGATTAAACTATCAGTTATATGTAACCAAGGGGGGTTTGTGATTGTTAAAGTCACATATAGGCAAATCAAACAAGAAGTTGATTTTTATAATTTTAAGAAAACGTTGCACTTGACAATTATCCACTTCAACATAAGATATGGTTGATCATTGTTTTCATAAATTTATTCCGAACTTTGTTCTCATCTCGGTCATATTTTAATATCGGTTCAACCAGCCAGGATATTACTTATTGTTAATCCTAACTCATAAACCTACATGAAAACTCGACCTTGATTATATATTTGTATAGGTTGTAACGACCGGATTTTTTTCGTTACGCTTGGATAGGGTTAGAGGAGGATTGAAGCCGGGCACAAGGGCTCACACCCTTGCGGCTTAGACGACGTAGTCGAGCAGGCTGCAGGTACGGCTAGGATTCCCGTAGGGGCGATGACACGCGAGGGCGGGGGTAGTAGCGTTTTGGGCAACCGTTCACCTTCTGATCCTTCTAACTCCTCTCTTTAATTCCATGGGGAGTTGTTGGCTGAAGACCATTTGTATCCTCCCTCCTTTATGCAGCCAATCCTTCTCCTCCTCTCATTTTCATTCATGTTACTTTCTTTCCTCCTCCACACATCATCCTCTTGCTTTCCTCTTCTCCATCCTTCTCATCCATTCTTCTCTTGGCGTGCTCCATCTTGGATCCACCATCCTTGAGGCCGGGACTGCAGTGATGGGACGAGGGTAAGGCTCCTTCCTCCCTTCTTCTTCTTCTTCTTCTTCTTCTTCTTCTTCTTCTTCTTCTTCTTCTTCTTCTTCTTTCTTTCTTTCCCTTCCATGGCTTGACTAGAAGATCTTCAAGAATCCTTGCTCAACGATCTATCGTTGTTTTGTGGTTTGATGACGAAGCTAGACCTCAGAGGAAGGCTAAGAACCAAGTGTGAGAAATGGAAGACGTTCATAGCACCAAAGGAGACCCTAAAGGACCGGCTGCACAATCGAAGAACTCAGCAGACGGACATTCTGCACAGACAGGCTCAGGGGCGGATTCACAGAGGTGCAGGGGCGGCTTTTGTCAGGCGCAGGGGCGGACCCAGATAGGCACAGGGGCGGGCTCAGGCTGACGCGGGGGTGGTTTTGCTCCAGTGAGTTCCAAATCTCGTTCTTTCCTTTCCTTCTTTCATTCCTTAGATTTGTTATACCTTAAAAGCATGCTAGGCTGGCTTAGGGTAGTTGAACTGGAATACTTTAGAGTGGTTGGACCTTAGAGGTCTAGCGTGAGTTACGCGATTCTCATGGTGGTATGTTGTTGAGGGTTTGTTTCGAGCTTTGTGTAAGCGGCCTTGGTGTATATCATTATGTGGAGAGTTGGAAAGGTCTCGGACTGAGAGGGTAGTCTTCTTGGACTAGGTGGTTGAGGAAGTTGAGCCTAGAAGTGTAAAGACTTCTAGTGAACTAGAGTGTGGTTTGATTGTGTGCCTTGTCTTGAACAGGCGTTGTACGTTTTCCCGAGGGATCTTGCGAGTGAGGTGTTCGTGTGCGCTTCAGAGACTGGTAAGTCTACGGACTTACTTAGCTGGCTTCTTGTATGAGTGTGATGTGTATGAGTGGTGTTTGTTAGTTATGATAAACAACGAAACCGGATTAGGCCGACTTTATTATATTACGTAATTGACCCAAGTATATGATAACGGGTCGTGACATCACTGCCTAGTTCTTGTGAGAGCTAGGAGGTTCCCTGTACCAGCCCAGGCAGGTAGACGGTCAGATGCATTAGCACCATTCCTCGTTAATAAACGGGATCAGGGGCGAGGTTTGGGAATCCCTCGTGTCACAAAATAAGTATCATTAGTAATGACATATCACCTAATTAAAGATAACAAAAGGATTGAGCATTGCATGTTGATTGTGTATGTTGTGTGTTTGTGCTTTTACCTTTATACTTATGCATAGATTGTTAGCTAACGGTTTATACCGCTTGTAGATGCCTTGCAGGTTAGAGAGGCGATTGAGTGATCCGGCGGTAGTTGGCAGCCAGGGTTCCGTGCATTATAGGACGGGACTATTTATTTTATTTCACGTCTTTTGAGACTTATGTTGTTTACTTTAGTTTTGAGACTTGGCTGGATTGTTTTGATTCTTGTACGTTTGCTTTCACTCATGATATAAAACTATGCGTTTTGCCTTTTTATTTGTGCCGTGTTGTAAGGTTCGATGAAGTTGTTTCCAGGCTAAGGGCCGGGACCTATTGTGAGGTCCCAGCTCGTAGCATTCTGATTTCTCTAGGATTCGGGATGTTACAATATGGTATCAGAGCCCTAGGTTGGCAACAACGACACTCGCTATCTTCAAAAAGGCCGAATAAACAAATAAACGGAAACCGCAAGGGTTCCGAACTTTTCAAATGAATTTTTTTTTCAAAACCATGAGCATAAACAGGTTGAGATAGAATGCACGGACCGCCACTACCTCCGCTGAACTCGATGGCATAGTTTATTGGACTTTTGTTATAACTTGTGTTTAGTAGTTATGTTGTGACCTTTAGAAGTGACATAGAGTAATAAGATAGTTATGTACTTACTAGCAATTAAAGTAGTCTTACGTGATCACATCTCTACCAGATAACACGCACGAGAGCGACGACTTACGTTGGACGAGGAGGGGGCCGACCTCCCCTTCCTCCAGGAGCTCCGAGACAAGGACGTGTGGGTAGGCATCAAAGGGGGCGAGGTCGGGGACGTGCTCCCGTTGTGGCTCCACCAGCTGCGGATGTTCCTGCTGAGGAGGTGGCTGAGAGTATTGTTCCCGAGGTTAGGGATGGGACCGCTGCTAGGTCCGGAGTACGGAGTGCGGGGCCTGCTGATTCTGGCCGTGTATCGATTGGAGCATCGGAGTATCGAGCGTATGTCCAACAGGTGCAAGAGGCATACCGGGCCGGAGCACCACCTCCAGCACTGCCGGTGCCAGCTAGTTCGACAGAGGTCTCTTAGAGGGTGACTCAGGTGGTAGTTCCCCCGGTGGTAGCTGCACCAGTGAGGGTTGTTGAGGATAACCGAGTGAGAGATGAGCTAAGGGTACCGAGGCCGGACGAATGGTTGAAGACTTTCAACCATCAACGAGTTCCCACATTCGATGGGAATGTTGGACTTGAGGTAGAGCATTGGATTAGTCACGTGGAGTCCGTACTAGAGGCGATCCGCTTTTCTGAGAGTCGTAAGGTGGAGTTAGTTCAGACCTTGTTTAGGGACCAAGCACAGTTCTGATGGAGGACCGTGCGGGGCGGAGTGTTCCGATTTGAGGAGTTATTGAGTCTTATGCAGGAGACTTTTTGCCCTACCTCGTTGAGGAGAGACCGAGTTCAGGACTTCTTGGAGGCAGGATTTGAGGATGTTCCTATAGCTGAGACGATCAGGAGGTTGCGGGAGGAGTTGTCATTGTTGGGCCCTGCTGCACCACCTATGGACCAGCACGTGTATCTGTTCTCCCGGAGACTGAGGGAGACTACAAGCTTCTACCTGGCAGGGTTCCGTTGTGATTCCTTAGCCGATTACCAGGATCGGGCTTCAGCATATGAGAGGGACCAACTAGGTCGTAAGAGAGCTATATAGTCTGGAGGGTCAGACAAGAGACAAAGGACCGGACCAGCCAGCACAGGAGCAGGAGGTTCAGGTCATGGGCGTGGTCAGTCTCAGGGCCGTTCTAGTTACCAGGTTGTACCGCCGACTGTTTCTAGGGGACGTCAGTGCTACAACTGCGGGGAGTATGGACACATTAAGCCGGAGTGTTGGAAGCCACCAGTGACATGTTTTACTTGCGGCCAGTTGGGCCATAGAGCTACCTTCTGCCGATAGGGCAAGGTAGCATCACATCAGGGGTCCTCGCCTGTTGGTACCTAAGGAGGAGGATAGAGGCAGTCTCAGTATCAGGCCCGGGGTCAGTAGCAACGAGCCCCTGGTCAGGCATATTCACAAGGTTCTGCTCAGATTTCAGGTAGAGGTAGAGGGCATGGTGGAGGCACTTTAGAGACTAGGGGTACTCAAACTCGAGGCTTTGAGTTGAAGAGCGTCGTAGAGCCAACAACGTCCGCAGCCACAGGTACTATTACGATTCATGGCTTTCCAGTCCGAGTACTTTTTGATACGGGTGCGACGCACACTTTCATATCTGATGATTGCATAGATAGGTTGACCTTAGATATAGTAGAGGGGAACCTTTCCTTATAATGTTACCTGATGGGAGTAAGGTTCGCGGTACTCGAGAGATTCACGGGTGTCCCATCCGCCTAGGAGGTCGTGACTGGCTAGCCGACTTCCACATCATGCACTTAGTGCATGAGGAGGTCATACTAAGGATGGACTGCCATCGAGCTGTATTAGACGCCAGTAAGAGGACAATGACGGTCACTATGGAGTCTGGGTAGGAGGAGGTCTTTCGAGGTTGGGACCTCGGAAAGATCGGGACAGTCATTAGTGCGGTCCGAGCCACAAAGCTCATAGGTCAGGGGTGCGAGGCCTTCTGGTGTTACGCCACGAAGGAGGAGACGAGACCATCCTTAGTAGAGACCCTGGTAGCTTGTGAGTCCGAGGACATTTTTAGCGAGCCGCCTGGCTTACCACCGTAGAGGAGCGTAGATTTTGGGATTGAGTTGGAACCCGGCACGAGGCCGATCTCCAAGGCTCCATACCGCATGACACTAGTCGAGATGCTTGAGCTTAAGAAGCAACTCGAGGATTTGGCAAAAAGGGGATTCATCCGACCCAGTGTGTCTCTTTGGGGTGCACCAGTCCTCTTCGTCAGGAAGAAGGACGGATCTATGAGGCTTTGTATCGACTATCGAGAGTTGAACAAAGTCACCGTCAAGAACAAGTATCCGTTACCGCGTATTGATGATTTGCTGGATCAGTTACAGAGAGCTATGGTGTTTTCACGTATTGACTTGAGGTCAGGATACCATCAGCTGAGAGTACGAGAGTAGGACGTACCGAAGATGGTATTTCGGACCAGATACGGTCATTATGAGTTCGTGGGGATGCCTTTCGGGCTCACCAATGCTCCTGCTGTCTTCATAGAGTTGATTAATGGCATCTTCATCGACTTCTTAGACAAGTTTGTGGTAGTTTTCATCGACGGCATCTTGGTATACTCCCGGAGTAGCGAGGAGCACGCCGGACACCTAAGGACGGTGTTGCGGATTTTACAGGCTAGGGAGCTTTATGCTAAGCTCTCTAAGTGTGAGTTCTGGATGCCAGAGGTTGTCTTCCTTGGCCACATTGTCTCCGCCGAGGGTGTCAAGGTAGACCCGGCGAAGATAGAGTCAGTTGCATCATGGCCGCTTCCTAAGATGGTCAAGGAGGTACGCAGTTTTCTAGGTTTGGCCGGATACTACCGCAGGTTCGTGAAGGGTTTTTTTGTGATTGCCAGGCCACTCACTTCCTTGTTAAGGAATTCCATCAGATTTACATGGTCCGAGTCCTGTCAACGGAGTTTTGAGGAGCTGAAAGAGAGATTGACTTCCGCTCTCGTGTTAGCACAACCAGAGGGCATTGAGGACTTCGTCATTTACAGTGATGCATCCAATCTAGGCTTGGGGTGCGTCCTGATGCAGAGGGGTAGGGTCATTGCTTACGCGTCTCGACCGATGAAGACGTATGAGGAAAATTACCCTACTCACGACCTTGAGCTAGCTGCAGTCATTCATGCTCTGAAGATCTGGCGTCATTACCTCTACGGGGCCACATGTCAAATCTTCACAGACCACAAGAGTCTGAAGTACATATTCACTCAGCGGGAGTTGAATAACCGCCAGAGGAGATGGCTAGAGCTGATTAAGAATTTTGACTTAGAGATCCTTTATCATCCGAGGAAGGCAAATGTGGTCGTCGATGCCCTTAGAAGGAGGACACCCCGCGAGGTTGCGATAGCTAGATTGACCGTTCAGACACAGTTGTAGAGAGATTTGATTTGGTTGGAGGTAGACGTCCGGTTTCCGAATACTGACGGTCATTTGTCAGCGTTGGAGGTTTCAGCGGATCTGTCGGAAGAGATCCGGAAAAAACAGGAGGGTTGTCCCGCGCTGGCGAGGATCAGGGATAGGATGTCCAGAGGGGAGGCACCACAGTTTATGGTAGGTGCAGAAGGGATTTTGAGGTGCTATGAGCACATATGTGTACCCTCTAACAGAGAGTTGAGACAGCGTATACTGTAGGAGGCCCATTCTACATCTTACTCGCGCCTGGGTGGACGGAGTGTGCGGCCTATCAACAGGTCAAGATCGAGCACCACAGGCCCGGAGGAGAGCTCCAACCACTTCCGATTCCACAGTGGAAGTGGGAGGACATTTCTATGGATTTCGTTACCGGCTTGAGGTTTAGTAGAGGCTTTGATGCGATATAGGTTGTAGTGGATCGATTGACGAAGACGGCACGATTTATTTCTATTAAGGAAATGTGGCCGGTGTCTTGTTTAGCCGAGGAGTTTACCCGACAGATAGTGAGGTTCCATGGAGTGCTGAAGACGATCATTTCAGATAGGGATGGGCGTTTTACCTTGAGGTTCTGGCAGCAGGTACACGCCGCCTTAGGCACGAGCTTACAGTTCACCACAGCGTACCATCCTCAGACGGACGGGCAATCGGAGAGGACTATTCAGACCCTCGAGGACATGTTGAGGGCATGTGTGCTTGATTGGGGCCAGGTATGGCCCGACCACCTCCCTTTGGTGGAGTTCTCTTATAATAATAGTTGGCATGCAACTATTGGGATGGATCCTTACGAGGCACTATATGCACGGAGGTGCCGTACACCCTTGTGTTGGGATGAGCCTGGGAGGATGAGTGGTGTGGCACCCGAGCAGGTGCAGGATGATATGGCTCGGGTAGCATTGATTCGAGAGCGGATGTTGGCCGCACAGAGCCGTTAGAGATCTTATGCTGATAAGAGGCGTAGGCCTCTGGAGTTCAGGGTTGGATCCTAGGTATGGTTGAGAGTGTCACCGACGAGGAGTGTTTGATGTTTCGGCATTAAGGGGAACTTGAGTCCCCGATATGTCGGGCCCTTTGAGATCCTTGATCGGATAGGAGTGGTAGCGTATAGATTGGCATTTCCACCCCGATTGGAGGGAGTTCATCCAGTATTTCATGTGTCGCAGCTGAGAGAGTATGTGCATGACCCGAGACACATTGTGAGCCATGACGACCTAGTGGCCGAGCCGGATCATACATTTGCAAAGCACACGATAGCGGTTTTGGAGAGAGGTACGAGACACCTTAGATCGAAGATAATCCCCATGATGAGAGTGCAGTGGTCGAGACGAGGGATTGACGAGGCCACTTAGGAGACGGAGGATAGTATCCGGCGGAACTATCCTGAATTTTATGCGGGTCTAGCCGAGCACAAGGGCTCACGCCCTTGCGGCTTGGACGACGCAGTCGAGCAGGCCGCAGGTGCGGCTAGGATTCCCGCAGGGGCGGTGACATGCGAGGGCGGGGTAGTAGTGTTTTGGGCAACCGTTCACATTCCGATCCTTCTAACTCCTCTCTTTAATTCCATGGGGAGTTGTTGGCTGAAGACCTTTGGTATCCTCCCTCCTTTATGCAGCCAATCCTTCTCCTCCGCTCATTTTCATTCATGTTACTTTCTTTCCTCCTCCACACATCAGCCTTTTGCTTTCCTCTTCTCCATCCTTCTCATCCATTCTTGATGTGATCCGGGGAACCGATGCAAATGGCTTCACTACAATGTAATGTTCTTATCTTATTATTCCGAAGTCCGTTTGAGGTGATTCAAGATGGTTTAGAACGACAACTTCGATCTCTACAACTAATGTTCTAAGTGTGTCATCTGATGAAAACATAAACATGCTCAAAATAGAAGTTGTTCAACACATAATACCTCCGAATCCTCTTCAGTAGACCCTTCAGTATTTTGGACATAGGGAATGTTGCATTTATCCAATGATGGTCCATAAATACTTGTTGGAAATCTGATTTAAAGGTCTACAATATTGATGAAGATTACAAGTGCAGATTCGTACAAGAGATGGGTTGTGAATACAGTTCTTTCAGAAGTCGGATTTATGGACACAATGTGAAGAGTCCAAAACCAATGCCTCATTATGTAGATCTTTAAGGTCTATAATTAATTATGACTTTTGGCCTTGTTTTTGATCTTTTAGCTAGCCTTATTTTCCCTATTTAAAGGCTTGCTTGATTCATAGAAAAATAAGTGAGAGTTGATAATAGTTGGAAAAGTGTTTTGTGTCCTTGGTTTTTGGTGAGATGCCGAAACCTCCTCCTTGGTGAGATGCCGGGTGGGTTGCCATTGTGAGATGCGAGGGCGAAGGCATTAGTTCTCATAGGTGAGAGGCTTGTGAGATTTAATGCGAGTATTGTAGAGTGGATGGTGAGATGGTTGAAGCTCTAGCAATACATATCTTGTACTTTATTTTCAATTATCACAAATCCAAAACACATGTGTATGTTTTCTTTAGTTTTTCGTTTGTCTTGCATCATTGGATCCTTTGGCTGGGGCATATCAATTCTTCTCTTGGCGTGCTCCAGCTTGGATCCACCATCGTTGAGGCCGGGACTGCAGTGACGGGACGAGGGTAAGGCTCCTTCCTCCTTTCTTCTTCTTCTTCTTCTTCTTCTTCTTCTTCTTCTTCTTCTTCTTCTTCTTCTTCTTCTTCTTCTTCTTCTTCTTTCTTCCTTTCCCTTCCATGGCTTGAATGGAAGATCTTCAAGAATCCTTGAGAAACGATCTATCGTTGTTTTGTGGTTTGATGATAAAGCTAGACCTCAGAGGAAGGCTAAGACCAAGTGTGAGAAGTGGAAGACGTTCATAGCACAAAAGGAGACCCTAAAGGACCGGATGCACAATCGAAGAACTCAGCAGACGGATATTCTGCACAGAAAGGTGCAGGCGCGGATTCACAGAGGCGCAAGAGCGGCTTCTGTCAGGCGCAGGGGCGGACCCACATAGGCGAAGGGGCGGACCCAAATAGGCAAAGGGGCGGGCTCAGGCAGGCGCGGGGGCAGTTTTGCTCCAGTGATTTCCGAATCTCGTTCTTTCCTTTCCTTATTTCATTCCTTAGATTTGTTATACCTTAGAATCATGCTAGGTTGGCTTAGGGTAGTTGAACTGGAATGCTTTAGAGTGGTTGGACCTTAGAGGTCTAGTGTTAGTTACGTGAGTCTTGTGGTGGTATGTTGTTGAGGGTTCGTTTCGAGCTTTATGTAAGCGGCCTTGGTGTATATCGTTATGTGGAGAGTTGGAAAGGTCTTGGACTGAGAGGGTAGTCCTCTTGGACTAGGTGGTTGAGGAAGTTGAGCCTAGAAGTCTAAAGACTTCTAGTGGACTAGAGCGTGGTTTGATTGTGTGCCTTGTCTTGAACAAGCGTTGTACGTTTTCCCGAGGGAACTTGCGAGTGAAGTGTTCGTGTGCGCTTCGGAGACTGGTAAGTCTACGGACTTACTTAGTTGGCTTCTTGTATGAGTGTGATGTGTATGAGTGGTGTTTGTTAGTTCTGCTAAACAACGAAACCGGATTAGGTTGACTTTATTATATTACGTAATTGACCCAAGTGTATGATAACGGGTCGTGACATCACTGCCTAGTTCTTGTGAGAGCTAGGAGGTTCCCTGTACCAACCCAGGTAGGTAGACGGTCAGATGCATTAGCACCATTCCTCGTTGGTAAACGGGATCTGGGGCGAGGTTTGCGAATTCCTCGTGTCACAAAATAAGTATCATTAGTAATGACATATCACCTAATTAAAGATAACAAAAGGATTGAGCGTTGCATGTTGATTGTGTATGTTGTGTGTTTGTGCTTTTACCTTTATACTTATGCATAGATTGTTAGCTAACGGTTTATACCGCTTGTAGATGCCTTGCAGGTTAGAGAGGCGATCGAGTTATCCGGTGGTAGTGGGCAGCCGCGGTTCCTTGCATTATAGGACGGGACTGTTTATTTTATTTCACGTCTGTTGAGACTTATGTTGTTTACTTTGGTTTTGAGACTTGGCTGGATTGTTTTGATTCTTGTACGTTTGCTTTTGCTCATGATATAAAACTGTGTTTTGCCTTTTTATTTGTGCCGTGTTGTAAGGTCCGATGAAGTTGTTTCCAGGCTAAGGGCCGGGACTCATTGTGAGGTCCCAGCTCGTAGCATTCCGAGTCCTCTAGGATTCGAGGAGTTACATAGGTGATGATGATGGAAGACTTAAACACAAAGGAAGTGGTTTTATACACTAACAATTTAATGATTATATATCGAGTTGTTTGGTAGTTTGTTTAGAATGTGTGCAGGTCTTGAAACGCATTTCAAGGGACTTTCGGAGGCCTTGAAATCGATTACAAAGGGAAAACAGAGAATTGAAAGAAATTCAAGACGGAGAACTTGAAAGCCATTTCAAGGGATCAGAAGCAAAGCCCTTGAAACTCAAACGCACGCTAAAGGACTTCATATTCAAACTGAATATACCAAGTTGCAAAGAAGATCTTCTAGAGAGATATGCACAAACAAGAAGATATGCTCAAACAAGATCTCAACCGACCAAGGAAGATTTGATTCCAAACAGGATCTTGCAACGATCCTCAACCGAAAGCACAAAGATCTTCTCTCCAACTGAATCTTATATCTTCACAACAAATACAAGAAGATTATGGACAAGAGAGATCAACGTGCTTCAAGGAGATGAAGACGATGGAAGATCCATAACGTGTACCTCAAGAAGCGACTTTCATGGAGAAGAAGAATCATCTTCAACGGTCATCTTCCCAACGGCTAGAAGACCTCTCCATAGGAGTTTATAAATGAAGATGTCGATTGAAGAACAAGGAATAAGCTTACACGGAAACATCAAAAGTCTTCAAGCGATCCAAAAAATCTTCATTCGATCAAACTGGTTTTCTTTCTCTCCTTTTCTGAAAAGCGTTATCATCTAGAGAGAGATAAACCTCGAGAGCTCCATTGGCATATCTAAAGAGTGTTATATTTGAAGGTTTTTGTTACTCTGCGAAGTAACTAGGCTATTATAGCAAGGTGAAGAGTTGGAGCTAGATCGTAGCGTTTTAGCTACAGTGAGAGAAGAAGGGGATTTCTTCTAGTTTGTATCTAGGACTCTTTGAAGCTGATAATAGATAGTTAGATTTTACGGCTATACCTTAGGACGGAGAGTAGGCTATTTAGAGCCGAACTTCGTAAACATATCCTCGTGTCGATCTTTTACATTCTGCACTTTATCTGCTTTATTGTGACTAACTTTGTTTTGCAAGTTAACAAAGTCAAGGCCCTTGAAATTAGTTTAAAAGCCCTTGAAATCAAAGTGTGTCACAAAGAGCTCAGATCGACGTCAAGGCCTTTGAAATAATTTTCAAAGCCTTGAAATAAGTTTTTGCGAAAAGTTCTCATACTATAACGGTTCTTCAATTAGTATCAGAGCTAGACTCACATATATTAATTTAACCATCAGTGAGACTAATCATGAATCTTGTAGGTGATGGAGGATTTGCTCAAGGAAGATCCTCATCTCGACCACCACTTTTGTGTGGCAACAACTTTGCCCATTGGAGAGCACTCATGCGTATGTTCATTATTGATCAGGACATGG
The DNA here is from genome assembly GCA_033239125.1 of Fagopyrum homotropicum. Lineage (NCBI taxonomy): Eukaryota > Viridiplantae > Streptophyta > Magnoliopsida > Caryophyllales > Polygonaceae > Fagopyrum > Fagopyrum homotropicum. The sequence continues at coordinate 49,216,812 of BSWB01000002.1, forward strand.
AACTATGGAGCATCATTCAAAATGGCCCCAAAGTCCCAACCACGACAGTTGAAGGTGTCCAAGTCCCAAAGAAGGAAGTTGACTTCACACAAGCTGACTTGGACAGTGTGTCAAAGAACTACAAAGCTATGAACCTACTCTATTGCGGATTAGATGCAAATGAATTCAACCGCATCTCTTCATGCAAGAGTGCAAAGGAAATATGGGACAAACTTGTTGTTACATACGAAGGAACAAGTCAAGTCAAGGAAGCAAAGATTAACATCTTCCTCAGACAATATGAGTTATTCATGATGGATCCAAGTGAACCAATCAAAGAAATATTCACAAGATTCACTGAGATCGTGAACAACCTGGACTCCCTAGGAAAGCTCTTCACAAATGAAGAAAAAGTCAAGAAGGTTTTAAGGAGCTTACCTAAAGCAAAGTGGGGACCAAAGATCACTGCCATCGAAGAAGCTCAGAATCTCTCAACTCTTCCTCTTGATGACCTCCTTGGAAAACTCATCACACAAGAAATGGTTCTTGGTGAAGAAGATGGAGAGCTCCCATCTAGCACTAAGAATCTAGCATTAAGATCGAGAAAGGATGAGTTGCCATCTGAAGAGGAAGGTAGTGATGACGATGATGAAGAAGATGAAATTGCCATGATCTCTAAGGGTCTCACGAGAATTCTCAAGTTAAAGAAGTAATTTACAAACAATAGAGAATATCCACGAACATCAAAACCCCGAGGTAAGCTTTCTAACTCTAACAAGAAAACTAAAGTGCTGACTTGTTTTGAATGTGGTGAAACAGATCATCTTGTTAAGGACTGTCCATAAAAGAAGAGGAACAACTTCAAGGAAAATGATCGAAAGAAGAAAGCTATGGTAGCTTCATGGAGTGATTCAGATTCCTCAAATGAATCAGAAAAAGAAAAAGAACAAGCAAACCTATGTCTTATGGCTAATCATGAAGAAGATTCAAACCTCTATGTTGACAATGTGGTAACTACTATCATGTCTCAACCGGAATCGGACCGAACACAATTCCTTAGAGACATTATTATATGTGATAAAGAACATAGAATAAGGATAAATTCTCTAAAAGAAAAGCTTCTTGAACAAGAAAAACAACTAAGTGAGATGTATTTGGAGATTGAAAATCTTAACACAGAGAAGGTAGACATTGATGACAGTATCAAGGCCTTGGAGTCAGAAAATGAGATTCTTAAGGACAACCTCTCCTCTCTTCATCTAAACTATATCGATCTAGAGAAAGAGAAAGTTGATCTAACTTTGATGTGTCAAGACCAGAAGACTGCACTTGTTAAATTCACTCGTTCAAAAGCTAATCTTGAAAGTATGATGGGTGAACAACAATCCTCATTTAACAAAAATGGTATAGGTTATCATAGGAGCTTTCCTAAAAAACCAACTACCACTTTTGTCAAATTCAAATGAAGTATTCATATGCCCATATGTTTTAACTATTGTAAAAAGGGTCATATAAAATCTACATGTCTATATAGAAGAAATGATCCTTATATTATTCGAAACACTTAACCTCTATGTTTAAGAAAACAGGTCAAACAAATCTGGGTTCCTAAAGGCACTAGACCACCAAACATGACCGAGCCTGAATATGGACCAAAATATGCCATTTGGTCGGCCCGGAAAGGTTAATGTTTGCTATTTTGCAGGATATCACCAAGGTAAAGGAGCATAAATGGATATTAGATAGTGGTTACTCAAGACACATGAGTGGAAAAAGTTCAATGTTCTCCGATTTAAAGAAGCAATCATCTGTAACCATTACCCTTGGTGATAAATGAAAGTGTGACAATATTTGCATTGGTAAAATATGTTATAATTCACTAACTTTATTGATGTATATCTTGTTGACGGTTTGAAGTATAATCTTCTTAGCATCTCTCAAATATGTGATAAAGGCAACAAGGTTATGTTTGATTCAGAAAAATGTGAAGTTCAAGACAAAACGACGGGTGACATTGTGCTTATGGCTCCTAGATGTAACAATGTTTATTCTATGAGTACTAACCAAGTTTCAGGAACTAAGCTAAAATGTCTCAAGGCCTTGACTGATGATCCAAGGCTTTGACTAATGATCCAAGGCCTTGCCAAACCTTAATTTCAAGGTAGATGAACTATGTAAAGCTTGTACACAAGGTAAACAAACAAGAGGTTCATTCAAACCTAAGAAAGTAGTAAGTTCTTCTCGACCCTTTAAACTTTTACATATGGATCTTTGTGGACATATGCGTGTCAAATCTCCCAAACGCAAGCAGTACATCCTAGTTATTGTGGATGATTTTTCTCGTTCCATATGGATTTCTTTCATACGAGAAAAAATCTGAAGCTTTGTTTGAGTTTTCAAAATTGTGTAAGGAGTTGCAAACTTTGAAAAACCTACCAATCGTTTCTATAAGAAGTGATCATGGTAGAAAATTTGATCAACTAAAGTTTGACTTGTTTTGTGCAAAATATGGTATCAGTGTAGATTAGCAAGTATTCCAGTACATCCTCAATTGAATGGAGTTGCGTAACGTAAGAACTGCACTCTTGAGGATATTTCTAGGACTATTGTTCGCCCTAAAACGTGTGTGCAATCAAGTCTTAAATTTATAAAACTAGAATAAAAGAAAGCGAACCCGTAGTGTACGGATCGGCGTAGATTAGCAAGTATTCCAGAGTATCGATCACAGGGAGTTGGTGAAACAAAATCAGTTCCAAGTAATCAAGCAAGTAAAGTGTAGAGCTTTGCAAATATTGGGAAAACAGCAACCCTAAAGATCCGGATATCAAATTATGGCAATCGATTCAAGACATACTATAGATATAAGGACAAAGTTGAGAATTGCAAAGGTATGCTAAGGTAAGGTAATGTACGGTGAAGTTCCAAAACCTTATATGTCTAACCAAAAGAACTCTCTATAAAGGTTGTTGAGGCTGCAGTATAGAAAGGATCTAAGGACTAGAATTGATCTCAAATACCCAGACTTGTAACCCAAGGATCAAGATAAACTCAAACGGTTAAGGTTGTGACACTCGAAACCGAAATAGAGGATGTTGAGTCTCACTACTACCTAGAGAAGGCAAGCCAAGACTAGGTTAAAGCTAATCTTTAACTTTGGATTTAAGTAAAAGCAAAGTTCGTAAACTGAGGTAAATCATGGGTAGATCTTGAGAACCACGGCCGTGGAAACCTAAGAACAGGCCGTGATTTAGGGTGTCGACGATATTTCTCTAACTCTCAGGGTCCAATCAATTTACGATCGATCTATCATCATCTAAGCCACAAATATCAACCCTTCACCTTAGAATTGCTAAAGGGTTTTAGCCAATAACCATTGTCAAGATATCAATATTCAATTTAAGAAGAATAGAAGATGAAAACCCTCGAATACTCCATAAAACTTCAAAACCAATCTCAAATCCGAAACACAAGAAGTAATGTTAATGGATTCAGAATATATAACATAAAACCTCACAATGATTTAAGGCAAGTACGAAGAACGGGATGTCAATCCGTCTTCAATATTAAAACCTAAGAAAAAGGCTAAACCTTCGCTGTAAGCAATCTCCAATCTTCAATAATCCAGCGTTTCCGCGACTCTCGGCGATCTCCAATCAACCCTAGGCAAGAGTGCTGAAAGCAAGGGTAAGCGGCCGTCCTCGAAACTCTTTTTTCCAGCCTTTTTATAAGACGAGAAAGAATTGCCGTCAAGACCCAATATGTAAATGACGTGGCAAATAATGACACGTCAAAAGATCGCCCAAATCACGGTCTCATAGCATTCCACGACCGTGGTTTAGAGCGTGGAAACAAATTACGGTGCCTTGTGACTTCCACGACCGTAATTTAGGCCGTGTAACTTACTGGAGTGCTCGAAACTCAAATCCACGTTCATGATGCCAAGTCCACGGCCGTGGTTTAGAGCGTGGACTTCAAATCATCTTCTCCACGGCCGTAATTCAGGGCGTGGAAGTGTATATTGCTTGTTATTGCTTTTGTTTCGTGTCATTCTTCATCCTAGCTCTTCCTTAGCTTCTTTGATGTATCTCCTAATCCTCGAAGATGATCGATTACTCCCTTTTCTCTCTCAATTGCTCCGATTTCAGTTCCTATTCACCTATAATCAACACAAAGCTAGTGTAGACTTCCATATCGACAATATAGATGAATAAGCTAACATTTGCTTTAAAACCTTATCCATATACACAATAATGAGGGAAAAACAACCAAAATAAGTGCCTAGAATATCGCCATACTTCATGCTAACAACTATGCTTTTAGAAAACAGTTTGCCAAAAATTTTTTGGGAAGAAGTAGTAAACATTGCTAATTATATCTTAAATAGATGTTTAATTTTTCCCGTTTTGAAAAAGACTCCTTATGAACTTTTTTAGGGTAGAAAACCTAATATTTCATATTTCAAACCCTTTGGATGTACATGCTTTGTTCATAACTATGACAAAGAAAACCTTGGGAAATTTTATGCATGTAGTGATGAAGCTATATTTATTGGATATGCTTCAAATAGCAAAGCTTATCGTGTTTATAACAAACGTACCAAAGTTGTTGAGAAAAGTATTCATGTCATATTTGATGAAAGCAATGATGGTACCTTGAGTGAAAGTTTTGCAGATCTTAGTCTAAATCAATGAGAAGATCACAATTCTGATGAAGAAGAAGATCCTAAAGATCAAGAAAAGAATATGCAAGAAAAGATTCAAGATACCGGAAAAAACCCTCAAGACCTTGAAAGACATCTTCAAGACCTTGAAACAGAAAACTGCAATGTCAGACCTTCGTTTCAAGGCCTTGAAACCCAACTTCAAGGCCTTGAGATAGGATTCAAGGGCAATACATCAACAATATCTGAATCTAGTCAAGCATATGAGCCTCAATCTTTAGGATATGTTCCATCTTACAAACGAAAGAAGTTTCAACACTCTTCATATCATCTATAAGGGAATGTGATCTCAGATCCAAATGCAGGAGTTCAAACTCAATCTAAAGTAAACAACCTATGTGCGTTCTTTGCGTTCGTGTCTCTTATTGAGCCAAAGAATTATATTCAAGCTCTTCAAGAACCCAACTGGATCATTGCTATGCAAAACGAACTAAATGAGTTTGAGAGAAACAAGGTTTGGACTCTTACTACAAGACCAAAGCATCAATCCGTCATTGGCACGAAATGGGTTTTTCGAAACAGGTTGGATGTAAGCGGCAAAGTCATTCGAAATAAAGCACGACTTGTAGCACAAGACTATAACCAAGAAGAAGGTATTGATTATGAGGAGACTTTTGCTCTAGTTGTCAGGTTAGAAGTCATACGTATGCTACTTGCATTTGCATTTTTCATGAGTATAAAGCTTTTTCAAATGGATGTAAAATGTGCTTTCCTAAACAACTTCTTCGAAGAAGTCTACGTTGCTCAACCTCTTGGTTTTAAAAATGATGAATTTCCTGATCATGTATTTAAACTAGACAAAGCTCTTTATGGTCTTAAGCAAGCCCCTCGAGCTTGGTATGAAAGATTGTCCAAGTATCTCCTTGAAAACAATTTCAAAAGAGGTTTGATTGATAAAACTTTGTTTATCAAAGCAAGAGGCAACGATATATTAGTAGTACAAAGCTATGTTGATGATATATTATTCGGTGCTACTAATGATTCTGTATGCAAGGAGCTTTCAAGTATCATGTGCAGGGAATTTGAAATGAGCTTAATGGGTGAGCTAAACTTCTTTCTTGGACTTCAAGTTACACAAGCAAAGAAAGAAAATTTTCTCAATCAAAGCAAGTATACCAAGGACTTGCTTAAGAAGTATAAGATGGATCAATCTAAGGTCGCAAAAACTCCTATGAGTTCGACACTTTCGCTTGACCATGAAAAATATGGCAAAAGAATAGTACAAAAGGAGTATCGAGGTATGATCGGTTTATTGTTGTATTTAACTACTAGTCGACCTGACATTATGTTTAGCGTGTGCATGTGTGCAAGATTTCAAGCTGATCCTAAAGAGTCACACCTGATAGCTGCGAAAAGGATTTTTCGGTATCTCAATTGCACTAGGGATCTAGGGTTATGTGTTCGCTCAAAAGTGTGTGCGTCAAAGTCTTAAATTTATATCTAGAAATCAAAGCAAAGCGAACCCGCAGTGTACGGATCAGCTGTAGCAAGGTAAGAAATTCCAGAGTCGAACTCAGGGATTTGGTGAGAATGAAATAGAATTCAATTATCTAGCAAGTGCAAATACTTTTGTGATTAATAAAGGGGGAAATGATTCCAAGGATTCAAGTATCCGACTGCGGCTTTCGATTCAAGACACTTCTAAAGATCAAAGGACAGAGTTTATATTGCCAAGGCTATCTGTTTCAAAGGTAGATATCATACAGTGATGTTCCGAAACCTATTTGTCTAATCCAAAGATTCTCTCTATAAGGTTTGTTGAGACTGCAATATAGAAAGATCTAAGAACAAGAATTACACTCAAACTAACCACCCAAAACCCTAGAATATGACTCTCTAAGGTAAAGATAGAAAGCACACTTAAAACCTTAATAAAGGATGTTGAGTCTCTCTATTACCCAAATCCTGTAATCTTAATCTATTGAATGTAGAATCAAGGTTGAAGTCTTTTCATACACTTAAATAGAGGTTAAAAAGGTTAAGCAAGGTTGGGATTTAGGCAAGGATTAACTTTGATTAAAGATTAAATCAATTAAAGATTGTCAGGGGAATAAATCGTGTTGTTCTTGAGAAAATCGTCCGATTTTCCTGAAGAACAGTCCGATTTTTCTATTGTCGCAAAGTTAAAATCTAAACTCTCAGGGTCCAAATGTTTGAATGAGTTCAGTCTATCATCATCTAAGCCTCAATCATCAACTATTCTCCCCAGAATCACAATGGTTTTAGCCAACCATTTTCAAAATCAAATCAAATTTAAGATTGAGTGAATAAATCAAATAAACCCGAATCTTGAATAAAAACTCAATAACTTTCAATTTAGTAAACCAATCTCAAAACTAATCAATGTATCTCTTAATTAACTCAATATTGTGTTCAAAAACCACCAAGAATCGTAATGGAAACAAGGAATCTCACAAATATGATCAAGATTTTTTTCCCGGCAATATCCCTTCAATCCCTCTCCAAGAATCTTCAATCTCTCACAAACGTGTAAAGATTTCCCGCTGCGGCCGTGCCGTTTTCGTTCCTAGGGTTCCAACCTATAGTTTCTTGCTAATGGGCCGCTTGGCAAAACACTTCTCTAGCCTAAAAGTGATGGGCTTTGAGTCGTCTTTACCATTGGGCCGAAAACAAAGAAAATCGAGCTAGCCGATTTACACACAAAACCGTTCGATTTTTAAGGAGATAAATCGTCCGATTTATGTAGTAAATGGCACGATTTTGTTCAACAGAGAATGCTCGTCTCTTGGCTTGTTTCCTTCCTCCCTTTATGATTCTTTTACGCAACTTCTTTGCTCTTTGTGATTCCTCTAAGACTCTTTTAGCTTCCCTAATGACCTTAGATGCTCCTTGCTCCGCTTTTGCTTCCGAATCCACTCAAATTACCTACAATTTAACCGAAACTCGTGTAGACCTCTATTTCCGAAATATAATTGAATAAAACATAAATCATACACAAATTCCCTCTAAATGCAAAGTAAATCGAGGTAAACCTCTACAATATGCATGATTATAATGGTATATAATTCATGTCATCAAAATACTCCATACTTGCCCCTTGCTTGTCCCCAAGCAAGACTCAAATTTAGAATACAAGATGCCATGGATTATATATGTATAAAAACTCAAAAACCTTTTATTTGATAGTGCTTCTTCTTATTGGATCACCCTCAAAGTGATGTTTCAAGGCATAGGAAGGCAAGGCATGTATCAATGATAACAATAACATGGACTAACTCTCTTTTCTTTCTCAAAATCACAAATAAAAGACATGATAAGGATGTAGAGACAATTAAAATCAAACAAGTCTAAGCCATGAAGTCTTAAATACATGCATAAAAGTCTCAAGGTCTTCTAGTCAAAGGAAGGTCTAAGAAACGTGATAAAGGAGGGAATTCTTTTAGGCAATTGTGGTGCTAATCCGGAAAAGAGGAACAACATACTACCTTCAAGAACTTTCCTTCATCACACATGCTTTGCATGTAAAAGCTTTGCTTTCTTTATACTTTAATTTTTGAGAGTATGGACAGAGGTGCACAATAACCGAAGCCTAGGAGATCGGCGTTTCTCAATTTCGAGATGCCTCAAACCCTTGATGCACATACCATATCCCGTTAGGACTTGTCGTTCAATCGGACTTTGGCAAGACACGAACACCCGGCTATGTGAATGGTACCGAGTTACTCATCCTCATGTTCAATGTCCCTAAACTTATGAATTGCTACACTTTCACTTAACACATTTTTATTGGCCCTCCCACATCAAACATGCCTTTTTCAATCACTTATCCTAATTCCCGGATGGTAAAAGGAGGGTCACATATTTTATTGAGGAGCTAGCATGAACAAGATATGAATAGAGAAGAAGTGAATTGCCTTGGTCATTCTTATATGATGCAAAAGAACTTATAATATAGCTTCGACCATTATTTCATTCTCTTATCAAGACATCAAAATCATATAGATCATTCATGTGTTCAAGTAACAAAAGTAAGCTCATTCATGCTATAGTCAAAATGTCATCATAATCATGTCATCTTTTTGCCTTTCCACATCAAACAATCTCATCATAGAGGTCATTTTCATCATAAGAAGCACAAAATTTTTTGAAAATTCATAATTTTTGAAAGAAAGCATGCAAATGCGAATGTCATAGTGGAAAGCAAGTAGTGCAAGAGTTATTACAAGCCAAATCATCAAAAGTAGTACAAAGTGCATAGAGTGCTAAAATTAAGTAAAAGAGATTGTAAGTACCCCCACCCCATACTTAACCTCCACATTGTCCCCAATGTGAAAATCAAGCATAAGATGGAGAAAAATACTTACAATGTAAAAGGAGTGGAATCTCAATCCTCAGTCGGTGGTGGAGGAGGTGCTTTGGAAGAAGATCCCTTCTTCTTCCCCGCATTTCGAGTGATTCTTTTCAAAATTTCTATTTCTGAATTCCGGATGGATGAGTCGATTCCCAAGCTTGTTGTTGCTAGATCCTTGTTCCTTGTCGAAAATGCTTCAGTTTAGGGTCAAGAATCGTTCAAAATGATTGAGGAATGAGGAGATGAGAGAGTGGGCGATTTTTGGTTCTTTGAGAGAAGGAAATCGGGAATACAGGGTTTGTGGAATGAGAGAATCGAGTAGTGAAGGCTTTATATAGGCTAGAGATTTAATGAAGAAAATCGGACGATTTATTCGTCGGGGCGATTTTCTTTCGTTTTCTCAGCTCAAGAAGAAAATCGGACGATTTAATTCAGGGGGGTCGATCTGGTGGCTCGATTTTTCTCCCTGTTGCCAAAAATCGACTTGCTCTATTCCTGAATCGAACGATTTGCTTTGTGTAGCTCGATTTCTTTCCTTGTATTTCTTGAAGATTGCAATTTGAACTAATTTATGCTCCCCATCTTTATTGATTTCTCATATTGGACCTAATTTCCTGCGATTATTGACACAAACAAACCAAGAGTGCATCGAGGAACAAACAAAAACGAAAACAAAAGAAGCAAAGCAACTAAACTAGGCTAAACTAAATGATAAAAGAAGAAAAAATTATACTATCATGGGTTGCCTCCCAAGAAGCGCTTGATTTATCGTCTTTAGTTGGACGGTGCTTGGTTTTGTGTTCAATGGAGGAGGATAGGAGCTATCTCCTCAACCGGGACTTCCGGTGTGGATTTCTTCAACCGTTGGCCATTTACTTTGAAATTTCCGCTTTGTTCACCCCATACTTCAACTGCACCATGGGAGAAAATTCGTTTAATTACATAAGGTCCTGCCCAACAGGATTTAAGCTTGCATGGGAATAGTCGAAGCCTTGAGTTGAATAGAAGGACTTGATCTCCTTTTTTTAGATCCTTTGGAATGATATGCTTATCATGCCAGCGCTTCGTCCTTTCCTTGTAGATCTTTGCGTTCTCATACGCATTCAGTCAGATCTCATCCAGCTCGTTGATATCCAAAAGCTGCTTCTCTCCGGCTTCTTTCATGTCAAAGTTGAGCCACTTGACAACCCAATATGCTTTATGCTTTATGCTCTAGCTCTACAGGAAGATGACGAGATTTACCATAAACGAGATTATATGGAGTCATACCTATTGGTGTCTTAAAGGCAGTCTTGTACGCCCATAGTGCATCGTCAAGCTTCATTGACCAGTTCTTCCTTGTTTTAGAGACAAATTTCTCTAAAATTCCCTTGATCTCTCTATTGGATATCTCGACTTGTCCGCTAGTTTGCGGATGGTATGGTGTACCTATCTTATGGGTCACCCCATACTTAGCCAATAGAGTCTCAAATCGACGGGATGTGAAGTGCGTTCCTCCGTCACTAATGATGGTTCGGGGAGTTCCGAACCTTGGGAAGATCGTTCTATTGAAGAACTTCACCACTACCATTGCATCATTAGTAGGAGAAGCGATTGCCTCAACCCATCTTGAGACATAGTCTACGGCTAGGAGTATGTATTGGTTTCCACAAGAGGATGGGAAAGGTCCCATAAAGTCTACTCCCCATACATCAAAGATCTCCACTTCTTGTATGTTGTTGAGAGGCATCTCATTCCTCTTAGAAATATTACCTGTCCTTTGACAAGCATCACAAGCAACAACATATTTTTGCACATCTTTGAATAAGGTAGGCCAAAAGAAACCAGAACGAAGTACCTTAGCACAAGTCTTGTGGGAACTAGCATGTCCTCCACATGGTAGAGAGTGGGAATGGCGGATGACACTTTCCACCTCATTTTCTGGAATGCATCTTCTGTATATGCTATCGGGACCTCTTTTGAAGAGAAGAGGTTCGTTCCAATAGAAGTGCCGGACGTCTTTAAAGAACTTCTTTCTTTGAGCATATGAAAGCCCGGGGGGAATTTCCTGACAAACAAGGTAATTTACAATGTCAGCAAACCATGGATCATTACCTTTTGAGACGTGTTGAAGACACTCTTCAATCTCATGTAGTTGTTCGTCAGGGAACGAGTCGTCTATAGGGAGTCCATCCATCTCATCGGTGAGGTGTGGAAGACGACTAAGATGGTCAGCAACTGAATTTTCCAAGCCCTTCTTGTCACGGATCTCCAAATCAAACTCTTGTAAGAGTAAGATCCATATTAGAAGCCTTGGCTTCGCATCCTTCTACGTGAACAAGTAGCGGATTGCTGAATGGTCTGTATAGACAATCACCTTCGCACCTACAAGATAGGAACGAAATTTTTCAAAAGCATAAACTACGGCTAGAAGTTCATTTTCCGTAGTGGCATAATTGGATTGAGCATCGTCTAGCGTCTTGCTAGCATAGTAGATGGCGTGAGTGCGACCATCTTTCTTCTGTCCGAGTACGGCTCCTATAGCGACGTCGCTTGCGTCGCACATGACCTCGAAAGGAAGAGTCCAATCGGGTGGTTGGATGATTGGTGCTGAAATCAAAGCCTTTTTGATCCTGCAAAAAGCTTCTGGACAATCTTTCGAGAATTCGAAAGTTGCATCTTTCATTAAAAGATTAGTTAAGGGTTTTGAAATCTTAGAAAAATCCTTTCTGAATCTCCTATAGAAGCCTGCATGTCCTAAAAAGCTTCAAATTCCTTTCACAGAGGATGGAGGAGGTAGCTTCTCAATAGTTTCTATCTTAGCTCTATCAACCTCTATTCCTCTATTTGATATTAGATGACCTAACACAATTCCTTCGGTGACCATGAAATGACACTTCTCCCAGTTTAAAACTAAGTTAGTATCTTCACATCTCTTAAGAACTAATGAAAGGTTAGAGAGATAGTTATCAAAGGAAGAACCATATACCGAAAAGTCGTCCATGAATACTTCCATGATATTCTCTACATATTCTGAGAAGATTGCCATCATACACCTTTGGAAGGTAGCTGGAGCGTTGCATAAGCCGAATGTCATCCTTCTATAAGCGAACGTACCCCAAGGGCACGTGAAGGTCGTCTTCTCTTGATCATCCGGGTGAATGGGAATTTGAAAGAAACCGCGATATCCATCTAGATAACAAAAGTAAAAGTGTTGGGCTAACCTTTCCAACATCTGATCAATAAAAGGAAGGGGAAAGTGATCCTTCCTAGTGGCCACATTTAGCTTACGGTAGTCGATGCACATTCTCCATCCCGTAACTGTCCTTGTGGGAATAAGTTCGTTGTTATTGTTGGCAACAACGGTAATGCCTCCTTTCTTTGGTACTACCTGTACTGGACTCACCCACTTGCTATCGGAAATAGGGAAGATGATACCTGTATCAAGTAGCTTAAGGATTTCTTTCTTCACGACCTCTTTCATGATCGGATTTAACTGTCTTTGAGGTTGACGTGAAGGCTTGTAATCCTCTTCCATTAGGATTTTATGCATACATAGAGAAGGTTTAATGCCTATCAAATCATCAATAGTATAGCCTAATGCTCTCCTATGTTGCCTTAGAACATTCATAAGCTTCTCTAATTCATCATCATTCAGTTTCGCACTAATTATAACCGGATACGTAGAGTTAGTGCCTAGGAATGCATACCTTAAGTGTGTAGGAAGGGGCTTCAATTCCAATGAAGGAGGTGCTTTGATTGATGATTCATGACCTTCTAATGTCATGGGGGAAGCCTCTGAAGGTGGGGAAGGTGCACTATTAGAGTTGAGAACAACTACAGTCAAGTTTGTAGAAACCGGAGAATTCGTCGCTAAATCGACCCCCTTGTGAAGAAAATCGTCCGATTTTTTGGTCGATTTTTCTTCCTGTTGTCAAAAATCGACTTGCCTTTTCAGAAATCGAGTGATTTATTTTGTGTAGGTCGATTTTTTTCACAGTTTCCGGGGTTAATTCTAACTCTTCAAATCCTGCTTTGGTTCTTCCTTCACATCTTCTAATGCTTTTACCTCATTATCACAATCATGCTCTACTCCTTCCTTCATGATGCTCATACTAAGAACCTTTTGAAGTGGGTCTTTCATTAGGATTGAACTTATCACCTCTCTAGACTCTTCTTCATCAAAGATGTTAAAAATATCTTCTCTCAAGGCTGGCTCTTTGATTAAAGAGGAGAGTACGAACTCCACTTTCTCTTCACCTATATTGAAGGATAGTTGTCCATTCTTGCAATCTACCATGCATCTGGATGTTGCAAGGAATGGTCTCCCAAGAATGATAGGAACTGGATAATCTGCGGGGATGTCAAGAACGACAAAATCTATAGGAATGTAAAACTTACCTAGTTTTACAGGAATGTCTTCTATTATCCCAACTGGCTTAGTGGTGGAACGATCGGCCATGTAAAGTGTTATCTTCACCGGTCTAGGCTCTCCTAGACCAACCGCCTTGCATAAAGCAAGTGGTGTGATGCTCACACTTGCTCCAAGGTCGCAAAGTGCATCATAAGTAACCTCTCCTAAGGTGATGGGTATGCAAAATGATCCCGGATCACGCAGCTTAGGTGGCATATTCTCTGTCATAGTCTTGATGAGTTCGGATGACTCCGTGCTCATCTTAACTTCTCCAATGTCTTCTAATTTCATCTTGTTAGAGAGGATTTCCTTGAGAAATTTCCCATAAGCTGGCATACTTAAAATTGCATCCATAAAGGGTATATTAATATGCAGCTTACTCATAAGTTCAATAAACTTATCAAAGTGTTTATCTAGGCGTGCCCGCACTCTAGATTGAGGAAAAGGTAGAGGTGGTTTGTAGGCGGGAGGAGGAGCATAGACATCTTCCTTCTCTTTTCCTTTTCCTTCTTAGGTGGTGGTTTCAACTACTTTAGGTTGAGGATCGGTAGTTGCTACACCACTCCTAGTAGTGACTGCCATAACCCTTCCCTTTGGGTTATCTTCCGTCTTCCCGGGAAGCTTCCCTTGATCTCTTGGGACTTCTCCGGCTTTGCTAAATACTTGGTTTTCTAAAGCCTTGTGGGCTTTATCAACCGAAGTTATATAGCTCTCCAATCCTTGTAGCTTTCCTAGGATTGTCTCCAACATGGGATCGGGCTTGTTCGATCCATTTGATGATTATTCCTGGCTTTTCAAAGGAGTAGAAGAAGATGGAGATGTTAAAGCTTTTTCAGCATGAGAATAGGGATTACCTGGATTTTGTTGATTGGATCTCCAATTGTTGTTTTTGGAGTTCCTGTTGTTGTTATTCCAGTTGTTGTGCCGGTTATTGTTCCGGTAGTCATTCCTTTGATTGTTATCCCTTCCCATATAGTTGGCTTCTTGCTCCTTAGCCTTTTGAAGACTAGTTTTGATGACTTCCTTCAACTCTTTGATTTCATTGTTGAGGGAAAATATTTGTGTTTGAGAAGCGTGGTTCAACTTAGCTCCCGGATCACCTTGATTCCGGTTATTTGGGTCCACCTTTCGGTGGGAATACTTCTCAATCACCTGGGCTTGCTTCTCAATGAAGTCCCAAGCATCATCCTCTCTCATGTCCATGAATGTGCCACAAGAGAGAGATTGGAGATTGAATTGTGTTTCCACATCCAATCCATTATAGTAGATCTCCAACAATTCCAGCTTTGAAATGCCGTGGTGTGGGCAATCCAATAAGAGATCTTGAAACCTTTTCCAAGATTGAAACAAACTTTCGTTAGGCTTCATAGAAAAAGCATTTATCTTCCCTCTCAATTCCGCCGTTTTGGATGGCGGGAAGAACTTGGTGAGGAATTCCGAAGATAGATCCTCCCATGTGGCCAGCTTTGCAGTTGGAAGTGTTTGGTACCAAGCTACAACTTTGTCCTTCAAAGAAAAGAAGAACGGTTTGATCTTATAATTACTTATAGTAGCCTTCTTCGGCTTCATGGTCTCCAGGAGAATCTCAAAATTCTGCAAGTGTTGATGTGGAGATTCAGCACTTGCTCCACCAAACTGACTTTGGCGAACCATGGTGATAACTTGTGGTGTAAAGCTGAACTCCTGGATGTCCTCAACTCCGAAATTCACACCTAGACGGTGTGGTTAATGAATTGGATCCATCCTTTGCCCCAAAGTTCGGGGTTCATCACCTTCATTAGCAACTCTCACATCCTCAACTGGAATGCGAGGAACAACCGGTGGTCTTGGGTTGTTACGAATAGGATGAATCACTGGATTGATTTCCTCAAGATCCGGCATGTCCGGATTGAGTTCTTCATCATCGGATGAATCATCTCTAGTGGACTTAGTTGGCTTCTTGACTTTCTTCTTCTTCTTCCTAGCATCATTCAATTCCAACTTCATGTCCAACATCATAGCCCTGAGTTCATCAATTTGGAATTGATGAATCGTTTCAGCATCTACACGAGCTTTCTCACTCAACTTTAGTTGATGTTGAGCTTTATCCAACTCAGCCTGGATATTTCTCTCGTTATTTTCAGTCATTTTCCTTTCTTTCAACTTCCTTCTTAAATTTTTCTCTTATTCGGGATCGAAAGGAACTAGATCTTTAGTGGATCTAGTCTTTCGCATATACCTAAAGAACCTGCAAAGATCACTCAAGTACACAAATCAAATCAAAAGAGAAATAGCTCTCAAGCTAGACAACCGAAAACCGAATTTGGTCTAGACCAAATCCCCGGAAACGGCACCAAAAACTTGTTCGCTCAAAAGTGTGTGCGTCAAAGTCTTAAATTTATATCTAGAACTCAAAACAAAGTGAACCCGCAGTGTACGGATCAACTGTAGCAAGGTAAGAAATTCCAGAGTCAAACTCAGGGATTTGGTGAGAATGAAATCGAATTCAATTATCTAGCAAGTGCAATTACTTTTGTGATTAATAAAGAGGGAAATGATTCCAAGGATTCAAGTATCCGACTGCGGCTTTAGATTCAAGACACTTCTAAAGATCAAAGGACATAGTTTATATTGCCAAGGCTATGTGTTTCAAAGGTAGATATCGTACGGTGAAGTTCCGAAACCTATTTGTCTAATCCAAAGGTTCTCTTTGTAAGGGTTGTTGAGGCTGCAATATAGAAAGATCTAAGGACAAGAATTACACTCAAACTAACCACCTAAAACCCTAGGATACGACTCTCCAAGGTAAAGATAGAAAGCACACTTAAAACCTTAATAAAGGATGTTGAGTCTCTCTATTACCCAAATCTTGTAATCTTAATCTATTAAATGTAGAATCAAGGTTGAAGTCTCTTCGTACACTTAAATAGAGGTTAAAAAGGTTAAGCAAGGTTGGGATTTAGGCAAGGATTAACTTTGGTTAAAGATTAAATCAATTAAAGATCGTCAGGGGAATAAATCGTGCTGTTCTTGAGAAAATCGTCCAATTTTCCTGAAGAACAGTCCGATTTTTCTATTGTCGCAAAGTCAAAATCTAAACTCTCAGGGTCCAAATGTTTGAATGAGTTCAGTCTATCATCATCTAAGCCTCAATCATCAACTATTCTCCCCAGAATCACAATGGTTTTAGCCAACCATTTTCAAAATCAAATCAAATTTAAGATTGAGTGAATAAATCAAATAAACCCGAATCTTGAATAAAAACTCAATAACTTTCAATTCTGTAAACCAATCTCAAAACTAATCAATATATCTCTCAATCAACTCAATATTGTGTTCAAAAACCACCAAGAATCATAATGGAAACAAGGAATCTCACAAATATGATCAAGATTTACTTCCCGGCAATATCGCTTCAATCCCTCTCCAAGAATCTTTAATCTCTCACAAACGTGTAAAGATTTCCCGTTGCGGCCGTGCCGTTTTCGTTCCTAGGGTTCCAACCTATAGTTTCTTGCTAATGGGCCACTTGGCAAAACACTTCTCTAGCCTAAAAGTGATGGGCTTTGAGTCGTCTTTACCATTGGGCCGAAAACAAAGAAAATCGAGCTAGCCGATTTACACACAAAACCGTTCGATTTTTAAGGAGATAAATCGTCCGATTTATGTAGTAAATGGCACGATTTTCATCAACAGAGAATGCTCGTCTCTTGGCTTGTTTCCTTCCTCCCTTTATGCTTCTTTTACGCAACTCCTTTACTCTTTGTGATTCCTCTAAGACTCTTTTAGCTTCCCTAATGACCTTAGATGCTCCTTGCTCCACTTTTGCTTCCAAATCCACTCAATTTACCTACAATTTAACCGAAACTCGTGTACCGAAATATAATTGAATAAAACATAAATCATACACAAATTCCCTCTAAATGCAAAGTAAATCGAGGTAAACCTCTACAATATGCATTATTATAATGGTATATAATTCATGTGATCATTATGGTACCCACGTCAAAGCTCGTTTCACCTCGTTGGCTATTCAGATGTAGATTTTGCAGGTTATAAGGTCGATAAGAAGAGCACTTATGGATGTTGTCAATTCTTAGGGTCATCCCTAATCAGTTGGCACTCTAAGAAGCAAAACTATGTCGCCCTATCCACAGTTTAAGCCAAATATATTGCTGCGGGAGCCCGTTGTGCACAAATTCTATGGATAGCTCAACAACTTCGTGATCTTGGCTTTGATTTGAAAGGTCTTCCTATAAAATGTGATAATACTAGTGCTTTTTTAATTACTAAAATTCTTGTGCAACATTCAAGGACTAAGCATGTAGATGTAAGGCATCACTTCATATGTGATCATGTTGAGAAAGGTGATGTTTCGATCTCTTTTATATCAACTAACTTGCAGCTTGCAGATATCTTTACCAGGCCCCTACCTGAAGATCAATTCAATTTTATTAGATTAGAGCTTGGTATGTTGAACAAGGAAGTATTAACGTAGGGGGAGTAAATTATTTTATTTTCTCCTTCGTATGCAGCCCACTTGTCTTTTTCAAGGGCCTTGAAAGGCAATTCAAGGTCCTTGAAACGAGAATCAAGGGTAAATTAAAAATCACGGATAGGAAATAATATCCTTTAGATATTTGATTCCTAATTTTTTTTTAAAGAGAAAGAGATTTCAAAAGGCTCTATTTTCAGATTCAAAGAATTTTGAAAAGTGGTTACAAAATTTATAGAAAGAATTCTAATCAAAAGTGATTCTGCCAAGATTTTGAGTCTCTCAAGATCCTAATGAACTTAAGTTGATGTGACTTCTTCCCTTAAATACCACTTCTCTTTCTTTTTTATCTCTTCCGCTTTATCTTCTCTTTGCAAAATCTCGTGCTTTACTCTTTCACTTTTCACAAATCTACTTCTTCTCTCTTTCAAAAAATATTTTTCATGGCTTCCAAGAGATCTTCAGTTGATGATGCTGCATCATCTGCCCCCAAACGCCAAAGGGTAGTTCACATCTCCTCTAACTCAGACTCCGGCTCAGACTCAAGCTCTAGTTCCCCATTTCATATGGATGATGCTGAAATTTGTGCCAAAACTGGTCTTCCCTCACACTGGTTCAGAAGTCAGACTGCAGTCAAGAAATGGCTGGATGGATTCAATGATCGGGAACAATGCATGTGTGAATTAGTTGATCTGGAATTATTCACATGCCTTTCTCTACCACGTCTCAAGGTGCTTCAAGCCAGTTCTATCTGGATTATTCTCAACCCAGGGGAGACATCCTATCCAAGATTAACAAGGTTATTCTACGTCAACTTAACAGTCCGAAGAGAAAGAGGAGAACTTGTCATGGAATCAATCGTTAAAGGTAAGAAAATTACTCTTTCCACTGAGATTATTGCTGAAATTTTAGGGCTTCCCCGCTTCAACTCTTTCGACTATCCCACTCCCTCTAGAACTGTTAAGATGGCTAAAGAACAATTCCTTCTACCCAACGCACAACCACAACCTACCACCACATGTTTAACCCTTGAAGCCAGAATTGTTTGCTCACTACTAGTTAGGTGTGTAGTACCAAGGATTAATAATAGGGATGTGCTAACAAATCGACTGCTTGCTCTTTTGTATCATGTGCTGAATGGGCTAGATGTTAATCTTCCAGAAATTATCTTGTCCCATGATAGCTTGGATTATAGTCTATATTTTTGGGTTTGTTTGGACGTTTTATCTTCAATAATCTGCATGTTTGTATGTATATTATGTGATTATATTACCATTTCATCTACCTTTACGGGAATCGAGGTCTACACCTAGTTTTGTTGTAATCGTAGGTAAAATGGCACGTTTTGCATCAAAAAGGAGCAAAAGGAGCTATGGAGTCATTGGAGCTACATTGAGGAACATAAGGAACCATCCAGGAAGCATGACCATGGATTTGAGATTCACTTTGGACCAGTTTTGAGAGATTTCACATTCAGTTGTGACTCACCTCGGTTGACCACAGATTCATCTCGACCGAGGTAATCCAGAGAAGCCGACTCGACTGAGGCAAATACCTAGGACGCGGCGAGAATATTTTATTCTTGGCTGAGATCTTTTATCTTTGGAAAGTGATCTTATATTTTTGGGTTTGGCTCCTGGAAGGAAGAAGATATGCTAGATCATATATTTTACCCATATTTATGGGAAAAGATCTTTCTAAGATATATTATCTTTGGAGGGTTATTTTCCTATAAAAAGGGTTGGATTTCCACAAATCCAACATCCCGCTTACACCGAAAAATCCGCATTCAGTTGGAAATCACGCAGCAGCCATACTCCAGTTGGGAGATTTTGAAGAACCTTTTTTGAAGGTTGAAGGAAGATTGAAGATTGTAGCTTTTATAGCTTTTGGAGGTTTTCTTGTAAGATTACCTTAGATTCTCTTCCTTGTTGTCTTGCTTGTTGGATTTATATCCAAGGAACGCTTTTGTTGTGATATTTGATTCAGTTATTGAAGTCTTTTCATTAAATTCTTCTTGTTCAAATATTCACATTCTTCCCATATATTTGATTAATACTTTCATGATGATGAGTGACTAATTTCCTTGTGTGATTCTAGGGTGATTGGCTGAAGGTTGTGGGAAAAACAATGATAGAATGATCTTAATCACAGTAGGACCCTGAAAGTTCGAGTCTTTAACCTTAACCCCAAGCATCTCGCTCAGTCAATGAACATCTCGGCCGGGGTGGAATATGGCTGACCGAGATGACTTATCTGATCCGAAACTGAGAGTTAAGTGTTAGAGTTTGCCAAATCCTATTCTTATTACACCTTTCCTGGTTCAATGCAAGCTTAGGATGAGACTTACCCGGTAATTTCTTTGTTTGTGTACCTAAGATCATAAGTGTAGGTAATAAAGGTTTATCCTTTATCGGGGTTTGAGTGTGCTTTCATCCCATCTTTGTGAGTTAGCCTGAGACTTACTCGGTAAAGGTTAATTCTATTCCCTTAGATGGTGTGTTAGTTTGAGGTTATAGTTCTTTATCTTGATTCCTTGAGACTTACCCGGTAATAGGAGTTATGGTTTAAAATTAGTGAGTAGTGAGACTTACCCGGTGATCTATTCCACTTTAGTAACACCTTCCCTATGCAAAAACCTCAGCTTTGTCCGCTTATCTTTAGATCTTGAGTTGAAACCACAACTAGATGCTTTAATCCCTAGAATTGCATGTTTGCTTTATTGACTTCTTATTCATCTTTGATTGTTTTAATTGCTCTTGTGGTTAGTATTTACGTAAGCATACCGTGATTGGACTTTGTTTCACTAAGTCCCTGTGATCGACTCTTGGAATTTCTTGCTTTTTACTACGATTGACCCGTACACTGCGGGTTTGCATCCTTGTTTTAAGCTTACGTCTAGGGTTATAAATTTAAAGCTTGCACACACCTTTTGGAGCGAACAAGTTTTTGGCGCCGTTGCCGGGGACTTGGTCTAGACCGAGCCGGTTACGGTTTGCTCTTGGGGCACTTGCCCCCGTGTCTATTAACCACTCTACTTGAGTGACTTTTTGCAGGTTCTTTCTTAGGTATATGCGAAGAACCCGCACTGGGAAGGAAATCGTTCCTTACGATCCCGAACCAGAAAAGACATACAAGCGACGCTTAAGAGAAGCAAAGATGGCCCAACAAGACAACCGCGATCTTGAGGCCGAGTTGAAAGAGGCGTTAGAGCTGCTACGCCTCAGCAGGGAAGAACTAAGGCGAGAGAAGGAAGAAACTCGCACCAAGACTGAAGCAATCGAAGCAGAGATGGCCGTCATACGACACTAGATTCTACTTCGACCGAGGGAAGATCCAGTCCCAGATCTTCGACCGATGCAGGATCCAGTTGCTGACCCTCGACCGAGGCAAGCTCTAGTACCTGACGCCCCGGCCGAGATACTTCCACCTCAGATGCCAGTCCGAAACGTTCTTCTTGCAGGAATCCCACAAACCCTAGGTCAAAGAATGGACCCTAATCAACAACTGAGGCGTCCAGGAGTTAATCTAGGAGATCCAGCGGACCATGACTATGAACTTCGACCGCAAGTTCTATCCATGATTCGCCAATGCCAGTTCGGAGGGCCAGAGAAGGAATCACCACATCAACATCTTCAAAACTATGAGATCTTGATGGAGACCTTGAGACCTCCGAGGATTGAAAATAACAACTACAAGCTAAGACCTTTTTACTTTTCTTTAAAAGATAGAGCTCTTACTTGGTATCAATCTCTTCCTCCAAGAAAAATTAGCACATGGGAGGAGATGACGACGGAATTCTTGACCAAATTCTTCCCCCCTCAAAGACAGCCGAAATGAGAGGGAAGATCAATGCTTTCATTATGAAGGACAAGGAGAGCTTGTCCAAGTCATGGGAGCGGTTCAAGGACATTCTTTTGGATTGCCCACATCATGGGATTCCAAAGTTAGAGTTATTGGAGATTTACTTCAAGGGACTGGACGGAAGCACCCAGTTCAATCTCCAACTACTCTCCGCCGGTACCTTCATGGACATGGCGATTGACGAGGCTTGGGACTTCATCGAGAAGCAAGCCTTGCATATGGAGAAGTACACCCACCAAGGAGCTGAAGGTGGAGTTAAAAGAGTTAACTTTCAGGAAACTCAGCCCTACAACAATCAACTCACGTCTTTGAAGAATGACGTGAAGCAATTGAAGGAACTCTTGGTTGCACAAACCAAGAAGGAAGAGCAAGGGCAAAGGAACAACAACAACGGATACCGTAACAACAACAACGGTTCCCGGAACAACAATTACAACAACAACAATAGAGGATCCAATAGCAACAACTGGAGGACAAACAACCAAAATTCTGGTAACAATCATTCAAACTCCAACTCTAACGATTCCTCTAACCCTTTCCTCTCTTCCCCTTCTTCTTCTTCTTCTACTCCATTAAAAAGCCAGGGGCAAGGATCAAGTTCGTCTCAACCAGAAAAGAAAGACGCAGTTCTAGAGGCTATCTTGATCAAGCTCAACGCTATGGAGACTTCTATGACTTCATTTTCGAAGGCCCAAAAAGCCTTTGAACAACAACTTGCAAGTAAGGCGAATGAAGCGCCAAGAGATCCAGGGAAGCTTCCAGCAAGGACGGAAAGCAACCCTAAAGGCCAGATCATGGCCATAACTACGAGGAGTGGACTGAAAACTGCAGATCCAATGCCTCGGTCGGTGCCAGTACAGTCGAAGACCACCTCGGTCCAGGCGCAGTCGAAGAACACTTCGGCCGAGATGCCAACCGAGGTGGAACCACAGATTGCGGAGGGGAAAACTGAAGCTTATGTTCCACCTCCTGCATACAAACCACCACTTCCATTCCCCCAGTCAAGAGCCAGAGCACATCTATACAAGCACTTTGGTAAGTTCCTTGACTTGATGAATAAGCTGCATATTAACATTCCTTTCCTTGATGCTATTCTAGGAATGCCCGCTTATGGGAAGTTCTTGAAGGAAATCCTTTCAAGGAAAAGGAAACTGGAAGACTTTGGTGAAGTTAGGATGACATCTAAATCCTCGGAGCTCATACAAATCATGAAGGAGAAGATGCCACCTTAATTGAGAGATCCCGGCTCATTTTGCATTCCCATTCAAGTTGGGGATGTCACTTGTGAAGCCCTTTGCGATCTAGTAGCCAGCGTGAGCATCATCCCGCTGGAGCTATGTGTGAAGATCGGACTTGGAGAGCCCAAGCCGGTCAAGATTCGACTTTATATGGCGGATCACTCCATCACTCATCCCGTGGGCATCTTGGAGGACGTTCCGGTCAAGTTAGGTAACTTCTATCTACCTATAGATTTTGTTGTACTTGACATTCCCGCAGATTATCCTGTTCCTATTATTCTCGGGAGGCCATTTCTAGCAACATCGGGTTGCAACATGGATTGCAAGAACGCCAAGTTGAAATTCAACATTGGCAGCGATGAGGTGGAGTTCGCACTACTTGCAGCCATGAAAGGGGAGCAGCTGAGCGATGATATCTTCAACATCTACGATGAAGAAGAATCAAGAGAATTGGTGAGCTCTATCCTTATTAACGATCCACTCGAAAGAGTTATTAGCTTCAGTTTAATGGAGGAAGGTATAGATGCTTCTTGTGATGTAGATATACGGAGCTTAAAAGCACTGGAAGAAGATCCAGGAGCTAAAACTGAGAGGCTAACCCAGGAGACGAAGATCTCCAGTTTTGGTTCCAGTTGCAGTACCTCGACCAAGGCACTCCCTGGACTGAGCGAGGCGACTGAAGAACATCTCGGTCAACGCCTTTGCACCTCGACCGAGGTTGATGGCGAGATGATGTCAACTGAGACTACTGAGAATAATAAACTTCTTACTCCCTTCTCTGACATTCATCCTCAGTTGGTGGAACATTCTATCCACCAACTTTCTGATAATAACGGACCTTGGTATGCTGATATTGTGAATTATCTTGTTTGCTAGGAAACACCACCCGGATTGACGTACTCTCAAAAGAAGAGATTCTTCAAAGAAGTACGACATTACTACTGGGATGAGCCGCTGCTATTCAAGCGCGGGGCGGATGGGATGCTTCGAAGATGCATTCCGGAAGATGAAGTTAATAGCGTTATACGGCATTGCCATTCACTTCCTTGTGGAGGACATGCTAGCACCGACAAAACATGCGCTAAGGTATTGCGTTCCGGTTTCTTTTGGCCTACATTATTTAAGGATGTACAATCCTTTGTTGTCTCTTGTGATGCATGCCAAAGAACAGGAAATTTATCAAGGAGGAACGAGATGCCACTTAACAACATCCAAGAGGTGGAAATCTTTGATGTATGGGGGATTGACTTCATGGGACCTTTCCTATCCTCCGGAGGAAACCTCTATATTCTTCTTGTAGTTGATTACGTCTCTAGATGGGTTGAAGCCATTGCTTCTCCCACTAATGATGCCAAGGTGGTTGTGAAGTTCCTAAACAGAACTATCTTTCCACGATTTGGAACTCCACGCATCATCATCAGCGATGGAGGAACGCATTTCATCAACCGGAAGTTCAAGGCACTTCTATCGAAGTATGGGGTAACCCACAAGGTATCAACCCCTTATCACCCTCAAACTAGTGGACAGGTCGAGATCTCGAATAGAGAAATCAAAGCAATTTTGGAGAAGACCGTCTCTAGGACAAGGAAAGACTGGTCCATGAAATTGGACGATGCTCTTTGGGCGTACAGGACCGCATTTAAGACTCCCATAGGTACCACCCCTTATAATTTGGTATACGGGAAGTCCTGCCATTTGCCCGTTGAATTGGAACACAAAGCATATTGGACGATCAAATGGTTAAACTTCGACATTAAGGAGGCCGGCGAGAAGCGACTATTGGAACTCAACGAGCTGGAGGAGCTGCGTTTGAACGCTTATGAGAATGTCAAAATCTATAAGGAAAGGACGAAGAGATGGCATGACAAGCGTATCGTCCCAAAGGAGTTTAACGAAGGAGACTTAGTTCTACTCTTCAACTCCCACCTCCGCCTTTTTCCAGGTAAGTTAAAATCTAGATGGACCGGACCTTATGTTGTGAAACATGTTTTTCCTCATGGTGCAGTTGAGATATGGGGCGAAACTAGCGGAAGCTTCAAGGTCAACGGTCATAGACTTAAGAAGTACCAACCGGAAACTCCGGTTGAGGAGGTTGCACCAATATACCTCATTTGAGAAGCATTATGGTCCAGCTAGCGACCTTAAACCAAGCGCTTCTTGGGAAGCAACCCAAGGCATTGCTTTCTTTTCCCTTTTTCTAGTCTAGCTTAGATAGTTTTTGCTTTTGCTTTGCTTTGTTTTGTTTTTGGCGTTCTAGACAGATAACAGGAGACATCTAAGGAAGAAGCATAACTGGAAGGACAGAAGTTCGAGAATTTGAGAAGACGGAGTTTGACTGAGGCATCTCGGTTGCTGTCAGAGCACCTTGACCGAGATGATTCTTGAGCAACCGAGGCGACTAGGGTTTTCTGAAGAACCACCTCGGTCCGTACCACCTCGGTCCAGTTGAGACCATCTCGACCGAGGTGACAGCAGTCCAGAAAAGGGTATAAAAGGCGGAATATTTCTCTCTCCTCACTTTACTCTTTCCCCTCGACCGCGGCGACAGTCCACCTTGCTTCTCCGATTTCTTGCTCGTTTTCGACGATTTCTGTCTCCAAACTGCGATTAAGACTCAGAGAATCCCAGTGCAACATCGATCTGCAAGGTAATCGAACCGATTCGGCCGAACGAGGTAAACATAGAACCGAAACCCTACCTCGCTTTTTCGCTTCGATTTGGGCTTTGGTTGCCCTTACATTTGTTGAGGAAAGGCTTAAGTACCCCATCGGAAGCAGTTGTAGTGATTTTGGGGGAAAAGAACTGAATTTTCAAAAGGAATTAGAATCCAGTTTTCCGCCTCGGTCCAGTCGAGCTATGCCTCGGCCGAGGCGATTCTTGAGTGTTGTCAGTTGACCGAGGTGACCTGACAGTGATTGAAAATGAGTTCTGACCGACGCCTTGTCCTTAGGGATAGATCCTCACCTTCCCCTTCTTCCTCTTCTTCCCGACCATATCGACCGGTGATCCATGAGCAACACCAGGTCGATTACGACCGTATTTCTGGCCGTCCAGTGATTGCACCATGCTTCCTGGACGTGTCTGCTTTTGATTGCCTCCAGGTAGACGGAGACCTTAGGAGGATGATTTCTACAGTTGGGCTGGATCAGTTTACTGAGATCCGGGCCCCAGCCTATTTGGAGCCGACCTTAGAGTTCGTTAGCTCCTTCACCTACCTTCCCACAGAGCAGTCTGTGAAGTACCGGTTGATGAACCGGAACTTCTTAGTGCCACTCGAGTACTGGAGAGATATTTTCGGCTTTCCGAAGCCCACCGTTGTTGACTTCCCATCCCGATCAGTAGCTAGGGAGTTTTGGGGGCAGATTGCCCATATTGTTGAGCACGCAGATAGATGGCGCCTTGGAGATTCCAGGGAGAGGGTCATCTTCCACCTAGCCTTTAGGTTAGCCCACCGGATCTTCAGTGAGATGCTTTTGGCGCGTACTGAGACGCCCCAGAAGATCCGACAGGGAGAGCTTTTCAGTTTATACTGCATGGTTACTGGGGGTATCCCGGACTTTGGCTTGATGCTGGTAGAGGATCTACACAGGATCAAGGCCAAGGAGAAGGGAGACATCTGCTACGGAGGGCTTGTCACCCATATAGCTAGCTATCAGGACATGGATCTCAGTGCTTGCACGATGGTGGAGGCTGCCAAGCCGCTTGGATTGCAGGAGATGATCACTCGGCGGATTCTAGTTCCCCGAGGTCTGACTACTCCGTACGTGGCTATGCCGTGGGAGCTGACTGCGCCACAGGGGATCAGGTGGTCTGCCCAGTTCACTGTTTATGACCCACATTATTGGCAAACCGCTTGGGCTCCACTGATGGAGGATTACAGAGAGGCAGCAGCTGCCCCAGCTGAGGAGGAGGCTGATGATGAGGAGACAATGGATGAGAGAGAGGGTAGAGTCCCGATGGATACAGGGACAGATACTGCAAGGACGAGCACACCAGTTATAGATCTGGATGATGAGGATACTGAGCCTGCACCTGCTGCATCACCTGCTAGACCTGCTAGCCGTAGGACACGCCGTCATAGAGATTCAGAGGCTCATCGTCGGATCGATGATCTGACGGACCATATGATAGACTCTTATGCTGCCCTTACTGTGGACATGCATGAGAGATTTGCTGCCCAGCACCGACAGATTGACAGCTGGACTCATCAGATGCTCGAGGGACAGCACTATCAGCGCAGGATGATGGAGATCCAGTTCCAGCAGACTATGGGGTATCCGTTCGACCCGACCCAGTATCCGTATGTGCCACCACCACCACCACCACCGGATCAGGATTATTGAGAGCTGCAGGATTTTTCTTTCTTATTTTTTATGCAGTTCAGCTTATTATCCGGTGAGAACTTTTATCCTTTAGACTTATTTTGACCCACTAGGACAGTGTGTCCCAAGTATGGGGTGTTTATGTGATATTTGACACTTATGTATGACTCTACTTGATCAGATATTGATATTTTATGCTTCATTTTCTTCTATATGTTTATCTGAGATTGCATGCATACTTACAGGTTATTTGATTGAGAAAAACGTCGAAACTGAAAGAAAAATGGTTTTAAAAAAAAATTTTTTGGACCTCGACCGGGGCAGTTCTGGCCGAACGAGGCGTTTCACCTCGGTTGACCTAAGAACACCTCGACCGAGGTGGTTTAACTGAAAGTTTTCGAAAACGATTTTTGTGTTACTTATCTGGATATGATCTCAGTGAAGATCTTCTTTACTGACTGGTTTTAAATTCTTTATGTGTTTGAAAGGTTTTATAATATGTTTAAGTTGCTAAATGTTTTGTTTGAAATTATTGGCATGTTTAATATTTTGTTTTTATCCAAATTATGTTGAATTTGAAGGTTGACACCACATTATGAGTTCTCTCACTTTCTTCCTGGAAAGACCAAGGCAATTCATTCTTCTCTCTTCTTCTTCTTGATCATGCTTAGCCCCTCATATACATTTTGCCTCCCTTTACCTATCCGGGAATTTAGAAGCAAGCAAAGTGGTGAAAGCAAGTGAAGTAAAGTTGAGAAGTTGGCTGGAAGTGAAAGTGTTAGAAAGTAATCTTAGGTTTGGGGAAGTCAATCATGAAGATGAGTAACTCGGCACCATTCACATAGCCGGGTGTTTGTGTCTTGCCAAAGTCGGATTGAGCGATATTCCTAACGGGTCATGGTATGTGCATCAAGGGTTTAATGCATCTCAAGAAATTGATGATTGCTGATTTCCTAGGCTTCGGTTATTGTGCACCTCTGTCCATGCATCCCAAAAAGTAAAGTAAAAGAAAAAGTGTGAAATAAGCAAAGCTTATTGGTGGAAGATGTTGCAAGTCAAAGTGAAAGCGAAGTTCATCCTTTTCCCGGATTCTAGCACCACATTACCTTACATACATCCCTACCCTACACGTTTCTTGACCTTTCTTTTGGGAAGCCCTTGAGACCTCGAGCTTGTTGATTGACTTAGTGGTTTAAACTGGATTATGCATGATTAATTTTGATAATTATGTCTTATTATGCATTCCATGGTTTTATGCAAAGATGAACAACTTTCTTATATTTATAAAATGTTTTGATCATATTTTGATTTAAAACTCCATGAAGTATTCTCTTAGAGTGATCTATGATAGTTGCACACCATAAAAATGTTTTTGAAAGACTTTTCATTGATTTTATTGATTTATAATCCATTCTATCTTGTCTTTTATATGCGGAACTTGCTTGGGGACAAGCAAGGGCTAAGTATGGGGTATTTTGATAGCTTGGATTATAGTCTATATTTTTGGGTTTGTTTGGACGTTTTATCTTCAATAATCTGCATGTTTGTATGTATATTATGTGATTATATTACCATTTCATCTACCTTTGCGGGAATCGAGGTAATCCAGAGAAGCCGACTCGACCGAGGCGAATACCTAGGACGCGGCAAGAATATTTTATTCTTGGCTGAGATCTTTTATCTTTGGAAAGTGATCTTATATTTTTGGGTTTGGCTCCTGGAAGGAAGAAGATATGCTAGATCATATATTTTACCCATATTTATGGGAAAAGATCTTTCTAAGATATATTATCTTTGGAGGGTTATTTTCCTATAAAAAGGGTTGGATTTCCACAAATCCAACATCCCGCTTACACCGAAAAATCCGCATTCAGTTGGAAATCACGTAGCAGCCATACTCCAGTTGGGAGATTTTGAAGAACCTTTTTTGAAGGTTGAAGGAAGATTGAAGATTGTAGCTTTTATAGCTTTTGGAGGTTTTCTTGTAAGATTATCTTAGATTCTCTTCCTTGTTGTCTTGCTTGTTGGATTTATATCCAAGGAACGCTTTTGTTGTGATATTTGATTCAGTTATTGAAGTCTTTTCATTAAATTCTTCTTGTTCAAATATTCACCTTCTTCCCATATATTTGATTAATACTTTCATGATGATGAGTGGCTAATTTCCTTGTGTGATTCTAGGGTGATTGGCTGAAGGTTGTGGGAAAAACAATGATAGAATGATCTTAGTCACAGTAGGACCCTGAAAGTTCGAGTCTTTAACCTTAACCCCAAGCATCTCGCTCAGTCAATGAACATCTCGGCCGGGGTGGAATCTGGCTGACCGAGATGACTTATTTGATCCGAAACTGAGAGTTAAGTGTTAGAGTTTGCCAAATCCTATTCTTATTACACCTTTCCTGGTTCAATGCAAGCTTAGGATGAGACTTACCCGGTAATTCCTTTGTTTGTGTACCTAAGATCATAAGTGTAGGTAATAAAGGTTTATCCTTTATCGGGGTTTGAGTGTGCTTTCATCCCATCTTTGTGAGTTAGCCTGAGACTTACCCGGTAAAGGTTAATTCTATTCCCTTAGATGGTGTGTTAGTTTGAGGTTATAGTTCTTTATCTTGATTCCTTGAGACTTACCCGGTAATAGGAGTTATGGTTTAGGATTAGTGAGTAGTGAGACTTACCCGGTGATCTATTCCACTTTAGTAACACCATCCCTATGCAAAAACATCAGCTTTGTCCGCTTATCTTTAGATCTTGAGTTGGAACCACAACTAGATGCTTTAATCCCTAGAATTGCATGTTTGCTTTATTGACTTCTTATTCATCTTTGATTGTTTTAATTTCTCTTGTGGTTAGTATTTACGTAAGCATACCGTGATTGGACTTTGTTTCACTAAGTCCCTGTGATCGACCCCTGGAATTTCTTGCTTTTTACTACGATTGACCCGTACACTGCGGGTTCGCATCCTTGTTTTAAGCTTACGTCTAGGGTTATAAATTTAAAGCTTGCACACACCTTTTGGAGCGAACATCCCATATGCTTCATACCATCAATTCTCCCAATGATTCACATTTACCACATGGAAACTTGCTCCCTAAATTCATTCGATACTTCTCGATTGATTATTTTGATAAAGAACAACATTATGTTGTTGGTGAACTAGATGAACAATTTTTGACAACATGGGAGTTAAGAAAACTTCCACAGGGGAATGGGTTCTGAAAGAGCAACCAGCCTGGAACTATACCACAGTGCAGTGACTGGATGAAACACACGATTTACTAGGAATTTTAAATCAGAAAATCAACCAGATGTTTCATGTAAATGCTCATTCTCTTACAGCAGCCAACAACATCGGGCCTCTGACTGAAGAAGATGGTCAAGCCACCACTAAAGATGTTGAAACAGTCATGACACAGTGCTACAAGATTGTTAAAGACCGTCCCATTGGCCAACCATCGTCTGATGACCCAGATGTCTTACATATAGAAGAATTTAGAGTTGTTAAGAAATACAACAAGGATTCGGAGTTGTTAAGAAATACAACAAGGATTCTGATCAGCGACGAACGGACATTTCCCTCAAAGAACATGACATCTCGAAAGCTCAAAATCGATGGAGGAAGATGTGCATGAGGGAGCATTTCGGGAAGGGGAGTTCTTCTTCTAGGTGGTATCATGAATGAAGTTCTCTGGATGACCATGACTTTCAAGGCCCTTGATTATGATATCAAAGGCTTGTTTTGAAAAACTTGTTTGTGTGGTTTTGTGATGTGAGCCCGCCGGACTTAAGCAACGAGACCAATGTGATAGCACCAAGATCAACACCACCTCTCACTCGAGCTAGAGCCCGCATGCTAAGCCAAACCACTTTGACCTACCACCCTTTCGGAGCTCCGACATTTGAGGACGTCCATGACTATCAGTTGGTGAACATACTCGAGGCGATTGAAGATGCCGGATCACTTTAAACCTTAGATGTAATTTTTTTTATTTATTTTATGTGGTCATGTTTGACTTTATTTCATGGATTAAAACCACTTTAGTTGGGTTTCTTTCAACCACGTTTTTGGAACCTTGGAGCTCTAATGTGGCCGGCCATATGTATGGTTTTTAGGCCATTTATTGCTTGAAGTTGTTGGTTGAAAGACCCTAGGTTTTCCTTCATTTAAATATCCAACTCTTGAACTACTTGTAAGCTATTATTGTGGGGAGTTGGTGCTGAATTTTCAGCCATATAAGGCCTTCTCCTACACACGTTTTAGGGATATAGAGTTGAGTTCAATCGAAGTTGTGTTTTCACTTTAAGAAAAACAAACCTAGAGACTAAGGTGAGAGGCCAAGGTTTCGAAACCCACAAGGTGAGAGGCTGAGTGGTGTCCTTACGGTGCGAGGCTAGGAGGACAAAGGAGATCTAATTTCCGAAGTGAGATTCCGAGGAAAGAAGAACTCGAGCCAAGGAGATCCAAGGTACGAGGCTGGACGATTCCTTGCTTGGCATATCCATAAAATCGAAAAAAAATAAACAAAAGAGGTGGAAGGAGGAACAACACCGTCGGATCCTTGCGTTCAACTGACAAAGAGCACATCAAGTGGTATCAGAGCCCAACGGTTCGAGTTCCTCAAGCTTTCGGGGTACGAATTGCTTACCTAAACTTGTTTTTAGTTTTTGCAATTTTGAGTAGTTCCCCAAAATTTTGGTGCTTACAATATCTTCTTTCTTGTGAGTCTTTAGAGAGATCTTGTTGACCTTTTATTCAAAAAAAAAAAACGAAAGTCCTATTTTATAAAGTCAAAAAAAAACGACAACAAAAGAAAATAAAAAAAAAAGAAGAAGAAAAGTTGTTTGAGTGTTATCATTGAAATTATTAACAAAGTTGTCCTTGAGAGTGTTATTGAAATTGTTGTCAAAGTCGTTGAAATTGTTATCATCGAAATTGTTATCAAGTTGTTCTTGAGTGTTCTAGCCAACCAAAACACAACCCGCACGTTTTGGGGAAACGCTTGTTATTGCTTTGACTAACTACTTGTTAGGGACTAAGTAAATACTCGCCGGAAGGCTCGTATTTGTTGTTGCTTTGTTGCCTTTTGTGTTTGCTTTTCTGAAGTTATATTGCATCGTGGAATACCTTGTTTACCTTGTGCACTACCTTGGAAAATTGGCGGAATTTTGTTACCAAGAGAAATCTTTGTGTGGAGAGTATTGCCTAAGGCTTTGGAAAAGGTGAGGGAGAGCTTTGCCTCGAAGCAAAGGAAAAGGGGAGTTGTGTGAACCCAAACACTATCAAACACTTGAGTGAGTGTGAGGAGAAATACACTTGAGAGAGGAGAGAGAGGGAATGTTTTTGTCTCAAACCTTTGCCTTGAGTTTGTTTTGTGTGATAGGCGAAGAATCTCGAAAAGGTGAAAAACAGCCGGTTTTGCGATTTTGCGGAAAAAAGGCGTCCGAACTCAGAATTACAATTGTTATACCTTTCCGAGAAGGGAAACGGGCCTCCGAGTCCAACTCACGGCTTTGCCGTGACCTAAGGACTTTTTTAGCCAACCAACACCGTTTCGGTCACGAAACCGGCATTTTTATTACTTTCGGTTTTGCCTTTTGAACATTTGGTTTTGTTATACCTTTGGACACTTGGTTTTGTTTGTTTCTTTGATTGTTTTGTAGTCCAACAGCAGGATGGCATCCGTCAATGGTAATGGGATCAATCAAGCCGACCCACGTATTGACCGCCTTGAAGCCCAATTCGCGGAACTTCTAAGGAGACTACCTCCCGTCCCACCTGAACAAAGTCAAGGAGGAAGTAACCAGGGACCACGTAGAGGCCGGGATAGGAGTAGGAGTGTGAATAGCCATGGGAGAAGAAACCAAGATAGACTCCGAGATAGAGACCGGAACAGAAACCGGGACCATAGTTGACACGATGACTCGGACGATGAAGAAAATCGTGGTCACCGCAATAGGAGGCGTTACCATGGATCAAAAGTGGATGTTCCAAACTTCACCGGAACTGCAGAAGCGGAGACCTACATTGAGTGGGAGACTAAGGCTGAACAAGTCTTCCATTATTATGATTTTAACGAGTATGAAAAGATTGAAGCTGCTACTATTCATTTTGTTGATTTTGATCTAACTTGGTGGCAAGAAGAATTGGAATATGTGGAGGCACATCAACATCCGTGCATCAACACCTGGTTTGAACTCCGTAGAAGGATGCATGCTCGGTTCATACCTTCGGATTACAAGGAACAATTGTTGCTCAAACTTGAAAGGCTACGTCAAGGTAACCGAACTCCAGACGAGTACCACAAAGAGTTGAGAACTCTCCTTCAGAGATCGGGAACCCGACAGCCCGACGACTATATCCTAGCCAAGTTCCTATCTGGGCTTAACCCCGAGGTGTCCGAAATAGTTGAACAACTCCGACATACAAGCCTAACTGATGCCCTACACCATGCTACCCATGCCTATAATGTCATCCAAAAACGTAAGGCATCCGGATCAACAAGAAGAGGGACAAGTCATGAATCCACTGAATCCTCTCGAAATAATCGTCCTACCCACACAACTGGTTCATCCCCAACAGTAGTTCCCAAGGCCACCTCCGCCCCTAACCCTAGTATTCCACCAACTCCAGAAACGAGCCGGACTAGGGAAGTGAAGTGCTACAAGTGTTATGAGCATGGTCATTATGCCCGGGAGTGCCCTAATCCTCGTAAGGTTTTATTGAATGCATTTGGGGAAGAGGTCACCGAGAATCATGAATCCGAAGATGGCTATGAAACAGTAGCTCCAATCATAGACGGTGTTGAAGTAGAAGCTCGTGCTCCTGTGGGAGATTTCAGCCTTGTCACAAAAAAGGCCCTACAAGCAAGCGAACTCGTTCCCGATGTCTCACAAAGGGAGAATCTCTTTAACACTCGTTGTTTAATTTCGGGACAATTGTTTACTGTTATTATTGATAGTGGGTCTTGTTGTAACATTGTTAGTCAGGAGGTCGTTACACACCTGAGACTCAAAATGAAGGCGCACTCGCAACCTTATTCGCTCCAGTGGCTCAATACCAACGCTCCCCTTCAAGTCAAGGAGCAATGTTTTGTTCACTTTGCCATCGGACCATGCCAAAACGACATTATTTGTGACGTGCTTCCAATCACAACTTGCCACCTCTTACTTGGGAGACCATGGCAGTTTGACCGAAGGGTGTTTTATGATGGGTACACCAACATATATTTCTTCGCCATGGCCGGGAAGAAAGTAAAACTCATGCCTCTCAGCCCCTCCGAGATCATGGAAGACCACATGTGTAGAGAAAGGAAGAGGATGGAGAAAGTTGAGGCCGCAAGGACAAAGGGGAAGACTAAGATGGTTCTTGAAACAGCATCCGACCCCAAGACCCTACTCACCGCACGGCTACACGATGCCCGTCGAGCCCTACAAACGAGGGATATTTTCTTCCTTCTTGTTTGTGTAACAACTTTAACTACTATGGAAGCTAATGATTTGTCTTGGCCTTCTTGTATTTCAGAGCTACTTGAGGAGTTCAAGGAGATTATGCCCGAAGAGATTCCCCCGGGACTACCCCCTATCCGAGGCATAGAACATCAGATTGACTTCATACCCGGGTCAACCATTCCAAACCGGCCCGTATATCGAGCAAACCCGGTGGAAACAAAGGAGTTACAAGCCCAAGTGGAGGACCTTTTGAGTAAGGGATACATTCGGGAGAGCTTGAGCCCATGTGCCGTTCCTGTGTTATTGGTACCTAAGAAAGATGGGAGTTGGAGGATGTGCGTCGACTGCCGTGCCATCAACTAAATAACTGTAAGGTACCGACATCCTATTCCTCGTCTTGATGATATGTTAGATGAACTTCACGGTGCTACTCTTTTCTCTAAAATAGACCTTCGAAGTGGATATCATCAGATTAGGATGCATAAGGGTGATGAATGGAAAACTACTTTCAAAACTAAGTATGGATTATATGAGTGGCTTGTAATGCCTTTTGGATTAACGAATGCACCTAGTACGTTTATGCGCCTAATGAACCATGTCCTACGTGATTTCTTAGGTAAATTTGTTGTGGTGTATTTTGATGACATCTTAGTTTATAGTCGGACGTTGGATGAGCATGTTGGACATTTGAGAAGTGTATTTCTTGTGCTTAAAAAACAACATTTGTTTGTAAACTTTAAAAAATGCCATTTTTGCTCCGAATATGTGGTTTTTTTGGGTTTTGTGGTAGGAAAGGAAGGCTTGCGAGTGGACGAAGAGAAGAACAAGGCAATATCAGAATGGCCACGTCCAACAACGGTCCCTCACATATGGGGTTTCCTTGGACTTGTCGGGTTCTATAGGAGGTCCGTTCGGGACTTTAGCACCATTGTCGCCCCCCTTACCGAGTTGACCAAGAAGGGCGTGCGATTTGAGTGGGGATCCGCTCAAGAGGAGTCCTTTATGATACTTAGAGAGCGGCTGACCCATGCCCCCGTTCTTGTGCTTCCGGACTTCTCAAAAACTTTTGAGATAGAGTGTGACGCTTCGGGAATCGGGATTGGAGGAGTTTTGATGCAGAAGGGACACCCCGTGGCATACTTTAGCGAGAAATTGGGAGGAGCCGCCTTGAACTACCCAACATACGACAAGGAGTTATATGCATTGGTTCGGGTCCTCCAGGTTTGGGAGCACTATCTTCTACCTCGTGAATTTGTTATACATTCTGATCACGAGTCGTTGAAGTATTTGAGAGGACAAGCCAAGTTAAACAAACGCCATGCACGATGGGTGGAGTATATTGAGGCTTTTCCATATGTGGTGCGCTACAAGAAGGGAAAGGACAACATCGTAGCTGATGCGTTATCTCGTAGGTACACACTTCTATCTTCCTTAGATGCATGCGTTTTGGGTTTTGGACTGATTCGTGATTTATATGCTCTTGATGTGGACTTCCGGGACATTTTTGCACTTTGTTTGCGCTCTAGTAGTGACTCTCATGCTAGTAGTTATTACATTCATGATGGATATTTGTTTAGAGCTTCTAGGTTATGTTTGCCTACTTGTTCTTTGCGAGCTTTGATTGTTTTAGAGGCCCATGGAGGAGGATTGATGGGTCATTTTGGGGTTATGAAGACTTTAGGCATATTGAGGGAACACTTTTATTGGCCTAAGATGAGAAGTGATGTTGAGAGATGTTGTGCTAGTTGTGTACCTTGTCGTAAGGCTAAGTCTAAGGCTAACCCACATGGATTATACTTACCCTTGCCTATTGCTAGCTCTCCTTGGGAAGACATTTCCATGGATTTTGTCCTAGGATTACCTCGTTCTAGGAGAGGACATGATTCCATTTTCGTGGTTGTTGACAGGTTTTCTAAGATGGCGCATTTTATTGCTTGTAGTAAATCTGATGATGCGTCAAATGTGGCTAACCTTTTCTTTGAGCATATTGTTAAGCTGCATGGGATACCTAGGTCAATTGTGTCGGACCGAGACTCTAAGTTCCTTAGCTATTTTTGGAAGACACTTTGGGCCAAGATGGGGACGAAGTTGTGTTTTTCTACTTCTTGTCATCCCCAAACGGATGGACAAACTGAGGTTATAAACCGGACTCTTGGCACTTTGCTTGGTACTATGATGGATACTAACTTGTGCAGGTGGGAGGATTGTTTGCCCTTTGTGGAGTTTTCATATAACCGGGCTATTTATTCGGCGGCCAAGAAGTCCCCTTTTGAAATTGTTTATGGCAAGAATCCTCTTACTCCGCTGGATTTGACTCCTCAACTGGCTCCGCAACCCGTTGATGTGGATGGGCAATCTAGAGCTGAGATTGTGAAAGGTTTGCATGAGCGGGTCCGAATCCAATTAGAAAAACGTACCAAGCAATATGTCAACCAAGCCAACTGAGGGCGCCAGGAAATTCTCTTCATGGAGGGAGACCTCGTGTGGGTCCATTTGAGGAAGGATCGTTTTCCTTCTATTCGGCAATCTAAGCTCAACCCACGAGCGGATGGTCCTTTCCGGGTCCTCGAGAAGATTAACGATAACGCATATCGCATTGAGCTTCCCACTAAGTATGGTGTCCATAATGTGTTTAATGTTTCTGATTTGTCTCCTTTTTATGTAGGTGATGAGGTCGAGGATGCGGAGAACGAGTTGGCGGATTTGGGGTCGAATCCTTTCCAAGGAGGGGATGATGTGAGCCAGCCGGACTTAAGCAACGAGACCAATGTGACAGCACCAAGATCAACACCACCTCTCACTCGAGCTAGAGCCCGCATGCTAGGCCAAACCACTTTGACCTACCACCCTTTCGGAGCTCCGACATTTGAGGACGTTCATGACTATCAGTTGGTGAACATACTCGAGGCAATTGAAGATGCCGGATCACTTTAAACCATAGATGTAACCTTTTTTTTTATTTTATGTGGTCATGTTTGACTTTATTTCATGGATTAAAACCACTTTAGTTGGGTTTCTTTCAGCCACGTTTTTGGAACCTTGGAGCTCTAATGTGGCCGGCCATATGTATGGTTTTTAGGCCATTTATTGCTTGAAGTTGTTGGTTGAAAGACCCTAGGTTTTCCTTCATTTAAATATCCAACTCTTGAACTACTTGTAAGCTATTATTGTGGGGAGTTGGTGCTGAATTTTCAGCCATATAAGGCCTTCTCCTACACACGTTTTAGGGATATAGAGTTGAGTTCAATCGAAGTTGTGTTTTCACTTTAAGAAAAACAAACCTAGAGACTAAGGTGAGAGGCCAAGGTTTCGAAACCTACAAGGTGAGAGGCTGAGTGGTGTCCTTACGGTGCGAGGCTAGGAGGACAAAGAAGATCTAATTTCCGAAGTGAGATTCCGAGGAAAGAAGAACTCGAGCCAAGGAGATCCAAGGTGCGAGGCTGGACGATTCCTTGCTTGGCATATCCATAAAATCAAAAAAAAAATAAACAAAAGAGGTGGAAGGAGGAACAACACCGGCGGATCCTTGCGTTCAACTGACGAAGAGCGCATCATTTTGTGAAATACTTTTCTGGGGTTGTAATCTTTCAAACTTCCTTGCTTTAACTATTTTTCTCCCTTGTTGAAAGACAAAGGGGGAGAAATAAATGATCCGACATTTTTGATATTTCTGCATTTTGCATTTTAAGTTAGTTTGATATTCATATATGCATCGCTAACTTTACAATGCAGTTACGATATATTTGTGTTGTCTTCCATCAAGGGAGAGATTGAAAACTCCACCTTGATTATATATTTGTATAGGTGATGATGATGGAAGACTTAAACACAAATGAAGTGGTTTTATACACTAACAATTTATTGATTATATATCGAGTTACTTGGTAGTTTGTTTAGAATGTGTGCAAGTCTTGAAACGCATTTCAAGGGACTTTTTGAGGCCTTGAAATTGATTACAAAGGGCAAACAGAGAATGGAAAGAAATTCAAGACGGAGACCTTGAAAGCCATTTCAAGGGATCAGAAGCCAAGACCTTGAAACTCAAACGCACGCTGAAGGACTTCAAATTCAAACTGAATATACCAAGTGGCAAAGAAGATCTTCTAAAGAGATATGCGCAAACAAGAAGATATGTTCAAAGAAGATCTCAACCGACCAAAGAAGATTTGATTTGAAACAGGATCTTGCAACGATCCTCAACCGAAAGCACAAAGATCTTCTCTCCAATGGAATCTTATACCTTCAGAACAAATACGAGAAGATTATGGACAAGAGAGATCAACGTACTTCAAGGAGATAAAGACGATGGAAGATCCACAACGTCTACCTCAAGAAGCGACTTTCAGGGAGAAGAAGAATCATCTTCAACGGTCATCTTCTCAACGGCTAGAAGACATCTCCATAGGAGTCTATAAATGAAGATGTCGATTGAAGAACAAGGAATAAGCTTACACAGAAACATCAAAAGTCTTCAAGCGATCCAAAACATCTTCATTCGATCAAACTGTTTTTCTTTCTCTCCTTTTCTTAAAAGTGTTATCCCCTAGAGAGAGATAAACATCGAGAGCTCCATTGGCATATCTAAAGAGTGTTATACTCTAAAGTTTTTTTTACTCTGCGAAGTAACTAGGCTATTATAGCAAGGTGAAGAGTTGGAGCTAGATCGTAGCGTTGGCTACAGTGAGAGAAGAAGGGGATTTCTTCTAGTTTGTATCTAGGACTCTTTGAAACTAATAATAGATAGTTAGATCTTACGGATATACCCTGGGATAGAGAGTAGGCTATTTAGAGCCGAACTTCGTAAACATATCCTCGTGTCGATCTTTTACATTACGCACTTTATCTGCTTTATTGTGACTAACGTTGTTTTGCAGGTTAACAAAGTCAATGCCCTTGAAATCAGTTTCAAAACCCTTGAAATCAAAGTGTGTCACAAAGAGCTTAGATTGACGTCAAGGCCTTTGAAATCAGTTTCAAAGCCTTGAGATAAGTTTTTGTGAACAGTTCTCATACTCTATTCAACTCCCCCCTTCCCCCCCCCCCCTCTTCTAGAGTATATTTTATCCTTTATATTCACCTAACGGTTCTTCACTACAAAATCAGATTTTAATAATAGCATTCAAATAAAGATAGAGAGACACATGAATTAGAAATAACCCGTTACCAAAATCATGTGGTTATGTTCCACTCATGAATTACACTTGCAACCCACTTATGTAAACATGTTTGCTACTAGAACGATGACCCAAACCCAGAACCACAATTCCTAGCACATTGGATAAAACCCAAGTACCTACAGGGCCAAAGTAAATAAAAGGTGAGATACAATCAAGAAGTTAAGAACAAGAACATAACACAAA
The DNA here is from genome assembly GCA_033239125.1 of Fagopyrum homotropicum. Lineage (NCBI taxonomy): Eukaryota > Viridiplantae > Streptophyta > Magnoliopsida > Caryophyllales > Polygonaceae > Fagopyrum > Fagopyrum homotropicum. The sequence goes on from BSWB01000002.1 coordinate 49,256,921, forward strand.
TCATTATGGAATAACGAATTCAATTATAAAAATTACTACCAGATCTATGTCGAGAGCTTTCAATGTCAAGCACAACTAAATGTGCTTATCCCTCCATAGAGAAGAAAACAAAACAAAGAGCATAAGAGAGTGTTTTAGATGTGATGAGGTGAAAAATGAGATGCTTCTAACACTATCCTAGCATCTCTATTTATACTACTTAGGACACTAAATTGCAATAAATAGGAAGCCTAAACCGACAATTTAAATCGTCATAAAGTGAGAGTCTAAACAGCCAGTAATCAAAAAAGGCTTCTTCTTGGGTTGAGACCACTTCTCTCTTTACTTTATAAATCAAGTCTTACCTTATAGTTCATGGTCATTTCTCTTCGTATCTGGGAGCCGCAGGTGCGGTTTAGTGCAAAACAGCACAAGACGCTTCATCTTCATTCTGGCCGCAGGTGCGGCTTGGAGAGCCGCATGTGCGGGTTCTTCACAGTTCTTGAAACGCTTGTGACTCTTCAGTTTCTGACCATTTGTTGTCTAGGCGCGGGCGCGGCCCAATGTCACCGCGTGTGCGGTGACATAGTCACTTGGGCTTCCTCTCGTCCGTTGGTAAGAGTGTGGAGAACTGACATTGGTCGTTTGGTGCAGTCACCGCGGGTGCGGCTCAGTGCTGCCGCGGGAGCGATGACATAGTTCCTTTGGACTTTAAAGTCGCCGCGGGAGCGGCTTAGTCTCGCCGCAGGTGGCGTGACAAGGTGCTTTTGGAATGTAAAGTCGCCTCGGGCGCGGTTCTTCAACAAGGACTTCGTCTTGGACTTCTCTTTGCTTCCCTTCTTCTTCCAGTTGTTGCTAAATCCTTGGTTTTCTTCATTTCTCAGTTCTTCAGCTGGATTTACACAGTTGGCAACAAAATAAAACCAATTGACTCTAAAAACATACTTAAACTCTCTAAATAAGATAGTGATTCCATCACCTATCAGCGTGTGAGAATGTAAATCTCAGTGGAAATCTCGGCCGAGTTTCTTGGAGGTGGACCGAGATTTCTTCTCTAAGACTCTTTCTTCATCCTAGCCTTCTTCTATGCTTGATGGATCTTCTTGGTCGTGGCTTGGCTCTTCCATAACAGTAAGTAATGTCACCAAAGGTTTCCTAAGAGTGAGTACGGTCTCCTTGAGTGTACATGTTGTGAGTAAGCTCGTAACTTCATCTTGAATAGCCTTTGCTCTTGACCTCGTGATTGCTCCTTCCATTATAGAATTCAAAGAAGGTGTAGTTGGCTTATCCTTCAATGGTTGAGTCTTTGATCTAGTAACTAGTACCCGATGTAGTGTTGGAGATGGTCCCACATCATCCTGCTTGCATTTGTTAATCTCCTTAGAGATCGTTGCTTCTAGTTGATTTTCTAGTCCTTCCTTGTGCTTGTCTTGTTTGAAGACTTGTGTAAAGATGAAGAAGGAAAGGTTAAGGTAACCTTTGTTTGGGGTTTTCATCAATTGATCAAGGTTCTCATAAGTGTGTTCTTTGGTTCTTTTTTACCTATATCTCATTCATTGTCCATCCTTCATTTCTTATCTTTGCATTGCATCCATTATCATCATCTTCTTTTTGTTTTTATATTATTTTAGGGATCTCAATTGTAACACCCCAAATTTTCAGAACTCGGGACGTTACTGGTTAGGACCTCACAATGGGTCCCGACCTCAGTTTGACAACAATATCACTAGGATCTTGCAACAAGACACAAATAAGAAAAACCGAAATTCATGAAACAGTATTTTTAAAGGAATGAATGCAACAAGGTCTAGCAGCCTATAGTACTTAAACAAAGGGAAAAAGATTTAACAAAAGAAAGAACGACAAACAACATCCCAACCCCCACTCTAAGGAGTACGGAGACCCGGCTGACCACTACTTCCGGATCACTCAGTTGCTGCCCTAACTTGCGGTAAATCTAAAAACACAACAAAAGAAAAACCATTAGCTAGTTATCTAAACATTAGGAGAATAACAATAGCACACACACATAGAATAATAAACACCCAACATGCTTTCAAACAAGTCCATTTATTATCTTCATTTAAGTTATTCACTCTTACTAATGATACTTATTTTGTGACACGAGGGATTCCCAAACCTCGCCTCCGCCCCCGTGTAACCATCAGGAATGGATCCGATGCATCTCACCTTGTACCTGCCTGGTCTGGGTATAGAGAACCTCCCAGTCTCCTGTCAGAGCTGGGCAGTGATGTCACGACCCGTTATACATACACTTGGGCCTTAAAACATAACAACAACGGTCGTCCTAACAAGTTGTTATTATTATAATCACACACATCGCACACACACCACCATTATCACTCAACTAATATCCATAAACTGGCTAAGTAAGTCGCAAGGACTTACTTGAGTCACAACACACTCTATCAAGTCTCAAAACGGTCCGCACTCGTGGTAACTCAAACGTCTGTCAAACAAGGCATGTGGGTCAAAATCACATCCAGATGTACAACCTCATGCGGAGGAATTACGAAAAAAGGCTCTCTTACGATAAAAGACCATTTTACCCTTAGTGCCGAAGATTCTCCAAGTTTATTCTTAAATCCTACTAATTTCTTTTAGAACTTGTTCTCCATAATTTGTGTCTCTCGGATAGTTACTTATAGGTTATAAGTTCAAAACTCAAATCAACTCGAAAAGGACAACACTCCTCCTCCTCCCCGGTTACTATCTACTCTAATATATATTTTATACCGTCATACATACTTTAACCTTTCTCCTTAACCCACTTATTTATAACTACTCGTGTACCCACATATATCCTACATAATTTCATATCTTCCAAACTCGCACTTATATACGTAAACCCATATATCCATCTACATATGACATATATACATACTCGTATATACACCTAGATATATACCTACATATATATACATATATATATACTCGGCATACACAACTCCTATATAAGCCTATACATCCATACGTACACAACATTACTCCTACCTAGCATACCTATCCTTACTTGTCTCACTGTAATTACAGTAGGCCTACATGTCTCTATACTCTTATAAACATATATATACTCAGCACACTACCCTTACGTATATACACATATACTTACTCAGCACACTATTTTTACAAATTCTAATGTCGATATATATATATATATACTGTAGTGTATGAGAATATGTGTACCTACGCAGGCCGTCTAAGTTCCGGGGTTACGGTTGCTGGAATGTCCTGGACCGGGGTTCGTACGTTGGCTCGAAAGGGCTCCCGCACGTCTTGGTTAGTCACTACAGGATCCGAAAGGGCCGGCTTCAGTTGGTTACTCACACGGAATAGAATGAAGGGAGAGGGATGCGCTAGGATGTTGTTACCTTCGTTCCAACGGGTGCAGACAGGAGCCAGCCTTCCGGTGAGGCGTGCAGCGGCTCGTCACACGCAGAAGCGGTGGTTGGCGTTCCCAGCGGCCGGTGCAGAAGACGATAGGGAAGCGAGGGCGGGCGTCGGCTGGTATCGACAGTACCAGTGGTCTCCTGGCGTTCCAGGCGGTCTTCACTGGTGGTCGGCGCTGCTGGTCGGCACAAACGAAAGGTTCCGGCGCTGAAGAGGAAGCCCGCCAGTTGTAGACGTATTGATCTTTGGGTGGTCGCTGGCGTCTGCGTCAATCGTGTAGAAGGACGTGGTCGAGAGGAAAGGTCGATCGAAGGCGTGCCGGTCGTGTAGTAGGAAGAAGAGAAGCAGCAGGATTAGGGAGAGGATTAGGTTAATCGTGTAATTAGGTTAGGGTTAGGATTGGCTTAAGGAGGTGGGCCGGTGGGCTTGGGCCTGGTGTTGGGCCAGAACTGGACTGCTCTCCCATTAAAACAAGGGATACGGAAAACTCATTAATTGTCCCGGATCGAAGAAAATTTGCGGGAATATTTACGGAATTATTTTCCGTATTATATAAGTTAATATTTTAATTTAAAGGTACGTAAATTATTTCCGGTTACATCATTTATCATTTTATGTGAATTAAGGTCACATAAATTGATAGAAATTGAATCTCGTTTTAACTTTATTTACAGGATAATGGTTGGCGGACTTGAATCCGGTTAAATTCAGGGTTAACGGAGTTTAAAATTTTCGGTTATTACATCAGTGCCCCCTTAAAAGAGGTTTCGTCCCGAAACTTAGGATAATATACCTGTTCACATGATTTTTTTTTTTTTTTTGTATAATTAGTTTTCAAAATTTACCATTTCCTACCATGCAACTACTCAACCATCATAATCACACATGCATCACATAAAACATAATCACTCAATCCAATATAAAAACCTGAATGGTCAAACAACATAACATCCGAGTACTAACTCGTCTATACAGAAGTAACCTCTAACCCCACAAAGAACTCGGGATAGTTACGTCTAATACTCTCCTCAGTCTCCCAAGTGGCCTCATCAGCTCCTCGTCTAGACCACTGGATCCTCAACATAGGTATCTCCTTGGACCGCAGATGTCTAGTACTGCGCTCCAAGACAGCTAGTGGGTACTCTACAAATGTATGGTCAGGCTCAACTATCAGATCCTCATGGCTGATGACATGTCTCGGATCTGGGATGTACTCTCTCAACTGAGATACATGGAAGACCGGATGGACACCCTCTAGTCTTGGCGGTAGTGCTAATCTGTAAGCCACCTCTCCAACTCTCTCTAAGATCTCAAAAGGCCCGACATATCGGGGACTCAGCTTCCCCTTAATGCCGAAACGTCTGACTCCTCTCGTAGGTGACACTCTCAACCACACCTGAGCACCCACCCTAAACTCCAAGGGTCGACGCCTCTTGTCGGCGTAGGACTTCTGACGACTCTGAGCTGTTAACATCCGCTCCCGGACCAGGGCAATCCGAGCGATGTCATCCTGTATCTGATCTAGAGCTACTCCATCAGCTCTACTAGGCTCATCCCAGCATAATGGCGTGCGACATCTTCGCCCGTACAAAGCCTCATAAGGGGTCATCCCAATAGATGCGTGCCAGTTGTTATTATACGAAAACTCTACCAGTGGAAGATGATCTGGCCATACCTGATGTGATCCCCATCGGGGAAGAAATCATCGTCATCAAGCCGGAACCAATCGTTTTGCCACCAACCGTCCAAGTCAAAAGTCAGCCGGAACTTATCAAAATCAATAGTTATGTGTTGGAGGTCATGCCTAAAACTGAGCCAAAACCTATTGAAATCAAACCGAAAAAGCTTGCTCTGAGCATGCCCAATGCAAGCCAATTTTCACTCTCTCCGGCTAAGCTGTCAGGTTTGCGCACTCTCAGTAAAACGACTATAACTGAGGCAATACTTGGAATTAAAATACCCATGAGTACTACTTTGAAAGGTATTTTCAATATCTACAACTTTCTAGTTTACTCAAAGTCGATATTGCAAGAGGAAGAGGGTGAAAATGACCCTACATTGCAGCAAGTACGGTACTTGTATGGATTGTTGGACAAGATCATGCATGGAGGCATGAAAGATGGTTATACAAAACATATGCACGTCCTACCATACATATTTCATGCAGCATACCATGCTCATATTATTCATATATTATGCATGAATTTATGTATTGATCATGTGAAGGTCAACATGTCAACATTCAATCAAACATTGAAGGCATCTTCACACACATACATTGAATGGAGGCCAAGGTAGTTCAATGGTCTTCTTCTCCTTCAATATGGACATCCAAGACTTGATTAGACCATCCTTGATGTGTTGTCCAAGTGAAGAGAATAGGATCCAAGAGTCATCTTTGATTAAAGGCCAAATGTGGCCATTTATGTGTTTGAATTTCCTAGAAAAACTCTTGAATTTCTTGCATTTCCTTTTGATAAACCTTTGATATTTCTAGCACTTAATTAGGGAGTTTCTAGGCTGAGTTTTGTGGCTATATAAAGCCTTGTATCCTCCCATTGTAAGGAAGTGAAGTTAAATGAAGTAAGTTAGCCTTTGTGCTTTCAAAGTTGTTGTTTGCTTTAAAACAAAACCCGAATTCTAGGTGAGATGCTTAGTTTTCAAACATCTAGGTGAGATGCTTAGGTGGTTCTAAGGTGAGAGGCCGAGGGACAAAGGTTCGAACCCCAAAGTGAGATTCCGAGGGTAGTTCGTTCGAGTTGAGGGATTCCCAAAGTGAGAGGCCGAGGGAATTTGCTCTTCATATCCAAAAACACAAAATCCAAAAAAAAAAGAGAGAGTTCCATTTCATCGATTCCAATCCGATTGTGAACTTGTGCCGGTGGATCCTAGTGTTCGAATCGAGTTCGATCACATCAAGTGGTATCAGAGCTCAACGGTATGAGTTCGATCACATCAAGTGGTATCAGAGCCCAACGGTGCAAGTTCGATCACATCAAGTGGTATCAGAGCTCAACGGTACGATTTCGATCACATCAAGTGGTATCAGAGCCCAACGGTGCGAGTTCCTCAAGCTTTCGGGGATGACGATCATCAACGACAATGCAAACGGTGGTAATCGAAACAACCAACGTTTGGATAGGCTTGAAGCCCAACTAGCTGAGATATTGAGAAGGTTTCCTCTCCTTACCTTGAACCCTCATGACAAAATCCAAGAAGGTTGCAACCATGCCAACCGGAATGGACAAATCAACCACCGTCGAGAACGAAATGTTGATAGTCGTGCCCATGGGAACCCGGATTGTATTCAAGCATCTCGACATGATGGCAACGAAGTCGAAAGAAGTAGTTACCATGGTAATACATCCCACAATCACTTTCCCAATGATGGCATGACGGATTCGAGGACGAATCCTTTTCAAGGGAAAGGGGATGATGTGATCCCCATCGGGGAAGAAATCATCGTCATCAAGCCGGAACCAATCGTTTTGCCACCAACCGTCCAAGTCAAAAGTCAGCCGGAACTTATCAAAATCAATAGTTATGTGTTGGAGGTCATGCCTAAAACTGAGCCAAAACCTATTGAAATCAAACCGAAAAAGCTTGCTCTGAGCATGCCCAATGCAAGCCAATTTTCACTCTCTCCGGCTAAGCTGTCAGGTTTGCGCACTCTCAGTAAAACGACTATAACTAAGGCAATACTTGGAATTAAAATACCCATGAGTACTACTTTGAAAGGTATTTTCAATATCTACAACTTTCTAGTTTACTCAAAGTCGATATTGCAAGAGGAAGAGGGTGAAAATGACCCTACATTGCAGCAAGTACGGTACTTGTATGGATTGTTGGACAAGATCATGCATGGAGGCATGAAAGATGGTTATACAAAACATATGCACGTCCTACCATACATATTTCATGCAGCATACCATGCTCATATTATTCATATATTATGCATGAATTTATGTATTGATCATGTGAAGGTCAACATGTCAACATTCAATCAAACATTGAAGGCATCTTCACACACATACATTGAATGGAGGCCAAGGTAGTTCAATGGTCTTCTTCTCCTTCAATATGGACGTCCAAGACTTGATTAGACCATCCTTGATGTGTTGTCCAAGTGAAGAGAATAGGATCCAAGAGTCATCTTTGATTAAAGGCCAAATGTGGCCATTTATGTGTTTGAATTTCCTAGAAAAACTCTTGAATTTCTTGCATTTCCTTTTGATAAACCTTTGATATTTCTAGCACTTAATTAGGGAGTTTCTAGGCTGAGTTTTGTGGCTATATAAAGCCTTGTATCCTCCCATTGTAAGGAAGTGAAGTTAAATGAAGTAAGTTAGCCTTTGTGCTTTCAAAGTTGTTGTTTGCTTTAAAACAAAACCCGAATTCTAGGTGAGATGCTTAGTTTTCAAACATCTAGGTGAGATGCTTAGGTGGTTCTAAGGTGAGAGGCCGAGGGACAAAGGTTCGAACCCCAAAGTGAGATTCCGAGGGTAGTTCGTTCGAGTTGAGGGATTCCCAAAGTGAGAGGCCGAGGGAATTTGCTCTTCATATCCAAAAACACAAAATCCAAAAAAAAAAGAGAGAGTTCCATTTCATCGATTCCAATCCGATTGTGAACTTGTGCCGGTGGATCCTAGTGTTCGAATCGAGTTCGATCACATCAAGTGGTATCAGAGCTCAACGGTATGAGTTCGATCACATCAATACCTGTCCCCAATCCAGTACACAAGCCCGTAGCATGTCCTCTAATGTCTGAATGGTCCTCTCAGACTGACCGTCTGTCTGTGGGTGATAGGCAGTGGTAAAGTGGAGACTCGTCCCCAAAGCCATATGTACATGCTGCCAAAATCTCGAGGTAAAACGTCCATCTCTGTCAAAGACGATAGTCCTCGGTACTCCGTGGAGTCTCACAATGTGTCTGGTGAACTCCTCAGCTAGACGATTTACCGGCCACGTTTCCTCAATCGGAATAAAACGTGCGGTCTTCGTCAGACGGTCTATCACTACCCAAATAGCATCAAAACCTCTGTTGAGCCTCAATCCTGTGACAAAATCCATAGATATATCCTCCCACTTCCACTGTGGTACTGGAAGTGGGTTGAGCTCTCCTCCGGACCTACGATGCTCAATCTTGACCTGCTGACAGGTCGCATACTGAGCTACGTATCGAGCCACGTCAGGCTTCAAACCACCCCACCAGAAGGACCGTCTCACATCCTTGTACATCTTACTTGCTCCAGGATGTACTGAGTATGGGGTAGCATGAGCCTCACCTAGTATCCTCTGTCTCAATTCACTGTCTGACGGCACACAGATGCAGTCCTGACGTCTCATCACTCCATCAGCACCAATAGTAAACTGTGGGGCCTTATCTCGAGACATCCTATCTCGGATCCTGGTCAAAGTCGGGCAAGTCTCCTGTTTCTGTCGGATCTCATCCAACAGATCAGGAAGTAACTCCAAGGTAGCCAACTGGCGATCTGAATCCGGAAACTGAATTTTTTTCTCTAACCAAGCCAAATCCCTCTGCAACGGTGGCTGTACTGTCAATCGGGCTATTGCCCTCTCCCTAGGCGTCTTCCGGCTCAAAGCATCAGCTACTACATTCACCTTCCCGGGGTGATAGAGAATCTCAAGGTCAAAATCCTTGATCAACTCTAACCACCGCCTATGGCGGTTATTCAACTCACGTTGAGTGAATATATACTTCAGACTCTTATGGTCTGTGAAGATCTCACATGTCGTCCCATAGAGATAGTGACGCCAGATCTTAAGAGCATGGACTACTGCAGCCAACTCTAGATCATGTGTGGGGTAGTTCTCCTCATACGTCTTCAACTGCCGAGACGCATAGGCTATGACCTTACCCCTCTGCATCAAAACACACCCCAAGCCTAGCTTGGAAGCGTCACTGTATACCACAAAGTCATCGGTACCCTCAGGCTGTGCTAAAATCGGAGACGTCAATCTCCTCTTCAGCTCCTCAAAACTCTGCTGACACGGCTCAGACCAGACAAACCGAGTAGTCTTCCTCAGAAGACAAGTAAGTGGTCGGGCAATCAAGGAGAACCCTTCCACAAACCGGCGGTAATAACCTGCCAAACCTAGAAAGTTGCGAACCTCCTTAACATTCTTAGGAGGTTGCCAAGAAGATACTGACTCGATCTTCGCCGGATCGACTTTAATACCCTCAGCAGTCACCACGTGGCCTAGAAAAGCCACCTTTGACATCCAAAACTCACACTTGGATAGCTTAGCATACAGCTGGCTATCCTGTAGAATCTGCAATATTGTCCTCAAGTGTCCGGCATGCTCCTCTCGACTCCTAGAGTAAACTAGGATGTCGTCAATGAATACCACTACAAACTGGTCTAAGAAGTCAATGAATATCCCATTCATCAACTCCATGAACACCGCTGGTGCATTAGTAAGCCCAAAAGGCATCACTACGAACTCATAATGACCATACCTAGTCCGGAATGCCGTCTTAGGTAGGTCCTGATCTCTCACCCGCAGCTGGTGATAACCGGACCTCAAGTCTATCCTCGAAAACACGGACGCTCCATGCAACTGGTCCAATAGATCATCTATGCGCGGCAGTGGATACTTGTTCTTGATGGTTACTTTGTTCAACTCTTTGTAGTCTATGCACAGCCTCATCGATCCGTCCTTCTTCTTCACAAATATTACTGGCGCGCCCCAAGGAGACACACTGTTGCGTATGAAACCCTTCTCTGCTAACTCCTCTAACTTCTTCTTCAGCTCAAGCAGCTCTATCAGTGTCATACGGTACGGAGCCTTCGAGATCGGTCTCGTGCCCGGCTCTAACTCAATGCTGAAGTCAACGCTCCTCTGTGGGGGGTAGTCCTGGCAGGTCATCACTGAATACCTCTGCAAACTCACATGCAACGGGTATCTCCTCTATGGTCAGGCTCTTGCTTTCCTTTATGGCATAACACTAGAAGGTCTCGCAACCTTGTGCTATCAGTCTCGCTGCTCTCACTATGCTGATAATTGTGTTGGACTTTCCGAGGTCCCAACCTCGGAATATCACTCACTCTATGACCCTCCTCAGTGGCAACGGTCACTGTCCTCCTACCAATGTCTAAGACTGCTCTATGTCTCTTCATCCAATCTATCCCTAAAATCACATCCTCATGAGCTAAGGGCATGACTAGAAAATTTACTAGCCAGTCTCGATCTCCCATGCGAACAGGACATCCATAGATCTCTCTAGTCCCTCTTACCTTACTCTCATCAGGTAAGCCTATCATAAAAGGTATCCCCTCTACAGTAGCTAAGGACAACCTATCTACGCATGCATCAGATATGAAGGAGTGTGCAGCACCCGTATCAAATAAAACTCGTACGGGTAAGTCATGGATCTGGATCGTACCTATGGCAGTCGGTGCCTCTGGCTGATCAGCACTCCTCGGCTCAAACACCCGTGCCTGAGCTCCTCTAGTATCAACTACACTACCACGCCCTCTGCCCCAACCTGATCCCTGCATAAAGCTCTATGAAGATGTGTGTCCTGGAGCCCTATAAGACTGTTGCTGACCTGGGGCTCGGTACTGCTGCTGCTGACTCGGAGCTTGGTATTGTGGTTGTCTCTGTACACTCCCTGATAGACCTGCAGGGGAAGAACCCTGCTGAGATGGAGCCTTGCCCTAGCGGCAGAATACAGCCCTATGTCCAACCTTGCCGCACTGGAAGCAGGTCACTAACGGCTTCGTGCAGTTCGATTGGATGTGTCCATAGCCACTACAGTTATGGCACTGTAAACTCTCAGCTGAAGTCTGACTAGTAGCGGTATGGCTATGTCGCCCCTGAGTCTGTCCCCGTCATAAAACAGCTACTCCTGTACTACCACTAGCATATCTTGTCCTCTGCCGCTTATCCGGCCTGTTTGACTGAGCAGCTCTCCTCTGGATTGGTCTGTCTCTCTCATATGCAAACGTCCTATCCTGATAGTCTGACAAAGTCTCACAGCAAAATCCTGCCAGATAGGAACGAGTGCTCTCTCTCAATCTCCGTGAAAAGAGATACACATGTTGCTCCTCAGGAGGTGCAGCTGGTCCAAGTAGAGTCAGTTCCTTCTGGAACTTCTTGATGGCAGCAGCAATCGGAATGTCCTCAAATCCTGCCTCAATGAAGTCCTGAAACCTCTCTCTCCTCAACGAGACAGGGCAGTATCTGTCTCTAACAATGCTCCTCATCTACTCCCAACTGGTGACTCGACTACGTATGGTCCGCCACCAGGAATGAGCATCCTCAGTGAAACATGTCTGCACCAAATCCACCTGTCGATCCTCTAGGCAACGTATCGCCTCTAGTGCAGTCTCTACCTATCAAATCCAGTGCTCCACCTCCAACTCTATCTCTCCACTGAATGAGGGGACCTTCTAAGAGTTGAAAGCCTTCAACCACTCATCCGGCATCGGTGCTCTAGACCCAGTAGGAGCTCTATCAGCCACCACTCTCCTCTCAGGTACAGCCGGTACCTGAGGCACTTCCTGTGTCACCTGAACGGACCTAGCCGATACTGGTGGTACCTGGGTAAGTCTCTCTATTCTAGCAGCCTCCTCCATACGCTCGACGTATGCTCGGTACTCTCTATACTCAGATGCTCCAATAGAAACACGTCCTGACTCCGTCGAACATGCTCTCTGCGCTCCAAACCTAGCAACGGTCTCATTCCTGACTTCGGGACCTACACTCTCAGCTACCTCCTCCACTCCAGCATCTGGCATGATCACTGTTGGTGGATCCTCTCGAGGAGCTCGACCTCGACCTCGTGCTAGTGGAGGTCTACCTCCATGGCCGCGTCCTCTAACTATAGGGGTCCCATCTCCCCTACCTGGTCCAACTGGAGGGAGAGGTGGACGACCTCTACCTCGACCAGTAGCTAGCGTAGCTCTAGTACGTGCCATCTGCGTGAGGAATAACAACTATAATTATAAACTAGCTAATAAGTCCAACTACAGTAAAAACCTAAAGTCCATACTAAGCATACTAAGATCCGCGGTAGTAGTGGTGGTCAGCCGTACTTTTCTATTCCCAACCAGACTATGCATGCATTTGAAAACCAAAAAGTTCCCTTCTTAAAACTCAGATCCCTTTCGGGTTCTACTTAATACTTAGTCGGTCTTTCACAAGATTTCAAGTACCATTGTTGCCAACCTAGAGCTCTGATACCATGTTGTAACACCCCGAATTCTCAAACCTCGGGACGTTATTGGTTAGGACCTCACAATGGGTCCCGACCTCAGTTTGACAACAATATCACTAGGATCTTGCAACAAGACACAAATAAGAAAAACCGAAATTCATGAAATAGTATTTTTAAAAGAATGAATGCAACAAGGTCTAGCAGCCTATAGTACTTAAACAAAGGGAAAAAGATCAACTGTCTTAACAAAAGAAAGAACGACAAACAACATCCCAACCCCCACTCTAAGGAGTACGGAGGCCCGGCTGACCACTACTTCCGGATCACTCAGTTGATGCCCTAACCTGCGGTAAATCTAAAAACACAACAAAAGAAAAACCATTAGCTAGTTATCTAAACATTAGGAGAATAACAATAGCACACACACACATAGAATAATAAACACCCATCATGCTTTCAAACAAGTCCATTTATTATCTTCATTTAAGTTATTCACTCTTACTAATGATACTTATTTTGTGACACGAGGATTCCCAAACCTCGCCTCCGCCCCCGTGTAACCATCAGGAATGGATCCGATGCATCTCACCTTGTACCTGCCTGGTCTGGGTATAGAGAACCTCCCAGTCTCCTGTCAGAGCTGGGCAGTGATGTCACGACCCGTTATACATACACTTGGACCTTAAAACATAACAACAACGGTCGTCCTAACAAGTTGTTATTATTATAATCACACACATCGCACACACACCACCATTATCACTCAACTAATATCCAGAAACTGGCTAAGTAAGTCGCAAGGACTTACCTGAGTCAAAACACACTCTATCAAGTCTCAAAACGGTCCGCACTCGTGGTAACTCAAACGCCTGTCAAACAAGGCATGTGGATCAAAATCACATCCAGATGTACAACCTCATGCGGAGGAATTACGGAAAAAGGCTCTCTTACGATAAAAGACCATTTTACCCTTAGTGCCGAAGATTCTCCAAGTTTATTCTTAAATCCTACTAATTTCTTTTAGAACTTGTTCTCCATAATTTGTGTCTCTCGGATAGTTACTTATAGGTTATAAGTTCAAAACTCAAATCAACTCAAAAAGGACAACACTCCTCCTCCTCCCCGGTTACTATCTACTCTAATATATATTTTATACCGTCATACATACTTTAACCTTTCTCCTTAACCCACTTATTTATAACTACTCGTGTACCCACATATATCCTACATAATTTCATATCTTCCAAACTCGCACTTATATACGTAAACCCATATATCCATCTACATATGACATATATACATACTCGTATATACACCTAGATATATACCTACATATATATACGTATATATATACTCGGCATACACAACTCCTATATAAGCCTATACATCCACACGTACACAACATTACTCCTACCTAGCATACCTATCCTTACTTGTCTCCCTGTAATTACAGTAGGCCTACATGTCTCTATACTCTTATAAACATATATATACTCAGCACACTACCCTTACGTATATACACATATACTTACTCAACACACTATTTTCACAAATTCTATTGTCGATATATATATATATTGCAGTGTATGAGAATATGTGTACCTACTCAGGCCGTCTAAGTTCCGGGGTTACGGCTGCTGGAATGTCCTGGACCGGGGTTCGTACGTTTGCTCGAAAGGACTCCCGCACGTCTTGGTTAGTCACTGTAGGATCCGAAAGGGCCGGCTTCAGTTGGTTACTCACACAAAATAGAATGAAGGGAGAGGGATGCGCTAGGAGGTTGTTACCTTCGTTCCAACGGGTGCAGACAGGAGCCAGCCTTCCGGTGAGGCGTGCAGCGGCTCGTCACACGCAGAAGCGGTGGTTGGCGTTCCCAGCGGCCGGTGCAGAAGACGATAAGGAAGTGAGGGCGGGCATCGGCTGGTATCGACAGTACCAGTGGTCTCCTGGCGTTCCAGGCGGTCTTCACTGGTGGTCGGTGCTGCTGGTCGGCAGAAACGAAAGGTTCCGGCGCTGAAGAGGAAGCCCGCCAGTTGCAGACGTACTGATCTTTGGGTGGTCGCTGGCGTCTGCGTCAATCGTGCAGAAGGACGTGGTCGAGAGGAAAGGTCGATCGAAGGCGTGCCGGTCGTGTATTAGGAAGAAGAGAAGCAGCAAGATTAGGGAGAGGATTAGGTTAATCGTGTAATTAGGTTAGGGTTAGGATTGGCTTAAGGAGGTGGGCCGGTGGGCTTGGGCCTGGTGTTGGGCCAGAACTGGACTGCTCTCCCATTAAAACATGGGATACGGAAAACTCGTTAATCGTCCCGGATCGAAGAAAATTTGCGGGAATACTTACGGAATTATTTTCCGTATTATATAAGTTATTATTTTAATTTAAAGGTACGTAAATCATTTATCATTTTATGTGAATTAAGGTCACATAAATTGATAGAAATTGAATCTCATTTTAACTTCATTTACAGGATAAAGGTTGCGGACCGGAATCCGGTCAAATTCAGGGTTAACGGAGTTTAAAATTTTCGGTTATTACATCAATATCTCGGCTCAAATCTCATTATCTTGCCAAGGTTTCTTCTTTGAAGTTCCTGTACGCATCTTTGTGCCAATCTTGATGTCCTTGCCGAGGTTCTACATCTTTGAAGGTCATTGAAGGACTACAATCTAGATGCGACAAATTGCAACCTCAACCCCGCATCACATTTTCTCTATCTCATATTTAATTCCTTTTGATTGAAAAAGTACCTTCAACTCTTTTAATTTGCAAAAATTAACCTTTCACCCCTCGTTAAACTCAAGGGCAGTATCCTTGCTACAAGTTCCAATTAATAAATGAAGTACTATACCTTACACCACCTCAACTAGCAAGATACATATGCTATTACTTTTCCATTTTGTATCAATTACTCAATCAAGACCTTGTCTTGAAGGATCACTTGTCACTACGAATCCATTATACCTTGAGGCAGTGTCAAAACAGTTGCACCAATGAATCTCTTCTTAACCCGTCACAATTCTTTAGACATTTTCATCTCACTCAAAACTTTTTCATCTCCCGGAGTAGGTTAGTCATTGTGATGTGGGACCATCTTTAACACTAAATCAAGGACCATTTACTAGATCAAAGACTAGAGCATTGAAAGACAAGCCAACTACACCTACACCTTCTTCGGATTCTATCACGGAAGAAGCTATCACAAGGTCAAGAGCAAAGGTTATTCAAGATGAAGTTACAAGCTTACTCACAACATGTACACACAAGGAGACCTTACTCATTCTTATGAAACCTTGGGTGACATTACTGATTGTTATGGAAGAGCCAAGCCACGACCAAGAAGATCCATCAAGCATAGAAGAAGGCTAGGACGAAGAAAGAGTCTCAGAGAAGAAATCTCGGTCCACATCCAGGAAACTCGGCCGAGATTTCCACCCGAGATTTCCTTCTGACACGCGCTTGAAGATCCGGATATGGTCTTCTATCTTTGGCAACTATATCTTTTATATTTTGTTACCTTAAGCTCTCAAACATTCTTAAGGTAGTTGTTAGTTTTGATCCTATTTTTGGGATTATTATTTTTATATCTTTTAAGGATATCTTTCCTAGATTATCTTTATATGATATATTTCTTAGTTTTTATAGATTGATCTCCCTTATAAATAGCCTTATAGGGGGGTTGTTGGATAGATTAGATTTGATATATTTCCACATATTGTGTGAATTTGCAGCTTCGCTTATGAAGTTTGTATTTTATTCATTCCTATTCAATCAAAAAGAGAGTCTTTGATTATATCGTTGTGAAGTCCTTGCTAGATTGTGCTTGTGTGTTAATCTTTTTGAAGGTTGGTGCTCCTAGTCAATACTAGTTCCTCCTTGTGTTTGTCTTACTTAGAAGACTTGTGTAAGGTTAAAGAAGTAAGGGTTAAGGTAAGCTCTTCGTTAAGGGGTTTTGACACATTATTGGTCAAGGTTCTTTGCGGGAATATCTTGGTTCATATCTTCCTATACTTATCATTTATCATTTCATAGTCATCTTCTTATCTTTCCATATCATCCACTAATCCGTTTTCTAAGTTTCTGAAAATCTTGGACTATTCTTCACGAAATCTCGCCCGAGATTTCTATTATCCACCCGAGATTTTGCTTTTTCGAAGGACTTTTAATATAGATCGGGAACTGCGGCTTAACCCCGCATCACATTGGTTGTGCTACTTGAGAGGATCTCTCCACAAATCTCTAGTAGTAACCGGCAAGATCAAGAAGCTTCTAAATTCTTTCACATTCTATAGTGATTTTCATTCTGAGACATCCACTATCTTATGTGAATCAACCTTCACAACTTCGGCCGAAATTACATGGAAATGAACGCTACTTCTGGTAGTCAAAACTCACACTTGGACAATTTAGCATACAACTTGTTTATTTTCTAAGCTTCAAGGACAATTTTGAGCTCACCTTCATATTTCTCTCGACTTCGAGAGTGATCAAATTTTCATCAATGAATATCATCACAAGGGTCTAGGTATTCCTGCAAGACTCGTCTTGTCAAGTCCATGAAGACGGTTGGGGCATTGGTGAGCCCAAATGGCATCACTACAACTCACGGTGATCAAACCTTGTCCGGAATGCCATTTTTGCAATATCCTCATCTCGAATCCTCAACTTGTGGTAACCGGACCTCATGTCTATCTTGGAAAAGACTATCGACCCTTGCAACCGGTCGAGTAGGTTATCCATCCGTGGGAAAGGATACTTGTTCAACTCACGGTAATCTATGTACAAATGGAGAGTACAATATTTCATCTTCTCAAACAACATTGGGACTTAATGAAACCCTTATCAAGAAGATCTTGCAATTGCTTCTTCATCTCGCGTATCTTTACAGGTGTCATTCTGAAGGACACATTGGATATCCGAGTTGAGTCAAGCTCAACTTCAATGGCAAAATCCACATCCCGATATGGTGGAAGTCCTAGTACGTCATCAGGAAAGACATCGCGAAACTCACATATAATTGGAATCCGTGACAACTCGGTTCCTTCTATTCTTCTTACGCCATATAATTGGAATCCGTGACAACTCGTAAAATTAAATTTACGGCGTATAATACTCTCAAAAATATTAAAGCTATTAAAACATTAATAAAAATACGGAATAATAGTTATATAAAACGCGCCTTATTTTGGGTGTTTAAACTTTCAATCAACCCACGTCCTTTAATGATTTACAAGAAATGCGGTGACAACTTTGCAATTTTTAGAAGGTACGGGACAATTTTATACTTTTGAAAATTTTCTTTGAAAAGGGTGGACGCAATGACATTTTGTAATTTTCATGACAAAAATTGTAATAACCATTATCTCAATTTATAGTTTTAGTTCATTCCGTTCACATGTTATATACTAACAATTCTATTTTTTTTTATTGTTAGTTCATGTATTGTTTGTTAGTTTATTATAGTTTTAGTTCATTCCGTTCACATGTTATATACTAACAATTCTTTTTTTTTATTGTTAGTTCATGTATTGTTTGTTAATTTATTAGTTATGTTTTCATGCACTTGTTTACTTGTACATATTTGAACTAATAAAATACAATGTTTGAGCCAACAAAACATAATCTTCGAACTAATGATACCCAAAATTGTAACTAATATTATAAAAGTTCAAATTTTTATAGTTATATTTATTAGTATACTTTTATAATAACATTTGTTAGTTCAAAACTTTTTTATTATTAGTTCAAATAGAGTGTATTATTAGTTCAAGTCGAATATTTTATTAATTTCAAACATTTTATATGATTATTTTATGTATTTTTTAAACTTATGAAAAAAATTTGTAAAAATATATGAAACAGTACAATATAAGCTGAATTATCATAACAAAAAAATTTAAACCAAAAAAGTATCCTTAAGAAAAAGAAGAAGATTAAAAAAAAGCAATGTACAAGTGCTTAATGACAGTTAATTTAGAGAAGTTAATTTGTGTTTGGTTGAATCAGTGTTATTCCTAATCTGGTAGGAGATGTTCTTCATCATACTCCGGCTTTCTTCTTCATGCGTTGATATCGACCTGGATTTGCTCTAGAGTTCTCCCTTTTGTTTCAGGAACCACTTTCACAATAAACACTATTGACAGTGCATTGAATACTGCGTACAGAACAAAGGTGCCTGTTCATCCATCAAACACAAAACCATATGTAAGTTGACACTTCACAGTAGCAAGTAATGAAGCATTGAGCTGCAGGGTCAGTTTCTACCATATGAACTCCAATCCATCAAGAAGATGAATGTATACGAAATCAACCAAGCCCCGAACCAGTTCACCAGCGTCGCTATACTTCCTGCCATTCCTTTTACGTTTATAGGGAAGATCTACAGCAAAATCACAAGTCATTTTATGTTTAATCAATAAAACTTCCTCAAGTGATCGATGGTGTGCTCACCTCCGACATTATTACCCATGGAACCGCTCCCATGCCAATCGAGAAGGATGCTGTGTATACCTGATTTTGACCCAAGTTACTAATGATATATAACAATATGATTTCAGTTGAGAGCCAAGAACAGGACTGTCAAGAGTACCAGTATGCCTGTCACAGCAAGTGCGGGTGTTGCATTTGCCGCTAGCCCGTGAGCCTACTTATCCAACAACAAAATTTGGTATTAACAGTCTTGGAATGGTTCTAGTAGTGTCAAAGTAAGAAGATCACCTTTAGGTAGAATGCGATAGCTGTTAGTAAACATGCTATAACTAGTCCGGTTCCAGATACCTGAAGTAAAAAAAACATGCTAAAACCACAAATTCATTGCAAGCAGCATAAGTTTGGTGTCTGAGCCTACCACAAGAAGAGGTTTCCTTCCAGCCTTGTCAATCAATGTCGCACCGACTGCTGTAACCACAACCTGCAAAAGAGAGCCCATGAATAAGCATGTGATTGGGGCAGCTATGACTATGAGAGATCATTGAAGTGAGAACATAAACCTGAAGAAGAACGTAAAAAATGATGCCAATCGTCAAATTGAATCCTGAGGGGATATGGTCAAGTTAGTTCTAACTGATTCATTTTGGTAAACCAAAAGACTGATGAAACTATTGTTCTTGTTCCAAACCTGCTGATTCAATAATGCTGTTGACATAGAAACCGATTCCGTTGACTCCTCCAGATTGTTGGCACACCATTAATCCAACTCCAATCTATCAACAATCAGTTGCTTACATCTCATCAATGAGTAACATTCAGAAACATAACTTCATATGACCGGAAGAGAGGCATTACAATGAGCGAGCGTAGGTATCTTCTCTGGAAGAGTTCTTGCAGATTGGCTTTTGGAAGTTGCTCTAGCTCTTCAATGTAATTCTGTCAGTGTCAGGAAAATCATCCATTGCATAAGTCCAAAATCCAAATACTTATGTCCTTTATATTATAAGGGAGGAAACATAAATATATTGCCTGGATTTCAGCTGCCTCTGCAGATATATTAGCATTTTTTCCGCGAAGTGCTTGCAGTGAAGCTTTAAATTCTTTCTGGTATCCTCTCTTGGCCTGCAGATTGTATTCCAAGTATATATATGAATTTCATGAGGCATTAATGTGTTTTAAAACATATATTTACCAGCCATCTTGGAGACTCGGGGATGAACAAAAGACCCAAAAAGAGCACAGCACACGGGATTAGTCCTGCAAACACTTAAGCGAGATCAGTCCATAGATCTGATTAATATCAAAGGTACAATGTAAGAAAAAGAGCGTTTCAGACTCGTGACCTGTTAAGGCTAAAACTCTCCATGACAATACTAGTCCAACTAAGAAGGAAACCGACACTCCAGCACAGATCAAGAGCTATATACAAGAATGCCGCAATCTGATGTTAAATACTTGTCTGACACCAATCTACTGTTGCAATTTGATTTACCTGGTTTAATGTTGTCAATGTCCCTCTTAGCTCCATAGGCGCGATTTCAGCAATATAAACCGGAACCTAGTGCATCATTCAGTACTCAAGTTACTGTCACAAGGTTAATAGAGTGCAATGGAGAATAAAAGATCCACATACCACATAGGAGAAGGCTCCCATTCCATATCCTCCCGTCAGCCGTCCGATGTCCAAAAGCAAAGCTCCCTATTGCATAACACATGAGATGGGTTGTAAGTACAAAATGTTCTCAATATAAATACTCATGAGCTGAAAGGCTACTTGAACCTGAGCAAAGTATATGGCAAGCCAACCAGCCACACAGAAACCGCTATACACTCTCATTGCCTGCTCATAAAATGTAAATCTTGCTGCTAAAAGTTCAATTTGATAAGCTTGATGTGTAAATACTAAATAGAGCTTTGCTAACTACCGATTACCCATTTTCGGCCAGCTAAATCCGCAATCGGCCCACTGGTAATCGCACCAATCATCGCGCCAAATGTCAGAATGGAACCAAACATGGAGTACTGCAACAATCAAAATTTAATAATAATGATTGATATCTATAACTGCGTATCTAAGCAACCAATTTGTGCAAAACTGAGTTAAGAAGACAAAATTAAGGCATACTTCTGCTGTAGACAGGCCAAGATCCTGAGTGATAGCAGACTGGGTCGGCGAAGAATATCCTATCTGAAAATCAAAATTTATGCAAAATAAAAGCAATTTGTTTATTTCTTTTCATGTACAGAGGAGATCCCGTTGGAGATTGATGTAAAACGAGCAGTTAACTTACACAAGCTCCAAACTCGTAAGACCCACAAACAGCAACCAAGGTGGAAAGGTAAAGCATCCATGGGTGACTTGTTCTTCTGGTTATGGCAGCTTCATCATCCCCATGTATGGAATCTGATTTCTTCCTACCATTGAGAGGCTCTCTAAGGTTGCTTCTGTTTTCACCCATCTTTTCCATAGCATAAGCTCTCACAAGTCAAATTGGTGTCTTAACTTATCATTCCCTTTTGTTTTTTAATCATTAAAATATTTATACACCCCCACAAAAGCGGGGCCACAAATGAGAATTGACAAGTCAAGTGAAATTCAGTATATACCCTAATGAGTAGAACCTCTATAAGAATCTTAAGATTAATGAATGAATGCTCCAAATTAATTATTATTTTTAGGGGAAAAGGTTAGATCAAATAAGAGACTCATTTAGTAATAAGTACTTTACTTAAATGTGGAAACAACCTGATATAATTAGGGTGAATTTGTTACTTAGATCATTAATTTAATTTAGTATTTGTCCACCTCACTAATTATGTTAGAATATGGCCTCTTTTAAAAATTTAAGCCTAATTTACCCTTATACAAGAATCTACAAGATTATGTATTTATTATTACCGTTTAATTTACCAATACTCCCTATAACTTGGATTAACGTGAAAATTTTGAATACCCTCGTACAAGAAATTACAAGATTTCTCTTTAGATCTAAAGCGTCGACTACTCTCCAACTTGTCCGGTTAGTAGTGGGGTGGAGGGACTACCAACCAGAGATCAATTCTCCGTGACTACATTCGTTTAATAATTTTTTCATATTTCTTGTAAGAATTATAATTTTACAATAGGGAGTAAGAACATCTAACAATTCTTTAATTATTAAATCAACATTCAAGATATTGCCTCACTATAAGTGCTCATGAGTGTAAAACACTAGATGACTGTTCATTATGTATACTTTCAACAAATAAAATATTATATGTGGCAAAATAATTATTTACTTTAATGTTGTTTCAATATATATTCCGAACAGTGAAGTAGTTATATTTAATTATACATCATTGTTTAGGTTATAAATAGGTTTGCACTTAAATATTCCGGTCTTAATGACATTTTTTAATTTCTAGCAAATTAATCGTAATGTTGCTTCTTTGTTATATGTATGTTCCAAGAAATTTAAACGTTATAGGACAATTTTTATCGTTATAAAACATTTCGGTCTTAATGGGTTAATTTCTATCGTTATAGTAGACATTTAACTTTATTTCGATCGTTTTAAATATATTACGATCGGTAAAATAGTTATATTTGTTATATATCGTTGTTCAGGTTGTAATTATGGTTTGAACTTAAATATTTTTGTTTTAATAACATTTGTTTTACTTTCAAGCTAAATAATAGTAATGTTGCTTCTTTGTCATGTGTATATTCCAAGCTGAAGAGATTTGTGAATCGAAAACTTATTTATTTCATTGACCATGTAATGTTTATATAGGGAAACATAAAGAGATAAAATAATAAACTAATAACAAAATATAAGCCCAATAATAAGAGATAAGTCCAATGCTCTAAGAGATAAGCCCAATACTCTAACACTCCCCCTCAAGCGGGAGGTGTGGAAAAAACAACTCCAAGCTTGCAAATTAAGAAGTTGAAACGAGTAGGTCCAAGAGCTTTAGTCATAATGTCAACTAGCTGAAGTGTGTCAGGAACATGTTGTGTCTGAATAATGCCTTGCTAAATCTGTTCCCTGATGGTATGACAGTCAATTTCAATATGTTTGGTACGCTCATGGAATACCGGATTGTTGGCTATATGAATGGAGGACTGATTATCACAAAAGAGGGGCGTAGGAGCCTTGTGTGAAACCCCGAGTGAATCAAGTAGAGAACGAAGCCAAAGGAGCTCAAAAGTAGTAGCTGACATTGCTCTATATTCGGCATCAACAGAAGATCTAGAAACCGTATCTTGTTTCTTGGTTCTCCAAAAAATGAGTGAATTACCGAGGAGAATGAAGTAGCATGTAGTAGAGCGTATAGTGATATGGTAAGCTGCATAATCCGAATCACAAAAAGCACAAATACACAAATCACTAGAACGAGATAAGAAAATACCCTGATCAGGTACTGACTTTAGGTAACGAAGAACCTTTAAGACAGCATCCCATTGGCCCCGGCGTGGAGCAGCCATAAACTGAGAAAGTGTATGAACCGAGTATGCAAGTTCAGGGCGAGTGATGGAGAAGTAGATAAGACGGCCAACCAAACGGCGATATTTCTCAGGATCATCAAGCAGAGCAGAGGAATCTGATTGAAGACCATGATCAGCAGACATCGGAAACGATACGGGTTTGCATCCAAGAAGACAAGAATCAGCTAGAATATCTAGAGTGTATTTCCGTTGGTTCAACCATAAACCAGACAGTGTACGAACAATTTCAATGCCTAAGAAGAATCGAAGGGGTCCAAGGTCCTTCATATGAAAGCAAGAATGAAGATAGTCTTTAAATCGACGAATGGTAGCAGGATTATTTTCAGTAATGACTAGATCATCCACATATATCAAAATGTGAAGGATGATATCTGACCGTCTGAAGGTGAAAAGGGAGTAATCAACCAAAGGTTGAGAGAAACCATATTTCAGAAGAGCAGATGTGAACGTGTGGAACCAATTCCGTGGAGCTTGACGAAGACCATATAATCATTTCTGTAGACGAAAAACTTGGAACGAGGTTCGAAAACCGGGAGGTGGTAGCATATATACTTTCTCATGCAGATCCCCATGAAGAAAAGCATTGTGAACGTCCATCTGATAAAGTTCCCAGTTATAGATAGAGGCAATTGCGAGAAGTAGTTTAACTGTAACTGATTTAGCAACAGGAGCAAAAGTTTCATTATAATCAATGCCTTCTTGTTGACGGTTGCTGAGTGCAACCAAACGCGCCTTATAGCGCTTAACCTGTCCATCAGAGTTGTATTTAATACGAAAAACCCATTTAGAGCCAATAGGTTTACGATCGAGAGGAAGATCAACATATTCCCAAGTGTTGTTGCGGTATAAGGCTGTCATTTCATCCTACATGGCTTCTTTTCCATTTTGGGTTAGCAACCGCATCTCTAAAAGAGGCTGATTCTTGTTCCTGATATACAGAGTTAATAGCAGTAACATAGGCATGAGAAAAATGTTCATATGATAAAGAATTCTTTATGGAATACCGGGTACCTAATTTCAGTGGAGGAGAAGTTTCACCCGATTTAGAATCAAAATGACTTGCCTTTTGACAAACATAGTCTCGTAAAAGGATAGATGGTTTTCAAGTACGGGAGCTGCGACGGGGTGAGTTTTCGGTCGGAGCAGCAACAACGGGTGGTGGAGTCGGAATGATGGGTTGAGGGATTTTGGTGCCCATGGGAAGAGGGGTAGAAGTAGGTGGAATAGTAGAGGGAGGTGGGGGACACGCTGGAGGGGTGGTTATAGAATTTGGGGAGGGGTTTAGTGGGGAGGGGTAGGGGGCATCAACAATAGGTAGGGGAGAGATGACAGGGAAGCCCGCGGTAGGTGGAGGGACAAGAGGGAGGTGAGAGGGTTCTAGGGGGGCCGTAGTAGGTATAGTTGGGGGATCCGCGTCAAGGGGAATTTGTGGGAGGTTTTCTTGAGTGGGGGTTGTTTTTAGGGGGGATTCTTGGTAATGGTCGGGGGAAAAATCAGTGGGGTCTGCTATGGACTCCGTAGGTTCTGGAGAATTTTTCGGTTCAGAGAACGGAAAAATGTTCTCGTAAAAACGTGCATCCCGTGTTGTAAAAATTTCTTGGGTATCAAGATCCAACATTTTCCAAGCCTTTTGTGAAGATGTATATCCTATAAAAATGCATTTTCGACCTCGAGGTCAAAATTTATCCGAAGAATGAGGTATAAAGGAACAATAAGCAAGACAACCAAACACCCGAAGATGGTCAAGATTTGGTGGAGAGCCATGAAGAAGCTCATAAGGAGTTTTGTGATGGAGGATGGGAGTAGGGATGCGATTGATAAGGTAACATGTCGTAAGAACACATTCTCCCCAAAGCGAGACGGGTAAATTTGCTTGAAACATTATGGATCTAGCGACATTAAGGATATGGTGGTGTTTGCGTTCTACCCTCCCATTTTGTTGTGGTGTGTAGGTTCAAGAGGTTTCTAAATGGATACCCTTACCTTTAAGAAAAGGTCGAAGGGAAATAAATTCCTTAGCATTGTCACTGCGAAAGGTTTTGACACAAGTATGGAATTGAGTGTCAACCATGACACAAAAATCTCTAATTAAAGTAGCGACTTCGGCTTTTCCCGTTATTAAATAAACTCAGGTGCAACGGGAGTAATCATCTAAAATGGTAAGAAAGTAGGAACAACCGAAAGTAGAAAGGGTGTGATAAGGACCCCAAATATCTAAGTGGACTAATTCAAATAACGACAAAGCATTAGAACTACTAACCGAAAAAGATGATCTAGGTAGTTTGGCCCGGAGACATATGTCACATGGATGGGTGGCTTTGGTGATGGAAGGATGACCAAGGCGGTTATGGTTAGGGGTGTTCAAAAATAATCCGATCCGTTGATCCGGTCCGAAGATACGACAAATCCGATCCGAGAAAATCCGAGTCCGACGGAATTTAATCCGAATACGGTACGATCCGAAAAAGTATGCCGGATCGCCGGATCGGATTCGGAATGAGCATTTTAGTGCTTCGGATATCCGGGGTATAGTATCATATCCGATAATATATTTTATAATTTTCAAATATGTTCAAAGAAAACACTTAGCTTAGTTGGTTGGAGTGTTTTGGAGGTACCATTTGAGACAGGTTCGAATCTCTCCGCCAGCATATATGTCATGTATTTTTTTATGTCAAAACCTCACACTCTCACAGGAGTCATAGCCTTCGAAGTTCGAATTAATAAAATTAAAAAAAAAACCTTAGCTCGAAATGATAAAAAAAAACAGGATTAAAACATTATAATTGTGAACAGGGATTACAGCCGGATATCCGGCGGATATTTCCGATCCGATCCGGGACGTTCGGATCGGATATCCGGCAGGAGCCGGATCGGATTCGGAATGAAATATAGTGAAAATATATATTCGGATATCCGATCCGATAGGCCGGATCGGATCGGATATCCGGCTGTGCACACCCCTAGTTATGGTGGGTGGTGGTGTCAATAGTGGTAAGACATTAAGGGAGCGGAGAAGCGTTTGTCATCCAGCGAAGCCAGAAGATTCCATCATGAGCTTCACCCACTCCAACCACTGTCCTCGAAGTACGACCCTGTATAACACAAAGTTTATTAGTTATCGTAAAAACACAATTCAAATTCGTAGTTAACTGATTTAGAGAAAGTAGATGACAGTCAAGTCCTGGAACATATAATACTCGGGGCAAGTGAATGGAGTTATTGAGTCACAAGGTGCCTGCGTGTTCAGCGGAGACTAAAGCTCCATTAGGGAGTTTAATCCGGCATGTAGTGACCGGCTTGAACGATGAAAGTAATGAACTATTACCTGTCATATGAAAAGAAGCCCCCGAATCAAGAATCCAAGGGAACGAATTTGAATGGTAGGAGTTCAAAGCATATATGAGAGTATTCCATTGAGTATCATTAATTGCAAGACCAATGTCTTTACGGTCCTCAAAGGCTAAGGGAACAGAGAAGGGGTATGTGGAGTTAGCTTGTCCAGCCGCCTCAATAATTGTGGCGGTTGATGACATGATTTATGACGTTAGTTTAGGCATTCATTTAGATAGTTTTTCCCGTTATTCATGCATGGTTTAACATTAGTTCATGACGTTTACGCTTAATTCATGCATATTGTCGAAATAGACGTCTACACGAACTCTTGTCGGTTTTGTAGGTATTTTGGGGAGCTTTTGGAGCTTAATCGATACATTCGAGGATCATTCCTCATGATGGCACACTTCCGGACTCATTAAGGAGCAAGCTAGGAGCAAAGGATAACACAAAGGACCTTGTTGGTGCATGCCTTGCACCAACTCAAGGCTTGATGATCTAAAGAGGGATGAATAGAGAGAACCACGGCCCAGAGGCCAAAATCTCGACCGTGGTTTTGGCCGTGGTTTTCTCTGGACAGCTTTGACACGTGTCCCACGATCTCTTTGCCCGACCCTTGCTCTTGGTGGAGAATATAAGTGGTCCTGCAGGCTGTTGCTAGGGGATTCTCCCACATTCTCTCACACATCATCATTATCCATATTGGGAATTCTTAGAGGGAAGAAAAAAATACTCTCATTTTGGAGGAAGAACAACATATCAAGATAGGGTTTGAGAGTGAACTTTTGAGGGATTTTTGTTGAGAAACTTTTGGAGGGATTGTAAGGAACGTTTTGGAGCTGTGTTTGAAGGGTTGTAAGTCTTGTTTCATCTCATATTCAGCTAAGACTACTTGTTTCTTTTCAATTTCATTTCATTTTCTTGCTATGGAAGCCATGAATGTTTGCTTGTTGAGTTTGAATCTTAAAATGCATGTTGTTGGCTAAATAGTTGTGATTCTAGGGTAATGGAATGATGGATATGGCTTGAACTATGATAGAATAGACTTGAATGTACCTTTTGATGACTTGCTTGCTCGAAACCTAACACCCGAAAGAAACCACGGCCTGTTCATACAATTCCACGCCTGTGGTTTAGGATGATCTACCCGTGATTTTCTCTGTTGAGCTTGTATTGATGAATCTGAATGTTAGGATGTTAGATTGTTAAAATCCTAGTGTTTGTTAAGCATAATCTAGCCTAGGGTGACCTAATGCTAGCAAACTAAGTAAGGGAAGAGACTTATCCGGTAACTCTCGATCTTAGATACCAAAGATGATGAACTCTAGGTAGTAGTGAGCCTCACAAGCCGCTATTGGACTGAGTGTGCTAGGATTGATGCTTAAGACTTGCCGTCCCGAGACTTACCCGGTAAGGAGAGGTTTGACCCCTAGATAGCAATCCGGTTTGTGTAGAATTCCCAACTTTAAGCTCCTAGAGACTTACCCGGTAATAGGACCTTAGGTGAGGGATTAGTGGACCATGAGACCTACCCGGTGATTGATCCCATTGGAGAAACACCCTTTCCCAACATACCGTAGCTTGTCCAAGGTTGATTAGAAGCTTGAGTCCAATGCCATAACCGGAAGTCCTAACCCCTAGAGTCCGCTTTTCTCTCTTTGATTACATATCTTGTTCTTGTGTTGTCTGTTTGTGTTGCTAGTTTGATTTATAATATTGCATGACTTGTGATCTCTGCTTGATCACCACAAAAACTCAATCCAAAAATATCATGATTTTCATTTCTTTATTTCATTCTCTTTTCTTACACTAGATTTGCACTATCCATGATCACTTGTTTGATTTGATTTCACCTTAGTCTTCGTGTTCGACCTCGGAATACTATCCTTGCTACAAAACGACCCATACACTGTGGTTTCGCTAGGAGTTAGGAAATTATATCGAGTTATAAATTGTAAGACTTTTGTGTTATACGTTTCTAGCGTAACAGCGGTCATGATACCATCCAAAGTCGTTTGTGATACGGCCAAAGTATCCCCTGATACCGATGTTCGCTCCAAACGGTGTGTGCAAGCTTTAAATTTATAACCCTAGACTTAAGCTTAAAACAAGGATGCGAACCCGCAGTGTACGGGTCAATCGTAGTAAAAGCAAGAAAATTCCAGGGGTCGATCACAGGGACTCGGTGAAACAAAGTCAATACGGTGTGCTAATGTCAATACTAACCACAAGAGCAATTAACACAATCAAAGATGAATAAGAAGTCAATAAAGCAAACATGCAATTCTAGGGATTAAAGCATCTAGTTGTGGTTCCAACTCAAGATCTATAGATAAGCGGACAAAGCTAAGATTTTTGCGTGGGGAAGGTGTTTCTAAAGTGGAGTAGATCACCGGGTAAGTCTCACTACACACTAATCCTAAACCGTAACTCCTATTACCGGGTAAGTCTCAAGGAATCAAGATAAAGAACTATAACCTCAAACTAACACACCATCTAAGGGAATAGAATCAACCTTTACCGGGTAAGTCTCAGGCTAACTCACAAAGATGGGATGGAAGCACACTCAAACCCCAATAAAGGATTAACCTTTATTACCTACACTTATGATCGTTGGTACACAAACTAAGGAATTACCGGGTAAGTCTCATCCTAAGCTTGCTTTGAACCAGGAAAGGTGTAATAAGAATAGGATTTAGCAAACTCTAACACTTAACTCTCAGTTATGGATCAGATAAGTCACCTCGGTCAGCCAGTTTCCACCCCGGCCGAGGCGTTCATCGACTGAACGAGATGCTTAGGGTTAAGGTTAAAGACTCGAACTTTCAGGATCCTACTGGAATCTAAGATTATTCTATCATCGTTTTTCCCACAACCTTCAGCTAATCACCCTAGAATCACACAAGGAAATTAGCCACTCATCATCATAATGAAAGTATTAAAATATATGGGAAGAAGGTGAATATTTGAACAAAGAAGAATTTAATGAAAAGACTTCAATAACTGAATCAAATATCACAACAAAGCGTTCCTTGGATAGCAATCCAAAAAGACAAGACAACAATTGAGGGAATTGAAGACAATCTTACAAAACCCTTCAATAAAGCTATAAAAGCTATGAACTTCAATCTTCCTTCAACCTTCAAAAAGGTTCTTCAACTCTCCCAACTTGGAGTAGGCTGTTGCTGCTGCGTAAAACCTCGATCGATGGTATAGCGTGATGTCCAGCTCTAAGCGGATGCCGGAATTATGGGAAATCTGACCCTTTTTATAGGAAAATAACCCTCCAAAGATAATAAATCTTAGAAAGATATTCTCCCATAAATATAGGTAAAATATATGATTCTGCATATCTCCTTCCTTCCAGGAGCCAAGCCCAAAAATATAAGATCACTTTCCAAATTTAAAAGATCTCAGCCAAGAATAAAATATTCTCGCCGCGTCCTAGGTGTTCGCCTCGGTCGAGTCGGCGTCTCTGGATCACCTCGGTCGAGATGAATCTCTGGTCAACCGAGGTGAGTCATAACTGAATGTGAAATCTCTCAAAACTGGTCCAAAGTAAATCTTTAATCCATGGCTATGCTTCCTGGATGTAGCTCTAAATGACTCATGACTCCTTTTGCTCCTTTTTGATGCAAAACGTACCAAATTACCTGCAATTACAACGAAACTAGGTGTAGACCTCGATTCTCGCAAAGGTAGATGAAATGGTAGTAAAATCACATAATGTACATACAAACATGCAGATTATGAAAGATAAAACGTCCAAACAAACCCCAAAATATAGACTATAATTCATGCTATCAACCGACGGCCAAAGTATTCCTTGATACCGCAAAAACGGCAAAAGGTGGTTAATTTTAGGGTTTAAGGTTTTGTTTTGTGCGGAGGCGTAGGTTAAGGAAAGTGCTCTGATACCATGAAGAGATTTGTGAATCGAAAGCTTGTTTATTTCATTGACCATGTAATGTTTATATAGGAAAATATAAAGGGATAAAATAATAAACTAATAATAAAAGATAAGCCCAATAATAAAAGATAAGTCCAATGCTCTAAAAGATAAGCTCAATACTCTAACACAAGCATTTCAATCGTTATAGGTCATTTAGAGCATTGATAATAACAAGACGATGTATTGTAAGACTCGAAATTAACTCATTACAATCGAAGTTAACTTGTAACAATCGAAATAACTAAGTGTCGACCGAAATAATAAAAAAGTAGCTACGGTTTTAACTTATATAACTATTACAAGGCTTGAAATCAACTCATTATGGTCTTCATTCTATAAAAACATAATAATACATCCTATGAATGTAAGTTATTATGATCAAAATTACCACGTAAAGTCCGAAATACTTGATATCTACCCAAAACATATGCAACATTGAATAACCATAAAGATCGAAATAGAAACGAATAAAATATACAACAGAAAGCTACAATGTTAAACCGAAATAACTATTGTGATGATGGTAACTTCGTCATTACGATCTTCATTATGTAAAAGTATAATAATACTTCATATCAAGATAAGTTATTACGATCTAAATTAATTTGTTATGATCAAAATTCCTAATAAAAAATTGTTATTGAATGACTAGAACGATGAAAATAACAATGTGTCGAACGCAATCTATACAAGAAACATATGATATCAAACAAAAATAACTATCGGAAAGATCGAAATTTAGTTATTATGATCGTTGTTCGTCAACTAGATAGTATTACACCCTCACTTGTCTTGTTCATAACGATCTATAGTTAATGTTAAAACATCTCTAACCATCGTTTCACAAACGTAACGATCGAAATGACTTTGAATACAGAGAAGAACGATAAATTTTTTAATGAAATCTGAAACGTATAACCGTACTATTATTCCTATTGTTAATCATGGTAAGTTGATATCTCCACACATCTTTTTAATACTTTTCCCTAATCTATGACGTTCATTTTGTCCGATCGTGCAACTATAATAAGTTCCTACTCCCTACCGTAAGAAAGGTTCCTACTCGATTCTCTCTCTCTCTCTCTCTATATATATATATATATAGAGAGAGAGAGAGGATAAGTCCCTTAGATTAAATTAGACTAACAGATGTGATTTAATTAAGTTTAGTACTACTTTCTCACAAAATTAATTTAAAAATTTTTTTCTTTTGTTTTTCTAACTCCCCTTATAATTTTGATAATTAAGGGCAATTAATTTCCTATATCCTATTCTAATTTGTAACGGGTGCATCCTTTCTCCATGATCTTCTTCCTTCCATTCTTCTCATCATTATAGTTGCATGTACACCTCATTTACATCCGGAGCAATCTAGATTCAATTGCTTCTACACTAATTAGCCGATTTGAAACCGAAGTTGTTAGTCCAATTGCACTAACCCATAATCACCAAATTAAGCATCACGGATTGACAAGTACAGTGATTCCCCACATCTTCATTACATGAATATGAGATCCTTTGGATCAAGTTAGAGCCGCAAGCACTAATTGTGTTATTTAGATCCATTGAGTTAAGCTTTACTACTTGAGTCATGAAAAAAATACCATCGAATAACATACGGGAAATTCCCATTATTTTCAAATCTAGATGTTAAAAAGCTATAAGAAATTGAGAATAGCAATTATGATAATATAAATAAAATGATATCTTCATTATGGAAACAACATGTACATATTAAATGTATAGGCTATATTACATAAATAAAGAACATGGAAGGGAGAATAAAGATGCTTGTACACGTGGGTATATATACCCTCTCTTGTAACAGATTTTTGTTATCACAATGAATAATATTCTCTTCTGTTCAATCTCTGTACTCTTCAAATGGTATCAGAGCAAGAAGATTTCTCTGAAAATTCCCAAACATATTTCTTCAGTTTGCTTCACTGATCATCTATGGATGATCATAGTGATACGCATGATGAGGATCCCCTAGATCCGAATCTAATTCAACCAAATTATCGATACAAAAGCACTTTGTCTGTAGCTGGAAATATTCTACCTGGAAATTCGATTGATCCACTCTATTTGGCACCTTCTGATAACCTTGGCATGCATCTGGTTTCAACGCTATTTGATGGCTCGAATTTCTCGTCCTAGAAAAGAGGGATCCATATGGCACTTGGTGTGAAGCTGAAATTAGGATTCATTACTAGATCTTGCGTGAAGGATGGTGAGGATATGGAGAAAGCAACTCGTTGGATTAGAGTCAATTACATGATCCGTTGTTGGTTGATTCAAGTTCTAGAACAATTCTCTTATGCTGAATTAGCCAAGGAGCTATGGGACGAAGTCTTGGAGAGGCATCAAATCTCTAATGCTCCCTTGATATATCAGATTCATAAAAATCTCACCTCTATGAAACAAAAAATGCTACGGTTTCAGTTTACTATGAAAGATTGAAACGTCTTTGGGATGAATTACAAGCACATGATGCTTTGCCGATTTGTTATTGTGTTGGATTTTTCCATTGTAAATGTGAGATCCCTAAACTTCTTGTTGAACGAGAAGCTAAGACATGGCTTATTCAATTTCTTATGGGACTTAATGATCAATTTGATCATGCTAGATCCACTATTCTGTCTTTAGAAATATTACCTTCCTTGAATCGTGCCTTTCATATGGTTCTTCAAGTGGAGAAGCAAAGAGAGGTCACATCTACACTGACTATTCCTCATGAAGCATGAGCAGCTGAACGCCAAACTCCTCATCGACAAGCAGGTAGTAGTAGGCAAGATTTTCGCAAGGAAAAATGGGACCAGAAGTGTGACTATTGCAAGAAGAAGGGACACTTGAAGGAGAGTTGCTTCAAGCTCTATGGATTTCCTGATTGGTATAAAGGTTCTAGAAATCCTGTTAATGCCAGAAATGCAGGTTTTAGAAACCCTTCTCTGGCAGCTAATGCATCTACAAGTCCACTCTTGCATACTCCTCTGGATGATTCAAAAACTAAGGCCATGGATCCTAACAATGTTTCTATGGTCTTTCAAGAAATATCAAAGATCTTCAATGCCAAATCAGGAAGCACTAGAACCTTGGTTCTATTAATTTTGCAGGTATTACACATTCATTCTTGGCCAATGCATCTTCACCACCACATGTTTGGATTGTTGGCTCTGGAGCAACTGATCACATATGCTATTGTCGAGAGTTGTTTTCCAATTTGACTCTCTTATCCAAGTCTATTCAGATAGCTCTCCCTGATGGCTCTTTGAAGATTGTAACTCACTCTAGAGCAGCTCCAATTTTTGCCACTCTCACTTTGGATAATGTCTTGTTCATGCCTGATTTTAAACACAATCTACTTTCTGTTCATCGGATTATTGTCCAAACTTCTTGCAAGACAGTGTTCAACTCTAGTCATTGCTTCTTTCAGGACCATACTACTGACAATATCTTGGCTCAAGGATATTTGGATGGTGGATTATACAAGCTTAATAGCTATGCTCTTTTTCTAGAATTTAATAACATAGCTGCTTGTAGTAACATTGATAAACCTTCTATTCATGTTTTTCATGCTCGTTTAGGACATTCCTCATTACCAAAACTAAAACACACAACTGCCTGTCCATCTACATCTCTTTCTTCTTTACAATGTGATGTATGTGTTCTTCCTAAACAACACAAGTCACCTTTTCCTCGAAGTACTTCTTATGCTGCTCATACTTTTGCTCTTTTGCATATGGATATTTGGGGCCCTTACCATACGATCTGCTTGTGGTGCACATTATTTTCTTGCAATTTTGGATGATTTTAGTCGATGTACACGGACGTTTCTCATGGCTGATAAGTTGCAGGTACTTCGTATAGTGACTGATTTTTTGGCATATGTCAAAACATAGTTTAATGGCACAATAAAGATCATTCGATCTGACAACGGATCTGAGTTTATTCAAACTGCTTTGCAATCTCTTTTGTAATCTCAAGGAATTTTCCATCATAAACCGTGTCCATATACGCCTCAATAAAACGGAAGGGTTGAGAAAAACATCGCCACTTATTAGCCACTGCTCAGGCCATTCGTCTTCAAGGACATTTACCTTTAAGATTTTGGGGAGAGTGCACATTGTTGGCCACTTACCTCATCAATCTCATGCCATCTTCTGTCATAGATTGGAAGGTACCCTCTAAAGTTCTTCATAACAAACCAATATCATATAATCATCTCAAGATCATTGGTTGCTTATGCTACTACTTGAATCATATGAAACATAAACTTGAAGCTGTATCACGTCCTTGTGTTTTCCTTGGCTATCCACCAGGCCAGAAGGGATATAAGATTTATGATTTGCACAATCATAGAATCTTTGACTCGACATATATCATTCAGAGAAGATATCTTTCCATTCAAACCTATGACTTCACCAGAATTCAATCCTTCTTCTCATAACATTCCTTTGGTATCACCTTCATGTGATTATCCTGATATTTCCCATCCTAATTTATTTCATCCTTTCATATCTTCCTCCGTACAAGAACACTCTCCTACTTTTACTCCACCTATTGACTTACCTTCCTATCATTCATCTACTCCATCTCATACTTCATCCACACCTTCTTTTTCTCAGCCTATACCCATCCCATTTCATTCTTCTTCATCACCTAATGAAGTAATGATTCACCTATACCTACTCCTTCTTTGCCTTCCTTACCTATAGTCTCTCGACCACAAAGGATCACTCATAAACCTGCTCATTTGTAGGATTACATTTGCTCTTCTATTACATTATCTCTCATCCCTTTTATTTCTCAACTACAAACTCTTGATATCGACCCTTCTTATCTACATTCTCTTTGCAATGTCATCTCCACCTTTGAACCAACTCATTATGCTCAGGCTAAACAACATCAGGTTTGGCTTGATGCTATGACTAAAGAGTTGAGTGCTCTTGAGGCTAACAATACATGGGAACTCACTGACGTACCACCAAGAATGAAAGCTATAAACTCTAAGTGGATTTATAAGGTGAAGTATAAACAAGATGGTTCTGTAGAGCGACATAAGGCCATGTTGGTGGCTAAAGGTTATAACCAAGTCAAGGATAAAGACTATAAACATACCTTTTCTCCTGTTGCCAAATTCACCACTGTACGTGTCCTTTTGGCTATTGCCTCTACCAAGTCATGGCCAATTCATCAACTCGACATCAATAATGCTTTCCTTCAAGGCTTCTTAGATGAAGAAGTATATATGATGCCTCCTCAAGGATACACCAATGCTTTGCCTAGTCAAGTGTGTCGCCTTAAATGCTCTGTTTATGGATTGAAACAGGCTAGAAGACAATGGAACGTGGAGCTTACCAAGCTATTGCTCCAACTTGATTTTGTCCAATGCAGACATAACTATTCAGTTTTTGTGAAAATAAAATCTTCTGGCATCACTATGATACTCGTCTATGTTGATGACCTTTTAATCACTGGTGATGTTCCATCTATGATCACTCAAACCAAACAAGCCCTTCACTACATGCTTTCACTATTAAGGATATGAGTCTTGCTTTTTTTTGGGCATGGAAACCTCCCGTACTTCCATTGGTTTATTCTTAAACCAACGAAAATATACTATGGACATTCTGAATGCTGCCAACATGATCTCCTACAAGCCTAGTGCTTTCCCTATGCAACGAAATTTGAAACTTACACCAGACGATGGAGGGTTATATCCTGATCCTGAATCACACCGTAGGCTCGTTGGACGTCTTTTATATTTGACTCTCACTCGACCAGACATCACATTCATAGTTCATCAGCTCAGTCAGTTCTTAGCTTGTCTTCGCTTGCCACATTGGAATGATGCTATTCATCTCCTTCGTTATCTACAAGGGACATTTCATCTTGCCCTCTTTTACCCGGTTGCTTCTAATTTATCTATCACAACATACAATGATGTTGACTGGGGCTCTTGTGCCTTCACATGCAAATCTATTACAAGCTATTGTCTATTTCTGGGATCTTCTCTCGTTTCATGGAAGAGTAAGAAACAAAAAACCGTATCCAAATCTTTTGCTGAGCGTGAGTATAGGGCAATGTCAGCCACTGCATTTGAATTGTCTGGATAGAAGGCTTACTCTCTGATTTCCAAATTAAAGTCCATCTACCTATTCTAATGCATTGTGATAACAAGGTTGCCCAGCATTTGGCTGCTAATCCTGTCTTCCATGAGCGTACCAAACACCTTCGACTTGACTGTCACTATTTTCGCGATGAAGTCCAGAAAGATTTCATTTCAACTATCCATGTACGTTCTTCACTACAGCTTGCTGATGTGTTCACTAAAGCATTAGGAGAACAACAACATCACTTCTAATCTGCCAAGCTTGGATTGGTTTCTCCACATCCAGCTTGAAGGGGATCTATGGATACAACATGTACATATCAAATGTATTGGGTATATTACATAAATGAAGGACATGTAAGGGAGAATAAAGATGCTTGTACACGTGGGTATATATACCCTCTCTTGTAACAGATTTCTGTTATTACAGTGAATAATATTCTCTTCTATTCAATCTCTATACTCTTCAAATTCATCAATTTATACCTACTTAATCTAACACAAATACTAATCTTTTTGTTTAAATATCAACTTTGATTTTCGTCCCAATTCATCTCTCGATCACTTTTAGTTAAACTTGAATGACTTTAAACCGGTCCGTTTGTGTTCATGAACATCCGTGTTCATGCACATCCGTGTTCCTGTACATACACGTTCTTATTCATGTCCATCCGTGTTCATGTCCATGTTCAACTTAGTTGAACAATTTATTGTTGATAAAATGAATCAAATGAACAACTTAAACCATGTTAAAAATAATTTAATATAACAAATAAATAAATGTGAAAGATTGAACAAATTAAATAAATGAGGTCACTTGAAGAAATGAAAACGCAAAACACTCTCACATAATTCATAATTTTGTGTAAGAAATTGGCCTCTTGACTATCTTGACCAAATCTAGTTGAGAGGCTGCGCCCACTCTCCATTTATAAACACGTGCAAAAAGTAAAGTGATAATTCCAAGAAGCTTCTTCCCCAATCGACAACCTACTCCTCACCATTTCTTCTTCACTTCTGATTACTAAATTCTTACCCTCTCCAATGGCGACCTA
This sequence comes from Fagopyrum homotropicum, assembly GCA_033239125.1. Taxonomy (NCBI): domain Eukaryota; kingdom Viridiplantae; phylum Streptophyta; class Magnoliopsida; order Caryophyllales; family Polygonaceae; genus Fagopyrum; species Fagopyrum homotropicum. Next base: position 49,294,866 of record BSWB01000002.1, read on the forward strand.
ACCAAATTGGGACTGCTCCTTCTCCCATGTCTCCCCTCCTTCTAATGTCGCTTCTCATCTTCCTCCATATCCCACCATCCACCTCCCGCCACCTGCTCGCCGGAAACTCCCCCGTTCCATGTCCACTCAACTTCACCGTCCTCAAAACCCTCCTCCATGGCTCCTCCGTTCCACAGCTAGACGTCGCAACTGAGTGTCACTACATTCGCCAAGGTCTCCGGCTTGTTCAATCCGAGTACCTCCGTCTCACCGGCCTGTTTCTCCCCGCTCCCAACTCCTCCGATTCTTGCTGGCGAGATTATCAGTCACTCGTCGATTCCTACTACCCTGGCTTCGATATCCGCTCCTCTTGTGGCTTCCACACTGATTGGATCTCCCATGGTTGTATGAACATTACCTCCCTCTCTCAATTCCAACGGATTGTCCCTCTCTCCGTTCTTAACGACGCCTTAACTAATTGTAATCAGTCTATAAGCGAGAACACTCCTTGCGCTGCTTGTACTGCCACCTTATCCACCCAGGTGATTCCCTATTTCTTCTTATTCTTCAATTTATATTTTAGGGTTTGCTAGTATAGGGTTCTGAACTCTGAGTTTCCTATACAGGCGTCTTATTTGACGGGTCCATCTGTTGGGAATGTGTCTGATTGCACGGCTTACCCATCAATTTACGCAGCTGCCATTGCTAATGTCTATGGTCCTACTGATCCTGGCACTGCAAAATGCTTGTTCCAGTTGGATTTCTCTGATCAGGGAAGCGGTAATCAGAGGCTTAAACTAGCTGTTTCCATTGTTGTTGTTGTTTCTTTTGTGGGATTGGTTATTGGTCTTGCTTGGTTCTATGTGGTTTGGCGTAGGAAGAGGGAGATAGAGGCAAAGAGTACAAGAGTTGTGGTTTTAGGCTCAGTTGCTCGATCTGGACTGGATTCCTTTGATGGAAGCACTCATTTGTTGAAGTTCTCTCTCGATGAGATCAAGCAGGCCACCAAGAATTTCTCGAGGCATAACATAATTGGAAGAGGTGGATATGGGAATGTGTACAAGGGAGTGTTGCCAAACGATGGCTCCGAGGTTGCAGTGAAGAGGTTCAAGAACTGCTCCGCAGCTGGTGATGCGAGTTTCACTCACGAGGTTGAGGTAATTGCGAGTGTTAGACATGTTAATCTTGTTGCTTTGAGAGGTTACTGTGTTGCAACCACAAATCTAGAAGGTCACCAGAGGATTATAGTTTGCGATCTGATGAAGAATGGGAGCTTACATGATCATCTTTTCGGACATGATCAAGAGGAGAAACCGAAAAAGCTCAGTTGGCCAATAAGGCAGAGGGCTGCATTAGGAACAGCTAGGGGCTTAGCTTACTTACATTATGGGGCACAGCCCACCATTATCCATAGGGATATCAAGGCTAGTAACATTCTCCTGGACGAAAAGTTTGAGGCTAAAGTGGCGGATTTTGGGCTTGCAAAGTTCAATCCGGAGGGAATGACACATTTGAGCACACGGGTAGCAGGCACTATGGGTTATGTTGCACCAGAGTATGCACTATATGGACAACTGACTGACAGGAGCGATGTTTATAGCTTTGGAGTGGTTTTACTTGAGCTTTTGAGTGGGAAGAAGGCGATCATCTCGGTGAATGACGGTCAGCCCTTGCTTTTGACTGACTGGGCATGGTCATTGGTTAGAGAAGGGACTGCTTTGGATGTAATTGAAGATGGGATGCCTGAAATGGGACCTCCAGATGTGATGGAGAAGTATGTGTTGGTTGCTGTTCTGTGTTCTCATCCTCAGTTGTATGCTAGGCCAACAATGGATCAGGTAGTGAACATCTTGGAGACCGATTTACCGGTTCCAACAATACCGGAAAGAGCTATTCCTATCATTGCACAGATGCAGGATATTGAGAGATTAGTGAGTACTAGTGATTCAGGACAACTGTGTACCTCTTCTGGGTATCAGCCGTACTCGCGTGAAAATAGTTCTTCCAGCCATAGCGCCGAAAGTAAAACATTGAATCAAAGGTGATCCTGAATACGCTGTTTGTTATAAGATATCACCATTTATGCATCATCAGACTATGGTGTGTTCTTTAATTTAGAGTTTCATTTCCCAATAGGGAATGATTGAATGTTAGGAGGTTGAAGACCAATGTATATAATGTCACAAACACAAACTATTGTACAGTTTTAAATACAGTATAACACTCCTATGGAGCATTCCTTTTGATTCCTGCAACTCTATCTCATTAATAAATTTGTGCACAGCCTGGCAGAATAATTGTCCGGATGCAAATTGTATATGGAATCTTGTACAGAAGAGTATCTCAGTAGAGCAAGCATATTGTCAGCGTAACTCATGGGTCTTTGACTAGCAGTTGGAAATATGGTCTTCTCCACAAAATCTGAATTCCTAGTTTGAATGGGAAGCTGCTGAAAGTTTTAATCTTTGCATGTTGGAATCCAATTCTGTACTGTCATTTTCAATATTGGCGGGACGTCACGTCTAGTAATTAATAGGGTTTAAAGAGAATACGAGGAATTACATCTTCCATCAGTAACAGCTAACAAAGGTAAATTTTGAATGAAAATCATAACAGTAAATACATCTTAATACGATTTAAAGTATTCTTAATTATTCTTAGATTGTTAACTTATCAGTCAATGTTGAGTTTGAGTTTATTAAACTGTGAAGAGTAGAAAGTACTATGACCTCTCACCAATTAGTACAACTATTCTACATTAGAACACAGTTTTTCTCCCTCTTGTACTGCTTGAACCTACCATTTTTCACTGAAAAACAACTTAAAAATGAGCTCCAACCCCACCACTCATGGGAAGAAAACAGACAGTGTACAGATTAGAATCTTTGGCTTCACATGAACATGTGCCACTGTTATTTCATAAGCAAGGGAGAGAAGTTTACGATGACTTTTCATTGGTGGCCCTGCTTTTGTGTGGTGTATAAATATCTAATGATTAAAAAGACAACAAAGTTGAGACGCCGGTTTTGACAGCTTATGCTATGGAAGAGGTGGGTGAGAACAGCAGCAGCCTTAGTGAGCCTCTCAATGGTAGGAAGAAATCAGATTCCATACATGGGGATGATGAAGCTGGAAATACCAGAAGAACAAGTCACCCATGGATGGTTTACCTTGCCACCTTGGTGGCTGTTTGTGGGTCTTATGAATTTGGAGCTTGTGTAAGTTAACTGCTCATTTTATTGCAATTATACTTAATGCATGGAATTGTATCAGTCTCAAATGGGATCTGATCTATACATGTAAAGAAGTGAACAAATTGCTTTTATTTTGCATTATTTTTTTTTTCAGGCAGGATATTCTTCGCCGACCCAGTCTGCTATCACTGAGGATCTTGGCCTGTCTACAGCAGAGGTATATCTTAATGTTGTCTTCTTAATTTAGTTTTTCACAAGTTGGTTGCTTAGATTTTCAGTTACTGATACTCGGTTGAAAAGATAAGTGGAATGGAAAACTTAAGGTACTCTGTTTCAAACATTGTCTAGCTGCATATCAATACACACACTTCATGGTTCTCATATTTTTATGAGCCTTCTTCCTGTGCCTGGGATACATACCAAACATTATTATTGAATTTCGTTTGATGCAGTACTCCTTGTTTGGTTCCATTCTGACATTTGGTGCCATGATTGGTGCCATTACCAGTGGGCCTATTGCGGATTTTGCTGGCCGAAAATGGGTAATTGCTAGTTAGAAAAGCTCTATTTAGTATTTACATATCAAGCTTATCAAATTGAACTTTGAGCAGCTAGATTTACATTTTATGAGCAGGCAATGAGGGTGTATAGCGGTTTTTGTGTGGCCGGTTGGCTTGCCATATACTTTGCTCAGGTTCTAGTAGCCTTTCAGCTAACTAGCATTTTGTATTTGGATTCACTTATTAGCTGCGAAAACTTTGCACTTACAAACCACCTCATGTTTATGCAATAGGGAGCTTTGCTTTTGGACATCGGAAGGCTGGCGGGAGGATATGGAATGGGAGCCTTCTCCTATGTGGTATGTGGGTCCCTTCATCCTCCATTGCACTGTATAAACCTTGCGAGGGTAACTTGAGTACTGAATGATGCACCAGGTGCCGGTTTATATTGCTGAAATTGCGCCTATGGAGCTAAGAGGGGCATTGACAACATTAAACCAGGTAAATCAACATAGGATTGCTACAAAAGATTAGTATCAGAAAAGCATTTAAAATCAGATTGTGCCATTTTCTTATATAGCTCATGATCTGTGCTGGAGTGTCGGTTTCCTTCTTAATTGGGCTGTTGTTGTCATGGAGAGTTTTAGCATTAACAGGTCATTAGTCTAAAACGCTCTATTCCCTTTATTTACCTTTGATATTAAACCGATCTATGTACTTATCTTGCTGAGGTGTTTGCAGGACTAATCCCGTGTGCTGTGCTCCTTTTGGGTCTTTTCTTCATTCCGGAGTCTCCACGATGGCTGGTAGATACATGTTTCTATAAGCATTAATGCCTCATGAAATTCATAGTAGGAACTAGGAACTGTTGAAGTGATTGAACCAATAATTACTTGGAATACGAACTGCAGGCAAAAAGAGGATACCAGAAAGAATTTGAAGCTTCACTGCAAGCACTTCGCGGAAAGAATGCTGATATATCTGCAGAGGCAGCTGAAATCCAGGCAATATATCTATGCTACATCCCTTAAAAGTTAAATGACATAAATATTTGGAATTTGAACTTATGCAATGGATGATTTTCCTGACACGGACAGAATTACATTGAAGAGCTAGAGCAACTTCCAAAAGCCAATCTGCAAGAACTCTTCCAGAGAAGATACCAGCGCTCGGTCATTGTAATGCCTCTCTTCAGAGATAAAGAAAAAGAAAAAAAGAATAGTTTTCCGTTCATATGATGTTCTGTTTCTGAATGCTATTCATTGATGACATGTAAACATTTGATTGTTGATAGATTGGAGTTGGATTAATGGTGTGCCAACAATTTGGAGGAATCAACGGAATTTGTTTCTACGTCAGCAGCATTTTTGAATCAGCAGGTATGGATCAAGAACAATAGTTTCATCCTTTCAGTTTTTTTCTACCAATATCAATCTGGTAGAGCGAAATTCATATTCTTTCAGGATTCAATTCGACTATTGGGACCATTATCTATGCTCTACTTCAGGTTTTGATTACAGCAGTCGGCGCAACATTGATTGACAAGGCTGGAAGGAAACCTCTTCTTGTGGTAGGCTCAGACACCAAACTTATGCTGCTTGCATTGAATTTGTGGGTACTCTTTGATAAAATAATACCGTGTTGATTTATTTACTTCAGGTTTCCGGAACAGGACTAGTTATAGGATGTTTACTAACAGCTATCTCATTCTACCTAAAGGTGATCTTCTTACTTTTACACTACTAGAACCATTCCGAGACTATTAACTTGTTACCAAATTTTCTTGTTTTGGATGAGTAGGTTCACGGGCTAGCGACAAATGCAGCACCCGTACTTGCTGTGACAGGCATATTGGTACTCTATACATTCCTGTCCTTGGCTCTCAGCTGAAATCATACTGTTATATGTTATTAGTAATTTGGGTCCTTTGGCATCAGGTATACATATCATCCTTCTCGATTGGCATGGGAGCTGTTCCATGGGTCGTAATGTCGGAGGTGAGACAAACCATCATTTGCGGAACTTTCATTCTAGTGAATTCATTAATCGGAAATGGCTTGTGATTTTGCTGTAGATCTTCCCTATAAACGTAAAAGGAATGGCAGGAAGTATAGCAACGCTGACGAACTGGTTCGGGGCTTGGCTCATTTCGTATACATTCAACTTCTTGATGGACTGGAGTTCCTATGGTAAAAACTGACCCTGCAACTCAATGCTTCATTACTTGCTACTATGAAGTTGTCAACTTACATATGATGATATGGTTCTGTGGTTGATGGATGAACAGGCACCTTTATTCTGTACGCAGTGATCAATGCACTGGCAATAGTGTTTATTGTGAAGGTGGTTCCTGAAACAAAAGGGAGAACACTAGAGCAGATCCAGGCCGATATTAATGCATAAAGAAGAAAGCGGGAGTTGGATCTTTATTTGAGACTCATTATTACATTTATCAACAAAAATGATTAGACTTAACACTTGGGTGTCAACAGACCAAAATGATATATTAAGGTCCGACCGTAATTGTAGTACCATTTTTAATGTATCCACACAAAATATTTACTAAATAAAAATGCATGTTATAAGTGCAAGTGCAAGTTGTGTGGGAATCTACAGGCAAACCCTGAACGGGTACGGTCCTGAATTAAACCTGTTTGGACCGGATTTGATTCGCGAGGACTTTAAGAATTTACATATTTACTTTTTTTTGTCAATATAGTTACGATCCGATCCACCGATTTTTTATGGTCTTAAACCGAGACCGTACCATAAAACATAATTGGCGTACCACCGATTTTTTACGGTCTTAAACCGAAACCGGACCCTAAAATCATAATTGACAAGACAAGTGTCGTGGACTCGATAGTAAAAATACAGTTCGGTTCTAAAATAAATAGGATATGCATCCTAAATTGCATCCTAAAACATAACTTTGTCCTGAAAATTTGAGGATAAGTGGAAATATATCACAACGGTTGTCGTATTTACCCCACCTCTAACATTCAATGTCAAAATAGCACCCTTGTTCATCATTAGGAACTTACTGTAGGAACTCAATATTGAAATTTCCAGGAGAAGTTTAGAACTAACCTAATAGAATGAATCTGGAATTGAAAGGAATGAAAAAGATGATGCACTCTTTCCATAATTCTAAAATTACCCCTATTACGGTAGTTTTTGATCGATTAAGAATCCCAGATACAACTGCCCTTTACTTCAGACGTAACCCTCTCTGAAGCCTACGAGAAGCTTATGTGGAGTACTCTCAAAATCAGATTTTCGGACGGGAAATGAGAGAGAAGAGAGAGAAATAGAGGAATCATTACTACAAGTGTGTTTAGCATGAGATGAGGATGTCTCCTTTTATAGGAGTCTAGAGAGAATTACCAGATGGAGATAATCACTCCCGTTCATCCATTCCCACATGAATAGATAAGACCAATTCTGGAGAAAATAAGATCCAACAAATGGATCATATCAAAACGTTGGGTTGGACTGGACTGGGCAGATTGAGTATGTGTTTGACTAAAAGAACAAAATGAAAGGTGGTCAACCCAACATCATGTCCATAATGCTCTAAACCCGAAAGTATTCGCCAAACCCGCGATCGGACAATACCGTTCCGCGCCACGCCTCGGCTCAATGCGCGTGTGTGATCTAGAAATGCTATAATGTCTCTCCATAGACTTAGTTAACCATAATATGCTTATCCCCATACATAAGGTGTCTTGTCAATCTCTATATTGTTGATATGAGACAAGTTCCTACACAATTAAATCTCCAAAGGTGCAATTTTAATACACTCATCTTTGGACATTAATTTCTTATTCACTTGGACATCATTTTATACATATCAAAATTGTAGTAGTTGGAAACACGAAGCTAACACTCCTTTTTACAACATTGGTTTTAGCCAAAGCCCTCCAGAAAATCCTTCCAGCACAAGTTCAAAAAAATGTGATTCCAACAGTTATGCGGAATGTAATAACATGTATTAATACGGAGTATTATGTAGTTGCAAAGTGTACGAGGCCCCTTTTGTGATGGACTCTTCACCGTCGCTAGTAGCCAAACCCCCAAGCCCCAAGGCCCCTGCCTCCAAACAGTCCCCCATTACCCCACCGGTTTTGGTCTTAGGTTTCATTCAGTCTCCAGAAACACAGTTTGAGTCAGGGATACCCCTTCTTTCAAGCCACCAGATCCCTCCTGGTCATTATGACTTGGAAAATATAACTAGAGATGAAGGGAACACATGTCAACTTAGAATTGTGCTGGATAGGGAGTTCATTGATGGCAAAATAAAGATCTCTTTCCCGAATGGAGATGAAGGTGGCCCAGTCGTGACCATCGATAAAGAAGTATCAACGGCCTTAACAAAAGTGTGGATGAAGTCTATTGTTAGAAAGGTGATATGGTTTTTGATTGCCTTTCCTGTCAAGGAACAAAAATTAATATTTCTCTAGAAGTTTCGTAACAAACGTAGATTGTAGGTCAATCTAGTGGCTATTTTTTGGCTAGGTTTGACAATGAAACTGTGTTTGTACTGATTGGTGGTCTAGGACCGTATTTGAAAGATGCCTAACAATGCAAATATGGACACTAGTATTTAGACCCTAATGTTAAATAACTTCGGCTCCAACTTGGATTCGAACCACATATGTTCCTATGCATTTTTACGAGGAAACAATACTTTGGAACATGGCGAGGGGAGTGAGTAACCCAATTGTGATACACAAATGTTGTTCACCAATAGAGATAAATTTGCCCGTTTGTGCATTGAAATTGATCTTGGGATCGAAGCCTCTTAAGAAAGATGTGGTGATAGATGGTATTAGATGTCCGAGCGAATACGAGGGTCTCCAAACCATTTTCTTCCGTTGCAGGTGTTATGGTCATCTTGCTTCTCAATGTGCTTTTTCTGATAAACCACATACCAGTCCAAAATATTTGGTCTCTAATGTGGCATTTGATCGTGGAAGTTTTATCAAAGTACAACGACCTCCCCGCAAGGATATGAGATCGGATGTAGTATAATCGGGTATCGAATTCACAAGAATTGTCTCTTAATTGGATGACATCAATAGTTAATTATTTTAAGTAAAAGGAAGTAGTGAAACAAGCAATGAGGGCAAAGAGATGAATTGTGGATGTGTAGCAATGAGAGGAAGGTGATTTAAGGAAACAAGAATCCCCACTATAATGAGTTAATATATATATATATATATATATATATATATATATATATATATATAGGTAAATGTTCAGGTACGGCCCTTTTATTGCGGTACGGTCGTACGGCCGTACGTAAGGGCGACACGGCCCTTTTATTGCGGTATAATCGGGTATCGAATTCACAAGAATTTTTTTTTTCTTCTGGAAACTAATAAAAATTTATTTGAACTACCATGTTATAATTTATGCACTATTATCCTATAAACTTTGAACTATTCCCATATAATCCATGAACTATTACTTTTTAATATAATCCATGAACTATTCTATTATAATTCATGAACTATCCCATAATAAGTTTTGAACTATTACTTTCATTCCTTTATAAATTTTTGCACTTTAAACTATTCTATTATAATTCATGAACTATTCTATTATAATTCATGAACTATCCCATAATAAGTTTTGAACTATTACTTTCATTCCTTTATAAATTTTTGCACTTTAAACTATTCTATTATAATTCATGAACTATTCTATTATAATTCATGAACTATCCCATAATAAGTTTTGAACTATTACTTTCACTCCTTTATAAATTTTGCACTATGAACTATTCTATTATAATTCATGAACTATCCTTTTAGAAGTTATGAACTATTGCTTAATAAGTTTTGAACTATTACTTTCAATCTTTTATAAATTTTACACTATGAACTATTCTATTATAATTCATGAACTATCCTTTTATAAGTTATGAACTATTCCATAATAAGTTTTGAACTATTACTTTTACTCGTTTTAAAAAAAAAAAAAAACTCGTTCAGAATTTTTTTTTTTTTTTTTTTTCCGGGACACGTGTCGGCCGTACAGACGGCCGCACGGCCGTACCGGAATAATGGGCCTTACTTGAACACTACCCTATATATATATATATAGAGAGAGAGAGAGAGAGAGAGTATAGATCATATGAGAACAAACCTTATCGTGTAATCATACGAATAGTTCGTAGTTATTATTAGTTTTGTTACGATGTGCCATATCGTTTAATGCATTATTCATAATTATTGTTGGTTGAATGGATTATTCATAGTTATTATTAGTTTCAGAATATTATTTATCTAATAACTATGATATCTACCCTAAATCTCGACCCTTAATACTCACCATCCGATGGTCTAAAATTGTTCTCGTGATTACACAATAAGGTTGTTCTCATGGAAACCATACCCTATATATATATATATATATATATATATATATATATATATATATATATATATTTCATGAATATTGAATAATAATAAAAGTAGGTGACCATCTGAAATTGTCTTGCGCATAGACAATCCTCGTAGCTTTGATAAACTAGTATTATCAAAACCAAGTTCTTTTTAATAAATCCAATAAAACAAACTTTGCTTTTAGCCATTCACTTGTTTTATCTAAACAAATACAAAAAACCACTTTTTTTTTTCCCAGGGTATTCAAAATGTAGGAATAAAGCCCTTTGAAAAGATACAATGTCAAAACCTCAATTCATAAAAATATATACAAACAATTTATTAAAATATTATAGGGATCATCCAATCCTTATATTAGAATGAAAGTTAGTCAATCATGATGAAATAAAAAGCAAATGCCATATATTGAATCAAGAAGGATAGAACTTACAATAGTTTGGTTCTTTCAAGGCAACCTTCAAGCAAAATTGACAGTATTTGACGGTTAGAATAAGGAGGGAATAAAAGACTAATGAATTCACGATGAATCAACGTATCTAACCCAAGGTTAGGGGGTGTTTATATAGTGGAGAAATCGGAGTCTAGGGTTTACACAAAATATACACTTTTCAAAGACATAATCGGAGATTTGGAAGTTTCTCGTTGCGGCGCCAAAACGGCCAACCAAACGGCCACCATACAGCTGTATGACCGCCGTTTGGTGGGCGTTTCACTCCTTTTCTGAAGGAAGTTTGGGCTGGGATTTAGCACGGGCCTTGTCATCGAAGTCTCAACCTAAAAGGTCAACCAAACGGTAGTGTAATGGCCACTCTACGGTCGTTTGATGGGCGTTTCGTCAAATGTTGCTTCTAAGTTCGAATCTTTGTCATCTACTTAAAGGTAACCATCTTCCTTTTTTCAACTTATTGCCCTTCTCATAGATCTCCAATAACAGCTCGAAGCACTCATTTCTACATTTATTCCGAAGCTTGTCAAATAAAGGTATCCGAACAGAAAACAACATCATCTCCCACAAACTCTCGAATAAAGCTTGTATCTTAGAAATCTGTTAATTCACCTTCAAGTCCATATTATCAACCAAATACTGGAATCCACCAACAGCCATACCTAAGTCTTTTTTAAAAGATGGTGCGGCGACTCAACCCTACAAAATACAAACCATAAATCAATAGGACATATTATTATATAACAAGGATACTTCAAATGAATAAGCAAGTCTTACGGATTTGTTGTCCTCGTGCTCAAATGTAGATAAGGGTCGATCCAAGCTCAAACTATTGCCTCCTTGAATGGGGTAAGCCACGTCTCCTCAAAGTATGACATCATCAATGGCTTTGATTGCCAATATGTCCTCATTTCCGTCAAATGTCGATCGTAACTCTCACTTGACCTTGATTCAAACAAGACATTGTATTGAGATGCGAAAACTGCTTGTGCCTCCTTCGAACGTGTCACCACCCAAGATTGATTTTGAAGATTGCACTTGATATGAAACGTGCATAACATGTGTTTCACATCAGGAAACACGGTGCCTAGTGCTTTAATGAGACTTAACTCTCGATTAGTTACAATGACATCCAGAATTTTATATTTGCATAAATGTCGAAGCTCCCTAAAGCCAACTCGTACAAACCGAAGTTTTCCTTTGCTAAAAAACACAAATGCGATAGCAAACGTCATCTACTAGTGATCCCAATAATCTCAAGCAAAGACATTTTGAACTTCTGCATTGAAACGTTTCACTTTCATTTTGCTAAATTACAATTTTATGAATAATAACACAATTAAATTCAATGATTAGAACTTACTTGTTTGTCTTGTATGATGAATCCATGACAATAACGTATGTAAATAGGTTCAACAGATACCTAGAAACCGGATGAGAGATGAACAAACCGGCTATTTCATCTATGTGAGGACATTTCTTGATGTGGACATAATAATCTCCTTAGTCAATATATGGAGCGCTTGTTGGATTGAACCCCGACCTTCGGCAATCTCGTTCCTCATCTAAAATCCGGTATTGTAAATTTTTCTAATACATGTGACGTTGTGTGGGTCATCCAAATTCAAGGTTTCCAATGCATCTTTCGGTTTTAAACCCGACCCAAGTTCATGACACATCTTTCGATATTGTGCGGGTGTCAACCGATTGGCGAATGAATTACGCTTCAATTGTTTAGAGAGGCAGTGTATGTGGACTCCATAAATAACCCTCAAAGTCCATTTGCCATGATTACTTTGATTGCCCTCTAACTCAAAAGAACACCCGATCTTCCTCGACCTAATTTCTCGACTACTAGATGCCTCATCCTCTGGATCAACATCCTTCTTTCTCCTACGGTACTCATAACGTTCACATGACAAGCAAAACGTGCACATACCTTTACTATTTAGCCATGATGTTTTCATAAATAACACCATATTCTTAGACCTCGCCATGAACCGAGCCCAATTGATTAGGTTCTTCTCATCATGGATATGCACGTAAAGCTCAAACATAGTTGAATAATCTATATGGGCAACATCGGGTGAATAGTCTGAGAGTCCCTATGTCAAACAAATTACCTACTATTAATGTCTATCTAAGACAACTAATATTTCCGGGGATACTAACAAGTAATATTTCGTTAATAAAATCATAACATTAAAATGACCAATTCCGAGTAATACTAGAATAAAAAATATCGAATCACAAACTTACTTGGATGTGAGAAACAAACTCATCGGAATTGGTGTATCTGTTATTGTCGAATGAAAACGTGATTTCGTCTTCATAAGGCACCATCATCATTAACGTTAATCAAAACTTTGAGAAGTAAGATACGAAAAAAATGGGATATGTATATTGAAACTTTTGATGGTATTTATAATCACCCGATATCCCAACGGATACAATCCAACTCATAGAATTATAGCCGTTGGACAACGAATGGAACCAACGGCTATATCTAATACCGTGTGTTTGTCATTTTTTCCGCCGAGCATATATATAATCCCTTATTACTAAATCGGTAAACTTAGTAAATTAGATTGTTAGCAAACGACGGAATATTAGAAACATGAATCCCACCAAATATTTTTTTTCAAGAAACATGAAAAATTAATAACTTATTATATTGAAAAGTTTCTATTCTAGGAAATACAAGCTTCTTGTTAAATTGAAAAGCCTAAGGAATCACATTGTTATTTTTAAAATCGGGCATTGGTACAGAACTCCAGGCTCAGCTTGTGTGTGAAACCTTATATATTCGTCAGAAAAATCTGACAATGCCAGCCGAGTTTAGCTGTGTTAGGCGTGACTTTGATCACATATTAAGCCGAACCCAAATTGTATGTTTTATTTGGCGCTTTCGTAGATCATTATAATTATAAAATGGTAACTGGGAGATGCCATTTGGGGGTCATGTGACAGTCGACCAAACTCACATGACCATTTGGAGTATAGCTTTACCGTGAATTAGTATGTAAATCTATTTGAATTTAGAGTATAGTTTTACCCTCATTTAGTATGTAAATCATTGTCAGATTTTATGTATTTTCTCTGCAAATAATAATTAATTTTAGTTTTTAGGATTTATCTGATTCTAAAACTTTTGTGAATATCATTGCTATATTTGATAACAATTTTATTGGATTCAATCTGTGGTCTCAAACAATTTTTGTAATTTTTTAATTAATGCTTTATTTGAGTGACAAAATACACATCTATAATTATACGGTAAATTCTTATAAAATATAATGAAGTAACTTTTGGTGTATTTTATATATATATATATATAATGTTAATTGCGCGCAAAAAAAAAATATAAATAACAAGGTGCACGAGGGTTGCGCATGCGTCCGGATGGGGCGCATTGACAACACGTGTGTGCATCAACCTTTGGTGCATTCGCAGTGCGCATGCACCCCAAAGCCTCTCTTCCTCAGTTGAAACGGAGACAAGAAGGAGATAACATTGAGAAAAATATAGATTTGAGCCCCTCAAACTCACACCATTGACATCAATTTTGAAGATCAATGAAAACCCCTAACTTAATTATAACACTGGAATTATGGAAAATGAATTCCAATTCACATTTCCATCTCCGGTTTACATTTCTTCTTTATCATTACTCTCTAAACCCCCAAATTCTCAAACCCTAATTCATCCGTAGAAAAGCTTCATTTACATTCTCATTCGCATTTCTCTTGTATTTTTCAACCGAAATTCATCTCGCTCCCACTCTCTTCTCCTTATGCCGAGAATACTTCCGCCTCGCCAGATACCAATCTCCGGGATGGGGCGGACTCACAGTCTGCCTCCCGCGGACACGCCAAGCGGGGCGCAGTCGTGGTCCGCGGGTGCGTGAACCCTGATGCAAACTCCACCTATGTGAGGCGTTTGTCGCCCCAATATTAAGCCTGTTATTGTATTATAGATTAGACATACAATATATTTTAATTACTATTAATTTTATCTATTTATTCAGTACAACAAGTCAATTGCGTTTAAACAGTTTCTTTTTAATAATATGCCTTCTTACTTGGTCTAAATTTTTAATATGAACTTCAACTTACTCCGACTACATTTAGGGTCTGTTTGATTTAACTATAAAAACGAAAACGGAATGAAAACAAATCTAATCCATGCATATAAACTTTTTGGAATCATTTCTTATTGTTTGAACTAATTGGAGTATAATTTGATTGTTTTTAATATCATGTACGGATAAAATAGGAAAATCAAATGCATTTTACATGAGACCACAAGAAATAATTTCAAAAAAAAATTCATGAACAAGGTATATATATCAAGTAGATTCATTTCTATTCGGTTTCCGTTTTCGCAGTTACAACCCAATAAAGGCTTAAAGTTTAGATTTTCGATGTAGTCGAAATACAGTTATATTTTATCTGAACTAATTTATGTTGATATGCATTTTAAAAAAAGTAAGGCTATATATTGATAAGTAGTTTCATTTGTGTTTAAAATGGCTAACGGAGAAAATAAATGGTATTGGGTTTTTTATTGGAGTGCCCATTATGACATGATTCATTTATATAATATATTATATATATATATTAGGTTGTGATATAATATAATGAGAGCAGCTAGTCGTCCTGGACATATATGCTCGTCTCTTCTTCCAGGAACTTACACCACAGTCTATACTTGCATAGAAGCATGCCTCTCTTCTTCTTCTTCTTCTTCTTCTCTCAAACTGTTTGAACTTTCCCCTAAAACCATTGAAGAATTAGGCAGAGATCGATAGAGAAAGCGAAAGATAGAAGATGAGTAGAAGCAGTCATAGAGTGTTCTTAATTTTGATGTGTGTGATCATCTCCTTGAGCTGCATCACATTACCAGTCTTGGGTGGAAGAAAGATGCAAGAAAATGTAAAGGAGAATCCATTTTCAGAGCAGCAAGTGAAGAAGAAGGTGCCATTAGAGGTGGAAGGCATGAGCCTTAGAAGAGCGCCTAGAAGCAGATCCAACCCTACTCAGAACAGGTTCCCTTGCCATTGCTAGATCCCATCACTTAGCTAGCTGGCTTTCTTTCTATTTTGTCTGCACTTTTTGTGTGTTTGGATCTAAGTATGTTCGAGTAAATAGCAAGTGTTTGGTTTGTTTGTTATTACACAATTTTGTAGTCATCGATATCTGGGCAACAGACATACTTGCTAATTATTCATCTCAGATCTGCACTGCTCAATTATT
The DNA here is from genome assembly GCA_033239125.1 of Fagopyrum homotropicum. NCBI lineage: Eukaryota > Viridiplantae > Streptophyta > Magnoliopsida > Caryophyllales > Polygonaceae > Fagopyrum > Fagopyrum homotropicum. The sequence continues at coordinate 49,310,652 of BSWB01000002.1, forward strand.
CATATTACTATGAATCTAACATTTGGATCGTCTTTAAGCTCATATGTAATAGTAACTAGTTTGAAATTGAATAGCCATCTGAGTGACTTTTTGGGATATGTAATATGATGAGATTGGTAGGGTATGGCCGTATGGCACACGACCACTCTCCCATTCTCACTCATATGACACTATGTCATATGTCTCTTCTTTTGTCTTCAAATAAAAAGAGAAATTAGATTGCTTCTTTTACTATAGGTTATGTGAAATTTTGGTAGGCCAAAATAACCGGGGGTGTAAATTAAATTCGAGTTTGACATATAGGTCTAATGACGTTTTATCTAAAACCAAATCATTCATTATCGATGGGGATAGCTCTAGACGCCCCCTCAAGTTCTGCTATTTGACGACATGTATTAAGGATGACTAACTCAATAGGATGAACATAGTCGAAGGTCCACATCAAGTGTCTCAAGGCTGACAATGCTAATACACCGAGAACGAACCACTATGATAACCAATACTCAGTTGGTCCAGTGGTTGTGGTGCTACACTATTTAAGTGTTGTATGTAGAGAAGCAAAGTCGATCGAACATGAGCTACTCTTAACCTTTCAAAAAAAACCACTATGATACTATTTTAAGTTCTGTCATATCATATTTAATGTGGGGATCAATGTGAGAGTAAAATTTAGAAGGTTTTTGGAATTCAAATAGAAACCTAATATCGCCCAAGGTCCAAGGATAAAAGGCGCTAGTGTCATTGCTTTATGTCCGCCCCGGTTATCGGAAGCAAGGATTTAGGCCTCCGAACCCAGGCACAACCACCACCAGAGAAGCCCCAAATCTTATGCGGATGCAGTCGGAGGTAGTAGAAGAACCATTGTTGTTCCACTTACTTGTGACTCCCTAGCTGAAGCGACTAGCTGAAGCGAGGCGTATGCGAATTTTCTTCCTGGAGAGGGAAACAGGATCAGCAGTAGCAGAAATTGATGAGGATGTCACCGTTGAATTAGAGCACAAGTGTTAGAAAGACAATTGTATCAAGTATGGAGACCAAATGGGGATGTCACAATTCTCGACTTACTGAATCACTGCTATGCAGTCCGATTCAAACAGGGGCCCAACATGATACATTGATTTTATTAAGGGGACAAAACAAATAACAAGAAAAAACAGTAGGGTTTTAGACTATTAGCGGACTCCAAATTGTAGCCCATGGGCCACACTGTATATTTTGTATTTCCTTATTTACTCTTCAAGATCTATATTGTAATATATATATATGATACCCTAGAGGTAAATCAAAGTGTGGGAAAGTTAATCTTCATTATTCGTTTATATGGTATCAAAGCCTATCTAGGATAACACAAAAATTTTCTCGATCCTCCACTACTATCTCTCTCGTCCGCCGCCGATCCCCATGGCAAACACCAACAAACTGAAAACACCACTCTCAACTTTCAACTTCCCAACATCACCATCAAACTTTACAGTCACAACTATTCGCTATGGAAAAATACCGCCCAATCCACCCTTGAAGCCTTCGATCTCGAAAGCTTCCTCTCGCCGGCTACCAAAGTCCCAGTCGCGCTCCTTCCTACCATTGGTGGCGATACTGACCCTAAAGCGAACCCAGCCTTCATTGAGTGGCGTCGAAAGGATCGTCTCGTCCTTCTCTAGATCCGTTTGGACCTCACCGAGCGACCTCTTGCGCTCGTTTCTCGCTCCAAAACCGCAGCCGAAGCTTGGACCACGCTTGAGCGATCTTACCAGTCACAGACGAGAGCTTGTCGAATGGCATTAAAATAATAACTTTAGTCTCTGCAGAAAGGCGTCCTACCTATGATCGAGTATATCGAAAAGAAGAGATCCATCTCCGACTCTCTTGCCGACAACCTTTACGTTGTCTCTACCAAAAATTTGATTAGCTATATTCTTAACGGACTCGAATCATCATACGGTCCGTGCATCACAACCTTCATGATGCGAACCGACGATCCTACTATCGATGATCTCGTCAGTCTTCTTCTTCAAGAAGAAGAACGTCTTCTTTGTGATTCGTCAGTGGTCTCTAGCCCTCCCGCTACTATTGGCTTATTGCCTACTCCTTCACATACGACAAATTACTCCAACACTTCCGGATCATCCCGCGGTCCAACTCGCTCTACTTTTGGCTACAGAAATCGACCTCCCTCAGCGCTGCCGCAATCCAACACCTACTCCTCCACTCGCAACAACAGTGGTCACCAACAGGGCTATTCACGCTCCTCTACTGTCTCGGACGATGGTCGTCCGCTTGTTCCGTGTCAAATATGTGGTCAACCATCACATCGGGCTCTCAATTGTTGGAATCGGCTCAATGAAACATATTTTCCTCCTTGTCGACGTCAAAACAGCTACAACACTCCGGGATCTTCGTCACGCTCCGCCAACAGTGTCCACACCGCCCTACCGTCATCTGTGGTTGACCCGTCGTGGTACTTTGACACTGGAGCATCGGATCATGTGACGTCTCAACTAGACAATCTCCATGTCTCGAAACAATACCAGGGATCTGATCGTCTCCAAGTCGGGAATGGTAACAAGTTGTTTATTTTGCATATTGGTTCTTCTATTTTACCTGCATTGTTTGAATCCATTAAGCTTTCCTTTGTCTTACATGTACCTGATATTACAAAAAACCTACTAAGTCTCTCAAAATTAATTCGAGATAATAATGTTGTCATGATCTTTTACTCTACCCATTGTCTTGTCAAGACCTAGCAGGGACACACCATTCTCCGTGGAACACTTGAACGCGGCCTCTATCGTCTTCAACAGCCCGCTAGCCATGCCTCACCTTCCGCTCTTCTTAGTTCACGTACGTCTCTGGATGGTTGGCATAGTCGTCTTGGTCACCCTCATGAGTCGGTTCTCCACTCTTTAATTTCAATTCATAAACTTCCGTTATCATCTAATAAGCTTTCTACTTTATGTCAAGCATGCCAGTTAGGTAAAAGTCGTCGTTTACATCTTCCTGCACGTCATGTGTCGGCGTTGCGTCCTTTTGATCTAGTGTACTCTGATGTTTAGGGTCCTTCCCCCGTTTTGTCTCTGAATGGATCTCGTTACTTTTTTTTATTCATTGATGATGCTACCAAATTTACTTGGAAATTGTTTTATGTCTCACAAATCTCAAGTCCGCAAACTCTTTATGGCTTTCCACTTGATGATCCTTACTCAGTTTGACTCTCGCAAAAAAGCATTCCAAACAGATGGTGGGGGGGGGGGAATATCGTGTCTTACGAGATTACCTAACCGAACATGGGATAGAACATAGGATCTCCTGTCCATACACACAACAACAAAACGGGGCCGTCGAACGTCGAAATAGGATAGTCATCGAGAAAGGTCTCTCACTTCTAGCACATGCCTCACTGCCATCCATGTTTTGGGAACATGCGTTCCATACTGCTATTTACCTTCACAATAGAACCATCACTGCGATACTTAGAAATAAATCCCCTTTTCTTTGTCTCAACAACCGCAATCCTGACTATGAGTTCCTCAAAACGTTTGGGTGTCTATGCTATCCGTTTCTCCGTCCTTATAACACTCACAAAATGGATTTCCGTTCTCTTCCATGTTTATTCTTGGGTTATAGCTCCAAACACAACGTTTACCTATTCTATCATGTGTCGTCATCCCGAATGTACGTGGCTCGTCATGTTGCTTTCGACGAAACCAATTTCCCATTTCCCACCATGCTTGGTCAACCGTCCTCCTCTCCTCTTCCAACACAACCATCGGTGACTACCTCACTCCTCAATCTAGCCTCTCAACCCTTACGTCCCACTTCTCCCATGTAAATCCCACCCCCAACATGTCACCCCACGTCCAAACCTCTACTCCAGATCACTCTCCCTCGGTTACCACTACACCAGCCTCCTCCTCATGGTCTTCAACTCCGACCCCTCCTCCTCCACCTCCATCCCCACTGCCTACACGTCAGAGCCATAGCCTAACATATCTAAACTCTCGCCTTCGAGATTATGTTTGTCACACCACAACCTCATCTTTGCACACCAAACCAAACACATTCAAACAAGCGTCCTCTTCACCCGAATGGCAACAAGCCATGCAGGAAGAGTATAATGCCCATATGCGAAACAACACTTGGGACTTAGTTCCCCCTACTTGTGATTCTAACCTAGTTGGTTGTAAATGGGTTTACAGGATCAAGAAGAATGCCGATGGTACGATACAACGATATAAAGCCTGTCTCGTTGCCAAGGGCTTTCACCAGGAAGAGGGTCTTGACTATTTCGACACATTTAGTCCAATGGTGAAACCAACCACAATTCGTCTTGTTCTCACCATTGCCTTGTCTCGTCGATGGTCAATCCGACAACTAGACGTCAACAATGCCTTTCTAAATGGCGATCTTGCCAATACCGTCTATATGGAACAACCACATGGATTCATCGATCAATCCCATCCCACACATATTTGGCGTGTTTGTAAAGCCCTTTACGGTCTCAATCAGGCTCCACCGGCTTGGTTTACCAAGCTCTAGTCGTTTTTCGTCGCATACAACTTCCGTGCTTGTCAATCGGATACATCTCTATTTGTTTTTGACAATGGCAAGCTAACCCTTTACGCTCTTGCATATGTGGATGATAATTGTTACAGGTTCATGCTCCACCGCCATCACTCAGATGGTTCATGCTCTCCACCGTGCGTTCTCCATTCGTGACCTAGGTCGCACAGCTTCTTTCTCGGCATCGAAGTAACACAACAAGCCGACAATTTATTTTTGTCTCAAACCAAGTACATTCGTGATATTATCAATCGGGCTCACATGACCGAAAGCAATCCAAGTCGATCACCTATCGACTCCTCCTCTCGTCTTCTCCCGGACAGCGATCCCATGGATGATCCCAGGTTGTACCGTCAAATTGTTGGAGCATTAAAATACATCACTATCACTCGTCCGGAAATCGCCTTTGCGGTTAATCGGGTTTGTCAGTTTATGTAATCTCCTCGTATTGCTCACTGGCAAGCAGTCAAGCGCATTCTTCGCTATTTAAATGGTACCTCCAATCTCGGCCTCTCCCTTTGCTCATCCGACACCTCATGTCTTACCCTGTATTCTGATGCGGGGCGGGCGTCCGACAAGTCTAATATCCGCTCCCAATACGGATTTTCCATATTTCTTGGTCCAAACTTGGTCAGCTGGACTAGCCGCAAGCAAAAGGTAGTTGCTCGTTCGAGTACGGAGGCAGAATATCGTGATCTAGCCTACACCGCTGCCAAACTCATGTGGATTCAACAAATGTTAGTTGAGCTTTGCATCACACTCTCAACACCCCCGGTCCCTTCCCGTCGTTGGCTCTCGGTCCAAACATATACAACTCGACTACTTCTTCGTATGTGAGCAAGTTGAAGCCAACCGTCTTGTCGTCCTCCATGTCTCTTCTTTGGCTCAGATCGTCGACATCTTCACCAAACCTCTCAGAACAAGTCAATTCTGTGATTTACGCTCCAAGCTGCAAATCCAAGATCACACTTCAGCTTGCCGGGGGTATTAGCGGACTCCTAATTGTAGCCCATGGGCCTCATTGTATATTTTGTATTTCCTTATTTACTCTTTAAGATCTGTATTGTAATATATATATATATATATAAATATATATATGATACCCTAGAGGTAAATAAAAGTGTGGGAAATTTAATCTTCATTATTCGTTTATATAGACGACGACAAAGGCAAAGGAAAAGCAGCGCTGTTTATGATTCCGTGGTCTTTGACTCAAACGACGGCGAGGAAAGCGTCGGCATGGAAATGAGAGATATTTTCACAATGGGGATTGAACCATTAAAAGAGAAGGGTCATAAGGAGCTTCCCCCATACTCATATGTGTAACACCCCGAATCCTAGAGGACTCGAAATGCTACGAGCTGGAACCTCACAATGGGTCCCGGCCCTTAGCCTGGCAACAACTTCATCGGACCTTACAACACAGCCAAAAACTTGTTCGCTCCAAACGGTGTGTGCAAGCTTTAAATTTATAACCCTAGACTTAAGCTTAAAACAAGGATGCGAACCCGCAGTGTACGGGTCAATCGTAGTAAAAAGCAAGAAAATTCCAGGGGTCGATCACAGGGACTCGGTGAAACAAAGTCAATAACGGTAAGCTTCGTGAATACTAACCACAAGAGCAATTAACACAATCAAAGATGAATAAGAAGTCAATAAAGCAAACATGCAATTCTAGGGATTAAAGCGTCCAGTTGTGGTTCTAACTCAAGATCTATAGATAAGCGGACAAAGCTGAGATTTTTGCGTGGGGAAGGTGTTACTAAAGTGGAATAGATCACCGGGTAAGTCTCACCACTCACTAATCCTAAACCGTAACTCCTATTACCGGGTAAGTCTCAAGGAATCAAGATAAAGAACTATAACCTCAAACTAACACACCATCTAAGGGAATAGAATCAACCTTTACCGGGTAAGTCTCAGGCTAACTCACAAAGATGGGATGGAAGCACACTCAAACCCCAATAAAGGATAAACCTTTATTACCTACACTTATGATCGTTGGTACACAAACTAAGGAATTACCGGGTAAATCTCATCCTAAGCTTGCTTTGAACCAGAAAGGTGTAATAAGAATAGGATTTGGCAAACTCTAACACTTAACTCTCAGTTTAGGATCAGATAAGTCACCTCGGTCAGCCAGTTTCCACCCCGGCCGAGATGTTCATCGACTGAGCGAGATGCTTAGGGTTAAGGATAAAGACTCGAACTTTCAGGATCCTACTGGAATCTAAGATTATTCTATCATTGTTTTTCCCACAACCTTCAGCCAATCACCCTAGAATCACACAAGGAAATTAGCCACTCATCATCATTATGAAAGTATTAAGTATTTGGGAAGAAGGTGAATATTTGAACAAGAAGAATTTAATGAAAAAGACTTCAATAACTGAATCAAATATCACAACAAAGCGTTCCTTGGATAGCAATCCAACAAGACAAGATAACAAGTGAGGGAATTGAAGACAATCTTACAAAAACCCTCCAAAAAGCTATAAAAGCTATAGACTTCAATCTTCCTTCGACCTTCAAAAAGGTTCTTCGAATCTCTCCAATGAGAGTATGCTGCGGCTGCTGCGAAATCTTCTTGTGTAAGCGGGGGTGATAGCCGATGTCGGAATTGTGGAAATCCAACCCTTTTTATAGGAAAATAACCCTCCAAAGATAATAAATCTTAGAAAGATATTTTCCCATAAATATAGGTAAAATATATGATTCTGCATATCTCCTTCCTTCCAGGAGCCAAGCCCAAAAATATAAGATCACTTTCCAATTTAAAAAGATCTCAGCCAAGAATAAAATATTCTCGCCGCGTCCTAGGTGTTCGCCTCGGTCGAGTCGGCGTCTCTGGATCACCTCGGTCGAGATGAATCTCTGGTCAACCGAGGTGAGTCATAACTGAATCTGAAATCTCTCAAAACTGGTCCAAAGTAAATCTTTAATCCATGGCTATGCTCCCTGGATGTAGCTCCAAATGACTCATGACTCCTTTTGCTCCTTTTTGATGCGAAACGTGCCATTTTTCCTACAATTACAACAAAACTAGGTGTAGACCTCGATTCTCGTAAAGGTAGATGAAATGGTAGTAAAATCACATAATATACATACAAACATGCAGATTATGAAAGATAAAACGTCCAAACAAACCCCAAAATATAGACTATAATTCATGCTATCAAAATACCCCATACTTAGCCCTTGCTTGTCCCCAAGAAAGTTCCTCATATAGAAGTCAAGATAGAATGGATTATAAGTCATGAAAATCAATGAAAAAGTCTTTCAAAAACATTTTATGGTGTGTAACTATCATAGATCACTCTAAGAGAATATTTCATGGAATTAAAAACTCAATATGCTCAAAACATTTTATAAATATAGAAAAGTTGTTCATCTTTGCATAAAATCATAGAATGCATAATAAGTCATAATTATCAAAATTAATCATGTATAATCCGATTTAAACCACTAAGTCAATCAACAAGCTCAAGGTCTCAAGGGCTTCCCAAAAGAAAGGTCAAGAAACGTGTAGGGTAGGGATGTGTGTAAGGTAATGTGGTGCTAGATTCCGGGAAAAGGATGAACTTCACTTTCACTTGCAACATCTTCCACCAATAAGCTTTGCTTATTTCACACTTTTTCTTTTTACTTTACTTTTTGGGATGCATGGACAGAGGTGCACAATAACTGAAGCCTAGGAAATCTACAATCATCAATTTCTCGAGATGCATCAAACCCTTGATGCACATACCATGACCCGTTAGGAATATCGCTCAATCCGACTTTGGCAAGACACAAACACCCGGCTATGTGAATGGTGCCGAGTTACTCATCTTCATGATTGACTTCCCCAAACCTAAAATTGCTTTCTAACACTTTCACTTCCAGCCACTTCTCAACTTTAACTCCACTTGCTTTCACCACTTCGCTTGCTTCCAAATTCCCGGATAGGTAAAGGGAGGCAAAGTGTATATGAGGGGCTAAGCATGTTCAAGAAGAAGAAGAAGAAGAGAATGAATTGCCTTGGTCTTTCCAAGAAGAAAGTGAGAGAACTTAACCTGCGGTGTCAACCTTCAAATTCAACATAATTTGGATAAAAACAAAGTATTGAACATGCTAATAATTTCAAACAAAGCATTTAGCAACTTAAACATATTATAAAACCTTTCAAACACATAAAGGATTCAAAACCAGTCAGTAAACAAGATCTTCACTGAGATCATATCCAGATAAGTAACACAAAAATCGTTTTCGAAAACTCTCAGTTAGCCTACCTCGGTCGAGGTGTTCTTGGTTCAACCGAGGTGAAACGCCTCGTTTGGCCAGAACTGACTTGGTCGAGGTCGAAATTTTTTTTTTTTTTTTTAAAAACATTTTTTTTATTTCAGTTTCGACGTTTTTCTCAATCAAATAACCTGTAGATATGCATGTAATATCAGATAATCATATAAATGCAGAAGTGAAGCATAAATAAAATATCCGATGAAATGTAATACATCAAAAGTAGTCAAATACATCAAGTAGTCATAATAAATACAAACACCCCATACTTGGGACACACTGTCCCAGTGGGTCAAATATAAGTCTGAAAATGAGAGAACTCACCGGATAAATAGCTGAACTGCATAAAAAATATAATAAGAAAAATCCTGCAGCTCCTCAGTAATCCTGATCCGGCGGTGGTGGTGGTGGTACGTACGGATACTGAGTCGGATCGAAAGGATAGCCCATAGTCTGCTGGAACTGTAGCTCCATCATCCTACGCTGATAGTGCTGCCCCTCTAACATCTGCTGAGTCCAGCTGTCAAGGTGTCGGTGCTGGGCGGCAAATCTCTCATGCATGTCCACAGTAAGGGCAGCATAAGAATCTATCATCTGATCTGTCAGATCATCGATCCGACGATGAGCCTCAGTGTCTCTATGACGGCGTGTCCGACGCCTAGCAGATCTAGCAGGAGGTGCAGCAGGTGCAGGCTCAGTATCCTCCTCATCATCCAAATCTATGATCGGTGGAGCGCTCGTCCCTACAGTATCCGTCCCTGTATCCATCGGGACTCCACCATCTCTCTCATCTACCGTCTCCTCGTCGTCGTCATCCTCCTCCTTCTCAGCCGGGGCAGCTGCTGCCTCTCTATGATCCTCCATCAGTGGAGCCCAAGCTGTCTGCCAATAATGCGGATCGTAAACAGTGAACTGGGCAGACCAGTGGATCCCCTGCGGCGCAGTCCGCTCCCATGGCATAGCAACAAATGGAGTTGTCAAACCACGGGGAACTAGAATCCTCCGTGTGATCATCTCCTGTAATCCAAGCGGCTTCGGAGCCGCCACCATCGTACAAACACTGAGGTCCATCCCGTGATAAGTAGCAATGTGGGTGACTAGACCTCCGCAGCAAATGTCTCCCTTCGCCTTGGCCTTGATCCTGTGCAGGTCCTCTGCCAAGATCAAGCCAAAATCTGGGAAGCCCCCCGTGACCATACAGTAAAGGCTGAAGAGCTCGCCCTGTCGGATCTTCTGGGGCGTCTCAGTACGCGCCAGAAGTGTCTCGCTGAATATCCTATGGGCTAATCTGAAGGCCGGGTGGAAGATGACCTTCTCCCTGGAATCTCCAGGGCGCCATCTGTCTACATGCTCGGTAATATGGGCAATCTTCCCCCAGAACTCCCTAGCTACGGATCGGGAGGGGAAGTCGGTGGCGGTGGGCTCAGAGAAGCCGAAAATCTCTCTCCAAACCTCTAAGGGAACTATGAAGTTCCGGTTCATCAACCGGTACTTCACAGACTGGTCTGTGGGGAGGTAGGAGAAGGAGCTAACAAACTCTAAGGTCGGCTCCAAATAGGCTGGGGCTCGGATCTCAGTAAATTGATCCAGCCCAACAGTGGCAATCATCCTCCTAAGGTCACCATCTAACCCTAGGCAATCGAAAGCTGACACGTCCAGAAAACGTGGTGCGATAACTGGACGGCTAGCTATGCGCTCATAGTCTACCCGGCATCTCTCGTGGATCACCGGGCGGTAAGGACGGGAAGAAGAAGAAGGAGGAGGGGAAGGTGAGGATCTGTCTCTGAGGGCTAGGCGACGATCGGAACTTATTTTCACTTTTTCTCTGTCAGGGAATCTCGGTCGCTGACAATCCTCAAGAAGCACCTCGGTCGAGATGCAGTTCGACTGGACCGAGGCGTTACAGTGGCGATTCCAAATCTCAGAAATCCAGTTCTTTTCCCCCAAAAATCACTACAATTGCTTCCTATGGGGTACTTAAGCCTTTTCTCAACAGAATCAAGGGCAACCAAAGTCCAAATCGAAGCGAATGGACGAGTTAGGGTTTCGACTGTTTTTACCTCGTTTCGGTCGATTTCTTTGCAGATCTGTTGTTGCAATCGGTTCCTCTACCCTTCAATCGCAGTTTGGAAGCGGAAATCTTCGAAAACGAGCAAGAAAAGAGAGAGAGCGAAGTGGACTGTCGCCGCGGTCGAGATGAATAAGGTAAAAAGTGAAAAATAAATTTTTCCCCCTTTTATACCATTCCTTGATCTGCTGTCACCTCGGTCGAGATGGTCTCGACTGGACCGAGGTGGTACGGGCCGAGGTGGTTCTGCAGAAAACCCTAGTCGCCTCGGTTGCTCAAGAATCAACTCGGTCGAGGTGCTCTGACAGTAACCGAGATGCTCCTGTCTTCTCAAAATCTCGAACTTCTGTCCTTCCAGTTATGCTCCTTCCTTAGATATTCCCTGTTATCTGTCCAGAACGCCAAAAACAAAGCAAAGCAAAGCAAAAACAAAAACTATCTAAGCTAGACTAGAAAACGGGAAAAGAAAGCAATACCTTGGGTTGCCTCCCAAGAAGCGCTTGGTTTAAGGTCGCTAGCTGGACCATAATGCGTCTCAAATGAGGTGGGAGGTGCCCTCACCCCATACTTCACCTCCATCGTGGGGTGAAGTAAGTAAATCCATCAAACGCTCCAACAAGTGTAAATGCTCATCGGGGAATGAATCGTCTATGGGTGGGTTATCCGTCTCGCAGGAAGATTCCGGTAGCCGGCTGAGGTGGTCCGCAACTGAGTTTTCGGATCCCTTCTTATCGCGGATCTCTAGGTCAAACTCTTGAAGCAAGAGAATCCATCGAATAAGGCGCGGCTTGACATCTTTCTTAGCCAACAAGTAACGAATGGCTGCGTGGTCGGTGTAGACAATGACCTTCGCCCCTACTAGATAGGAACGAAACTTCTCGAAAGCATATACAACCGCCAATAACTCCTTCTCGGTAGTCGCGTAGTTGCGTTGTGCTTCGTCTAGCGTCTTGCTAGCATAATAAATGGCGGTGGTCCGTCCATCCTTCTTCTGTCCAAGCACCGCTCCTACGGCTACATCACTAGCGTCACACATGACCTCAAAGGGCAAGGTCCAATCAGGAGGTTGGATAATGGGAGCGGAGATCAACGCTTCCTTAATCCTGTAAAAAGCATCAAGACACTCCTGTGAAAACTCAAAAACAACATCTTTATTCAAGAGGTTAGTTAGAGGTTTAGAAATCTTAGAGAAGTCCTTGATGAATCTCCTGTAGAAACCTACATGCCCGAGAAAACTCCTCACACCTTTAACAGAACAAGGAGGAGGGAGCTTCTCAATAGTCTCGATTTTAGCTCGATCGACCTCGATACCTCGATTAGAAACGAGGTGTCCTAGCACAATGCCTTCATTAACCATAAAATGACACTTCTCCCAATTCAAGACGAGATTAGTGTCTTCACATCTTTTAAGCACTAGTGAAAGGTTAGATAGGCAATTATCAAAAGAGGAACCATATACAGAAAAATCATCCATGAATACCTCCATGATCTCCTCTATGTACTCGGAAAAGATAGCCATCATGCATCGCTGGAAGGTAGCGGGTGCATTGCACAACCCAAATGGCATCCTCCGATAGGCAAACGTCCCCCATGGACAAGTGAAAGTGGTCTTCTCCTGATCATCCGGATGGATAGGAATCTGGAAGAATCCACTATATCCGTCCAAGTAACAAAAGTGCGAATGCTGGGCCAGCCGCTCGAGCATCTGATCAATGAAGGGAAGTGGAAAATGGTCCTTCCGTGTGGCCGTGTTCAGCTTCCTGTAATCGATGCAAACCCTCCAGCCCGTAACGGTCCTAGTTGGGATCAACTCGTTGTTCTTATTTGTCACAACGGTCATCCCTCCTTTCTTCGGAACGACATGCACCGGGCTAACCCACTTGCTGTCCGAGATAGGATAAATAATACCTGCATCCAACAACTTAAGAACTTCCTTCTTCACAACCTCTTTCATGATCGGATTTAACCGTCTTTGAGGTTCCCGTGAAGTCTTATGATTATCTTCCATTAGAATTCTATGCATGCAGAAAGAAGGCTTAATGCCAATAAGATCGTCCGTGGTGTAACCTATAGCCTTTCGATGCTTTCTCAAGACATGCATTAACTTAGATAATTCTGATTTGGAAAGGGAAGCACTAACAATAACGGGATAAGTAGAATCCGGTCCAAGAAAGATATACCTCAAGTGACTAGGGAGTTGTTTAAGCTCCACAACTGGGGGTGCTTTCTGAGGGGGATCCTTGCTTCCTCTTTCCAGTGGAGTGGTGTCAGAAACTGGACTCGATGAAGTCTCAGTTAGAATCGTCTCGCCATCGACCTCGGTCGAGGCGCAGAGGCGTTGACCGAGGTGTTCTTCAGTCGCCTCGCTCAGTCCAGAAAGTGCCTCGGTCGAGGTGCTGTTGCTGGAACCGAAACTGGAGATCTTCGTCTCCTGGATTAGCTTCTCAGTTTTAGCTCCTGGATCCTCTTCCAGTGCCTTTAAGCTCCGTATATCTGCATCACAAGAAGCATCTATACCTTCCTCCATTAAACTGAAGCTTATAACTCTTTCGAGTGGATCGATAATAAGGATAGAGCTCACCAATTCTCTTAATTCTTCTTCATCGTAGATGTTGAAGATATCATCAGTTAGCTGCTCCCCTTTCATGGCTGCAAGTAATGCGAACTCCACCTCATCGCCACCAACGTTGAATTTCAACTTGGCGTTCTTGCAATCCACGTTGCAACCCGAAGTTGCTAGAAATGGCCTCCCGAGAATAATAGGAACAGGATAATCTGCGGGAATGTCAAGTACAACAAAATCTATAGGTAGATAGAAATTACCTAACTTGACCGGGACGTCCTCCAAGATGCCCACGGGATGGGTAATGGAGCGATCCGCCATATAAAGTCGAATCTTGACCGGCTTGGGCTCTCCAAGTCCGATCTTCGTACATAGCTCCAGCAGGATGATGCTCACGCTGGCTCCTAGATCGCAAAGGGCTTCGCAAGTGACATCCCCAACTTGAATGGGAATGCAAAACGAGCCGGGATCTCTCAACTTAGGTGGCATCTTTTCCTTCATGATCTTGATAAGCTCCGAAGATTTAGATGTCATCCTAACTTCACCAACATCCTCCAGCTTCCTCTTCCTTGATAAGATTTCTTTTAAGAACTTCCCATAGGCGGGCATACCTAAAATAGCATCAAGGAAAGGAATATTAATATGTAGCTTATTCATCAAGTCAAGAAACTTACCAAAGTGCTTGTCTAGATGTGCTCTGGCTCTGGACTGAGGGAATGGAAGTGGTGGTTTGTATGCAGGAGGTGGAGTATAAGTTTCAGTCGTCTCTCCTGCTTTCTGCTGCTCCACCTCGGTTGGCATCTCGGTCGAGGTGTTCTTCGATTGGATCTGGACCGAGGTGGTCTGCGTCGAACGAGGTACTGGATCTGCAATTTTAAGTCCACTCCTCGTCGTTATGGCCATACACTGGCCCTTAGGGATAGTTTCCGTCTTTGCTGGAAGCTTCCCTGGATCTCTTGGCGCTTCATTCGCCCTACTAGCAAGTTGTTGTTCGAAGGACTTTTGGGCCCTCGAAAATGAAGTCATAGAATTCTCCATAGCGCTAAGCTTGATCAAGATAGCCTCCAGAATTGCGTCTTTCTTTTCTGGTTGAGACGAACTTGATCCTTGCCCTTGGCTCTTTAATGGAGTAGAAGAAGAAGAAGGGGAAGAGAGGAAAGGGTTAGAGGAATCGTTAGAGTTGGAGTTTGAATGATTGTTACCGTGAATTTGGTTATTTGCCCTCCAGTTGTTGCTATTGGATCCTCTATTGTTGTTGTTGTAGTTATTGTTTCGGGGACCGTTGTTGTTACGGTACCCGTTGTTGTTGTTGTTCCTTTGCCCTTGCTCTTCCTTCTTAGTTTGAGCCATCAAGAGTTCCTTTAATTGCTTCACGTCATTCTTCAAAGACGTGAGTTGATTGTTGTTGGATTGAGTCTCTTGAAAGCTGACTCTTTTAACTCCACCTTCAGCTCCTTGGTGGGTATATTTCTCCATGTGCAAGGCTTGCTTCTCAATGAAGTCCCAAGCCTCATCAATCGCCATGTCCATGAAGGTACCGGCGGAGAGTAGTTGGAGATTGAACTGGGTGCTTCCGTCCAGTCCCTTGAAGTAGATCTCCAGCAACTCGATCTTTGGAATCCCATGGTATGGGCAATCCAAAAGGATATCCTTGAACCGCTCCCAAGATTTGGACAAGCTCTCCTTGTCCTTCATAATGAAAGCATTGATCTTCCCTCTCATTTCAGCGGTCTTTGAGGGGGAAAGAATTTGGTCAAGAATTCCGTAGTCATCTCCTCCCATGTGCTAATTTTTCCTGGAGGAAGAGATTGATACCAAGTAAGAGCTCTATCTTTTAAAGAAAAGTAAAAAGGTCTTAGCTTGTAGTTGTTATTTTCAATTCTGGAAGGTCGCAAGGTTTCCATCAAGATCTTGTAGTTTTGAAGATGTTGATGTGGCGACTCCTTCTCTAGCCCTCCGAATTGGCATTGGCGAATCATGGCCAGAACTTGCGGTCGAAGTTCGTAGTCATGATCCGCTGGATCTCCTAGGTTCACTCCTGGACGCCTCAGTTGTTGATTAGGGTCCATCCTTTGACCTAGGGTTTGTGGGATTCCTGCAAGAAGAACTTCTCGGACTGGTCTCCGAGGTGGAAGTACATCGGCCGGGGCGTCAGGTACTGGAGCCTGCCTCGGTCGAGGGTCAGCTACTGGATCCTGCATCGGTCGAGGATCGACAGGAGGATCTTCCCTCGGTCGAAGTAGAATCTGGTCTCGTATGGCTGCCATATCTGCTTCGATTGCTTCAGTCCTGGTGCGAGTTTCTTCCTTCTCTCGCCTCAGTTCTACCCTGCTGAGGCGTAGCAGCTCTAGCGCCTCTTTCAATTCGGCCTCAAGATCACGGTTGTCTTGTTGGGCCATCTTTGCTTCTCTTAAGCGTCGCTTGTATGTCTTTTCGGGTTCGGGATCGTAAGGAACGATTTCCTTCCCAGTGCGGGTTCTTCGCATGTACCTAAGAGAGAACCTGCAAAAATCACTCAAGTAGAATGGTTAGATGACACGGGGGCAAGCGCCCGAAGAGTTAACCGTACCGGCTCGGTCTAGACCAAGTCCCCGGCAACGGCGCCAAAAACTTGTTCGCTCCAAACGGTGTGTGCAAGCTTTAAATTTATAACCCTAGACTTAAGCTTAAAACAAGGATGCGAACCCGCAGTGTACGGGTCAGTCGTAGTAAAAAGCAAGAAAATTCCAAGGGTCGATCACAGGGACTCGGTGAAACAAAGTCAATAACGGTAAGCTTCGTGAATACTAACCACAAGAGCAATTAACACAATCAAAGATGAATAAGAAATCAATAAAGCAAACATGCAATTCTAGGGATTAAAGCGTCCAGTTGTGGTTCTAACTCAAGATCTATAGATAAGCGGACAAAGCTGAGATTTTTGCGTGGGGAAGGTGTTACTAAAGTGGAATAGATCACCGGGTAAGTCTCACCACTCACTAATCCTAAACCGTAACTCCTATTACCGGGTAAGTCTCAAGGAATCAAGATAAAGAACTATAACCTCAAACTAACACACCATCTAAGGGAATAGAATCAACCTTTACCGGGTAAGTCTCAGGCTAACTCACAAAGATGGGATGGAAGCACACTCAAACCCCAATAAAGGATAAACCTTTATTACCTACACTTATGATCGTTGGTACACAAACTAAGGAATTACCGGGTAAGTCTCATCCTAAGCTTGCTTTGAACCAGAAAGGTGTAATAAGAATAGGATTTGGCAAACTCTAACACTTAACTCTCAGTTTAGGATCAGATAAGTCACCTCGGTCAGCCAGTTTCCACCCCGGCCGAGATGTTCATCGACTGAGCGAGATGCTTAGGGTTAAGGATAAAGACTCGAACTTTCAGGATCCTACTGGAATCTAAGATTATTCTATCATTGTTTTTCCCACAACCTTCAGCCAATCACCCTAGAATCACACAAGGAAATTAGCCACTCATCATTATTATGAAAGTATTAAGTATTTGGGAAGAAGGTGAATATTTGAACAAGAAGAATTTAATGAAAAAGACTTCAATAACTGAATCAAATATCATAACAAAGCGTTCCTTGGATAGCAATCCAACAAGACAAGATAACAAGTGAGGGAATTGAAGACAATCTTACAAAAACCCTCCAAAAAGCTATAAAAGCTATAGACTTCAATCTTCCTTCGACCTTCAAAAAGGTTCTTCGAATCTCTCCAATGAGAGTATGCTGCGGCTGCTGCGAAATCTTCTTGTGTAAGCGGGGGTGATAGCCGATGTCGGAATTGTGGAAATCCAACCCTTTTTATAGGAAAATAACCCTCCAAAGATAATAAATCTTAGAAAGATATTTTCCCATAAATATAGGTAAAATATATGATTCTGCATATCTCCTTCCTTCTAGGAGCCAAGCCCAAAAATATAAGATCACTTTCCAATTTAAAAAGATCTCAGCCAAGAATAAAATATTATCGCCGCGTCCTAGGTGTTTGCCTCGGTCGAGTCGGCGTCTCTGGATCACCTCGGTCGAGATGAATCTCTGGTCAACCGAGGTGAGTCATAACTGAATGTGAAATCTCTCAAAACTGGTCCAAAGTAAATCTTTAATCCATGGCTATGCTCCCTGGATGTAGCTCCAAATGACTCATGACTCCTTTTGCTCCTTTTTGATGCGAAACGTGCCATTTTTCCTACAATTACAACAAAACTAGGTGTAGACCTCGATTCTCGCAAAGGTAGATGGAATGGTAGTAAAATCACATAATATACATACAAACATGCAGATTATGAAAGATAAAACGTCCAAACAAACCCCAAAATATAGACTATAATTCATGCTATCAACACGGCACAAATAAAAAGGCAAAGCATAGAGTTTTATAACATGAGCGAAATAAAAATCCAAATTTGAAAACAAGACAGCCAAGTCTCAAAACTGAAAATACCAACATCAGTCTCAATAGTCATAAAATAAAATATAACAGTCCCGTTCTATAATGCACGGAACCCCGGCTGCCTACTACCGCCGGATCACTCGATCGCCTCCCTAACCTGCAAGGCATCTACAAGCGGTATAAAACCATTAGCTAACATTATATGCATAAGTATAAAGGTAAAAACACAAACACACAACATACGCAATCAACATGCAACACTCATTCCTTTTTATTATCTTTAATTAAGTGATACGTCATTACTAATGATACTTATTTTGTGACACGAGGGATTCCCAAACCTCGCCCCTATCCCCGTTTACCAACGCGGAATGGTACTAATGCACGTGACCGTCTACCGGACTGGGCTGGTCGCAGGGAGCCTCCTAGACTCTCGCAAGAGCTAGGCAGATGATGTCACGACCCGTTATCATACACTTGGGTCAATTATACAATATACTACAGTCGGCCTATTCCGGTTTTGTTATTTATCTTAACTATCAAACACCACTCATACACATCACACACATGCAAGAAGCCAGCTAAGTAAGTCAGTGGACTTACCAGAATCAAATCTCGTCTCTCTTAACAACACTCACTCAGTAACTGCAGGAACTCACTTGCCTGTCAAAGGAGGCACGTGGGTCAACACTTTTCCTTGGATACTTAGAAGTCTAAAACTCCTAAGATGTACGATTCTATGTGCAAAAGTCATTACAGTGTTTATTTAAGGTAAAATGACTATTTTACCCTTGGTCTCGAGACTTCCAAAAACTCGTAATATGTACTTAAATTCTTACTTGAGGCTAACTAATCAGATTCTACTCCCTTAGATGATTTTAGGTAACAACTAGAAAAACTACCCATTTTCTATTTTCCGAAAAGTCACTAAAGTCCAACTACAGCTTCAAATATGAAATTTAAATAAACTTATAAAAATTCTATAATAAATTTCTAAATTATCTAGGATATCTAATCTACTCATAGGAGAAAGAGTTTCTTAAAACTGTTCAATCGTTAATCCTACAAAAATCTTTAAAGTTGGCTACAACACTAAAAATGTTCCTATACTTGGTCAAAATTCACTGTTGGAAAAACAACTCAACTACTCTACTTTGAGACCCTATAACTTTCAATCCGACCGTTCATTTATTCTCAAATTTTAACACAGTAAACTACGTATATCCATCTATGATCTATAAAAAATTCAACGGTGAATCTTCGACCAATCTTTTGAACATTGATTCACAATAGTGACCATTCTTGACCTACCAAACTAATGTTTAAGAAACGTTTCTCACTTCTATTTCGGATGTTCACCTTTACAGCCACAACACACTCCTATAGGTCTCTAGTTCGAATCCACTTATCAGTATAACTCACCCTTTACACTACCCCTAAGTCCTTAGTTCGTATCTATCAAGGCACCATCTAAACATCGACCTAAATCTAACATTCTAAGGTCTTTTCTAGTGTAGTCTTCCTTGTATGCATACATGATTAATCTATCTGCTGTGCCAGCTTATCATCATAGCGATTTTACTTACTGGACTGAATAGAAAGAGAACAACTAGAGAGTGAGAGACCAACCGAACGTATGCAGAAACATATGCTGTAAAGGTGCTCCTGGAGTCGACTGGGGTGTGCAGAACGTCCTCGCTGCTGTGCTGAAGGCCGTCCACAAGAAGCCTTCGACTACCCCTGCAGAAGGTCTCGTTCAGATGGGTAAGGACGATAGAATAGTAGGTGAAGAGAGGGTCGAAGGATTTAAACTCACCACAGCCGCTATGTGAAGGAATATGTGTAGAACGTGGGCAACAGAAGGACGGCTTGGCTGCGTGAATCTGGAAGCAAGGAAGAACGATCTGGCTGCGTGAATCTAGAAGCAGGAAAAACGACTGGCTGCGTGAATCTGGGAGCAAGGGAGGACGATCTGGCTGCGTGAATCTAGAAGCAGGAAGGGCGTTGCAAATTCTTCTCTTTTGGCGTGAATATAGGGTGGTTACAGCTCTTTAATTATCTCATTTATGCAGCTGTTACAAGCAGATGGGGAGAGAGGGCAACTGATGGTTCTGGCGTGAATTTCTTGGGCTGCTCCTGGCTGGACTGAAGCAAGAGCTGGGGCTGTTGTAGGTAAGCAACTGGGCTGAGGTTAAGGTAGGAATAGTGGGCTGAAAAATACAAGAAAGATGGTTGAAATAATTGCAAGAAAGATGGGCTGCTTTGTTTGTCAAAAATCTGTCAAAACTCGTCATAGCCTTGTCAGGCCCATGAATGAGTTTTTCACAGATTTGTCAGGCTTTGTCATGACCTCGTCTCAGCTTAGTCATGGTCTCGTCACAGCTTGTCATGATCTCGTCTAAAGTCATCGATAAGAATGAATTATAATAACTAGGGTTTGATATAAATCTATCATTTTATGTGAATTAAATTCTACATAAAATAGTAAATAGTTATAAGAATTAGAGCTTGATAAAATTTTATCATTTTATGTGAATTAAACTCTACATAAAATAATAAAATTTGTGAAGAAAGAAGTAGTAGATAGAATGGGAAACCGTCAATGGCTCGAAGTCCGATTTGATTCGGAATTAGACGGAATAAAAATTTCGGATATTACATCAGTATCCCCTTAAAATAAGTTTCGTCCCGAAACTTAAGACAAGGTACTTAATTAAACGACTTCCATAAATAAACTGGTAAGTCCTAGTCTCACTAAAAAATTTAATTCCCTTTTCTAAACTTCTCTAACCTTATCAGAGCATAACAAAAAAACTGGTCGTTACATCAGATCCCCCTCAAAAATAAGTTTCGTCCCGAAACTTATGGTAGTTCCCAAGATCATAAAACGTAAGCAAGCCCTATGACTAACAAGTTACTACATCCAGACACCTATGGTTCACACACAAGCACATCAAACATATCACACATACAATCACTAAAAGTAACCAAACAAGGATGTAGAACTACCTGACGGTCCTATAGACGTCTCTAGATCCGCATAAAAATCGGGATAATTCCGCCGGATACTATCCTCCGTCCCTCAAGTGGCCTCGTCAATCCCCCATCTCGACCACTGTACTCTCAACATGGGTATTAATTTCGAACGAAGGCGTCTCATACCTCTCTCCAAAACTGCTACGGGTGCTCAGGAAATGTATGATCCGGCTCGACCACTAAGTCGTCATGGCTCACTATGTGTCTCGGGTCGTGCACATACTCTCTCAACTGGGACACATGGAAAAATGGGTGGACTCCCTCCAATCGGGGTGGCAATGCCAATCTATAGGCCACTTCTCCTATCCGCTCCAGGATCTCAAAGGGCCCGACATATCGGGGACTTAACTTCCCTTTAATACCGAAACGTCGAACACCCCTTGTCGGTGACACCTTCAACCATACCTGGGCGCCGACCCTGAACTCTAGAGGCCTGCGCCTCTTATCAGCATAAGATCTCTGACGGCTCTGTGCGGTCAACATCCGCTCTCGGATCAATGATACACGAGCCATCTCATCCCGCACCCTCTCGGGCGCTACACCACTCATCCTTCCAGGCTCATCCCAACACAGAGGTGTACGACACCTCCGCCCATATAGTGCCTCGTAAGGAGCCATCCCAATAGTCGCGTGCCAACTATTGTTATAAGAAAACTCCACCAAAGGGAGGTGGTCGGGCCATACCTGTCCCCAATCAAGCACACACGCCCTCAACATGTCCTCAAGGGTCTGAATAGTCCTCTCAGACTGTCCGTCCGTCTGAGGATGGTATGTTGTGGTGAACTGTAAGCTCTTCCTTAAGGCGGCGTGTACCTGCTGCCAAAACCTCGAGGTAAAACGCCCATCCCTATCTGAAATGATCGCCCTCGGCACTCCATGGAACCTTACAATCTGTCGGGTAAACTCCTCAGCTAAACGAGAAACCGGCCACGTTTCCTTAATAGGAATGAATCGTGCCGTCTTCGTCAACCGATCCACTATAACCCATATCGCATCAAAGCCTCTACTCAACCTCAGGCCAGTAACGAAGTCCATGAAATGTCCTCCCACTTCCACTGTGGAACCGGAAGTGGTTGGAGCTCTCCTCCGGGCCTGTGGTGCTCAATCTTGACCTGCTGACAGGTCGCACACTAGGCTACATATCTAGCCACGTCGGGCTTGAGCCCGCCCCACCAATAAGATCGTCGTATATCTTGATACATCTGACTCGCGCCGGGGTGGACGGAGTAAGGTGTAGAATGGGCCTCCTGCAGTATACGCTGCCTCAACTCTCTGTCAAAGGGTACGCATATGCGCTCGTGGCGCCTCAAAATCCCATCCGCACCCACCATAAACTGTGGTGCCTCCCCTCTTGACATCCTATCTCTGATCCTCGTCAGTGCTGAACAACCCTCCTATTTTTGCCGGATCTCTTCCGTCAGATCAGGTGAAACCTCTAACGCTGACAAATGCCCGTCAGTATCTGGAAACCGTATGTCTACCTCCAACCAAATCAAATCTCTTTGCAACTGGGTCTGAACAGTCAATCTAGCTACCGCGGCCTCGCGAGGTGTCCTCCTACTAAGGGCATCGACGACCACATTCGCCTTTCCCGGGTGATAAAGGATCTCTAAGTCAAAATCCTTAATCAGCTCTAGCCATCTCCTCTGGCGGTTATTCAACTTCCGCTGAGTGAATATGTACTTCAGACTCTTGTTGTCTGTGAAGATCTTACAGGTGGCCCCATAGAGGTAATGACGCCAGATCTTCAAGGCATGAATGACTGCAGCTAGCTCAAGGTCGTGAGTAGGGTAATTCTCCTCATACGTCTTCAGCTGTCGAGACACATATGCAATGACCTTACCCCTCTGCATCAGGACGCATCCCAAGCCTAACTTGGATGCATCACTGTAAACGACGAAGTCCTCAACGCCCTCTGGCTGTGCTAGCACCAAGAGCAGAGGTCAATCTCTCCTTCAACTACTCAAAGCTCCGCTGACAAGGCTCGGTCCATGCAAATCCGATGGACTTCCTTAACAAAGAAGTGAGTGGCCTGGCAATCACAGAAAAACCCTTCACAAACCTACGGTAGTATCCGGCCAGACCTAGAAAACTGCGTACCTCCTTGACCGTCTTAGGGGGCGGCCATGATGCAACTGACTCTATCTTTGCCGAGTCCACCTTGACTCCTTCGGCGGGACAATGTGGCCAAGGAAGGCAACCTCAGGCATCCAGAACTCACACTTAGAGAGCTTAGCATAGAGCTCTCTATCCTATAAAATCCGCAACACCGTCCTCAGGTATCCGACATGCTCCTCCCTACTCCGGGAGTATACTAAGATGTCGTCGATGAAAACTACCACAAACTGATCTAAGAAGTCAATGAAGATGCCATTCATCAACTCCATGAAGACAGTAGGAGCATTGGTGAGCCCGAAAGGCATCACCACGAACTCATAATGACCGTATCTGGTCCAAAATGTTGTCTTCGGTATGTCCTCTTCCCGTACTCTCAGCTGATGATATCCTGACCTCAAGTCAATACGTGAAAACACCGTAGCTCCCTGTAACTGATCCAACAAATCATCAATACGTGGCAACGGGTACTTGTTCTTGACGGTGACTTTGTTTAACTCTCGATAGTCGATACAAAGCCTCATGGATCCGTCCTTCTTCTTGACGAAGAGGACTGGTGCACCCCATGGAGACACACTGGGTCGGATGAATCCCTTCTCTGCCAAATCCTCGAGTTGCTTCTTAAGCTCAAGCATCTCGATTGGTGCCATGCGGTATGGAGCCTTGGAGACCGGCCTCGTGCCGGGCTCCAACTCAATCCCAAAATCTACGCTCCTCTGTGGTGGTAAGCTAGGCGGCTCGCCAAAGACATCCTCAAACTCACAAGCTACCGGGGTCTCTGCTAATGATGAACTCGCCTCCTCCTTCATGGCGTAACACCAGAAGGCCTCACATCCCTGACCTATGAGCTTTGCGGCTCGGATCGCACTAATGATTGTCCCGATCTTTCCGAGGTCCCACCCTCGAAAGACCTCCTCCTGCCTAGACTCCGTAGTGACCGTCACTGTCCTCCTCCTGACGTCCAGAACAACTCTATGCCGGTCCATCCAGTCCATCCTGAGTATAACTTCTTCATGCACTAAGTGCATGACGTGAAAGTCGGCTAGCCAGTCACAACCTCCCAAGTGGATGGGACAATCGTGAATCTCCCGAGTACCACGAACCCTACTCCCATCGGGTAACCTTATAAGGAAAGGTTCCCCTTCTACTGTATCTAAGGTCAACCTATCTATGCAATCTTCAGATATGAAAGAGTGCGTCACACCCGTATCAAAAAGTACTCGGACTGGAAGGCCATGAATCGTGATAATACCTGTGGCTGCGGGCGCTGCTGGCTCTACGGCACTCCTACTCTCAAAGACTCAAGCCTGAGTACCCCTAGTCTCTGAAGTGCCTCCACCGCGCCCTCTACCTCTAGCTGGAATCTGAGCAGAACCCTGTGAATATGGCTGACCAAGAGCCCGTTCCTGCTGACCCCAAGCCTGATACTGAGACTGCCTCTGTCCTCCTCCTGAGGTACCAGCAGGTGAGGACCCCTGCTGTGATGTTACCTTGCCCTGTCGGCAGAAGGTAGCTCTGTGGCCCAGCTGGCCGTAAGTAAAACATGTAACTGGTGGCCTCCTACACTCCGGCTTAATGTGTCCCTACTCCCCACAGTTGTAGCACTGATGTACCCTAGATCCCATCGGCGGTACCACCTGGTAACTAGAACGGCCCTGGGACTGACCACGCCTATGACCCGACCCTCCTACTCCAGTTCTGACTGGTCCAGTCCTCTGTCTCTTGTCTGATCCTCCAGACTGCATAGCTCTCCTGTGACCCAGTCGGTCCCTCTCATGCGCTAAAGCCCGATCCTGATAACCAGCTAAGGAATCACAACGGAACCTTGCTAGATAGGAGTGGGTAGTCTCCCTCAGTCTCTGGGAGAACAGATACACGTGCTAGTCCACAGGTGGTGCAACAGGACCCAACAGTGACAGCTCCTCCCGGAACCTCCTAATAGCCTCAGCTATCGGAACTTCCTCAAAACCTGCCTCCAAGAAGTCCTGCACTCGGTTCCTTCTCAGTGAGGTAGGACAAAAGGTCTCTCTCACGAGGCTCAGCAACTGCTCAAATCGGGACACTCCGCCTCTCACTGTCCTCCACTAGTATTGTGCCTGGTCCCTAAACAATGTCTGAACCAGCTCCACCTTACGACTCTCAGGGCAGCGAATCGCCTCTAGCGCGGACTCCACATGACTGATCCAATGTTCCACCTCAAGTCCCACGTTCCCGTCGAAGGTGGGAACTCGTTGATGGTTGAATGTCTTCAACCATTCATCTGGTCTCGGTACCCTCGACTCGTCTCTCACTCGGTCATCCTCGACAACCCTTACGGGTGTAGCTACCACCAGTGGGACTACCACCTGAGTCACCCTCTGAGAGACCTCTGCTGACCTAGCTGGTACTGGTGGTGCTGGAGGCGGTGCTCCGGCCCTGTATGCCTCTTGCACCTGCTGGACATAATCTCGATATTCCGACGCTCCAATCGATACGCGGCTAGAATCAACAAGCCTTGCACTCCGTACTCCGGACCTAGTAGCGGTCCCATCCCTAACCTTTGGAACAATACTCTCGGCCACTTCCTCAGCGGGTACATCCATAGGTGGCGGATCTACAACAGGAACACGTCCTCGGCCTCGGCCCCTCTGAGGCCTGCCCACACGTCCCTGTCTTGGAGCTCCAGGAGAAAGGGGAGGTCGGCCCTCTCCTCGTCCAACGTGAGCTGTCGCTCTCGTACGCGCCATCTGGTAGAGACGTGATCAATATAAGACTACTTTAGTTCCTAGTAAGGACATAACTATCTTATTACTTTAGGTCACTTCTAAAGGTCACAATGTTACTAAAATTACAAGTTATAACAAAAGTCCAATAAACTATGCTATCGAGTTTAGCGGAGGTAGTGGCGGTCCGTGCATTCTATCCCAACCCGTTTATGATCATGGTTTAGAAAACAAAAATTAATTTTAAAAGTTCGGAACCCTTGCGGTTTCCGTTTATTTGTTTATTCGGCCTTTTTGAAGATGGCGAGTGCCGTTGTTGCCAACCTATCCTCTGATACCATATTGTAACACCCCGAATCCTAGAGGACTCGAAATGCTACGAGCTGGGACCTCACAATGGGTACCGGCCCTTAGCCTGACAACAACTTCATCGGACCTTACAACACGACACAAATAAAAAAGAAAAACATAGAGTTTTATAACATGAGCGAAATAAAATTCCAAATCTGAAAACAATACAGCCAAGTCTCAAAACCGAAAATACCAACATCAGTCTCAATAGTCATAAAATAAAATATAACAGTCCCGTCCTATAATGCAAGGAACCCCGTCTGCGCAATACCGCCGGATCACTCGATCGCCTCCCTAACCTGCAAGGCATCTACAAGCGGTAAAAAACCGTTAGCTAACATTATATGCATAAGTATAAAGGTAAAAGCACCAACACACAACATACGCAATCAGCATGCAACACTCATTCCTTTTTATTATCTTTAATTAAGTGATACGTCATTACTAATGATACTTATTTTGTGGCACGAGGGATTCCCAAACCTCGCCCCTGTCCCCGTTTACCAACGCGGAATGGTACTAATGCATGTTACCGTCTACCGGACTGGGTTGGTCGCAGGGAACCTCCTAGACTCTCGCAAGAGTTAGGTAGATGATGTCACGACCCGTTATCATACACTTGGGTCAATTATACAATATACTACAGTCGGCCTATTCCGGTTTCGTTATTTATCTTAACTATCAAGCACCACTCATACACATCACACACATGCAAGAAGCCAGCTAAGTAAGTCAGTGGACTTACCAGAATCAAATCTCATCTCTCTTAACAACACTCACTCAGTAACTACAGGAACTCACTTGCCTATCAAAGGAGGCACGTGGGTCAACACTTTTCCTTTGATACTTAGAAGTCTAAAACTCCTAAGATATACGATTCTATGTGCAGAAGTTATTACAGTGTTTATTTAAGGTAAAATGACTATTTTACCCTTGTCCCGAGACTTCCAAAAACACGTAATATGTACTTAAATTCTTACTTGAGGCTAACTAATCATATTCTACTCCCTAGGATGATTTTAGGTAACAACTAGAAAAACTACTCATTTTCTATTTCCCGAAAAGTCACTAAAGTCCAATTACAGCTTCAAATATGAAATTAAAATAAACTTATAAAAATTCTATAATAAATTTCTAAATTATCTAGGATATCTAATCTACTCATAGGAGAAAGAGTTTCTTAAAACTGTTCAATCGTTAATCCTACAAAAATCTTTAAAGTTGGCTACAACACTACAAATGTTCCCATACTTGGTCAAAATTCACTGCTGGAAAAACAGCTCAACTACTCTACTTTGAGACCCTATAACTTTCAATCCGACCGTTCATTTATTCTCAAATTTTAACACAGTAAACTACGTATATCCATCTATGATCTATCAAAAATTCAACGGTGAATCTTCGACCAATCTTTTGAACATTGATTCACAATAGTGACCATTCTTGACCTACCAAACTAATGTTTAAGAAAAGTTTCTCACTTCTATTTTGGATGTTCACCTTTACAGCCACAACACACTCCTATAGGTCTCTAGTTCGAATCAACTTATCAGTATAACTCACCCTTTACACTACCCCTAAGTCCTTAGTTCGTATCTGTCAAGGCACCATCTAAACATCGACCTAAATCTAACATTCTAAGGTCTTTTCTAGTGTAGTCATCCTTGTATGCATACATGATTAATCTATCTGCTGTGCCAGCTTATCATCATAGCGATTTTACTTACTGGACTGAATAGAAAGAGAACAACTAGAGAGTGAGAGACCAACCGAACGTATGCAGAAACGTATGTTCTAAAGGTGCTCCTAGAGTCGACTGGGGTGTGCAGAACGTCCTCGCTGCTGTGCTGAAGGCCGTCCACAACCAGCCTTCGACTACCCCTGCAGAAGATCTCGTTCAGATGGGTAAGGACGGCAGAATAGTAGGTTAAGAGAGGGTCAAAGGATTTAAACTCACCACAGCCGCTGTGTGAAGGAATATATGTAGAACGTGGGCAACAGAAGGACGGCTTGGCTGCGTGAATCTAGAAGCAAGGAAGAACGATCTGGCTGCGTGAATCTGGAAGCAGGAAAAACGACTGGCTGCATGAATCTGGGAGCAAGGGAGGACGATCTGGCTGCGTGAATCTGGAAGCAGGAAGGGCGTTGAAGTTTCTTCTCTTCTGGCGTGAATATAGGGTGGTTACAGCTCTTTAATTATCTCATTTATGTAGCTGTTACAAGCAGATGGGGAGAGAGGGTAGCTGATGGTTTTGGCGTGAATTTCTTGGGCTGCTCTTGGCTGGACTGAAGCAAGAGTTGGGGCTGTTGTGGGTAAGCAACTGGGCTGAGATTAAGTTAGGAATAGTGGGCTGAAAAATACAAGAAAGATGGTTGAAATAATTGCAAGAAAGATGGGATGCATTGTTTGTCAAAATCTGTCAAAACTCGTCATGGCCTTGTCAGGCCCATGAATGAGTTTGTCACAGATTTGTCGGGCTTTGTCATGACCTCATCTCAGCTTAGTCATGGTCTTGTCACAGCTTGTCATGATCTCGTCTAAAGTCATCGATAAGAATGAATTATAATAACTAGGGTTTGATATAAATCTATCATTTTATGTGAATTAAATTCTACATAAAATGATAAATAATTATAAGAATTAGAGCTTGATAAAATTTTATCATTTTATGTAAATTAAATTCTACATAAAATAATAAAAATTGTGAAGAAAGAAGTACTAGATAGAATGGGAAACCGTCAACGGCTCGAAATCCGATTTGACTCGGAATTAGACGGAATAAAAATTCCGGATATTACAATATGTACACATGGTCTTGGATCCTATATTAGGGTGATCGGAAGATCCGGATGAAGCAATGCCACCAAGGTCCAGGAACGAAATTGTTTCCCAATGAATGTATTATTCTGAAACTGTAGGTGCGCGGGAAACATGCAGTTTAACCAGGTACTGAGTTACATGGTTAATCGCTAGAAATTTGATATTGTTGCGTTGTTTGAAACAAAATTTCGAATGAGGCTGCAAACGTAGCATGTGCAAATAGCAACTTCACATATAACGTAGAGTTGAAGCTATCGGATTTGAAGGAGGTATTTGGAACTTATAGTTAGTTGTACGGTTTTGCTTAAGCATCTAGAAGCGAATTTCATTCATTTGGAGGTTCTCTTGGATGATGATCATCTCCAACTGTTCGCATTGTATAATCCTCCGACTCCATTAAAAAGATGGATCGCTTGGAATAAGCTGCAAGACATTGTTAAATTCAAATTAACAATGCGCTATCTTTTGCTTTTGTGTGTTGTAGGTTGATAGATTTTATGATGGAGAAGACCATACAAAAGGTGGATGTAGAACCACACTTTTATTAATATTATCATAACCTTTATATAGGCTTTATAACAGATATTGACTAGTAATATATAGGAAACTAAATAATAAAGATACTATCACGTTCTTGATCTCTATCTTATCACGATCACAATCTCGATCTTGATCTTATTACAATCACGATCTCGATATTATTACGATAACAATCTCGATCTTATCACAGGTGCTCCCATTTGCAAAGTTTATGGTATTTTGTAATAAGTACTACATTTGCTCTAACCATGTCCCCGGTAGCCATGAGTTTGGAGGAGTTCATATCAAGGCAACATCTCAATTTGTATCACAAATCTTTAATCGAAATGTTAGTAGAAGAGAATGGTCAAACCGAACCGATCCATCTCTATTTGAATACAAAACGAACAAGAAAGCCGATATCCTTAACGAAACAAGAGTGAGAACCTTTGAGGGAAGACTGGACTCTAATAGGGTTTAGGAGAGATTGAGAGAGGATCAGTTGACGAGCTTCAAAGTCTGTGAACAAACTAGTCAACAATGACATCTACTATATATTATAAGGGGAGGTGGCCACTACAATAGTGCAAATGACCATTTTACCCTTATATATTTCTTTACTCTCTGGGTCCTCTTGTTATCGACTTTTCCGCATTTAGGCTTCAGTTTGCGTTTTGGACTGGACTATGTTTGATTGAAACCTCTCTTGCCTACTTCACGTTTCTCCATCACATGTGTTTTTGCTTCTAGCCTTCAACATAGGTTCACCGCTCTCTTTGGCCTCCTTATTTATTCTTCCTCTTTTCTCGAAAACCCATTTCTTTTCTTCTTCTCTTCTCTCCCCTAACTTCTCTCAATTTCAATCTCTCTCACACCACCAAATACTCATCCGTGCTCTTCAAATACTACCACATCTATTTTATCCTCCCTTGTTTTTCCATGAGCCCCTGAATATTTTAAGCCACCATCGAGAAAATAGCATCGTCATTCTCATACTCGTCACACACACACACACTCCCCTGTTTTTCCATGAGCCGCTAAATATTTTAAGCCACCATCAAGAAAATAGCATCGTCATCCTCGTACTCGTCACACACACACACATGTACTTACTACAACTTAGCTATATATTTATAGAGATATTAATTTATATTGGATTTTGATAGTTGTAATTTGATATATATATATATATATATATATATATATATATATATATATATATATATATATATATATATATATATATATATATATATTAATGGCAGCTTAACCATGACCTTTGGGTGAAAATGATGTTCTACTACCTAACAATCTCTTCATCCATCTTTTACACTAGGACGATTCAACTCGCTTGGAATCCTCATCATTATTTTTTAATTAAAATTTTTTTTAAAATAGATATATCTCCGATTCGTTTTATTCTATGTACACATACTTCTTATTCTTGTTTTTTTTTGATATAACGCTAAGCGAAAAGGGAGGGCCATCCTCTCGATACTAAACACCCTATAACATCCTTTCGAATGAGGTCTTCAAATCTGTTTGACAGAGGTAGACGCAGACACCCGGGTTATGTCCAAGCAGCGCCAGCCGGTCAACAATAATATTGATTTCCGTTAAAATGTGTCGAATCGTACTTTGAGCGAAGCTAGAAATCATTAAGGATATATCGTAGATGATCACGTCTGCTTCTCATGGTGGTTTCCAAGTGTGATTGAGCGAGTTAATGAGCACAAAGTTGTCTCTCTCAATCTCAATAAATGAAATCCTAAGAATAATGGCCTTTTGGAGGCCCTCCCGAAGGGCAAACACTTCACCTTCTAGGTCAAAGTTTGCTTGACATCTTCCTTTTTCTACGACAATTGTCCTTGTTGTGTTATTTATAATGATAAATCCGAATGCAAATTGATTAGAAGAATTTTTTGAAGCATCAAAATTGATTTTGACAGATGTTCCGATTGGACTTTGCCATTTGATTCTTTTTGTTTTCCTTCTCTGAGTTGATGGTTTTGGATTGTTACTCGGTAATTTTGAAGTGGTCTTATCCCATTCATTTATTTGGTTTTGAAAACTATTCCGGCGGCTAATGAGACTTGGTGCAAGCTTGAAACCTTAATTAGGGTCATGGTGCTCATGCATATATGTTCGGTTAAAAAACTGTTGATTTTGTGTTTAGTTCAAAACTGATGATTTTGTATTCAACAACATTGAGCCTTTTCTCCTCCGTATCACCTCTTTAAAGTATGCAAATTTTGAGTATCTTGCTTCTCTTTATACCTTATTAATAAAACTATAACTTATACAAACTCGTTCGTATAATCAGTGCCGGCCCTACACCAGGGCTTTGTGGGCCGTGGCTCAAGGCCTCACATATGTTGGGGCGCCAAAAATTTTAAAAAATGGTTTAAAAAGGAGGTATGACTTAGATATCTTGTTCTTAATCAGAATTCTTAGACTCTTTTTCTATCTTGCACAAAACCTTTCATTCTAACAAATTATAATTTTCTATATACCGAATGGAAAATTTTTACTACATTCTCAACATTTCTCAGTATATATCAACATTCAGTATAAACTAACTTGGTGAGATGAACACATATCAGAATGATACGTAGTTTATTCCAATTTTATTTGAAATTTTGATATCTAAATTGTTTATATCGAATTACTAATTCGACTTTTATGCCCCCTGCTTTTTTTCATGTATTTACATATAATAAAATTGGTGTGGTATGAGTTGCTCATAGGATTTCAAACCTTAAAAATAACTTAAATTTCTAAATGTTAACTAAGGGCACCAAAAATATTATTGCCCCGGACACAATAAATTCAAGGACTGACCCCGCATGTAATATTCTAAGAAGTTCATTAAACATCAAACATTCAATTCAACTACATTTTTCGGGTTAAGGTCATTCTTAAAGATAAAATTCATTGTTGGATTGTGATCGAGTTGCGGTGATGAGAGGATAATCGTGTTCACGACATACTGGATATTGTAGTTAATCCACTAGTCCGAATGCAAAATAAAATATCGCCCACCATGGGGCTCGAACCCATGACCACAAGGTTAAGAGCCTTGCGCTCTACCAACTGAGCTAGACGGGCTTTGATTATACAATTATTAGATAATAAATAATTTGAGTACTATAAGGAAAGCTATATGATCGGTATTGCTCTTGCATCTTTGAGGAATTTGATAGCTTTTCTTGAATGAGCTACTAGACAAGAGAAAAGTAGCTGTTGGATACAAATAAACGTATTGTGAATCAACATATAAAAAGATATCCAGAAGGTTATCCTCGATACATGTTGTATGTCTGTATCATTGTATTTTGGCCATGACCATGTTGTGTTGGATGAAAGAGTTCATTGGTTTATATGTTCCATTGAAGAGTTGAACCGGGTTCAATCTCTATTCTGGAATCTAGATAAGATCAATTTGAGCCGCTTCATTAAGTCAAATGAACTCACTGCATGAGAGCAGCTTGGTATAAAGGTCAATTCATCTCCTTATATTCCTAACATATCGTGTCAAAGTAAAATCCATTAATTTTCCTATTTTGGATATTTTAATTGTACTTTTACTTAAAGGTAACCACTCTAAATTATATTGATGTCACCCTTTCACGATTATTGCTATTCGTACCACGGAAACGTGCTATTCATACCCGGGTACGGCTAACTAGTGCATAGCCGGAGTTAAAAATTATTATTATTATTATTATTATTATTATTATTATTATTATTATTATTATTATTATTATTATTATTATTATTATTATTATTTTCTTTTTTTAAACCTAGTACGGTCATTTTCCCTTAATTTATTGAATGAAATGTTTGCTATGGACTACTACGCATCCGACATGCGTAGTTGTAGCCATAATACGACCACACATGGCGATGCGTAGTATGGCTACGCATCCTCCATGTGTAGTATAGCTACGCATCCTCCATGAGTAGTCGTAGCCATTTTCCTTTATTTTTTGAGCGAAACGAGCTTGTTGCTACGGCTCCGCAATGCATAGCCGTAGTCGGGGTATGAATATCACGTTTCATGTGGTATGAATAACAATCTCGCCCTTTCAGATAAGAAACTGTCTTGTTCAACATCTCAGTGCCGATCACTTCGTCACCAACCGTCAAGTCAAAACTACTAAGCATGCCCACAATGATAAAAGAGCACTAACACTAGTGGAAAAAAACTCTTCCTCCGTCTCTCTCTTCATTTACTTCTCATCCACATCATCTTTTTTAAAATTTTTTTTGTCATCTCACCAACAACAAATCGAAAAATTCTCTCAAAACCATCTATCCTACTTTTTTACCTATCGCATCAAATTCTCTCTCCTATATTTTTCTAACTTATTATTTACTACTTAATATATAAAAACTAATCAAATACTAATTATTAAGATATTATAAAACTCTTAATTATTATTGTTAGTTTAGTTAAAAATTTTTAGTTAATTATAAACTAATTGAATAGTAATAATTAAATTAATATGATTATGAATCAGTGAAAAATTAATTAAATAACATGATTATCAATAATTTTGAGATAAAATATATTGAATGAAGATTAAAGCATCATAAAAACTAAATGGTAATACATTAATGATAAATAAATTACAAAAAATAATCACGACATCATAGAGATGCCAATAAATTTTAAGGACTCACGTCATCAAACTTTTGCCAAATGTGCTCCATCAAGTTATCTTTAAGGGATTGATGAGTTCGCCTATTACACATAGTGTCCCTTGTCTCCAAGTATTTGTTAATATCGATTGGACGTCGAATTTGAAATTGGAAAGCTTCATCATTGTTGACGATAGAACTTGTACTCACCTCACCTTTATGACGTGAACGATGATTAGGGAGATTTGCTTCGTAATATCTTCTTATGACTTCAACATTCTTATATGTCTCGTTCATCCCCCACTATCATGTTATGAATAATAATACAAGCCTTTATAATATCAACTAATATCTTCTAAATAAGCAAGAGCTGGTTTTCGTACAATTGTGAATCTCGACTATATAATTCCAAATGCACATTCAACATCCTTACGTGCACCAACTTGACAATGAACAAAAAAGACTTTTATTAGGAGTTTGAAGATGGGTAAATCCTTGCACGAAAGTAGACCAACTAGGGTAAATACAATCAGCTAGGTAGTGTTCCATGTTGTATTCATGATCATTGACAGTAAACTTCACAGGAGGTGCCCGACCTTGCAAAACATCAATAAATACTAGTGAACGGTAAAGTACATTAAGGTCATTACACAAACCTGGAATACCAATAAAAGAGTGTCATATCCATAAATCTTCATTTGCAACGGGTTCCAAAATAAGGGTTGCGTTCTTGCTTCATCCACAATATTGACCTTTCCATGCATTAGGGCAATTCTTCCACTCTCAATGCATACAATCAATATTGCCGATCATGCTTGAAAATCCTCGTTGTTCATTTCTGTAGAAGATCTTTTGTAGGTCTTCGTCCATCGGGCTTCGTAAATACTCAACTTAAAATTCCTTGATTACTCCTTCACAAAATTTTTGTAGACATTTTCTTGCAGTTGTTAGACCCATCCTCAAGTATTTATAAACCGCGTCGGGAGATACCCCATACGCTAACATTGTCATTGCTGATGTGCTTTTTTGGATCCCACATAACCCCAACTTCCCAGCTCCATTTCGTCTTTGTTGGAAAAACTCTTCATTTCCACCACCTTAATCACAATCTAGCAAAATAAAGGCCTCTTTATTCCAAACCTCTGCCAAAATTTTTTTCTCGTTGTATACTGTAGGATCCGTAAAGTAGTCTCTAACAACTGGTTATGCCCTTCTTCACGATTCCTATCCATTTGAACCACAACTTCAACATCTTCATTACTGAGTTGTGTTTGAGGTGGTGATGTTTGAAATAATATAGATGCTAATTGATTATTGACAAAGTTGTCAATAATTTTGGGAATTTCTTCATCACTATTTGATGAAGAACTTGAGCTTAAAGAGCTTCTTTGAAACAATATTATTTTTTGTGGATGAGTTCTTTTCAATGGATGTCTTGAGTTGATATTGAAACTCTTTCCGATAGTGCTCTTATATAGGATGAATTGATCAACATACATATTTAGATATGACAATACAATGTCATTATTTATCATGAAGAGCTTTTTGGTTAATGTCATTCTTTGTCATGACTATGTCATATATCTGATCATTCACTTGCACACATTTCATTATGATAAGATTACTATGACATAGATGTGATCATTCACATGACACACATTTCATTGTGGTAAGATGACTATGACATAGATGTGATCATTCACCGCCACACATTTCATTGTGATAAGATGACCAATACATATAACAAACATCAAATTAAACTATTATATTTGAACGGTTATATCATAGCAAAAAATTAAATAAAATAAAAATTCAAAAAAGAAGAAGAAGAAAGTAGCTGTTACATGTGGGAGGTGGGCCATGTTCGCCTCTAAACGTGCGTGCAAATAAGTTTTAATTATAAAACTGAAACAAAAGCAAGTGAACCCGCAGTGTACGGATTGACGTAGTTAAGCAAGTATTCTAGAGTATCGAACTCAGGGATTTGGGGAGTCAAATTCAGTTTCGATATAATCGAGCAAGTAAAAGTATAAAAGCTTTGCAAATATTGGGGAAAACAGCAACCCTAAAGATCCAGGTGTCTAATTGTGGCAATCGATTCAAGATATTCTATAGATAAAAGGACAGAGTTGAGGTTGCAAAGGTATAACTAAATTAAGGTTATGTACGGTGAAGTTCCAAAACCTTATATATCTCACCCAAAGGCTCTCTCTATAAAGGTTGTTGAGGCTGCA
Source organism: Fagopyrum homotropicum (assembly GCA_033239125.1). Lineage (NCBI taxonomy): Eukaryota > Viridiplantae > Streptophyta > Magnoliopsida > Caryophyllales > Polygonaceae > Fagopyrum > Fagopyrum homotropicum. Next base: position 49,346,949 of record BSWB01000002.1, read on the forward strand.
ATATAGAAAGGATCTAAAGATAAGAATTAATCTCAAATACCCATGTCCATACCCAAGGAATCAAAGATAAACTAAAACGGTTAAGGTTGTGACACTCGAAACCGCAATAGAGGATGTTGAGTCTCACTACTACCTAGGAAAGGCAAGCCAAGGCTAGGTTAAAGAAAATATTTAACTTTGGATTAAAGCAAAAGCAAAGGTCGTAAAACAGGGAAAATCACGGCTAGATGTTGAGATTCCACGGCCATGGAACTCAAGAATAGACCGTAGTTTAGGGTGTCGACGATATTTCTCACACTCTCAGGGTCCAATCAAATTAAGATCGATCTATCATTATCTAAGCCACAACTATCAACCCTTCACCTTAGAATTGCTAAAGGGTTTTAGCCAATAATCATCATTATGATATCAATAAGCAAATTAAGAAGAATGAAAGATGAAAATCCTCCAAAACTCAATAACAACTCAAAGTCAATCTCGAAATCCAAACAACAAAGTATGCTTATGAATTCAGAAAAGTAGGAATAAAAACCCTCACAATGATTAGAGAAACCACAAAGAACGGGATGTCAATCCGTCCTTCAATGAAAACCCTAAGATATCTCAAAGTGCACAATCTCTTAAAAATCACGTCTTTTACAAATCTCCTCCTCAAGGTCGAAATGAAACCCTAAGGCCGCCGTCAATGAAGCTCTCAGCGAATGCGTAAGCGAAGGTCGTCGAAAATTCCTTTCTCAAACCTTTTTATAGGGTAAAATAGGGTTACGAGAAATCCCAATAACGTTCCTGATGTGGCAATAATGACACGTCACAAAATCACCAAAATCACAGTCATGAACAACTTTCCACGGCCGTGGTTTAGACCGTGTAAGTTTCTGTTGTGCTCCAAACTCACTTCTACGATCATGTTGTCAAATCCACGGCCGTAATTTAGAGCGTGGTTCTTCCAATTCCTTTTCCACGACCGTAATTTAGAGCGTGGACTTCAAAACTCTTTGTTTTTGCCTTTGTTTCGTGACATTCTTCATTCATGCTCCTTCCTTAGCCTCTCTAATGCATCTTCTTGCCATCGAGCATGATCAAATACTCCTTTCCTTCCTCATTTTGCTCCAATCCAAGCCTTTATTTACCTAAAAACAAAACAAAGCTAGTGTAGATCTCTATATCGACAAAGTGGGTGAACTAGCTCACAATTGCTTCAAACTCATATTTAGGAACACAATAAAGAGGGAAAACCAACTAAAACAACCTAAAATATAGTCATATTTCATGCTAACAGGCCCATTGGTTGCAAAATCTGCAAAAAAAAAATGTGAGGTGAGATTTTTTAAACCTAAGTCAAAGGGAGAAAAAATGGAGTAAAGGTAGAAAATCTTTGTTTTTGAGATTGTCTTGTGAAAAGACCAAAGAACAAGCAAATATAATGATGTGAAGTAATATAAGGGAAGCAAAATATATATATATATATATATATATATATATATATATATATATATATATATATATATAAGGAATAAGTATCACCGTTATAATATATAAATATATAACCAAGTATATGAATATCATGAACCTCAATCAATGGAAATGTAGGTAACTACCAAAAGTATCCATTACCATCTCTCGATATATAAAGATTGTGCTTCACTCAAACCAGAGACACTCTTGCAATTGCAGACTGTAAAAACCAAACCTTTTAGGTACTTTGAAAATAGGTAGAAAATAAAAACATGTCACACTCTCGAACAAAAGTCAAAAAGGTGTAAGACCTGTAAATCTATGATGGCCAAGAACCCTCGAGGTTGTAACACCCCAAATCCACGGGACTCGGGGCGCTACTGGATTAGGATCTCACAGTGGATCTTGACCCTAGCCTGACAACAAGTTAACTGGATCTCACAACAAGGCATAGATTGGTTAAAACCAAATATATAAAACTGTACAAATATATATCAAAAGGTTTACAACATCACAACCGAGTACAAAACGGCAAAAATATATCCAACGTGTAAAAAATATCCCCAAAACCCTCGCACAACCTAGTGTAAGGAAGCACTCTAACAATCACACATCTGGCTCACTCTATAGTCTTCCTATCCTGCAGAAGATCTACAACATGGTATGAAACCGTTAGCTTACAGAACATGAATAAGAATGAAGCAGTAGAACATATAACACATCATCACATCATAACATGCTATGTACACACACATATCCATTTATTATCTTTATTAAGTTATATCATTACTAATTCATTCCTTGTGACACGAGGAGTAAAAATCTCTCGCCTCTATCCCCATTTCCCCTCAGGTTTGGAATTGGTGTCAATCATCACCACCTGGAGGACTGGTCGCAGAGAACCTCCTAGCCAATGTTAGCATGAAATATGACTATATTTTAGACACTTGTTTTGATTGTTTTTCCCTCTTAGATATGTACATGGATATGAGTTTGAAGCATTTATGAGCACTTTCACCTATTTTATCGATATAGAGATCTACACAAGCTTTGTTATGTTTATAGGTGAATAAAGGCTTGTATTGGAGCATAATATGGAAGGATAGGACTATTTGATCATGCTAGATGTCAAGGAGATGCTTTGGAGAAGCTAAGGAAGGAGCATGAGTGAAGAACACCACGAAACAAAGGCTTTCATGAAGGTTAGAGAGTTCCACGACCTAAACCACGACCGTGGTTATGGATGAGTTCATGGAGAGTGATTTTGGAGCACATCAGAGGATTCCACACCCTAAACCATGGCCATGGAATCTTGTACTAGGCCGTGATTTCCATGACGAAGTGACGTGTCATATTTGCCACGTCAGCGACGATTATTGGGCTTTTCTCGTAACCCTATTTCGTCCTATAAGAAGGCTCGAGAAGGGAGTTTCGAGGACGGTCGTTTAGGGTTTCATTTTACCTTTACCTGCAATTCCGCGCTGAGGGTTGATATGAAGGATTGGAGATTTTGGATCGTGGCTTAAGAAAGACGCAATATTGAAGATTGTGTACTTCGAGATTTCCTTAGGGTTACCTTTGAAGACGGATTGACACTCCGTTCTTCGTTGTTCTTTAAGATTGTTGTGAGGATTCTTGTTTCATATTCTAAATTCATTAAACATAATGCTTTGTTGTTCGGATTTGTGATTGACTTTGATTGTTTATTGAGTTTTCGAGGGTTTTTATCTTTATTTCTTCTTAATTTGATATTTGATTCAATGACAATGATTATTGGCTAAAACTCTTTCACACTTCTAAGGTGAAGGGTTTATAGTTATGGCTTATATAATGATAGATCGATCGTAAACATATTGGATCCTGAGAGTGTGAGAAACATCGTCGACATCCTATTCCACAGCTTGTTCTTGAGTTCCACGGCCGTGGTTCTTCAAGATCTAGCCGTGATTTCCTCTGTTTTACGACTTTTTCTTTTTCTTTAATCCAAAGTTAAAGATTTGCTTTATCCTAGCCTTGGCTTGCCTTTCCTAGGTAGTAATGAGACTCAACATCCTCTATTTCGGTTTCGAATGTCACAACCTTAATATTTTTAGTTTATCTTTGATTCCTTGGGTTTGGGCATGGGTATTTGAGATTAATTCTTGTCCTTAGATCCGTTCTATATTGCAGCCTCAACAACCTTTATAGAGAGTATCCTTGGGTGAGTTACATAGGGTTTTGGAACTTCACCGTACATTAGTTATACCTTTGTAATCTCAACTCTGTTCTTATATATATATATATAGAATACCTTTAATCGACTGCCACAATTGGATACCTGGATCTTTAGGATTGTTGTTTTCCCAATATTTACAAAGCTTCTATATTTTACTTGCTCGACGATTTGTGAACTGAATTTGATCCCCCAAATCCCTGAGTTCGATACTCTGAATTCTTGCTTTACTACGCCGATCCGTACACTGCGGGTTCGCTTTGCTTAATTTCAGTTTTATAAATTTAAAGCTTATTTGCACGCACACTTTCGAGTGAACAAGTTTTTGGCGCCGTTGCCGGGGGTTTAGTCTAGAACAAATTTTGGTTTTCGGTTGTCGAGCTTGGGAGCTTTTGCTCTTGTGATTTGATTAGTTTTTTTGAGTGATTTTTGTAGATTCTGTAGGTATATGCGAAAGACTATATCTACCAAAGATCTAGTTCCATTCAATCCAAAACTTGAGAAAACTTTGAGAAGAAAGTTGAAAGAGAAAAAGATGGCTGGAAATAATGAGAGAAACATCCAAGAGGAGTTGGATGAAGCTCAAGCTCAACTCAAATTGAGTGAGAAAGCTCGTATGGAAGAATTAAAGCGTCATCAATTCCAAATAGATGAGCTCAAGGCTATGATGCTAGAAATGAAGTTGGAGATGAATGATGCTAAGAAGAAGAAAGTCAAGAAACCTAAGTCCATTAGAGCTGAATCATCCGACGATGATGAAATGCCAGACCTAGAGGATATTACACCACTAGTCGGTCCAGTTCGTGATAATCCTAGACCACACGTTAATCCTCCCGTTGCCGTTGGAGATGTAAGAGTTTTTTATGGAGGGGATGAACTACAAACCCTTGGACAAAAGATGGATCCAATTCAGCAACCACGCCGTCTAGGTTTAAATTTTGGAGGTGAAGACGTCCAGGATTTCGGGTTTAGCCCGCAAGTTATTACCATGGTTGGCCAAAGTAAGTTTGGTGGAATGAGTGCTGAATCTCCACACCAACATTTACAGAATTTCGAGATTCTTATGGAGACATTGATGCCGAAGAGGGCTGTCAACAACCACTACAAGATCAAGCCATTCTTCTTCTCTTTGAAGGACAAGGCTTTGTCTTGGTATCAAGCTCTTCCAGCTGGAAGACTTAACACATGGGAGGATCTATCTTCGGAGTTCCTCACCAAGTTCTTTCCGCCATCCAAGACGGCGGAGTTGAGAGGTAAGATTAATGCATTTTCTATGAAACCTAATAAAAGTTTGTTTCAATCTTAGGAAAGGTTTCAGGATCTCTTATTGGATTGCCTACACCATGGCATTTCAAAGCTGGAATTATTGGAGATCTACTACAAAGGGTTGGATGTGGAAACACAATTCAAGCTCCAATCTCTTTCTTGTGGTACATTTATGGAAATGAGAGAAGATGACGCTTGGGACTTCATTGAGAAGCAATCCCAAGTGATTGAGAAGTATTCCCACCGGAAGGTGGATCCTAATAACCGGAATCAAGGGGATCCGGGAGCTAAGTTGAATCAAGCTGCACAGACTCAAATATTCTCCCTCAACAATGATATCAAAGAATTGAAGGAAGTCATAAAAACTAGCCTTCAAAAGGCGAAGGAGCAAGAGGCCAACTACCTAGGGAGAGACAACCACCAAGCCAATAGGAATGACTACCGGAACAACAACCGGAACAACTGGAACAACAACCGGAACAACTGGAACAACAACAATAGGAACTCCAACAACAACAATTTGAGATCCAACCAACAAAATCTAGGTAATCCCTATTCACATGCTGAAAATGCTTTAACACCTCCATCTTCTTCTACTCCTTTGAAAAGCCAGGGTCAAACATCGAATGGCTCGGGCAAGCCGGAGAAGGACAAACACGATGCTATGATGGAGACAATCCTAGGAAAACTCCAAGGATTGGAGAATCACATCACTTCGGTTAATAAGGCACAAAAAGCCTTAGAAAACCAAGTATTCAGCAAGGCCGGAGAGGTTCCTAGAGATCAAGGAAAACTTCCCGGAAAGACGAAGGACAACCCGAAAGGAAGGATGATGGCAATCACTACTAGGAGTGGTGTGACAACCACCGACCCACATCCCAAGTTTGTAGAAGTCCCAACTAAGAAAGGAAAAGATAAGGAGAAGGAGAAGGAAGATGTCTATGTTCCTCTTCCAGCTTACAAACCTCCTCTACCATTCCCGCAATCTAGAGCAAGGGCGCGTCTATACAAGCAATTCGGTAAGTTCATTGAACTAATGAGCAAGCTGCATATTAACATACCTTTTATTGATGTAATTGTAGGTATGCCCGCTTACGGGAAGTTCTTCAAAGAGCTCCTCTCTAACAAGAGGAAGCTAGAAGACTTTGGAGAAGTCAAGATGAGTTCGGAATCTTCGGAGCTCATCAAAACAATGAAGGAGAAGATGTCCCCAAAGCTGAGAGATTCGGGGTCATTTTGCATTCCAATAGGAGTTGGAGAAGTCACATATGACGCTCTTTGTGACTTAGGAGCAAGCGTAAGCATCATCCCGCTTGCTTTGTGTAGGAAGATCAGTTTAGGTGAACCTAAACCGGTGAAGATGACGTTGTACATGGCGGATCGATCCATAATTCAACCCGTAGGTATCATTGAAGACGTCCCAGTCAAGCTCGGTAAGATTTACATTCCAATAGATTTCGTTGTGCTTGCCATTCCTGCAGATTGTCCGGTCCCGATCATACTCGGGAGACCATTTCTTGCAACCTCCGGTTGTATGGTGGATTGCAAGAACACTAGACTAGCCTTCGATGTAGGAGAAGAGAAGGTTGAATTTGTTCTCTCAACTTTGGTGAAAGAGCCTGCACTCGGAGAGGATATGTTCAACATTTATGACGAAGAGCCGTCTAGAGAAGAAGTAAGTTCGATCCTATTCAAGGATCCATTGCAAAGGGTTATAACCATGAGCATCATGGAAAAGGGAGAAGAAGAGGATTGCAATGCCGAGGTTGAAGCTTTGAAGGAGCTAAAAGAGATACATAATGAAGAGTTCTAAAAATTCTATGATGGCTCGGAAAACAGAAGAAACAACGGCCAGTCGTGCTATTCCACGACCGTGGTTTCACCAAAACAGCCCGTAGAGTGTTATTTTGAGAACATTAGAGACTTCCACGCCCAAAACCACGGCCGTGGAAGTAACAGGTGTGCCGTAATTATGGGAAATTTTGAGAACAATTCCGTCTTTCCCACAACCATTCTTGAGTCTTCTTCCACCACTCCGACATCCTTAGAGACTCCTAAGGAAGCATCAATTACCTTGGAATTGAAGCCGCTTCCCACACATCTTCGGTATGCTTTTCCTGGAACTAATTCTACTTTTCCCGTTATTGTTAGTTCTGATTTAAAGGAAGATGAACATGAGAAACTTATGAATGTGTTGAGGAAACATAGGAAAGCTTTAGGCTATAGGGTAGAGGATCTTGTAGGAATTAAACCATCTTTATGTATGCACAAGATTCTAATGGAGGAGGATTACAAGCCTTCATGACAACCTCAAAGACGGTTAAACCCGGTCATGAAGGAGGTCATGAAGAAAGAAATCCTTAAGTTACTTGACGCATGTATCATCTATCCTATCTCCGATATCAAGTGGGTGAGCCCCGTTCAAGTCATTCCAAAGAAGGGAGGAATGACCGTTGTGACCAACAAGAACAACGAGCTCATTGGAACAAGAACCGTAACGGGCTGGAGGATGTGCATTGAATACCGTAAGCTGAACAATGCAAGTAGGAAGGACCACTTCCCACTAGCATTCATAGATCAAATGCTTGAAAGGTTAGAACAACACTCCTACTTTTGTTATCTTGATGGTTATAGTGGTTTCTTTCAGATTCCGATTCACCCGGACGATAAAGAGAAGACCACATTTACGTGCCCATGGGGTACATTTGCTTATAGAAGGAGTCCATTTGGACTTTGCAACGCTCCAGCCACCTTTCAAAGGTGTATGATGGCCATCTTCTCGGAGTATATTGAGGAAATCATGGAGGTTTTTATGGATGACGTTTTAGTTTATGGTTTCTCATTGGACCATTGTCTTGCTAACCTTTCTCTTGTGTTGCAAAGGTGTGAAGACACTAACCTAGTTCTTAATTGGGAGAAGTGTCAATTCATGGTAAAGGAAGGCATTGTGCTAGGACACTTGATCTCTAATAGAGGGATCGAAGTTGATAAGGCTAAGATAGAGACTATAGAGAAACTTCCTCTTCCATCTTCGGTGAACGGGATAAGAAGTTTCCTAGGACATGCAAGATTTTATAGGAGATTTATCAAAGACTACTCGAAAATTTTGAAACCGCTAACTAATCTATTGATGAAGGATGCAGTTTTTAACTTTTCGCAGGAATGTTTAGATGCTTTCTATAAGATTAGAGAAGCTCTGATCTCATCCCCCATAATCCAACCTCCGGATTGGAATCTTCCATTCGAGGTTATGTGTGATGCAAGTGACGTAGCTGTTGGAGCGGTGCTGGGACAAAAGAAGGAAGGCCGCACTCATGTTATCTATTATGCTAGCAATACGCTAGACGAAGCGCAGCTCAACTACGCAACAACTGAAAAAGAATTATTAGCCGTTGTATATGCTTTTGAAAAGTTTCGTTCTTATCTTGTAGGAGCGAAGGTGGTTGTATACACGGACCACTCAGCAATACGGTATTTGCTCGCCAAGAAGGATGCAAAACCAAGGCTGATTAGATGGATTCTTCTTTTTCAAGAATTTGATCTAGAGATTCGGGACAAGAAAGGTTCCGAAAATTCTGTAGCGGATCATCTAAGTCGTCTATCACACACCGATGGCGATAACCTAGCCATTGATGACTCCTTCCCGGATGAACACTTACACATCATGGAAGAGTGCATCGACAAGATTTCTAGAGGTAACGAACCTTGATTTGTTGATTTTGTAAATTATTTGGTTTGCCAAGAAATACCTCCCGAACTATCCTATGCACAAAGAAAGAAGTTTTTTTAGGGATGTCCGCCAATACCATTGGAACGAATCTCTACTCTTCAAGAGAGCTCCCGACAACATCATTAGGAGATGTGTGCCGGAAGACGAAATGCAAAGTGTCATTCGTCATTGTCATTCACTTCCTTGTGGAGGACACGCTAGTTCCAATAAAATTAGCACTAAGGTATTGCAATCCGGATTCTTTTGGCCTACTTTATTTAAGGATGTGCAAACCTTTGTTTGTTGTTGCGATGCTTGTCAAAGAACAGGAAATATCTCTAGGAGAAACGAGATGCCTCTTAACAACATTCAAGAGGTGAAAATATTTGACGTTTGGGGAGTTGATTTCATGGGACCATTCCCATCATCTTGCGGAAACCAATACATACTTCTAGCTTTAGATTATGTTTCGAGATGGGTTGAAGCTATTGCCTCTCCAACTAATGATGCCATGGTTGTTGTCAAGTTCTTTCATAGAACTATTTTCCCAAGGTTTGGGAAACCACGAACCATCATTAGTGACGGAGGTTCACACTTCATAGCCCGACGATTCGAAACTCTACTAGCTAAGTATGGGGCGACTCACAAGATCGCCACTCCCTACCATCCACAAACAAGTGGAGATTTCGAATAGAGAGATCAAGGGAATCCTTGAGAAGACGGTGTCAAAGACAAGGACAGCTTACAAGACTCCCATAGGTACAACACCATACAACCTTGTATATGGAAAGTCTTGTCATCTCCCGGTAGAGCTGGAACACAAAGCGTATTGGGCTGTGAATTAGTTAAACTTTAGCATGAAGGAAGCGGGCGAGAAGCGCCTCTTAGACCTTAAAGAGCTAGAAGAACTCCGCTTAAACGCCTATGAGAACGCCAAGATTTACAAGGAAAGGGCGAAGCGCTGGCATGATAAGCATATCATTCTAAAAGACCTTAAAGAAGGAGATCAAGTTCTCCTCTTCAATTATCGACTTCGACTCTTTCCAGGTAAGCTTAAATCTCGTTGGACTGGACCATATTTGATTAAACGTGTTTTTCCCCATGACGCAGTTGAAGTATGGGGTGAGAAGTGCGGAAGTTTCAAGGTGAATGGCCAACGACTTAAGAAGTACTCACCGGAGCTCCAAGTTGAGGAAATCGCTCCGATTGTCCTCAATTGAACACATGAATGGTCTAGCTATGGACCCAAAACAAAGCACTTCTTGGGAGGCAGCCCAAGGTATTGCATTATCGTTTTTGTTTTCTTTCTTTCTTTCTTTCTTAGGTTAGTTTAGGTTAGATGTCGTTTTTGTTTGTTTTCCCCTCGATACCTTCCGGTATGTTTTATTTTTGGATGTCAGGAATAAGGAATTAGCAAAGGAAGGAAAAGTTGGAAAGAATGACGAAACTAGAATTTTTGGCACAGATGACCGTACAAAACCACGGTCGTGGAACACCCCGACCAGCCGTAACTTCCAAGTTTTGACACAAATCAGAGGATTCCACGGCCAAAACCACGGCCATGGAACACCTCGAGTGACCGTAATTTTCCAAAAATTTACGGCCACTATATAATCCCCTTTCCTTCTCAAAACACATCCACCCTCATAACCACGTCCAGAACCACGCCCAAAATCGCCGGTCTTCTCCCCTCTCCCATAATCCTTCGTCCGGAGTCCGATTCGAGCGCTTCTTCAATCAAAACTGGAGCATTTTCAATCCTCTACAAGATCCAAACAACAAACTGAGCAAACAATCTACATTGGTGAAGAATTTGGATTTTTCAAATCCAAACCTAGGTTTTATTCTCTATTCTCTTCTTGGTTGATTTGGTTTGTTGTTCTTGCAATATTATAGGAGAACTGGACAAAATTGGAATTAGAAGTAGTCTAGGGCTGTGATTGTTGAAGTTTGTTGTGCATTTGCTGAATTTTGAGAGAAACAAATCAATTCCACTGGTTCCGTATAGTTCCACGGGCGTGGAAATTGAAGAACAGACCGTGGTTTTCTCTGTTTTGAGTAAAAATGCTTAGAAGGAAGTCAAGCAAAAATAAGAAGCAGAAAGGTGATAGTTCCTCTTCTTCCCAACCCCCTCCTAGTGAACCACCATCACCCCCTAGAATCCCTACTATCCATGAGGATTATGAAAGAGCCATGGATAGGATTTCTGAGATACCGATAATAGGACCTAGGTACCTTTTGTTAGAGGAGCTTGAAGAGCTCAATGTAGTGAATGACTTGACTTGGCTTTTGGATAGAGCCGGATTGATCATCTTCTCCACCATTAGGGAAGATGCTTATGAGGAAATAACAAGGGAGTTTATAACTTCCTTTGAGCATAGCGCCGTTAGCCGAACGGTGTCTTTTAGGTTGATGGAGAAAAACTACGAGTTCTCCATAGTTCAGTTTGGAACCTTCTTTGGGTTTCATGAGAGTCTCAATGGAAGGTTTCCCGGGGGAGTGAATGCCTCGTACTTTTGGAGAGATATTTCTATGATTTATGCATCCGAGGATTGTTGGCAACCGGCCAACCCTAAGGCTAAACTCATATACCACTTAGCCTTAAAGATAACCCATAGATTCCTATCAGAATGCCTTTTTCCTAGGACTGAAACACCACAAAAGATTAAGGTCGACGAACTCCTCATCCTCTATGGCATGCTTACGGGCCTTCCTATAGATTGTGCCACCTTACTTTCCTCTACCCTTAGTAAGATAAAGAACAAAAGGGCCGGGAATATAGGTTATGGAGGTATGGTGACTCACATCGCCAACCAGCTGGGCATTGATTACTCCGCTTGCACTAGGGTAGCTGCGAGACCTTTGAGTCTCAATGGACTTATGACTAGAGGCATCATCTTTCCCCGCCACCGAGATTCACCTACCGCTTCCATGCCATGGGAGGAGAGAGGTGGTAGGGACATCCCATGGCTTCCAGAGTACTCTATCATGCTAGGTCGTCACAACTGGAAGGAGACTTTCGTACCGATGCATGCCAATAGACTAGTAGCTCCTCCATATGTGCCATATGAGGTTCCAACTGAGGATGACGAGGAGATGGGAGGAGGAGATGATCAGGATGCAGGAGGGGCTGAGCATGACTTTGGCTCATTCCCAGACCAGCCGGCGACTTCCCGGAGCCGCCTAGGAGATCTCCCCACCAGTCTAGACCGTCCAGATCTTCTTCGTCACGCCGGGCTAGTTTGAGTGAGTGCCTGACATGGATAGAGATTCCACTTTCTTTATGGACAACAACCTTCTTGGATGGGAGCTCCACCTCCTTGGTATGATCAGCCACCAGTTGCACTCACACCTATCCAGCAGCAGCAGCCTCCAACTTGGTACGGACAACAGCCAACATGAGCGAGCGATCTTTCTAGGAGAGTGGGAGACCTGGAGATACACCAGAAGGCTTATGATGTGGAGTGGTAGGAGAATGCCAGGATACTACGAGATGTGTACCGATAACAGTTTGGGCGTCCCTTCATCTCCGACTTCTTTCCATACCCACCACCACCTTCACTGTGATCTCCATGGATGCTTTGAGCCACTCCACCACCATTAGTGAGATTCTTTGTTCTTTTCTTTTCTTTGTTTTTCTTGAACATTGAGGACAATGTGTATGTCAAGTATGGGGTGGGGCGTGACTCTCGTTTGTAATAACTCGATACACTTGCTTTCTTTCAATTCCATGAACATTTGCATCTTTCATTTATTTCTCACACGTTTCATTATTGCATTTCATTGAAAAGCTTTGAAAAATCCATAAAAATTTTGAAAATTTTGAAAAATTATTGTGCTTCTAAGATTTGAGATGATTTCTATGATGAATTTACTTGTAGAATGAGTTTTTGATGACATTTGTATGCTTGAATTGAATTATGAATTGTGAAGAGATTGAGTATGTTGTTTATCCTTTCTTGCAAGTTTCATAATGTGAAAGTTTTATCTCAATCATATTGAGAAACAAAGGTTGAAATCACAATATAAGTTCTTATACTTCTTTATGAGATGATTAAGGCATCTCGATTTTCTTACTTCTTTCTTTGATCATTTAGCCCCTCAATGAAAATAATTGCCTCCTTTACCTATCCGGGATTTAGGAAGAGTTAATTTTGGCATGTTGATGTGGGAGGGCCATGGAAGCAATTGTTTGAATTCAAAGTGTAGAAAAATAGGTTTGAAGAAGTCAATCTTGATGATGAGTAACTCGGCACCCTTCACATAGCCGGGTGTTTGTGTCTTCCCAAAGTCGGATTGAGCGATATTCCTAACGGATTATGACATGTGCATCAAGGGTTTGAGGCATCTCAAAATTGAGAAACGCCAATCTCCTAGGCTTCGGTTTTTGTGCACCGCTGTCCATATTTCCAAAAGTAAAGTCGGAAAATTATGTGTAAAAAGTATAGAGCAAAGCTCTAAGTTGGTGGTTAGCTCAAATGGTGAAAATAAAAGAGTTTGTGTTGTTCCTTCTTTCCGGATTTATACACCACATTCCTTTACAAGTTTCCCACCCTTTTCTGCATTCTCGACCTTACTTGAAAGTCCTTGAGATCATAAGAATGTTATTTGACTTGGTGATCTAAATTGAAGTTTCACATGTTTGATTTTGACAATACTTGAAGGTTATGATGTTTGTCTTGAAGTTCATGCAATTTATGATGTTCCTTTGCTTTGCATATTTTAGTTTATGTGTATGAACGTTTTCAAGGATGAATGAAGCAAGATTTGAGGATGATCTACTGATTAGAAGCACATTACCAAAAAGATTATTTTGTTTTATTTTGCATTCATATTTCATTCTACCTTATATTCTGAGCTTTTGAAAACCTTGCTTGGGGACAAGCAAGCGACAAGTATGTGGTATTTTGTTAGCATGAAATATGACTATATTTTAGGCACTTGTTTTGATTATTTTTCCCTCTTAGATGTGTACATGGATATGAGTTTGAAGCATTTATGAGTACTTTCACCTATTTTATCGATATAGAGATCTACACAAGCTTTGTTATGTTTATAGGTGAATAAAGGCTTGAATTGGAGCATAATGTGGAAGGATAGGAGTATTTGATCATGCTAGATGTCAAGGAGATGCTTTGGAGAAGCTAAGGAAGGAGCATGAGTGAAGAACATCACGAAACAAAGTCTTTCACAAAGGTTAGAGTTCCACGACCTAAACCACGACCGTTGTTATGATGAGTTCGTGGAGAGTGATTTTGGAGCACATAAGAGGATTCCACGCCCTAAACCACGGCCGTGGAATCTAGTACTAGGCCGTGATTTCCATGACGAAGTGACGTGTCATATTTGCCACGTCAGCGACGGTTATTGGGCTTTTCTAGTAACCCTATTTCGCCCTATAAGAAGGCTCGAGAAGGGAGTTTCGAGGACGGTTGCTTAGAGTTTCATTTTATCTTCACCTGTAATTCCGCGCTGAGGGTTGATACGAAGGATTGGAGATTTTGGATCGTGGCTTAAGAAAGACGCAATATTGAAGATTGTGTACTTCGAAATTTCCTTCGAAATTTCGGATCGTGGCTTAAGAAAGACGCAATATTTGAAGACGGATTGACACTCCGTTCTTTGTTGTTTCTTAATTTGATATTTGATTCAATGACAATGATTATTGGCTAAAACTCTTTAGCAATTCTAAGGTGAAGGGTTGATAGTTGTGGCTTAGATAATGATAGATCGATCGTAAACAGATTGGATCCTGAGAGTGTGAGAAACTTCGTCGACAGCCTATTCCACGGCCTGTTCTTGAGTTCCACGGCCGTGGTTCTTAAAGATCTAGCTGTGATTTCTTCTGTTTTATGACTTTTGCTTTTGCTTTAATCCAAAGTTAAATATTTGCTTTAACCTAGCCTTGGCTTGCCTTTCCTAGGTAGTAGAGAGAATCAACATCCTCTATTTCGGTTTTGAGTCTCACAACCTTAATCGTTTTAGTTTATCTTTGATTCCTTGGGTTTGGGCATGGGTATTTGAGATTAATTCTTGTCCTTAGATCCTTTCTATATTGCTGCCTCAACAACCTTTATAGAGAGTATCCTTGGGTGAGTTACATAGGGTTTTAGAACTTCACTGTACATAACCTTACAATAGTTATACCTTTGCAATCTCGACTCTGTCCTTATATCTATATAATATCTTGAATGGATTGCCACAATTGGATGCCTGGAACTTTAGGATTGTTGTTTTCCCAATATTTGCAAAGCTTCTACATTTTACTTGCTCGACGATTTGTTAACTGAATTTGATCCCCCAAATCCCTGAGTTCGATACTTTGGAATTCTTGCTTTACTACGCCGATCCGTACACTGCGGGTTCGCTTTGCTTAATTTCAGTTTTGTAAATTTAAAGCTTATTTGCAAGCACACTTTCGAGCGAACAACCGCCCAATTTTGGGATAAACAAGTTATCTCCGCCCGTTATCATGCACTTGGGCCAATTAATATGCATATATGGTCGTCCTAGTCTAGTTAGGTTATCAATGGAACATAAATATGCGCATACACACCACTAAAGCCAACGCTGAAACCCATAACTGCTCGCTAAGTAATTCCCAAGGACTTACCCGTCACAAACGTAATCCATATCAAGTGGTCACAATTTCTCCTCGGGGAAACGATCAGTGCCTGCATAAATAAAGCACATTAATATTAAACGCCATCCAAGGTTAGGAGATTCCACCTCCTAAACCCCATAATCATACGCAAACACAACTCGAAACCAAACCTTGATATCAAATCAGCTCACAAATGCCTAAGGTATTATCTCAACATTTGCATCATCAAGCTCACCACTCAAGCCCCTAGCCTAGCCACACTCTAAAGCCAAGGTCAAAGGAAAGGAATTGGTATTTCCTAGACAAACGCACCTGCGGAAGCAAGAAGACACAGGAGCACAACACACCGCAGGGGCGGTGACACTCAGCCGTAGGGGCGGCAACACAAGCCTGGCTATAGGGGCGGCTGCTCTAATCTACGGGGGCGGTCGAACAACAGAGGGGCACCTCTAAGACTTCTATTCGATCCTTCTCACGATCTCTCCACTTATTCATTGCCCCAAAGGCAAACAACATACATATACATACATATGATCATCAGAAACGTCCAGGAAAGATCAAACACAATCATTGCTTGTAGATTCCTAAGCTAAAGAAGAAGAAGAAGGAAAAGAAGGAAGGGAAGAGGAAGAAACTTACCACAACTGACTCGGGAGTGGAAGGACGTCCTCACAATAACTCAACCTCAACACCACAACAACACAAACTCAACATCTCAGCATCATCAAACATACACCAAAGCTTTTCTTTTCACGATCAAGCCAAAACAAGGAAGAATCAGGGAAAAGAGGAAGAAGAAGAAGAAGAACGTGAGGGGGTGAGTAAGCTGGAGAGGAAAGGGAAACCCTTCATCAGAAGGAAAGAAAGAAGCTTAAGAAGGAAGGAAAGGAAAAAAACATGGGTCAACAAGGTGAAGGAAAACGGTTGGGGCCGCCTAAGCCGCGGGGGCGAGTACTCAGACCGTAGGGGCGGCGCCGCTGCTACGACAAGCAAAACCGCAAGAGCGGGATCCTTATAAAACTAAGGCTCTTACATCAGATCCCCCTAAAAACAAGTTTCGTCCCGAAAGTTGAACAATTCTCAAATCCTCTCAGACCATACGCCGAGGTATAACACTTCCTCTATCGGAGGTATCACATCTCTGCTCATAAGGTCACACCTATAACGATTCTATAACCTCAAAGCACAACATGGAGGAATTATCACTCCAACAAGAAGATCACAAACGCTAACCAAGACATAGAGGAAAACCATCTCTAGCCAACTCTTAACCACATCACAATGGCATGGAGGAAAACCATGTCCAGCTAAACCGTACTCATAATGAAAGGGCATGGAGGAAAACCATCTCCAGGCAATTATGTCCATAAACAATAGCATGGAGGAATAACCATCTCCAGCTAAACCCTAATTGCATCACAATAGCATGGAGGAAAGAACCATCTCCAGATATAAACACAGCTCGCACTAGCAAAAAAGATCTAATAAGATCGTATGCATACATCACAGCTAGCACGAAACACATCAAAACACATAAGCACATAACATAACACTCACCAAGATTTCACTAAGATCTACTCGTCGATCCTACAGGTGCATCTATCTCGGCATAGAACTCAGGATAGTTCCTCTGGATACTATCCTCAGTCTCCCATGTGGTCTCATCACGTCCTCGTCTAGACCACTGTATCCTCAGCATAAGAATGTCCTTCGAACGCAGGTGTCTCAAACCTCGTTATAGGACTGCAATCGGGTGCTCAACAAAAGTGTGGTCTGGCTCAAGCACTAAGTCCTCATAGCTGACGAAGTGTCTCGGATCTGGTATGTATTCCTCAGTTGAGACACATGAAACACACAGTGAACACCCTCTAATCTCAGTCGTAAAGCAAGTCTGTATGTTGCTCTCATCAACTCTATCCATTATCTCAAAAGGACCGGCATATCGGGGACTCAGCTTCCCCTTTATGTCAAAACGTCTAACGCCACGTGTTGGAGACACTCTTAGCCATACATGAGCTCCAACTCTGAACTCTAGAGGTCGACGTCTCTTGTCTGCATACGACTTCTGGAGACTTTGTGCAGCCATCATCCTCTCTCTAATCAGCGCAACTCGTGCAATATCATCCTGAATTTGCTCAGGCGCTATACCACTGACTCTACTAGGCTCATCTCAGCATAACGGCGTACAACATCTACGCCCATACAATGCCTCATACGGGACATCCCAATCAATGCATACCAGCCGTTGTTGTACGAGAACTCAACCAATGGGAGGTGATCTTACCATCCGTATCCCTAGTCGAACATACAAGCTCGCAATATATCCTCTACTGTCTGAATGGTCATCTCTGACTCACCATCTTTCTAAGGATGAAATGAAGTCGTGAAGTGCAAACTCGTCCCCAAAGCAGTCTGAATCTGCTGCTAGAATCTCGAGGTGAATCATCCATCTCAATTTGAGAAGATCGTCCTTGGTACACCATGGAGTCTCATTGAAGAACCGATAGGTGATATAAATAATATACATAATACTCTAGAAGGAGGGTTGAATAGAGTATGGGAACTTTTCGCAAACCAAATCTCAAGGCCTTGAAACTCTTTTCAAGGGCCTTGATGTCAATCTGTGTTACTAGTGAAACTCTGATTTCAAGGGCTTTGAAACTCAATTTCAAGGGCCTTGACTTCTTGCTCCTGCAAAACAAAGCTAGTCAAAGTAAAGTTTATATGATGCGGAATTGAAAAGATTGACACGAGGATATGTTTACGAAGTTAGGCTCTAAATAGCCTACTCTCCGTCCCAGGGTATATCCGTAGGATCTAACTATCTATTATCAACTTCAAAGAGTCCTAGATACAAACTAGAAGAAATCCCCTTCTTCTCTCACTTGTAGCCAATGCTACGATCTAGCTCCAACTCTTAACCTAGCTATAATAGCCTAGTTACTTCGCAAAGTAACACACTCTAGTATAACACTTTTTAGATCTACCAATGGAGCTCTTGTGTTTTCTCTCTCTCTAAGGGGATAAAACTTTTACGTGAATGTGAGAAAGAAAAACAACGAATGAAGATGATTAGTTTGCTTGAGGATGCAAAGATGTTTTCCAGTGTAAGCTTGTGTATATTCTTCTTCGACCATCATCTTCATTTATATCTTCTATGGAAAGATCTTCTAGCCGTTGTAGAGATGACCGTTTTGAAGATCAACCTTCTTTTCCATGAAAACGTAAGGTAGATGTTGCACGTCTTCGATCCCTACGAACACGTTGAGTCTTTTACTCCTTGATCTTCTCGTCTTCTGTTGGACAAGGGAGAGAAGATATTTTATCCGTTTTTGTCGTTTAGAAAATCTTCTCGAAATGATTCTCTATCCTTTGGTTGAGATCTTCCTTCGATTGACAAAGTCTTTGGTTGATGAGATCTTCTTGTTACAGAATCTTCAACGAAGATCTTCAATTTCTTTGAATCCTTGTTCCGTGCATCTTAGATTCCAAGGACCTTGATCTTCGTCCTTTTGAATTTGTTCTCGAATCCAACTTCAAGGCCCTTGACATGTAGATATCCAATCTGCATTTGTTCTTGAATCCAACTTCAAGGCCCTTGACATGTAGATATACAACCTGCACTGAATTCAAACCAACCAAACATCTAGAAATATAATCAATTACATTGTTAGAAATCCAACTACTATATTTGTGTGAAATCTTCCATCATCAACACATGTAAACCATTTGAATCAAGGTGGAGTTTCAATCTTCCCCTTGATGGAAGACAACACAAAGTTTCGTACCTGCATTTGTTAGTTTATCAATGCATATAACAATCTCAAAACTAAAAATGTAGAATGTAGTATATCGGAAATGTCGGATCATATTTCTCCCCCTTTGTCTTTCAACAAGGGAGAAAAAACAGACAAACCAGGAAGTCTTAAAAATCAATTACAGACCCAAAAACCTAAAGTATTTCCAAACCAAAAAATATTTTTCAAAAACTCATGAAATGCCGAGAGTCTTTAGTCTTCCTTGTACCATTTGGAGGAACTTCTTTTTCCATAATAATCTCGTAGACACATATCTCTCCATCGATCCTTTGCATCAGCAAGATCACGTTCTTTAAGAGATAGGTCAGTTCCTCGTTGTGTAGACTCCTTTCTATACTTCTTGACGACCCCAAATTCTTTGATTGTCAAGATATCTGGATCTTCTGGCATTGGCTGTCGGATGAGTTTATCTTTGATAACTTTATAACACTGATCCATAACCTTCTCAGCATCCTTATGGGTTTCTTGTCCATCCTCCTCTGATATTGGTTTGATACTACTTGCAGCTGTTAAAGTCATAGCACTCACATGAAATAACTAGTTAATCTTCTGATTCAGAATTGCCAGCAAATCTTGAGCTTTATCCATCTGATCAATCATTGACACTCTAAACTCTATAAAGTCAGAAGTTAATGATTTCAACGAGTCTTCCACAAAATTCAGTCGCTGCTGAGTAGTAAAATTCCATTCAGGCTGCTCCATTAACACCCACACAGTACTAAAGCTCACTTTAGTCTTCTGAAGCATCATACAAAGGAATCCCAAAAATATCTGCTATGATTTCAGGAGTGAGGGTGATTTTCTTACCTTTGATAACCGTGTTTAGAATCCATTCCCCTCTCTCACGCCTTGTCGTCAAGTTGGCATAGAACAGCCTTGTCAGTCAAGGATAAGATGATTCCCCTAGATTCAACATGATCCATATTGAGCTCGCTTGGAGCGCTTCAAGCCCTGGCAGAGACGAGCAAGTGAACAGTTCACAGTATACTCCTTCACACATGCATTGATGTCGATCATCATACTCCATGACCCACTTCTTAGCAACTGTCGGGTTGGCAAACCAATTTGATGGAAGCCCAGTTCTGGCAAAAATACCAACATCGCTTGAAAATCCCGAAGAACTTGAACTTGACCCCGAGTCGGAGCTTCAGTCAAAGTCGGATGACACTTGAACGACCCTGTGTCATTTTGGAACTGAGGATGTTGCTTCGTTGACTGAAGATCTCTTGGGAGCCATTGAGAAATTTTGAAAAAACGTTGAAGAGGGTTTTGGAAATTTGGAAGAGTAAAGCATCGTTCTTTCGAAAGCAAAGGGAAGCGGAAGTTGGAAAGAGGGAAGAGAGGATGTATTTAAGGAAATAAGTCTAATCATCGTAAGATCAAAAGATTTTAAAGACCTTGAGTGATAAAAATTCCTTCCATAAGTTTAGGTAACCAGTTTTTAAAATCCCTTGAATCTGAAAACAAAACCTTTGAAATCCCTTTTAAAGAATAAAAATTAGATAATTTAATATCTAAAAGATATGAATTTCTAATTGATCTGTTTTATTTATGTACCCTTTGAAATATCTTTCAATGCCCCTTGAATTTTATTTCAAAATATCAATTGGCCTGCATGCGTAGGATGATTAGAACTTGTTTACTCCCCCAACGTTAATGCTTCCTTGTTCAACATACCGAGCTCAAATCTAATAAAATTAAATTGGTCCTCAGGAAGAGGCTTGGTAAAGATATCTGCAAGTTGCAAGTTAGTTGAGATAACAGAAATCGAAACATCACCTTTCTCAACATGATCACGTATGAAGTGATGCCTTACATCAATATGCTTAGTCCTTGAATGCTGCCCAAGATTTTTGGTTATGGAAATAGCACTAGTATTATCACATTTTATAGGAATACCTCTCAAGTCAAAGCCAAGGTCACGAAGTTGTTGAGCAATCCAAAGAATTTGAGCACAACAAGCTCCTACAGCTATGTATTCAGCTTCGGCTGTGGATAGGGCAACAAAATTTTGCTTCTTGGAGTGCCAACTAATTAGGGATGACCCTAAGAATTGACAACAACCAGAGGTACTTTTTCTATCAACCTTATAACCTGCAAAGTCTGCATATGAATATCCAACAAGATAAAACGAGCTTTGACGTGGGTACCATAACCCTAGATCCTTAGTGCCATTGAGATACCGAAAAATTCTGTTCACAGCTATCAAGTGTGACTCTTTAGGATCAACTTGAAATCTTGCACACATGCACACGCTAAACATAATGTCAGGACGACTAGCACTAAGATACAACAATGAACCGATCATACCTCGATACTCCTTTTGTACTACACTTTTGCCATTCTTGTCATGATCTAGCGAAAGTGTTGCACTCATAGGAGTCTTTGCAACCTTAGGCCATCTCCAATAAGGGGGGCTATATGTTACCTTTAGCTTTACTTTATTATAAAATGGTCTCTAATAAAAAGAAGCTATAGAGTTAAAGGGTTAAAGGGTGGTACAAAGGGCTAAATATAACCCTCAAGGTCACCCTTTCACTCTTCAAGTGGGACCACCTATTAAACCCATTTGCTCCCTTTTTTAAAAAATAATGCAACAACTCCCTATTCAACTAATAATAAATATTATTTTATTTTGGAGAAGGATAGAGAAATGTGAACCTTTATAATATTTACTTAATAAAGGGCTAAATTAGCCCTTTTATTATTGGAGACCATTGAACTAATAATAAATATTAAATATTTTTTTTAGGATTAAAATTTAACCCCAAGGCTATTATAGCCCTATGTTATTGGAGATGGCCTTAGATTGATCCATTTTGTACTTTTTAAGCAAGTATGTAGTATACTTGCTTTGATTGAGAAAAATTCCTTTCTTTGCTTGTGTAACTTGAAGTCCAAGAAAGAAATTTAGCTCTCTCATTAAGCTCTTCTCAAATTCTCTGCACATAATATCTGAAAATTCCTTGCAAAGAGAATCATTAGTAGCACCGAATAATATATCATCAACATAGATTTGTACTACTAAAATATCGTTGCCTCTAGTTTTGATAAATAATGTTTTAATAATCAAACCTCTTTTGAAATTGTTTTCAAGAAGATATTTAGACAATCTTTCATACAAAGCTCGAGGATCTTACTTAAGACCTTAAAGAGCTTTATCTAATTTAAAAACATGATCCGAAAATTCATCATTTTCAAAACCAGGAGGTTGAGCAACGTAGACTTCTTCTAAGAAGCCGTTCAGAAAAGCACATTTTACATCCATTTGAAAAAGTTTTATGCTCATGAAGGATGCAAATGCAAGTAACATACGTAGGGCTTCTAACCTGGCAACAGGAGCAAAATTCTCCTCATAATCAATACCTTCTTCTTGGTTATAGGCTTGTGCTACAAGTCGTCCTTTGTTTTGTATGACTTTGCCACTTTCATCCAATTTGTTTCGAAAGACCCACTTCGTGCCAATGACTGATTGATGCTTTGGTCTTGAAGTAAGAGTTCATACCTTGTTCCTCTCAAATTCATTTAATTCATTTTGCATGGCAATGATCCAGTTTGGTTCTTGAAGAGCTTGAATGTAGTTCTTTGGCTCGACAAGTGATACAAAAGCGGAGAAGGCATAGAGATTATTCACTTTAGATCTAGTTTGAACTCCAGCATTTGGATCTGAGATCACATTTTCTTGTGGATGATATGAGGAGTGTTGAAATTTTCTTCTTTTGACAAATGATGTAGATCCAGAAGGTTGAGCTGAATATATTTGACTTGATTCAGGTACCGTTTGTGCATTACCTGTTGTTCCAATCTCAAGGCCTTGAAGTTGGGTTTCAAGCCCTTGAAGTGGAGTTCTGTTGTCACAGTTTCCAATTTCAAGGTGTTGAAGGTGTGTTTCAAGGTCTTGAGGATTTTCTTTGGTATCTTGAATCTTTTGTTGCATATTCTTGTCTTGACCTTTAGGATCTTCCTCTTCATCCGAAATATGATCTTCTCTTTGATTCAGATTTAAATCTGCAAAACTCTCAGTCAAAATACCATCATTGCTTTCATAAAAATAATATGAATGCTTTCCTCAACAACTTTGGTACGTTTGTTATATACTCGATAAGCTTTGCTATTTGAAGCATATCCGATGAATATAGCTTCATCACTACGTGCATCAAATTTCCCGAGATTGTCTTTTCCATTGTTGTGAACAAAACAAGTACATCCAAAAGGTTTGAAGTATGAAATGTTTGGTTTTCTTCCTTTAAAGAGTTCATAAGGAGTCTTTTTTAAAATAGGGCGAATTAAACATCTATTTAAAATATAATTTGCGGTGTTTACTGCTTCAGACCAAAAACTTTTTGGCAAATGATTTTCTAAAAGCATTGTCCTAGACATATCCTCAAGAGTGCGGTTCTTGCGTTCCACAAGTCCATTTTGTTGAGGAGTTCTAGGAGCTGAAAAGTTATGAGAAATACCATATTTTGAATAAAATAAATCGAACTTTAGGTGATCAAATTTTCTACCATGATCGCTTCTTATAGAAACGATTGGTAGGTTTTTCAAACTTTGTAACTCCTTACACAATTTTGAAAACTCAAATAAAGCTTCAGATTTATCTCGTAGAAAATATATCCATGTAAACCGAGAGAAATCATCTACTATAACAAGGATGTATTGTTTTCCTCCGGGAGATTTGACACGCATAGGTCCACAAAGATCCATATGTAAAAGTTCAATAGGTCGAGAAGAACTTACAGCTTTCTTAGGTTTGAATGAACCTCTTGTTTGTTTACCTTATGTACATGCTTTACATAGGTCATCAACCTTGAAGTTTAGGTTCGGCAAACCACGTACCAAATCTTTTGTAAGTAGCTTCTGCATGGTGTGCATGCTTACGTGACCAAGTCTTCTATGCCAAAGCCTTGGATCATCAGTGAAGGCCTTTAGATGATTTAGCTTAGTTCCTGCAACTTGGTTAGTACTCAACGAATAAACATTATTACACCTAGGAGCAGTAAGCAATACTTCTCCCGTCTTTATGTCTTGAACTTCACATTTTTCTGAATCAAACGTGACTTTATTGCCTTTATCACAAATTTGAGAAATACTTATATTTCAAGCCATCAACTAAATAAACATCATTAATAAAGTTGGATGAATCATAGCAAATTTTACCAATGCCAATTATGTCACACTTTCCTTTATCACCAAGAGTAATAGTTCCAGATGATTGCTTCTTTAAATATGAGAATAAAGAACTCTTTCCACTCATGTGTCTTGAGCAAACACTATCTAATATCCATTTGTGCTCCTTTACCTTGGTGATATCTTGCAAAATAGCAAACATCAACCTTTCCGGGTCGACCAAATGACATATTTTGGTTCATACTCAAGTTCGATCATGTTTGGTGGTCTAGTACCTTTAGGAACCCAGATTTGTTTGACCTGTTTCCTTAAACATAAAGGATAGGTGTTTCTGATGATATAAGGATCATTTCTTCAATAAGGATATTTAGATTTAACATGACCCTTTTTACAACAATAGAAGCAGGTAGGCATATGAATGCTTCCTTTTGCCGTAACAAAAGTGGTGGTAGGTTTTCTAGGAAAGATTCTATGATACCCTATACCATTTTTGTTAAGTGAAGATTGTTGTTCACCCATCATTCTTTCTAGATTAGCTTTTAAACGAGTAAACTTAATGAGTGATGCCTTCTGGTCTTGACACTTTAAAGTCAAATCAACTTTCTCTTTCTCTAGATCGATATAGTTTCAATGTAGAGAAGAGAGGTTGTTCTTGAGAATCAAGTTTTCTGATTGCAAGGCCTTGATATTGTCATCAAGTTCTTCCTTTTCTGTGTTAAGATTTTTAATTTCCAAAGACATTTCACTCAATTGTTTATCTTGTTCATGATGTTTTTCTTTGAAAGAATTTATCCTTATTCTATGTTCCTTATCACTTAAGATAATATCCTTAAGAAATTGTTTAAGGTCAATCACAAATTGAGACAAAATTGTACTTACCGTATTGTCAATGTAAAGATTTGAGTTATCTTCATGATCGGCCATAAGACACAAGTTTGCTTGTTCTTGTTCATCTTCTGATTCATTTGTTGATTCTGAATCACTCCATGAAGCAAACCTTCTTCATTATCATCATCACTATTTTCTTCATCAGAAGGTAACTCATCTCTTTTGGATTTTAATGCCAAATTCTTGGAGTTGGATGGGAGTTCTCCATCTTCTTCGCCAAGAATTATTCCATGTGTGATGAGTTTTCCAAGTAAATCATCAAGAGGAAGAGTAGTAAGATTTTGAGCTTCTTCAATAGCAGTCATCTTTGTTCCCCTCTTGGCTTTAGGTAAGCTTCTTAGAACCTTTCTCACTTTTTCTTCATTTGTGAAGGTCTTTCCAAGTGAGTCTAGATTGTTCACTATCCCAGTGAATCTGGTGAATATTTCTTTGACTGGTTCATTGGGATTCATCTTGAATAGCTCGTATTGTTTGAGAAAGATGCTAATCTTTGTTTCTTTGACTTACTTGTTCCTTTGTAAGTGACAACAAGCTTGTCCCATACTTCTTTTGCACTTTTGCAAGATGAGATGCGGTTGAATTCATTAGCATCTAATCCACAGTAAAGTAGATTCATTGCCTTGTAATTCTTTGACACACTATCCAGGTCAGCCTGTGTGAAGTTTGATTCCTTCTTCGGGACTTGGACGCCTTCAACCGTTGTCATTGGAACTTTTGGTCCATCTTGGATAATACTCCAAAGCTCCATATCCTGGTCAATCAAGAACATACGCATTAGTGATCTCCAATGAGGAAAGTTGTTGCCACAGAAGAGTGGTTGTCGAGATGAGGATCTTCCTTGAGCAAATCCACCATCACTTACAAGATTCATGATTAGTCTCACTGATGGTTAAATCAATAAACGTGAGTCTAGCTCTGATACCAATTGAAGAACCGATAGGTGATATAAATAATATAGATAATACTCTAGAAGGGGGAGTTGAATAGAGTATGGGAACTTTTCGCAAACCAAATCTCAAGGCCTTGAAACTCCTTTCAAGGGCCTTGATGTCAATCTGTGTTACTAGTGAAACTCTAATTTCAAGGGCTTTGAAACTCAATTTCAAGGGCCTTGTCTTCTTGCTCCTGCAAAACAAAGTTAGTCACAGTAAAGTTTATATGGGGCGGAATTGAAAAGATTGACACGAGGATATGTTTACGAAGTTCGGCTCTAAATATCCTACTCTCCGTCCCAGGGTATATCCGTAGGATCTAACTATCTATTATCAGCTTCAAAGAGTCCTAGATACAAACTAGAAGAAATCCCCTTCTTCTCTCACTTGTAGCCAATGCTACGATCTAGCTCTAACTCTTAACCTAGCGATAATAGCCTAGTTACTTCGCAGAGTAACACACTCTAGTATAACACTTTTTAGATCTACCAATGGATCTCTTGTGTTTTCTCTCTCTAAGGGGATAAAACTTTTACGTGAATGTGAGAAAGAAAAACAACGAATGAAGATGATTAGGTTGCTTGAGGATGCAAAGATGATTTCTGGTGTAAGCTTGTGTATATTCTTCTTCGACCATCATCTTCATTTATATCTTCTATGGAAAGATCTTCAAGCCGTTGTATAGATGACCGCTTTAAAGATCAATCTTCTTTTCCATGAAGATCGTAAGGTAGACGCTGCACGTCTTCGATCCCTACGAACACGTTGAGTCTTTTACTCCTTGATCTTCTCGTCTTCTGTTGGATAAGAGAGAGAAGATATTTTTGCCGTTTTTGTCGTTTAGAAAATCTTCTCGAAATGATTCTCTATCCTTCGGTTGAGATCTTCCTTCGGTTGACAAAGTCTTTGGTTGATGAGATCTTCTTGTTACAGAATCTTCAACGAAGATCTTCAATTTATTTGAATCCTTGTTCCGTGCATCTTAGATTCCAAGGCCCTTGATCTTCGTCCTTTTGAATTTGTTCTTGAATCCAACTTCAAGGCCCTTGACATGTAGATATACACCTTGCACTGAATTCAAACCAACCAAACATCTAGAAATATAATCAAGTACACTGTTAGAAATCCAACTGCTATATTTGTGTGAAGTCTTCCATCATCAAAACATGCAAACGATTTCAATCAAGGTGAAGTTTCACTCACTATTTGCCTAGTGAACTCCTCGGCTAATCTGCTCACTGACCACGTTTCCCTAATAGGAAGGAAATGTGCAGTCTTCGTTAGTCTGTCCACAATAACCCATATAGGATCAAAACTCCCGCTCGGCCTCAATCCTATCACAAAGTCCGTGGAGATGTCCTCCCACTTCCACTGTGGTGATGGCAGTGGATGGATCTCTCCTCCTACATTGTAATGCTCTATCTTTACCGGTTGACAAGTCGTGTACTGTGCCATAAATCTAGCAAAATCGGGCTTCAGCCCTCCCCACCAGTATAGACGTCTCACATCCTGATACATCTTTCTCGCACCTGGGTGCACGGAGTAAGGTGCGGAGTGAGCCTCCTGTAAGATCCTTTGTCACAAATCCGCATCAGTGGGTACACAGACGTGGTCGCAGCGTCTCATCACTCCATCTGCTCCTATGGAGAACTGTGGGGCCTCACCACGAGACATCCTATCTTGGATCCTCATCAGTGTCGTGCAGGTCCCCTGCTTATGTTGGATCTCCCCCAACAAATCAGGTAGAACTTCTAAGGTACTCAACTGGGCATCCTCATCAGGAAACTTAATGTCCATTTCTATCCACCCTAGATCTCTCTACAACTGAGGCTGAACTGTCAGTCTCGCAATCACCTGCTCTCGAGGCGTCTTCCTGCTCAGGGCACTGGCGATAACGTTTGTCTTCCTTGGATGATACAAAATTTCAAGGTCAAAGTCCTTGATCAACTCAATCTATCTACACGAGCGGTTATTCAATTCCTGCTGCGTGAAAATATACTTCAGACTCTTTTAGTCTGTGAAGATCCGGCATGTCGCGCCATACAAGTAATGTCTTTAGATCTTCAAAGCATGAATTAACATTACCAACTCCAGATGATGAGTCGGGTAGTTCTCCTCATACGTCTTCAGTTGTCTAGACGCATATGCAATCACTCTACCACGCTGTATCAAAACATATCCGAAGCCTAGCTTGGATGCGTCATTGTAGACTACAAAGTCCTCTATGCCCTCCGGCTGCTCTAAGATGGGAGCGGAAGTCAGACGTCTCTTCAGTTCCTCAAAAGGCTAGTAAGTGGACGAGCAATCATAGAGAATCCCTCCACGAACCGACGGTAATAACCGGCTAGGCTAACAAAGCTGCGTACTTCCTTGACGTTTGTCGGTGTCATTCACGCTGCTACAGACTCTATATTCGCCGGATCAACCTTGATCCCCTCGGTGGAAACAACATGGCCCAGAAATGCTACCTTTGGCATTCAGAACTCGCACTTAGAGAACTTGGCATACAATACTCTATCCCGCAAAACTCGCAACACAGTCCTTAGATGTCCTGCATGTTCCTCTCTAATGTGATAGTACACTAGGATATCGTCTATGAAGACCACTACAAACTGATCCAGGAAGTACATGAATATGCCATTCATCAACTCCATAAAGACGGTGGGTGCATTCGTAAGCCCGAATGACATCACTACAAACTCGTAGTGGCCATACCAAGTCCAAAATGTCGTCTTATGGACATCTTACTCTCTCACCCTCAGCTGGTGATATCTTGAGCGCGAGTCGATCCTGGAGAACACAGTCGCTCCCTAAAGCTGATCTAACAAGTCATCGATGCGGGGCAAAGGATACTTGTTCTTGATGGTCACCTTGTTTAGCTCTTTGTAGTCGATGGGCAATCTCAATGATCCGTCCTTCTTCCGCACGAAGAGGACAGGTGCTCCCCCCGCAGATACGCTAGGGCGGATGAAGTCCTTCTTAGTCAACTCCTCGAGTTGCTTCTTCAGCTCTAACAACTCGATAGGCGCCATGCGGTATGGGGCCTTCATCGGTCTCGTACCAAGCTCCCACTCTATGCCAAAATCCACGCCCCTTTGAGGCGGTAAATTAGATAGCTCAGCAAACACATCTGTAAACTCGCAAACCACCGGGATGTCCTCTGTTTGCTCCAAATGGTGTGTGCAAGTTTTAAATTTATATCCCAAAAAATATGCTTAAACAAGGATCCGAACCCGCAGTATACGGATCTATTATAGTAAAAAGCAAGAATTCCGGGGTGTCGATCTCAGGGACTTAGGTGAAACAAAGCAAGTATAGGTTGTCAATGCAACTAATAACCACAAAAGAGATTAAAGCAATCAAAGATGATAATAAGGTCAAATAAGGGAAAATATGCAAATTATAGGGATTAAAGCATCTAGTTGTGGTTCCGAATCAAGATCTCAAGATAAAGCAGACAAAGCTGAGATTTTGCAAAGGGAAGGTGTTTCTAAAGTGGGAATAGATTACCGGGTAAGTCTCACTACACACTAATCCCAAACTAAAGCTCCTATTACCGGGTAAGTCTCAAGGTACTAAGGAACTATAATCTCAAACCAACACACCACTTAAGGGAATAGAATCAACCTTTACCGGGTAAGTCTTAGGCTAACTCACAAGGATGGAATGAAGGCACACTCAAACCCCAATAAAGGATAAACCTTTATTACCTACACTTATGATCTTGGGTAAACAAACAAAGGAATAACCGGGTAAGTCTCATCCTAAGCTTGCATTGAACTAGGAAAGGTGTAATAAGAATAGGATTTGGCAAACTCTAACACTTAACTCTCAGTTTCGGATCAGAAAAAGTCACCTCGTTCAGTCAAGTTCCACCCCGACCGAGATGTTCATCGACTGAGCGAGATGTTCTAGGGTTAAGGTTAGACACTCGAACTTTCAGGCTCCTACTGGGATTAAGATCATTCTATCATTGTCTTTCCCACAACTTTCAGCCAATCACCCTAGAATCGCACAAGGAAATTAGCCACTCATCATCATGATAGCAATAATCAAAAATATGAGAAGGCAATGAATATTTGAACACAAAAACCTTAAGAACAAGGCTTCAATAGCTGAATCAAATATCAAACAAATCAGCGTTCCTTGGATCACAAATCCAACAAGACAATAAAACCAAAGGGAATCTAAGAAAGTCTTACAAATCCCCTCAAAAGCTATCACAAAGCTATGAACTTCCTTCCTTCAATCTTCAAAACTTCCTTCAAACTTCTAGAAATCCTTCCTAACTGCAACTTCTTCAATCTCCAAACAAGCGGTCATCTTGAATTATGAAAAAATCCAACCCTTTTTATAGGAGAATTATCTTCCAAAGATAATAATATCTTAAAAAGATAATTTCCTATAAAATATATTATATATCTTAAAATAAATCTTCCAAATATATGATCTTCCTTCTAGAAATCCAGCCCAAAAATATAAGATATCTTCTTTCCATATTTAAAAGATCTCATCCAAAAAATATATCTCGCCGGCGGTAGGGTGTTCGCCTCGGTCGGGACGCTCCTCAATATCACCTCGGTCAAGGTGAAACTGTAGCTGACCGAGGTGAATCTCATCTGAATGTGAAATCTCTCAAATCTGGTCCAAAGTAAATCTTCTTTATTAATTTCATGCTTCCTGAGTCCTTCTTTTAAGCTCCGGAATGTAGCTCCTATGACTCCTTTGCTCTTTAGCTCCATTTCGATCCAAAATGTGCCATTTTACCTACGATCACAACGAAACTTGGTGTAGACCTCGATTCCCGTAAAGGTAGATGAAACGACAATATAATCACATAATATACATTCATACATGCAGTTTATTGAAGATAAAACGTCTGAACAAGTCCCAAAATATAGACTATAATACATGCTATCCAAATACCCCATACTTGTCCCTTCCTTGTCCCCAAGCAAGTTCCAAATTTTAAGTACAAGATAAAATGGATTATAAGTCATAAAGATCAATGAAAAGTGTTTCAAAACATTTTTGTGGTGTGCTCCACTCATAGATCACTCTAAGAGAATGCTTTATGGCAATTAAAATCAAAATATGATCAAAACATTTTATAAATATAAGAAAGTTGTTCATCTTTGCATAAATTCATAGAATGCATAATAAATCATAATTATCGAAATTAATCATGTATAATCTAGTTTAAACCACCAAGTCAATCAACAAGCTCGAGGTCTCAAGGGCTTTTCAAAAGAAGGTCAAGAAACGTGTGAGGGTGGGATGTATATAGGGAATGTGGTACTAGAATCCGGGAAAAAGGATCTTCACTTCACTTGCTTTGAATTTCAACATATTCCACGAATAAGCTTTGCTTATTTTACTTTTTGGGATGCATGGTGTTCGCCCGAAAACGTGCGTGCAAATAAGCTTTATATTTATAAAACTAGAATAAAAGTAAGTGAACCCGCAGTGTACGGATCGGCGTAGATTAACAAGTATTCCAGAGTATTGAACACAAGGATTTGGTGAAACAAAAAGCAATTTCAGATTGTCAAGCAAATAAGATTTAAAGCTTTACAAATATTGGGAAAACAGCAACCCTAAAGATCCAGGTTTCTAATTGTGGCAATCGATTCAAGGTATACTATATATATATAAGAACAGAGTTGAGAACTGCAAAGGTATACTAAAGCAA
This sequence comes from Fagopyrum homotropicum, assembly GCA_033239125.1. Classification (NCBI taxonomy): domain Eukaryota; kingdom Viridiplantae; phylum Streptophyta; class Magnoliopsida; order Caryophyllales; family Polygonaceae; genus Fagopyrum; species Fagopyrum homotropicum. The sequence goes on from BSWB01000002.1 coordinate 49,378,655, forward strand.
GGTAATGTACGGTGAAGATTCATAACCCTATATGTCTAACCGAAAGACTCTCTCTATAAAGGTTGTTGAGGCTGCAATATAGAAAGGATCTAAAGGTAAGAATTAATCTCAAATACCCAAACTTGTAACCCAAGGATCAAGATAAACTCAAACGGTTAAGGTTGTGACACTCGAAACCGAAATAGAGGATGTTGAGTCTCACTACTACCTAGGAAAGGCAACCCAAGACTAGGTTAAAGCTAATCTTTAACTTTGGATTAAAGTAAAAGCAAAGTTCGTAAACTGAGGTAAATCACGGTCAGATCTTGAGAACCATGGCCGTGGAAACCTAAGAACAGGCCATGATTTAGGGTGTCGACGATATTTCTCTAACTCTCAGGGTCCAATCAAATTACGATCGATCTATCATTATCTAAGCCACAACTATCAACCCTTCACCTTAGCATTGCTAAAGGGTTTTAGCCAATAACCATTGTCATGATATCAATATTCAATTTAAGAAGAATGAAAGATGAGAACCCTCGAATACTCAATAAAACTTCAAAACAAATTCTCAAATCCGAAACACAAGAAGCAATGTCAAAGGATTCAGAATATATAACACAAAACCTCACAATGTTCTAAGGCAAGTATGAAGAACGGGATGTCAATCCGTCTTCAATTTCAAAACCTAAGAAAAAGGCTAAACCTTCGTTGTGAGCAATCTCCAATCTCCAAATATCCCGCGTTTCCGTAACTCTCGGCGACTTCCAATCAACCCTAGGCAAGAGTGTTAAAAACAAGGGTAAGCGGTCGTCCTCGGAACTCTCTTTTCCAGCTTTTTTATAAGACGAGAAAGAATTGCCGTCAAGGCCCAATATGTAAATGACGTGGCAAATAATGACACGTCAAAAGATCGCCTAAATCACGGTCTCATAGCTTTCCACGACCGTGATTTAGAGCGTGGAAACAGATTACGGTGCCTTGTGACTTCCACGACCGTAATTTAGGCCGTGTAACTTACTGGAATGCTCCGAACTCTCTTCCACGTTCATGATGCCAAGTCCATGGCCGTGGTTTAGAGCGTGGACTTCAAATCGTCTTCTCCACGGCCGTAATTTAGGGCGTGGAAGTGCATATTGCTTGTTGTTGCTTTTGTTTCGTGCATTCATCATCCTAGATCCTTCCTTAGCTTCTTTGATGTATCTCCTAATCCTCGAACATGATTGATTACTCCCTTTCCTCTCTCAAATGCTCCGATTTCAGCTCCTATTTACTTATAATCAACACAAAGCTAGTGTAGACTTCCATATCGACAAAATAGATGACCAAGCAAACATTTGCTTCTAAACTTTATCCATGTACACAATAATAAGGAAAAACAACCAAAAATAAGTGCCTAGAATATCGTCATATTTCATGCTAACAAAATACCCCATACTTGTCACTTGCTTGTCCCCAAGCAAGGTTTTCAAGAGCTTAGAACACAAGTTAGAATGAAATATACATGCAAATTCAAAACAAAAACCATCCTTTAGGCAAATGTGCTTCTAGTCAATCGATCATCCTCAAACCTTGCTTCATTTATCCTTGAAAACGCTCATATACATAAACCAAAGAATGTAAAGCAAAGAAACATCATAAATCACTTAAACTTCAAGACAAGCATCATAACCTTAAAGTATTGTCAAAATCAAGCATGTGAAACTTCAATTTAGATCACCAAGTCAAATAACATTCTTTAGATCTTAAGGACTTTCAAGTAAGGTCTAGAATGCAGAAAGGAAGGAAACTTATAAGGGATGTGGTGCATGAATCCGGGAAAAGGAATTACCCAACTCTTTTTCTTTTTATTTTGAATTGCAACACCATCAACTTAGAGCTTTGCTCTTTTCTTTTTCACATTATTTTCCGACTTTACTTTTTGAAATATGGACAGAGGTGCACAAAAACCGAAGCCTAGGAGATCGGCGTTTCTCAATTTCGAGATGCCTCAAACCCTTGATGCACATACCATAATTCGTTAAAAATATCGCTCAATCCGACTTTGGCAAGACACAAACACCCGGCTATGTGAATGGTGCCGAGTTACTCATCGTCATGATTGACTTCCCCAAACCTATTAGTTCTATTCTTTGAATGCAAAATTTTGCTTTCATGGCCCTCCCACATCAAACATGCCAAATATCAACTCCTCCAATTTCCCGGATAGGTAAGGGAGGCAATTACTTTTATTGAGGGGCTAAATGATCAAAGAAAGAAGTAAGAAAATCGAATTTCCTTAATCATTTCATAAAAAAGTATAAGAACTCATCATGTGATTTCAACCTTAATTTCTCAATATGATTTAGATAAAACTTTCACATTATGAAACTTGCAAGAAAGGATAAACAACACATTCAATTTCTTTTCAATTCATTATTCCGTTTAAGCATACAATTGTCATCAAAAACTCATTCCGCAAGTGAGAACTATCATAGAAGTCATATCTAATCTTAGAAGCACAAGAACTTTTTCAAAAATTTTCAAAATTTTCAAATTTTTATGGGTTTTTCAAACTTTTTCATGCAATGCAATAACGAAACGTTTGACTATGGAATGAAACATGCAAAGTGTCATGGATAGAAGCAAGAAAATGTAGTAGAGTTATTACACATATAGTCACACCCCACCCCGTACTTAAAACATACATTGTCCTCAATGTTCAGAAAGAAAATAAAGAAAAGAAAGAAAAGAAAAATGAACTCACTAGACTGTGGTGGTGCGGCTGAAACTGTCAATCATCAAACTCGTCACTGCGGAAGAGGCGGTGGTGGAAATGGACGGAAGTCATGGCTATAGTACCGCCCGAACTGCTGGCGGTAAATGTCACTCATCATCTCATCATGCTCTCGGCTCCGTGTCTCTTGGGTCTCCCGGTGGATCTCTAAGTCTCCAACTCTCCTAGAAAGGTTGGTGTCCCACTCCGGTAGCTGCTGGTACCAAGCTGGGGGCTAGCCATACCATGCTCGTGCATCCTGGGGAGTCGGTGCTGCTGGTGCTGCGGGTGCCTGGTCATACCACGGAGGTGGAGCTCCCATCCATGAAGGCTGATCCCCATACCAAGCGGGGGGAGCGTTCATCTAAGTCGGCCTCTCACTCACATTAGCACGGCGAGATGAAGAGGCTCTAGAAGGTCCGGTAGGTCGTGGGGAACGTCTAGGAGGGTCAGGGAAGTGTGCCGGCTGATCCGGAAAAGTGCCAAAGTCCTGCTCATCACCTCCTCCTACCTCTTCCTCAACATCCTCAGCTGGGACATCATCCGGCACAAACAGAGGTGCTGCCAACCTATTCGCATGCATGGCAGTGAAAGTCTGCTTCCAGTTATGGCGTCCGGCCATAATGGAATACTTGGGGAGCCAAGGGATACCTCTACCTCCTCTCTCCTCCCAAGGAATACCGGCGGTAGGTGGACCGCGGTGTCTAGGGAAGATGATACCTCTAGTCATAAGGCTATTGAGACCCAAAGGTCTCGCCGCTATCCTAGTGCAAGCGGAATAGTCTATCCCTAGCTGTGAGGCAATGTGAGTGACCATACCACCATATCCTATATTGTCGGCTCTCTTGTTCTTCAACTTACTCATGGTGGAGGCTAGGAGGGTAGCACTATCGGCGGATCTACCATGGAGCATAGAGTAAAGGAGGAAAAGCTCATCGGTCTTAATCTTTTGAGGGGTTTTGGTTCTAGGAAAAAGGCACTCGGAAAGAACCCTATGAGCTATCTTCAAGGCTAAGTGATATATGAGCTTAGCCTTGGTGTCGGCCGGTTGCCAACGGTCCTCACTAGCATATATCATTGCGATATCCTCCCAAAAGTCTTTAGCGTATACCCCACTAGGAAAACGACCATTGAAGGTCTCTTGGAACCCAAAGAAGACTCAAAACTGCAAAATCGAGTACTCATAGTTCTCCTCCATCAACCGAAAAGAAACCGTCCCATCGACAGCGTTATGCTCAAAGGAGATGACGAACTCCCTAGTGATTTCTTCATAAGCGTCTTCCCTAATAGCGGAAAAGACTATCAAACCAGCTCTATCTAGAAGCCATGTCAAATCATTCACTATGTTCAGCGGTTCAAGCTCCTCAAGCACTAAGTATCGCGGTCCTATGACCGCTCTCTTCTTGATCCTTTCTAAGGCATCGAGGTAATCCTCATGAATGGTTGGAATTCTAGGAGGTGGGGGTGATGGTGGCTCACTAGGGGGGACTTGGGAGGAAGAGGAAGTGTCACCTTTCCTTTTCTTGTTCCTACTCGACTTCCTCCTAAACAAGTCCATTACAGAGGAAAAATCACGGTCTGTTCTAGGGAAACCACGGCCGTGGAACCTACAAGGACCGTGGTTCGGTTTTGTTTCGATCAAATCTCAACCAAATCATACCAAATTCACCAAACACAGTCCTAGACTAATTCCAATTCCAATTCCAATCAGTTATCCTAAAAAATCTTGCAAGAATTGAGCCAAATCGACAAAGTAGAGAAAGAGGAGAAAAACCTAGGTTTTGGATTTTTAAATCCAAATTTCTTCTTCTGCAGGGATTATTCACTTGAATTGTTGATTGGATCTTGTAGATGATCGAAAATGCTTCACTTTAGGTTCAAGAATCGTTCGAATCGGACTCCGAACGAAGATTTGTGAGAAGGGGAAGGCTTTCGGCGATTAGTTCGTGGAAATGGGGCGTGGTTTTGAGAAATGTGGTGTTTTTGTGAAGGAAGGTGGTTTATATAGTGACCGTAAAAATTTTGGAAAATCACAATTACTCGGGGTGTTCCACGGCCGTGGAATTGTACGAAACCGTGGTTTTGGTGATTTTTCTCAGACTTTGGAAGAATTACGGTCACTGTAGCTTCCACGACCGTGGTTTAGGGCGTGGAACTCTCTGTAATGTGCCAAAATCCAAGTTTCGTCAATTTCTTCTAACTTTTCCTTCTTCTATTGCCTATTCCATTGCTCCTACATCCAAAAACACGACATACCGGGAGGTATCGAGGGCAAAACAAAGCAAAAACGACTAGACTAATCTAATCTAGGAATGAAAAAACAAAAGCATAAGTGCAATACCTTGGGTTGCCTCCCAAGAAGCGCTTGTTTTAGATCCGTAGCTAGACCGTACCTTCGTCTATTCGAGTGTGGTGGGTGCGAACTCCTCAGCTTGGAGCTCCGGTGTCTACTTTTTAAGTCGTTGGCCATTCACCTTGAAACTTCCGCTCTTTTCACCCCATACTTCAACTGCGCCATGGGGAAAAACATGTTTGATTAGATAAGGTCCAGTCCAACGAGATTTAAGCTTACCTGGAAAGAGCCGAAGTCTCAAATTGAAGAGGAGAACTTGATCTCCTTCTTTGAGGTCCTTTGGAATGATATGCTTATCATGCCAACGCTTCGCTCTTTCCTTATAGATCTTGGCATTCTCATAAGTGTTTAAGCAGAGTTCTTCAAGCTCGTTAAGGTCCAAAAGGTGCTTCTCGCCCGCTTCCTTCATGCTGAAGTTCAACTACTTTACCGCCCAATACGCTTTATGTTCCAGCTCCACCGGTAAGTGACAAGACTTCCCATACACAAGGTTGTAGGGTGTTGTTCCTATGGGAGTCTTGTATGCAGTCCTATACGCCCACAATGCATCATCTAGTTTCAAAGACCAACCCTTCCTTGTCTTCGAAACTGTTTTCTCTAGGATGCCCTTGATCTCTCTATTCGAAATCTCCACTTGTCCACTCGTTTGTGGATGGTAGGGAGTGGCGATCTTGTGAGTCACCCCATACTTAGCTAGTAGAGCTTCGAATGAAGTGAGTGCCTCCGTCACTAATGATGGTCCATGGTGTCCCAAACCTTGGGAATATAGTTCTATTAAAGAACTTAACTACAACCATGGCATCATTAGTTGGAGAGGCAATTGCTTCAACCCATCTCGAAACATAATCTACAGCTAGAAGTATGTATTGGTTTCCACAAGATGATGGGAAAGGTCCCATGAAGTCTACTCCCCAAATGTCGAAGATTTCTACCTCCTGAATGTTGTTAAGAGGTATCTCGTTTCTCCTAGATATGTTTCCTGCTCTTTGACATGCATCGCAGCAGGAAACAAAGGTTTGCACATCTTTAAATCAAGTAGGCCAAAAGAAACCAGATTGCAATACCTTAGCGCTAGTTTTGTTTGAACTAGCGTGTCCTCCACAAGGTAGTGAATGACAATGACGGATGACGCTTTGCATCTCGTCTTCCGGCACACATCTTCGAATGATGTCGTCGGGATCTCTCTTGAAGAGTAGAGGTTCATTCCAAAAGTATTTCCGGACATCCTTAAAGAACTTCTTCCTTTGTGCATAGGATAGTCCGGGAGGTATTTCCTGACACACCAAATAGTTAACAAAATCAGCAAACCATGGTTCGTTACCTTTAGTTATCTTGCCGATGCACTCCTCTATGATGTGTAAATGCTCGTCCGGAAAGGAGTCATCTATAGGTAGATCGTCGTCTTCTAGATGTGGTAGACGACTCAATTGATCCGCAACAGAATTTTATGAACCTTTCTTATCACGGATCTCTAGATCGAATTCTTGTAGGAGAAGAAATCATCTAATAAGCCTTGGTTTTGCGTCCTTCTTGGCAAGTAGATACCGGATCGCCGAATGATCTGTGTATACAATCACCTTTGCACCTACAAGGTAAGAACGAAACTTTTCAAAGGCATAAACAATAGCTAAGAATTCTTTTTCAATTGTGGCGTAGTTAAGTTGCGCTTCATCTAGCGTCCTTCTAGCGTAATAGATAGCATGGTTTCGGCCCTCTTTCTTTTGCCCAAGTACAGCTCCAATAGCTATGTCACTTGCATCACAAATAACCTCGAACGGGATATTCCAGTCCGGAGGTAGGATGATCGGGGCTGAGATTAGAGCTTCCCGGATCTTATGAAATGCATCTAAACAATCCTGCGAGAAATCAAAAATTGCATCCTTCATCAATAGATTAGTAAGCGGTTTTGATATCTTAGAAAAGTCCTTGATAAAACGTCTATAAAATCCAGCATGTCCTAGAAAGCTTCTTATCCCCTTCACCGAAGATGGAGGAGGGAGCTTTTCTATGGTCTCTATCTTAGCCTTATCTACCTCAATCCCTCTATTAGAGATCAAGTGTCCGAGTACAATGCCTTCATTCACCATGAATTGACACTTCTCCCAATTAAGAACTAGTTTAGTGTCTTCACACCTTTGTAGCACAAGAGAAAGGTTAGAAAGACAATTATTAAAAGAGGAACCATAAACAGAAAAGTTATCCATGAAAACCTCCATGATCTCCTCTATGTACTCCGAGAAGATAGCCATCATGCACCTTTGGAAGGTGGCTGGGGTGTTGCAAAGCCCGAACGGCATTCTCCTATAAACGAACGTACCCCATGGGCACGTGAATGTGGTCTTCTCTTGATCGTCCGGATGGATCGGAATCTGAAAGAAGCCACTATAACCGTCAAGATAACAAAAATGAGAATGTTGTGCTAATCTTTCAAGCATTTGATCAATGAAGGGTAATAGGAAATGATCCTTCCTAGTTGCATTGTTTAGCTTCCGGTAATCAATACACATCCTCCATCCAGTCCCGGTTCTTGTAGGAGTGAGCTCATTGTTCTTGTTGGTGATAATCGTCATTCCTCCCTTCTTTGGAACAACTTGTACGGGACTCACCCACTTACTATCGGAGATAGAATAGATGATACCTGCATCAAGTAGCTTAAGAATCTCCTTCTTGATAACCTCCTTCATGATCGGATTTAACCGTCGTTGAGGTTGTCGTGAAGGCTTAAAGTCTTCTTCCATTAGAATCTTATGCATACATAATGAAGGTTTAATTCATACAAGATCCTCTATAGTGTAACCTAAGGCTTTCCTATGTTTCCTTAGAACAACCATAAGTTTGTTATGCTCATCTTCACTTAAATCGGAACTAACAATTACCGGAAAAGTAGAATTAGTTCCTAGAAATGCGTACCTAAGATGTGTGGGAAGTGGCTTCAATTCCATTACCATTGGAGTCTCTAGTGCCTCTTGAGGAGTGTCCAATGCTTCCTTAGAAGTCTCTAAGGGTGTATGAGTTGTTGAAGAAGTCTCAAGAGCATTGGTGGAAAGAACGTAATTGTTCTCAGAATTTCCCAAAATCACGACACCACTATTACTTCCACGGCCGTAGTTTAGGGCGTGGAAGTCAATTACAGCACCACTAGTAGTTTCACGGCCGTGGTTTTGGCCGTGTAACTTACTAGAGTCCTCTGAATAGGTGATTACGCTCATCTTGGTGGAAACCACGGCCGTGGAATAGCACGACTGGCCGTGATTCCTCACGTCTTCCGACCCATCATAGAGCTTTTCAAACTCTTTTTCATGCACTTCCTTTAGCTCCTCCAAGGCTTCAATTCCCTCATTGCAATCCTCTTCTTCTCCTTTCTCCATAATGCTCATGGTGATAACCTTTTGCAATGGATCCTTGAATAGAATCGAGCTTACTTCCTCTCTAGATGCCTCCTCTTCATAGATATTGAACATATATTCTCCAAGAGTGGGCTCTTTCACCAAAGTGGAAAGAACAAACTCTACCTTCTCTTCTCCTATGTCGAAGGCAAGTCTAGCATTCCTGCAATCCACCATACAACCGGAAGTTGCAAGAAACGGTCTTCCGAGTATGATCGGGACCGGACTATCTGCAGGAATGTCAAGCACAACAAAATCTATTGGAACATAGAACTTACCAAGCTTGACTGGGATGTCCTCAATGATTCCGACGGGACGAGTTATGGATCGATCCGCCATGTATAACATCATCTTTACCGGTTTAGGTTCACCTAAACCGATCTTCGTGCATAAGGCAAGCGGGATGATGCTAACGCTTGCTCCCAAGTCACATAATGCATCATAAGTGACTTCTCCCACTCCAAATTACAAAATGACCCCGGATCCTTCAACTTTGGGAGCATATTTTCCTTCATCGTTTTGATGAGGTCCGATGATTCCGAACTCATCTTGACTTCTCCAAAGTCTTCCAACTTCCTCTTGTTAGAGAGGATATCCTTTAAGAACTTCCCATAAGCGGGCATACCGACAATTACATCAATGAAAGGTATGTTAATGTGCAGTTTGCTCATGAGTTCAATGAACTTACCAAACTGGTTGTCTAGACGCACTCGTGCTCTAGATTGTGGGAATGGTAGGGGAGGTTTGTAAGCTGGAGGAGGAATGTAAATGTCTTCCTTCTCCTTCCCCTTTTCCTTCTCCTTTTCGACGGGAACTTCAACAAACTTAGGCTGCGGGTTGGTAGTTGTTGCTCCGCTCCTAGTTGGAATAGCCATCACCCTTCTCTTTTGGGTTGCCCTCCGTCTTTCCGGGAAGTTTTCCTTGGTTTCTAGGAACTTCCTCGGCATTACTGAACATTTGGTTTTCTAAAACATTTTGAGGTTTATCAACCTTAGTGATGTGGTTCTCTAGTCCTTGAAGCTTTCCCAAGATCGTTTCCAACATGGGATCGGGCTTCTCTTTCCCCGAGTTGCTTCCGCTATTGGATGTTTGCCCCTAGATTTTCAAAGGAATGGAAGAAGAAGATGGTGGTGTTAGTGAATTTCCTGAATTGGGATAACAATTACCGGAATTTTGCTGTTGGTTGGAACGCCAATTGTTGTTTGAATTCCGATTGTTGTTCCAATTATTGTTCCGGTTGTTGTTGTTCCAATTGTTCCGGTTGTTGTTCCGACTGTTGTGATTGGTGTTCTCATTCCCTTGATGGTTATTGTTGTTTCCTAAATAACCAACATCTTGCTCCTTAGGCTTTTGAAGGCCAGCTCTAATGACTTCCTTCAACTCTTTAATTTCGGTGTTAAGGGAAAAGATTTGAGTTTGCGCAGCTTGTGTTAGCTTCGCTCCTTGCTCTACTCGGTTAGCTTCCGCTTTCCGGTGGGAGTACTTCTCAATTACTCGGGCTTGCTTCTCAATGAAGTCCCAAGCGTCATCTACCCTCATGTCCATGAATGTGCGACATGAAAGGGATTGGAGCTTGAATTGTGTTTCAACATCCAGCCCCTTGTAATATATTTCCGACAACTCTAACTTGGAAATGCCATGGTGTGGGCAATCGAATAATAGATCCTGAAACCTTTCCCAAGATTGAAACAAACTTTCATTAGATTTCATACAAAAAGCATTGATTTTACCTCTCAACTCCGCTGTCTTGGATGGCGGAAATAATTTGGTTAGGAACTCCGAAGATAGATCCTCCCAAGTGTTGAGGCTTCCATTTGGAAGAGCTTGATACCAAGATAAAGCCTTCCCTTTCAAAGAGAAGAAGAATGGCTTGATCTTGTAGTTGTTGGTGGTTGCATTCTTTGGTTTCATTGTCTCCATTAAAATCTCAAAGTTTTGTAAATGTTGGTGTGGAGATTCAGCACTCGTTCCTCCAAATTGGCTTTGGCGAACGATGGTAATAACCTGTGGGTTAAAGCTAAACCCTTGAATGTCTTCAGCTTCAAAGTTCACACCTAGACGGCGTGGTTGCTGAATCGGATCCATCCTTTGTCCAAGAGTTCTTGGCTCCTCATCTTCAGGAGCGGCTCTCGCACCCCCAGCTGGGATACGAGGATTGGTGGACGGTATTGGATCATTCCGGACTGGATTGATCGTTGGATCAATTTCGCCCAACGGTGGCATATCCGGATCGAATTCTTCATCATCGGATGATTCCACTCTAATGGACTTAGTTGGTTCCTTGATCTTCTTCTTCTTCTTAGCATCATTCAGCTCCAACTTCATGTCCAACATCATAGCTTTGAGCTCATCAATTTGGAATTGATGACGCTCCGCTTCTTCCTTACAAGCTTTCTCACTCAACTAAAATTGAGCTTGAGACTCCTCTAACTCCGCCTGGAGATCCCTCTCTCTATTTTCAGCCATCTTTCTTTCTTTAGCTTTCTTCCTAAGGGTCTTTTCAAGTTCCGGATCAAGAGGTATGAGGTCTTTGTTGGATCTAGACCTGCGCATATACCTAAGAGAACCTGCGAATAGCACTCAAAAGAGATATCAAATAACAAGAGCAAAGCTCCCAAGCTCGACAACCGAGAACCGAAGTTTGGTCTGGACCAAATCCCCGGCAACGGCGCCAAAAACTTGTTCGCCCGAAAACGTGCGTGCAAATAAGCTTTATATTTATAAAACTAGAATAAAAGCAAGTGAACCCGTAGTGTACGGATCGGCGTAGATTAGCAAATATTCCAGAGTATCGAACATAGGGATTTGGTGAAACAAAAACCAATTTCAGATTGTCAAGCAAATAAGTTGTAAACCTTTGCAAATATGGGGAAAACAGGAACCCTAAATATCCAGGTGTCTAATTGTGGCAATCGATTCAAGATATACTATATATATAAGGACAGAGTTGAGAACTGCAAAGGTATACTAAAGCAGGGTAATGTACGGTGAAGTTCCATAACCCTATATGTCTAACCGAAAGACTCTCTCTATAAAGGTTGTTGAGGCTACAGTATATTAAGGATCTAAAGGTAAGAATTAATCTCAAATACCCAAACTTGTAACCCAAGGATCAAGATAAACTCAAACGGTTAAGGTTATGACACTTGAAACCGAAATAGAGGATGTTGAATCTCACTACTACCTAAGAAAGGCAAGCCAAGACTAGGTTAAAGCTAATCTTTAACTTTGGATTAAAGTAAAAGCAAAGTTCGTAAATTGAGGTAAATCACGGTCAGATCTTGAGAACCACGGCCGTGGAAACCTAAAAAAAGGCCGTGATTTAGGGTGTCGACAATATTTCTCTAACTCTCAGGGTCCAATCAAATTACGATTGATCTACCATTATCTAAGCCACAACTATCAACCCTTCACCTTAGAATTGCTAAATGGTTTTGGCCAATAACCATTGTCATGATATCAATATTCAATTTAAGAAGAATGAAAGATGAAAACCCTCGAATACTCAATAAAATTTCAAAACAAATTCTCAAATCCGAAACATAAGAAGCAATGTCAAAGAATTCAGAATATATAACACAAAACCTCACAATGATCTAAGACAAGTACGAAGAACGGGATGTCAATCCGCCTTCAATATCAAAACCTAAGAAAAGCCAAACCTTTGCTGTGAGCAATCTCCAATCTCCAAATATCCCGCATTTCTACAAGTCTCGGTGACTTCCAATCAACCCTAGGCAAGAGTGCTGAAACAAGGGTAAGCGGCCGTCCTCGAAACTCTCTTTTCCAGACTTTTTATAAGACGAGAAAGAATTGCCGTCAAGGCCCAATATGTAAATGACGTGGCAAATAATGACACGTCAAAAGATCGCCTAAATCACGGTCTCATAGCTTTCCACGACCGTGGTTTAGAGCGTGGAAACAAATTACGGAGCTTTGTGACTTCCACGACCGTAATTTAGGCCGTGTAACTTACTGGAGTGCTCCAAACTCTCTTCCACGTTCATGATGCCAAGTCCACGGTCGTGGTTTAGAGCGTGGACTTCAAATCGTCTTCTCCACGGCCGTAATTTAGGGCGTGGAAGTGCAAATTGCTTGTTGTTGCTTTTGTTTCGGGACATTCGTCATCCTAACTCCTTCCTTAGCTTCTTTGATGTATCTCCTAATCCTCGAACATGATCAATTACTCCCTTTCCTCTCTCAAATGCTCCGTGTCACGCTAAGAACGTGTGCAAGCAATAAGCTTTAAAATATATACTCGTTATATTTCTCCTAACTCCTAGAGAACCCGCAGTGTACGGGACGTTTGTAGTAGGGATAGTATTCCGAGGTCGAACACAAAGACTAAGGTGAGATTGATTCGATTAGTGATTAAGTTTAGTGAAGATCTAGGTTAAGGAAAAGGGAAAAAATAAAGAAATGAAAATCTCAATGTTTTTGATGGGTTTTTCGGTGATCAATCAAGGATGACAAATCATGCGAAATAAGCAATCAACTAAGCTAACAAATCAACACGGACAAACAAGCTAAAATGAGATACGAGATCAAAGAGAGAAAAGAGGATTCTAGGGGTTGGAAATTCCGGTTATGGCATAGGACTCAAGCTATCTAATCATTCCTTGGATTAACTATGATATGTTGGGAGTGAGTGTTTCTAGATTGGGATCAATCACCGGGTAGGTCTCATGGTCCACTAGTCCGTTCCTAAGGTCTCATCACCGGGTAAGTCTCAAAGAGCCTAAGGGATGGAATTCTACACAAACCGGATTGTCACCTAGGGATCTAACCTATCCTCACCCGGTAAGTCTCGAAAGGGTTAGTCCTAAACAACTATCCTAGCACAGTTAGTCCAATGGCGGCTTATGAGGCTCACCACTACCTAGAGTTTGTCATCCTTGAAATCTAAGAGTAAGAATCACCGGGTAGGTCTCTTCTAACACTTAGTTGCTAACACTAGGTCACCCTAGGATAGATTTAACTCAACAAACACTAGGATTTCAACATTCTAATAATCTAGTACTTAGATCCATCGAACCAGGGAAACCACAGGTTGTTCTACCATTTCCACGGCCATGGAAGGGCAAGAACTAACCGTGGACTATAGCAGAGACTTCATTCAAGCAAGCAAGTCATCGAAGGGCAAATCTAAGTTCATCCTATCATAGTCTTAGCCATAACCATCCTTTCCTTACCCTAGAATCGCATCTATTTAGCCTACAACGTGCATCATAACAATCGAAATCATCAAGCATAAAATCATGGCTTCCATTTGCAAGATAATGAAAAGAAAGAGATGAACAAGTGAAGCAAACAAAACCAAGCTGAAATTAAGATTAGAAAGACTCACAACCCTTCCAAAAGAAGGTTTAATCGATTCTTACAACCCTAGAAAATGATTCCGAAATTTTTCACTACAAAACCTATCAAGTGCTAGCAATGGTGTGTTCTTCTCCTCCTTCTCCAATGGAGCTCTTCTCCTCCTTCAATGGTGTCTCCCTCCTTAGAGAATCTTCTTGTTGAGAGTGTTTTTGATTGGATGATAGGGGATAATGGATGGCTGCTCCAAGATGCCCTCTCTCAGCCTTGCAGGACCACTTTTATACTACAACCTTGCTAGAGAAGACCATGAGATCGTGGCACAGCTGTCACAACCGTATGGCAGAAACCACGGTTGGTTCCACGGCCGTGGAAGTGCCAGCAACCGTGGTTTGGTGCTTCAGCTTCGCCTTGGATCAATAAGCTATGATTTGGTGCATGGCTTGTGTTGACAAGGTTCCATGAGTCTTCCTTAGCCTCTAGCTTGCATCCTAATGAGTCCGAGGGTGTGTCATCTTGATGAACGATCCTCGGACGTATCGATTAAGCTCCTAAATCTCCCAAAATACCTACAAAGCAATGCAAAAGTCCGTGTAGACGTCTATCTCGACAAAATACGTGAATTGAGTGCAAACGTCGTGAACTAGTGCTAAACCATGCATGAATGAGTGAGAAATCTATCTAAATGACTACCTAAACCTAATTCATAAATCGTGTTATAAAAAATACCCCATACTTAAGGTTTGCTCGTCCCCGAGCAAATTCCCAACTATAGACTAAGAGATGACATGATTTATGTATGCAGAAAAATGGCAAAATCTTTTTAGGTTTGTGCTTCTAATATTGGATCACCTTCATAGTCATGTTTCATGGCAATGGACAATCAATCATGTATCAAATAAATGAAGGCACGGAAAGACAATTGTACTTAATTCGAAAGCATGCATGAAATGTAAAAATGAAGAAGTCAAGATGATTAAGAGCATATCCAATCTAGATTACTTAGTCTTACAAACATGCAAATAGGTCATAAGGTCTTTGTGAAATAAAAGGCCAACAAACGTTGTGATTAGGTGGGGATTTTTCTAGGCTATGTGATGCTAATCCGGGAATGGAACTAACTCCTCAATTTTGTCCTTGATCAACTTCCCACAAGTGTATATTTTCTCCATCTTTTCTTTCTTTTCTTTTTCTTTCACTTATTTTTGAGACAATGGCATTGCTGTACAAAAGCCGAAACCTTGGTGATTAGCCGTCCTCGGGTTTTTTCTATTTTTCGAGGTGCATCCACACCGGGCACACATACCAAAGCTCGTTAGGACTATTGGTTTATTTGACTTTGGCAAGGCACAAACACCCGATTATGTGAATGGTGCCGAGTTACTTGTCATTTAAACCAACGTCCTCAAACCTATATTTTTGTCTACACTTTCACAACAAATTCAGCACTTTATTCATGACATTCTTTCATGAACATCTTCACCCCACACTTGCTTTTCACACACATCAACACACTAACATGCTCCTATTCCCGGATGGGTCAAAAGAGGTCAAATTTATATCAATTGAGGTGCTCAAACATCATGATCAAGATGAGAAGTAGAGAAAGATGAATTGCCTCATTCATTCCTAGATGGTGTGCAAGAACTAGCATGTAATTTCGACTTTCAATACTCAATCCATTCTAGGCAAGCATCATGATCACAAATCATTCATGGGATTCAAGAGAAGTACTTCAAGTCCACATATGCATTCATCAATTTAACACATAAGGCCATCCATAGCCAATCCACAAGACAAGATTCATCATTAGGGTCATATCCAAGCCTAGAAAGCACAAATTTTTTTTTTAAATTTTCTGATTTTTTGGGTTTTTTTGAAATGAGTATATACAATGCAAGACATGTGATAATATTAAACTATCCTAGATGCTAATCATGCAAAGGATCATGCAAACCCCACCCCATACTTAAAAACACATTGTCCCCAATGTGGCATTCAAGTAAAGAAGAGTGAAAGAGGGTTCTCACAATGTAAAAATGGTTTGCTTTGGTATTTGGGATTACTCAAGTGGATTGATGGTGGATGATCCTATCAACAATGGTAGAGAGCTCTAAGTGTTCATCAAGGCGTCGGGACCCGCGCTAGGCACCGCTAGCCGTCCAAATCCCGCGTCCGCTCCACCCATAATTGTTGAGGGATTCATCATCATCATTCACATGCCATTCAAGGCTTCCAATGCTACTAAGATTCTAGCACACACACAAAAAACGCACAAAAACACACAAAAACAGAAAAATCAAAAACGAAAAAGAAAAAGGGAAGAACGTTACCAATGGGTTGCCTCCCATCAAGCGCTTCTTTAAGGTCATTAGCTTGACCAAACTCGAGGGCGTCTACTCAAGGTGAAGTGGGGCAATCATGTCCACCGGAGCGCCCGGGATATACTTCTTCAACCGGTGCCCATTCACCTTGAAATCTCCACAATGCTCCCCTCCTATCTCAATTGCTCCATGGGGAAAGATCTTCTTCACCACATAAGGCCCGGTCCATCTTGATTTTAGCTTTCCGGGGAAGAGCCGCAGCCTTGAGTTGAAAAGAAGGACAAGGTCGCCTTCACTCAACTCCTTCGGGATGAGGCGTTTGTCATGCCACCGTTTGGTCCTTTCCTTGTAGATCCGGGCATTCTCATAAGCATCCAACCGGATCTCCTCAAGGGCGTTCATATCAAGCAACCTCTTCTCTCCGGCCTCCTTGAGGTCAAAATTGAGCCACTTAATGGCCCAATAAGCTCTATGCTCCATTTCTACCGGAAGGTGGCAAGACTTGCCATAGACTAACTTGTAGGGAGTGGTGCCAATTGGTGTCTTGAAAGCGGTTCTATATGCCCACAAGGCATCATCGAGCTTCATAGCCCAATCCTTTCTCGTCCTAGAGACCGTCTTCTCAAGAATTCCCTTTATCTCCTGGTTGGAGATCTCCACTTGGCCACTAGTTTGGGGATGGTAAGGTGTTGCCACCTTATGAGTCACCCCATACTTAGCCAAAAGTGCCCCAAAGTTCCTATTAGTGAAATGTTTCCCTCCATCACTTATGATCACCCTTGATGTTCCAAACCTAGGGAAGATCACTCGGTTGAAGAACCGCACCACCACCTTGGCATCATTTGTAGGAGAGGCAATTGCCTCCACCCATCTCGAAACATAATTAACCGCCAATAGGATGTAGAGGTTGCCACATGAAGAAGGGAATGGTCCCATGAAGTCCACACCCCACACATCAAATATCTCCACTTCTTGTATGTTGTTCAAGGGCATCTCATTCCTCCTTCAGATGTTGCCCGTCCTTTGGCAAGCATCACAAGCTACCACAAAGCCTTGCACATCCTTGAACAAACTTGGCCAAAAGAATCCCGATTGCAACACCTTCGCACATGTTTTGTGTGAGCTAGCATGCCCTCCACATGGCAAGGAGTGACAATGGCGGATCACACTCTCCACCTCATCCTCCGGTATGCATCTTCTAAACATTCCATCCGGCCCTCTCTTGAACAAAAGTGGTTCACTCCAATAGTAGTGCCTCACATCTTTGAAGAACTTCTTTCTTTGGGCATATGTCAATCCGGGAGGCACTTCTTCACACACAAGATAGTTCACAATGTCGGCATACCATGACTCACTTCCTCTAGAAACTTGGAACAAGCACTCCTCCACCATTTGCAATTGCTCATCCCGGAATGAGTCATCAATCGGGATGTCATCTCTCTCAAGCTCCAATGGTGGGAGTCTACTAAGGTGATCCGCCACAGAGTTCTCGGACCCCTTCTTGTCCCGGATTTCCAAATCAAATTCTTGGAGAAGAAGGATCCACCGAATCAACCTAGGCTTGGCATCCTTCTTGGTAAGTAGATAACGGATCGCAGCATGATCCGTATACACAATGACCTTCGCTCCAACAAGATATGAGGGGAACTTCTCAAATGCATACACAACCGCTAGTAACTCCTTCTCGGTGGTAGCATAATTGAGTTGGGCATCATCTAGCGTCTTGCTAGCATAATAAATGGCATGTGTGCGCCTATCTTTCCTTTGCCCCAAAACAGCCCCAACGGCTACATCACTTGCATCGCACATGATCTCAAACGGTAAACTCCAATCCGGAGGTTGCATGATAGGTGCGGAGATCAAGGCGTGCTTCAACCTACAAAAAGCCTCAAGGCAATCCTTGGAGAAAACAAACTCAACATCCTTCATTAGTAGGTTAGTAAGAGGCTTAGAAATTTTAGAGAAGTCTTTAATAAACCTCCGGTAGAAACCGGCATGCCCTAAGAAACTCCTTACCCCTTTTACCGAGGTAGGTGGTGGCAACTTCTCTATCGTTTCAATCTTGGCCCTATCAACCTCAATGCCACGGTTGGACACCAAGTGTCCCAACACAATACCTTCACTTACCATGAAGTGGCATTTTTCCCAATTTAAGACAAGATTTGTCTCCTCACATCTTTTCAATACTAATGACAAGTTAGCTAAGCAATTATCAAAGGAAGAACCATAAACAGAAAAGTCATCCATAAACACTTCCATGATGTTTTCAATGTATTCCGAAAAGATAACCATCATACACCTTTGGAAGGTGGCGGGTGCATTACACAACCCAAATGGCATTCTCCTATATGCAAAAGTACCCCATGGACATGTAAATGTGGTTTTCTCTTGGTCATCGGGGTAGATAGAGATTTGGAAGAATCCACTATAACCATCTAAGTAGCAAAAATGAGAATGTTGAGCTAACCTCTCTAGCATTTGGTCAATGCAAGGAAGGGGGAAGTGATCTTTCCTAGAGGCCATGTTCAACTTCCTATAGTCAATACACATCCTCCATCCCGTAACCGTCCTAGTTGGGATTAGTTCATTGTTTTCATTAGTCACTACAGTAATCCCACCCTTCTTAGGAACTACATGAACGGGACTAACCCACTTACTATCCGAGATAGGGTAGATAATTCCCGCATCTAGCAACTTAATGATCTCTTTCTTGACTACCTCTTTCATTATAGGATTCAATCTTCTTTGATGTTCAATAGAGGGTTTATGGTTATCTTCCATCAATATCTTATGCATGCACAAAGAGGGCTTAATGCCAACTAAATCATCAATAGTATAGCCAATGGCTTTCCTATGCAATCTTAGCTCATGCAACAACTTAGCAAGTTCATCATCATTCGAGCATGCATTCACAATCACAAGATATGTAGAATTATCACCAAGAAAAGCGTACTTCAAATGAGAGGGGAGGGGTTTGAGTTCAAGTTTAGGAGGACCTTTACCGAGCGGAGACGATCCAAATAACGTTGGTTGAGATGAATCCAAAGCAAATGAAGGCTCTCCAAGGCTCCTTGAAGCTTGATCATCAACAAGAGCTGCTTTTGGGGAAACCACGGGCAAGTCCACGGTTCTTGGCACATCCACGGCCGTGGAAGTTGCCAAGCCTGCTCTTCGGAGCTTTCCAGAGAGTTCTACGGCCGTGGAACACCTTCCACGACCGTGGTTCCTACAGGAACTTAGCATACTCACGTGGTCTTCAATCTCAGCTCTTGTCTCCTTTTCAAATGCTTCTAAGGCCTTGATTTCTTCATTGCAAGCCTGCTCAACACCTTCCTCCATCAAGCTTAAACTAAGAACCTTCTCCAAGGGGTCCTTGATCAAGATCAAGCTCACAACTTCTCTAGACTCTTCTTGCTCGAATATGTTGAACACATCCTCATCAAGGGTTGACCCTTTTATCATTGTGGACAGCTTGAACTTGATATTCTCTTCTCTAATGTTGAAGGAGAGAATTCCATTCTTCCAATCCACCAAGCATCCGGAAGTGGCTAGGAAAGGTCTCCCTAAGATGATGGGAACCGGATAATCTGACGGGATGTCCAAGACAACAAAATCAATCGGCACATAGAACTTTCCTAGTTGCACCGGTATGTCCTCCAAGATTCCAACCGGGTGAGTAATAGAGTGGTCCGCCATGTAAAGGGTCATCTTGACCGGTTTAGGCTCTCCTAGCCTAACCTTGTTGCATAGTGCAAGCGATATGATGCTTACACTTGCTCTAAGATCACAAAGGGCTTCATACTTCACTTCTCCCACTCCGATTGGCACGCAAAAGGATCCCGGATCCCTTAGTTTAGGAGGCATTTCCTCCTTCATCGTTTGAATTAACTCCGGGGACCTCTTAGTCATCCTTACTTCCCCATACTCCTCCAACTTCCTTTTGTTGGAGAGTATTTCTTTCAAGAACTTGCCATATGCCGGCATACCTAAGATAGCATCCATGAACGGAATGTTAATATGCAATTTAGACATAAGTTCAAGGAATTTACCAAAGTGCTTGTCCAAGCGACCTCTTGCTCGCGATTGAGGGAATGGTAGCGGTGGTTTATATGGAGGTGGTGCCACATATGTTGGCTCAACATCCTTGCTCTTGCCTCCATCTTCTTGCACTATCTCTTCCTCTACCACTACTTGCTTTCCCTTAGCATTCTCCTTGGGCAAAGGATCCTTCATATTCAACCCACTCCTCGTTGTAATGGGCAACACTTGGCCTCTTGGGTTGTCTTCGGTTCTTCCGGGAAGCTTCCCCGGATCTCTATGAGCTTCACCCGCCTTTTGGAACACTTGTGCTTCCAACACCTTTTGAGCTTTAGAAATGGAAGTCACCGTGCTCTCAAGACCACTCAACCTTCCAAGCAATTGCTCAAACATCATTTCGGTTCTATCCTTTGGAGGTTGAGTAAATCCGGGTGGAGGTTCTTGTGAAGCCTTTGGTGGTGGAGCTGCGCTTGTGGAAGCGGGAGGGTTCAAGGCTCCATCCGGGTTAGAGTAGGAAAACCCGGGATGGTTGTGGTTAGGCCGGTAATTGTTGAATTGCCGGTTGTTGTTGAAGTTCCTTGGGCCTTGGTAGTTGTTGTAATTGCCCCTTCCCATGTAGTTCACATGTTCCTCCTTGGAAGACAAGTTAGCTTGCATTTGAGCTTGAGGGGTTGCTTGGTTCTTCAAAGTTGTAGCACACAACTCCCTCAAAGACTTTAGCTCGTTGTTGATGGCGTCAAGCTTGAAATTGCTCATGGTGACTTCACTCACCTCATATGCTCCCGCCTTTCTCCCTTCACTCTTCCTATGGGAGTACTTCTCAATCACTAAAGCTTGTTTCTCCACAAACTCCCAAGCTTCATCCACATGCTTTTCCATGAAAGTCCCACCGGAAAGAGATTGGAGCTTGAATTGGCTATCTTCATCAAGTCCTTTGAAGTAGATTTCCAATAGCTCAATTTTTGGTATACCATGGTGTGGACAATCTAGGAGAAGGTCTTTGAACCTCTCCCAAGACTTGAATAAACTCTCTCTATCCTTCATCACGAAGGCATTGATCTTCCCTCTTAGCTCGGTAGTCTTGGAAGGTGGGAAGAACTTAGTCAAAAACTCGGTTGTCATCTCCTCCCAAGTACTCACTCGCCCTTGTGGAATAGATTGATACCAAGCCAAGGCCTTGTCCTTAAGAGAGAAGGAAAAAGCCCTAAGCTTATGGTTGTTGCTCTCCAATCTAGGCGATCTAAGAGTCTCCATCAAGATCTCATAGTTCATCAAGTGTTGATGAGGAGACTCTCCTTCCATCCCTCCAAATTGATTATGTCGGATCATTTGTAGAACTTGAGGGCGGAGTTCATAATCATGGGTTGCGGGATCTCCTAAGTTCACACCCGGACGGTGTGCTCTTTGTGCCGGATCCATACGTTGCCCTAACGTTTGTGGCTCTCCAATGGCAATGGGCACAACCCGTATATTAACCGCCTCCGGTTGCGGTTGTGGTGGAGGTGGAGGTTGTTGACGATTAAGCTCAACTTGGACAAGTGCTTGCCTAATCTCTTCAATCTCCCTCCTAGTTGCCTCTTGCCTCTCATTGGCAAGTCTCCTTTCATTCTCCAAAGCTTCATCCCTTATCCTAATTTGCTCTAAAGCCTCATCCAACTCAGCTTGGAGATCTCTTCCGGCCATCTCTTTTCCCTTTTTAATGCTCTTGGATCTAGATCTAAGGGTTTTCTCCGGTTCGGAATCGAATGGAGCTAAATCCTTGCCACGAGATCTTCGCATACACCTAAAGAGTGAGAGATGTCCTGAAAAGCAAAGACACACACCAAAAGAGATCAAAAGTAACAAGAAAAACCTACACTATAGACAATCACAAATAGACTCAATCTAGACCTAGTCCCCGGCAACGGCGCCAAAAACTTGTCACGCTAAGAACGTGTGCACGCAATAAGCTTTAAAATTTATACTCGTTATATTTTTCCTAACTCCTAGCGAACCCGCAGTGTACGGGATGTTTGTAGTAGGGATAGTATTCCGAGGTCGAACACAAAGACTAAGGTGAGATTGATTCGATTAGTGATTAAGTTTAGTGAAGATCTAGGTTAAGGAAAAGGGAAAGAAATAAGGAAATGAAAATCTCAATGTTTTTTATGGGTTTTTCGGTGATCAAAGAGCCTAAGGGATGGAATTCTACACAAACCGGATTGTCACCTAGGGATCTAACCTATCCTCACCGGGTAAGTCTCGAAAAGGTTAGTCCTAAACAACTATCCTAGCACACTTAGTCCAATGACGGCTTGTGAGGCTCACCACTACCTAGAGTTTGTCATCCTTGAAATCTAAGAGTAAGAATCACCGGGTAGGTCTCTTCTAACACTTAGTTGCTAACACTAGGTCACCCTAGGATAGATTTAACTCAACAAACACTAGGATTTCAACATTCTAACAATCTAGTACTTAGATCCATCGAACCAGGGAAACCACGGGTTGTTCTACCATTTCCACGGCCGTGGAAGGGCAAGAACTAACCGTGGACTATAGCAGTGACTTCGTTCAAGCAAGCAAGTCATCCAAGGACAAATCTAAGTTCATCCTATCATAGTCTTAGCCATAACCATCCTTTCCTTACCCTAGAATTGCATCTATTTAACCTACAACATGCATCATAACAATCGAAATCATCAAGCATAAAATCATGGCTTCCATTTGCAAGATATTGAAAAGAAAGAGATGAACAAGTGAAGCAAACAAAACCAAGCTGAAATTAAGATTAGAAAGACTCACAACCCTTCCAAAAGAAGGTTTAATCGATTCTTACAACCCTAGAAAACGATTCCGAAATTCTTCACTACAAAACCTATCAAGTGCTAGCAATGGTGTGTTCTTCTCCTCCTTCTCCAATGGAGCTCTTCTCCTCCTTCAATGGTGTCTTCCTGCTTAGAGAATCTTCTTGTTGAGAGTGTTTTTGATTGGATGATAGGGGATAATGGATGGCTGCTCCAAGATGCCCTCTCTCAGCCTTGCAGGACCACTTTTATACTACAACCTTGCTAGAGAAGGCCATGAGATCGTGGCACAGCTGTCACAACCGTCTAGCAGAAACCACGGGTTGTTCCACGGCCTTGGAAGTGCCAGCAACCGTGGTTTGGTGCTTCAGCTTCGCCTTGGATCATTAAGCTATGATTTGGTTCATGGCTTGTGTTGACAAGGTTCCATGAGTCTTCCTTAGCCTCTAGCTTGCATCCTAATGAGTCCGAGGGTGTTGCTAAACCATGCATGAATGAGTGAGAAATCTATCTAAATGACTACCTAAACCTAAGTCATAAATCGTGTTATCACTCCGATTTCAGCTCCTATTTACCTATAATCAACACAAAGCTAGTGTAGACTTCCATATCGACAAAACAGATGAACAAGCTAACATTTGCTTCTAAACTTTATCCATGTACACAATAATAAGGGAAAAACAACCAAAATAAGTGCCTAGAATATCGCCATATTTCATGCTAACACATGGACAGAGGTGCACAATAACCGAAGCCTAGGAAATCAGCGATCATCAATTTCTTGAGATGCCTCAAACCCTTGATGCACATACCATGACCCGTTAGGAATATCGCTCACTCCGACTTTGGCAAGACACAAACACCCGGCTATGTGAATGGTGCCGAGTTACTCATCATCATGATTGACTTCCCCAAACCTATTTGTTTCTTTCTAAACTTCCAGCCAGCATCTCAACTTTACTTTCACTTGCTTTTCTTCACTTGCTTGCTTCCAAATTCCCGGATAGGTAAAGGAAAGCAAATATGTATATGAGGGGCTAAGCATGATCAAGAAGAAGAAGAGAAGAGAATGAATTGCCTAATCATCCCAGGAAGAAAGTGAGAGAACTCATAATGTGGTGTCAACCTTCAAATTTAACATAATTTGGATAAAAATAAAGTTTTAAACATGCCAAAATTTCAAACAAAGCATTTAGCAACTTAAACATATCATAAAACCTTTCAAACATATAAAGATTTAAAAACAAATCTGCAAACAAAATCATCACTGAGGTTATATCCAGAAAAGAAGCACAAAAATCGTTTAGAAAACTCTCAGTTAAACCGCATCGGTCGAGGTGTTCTAAGTCAACCGAGGTACTTGACCTCGTTTGGCAAGAATCATCCCGGTCGAGGTCATAAATCATCCCGGTTGAGGGCATAAAAAAGATCATAAATAATAAGTCATACAAGTCATACACACATAATGTCAACTAAGGTACATCCAAATACCCCATACTTGGGACACATTGTCCCAATGGGTCAAAATAAGTCTAAAGAACAGAATACTCACCGGACATAAGCTGAGCTGCATAATAAATAAATAAAAGAAATTTCTGTAATCTCTAATCCTGATCTGCTGGAAGTGGTGGTGGATATGGGACATAAGGATGCTGGGATGGATCAAAAGGATAACCCATAGTGTGCTGGAACTGCATCTCCATCATCCTACGCTGGTAATGCTGACCCTCTAGCATCTGATGTGTCCAACCCTCAATCTCTCGGTGCTGATCATCAAAACGCTCACGGATGTCAACTGTTAGGGAAGCATAGGCGTCGATTATCTGATTTGTGAGGTCATCAATCCTCTGATACGCTACTGGGTCTCTGACTCTGCGGCGGCGGGATCTGCGCTGGGGTGGTGGTGGTGGTGCTGCCTCCTCCTCTGTCGCCTCGTCGTCTAAGTCGACAACTGGCACACTAGGGTCGGCTGTATCT
The DNA here is from genome assembly GCA_033239125.1 of Fagopyrum homotropicum. Lineage (NCBI taxonomy): Eukaryota > Viridiplantae > Streptophyta > Magnoliopsida > Caryophyllales > Polygonaceae > Fagopyrum > Fagopyrum homotropicum. The sequence goes on from BSWB01000002.1 coordinate 49,403,569, forward strand.
GTAACTGTCTCCATGGCAGCACCGCCATCGTCATACTCCTCCTCCTCAAGTGTAGCATCAGCATCTCGGGCATCCTGAATGTAGGGTAGCCAAGTAGAAGACCAGTATTGTGGATCGAAAACTGAGAACTGAGCCGACCACAAGATACCCTGAGGGCCAGTCTGCTCCCAAGGCATAGCCACGTACGGTGTAGTGAGTCCACGAGGAACCAGAATCCTCCTCGTGATCATCTCCTGAAGACCAAGCGGCTTTGCAGCCGCCACCAACGTACAAGCACTCAAGTCAAGATCCATGACTGTAGCGATATGAGTCACTAGTCCTCAACAAGCACTCAAGTCAAGATCCGATGCAGATCCTCAGGTAACATGGCCCCAAAATCAGGTACTCCTCCAATCACCATACAAAATAAACTGAGCAGCTCTCCCTGTCTAACCTTCTGGGGCGTCTCAGTACGAGCGAGAAGGGTCTCACTAAAGATCCGGTGGGCAAGACGGAAAGCAAGGTGGAAAATGATGCGCTCCTTGGAGTCTCCAGGTCTCCATCTGTCAGCGTGCTCCACCACATGAGAAATTTGTCCCCAGAACTGTCGAGCTTCGGCTCGAGAAGGAAAGTCGGGAACTGTTGGAGTCGGGAAACCAAAAATATCTCTAAATTGGTCCATAGGGACAATGTAGTTCCGGTTCAGCAACCGGTACTTGATAGCTTTCCGCTCAGGCAGGTGAGTAACAACACTCACAAACTCTAGGGTAGGCTCGAGGTAGGCTGGAGCTCTGATCTCCATAAAACTCTCCAGCCCCACCATGAATATCATCTTCTTCAAGTCCTCTACCACGTGGAGGCACTCGAATGCTGGGACATCTAAAAAATGCGGCGCAATGACAGGGCGCGCGCATATACGGTCGAAGTTTGCCTAGTGACGCCACCGGGATGGAAGGTCTAGGGGAAGGGGAAGAACTACTGGGGATATCTCTCAGGACAAGATGAAGGTCGGGACGAGTAGTCATAATTTCTACTGACAAGGACATCTCGGTTGCTCTGACAAGGCTAAAGACCACCTCGGCCGAGGCACAGGTCGACTGGACCGAGGCGAAAAATTATTCGATTCCAACTCTATGATTTCCAATTTTTCCCCCCTATATCACTACCAATTGTTCCTATGGGGTACTTATACCTTTTCCAACACAAATGGATGGCAACCAAAGCCAAATCCAACTGAAATCGGTAAAAATAGAAGAGTTAGGATTTTCGAATGGTTTACCCAAAAATACGCAGATTTGAGGCGTTTTTGTTGTAGTTTCTCGCTTTCAATCTGATCCTCTTGCCTTTCCTTGCGAGATCGGAGCAAAAATCGTGGAAAACGATCGAAGAACGGAGAAACGAGGTCGGAAAGCGCCGCGGTCGAGAAGGGAAATGGGAGAGAAGAGGGAGAAACTGTTTCCCCTTTTATACCTGTTAGCATGAAATATTGTGATATTTTAGGCACGTTTACTAAGTGTATTTGGTTCATATTGATAGTCATTGATCGAGCATTGTTGCATTTGTGAGCTAGTTTGCCTATATTGTCGATATGGATGTCTACACAAGCTTTATGTTGATTATAGGTGATTGAGAGCTATTTCCGAACGAAATCGAGCAAGATGGAGTTGTTGAGCAATGTCCATGGATTGAGGACATTCTTGGGAGTAAAAGGAGTGTTAACTTAAGGAATGCACGAGTCTAGGGAAGAATCACGTTCTTGCCCTAAACCACGCTCTAAAATACGGCCGTACTACTTTCCACGTTCAGTTCCACGGCCGTGGAACCAAGGCTAAGGAAACGTGGTTCATTCCAGCAACTTCTACGGCCGTGGAGAAGATGGTTCAAACCGTGTTGATTTCCACGCTCTAAATTACGGTCGTGGAACCTTCCACGACCGTGATCTTGGCGATCTTTTTCGCCACACTTTAAGCCATGATCTTTTAAAAGATTGGGCCGGGCCGCTATTTCATCATACACTATAAAAGGACGGACTGGGAGAGATTCCGTCACCTTTGCTTGGACCTCGCTTTAGGCTTACGCTTACAACTCCGCTTGACGCACTTTCGCCCACGCCGCGACTTAGAGATCTTTGCGATTTTGCAAAAGAGGTGCTTTACGCTCATCTTTGGAGTTGCCCTAATCTCGCACTTTGGTGGAGATTGTGATTGAGATTTCCGGATTGACGGAAGATCGAAGATTGGGAAGGTTTTCGCAAGAATATTTCTCTTCTTGCTTAGGTTTGATTTAGAAGACGGATTGACATCCCGTTCTTTCTTCTTATCTAAGATTGTGTTTATTTGTTCTATTCCGAATCTAGTGACAATATTTGTTCTTGATTGTGACATTGAGATTGGTTTGAAGTTTATTGAAAGTTTTCGGAAGTTTTCATCTTTCAATCTTTTAAACCTTGAATTTGATATCATAATGACTATTGTTGGCTAAAAACCCTTAACAATTCTAAGGTGAAGGGTTGATAGTTGTGGCTTAGATGATGATAGATCGATCATAAACAGATTGGACCCTGAGAGTTAGAGAGAATCGTCGACGAACCCTAAAATACGGCCTGTTCTTGAAGTCCACGGCCGTGGATCCTCAAGAACTAACCGTGATTTCCCTTAAGTTTGCGAACTTGCTTTTACTTTAATCCAAAGTTAAAGACTTGCTTTAACTTAGTTTAGGCTTGCCTTTTCTAGGTGGTAGTGAAGCCTCAACAACCTCTACCTCGATTGTGAGTGTCATAACCTCAATCGGTTTAGTTAGTCTTGATTCCTTGGATTACAAGTTTGGGTATTTGACATTAATTCTTGCCTTTAGAATCTTTTTATATTGAAGCCTCAACAACCTTTATAGAGAGTGTCTTATAGGTGAGTCATATAAGGTTTTTGGAACTTCACCGTACGATTACCTTACATTAGCATACCTTTGCATATCTTAACTCTGTCCTTATATCATTAGTATATCTTGAATCGATAGCCACATCTTGATAGTTGGATCTTTAGGATTGTTGTTTTCCCAATAATTTGCAAAGCTCTTACATCTACTTGCTTGATAACCTATAACTGAATTTGTTCCCCCCAAATCCCTGTGTTCGATACTCTGGAATTCTTGCTTAACTACGTCGATCCGTACACTGCGGGTTCGCTTGCTTGATTCTAGTTTTATAAATTTAAAGCTTATTTGCACGCTCGCTAAGTGGCGAACAAGTTTTTGGCGCCGTTGCCGGGGATTTGGTCTAGGCCGAATTCAGTAGCCGGTTGTCAAGCTTGGGAGCTTGCTCTCGTTATTTGATATCTTTTTGAGTGCATGCGCAGGTCTAGGAACACCGAACACATCTTACCTCTTGATCAAGAGCTTGAGAGGACTTTAAGGCAAAAGCGTAAGGAAAAGCAGATGGCTGAAGAACACGAACGTGATCTTCAAGCGGAGTTGGCGGAGAAAGAAGCTCAACTCCAATGGAATGAGAATATGCGCCGGGATGAGATGGATCGTCATCAATCCCAAGTCAATGATCTGAAGGACATGATGTTCCAGATGAGGATAGAAATAAGCAAACTTAAGAATAAGGGAAGCAAGAAATCCTCAAGGAGAACGATGAGATCAAATAGGGGTCAATCATCCGCTGATGATAGAGTCTCTTCCATGCCACCGTTAGAGGAAATTGATCCTACGATCAATGTGAATCCTTTCCATCCACGGGCGACCGCAAACCGACGCATTCCACCTAGGAATGTAAGGGTGAACCGTGTAGATGATGAGCCAAGAACTCTTGGCCAATGGATGGATCCAACGCAGCAACCACGCCGTCTAGGTGTGAACTTTGATGCTGATGATGTGCAAGGGTTTAGCTTCAACCCTCATGTTATTACTCTTGTTCGCCAAAACCAATTTAGCGGAACAAGCGCTGAATCTCCACACCAACACTTGCAAGACTTTAAGTGTATGATGGAGACAATGAGGCCGAAGAACCCTACTACCAACAACTATAAGCTCAAGCCTTTCTTCTTCTCCTTGAAGGGGAAAGCGTTGTCTTGGTACCAAGCTCTTCCTAGTGGGAAACTAGACACGTGGGAAGACCTTTCCGCGGAGTTCCTCACCAAATTCTTTCCGCCATCCAAAACGGCGGAACTTAGAGGTAAGATCAATGCATTTTCCATGAGGTCTAACGAAAGTTTGTTTCAATCATGGGAAAGGTTTCAGGACTTGTTATTGGATTGCCCTCATCATGGCATATCCAAGCTTGCATTGCTGGAGATTTACTACAAGGGGTTAGATGCGGGGACGCAATTCAACCTCCAATCCCTCTCATGTGGAACATTCATGGACATGAGGGAAGATGACGCTTGGGACTTCATTGAGAAGCAAGCAAGGGTCATAGAGAAGTATTCCCACCGAAAAGTGGAGGGAAATCGTGTGGAGCAAGGAGCAAAGCTCACACATGAAGCTCAAAATCAGATTTTCTCCCTCAACAATGAGATCAAAGAGTTGAAGGAGGCTATCAAGACAAACTTTCCAAAGCAACAAGGCAAGGATGTTGGATATTTGGGCAACAACAACAATAGCGGTGAGAACACAAACCGCAACAACAACAACAACCGGAACAACAACCGGAACAATTGGAATGACAATAACAACAACCGGAACAACAATTGGAACAACAATAGGGGTTCAAACAACAATAATTGGCGCTCCAATCAACAAAATTCCGGTAACTCTTACCCTTCCAATTCTAATTCACTAACTCCACCTTCCTCTTCCTCTACTCCTTTGAAAAGCCAAGGGCAAACATCTAATGGAGGAAACACTTCGGGGAAGGAGAAGCCCGATCCCATGTTGGAAACGATTTTGGGAAAGCTACAAGGTTTGGAGAACACCATCATTAAGGTTGATGATCAAATTTCTAAGGTTGATAAAGCTCAAAAGGTTTTGGAAAACCAAATGTTCAGCCATGCGGACGAAGTTCCTAGGAATCAAGGGAAACTTCCAGGAAAGACGGAGGACAACCCTAAGGGAAGGGTGATGGCAATCACAACTAGGAGCGGAGTGACTACCACCGATCCGCAACCTAAGTTCGTTGAAGTCCCCGTAGAGAAAGACAAAGAGAAGGGGAAGGAGAAGGAAGATGTCTACGTTCCTCCTCCAGCTTACAAACCTCCCTTACCATTCCCTCAATCTAGAGCGAGAGCGCGCCTAGATAAACAGTTTGGTAAGTTTATAGAACTCATGAGCAAGCTGCATATTAATATACCCTTTATTGATGCTATTGTAGGTATGCCGGCTTATGGCAAGTTCTTGAAGGAGCTCCTCTCCAACAAGAGGAAGCTAGAAGATTTCGGTGAGGTTAAGATGAGTTCGGATTCTTCGGATCTCATCAAGACCATGAAGGAGAAAATGCCCCCAAAGCTAAAGGATCCGGGGTCATTTTGCATTCCCATAGGAGTGGGAGACGTCACATACGATGCGCTATGTGATTTAGGAGCAAGTGTGAGCATCATACCACTTGCATTGTGTAGGAAGATCGGTTTAGGCGACCCTAAACCGGTAAAGATGACGTTGTACATAGCGGATTGATCCATCACTCGCCCCGTCAGTATTGTAGAAGACGTCCCAGTCAAGCTAGGTAAATTCTTTATTCCCATTGATTTTGTCGTGCTTGACATTCCTGCAGATAGTCCGGTCCCGATCATACTCGGAAGACCGTTTCTTGCAACTTCCGGCTGCATAGTCGATTGCAAGAATGGTAGACTCGCTTTTGATATAGGAGAAGAGAAAGTAGAGTTCGTTCTTTCCACTCTACTAAAGGAGCCCATCTTTGATGAGGATATATTCAATATCCAAGATGAAGAAGGGTTGTCTAGGGAGGAGGTAAGTGCTATTCTCTTCAACGATCCTCTACAAAAGGTTATTACTATGAGTCTAACAAATGTAGGGGAAGAAGAAGAATGCAATGAGGCAATTGAAGCCTTAGAAGCACAAGAAGAGATGGGTGAAGTGGAGTTTGAAAAACTCCACGATGAGGCAGAAAACGTGAGAATCCACAGCCACACACTATATTCCACAGCCGTGGATCTCACAACCCAAAGAGTGGCTCACTTCAGGGGGTTATACGGTCGTGGAGAAAGCAGAATAACCGTATTTCCCTTCCATGCCCTAAACCACGGCCGTGGAGGACATAAGGAACCCGTAATTTTGGGCGTGGAAAGGGGTGATCGAGACACTTCTTCAACTTCTTCCGATTCTTCTCCCACACATTTAACACCCTTAGAAACTTCTAAGGAGACATCGGATGCTTCTCAAGGATCGTTGGAAGCTCCGAAAGCAATGGAACTCAAACCACTTCCTACTCATCTAAGGTACGCTTTTCTAGGATCTAATTCTACCTTTCCGGTTATTGTTAGTTCCGATTTAAGCATAGATGAACATAATGAACTCATGGTTGTCCTTAGGAAACATAGAAAAGCTTTAGGATATACTATTGAGGACTTAGTAGGAATTAAACCCTCCCTATGCATGCATAAGATATTAATGGAGGAAGACTTTAGGACTTCAAGACAACCTCAAAGGCGGTTAAATCCGACCATGAAGGAGGTTGTCAAGAAGGAAATTCTTAAACTTCTTGATGCAGGTATCATCTATCCTATCTCCGATAGTAAGTGGGTGAGTCCGGTTCAAGTAGTTCCGAAGAAGGGAGGAATGACGGTCATCATCAACAAGAACAACGAACTCATTCCTACCCGAACCGTAACGGGATGGCGGATGTGCATTGACTACCGCAAGCTTAACAATGCAACGAGGAAGGATCACTTCCCATTGCCATTCATTGACCAAATGCTTGAAAGGTTAGCACAACACTCACATTTTTGCTACCTTGACGGTTATAGTGGTTTATTTCAGATCCCGATACACCCGGATGATCAAGAGAAGACCACATTCACGTGCCCATGAGGTACGTTCGCTTATAGGAGAATGCCGTTCGGGCTTTGCAACGCCCCAGCCACCTTTCAAAGGTGCATGATGGCCATCTTCTCCGAATACATTGAGGAAATGGAAGTCTTCATGGATGACTTCTCCATATACGGTTCCTCTTTTCACAATTGTCTTTCTAACCTTGCTCTTGTTTTACAAAGGTATGAAGACACTAACCTAGTTCTTAATTGGGTGAAGTGTCAATTTATGGTTAAGGAAGGAATTGTATTAGGACACCTAATCTCTAGTAGAGGGATAGAGGTTGATAAGGCGAAAATAGAGACTATAGAGAAGCTTCCTCCCCCAACTTCGGTGAAAGGGTTAAGAGGTTTTCTAGGACATGCTGGATTCTATAGACGCTTCATCAAAGACTTTTCTAAGATATCAAAACCTCTCACTAATCTATTGATGAAGGATGCAGTTTTTGAGTTTTCGCAGGAATGTTTGGATGCGTTTAACACCATTCGGCAAGCTCTAATTTCAGCACCTATTATCCAACCTCCGGATTGGACTCTTCCCTTTGAGGTTATGTGCGATGCTAGTGACGTAGCTATAGGAGCTGTCCTTGGACAACGAAAGGAAGGACGAACCCACGCCATATACTATGCTAGCAAGACGCTAGATGAAGCGCAACTCAACTACGCCACTACCAAAAAAGAGTTTTTAGCCATTGTCTATGCTATTGACAAGTTTCGCTCTTATCTTGTAGGTGCAAAGGTGATTGTCTACACGGATCATGCTGCGATCCGATACCTCCTTGCGAAGAAAGATGCGAAGCCAAGGCTAATTAGATGGATTCTTCTCCTACAAGAATTCGATCTAGAGATCCGCGACAAGAAAGGTTCAGAAAATTCTGTTGCGGATCATTTGAGTCGTCTAACACATCTAGAGGACGACCATTTACCCATCGATGACTCCTTCCCGGACGAACACCTACACATCATAGATGAGTGCATCGATGTGATCTCCAAAGGTAACGAACCATAGTTTTCTGATTTTGTTAACTATTTGGTTTGTCAGGAGATACCGCCCGGATTATCCTACGCACAAAGGAAGAATTTCTGTAAGGATGTCCGGGAATACTTTTGGAACGAGCCTCTCCTCTTTAAGAGAGGTCCGGATGGCATCATTCGGCGATGTGTGCCGGAAGATGAGATGCAAAGTGTCATCCGCCATTGTCATTCACTACCTTGTGGAGGACACGCTAGTTCGAACAAGACTAGCGCAAAGGTATTGCAATCCGGATTCTTTTGGCCTACTTTATTTAGAGATGTGCAATCCTTTGTTTCTTGCTGCGATGCTTGTCAAAGAACAGGTAATATCTCTAGGAGGAATGAGATGCCCCTCAACAACATCCAAGAGGTGGAAAATTTCGATGTTTGGGGAGTAGATTTTATGGGACCATTCCCATCCTCTTGTGGAAACCAATACATACTATTGGCGGTAGATTACGTTTCTAGATGGGTGGAAGCAATTGCCTCTCCCACCAATGATGCCATGGTGGTGGTTAAGTTCTTCAACAAGACCATTTTTCCTCGATTTGGGACGCCAAGGACTATCATTAGTGATGGAGGTTCTCACTTCATTGTCCGGCGCTTTGAAGCTCTTCTAGCGAAGTATGGGGTTACTCACAAGATTGCTACCCCTTATCATCCACAAACAAGTAGACAAGTTGAGATCTCAAATAGGGAGATCAAAGGAATCTTAGAGAAGACGGTTTCAAGGACTAGGAAAGATTGGTCTTTGAAGCTTGACGATGCATTGTGGACATACCGGACTGCATACAAGACTCCCATAGGAACCACACCATACAACCTTGTGTATGGGAAGTCTTGTCACTTACCGGTAGAGTTGGAGCACAAGGCATTTTGGGCTATCAAGTGGTTGAATTTCAACATGAAGGAAGCGGGAGAGAAGCGTCTCCTAGACCTTAATGAGCTGGATGAACTCCGCTTGAACGCTTATGAAAACGCCAAGATCTATAAGGAGAGAGCAAAGCGTTGGCATGATAAGCATATCATTCCAAAGGACTTCAAAGAAGGAGATCAAGTTCTCCTCTTCAATTCAAGGCTTCGTCTCTTTCCAGGTAAGCTCAAATCCCGTTGGACCGGACCTTTTCTAATTAAGCGTATACTCCCCCATGGTGCAGTTGAAGTATGGGGTGAAGCGGGCGGAAGCTTTAAAGTGAACGGCCAACGACTCAAGAAGTATACGCCGAAACTCCAAGCTGAAGAGTTCGCGCCTACCGCACTCGAATAGGTGCGAGATTGGTCTAGCTACGGACCTTAAACAAAGCGCTTCTTGCGAGGCAACCCAAGGTATTGCATTTTTGTTCTTGTTTTCGATTCATAGTTTAGCTTAGTTTAGACGTTTTTCGCCTTGTTTTGCCTTCAATTCCTTCCGGTATGTTCGTGTTTTTGGATGTAGGAACGATGGAAAAGGAGAAGGGAGGGATAATGTTGAAGAAAAGTGACGAAACTTGGACTTTGGAGCATTACAGAGAGTTCCACGGCCTAAACCACGGTCGTGACAGGTACAGTGACCGTAATTTCCAAAAGCCTTTGAAAAATCACCAAAACCACGGTTCCGTACAATTCCACGGCCGTGGAACACCCCGACAGACCGTGATTTTCAAAATTTTGCCTGAGACTATATAAACCACGTTCTTCACAAAAATCACTCCACAAAACCCTCTTCCACGACCACAACGCCGAATCCACGACCTCCTCCCAAATCCTCGTTCCTTAATCGTTTTCAACGATTCTTCTTCCCAAATCGAAGCAAATTCAACCACCAACAAGATCCAAGCGACGAATCGAGCGGCAATTCACCAAGGGACGCGCAATTTGGATTTTAAAATCCGAAACCTAGGTTTTTCCACTCTTCTTGATCTTTGTCGATTTGGTTCGTTTTTGTTAGAAATTTTAGGAAGAACTGATCGAAATTTGAAGGAATTAGACTAGGGCTGCCTGATTGTTGAGTCTGAGAGTTGATTTCTGAGATTTGCGAAAAAACCAGATAAATCACGGTTCCTGACAGAACCACGGCCGTGGAAAGGCAAGAACAGCCCGTAATTTTGAACAGAGATGGATTTCGTGAGGAGAGTTTCAGGGAGGATTAAGGAGAAAAAGAATGACCAGAACAAGAAGAGGAAGGGTAATCCCTCCTCTTCCTCATCCTCTAGAGCACCACAACCCTCTTCCCCTTCACCTCCATCATCACCTTCATCACCCTCACCTCCTAGTCCTAGAGTCCCGACCATTCATGAGGATCACCTCGGTGAATTCGAGAGGATCCAGGAGAGAGCTGTGATTGGACCTAGGTACTTACTGTTAGAGGATCTAGCTCCTCTTAACATCATAGATGACCTTACTTGGCTCTTGGATAGAGCCGGACTAGTTGTCTTCTAGGCTATCCGAGAAGACGCGTATGAGGAGATTACGAGGGAGTTTGTGACGTCTTTTCAGCATAGCCATGTGGATAGGACCATTTCTTTCCGTCTTATGGAAAGAAAATATGACTTTACCATTCGTGAGTTCGGGACCTTCTTTGGGTTCCATGAGACCTTTAACGGTCGTTTTCCTAGTGGCGTTTACGCCAAGGACTTTTGGGAGGAAGTTGCGATGATCTACGTCAGCGAGGACCGCTGGCAACCTGCTAATACCAAGGCCAAGTTGATGTATCACTTGGCCTTGAAGATTGCTCACCGTGTTCTTTCGGAGTGTCTCTTTCCTAGGACGGAGATGCCCCAAAAGATCAAGACGGATGAGCTGTTTCTGCTATACTCCATGCTGTATGGGCGCCGAGCTGACTGTGCCACCCTCTTAGCTGCTACTATGAGCAAGCTTAAGAACAAGAGGAAGGGCAACATTGGATACGGTGGGATAGTTACCCACCTTGCTAGGGCGTTGGGTGTTGATTTTTCTGCTTGTACCCGCATACCAGCCGTACCCTTAGGACTTCATGCCTTCATGACTAGGGGTCTCATCTTCCCCACACATAGAGGTCCGTCTTATGCGGCCATGCCTTGGGAGAGCAGGACCGGTAGGGGTATTGAGTGGCTACAGGAGTACTCTATTATGGCTGGACGCCATAATTGGAAGGAGACGTTCGCTGCTATGCATGCGAATAGGATTGCAGCTCCTCCGTATGTTCCACCACCGCCCGTAGTTGAGGAGGAGGAGATGAGGGATCAGTTTGAGGGTGGAGGAGGAGCCGAGCAGGAGTTTGGCACGTTTCCGGATCAGCCGGATGGGGCCCCCGATGTGCCTAGACGTTCTCCACGTCCCGCCAGAGCTTCAGGCTCGTCTTCTCGCCGCTCCAGCGTGAGTGAGAGACCTACATGGGCTGAGACACCTCCTGCATGGTATGGAGCTCCACCTCCATGGGCTACAGAGACACCATCTGCACCAGCACCATCCGACGCTCCAGAGTGGTACAATCATGCTCCGGGATGGTATGAGCAGATGCCGGATTGGGATACTGGTCTTTCAGAGAGAGTAGGAGCAGTGGAGATACGAGCCGATGCTAGAGATGGACGCTTGGACGACCTCGATCACATGATGAGAGACGTCTACCGCCAGCAGTTTGGGCGGTTTTATGATCCTAGCTTCTCTCCATTCCCACCTCCACCAGCGCCGCAGTGATTGATTTGCATGATCGTTTGCTTTAGCCGCTCCACCGCCAGTTTGTGAGTTTCTTTTTCTTTTCTTCTTTTCTTTCTTTCTTTTGAACATTAGGGACAATGTTTGTCCTAAGTATGGGGTGGGGTGTGACTAAAAGTTTGTAATAACTCTTACTCACTATGTTTGCTTCTATCGAGACTATCATTTGCATGTTCATTATATTGTTGCACGTTTCATTATTGCATCGCATGAAAAAGAGTTTGAAAAACCATAAAAAATTGAAAAATTTTGAAAAATTTATGCTTCTAAGGAATTGAGATGATTTCTATGATAATCGCTACTTGTGGATTGAGTTTGATGACAATTGCACGCTTAAACGAATAGTGAATTGAAAAGAATTTGAATGAGTTGATTATGCCTCTTTTGCAAGTTTCATAATGTGATGAATATTACCTAAATCATGTTGAGGAATTGAAGTTGAAATCACACTATAAATTCTTATGCTTCTTGTTGAGATGATTAAGGCAATACGATTTTTCTTTCCTCTTTCTTTGATCATTAAGCTCCTCATTGAAATATTGACCTCCTTTACCTATCCGGGAATTTGGAGAAGTGAATGAAAAAGGCATGTTTGATGTGGGAGGGCCATGAGAGAAATTATTTGCAATCAAAAGAATAGAAAGAAATTGTAGGTTTGGGGAAGTCAATCATGATGATGAGTAACTCGGCACCATTCACATAGCCGGGTGTTTGTGTCTTGCCAAAGTCGGATTGAGCGATATTCCTAGCGGATTATGGTATGTGCGCTAAGGGTTTGAGGCATCTCATAAAAATTGAGAAACGCCAATCTCCTAGGCTTTGGTTTTTGTGCACCTCTGTCCATAACTCCAAAAGTAAAGTCAAAAAATGAAAAGAAGAGAGCGAAGCTCTAAGTTGAAGTTGTTGCGGAAACCGCAAGAGAAGAAGAAGGAGTGGTTATCCACTTTCCCGGATTCATGCACCACATTCCTTAAAGTTTCCTTCCCTTTCCACATTCTAGACCTTTTCTTTGGAAGTCCTTAAGATTAAAAGAATGCTATATGACTTGGTGATCTAAATTGAAGTTTCTTATGATTGATTTTGATAATGTTTGAAGGTTATGATGTTTGTATAGAAGTTTGATTGATTCATGAGCTTTCTTTACTTTTTACTCTTCGATTAAGTGTATGAAAGTCTTATAAACGATTGAAGCAAGATTTGAGAATGATCTATTGATTGAAAGGCACATTCCTCCAAAAGAAGTATTGCTTTGAAAAGGTACACATATTTCATCCTAACTCTTGTTTTAAAGCTTTTGAAAGACTTTGCTTAGGGACAAGCAAGTGTTAAGTATGGGGTTATTTGTTAGCATGAAATATTGTGATATTTTAGGCACGTTTTCTAAGTGTATTTGGTTCATATTGATAGTCATTGATCGAGCATTGTTGCATTTGTGAGCTAGTTTGCCTATATTGTCGATATGGATGTCTACACAAGCTTTATGTTGATTATAGGTGATTGAGAGCTATTTCCGAACCAAATCGAGCAAGATGGAGTTGTTGAGCAATGTCCATGAATTGAGGACATTCTTGGGAGTAAAAGGAGTGTTAACTTAAGGAATGCACGAGTCTAGGGAAGAATCACATTCTTGCCCAAAACCACGCTCTAAAATACGGCCGTACTACTTTCCACGTTCAGTTCCACGGCCGTGGAACCATGGTTAAGGAAACGTGGTTCATTCCAGCAACTTCTACGGCCGTGGAGAAGATGGTTCAAACCGTATTTATTCCCACGCTCTAAATTATGGCCGTGGAACCCTTCCACGACCGTGATCTTGGCGATCTTTTTCGCCACACTTTAAGCCACGATCTTTTAAAAGATTGGGCCGGGCCGCTATTTCATCATACACTATAAAAGGACGGACTAGGAGAGATTCCGTCACCTTCGTTTGGACCTCGCTTTAGGCTTACGCTTACAACTCCGCTTGACGCACTTTCGCCCACGCCGCGACTTAGAGATCTTTGCGATTTTGCAAAAGAGGTGCTTTGCGCTCATCTTTGGAGTTGCCCTAATCTCGCACTTTGGTGGAGATTGTGATTGAGATTTCCGGATTGACGGAAGATCGAAGATTTGGAAGGTTATTCGCAAGAAGATTTCTCTTCTTGCTTAGGTTTGATTTAGAAGACGGATTGACATCCCGTTCTTTCTTCTTATCTAAGATTGTGTTTATTTGTTCTATTCCGAATCTAATGACAATATTTGTTCTTGATTGTGACATTGAGATTGGTTTGAAGTTTATTGAAAGTTTTCGGAAGTTTTCATCTTTCAATCTTTTAAACCTTGAATTTGATATCATAATGACTATTGTTGGCTAAAAACCCTTAACAATTCTAAGGTGAAGGGTTGATAGTTGTGGCTTAGATGATGATAGATCGATCATAAACCGATTGGACCCTGAGAGTTAGAGAGAATCGTCGACGAACCCTAAAATACGTCCTGTTCTTGAAGTCCACGGCCGTGGATCCTCAAGAACTAACCGTGATTTCCCTTAAGTTTGCGAACTTGCTTTTACTTTAATCCAAAGTTAAAGACTTGCTTTAACTTAGTTTAGGCTTGCCTTTTTTAGGTGGTAGTGAAGCCTCAACAACCTCTACCTCGATTGTGAGTGTCATAACCTCAATCGGTTTAGTTAGTCTTGATTCCTTGGATTACAAGTTTGGGTATTTGACATTAATTCTTGCCTTTAGAATCTTTCTATATTGAAGCCTCAACAACCTTTATAGAGAGTGTCTTATAGGTGAGTCATATAAGGTTTTTTGAACTTCACCGTACGATTACCTTACATTAGCATACCTTTGCATATCTTAACTCTGTCCTTATATCATTAGTATATCTTGAATCGATAGCCACAACTTGATACTTGGATCTTTAGGATTGTTGTTTTCCCAATAATTTGCAAAGCTCTTACATCTACTTGCTTGATAACCTATAACTGAATTTGTTCCCCCCAAATCCCTGTATTCGATACTCTGGAATTCTTGCTTAACTACATCGATCCGTACACTGCGGGTTCGCTTGCTTGATTCTAGTTTTATAAATTTAAAGCTTATTTGCACGCACGCTAAGTGGCGAACAATACCCCTCGCCGACTCTGTTGTCACCTCGGTCGAGGTGGTCCCGACCGGACCAGTGTTGCTCGTAGTCGCCTCGGTTGCTCAAGAATCATCTCGGTCGAGGTGCTGTGAAGGCAACCGAGATGTTTCTCAGTCAAACTCCGTCTTCTCGAATTCTCGAACTTCTTTCCTTCCAGTGTTGCTCCTGAGTTGTAATCCTTCTTTAGAAAGTACCTTTTCTGTCTAGGATGCCAAAAACAAAACAAAGCAAAGCAAAAGCAAACTATCTATAACTAGACTAGAAAAAGGGGGAAAAAAAAAGCAATACCTTGGGTTGCGTCCCAAGAAGCGCTTGATTTAAGGTCGCTAGCTGGACCGTACGACATCCCTAAACAAGATATAGTGGTGCAATCTCCTCAATCTGAACTTCCGGTTGGTATTTCTTAAGCCTATGACCATTGACCTTGAAGCTTTTGCTCGTTTCTCCCCATATCTCAACTGCACCATAAGGGAAAACATGTTTCACAACGTAAGGTCTTGTCCATCTAGATTTCGACTTACGTGGAAAGAGACGAAGGCGGCAGTTGAAGAGTAGAAACTAAATCTCCTTCTTTAAACTCCTTAGGAATGATTCGCTTGTCATGCCATTTGTTTGTCCGTTCCTTGTAGATCTTGGCATTTTCATAAGCATTCAAACGCAGCTCTTCTAGCTCATTGATGTCCAATAGCCACTTTTCACCGCTTCCTTGATCTCGAAATTCAACCATTTGCCCAATACGCTTTGTGTTCTAACTCAACGGGCAGATGGCAAGACTTCCCATATACCAAATTATAAGGGGTGGTACCAATGGGAGTCTTGAATGCGGTCTTGTAAGCCCAAAGAGTGTCGTCCAACTTCATGGACCAATCCTTCCTCGTCCTAGAGACGGTCTTCTCCAAGATTGCCTTGATTTCTCTATTCGAGATCTCGACCTGTCGACTAGTTTGAGGGTGATAAGGAGTTGCTACCTTGTGGGTTACCCCATACTTCGATAGAAGTACTTTAAACTTCCGATTGATGAAATGTGTCCCTCCATCGCTCATGATGATACGTGGTGTCCCAAAATGGGGGAAGATGGTCTGATTGAAGAACTTCACAACCACCATGGCGTCATTAGTGGGGGAGGCAATGGCTTCCACCCATCTAGAGACGTAGTCAACAGCTAGGAGAATGTAGAGGTTTCCTCCGGATGATGGGAAAGGTCCCACGAAATCAACTCCCCGTACATCAAAAATCTCAACCTTCTGGATGTTGTTGAGTGGAATCTCATTCCTTCTAGATAAATCCCCTGTTCTTTGGCATGCATCACAAGAAACAACAAACATTTACACATCCTTAAATAATGCAGGCCAAAAGAAACTGGAACGTATTACATTAGCGCACGTTTTGTGAGCACTAGCATGTCCTCCACAAGGAAGCGAGTGGCAATGCCGTATGACACTAGTAACTTCATCTTCCGGAATGCATCTTCAAAGCATTCCATCCGGACCTCTCTTAAACAGTAGAGGTTCATCCTAGTAGTAGTGGCGTACATCTTTAAAGAATTTCTTCCTTTGAGCGTACGTAAATCCAGGCAGTATTTCCTGGCAAACAAGATAGTTAACAATGTCAGCATATCAAGGTTCTTTGAGGCGGTAAATTAGATGGCTCGTCAAACACATCTGCAAACTCGCAAACCACCGGGATGTCCTCTGTTTGCTCGAAATGGTGTGTGCAAGCTTTAAATTTATATCCCAAGAAATATGCTTAAACAAGGATGCGAACCCGCAGTGTACGGATCAATAATAGTAAAAAGGAAGAATTCCGGGGTGTCGATCTCAGGGACTTAGGTGAAACAAATCAAGTATAGGTTGTCAATGCAACTAATAACCACAAAAGCGATTAAAGCAATCAAAGATGATAATAAGGTCAAATAAGGGGAAATATGCAAATTCTAGGGATTAAAGCATCTATTTCTGATTCCGACTCAAGATCTCAAGATAAAGCGGACAAAGCTGAGATTTTGCAAAGGGAAGGTGTTTCTAATATGGGAATAGATTACCGGGTAAGTCTCACTACTCACTAATCCCAAACCAAAGCTCCTGTTACCGGGTAAGTCTCAAGGTACTAAGGAAAGGAACTATAATCTCAAACCAACACACCATCTAAGGGAATAGAATCAACCTTTACCGGGTAAGTCTCAGGCTAACTCACAAGGATGGAATGAAGGCACACTCAAACCCCAATAAAGGATAAACCTTTATTACCTACACTTATGATCTTGGGTAAACAAACAAAGGAATAACCGGGTAAGTCTCATCCTAAGCTTGCATTGAACCAGGAAAGGTGTAATAAGAATAGGATTTGGCAAACTCTAACACTTAACTCTCAATTTCGGATCAGAAAAAGTCACCTCGCTCACAACTACTCTACATTCCTCTTCTTCAACAATGTTAAAGACATCTTCACCAAGGGTTGGCCCCTTCATCATTGTGGATAGCTTGAACTTGATATTTTCTTCTCCTATGTTGAAGGAGAGGATTCCATTTTTGCAATCCACTAAGCATCCGGATGTGGATAAGAATGGTCTTCCTAAGATGATAGGTACCGGGTAGTCCGCCGGGATGTCCAAAACAACAAAGTTGATTGGCACATAGAACTTCCCAAGCTGAACCGGTATGTCCTCTAGGATTCCTACGGGGTGAGTGATGGATCGGTCCGCCATGTAGAGGGTCATCTTGACCGGCTTTGGCTCTCCTAGCCCAACCTTGTTGCAAAGTGCAAGCGGGATAAAGCTTACACTTGCCCCAAGATCAGATAGGGCTTCATATTGCACTTCTCTAACCCCAATTGGCACACAAAAAGATCCCGGATCTCTTAGCTTAGAAGGCATCTCCTCCCTCATGGTTTGGATCAACTCAGAAGATCTCTTTGTCATCCTCACTTCCCCATACTCCTACAACTTCCTCTTGTTGGAGAGTATCTCCTTCAAAAACTTTCCATAGACCGGCATACCTAGAATAGCATCAATGAACGGAATGTTAATATGCAATTTAGACATAAGTTCAAGGAATTTACCGAAATGTTTGTCCAAATGAGATCTTGCTCGTGATTGTGGGAATGGTAGTGGTGGCTTGTATGGAGGAGGTGCCACATATGTTGGCTCATCATCTTTGCTCTTGCCTCCTTCTTCTTGAGATGGCTCTTCCTCCACTACTACTTGCTTTCCCTTAGCATTCTCCTTGGGTAAGGGATTTTTCATGCTCAGCCCACTCCTTGTTGTAATGGCCAACACTTGGCCTCTTGGGTTGTCCTCGGTCCTTCCGGGAAGCTTTCCTGGATCCCTTTGTGCTTCACCCGCCTTTTGGAACACTTGTGCTTCTAGCACCTTTTGAGCTTTAGAAATGGAAGTCACCGTGCTCTCAAGTCCACTCAACCTTCCAAGCAATTGTTCAAACATCATCTCGGTTCTATCCTTAGGAGGTTGAGCAAAACCGGGTGGAGGCTCTTGTGAAGCCTTAGGTGGTGGTGCTGTGCTTGTGGAAGCGGGAGGGTTCAAGGCACCATCCGGGTTAGAATAAGAGAACCTGGGATGGTTGTGATTAGGCCGGTAGTTGTTGAATTGCCGGTTGTTGTTGTTGAAGTTCGTAGTGCCTTGATAATTGTTAAAGTTGCCCCTTCCCATGTAGTTAATGTCCTCCTCTTTGGAAGCCAAATTGGCTTGCTCTTGCACTTGAGGACTAGCTTGATTTTTCAAGGTTGTGGCACACAACTCCCTTAAAGACTTAAGCTCATTGTTGATTGCATCGAGTTTGTAGTTGCTCATGGTGACTTCACTCACTTCATATACTCCCGGTTCCTCCCATCACTCTTCCTATGGGAGTACTTCTATATCACCAAGGCTTGCTTCTCTACAAACTCCCAAGCCTCATCCACATTCTTCTCCATGAATGTTACTCCGGAAAGCGATTGGAGCTTGAATTGGCTATCCTCATCAAGCCCCTTGAAATAAATCTCCAATAGCTCTATCTTCGGTATCCCATGGTGTTGACAATCTAGGAGGAGGTCCTTGAACCTCTCCCAAGACTTGAATAGGCTCTCTCTATCCTTCATCACGAAGGCATTGATCTTCCCTCTTAGCTCGGTTGTCTTGGAAGGCGGGAAGAACTTAGTCAAGAACTCGGTTGTCATCTCCTCCCAAGTACTCACACGTCCTTGTGGAATGGATTGGTACCAAGCCAAGGCTTTATCCTTAAGTGAGAAGGAAAAAGCCCTAAGCTTGTGGTTGTTGTTCTCCAATCTAGGCGGCCTTAGAGTCTCCATCAAATCTCATAGTTCATCAAGTTTTGATAAGGAGACTCTCCTTCCATCCCTCCAAATTGATTGTGCCGGATCATTTGTAGCACTTGAAGGCGGAGCTCATAATCATGGGATGCGGAGTCTCCTAAGTTCACACCCGGACGGTGCACTCTTTGGGCCGGATCCATACGTTACCCTAACGTTTGTGGCTCTTCAATCATGATCGGCTCGAACCGAACATTAACCGCCGGCTGCGGTGGTGGTGGTGGTGGAGGTTGTTTACGATTAATCTCTCTTTGCACAAGAGCTTGCCTAATCTCTTCAATTTCCCTCCTAGTTGCTTCTTGCCTCTCATTGGCAAGTCTCCTCTCATTCTCCAAGAGTTCATCCCTTAGCCTAATTTGCTCTAAGGCATCATCCAAATCAGCTTGAAGATCTCTTCCGGCCATCTCCTTCTTCTTCTTAATGCTCTTAGATCTAGCTTTAAGGGTTTTCTCCGGTTCGGGATCGAATGGAGCTAAATCCTTGCCACGAGATCTTCACATGCACCTAAAGAATGAGAGATGTCCTAAAAATTCAAAGACACAAACCAAACAAGATCAAAAGCAAGAAGAAAGACCTACACTATAAACAATCACAACCAATGATTCAATCTAGACCTAGTCCCGGCAACGGCGCCAATAACTTGTTACGCTAGAAACGTGTAGCCCAAAAGTCTTAAATTTATAACTCGATATATTTTTCCTAACTCCTGGCGAACCCTCAGTGTATGGGTCGTTTTGTAGCAAGGATAATATTCCGAGGTTGAACACAAAGACTAAGGTGAAATCGAATCAAATAAGTGACTAAGGATAGTGTAAATCTAGTCTAAGAAAAGAGAAATGAATAAAGAAATGAAAATCATGATGTTTTTGAGTTGGTTTTTGTGGTGATCAAACAAGATCACAATTGATGCAAGATTATAAGACAAACTAACAAATCTATCTAGCAACACAAACAAGCCAAACAAACTCGAGATATGTGATCAAAGAGAGAAAAACGGATTCTAGGGGTTAGGAATTCCGGTTATGACATTGGACTCAAGCTTCTAATCAATCTTGGACTTGTTATCATATGTTGGGAAAAGGGTGTGTCTCAAATGGGATCAATCACCGGGTAGGTCTCATGATCCACTAATCCCGCATCTAAGGTCCTATCACCGGGTAAGACTATAGGAGCCTAAGGTTGGGAATTCTACACAAACCGGATTGCTATCTAGGTATCTAACCTCTCCTTACCGGGTAAGTCTCGGGAAGGCAAGTCCTAAACATCAATCCTAGCACACTCAGTCCAATAGCGGCTTGTGAGGCTCACTACTACCTAACGTTCATCATTCTTTAGTATCTAAGAGTGAGAATTACCGGGTAAGTCTCTTCTCTCAATTAGATTTCCTAGCATTAAGTCACCCTAGGCTAGATTATGCTTAACAAACACTAGGCTTTCAACAATCTAACATCTTAACACTCGGATTTATCAATACAAGCACAACAGGACAAAACCACGGGCTGATAATCAGAACCACGGCCGTGGTTATGCTAATTAGACCCTGATTTGTAACATCAGTTAAGTACGAGCAAGCAAATCATCCAAAGATACATTTAACTCTATTCTATCATAGTCCAAGCCATAACCATCATTCCATTACCCTAGAATCGCAACTATTTAGCCAATAACATCCAGTTAAAGATTCAAACTCAACAAGCATACATTCATGGCTTCCATGGCAGAAAATGAAATGAAACAGAAATGAAACAAGTAGAACAATAAAGCCTTGCAAATGTCTTCTACCACTCAAAAACTCTTAAAAACTATGAAAACTCTAAAACTAATGTTCTTCTTCTTCTTCTTCTCCAAATGAGAGTGTTTTTGCCTCCCTCTCAGAGTAGCCTCCAATGGAATGATGTGTAATGAGAGAGTGTGGGAGAGGATCATCTAGCAATAGCCTGTCGGACCACTTATATTCTCCACCAAGAGTAAGAGTCGGTTATGGAGATCATGGGACAGTTGTCACAGCTGTCCAGAGAAAACCACGGCCAAAATTACGGGCGTGGAATCTGGATCTAAACCGTAGTTTTGCTCAGACAACTCTCTTTTGATCGTTAAGCCATGAGTTGGTGCATGGCATGCACCAACAAGGTCCTATGTGTTCTCCTTAGCTCCTAGCTTGCTTCTTAATGAATCCGGAAGTGTGTCGTCACGAGGAATGGTCCTCGAATGTATCGATTATGCTCCAAAAGTTCCCGAAATACCTACAAAACTGACAATAGTTCGTGTAGACATCTATCTCGACAATATGCATCAATTAAACATAAACGTCATGAACTAATGCCAAAATATGCATGAATAACGGGAAAAACTATCTAAATGGATGCCTAAACTAACGTCATAAATCGTGTTATCAATAGCAACAGCGGGTCCCAAATCATCCGTCTACTCAGGGTTCCGTACTAGGAACGAGTAGAGGTAGAGGCTGTGTTGGTGGCACCGTTGATTCTAGAGGAGCACATGCTAGAGTTTTTGAGCTGAGGAGCAAGCAACGCCAGCTACTACAGGTACCATTCAGTTTAATGGTTAACTGTTAGAGTACTTTTTGATACGGGTGCTACACACTCATTATTTCGGATGCATGCGTTGAGAATTTGGCCTTAAACACAATAGAGGGGAGACCCTTTATTATAGGGTTACCGATGGGGTAGAATTAGAGGTACTTGGGAGATTCACAATTGTCCCATTCATTTGAAAAATCGTGATTGTCTTGTAGACTTCTTTGTCATCTACTTAGTACATGAAGAAGTCATTTTAGGGATGACATGGATGGACCGACATGGTGCGGTTTTAGACATGAGTAGGAGGACCGTGACGGTCACTACCGAGCACATCAGATAGAGATATTTTGAGGTTGGGACCTCGGAAAGACCGATACTGTCATCAGCACAGTTCGAGTTGCGAGACTGATTGGACAGTGTTATGAGGCGTTCTGGTGTTATGCCATGAAGGAAGGTGATAGTCCGTAATTGGAGGATATTCCTATCGAATGCATCATACCGTATGACGCCTATCGAGTTAGAGCCCGGGACGAGACCGATCTCGATAGAACCATTTCGTATGGCGCCTATCGAGTTGTTGGAGCTGAAGAGGCAACTCGAGGAGTTAGTAGAGAAGGGTTTCATTTTCCCTAGTGTTTCCCTATGGGGTGCACTGGTACTTTTTGTGAGGAAGAAGGATAGGTCGATAAGGTTGTGGATCGACTATCGAGAGTTGAACAAGGTGACTATCAAGAACAAGTACATGATATCCCGCATTGACGAATTGATGGATCAAATGCAGGGAGCTGCTGTGTTCTCCAAGGTATATCTGAGGTCCGGATATCACCAATTGAGGCCGAGAGAGCAAGATGTGCCTAAGACGGCATTTTGGATTCGATATGGCCTCTACCAGTTTGTAGTGATGCCATTCGGGCTCACGAATGCGCCCTCCGTCTTTATGGAGTTGATGAATGACATCTTCAACCACTTCTGGATCAGTTTTTGGTAGTCTTCATACATGACATCCTGGTGTATTCTCGGAGCAAAGAGGAACACGCATGACATTTGAGGACGGTGTTACAAGTTTTGTAGGATAGAGAGTTGTACGTCAAGCTCTCTAAGTGCAAGTTCTGGATGCCTGAGGTGGCCTTCTTAGGTCACATAGTTTCCGCCGAGGGGATCAAGGTAGATTCAACAAAGATCTATGTTGTAGCAGCATGGACACCGCCGAAGAATGTCAAGGAAGTGCGCTGTAACACCCCAAATTCTGAGAACTCGGGGAGCTACTGGTTAGGACCTCACAATGGGTCCCGACCATAGTTTGACAACAATTTTACATGGATCTTACAACAAGGCACAAAAGTATTTAAAACATTTGAAAACTGTAAACAATATATACATGGAGAATATGTATCAGCCTTACAAGAAAAGCTACTAAAATGATGCATATGAAGAACAGAATAAATCCCCGTCCCCAACTAAATGAGTACGTGGACCCGGCTGACCATTTCCTCCGGATCTCTCTACAACTGTCTTAACTTGCAAGGCATCTACAAGCGGTATAAAACCGTTAGCTAACATTCTATGCATAAATATAAAGGTAAAAGCACAAACACACAACATACACAATCAACATGGAACACTCAATCCTTTTATTGTCTTTAATTAGGTGATAGGTTATTACTAATGATACTTATTTTGTGACACGAGGGATTCCCAAACCTCGCCCCTGTCCCCGTTTACCAACGCAGAATGGTACTAATGCATCTGACCGTCTACCGGACTAGGCTTGTCACAGGGAACCTCCTAGACTCTCGCAAGAGCTAGGCAGATGATGTCACGACCCGTTATCATACACTTGGGTCAATTACGTAAATAATAAAGTCGGCCTAATTCGGTTTCGTTGTTTATCATAACTAACAAACACCACTCATACACATTACACTCATACAAGAAGCCAGCTAAGTAAGTCCGTGGACTTACCTGAATCAGATCTCGACTCCTAATTCGCAAATCGATCTGTACAGTAGGAATTCAATGGCCTGTCAAAAGAGGCAAGTGTGTCAGCACACTTTCTGGGTGGTTATGTAACGCCCCGTTTATTAGGTGCGTTTCAATATTTTTTTTCCTACTTCTATCGATATGTTATTAGCTCAAGTATATTATTTAAAAGTATTTTTACGACGTAAAATATCCTTCCCGAATATATTTATATTTTGAGTACGTTCGTGTATAACCATATTATATTTTATGGAAAAAGTCGGAAAGTTTTTCCGGTTCAAAAATCCCGTTCTTAATGTTTTTAATTGAGTTTATTGATTCTATATTTCCTATATTAATATTATTACTATGATTCTTATTAATTATTTCTTTTTTCCCCACCTTTCTCACCTTTCCCTCTTCCCGACCCTTTGAACTGATGAGCTGTCGTCTCCCCCTAGAAGCAGCTTGGCCATATCTCTCTGCAGGCCTAGCAGTCCGACCCTTCGCTCCTTCCATGACCTCTGAAATCCGACTCCTCATTCTTCCCTTTTTGTGTATCCTCCAACTCTCTGTACTCCCAATCACGTTGCCATCACCTTCACGTTTCAGGGCAGCAGCCCTCTGTAATCTCATCACCTCCTTCCATCTGCAACACCATCCCTCTTCAACCTTGTCGCCTGGGACCGCCGGAAGAAGCCGTCATCTTCATCTCCTCCGGTTCTCACCCTCATCCTTGTCGTTGGCCTCGCAACAGCCATCAATTGGGACCCTAGCCATCTACAGGCGAGCTTTGCTTCCAATCCTTTATCGAATCAGAATGCCAGAAGCAGCCATGCCGTTGCAGTCGAGCCTACCAAGAGCCAAGCAGAAGAGTTGCCGGAGTTCCCTCCTTCTCCCTTCACCACCCATCTTCCCTGCTCCCCTCTCTATTGTAGCCCTGGACAGCAGGCTATTCCCCGCCCCTTTTCCTCCCCCTGCTCTCTGCACTTTCTATTGCGAGGAGAACAATCTGCCAACCCTCCGCCCTCTCTCGATCCAGTCTCTGCAGCTACTGCCGCCAGGGAGAGCACACCTCCTAACCTTCGCCGGGAATGAGCTAGATGGATGCCGGGGAAGCTTGCCGCCTTCTCCCCGCCTTCACCTTGGTGAAGCCGCCGCTAGTACAGCCCTTTCCCAACCTTGCGCTCATGGGCCTGTGTAAATGAAACCCTTTTAGGTTATTAAAATTGCCCCCTATTTTTGGTATAATTACAAAATGTACCCAGTAATTTGTATTTACAGATTTAACCCAGATTTTTGGAATGTTACATTATGCCCTCTGTTGTGATATTTTCAGAAAATAGCCCAAGGTTTATTCACGGTTTATGGGCCGCATTTACAAGATTGTATATTTTGCCCGGAAAATGGTTGAACGGTTTTGTTTACACTTGGCTTTGAGTACGAGCTTTACCATTGGGTTTATGATGTTGTGTAGATTTTCCAGAAAATATAATTACTGATTTTAAATTCGGTTTATGGTTCAAGTTGTAATTTCGGGTTTACAACCAAGTGGTTTGATTTCATATTTTTCCCCGGGAGGGTTTAACGAGTTTTAACGCTGGCTTTTGAAAACGGGTATTCCTTAGATGTATTTATATTATATATTCCGTTCAAGTTTTGCGTATGAGCTAAACTTGCTTAGTTTTGGGTGTTAGGTTTGGAAGCGTCCCGATAAAGGCCTAAGGAGTCCAAGTCGACATCCGCTGAACGACTTCCATCTTTTGGCGACGCGTGAGTACCCTTTCCCTCGATCTAGTTATTTTTAGCGGTAGTATCATGATAGGTTGGACATAATATAACCTAGTGAGAATGCCAAGTAGTGGTTGAAACTTAAGTGAGTTTTGAGGATTTATGATTGTTGTAAGAGGTTGAGTGTTTGGGTGATCTTGTGAGTATCTGAGACTTGAGGTTGTGGTTATATGGATGTTGAGATTATGGGCTAGGATATGCTTATCCTAGCATGGTGTTGTTACCGTTGAGTTGGTTTGGGCTAGGCATGTTTATCCTAGGGGTGTTGTGAGTTATGATCTTGCGAGATCCGAGGGTTTATAAGTCTTAGGACTTCTAGCTTGTGTTGAGTCTGATGTGAGCATGTGGGATTCTAGGATGTGGTCCTAGAATTGAGAGTCAAATGGTCTTGCGTAGATCATTTGTATAGAAGTCTAAGACTTCTATTGTGAGTGGGTTGTTGTTGATATAGTTATCTTCTTGTGAGCAAGCTAAGGGCTTCCTCCCTAAGGAAGCGAGAGTGTCGTGAGTTGAGTGTGGTGACGAGGTAAGTCTCCGGACTTACTTAGCTCGTATTCTATGTATTAGATTCGATGCGTGTTTGGTGGTGTGTGTTTTATTGTTTTCATTATAACTTATAAAACCGGAATTAGGATTACCGACCTTTATATATTATTTGGCCCAAATGTATGATAACGGGCGGTGACAACTTGTCTAGCTCTTGCGTAGAGTTAGGAGGTTCTTGGCGACTAGCCCGTGTGGTTAGACGGTCGGATGCATCCGTACCGTTCCATGCCGTAAGTGGGGACCGAGGCGAATTTCGGGAGATTCTTGTGTCACAAAAGAAGTTGAATTAGAACGGGATATGACCTAATAATAAAAAGATAATAACCGGACTTGTGTGTTTTGAGCATGTTAGGTGTTATGTTGATGTATGTGTGTATGTGCCTTCACCTTGCTTCTAATGCTGCGAATATTAGCTAACGGTTTTATACCGATTGTTGTAGATTGCCTTGCAGGTTAGGACTGTGACCGAGAGATCCGGAAGAGTGGACAACCAGGGTTCCGTACATTATAGGAGTGGGTTTTTGTTTGGAGTCATGTTTGGGGTTTTGTATATTGTATCATTGTATGCCGCATGTATGGCGTTTGGTCTTTGTAGTTGTTGTCGGCTGAAGTCCGTTGTTTGTTTTCTTTCAGGTTTTCTTACATTGCATAAAAATGTATTTCGGTTTTGGCCTTTATTTGTGCCTTGTTGCAAGATGCGGTAAAATTGTTGTCAAGCTAAGGGTCGGGACCCATTGTGAGGTCCCAACCCGTAGCATCCCGAGTCCCGCGGGTTCGGGATGTTACAAAAGTGGTATCAGAGCCCTAGGTTGACAACAATGGCACTCGCAATCTTCTAAAGGCCGAATGAGGAATTAAAAGAACCCACACGGGTTCTGACTTTTTGTTTTCAAAATCACATGCATGAGTCGGGGTAGAATGTACGGACTACCACTTCTTCCGCGGATCTCGGCAGCATAGTTTATTGGATTTTTAGTATATATATGTATATATGTAGATATGTATCGTGGACTTAGGATGTTTTTGGGTTATTATTGTATGTGGATTGTAGTTGCATGATGAACATTATTTATGTGTATAGTTGTATACGTGAAAGATTATATGTTGTGGACCTTGTATTATTGTAATGGAATGCCAAATGCTTGATATTAGTAGTAATATAGACTTAGGACTTATATAGTTATGGATACGTATTCCTGTTATATATAGTAGCATATGGAGATATAGGACCTGTTAGTTGAGATGCTATTACGATATCCTCGCCCTTGGACGACGTCGTTTTGCATAGGATAGTGTACATACGAGGACGAATATGCTCAAGTATCGAGTTGAATGCTACGTTCGGGCGAACACCTTGGAGTTCTTGTACTCCTTTAAGAGGATGTCGAAGAGGAGGAGTAGAGATGACATAACCAAATGATGAACAAGTAGAAGGGAAATCCGAGATTACTTAAGAGAAATCGAGATGGAGAGCATACACGAAAAATGAGTGACACAAAGGTGTGAAAGTGGTTACAAAGAAGTCACGATTAGAAAGACAACAAGACCAATAGGGATAACAACCATAAGTTCTTCAAGAAGACGCGTGGACAACTGAAGATGCGAATCGAGGAGGAGAGGGATACATTCTAACAAGGTTAAAGGTGACATTCTATTAAGATGTGAAGTTTTCTTTAGACGCTCCTAAGCATTTGAGTCAAGACGAGAAGAGTGATTGAACCATTTGCTAAAGATTTAAGATACCGTAAGTTAAGCTTACCAGGTACCAAAAGGTAAAGTTTCAACATTACTAGAGTTATGAGAAGAAGGGCATGGTGGGATTCACGTGGAGTTGACCGATTTCCATTATGATGATAAGACTAAGAAACGCCATGAAGGATGAAGTGTGTATATATGATGACCTCAAGAAGATGAAGGACGAAACGAAGAGCTTTGATCGAGAGACTTACGATACCAACCAAGAGGAATGCGAGTGGATGCTAGCTAGGGCTATAATATTTGGGAACGTGCTCTTGGAAGACATCAAGGAAGAATGGTGAAGTCTATGAAAGGGAGTTATATGGAACAACAAGACAAAGAAGATATAGTTACCTTTTAAAGAAGAGGAAGCATGGAATGAAGAAAGAACTAACGGAGTTTAAGGTAAAGTACCCCAAGGAGGGTAGCCTTCATGAGTATGGTAGCATGGACGTATGGTAAGAGGGCAAGGCGCTGATCTTGGAGAGGGTCATCAATGAGTTAATCGGTGACCACCGAGAATGCGCAGGTGCGGATTGTATACTGGTGATTGTAGGTGGGAAGAGTGATCCAGGATGTGGGATCATGAAGAAGGGTAAACAAACTTGGAATATTCGTAGTGGTCGAATGTCAGCAATAAAGAGGTACATCAAGGGAAGTGCAAGTATCTTAATCAAGTAACAAATTATCGATTCCAGCAAGTGCTAGTAGCATATCGTGTGGGGAGGGATTGTAGCGATCTGGTAAGACCTTCTTAGGTCATGGGGGTTGTTATATGGAGAAATGACACGGATCAAGGTAAAGTAACTTGGAAGGACGAAGAAGAAGGTGAGTCTTCTATAGTTGTTGTGCGGAAAGGGGGTATATATAAGGGGAGGTATGATATGTTTGTTCTAAGGTTATAGATGTCATGTTTTCACGAGCTAAGCTAAGTCAAGGTTTTTGTGAATCGTATGGCGAAGCCATAGTGACTATAACATGAAATGAGGAATCTGGATTAGGGCAACGCTGCAAGCTTAGGGTTATGATGTTAGTGCTGGGTGGAGTTAACAGTGGGATACTTCAACGATGTTGGTAGGGGGGATATTAGCCTAGCGTTCTTCACAAGGCATACCGGTACGGTTGTGAAGTTGTTTTTGGAATACCAAGAGATGTATATGGTGACCAACAAGAGTAAGAGAAGATCGAAGTTTTGAAGTTTGATGTTGACAAGAGATGTACAAAAGTATATGGAAGATTGAAGTTAGAACCTCTACCGTCGGGTTGACTTTACATAAGGAAAGTGAAGTATAATTTCTACACCTACTTGAAGAAAGGATGTCTATGGTGAGAGCTTTTGTAGAATGCGAAGAGCTCCTCCCATATGTTGGGATGTCGTGGAAAGTGAAGAAGATAAGGTCAATTGTTTTGAAACACGGTTAAGTCCTGCAGATTGGATCCTTATGGTTGCTCATAAGTGAGAAACCTTAGAGGATTTTTTACAATCATGTCATCAAAGAGGGAAAATGAGATTAAGTTAAAAGAATACTTAAAGAAGACCACAAGAGTCAGAAGACGTAAGCAAATCTTTCCAATTCAAGAAAAGACGAATGTTTGGAAGGAGACGGTCAATATTGTAGCTACAGATGGAACAATACACGTGTTTTAAGGATGTTCCC
Organism: Fagopyrum homotropicum; assembly: GCA_033239125.1. NCBI lineage: Eukaryota > Viridiplantae > Streptophyta > Magnoliopsida > Caryophyllales > Polygonaceae > Fagopyrum > Fagopyrum homotropicum. The sequence goes on from BSWB01000002.1 coordinate 49,432,900, forward strand.
CCAACAGATCGGGGTAAACCATTAGTATCATGATCACCTGTCAAATTTTAAGACAAGGTTGTGTAGGTCCTACGTTATGTGACGAAAGAGGAAAAGACGATAACCGAGGTATCACGGATTCCAATACGTCAGAATGTGGATTTTTCGTCTAAGGTCGAGCTTGATTCAATCCCGATATCTAAGGTGCCCTATGGAATGACACTTGTGCAGAGACATGTGTTGTGAAAACAAGTGAAGGAGCTATTGCAAGAACTTATTGATAAGATTTCACTAGAAATCAGTGAAATGCTATGGGGAACTCCGAATGTTATCTTGAGCTCTTGATTTGAATATCATGTTTAATTATATCTTGAACTTTTGATTGAAGTTATTATGAGAACACCAGAATTGTTGTGAAAAAAAAGAAGACAAACAATTCTCTCCTTTTGAACATCGATTACCGTGAGTCGAAAAAGATAATGGTGAAAGACAAATATTCCTTACAACGAATGGATGATCTACTCGATCGGTTGGAAGGGTCGGTAGTCTCTTCTAAGATTGAGTTAAGATTTGATTGTCAACCGTTGAGAATTCGAGACTGATATATTGAAATTACGGCATCCCAAACCAACCAGGGTCAATTCAGTGTTACTTATACCGTATGGGCTTACTGATGCCCCAGGTAAGAGAATTTGGGTATACTCTTAAAGAAGAGAGAAATTGTATGACAAGTTAGCGCATGATGGCAAACCCCGAAGGATGTGAAAGAAGTTACAAGTTCTCTCAAATGTGTTGAATATTACTAGATCTGTGAAGAGATTCTCCAAAAGGTAACACCATTTCTGGTAGCCTACTCCGGATGTTAACGAAGTATTGAATGGGACAAGAATTTACAATAGAGTTGTTGAGAGTTAAAGAGGGGATTTATTGTTGCAACTGTGTTGATTTACCTTGAGGTATTAGGAGTTTGAGGTCTACAAGTGATTCTTCAAGACAAAGGCCTTGATCGAGTATTGAAGAGCGGTGTAAAAGTAATAACATACGTGTCTTGTTAGTAGAAGTAGTATGGACTAAAGTGCCTCCTTTGTTACTCGGAATTGCAACAAGAATTGAGGAAACATAACATCAAAGTTTGGTTTGACAAGAACCAAAGCCAACAGTATAAATTGGAAGCTCGATCTTCTTTGGAGAGAAATCAAAGGGAAAATAATGGAAATGCTACATTGAGAAAGACTCGAGAAGGAGTTGAGTTTCCGATATATCGGACCTTTTTGAGATCTTAGAGCGAGTGGGAAAGTGGTTTACCGGTTGACGTGGTCGTTAAGAGTAGAGGGTGTTCACCCAGTGTTTCATGTTTATTCATCGAGAGAGTACATATGTGACTCGAGACATACTGTCAGTCATGAGGATCAAGTGGCAGATGAGAAACCGATGAGACTAACGGGAAGACGGAGGATAGTATCTTTGGTAGAGTTTTACATTGAGCTAGTAGCATCCATGGATTTGATGGGTTAGACCTAGTTTTTCCTTTGGTTGAGTTATGTGCATGTGTTATGTTATGTGTAGTTTGTGTCCTGTGCGAGAATGTGATATATGACCTGATTTATCTTACGGTAGTAGTTTGAGTAGATGATGTGTTTAGATAAGAAGGTTTAAGCCTTCTTAGTTAGAGAGTTCATACCTCGGCCTTAGGGACCGAGAAGTTCGACGCAAAGCAAGTTTTGGGACAAAACTTGTTTTTAAGGGAATCTGATGTAACGCCCCGTTTATTGGGTGCGTTTCAATATTTTTTTTCCTACTTCTATCGATATGTTATTAGCTCAAGTATTTTATTTAAAAGTATTTTTACGAAGTAAAATATTCTTCCCGAATATATTTATATTTTGAGTACGTTCGTGTATAACCATATTATATTTTATGGAAAAAGTCGGAAAGTTTTTCCGGTTCAAAAATCCCGTTCTTAATGTTTTTAATTGAGTTTATTGATTCTATATTTCCTATATTAATATTATTACTATGATTCTTATTATTTATTTTTTTTTTTCCCACCTTTCTCACCTTTCCGTCTTCCCGACCCTTTGAACTGATGAGCTGCCCCCTCCCCCTAGAAGCAGCTTGGCCATAGCTCTCTGCAGGCCTACCAGTCCGACCCTTCGCTCCTTCCATGACCTCTGAAACCCGACTCCTCATTCTTCCCTTTTTGTGTATCCTCCAACTCTCTGTACTCCCAATCACATTGCGATCACCTTCACGTTTCAGGGCAGCATCCGTCTATAATCTCATCACCTCCTTCCATCTGCAACACCATCCCTCTTCAACCTTGTCGCCTAGGACCGCCGGAAGAAGCCGCCATCTTCATCTCCTCCGGTTCTCACCCTCATCCTTGTCGTTGACCTCGCAACAGCCATCAATTGGGACCCTAGCCATCTACAGGCGAGCTTTGCTTCCCCTCCTCTATCAAATCACAATGCCAGAAGCAGCCACGCCGTTGTAGTCGAGCCTACCAAGAGCCAAGCAGAAGAGTTACCGGAGTTCCCTCCTTCTCCCTTCACCACCCATCTTCCCTGCTCCCCTCTCTATTGCAGCGCTGGACAGCAGGCTATTCGCCGCCCCTTTTCCTCCCCCTGCTCTCTGCACTTTCTATTGCGAGGAGAACAATTTGCCAACCCTCCGCCCTCTCTCGATCCAGTCTCTGCAGATACTGCCGCCAGGGAGAGCACACCTCCTAACCTTCGCCGGGAATGAGCTAGATGGACGCCCGGGAAGCTTGCCGCCTTCTCCCCGCCTTCACCTTGGTGAAGCCGCCGCTAGTGCAGCCCTTTCCCAGCCTTGCGCTCATGGGCCTGCGTAAATGAAACCCTTTTGGGTTATTAAAATTTCCCTCTATTTTTGGTATAATTACAAAATGTACCCAGTAATTTGTATTTACTAATTTCACCCAGATTTTTGGAATGTTACATTATGCCCTCTGTTGTGATATTTTTGGAAAATAGCCCAATGGGCCGCATTTACAAGATTGTATATTTTGCCCGGAAAATGGTTGAACGGTTTTGTTTGCACTTGGCTCTGAGTACGAGCTTTACCATTGGGTTTATGATGTTGTGTAGATTGTCCGGAAAATATAATTACTGATTTTAAATTCGGTTTATGGTTCAAGTAATAATTTCGGGTTTACAACCAAGTGGTTTGATTTCATATTTTGCCCCGGGAGGGTTCAACGAGTTTTAACGCTGGCTTTTGAAAACGGGTATTCCTTAGATGTATTTATATTATATATCCCGTTCAAGTTTAGCGTATGAGCTAAACTTTCTTAGTTTTGGGTGTTAGGTTTGGAAGCGTCCCGATAAAGGCCTAAGGAGTCCAAGTCGACATCCGCTGAACGACTTCCATCTTTTGGCGACGCGTGAGTACCCTTTCCCTCGATCTAGTTATTTTTAGCGGTAGTATCATGATAGGTTGGACATAACATAACCTAGTGAGAATACCAAGTAGTGGTTGAAACTTAAGTGAGTTTTGAGGATTTATGATTGTTGTAAGACGTTGAGTGTTTGGGTGATCTTGTGAGTATCTGAGACTTGAGGTTGTGGTTATATGGATGTTGAGATTATGGGCTAGGATATGCTTATCCTAGCATGGTGTTGTTACCGTTGAGCTGGTTTGGGCTAGGCATGTTTATCCTAGGGGTGTTGTGAGTTATGATCTTGCGAGATCCGAGGGTTTAGAAGTCTTAGGACTTCTAGCTTGTGTTGAGTCTGATGTGAGCATGTGGGATTCTAGGATGCGGTCCTAGAATTGAGAGTCAAATGGTCTTGCGTAGATCATTTGTATAGAAGTCTAAGACTTCTATTGTGAGTGGGTTGTTGTTGATATAGTTATCTTCTTGTGAGCAGGCTAAGGGCTTCCTCCCTAAGGAAGCGAGAGTGTCGTGAGTTGAGTGTGGTGACGAGGTAAGTCTCCGGACTTACTTAGCTCGTATTCTATGTATTAGATTCGATGCGTGTTTGGTGGTGTGTGTTTTATTGTTTTCATTATAACTTATAAAACCGGAATTAGGATTAACGACCTTTATATATTATTTGGCCCAAGTGTATGATAACGGGTGGTGACAACTTGTCTAGCTCTTGCGTAGAGTTAGGACGGTCGGATGCATCCGTACCATTCCATGCCGTAAGTGGGGACCGAGGCGAGTTTCGGGAGATTCTCGTGTCATAAAAGAAGTTGAATTAGAACGGGATATGACCTAATAATAAAAAGATAATAACCGGACTTGTGTGTTTTGAGCATGTTAGGTGTTATGTTGATGTATGTGTGTATGTGCCTTCACCTTGCTTCTAATGTTGCGAATATTAGCTAACGGTTTTATACCAATTGTTGTAGATTGCCTTGCAGGTTAGGAGTGCGACCGAGAGATCCGGAGGAATGGACAGCCAGGGTTCCGTACATTATAGGAGTGGGTTTTTGTTTGGAGTTATGTTTGGGGTTTTGTATATTGTATCATTGTATGCCGCATGTATGGCGTTTGGTCTTTGTAGTTGTTGTCGGCTGAAGTCCGTTGTTTGTTTTCTTTCAGGTTTTCTTACACTGCAAAAAAATGTATTTCGGTTTTGGCCTTTATTTGTGCCTTGTTGCAAGATCCGGTAAAATTGTTGTCAAGCTAAAGATCGGGACCCATTGTGAGGTCCCAACCCGTAGCATCCCGAGTCCCGCGGGTTCGGGGTGTTACAGGTTCGAAGTCTAAGACTTCTAAGATAGTAGGTCTTAATAGAGCGGAATTGATTACAGTATTAATTTATGGTAAAATGACTATTTTACCCTTGATCTCGAAACTTCCAAAAATTCCCTAATTCATGCCTAAACTCTTATTTGAGACTAAACAGTCATATTCTAACTCCTAAAGATGAGTTTGGTTACAAATTGGCGATCTACCCATTTCCCTATTTTCGGAAAGATCGTTAAGGTCCAACTTCGGCTTCAAATATAAAATTTGAATAATCTTAAAAAAATTCCGAAATAATTCCCTAGATCATCTATGATATCTCATCTACTCCTAGGAGAAAGAATTTCTTAAAACTGTTCAAGCATCACTTCTACAAAAATTTCCAAAGTTGGTTACAACACTTAACAAACAGCACATTGTCTTAACTTTGAAAAACCATAACTCCTAAACTACTCGCTGGATTTATCCCAAATTTTGATACGTTCTACTATAAAATCTTATCTATAATATATCCAAAATTCAGCCGCAAAAGAGATCAAAATCCTATTTAAAACTATCTCACAAAACCGTGACGCCAATATCCATTCTTTGGATATTGGCGTCGCGGTTTCTTTCAAACTTCTTATATCTCTGAGGTCAAAACCTCTCCACATTTGTGGGGTCTACCTTTTTGCTTTTACACTCAATTGTAGGTCTTTATTCTGTGTACCTTAGATCCACATATCCGGGTTGACACCCTAACTCTTGTGGTCTCTCATGCCCATAATTGCCTATGGGCATCCGCCTCGATTGTAACACCCTTTATTCCGTAAATCTTGGTTGTACTCCGTTCCTCTTGGTACTTTCTCCAATATTGTTATCTCTAATCTACGCTCTTGTCGTCTCTTGCATGGTTCTTCTAATTCATCTCTCGGCTTCATACAACCAAGTCCCTTGTATGACTTTTTATTCCTTCTATCTTAGTTGACTCAGGAATTTCTTACTCATCTGATTGTGCTTGTGGTAAAAATGATCTTCACAACTTTACTTCCTTGCTCACCTGATCTTTGGATGATTCGTAAGGGTCACCAAGCAGCCCACCCGAGTATAATACTCAATTCAAGGTCCGATTCCATTGCCTCGTGTTGAAAACTCTTCAAGTCCGCTACCGATTTATAATAAGGCGATAATCGCTTCATTATATCACAACTAAAGGATACAAAATATCCTTTAGGATACTAACATGCTATACATATACTTATATATAATAATACATTAGAACATATCGATATAAGTCCATATACTAACTAACACACCTATCATTCTAAGTTGCAGAGATCCACGGAGAGCGATGGTAGTCCAACGTACTACTAACCCACAACCCGACTATGCTCATGTAAAAAAAACATAAATCCGTTTTGAAAATTTTAGACCCCTTTCGGGTTCTAGTTATTTTATACAATCGGTCTTTCAGAAGATTTCAAGTGCCATTGTTGTCAACCCAGAGCTCTGATACCATATTGTAACACCCCAAATTCTGAGAATTCGGGGAGCTACTGGTTAGGACTTCACAATGGGTCCCGACCATAGTTTGACAACAATTTTACATGGATCTTACAACAAGGCACAAAAGTATTTAAAACATTTGAAAACTGTAAACAATATATACATGGAGAATATGTATCAGCCTTACAAGCAAAGCTACTAAAATGATGCATATGAAGAACAAGAGACATCCCCGTCCCCAACTAAATGAGTACGTGGACCCGGCTGACCATTTCCTCCGGATCTCTCTACAACTGTCTTAACCTGCAAGGCATCTAAAAGCGGTATAAAACCGTTAGCTAACATTCTATGCATAAGTATAAAGGTAAAAGCACAAACACACAACACACACAATCAACATGGAACACTCAATCCTTTTATTATCTTTAATTAGGTGATAGGTTATTACTAATGATACTTATTTTGTGACACGAGGGATTCCCAAACCTCGCCCCTATCCCCGTTTACCAACGCGGAATGGTACTAATGCATCTGACCGTCTACTGGACTAGGCTGGTCGCAGGGAACCTCCTAGACTGTCGCAAGAGCTAGGCAGATGATGTCACGACCCGTTATCATACACTTGGGTCAATTACGTAAATAATAAAGTCGGCCAAATTCGGTTTCGTTGTTTATCATAACTAATAAACACCACTCATACACATTACACTCATACAAGAAGCCAGCTAAGTAAGTCCGTGGACTTACCTGAATCAGATCTCGACTCCTAATTCGCAAATCGATCTGTACAGTAGGAATTCAGTGGCCTGTCAAAGGAGGCAAGTGTGTCAGCACACTTTCTGGGTGGTTAGAAGTCTAAGACTTCTAAGATAGTAGGTCTTAATAGAACGGAATTGATTACAGTATTAGTTTATGGTAAAATGACTATTTTAGCCTTGGTCTCGAAACTTCCAAAAATTCCCTAATTCATGCCTAAACTCTTATTTGAGACTAAAGAGTCATATTCTAACTCCTAAAGATGAGTTTGGTTACAAACTGGCAATCTACCCATTTCCCTATTCTCGGAAAGATCGTTAAGGTCCAACTTCGGCTTCAAATATAAAATTTGAATAATCTTAAAAAAATTCCAAAATAATTCCCTAGATTATCTATGATATCTCATCTACTCCTAGGAGCAAGAATTTCTTAAAACTGTTCAACCATCACTTCTACAAAAATTTCCAAAGTTGGTTACAACACTTAACAAACAGCACATTGTCTTAACTTTGAAAAACCATAACTCCTAAACTACTCGCTGTATTTATCCCAAATTTTTATACGTTGTACTATAAAATCTTATCTATAATATATCCAAAATTCAGCCGCAAAGGAGATCAAAATCCTATTTAAAACTATCTCACAAAACCGAATTTCAGCACAACAGAAAAACTGCTTACGACTTCATCTTTGAAAAATCATAAATCCCAAACCACTCGCTGAATGCCTCTAAAATTTTAATATGTTCTACAAAAATATGTCAACTATATCATATCCAAAATTCAATCCCAACGGAGATCCAGAGCTTATTCAAAACCATCTCACACAACAGCATCACTTGCTGTTTTCCCCAACACTCAGCACATATATACAAACTGCATGAACTTTGGAACACAATAACTCTCAAACCGAAACTCCGATTCCTCTAAAATTTTAGTATGCTTTACTATGTAATACCGTCTATGACATATCCGAAAACCAGCCAAAAATAATGAGTTTAGCATACTAACATCTACACCCCTCTCATTCAGCAAATAAAACCCAAGTAACTCCCTATACATTACAGTTTATGTAGAGGAAGGGGCTGCTTACTCACCACAGCCCAAGATTCACGGCTCAAGATAGGTTGACTGGGACAGACTCGGTGCTGGCTTCCAAGTCGTTGCAGGGTCACTTCTGCTTGTCACAAGGCTGCACCGGAGTAAGGCAGGTTACAACTTAATCACAGAAAAGAAGGTTGACAGCAGGTCGTACCTACCGGAGGCTCGTCTGCAGTGGCTTAGCAACCGTCCACTCCGGTCTCGTTCCCGCTGGAGGAGGGCCGTCTCTTGAGGGCAGATGCGAGGGGGTCCAGCGTCGTAAGTAGAAGGCTGCTATGGGTTGCTGTTCCGGTTGAATCGCTGGTTGTAGAAGGCTGCTGCGTCGGCTGGAACAACACGAGATGACATATTGTCCTGAAGGAGAACGCGAGGTTGCTGCTGCGTCGGATTGCTGCTATGGGTTGCTGAAGGGAAACGAGATCTCACCGGACTGCTATGAGGCTGCTGCTATATCGGTTTACAGAAGGAGTTGATGCGGTAGAGAGAGAAGTGGTTTAACGCTAAATAGGATTAAGGGAGTCAGATTACATTAGGTTAATAATTAGGGTTTAGGGTTAAGTCATGGGCTGGTCGGAAGTTTGTATAAATCAGGCCTAATTCGATGGGCCTGCTCATCTAATTAGGTAATGGGCTATAAAGTGGGTCGTTAAATTGTGCAGAATTATTCTTCGGTTTACATATTTATCATTTTATGTGAATTAAGGTCACATAAAATGATAGAATCTAATTTTGTATAATATTATTTAAAATTAAGAAAGGTTAGCGGATCGGAATTTGGTTTGATCGGTTATTAAACGGAAATTAAATTTTCCGGGTATTACATGCGCAACTTCCTAGGCTTGGTTGGTTATTACCGTAGGTTTGTGGAAGGGTTTTTAATGATCCCCGACCACTTACCAGCCTGTTGAGGAAGATTACCTAGTTTGTATGGTCCGAGCCGTGTACTCAGAGTTTTGAGGAGCTAAAGAGGAGAATGACTTTTGCTCCTATCTTAGCACATCCAGAGCGGACAGATAATTTTGTAGTTTGTAGCGACACATCCAAGCTAGGCATGAGATGTGTTTTGATGTAGAGGGGTAGGGTCATCGCTTATGCGTCTAGACAGCTTAAGGCGTATGAAGAGAACTACCCGACAAATGATCTAGAGTTTATTGCAGAGGTACACACCTTGAAGATCTGAAGGCATTATTTGTATGAAGTTTCATGCTAAATCTTCACATACCATAAGAGTTTGAAGTACATATTTACTCAGCGGGAATTGAATAACCGCCAGAGAAGATGGCTCAAGATGATCAAGGACTTTGATCTAGAGATTCTGTATCATCTAGGGAAGGCGAATGTAGTCGCCGACGCCCTTAGAAAGAAGACGCCTCGAGAGAGGCGATATCGCAATTGATGGCTCAACCTCATTTGCAAACACATCTAGCATGGTTAGAGTTGGATATTCAGTTTCCTGATATGGGCATCCATCTGTCCACCCTAGAGGTTCTATCTGATATGTTGAGAGAGATCCAATACAAGCAAGAGACGTGCCCGACATTGAGACGGATCCGAGACAGGATGTCTCAAGGTGAGGCACCACAGTTCACCATAGGTACCGACGGAGTGATGAGACACCGCGAACGCGTTTGTATACCCTCTGATAGAGAGTTGAGGCAGAGAATCTTACAGGAGGCTCACACCACACCTTACTCAGTGCACCCAAGTACAAGTAAGATGTATCAAATGTGAGACATTCTTTCTAGTGCGACGGTCTAAACCCGATATGGCTAGATTTGCAGCCTACTGTGAGACCTGTCAACAGGTCAAGATAGAGCATTGTAGGCCCGGATGAGAACTCCATCCATTGCTAGTACCGCAGTGGAAGTGGGAGGATTCTACATGAACTATGTTACCGGTTTGAGACTGAGTCGGAGCTTTAGCGCTATTTGAGTTGCGGTATATAGATTGACGAAGACAACATGTTTTATCCCTATTATTGAAACGTTGCTAGTGATTCGGCTAGATGAGGAGTTCACTAGGCAGATAGTGAGATTTCATGGAGTACCGACCATTTTCTCATATAGAGATGGAGGATTCACCTTGAGGTTTTGGCTGCAGGTAAATATTGCCTTGGGTACAAGCCTTAACTTCACGACGGCTTTTCATCCCTAGTCAAATGGACAATCACATAGGACTATACAAACCTTAGAGGATATGTTGAGGGCTTGCGTACTAGACTAGGGACATGTGCGGTTAAATCACCTCCCGTTGGTTGAGTTTTCCTACAAAACAAGTTGGCATGCGTCGATCAAGATGGATCCTTATGAAGCGTTGTATGGACGGAGATATCGTACACCTTTATGTTGGGATGAGCCGAGCAGTGTTAGTGGTATAGCTCTTGAGTAGATACAGAATGATGTCGCCCGAGTGACATTGATTCGAGAGAGAATGCTCGCGGCACAAAGCCGCTAGAAGTCGTATGCAGATAAGAGGCATTGGCCTCTAGAGTTCAGAGTTGGAGCTCATATATTGTTAAGGGTATCACCGGCGCAAAGCATCAGGCGATTCGGCATAAAGGGGAAGTTGAGTCCCCGATATGTCGGACCTTTTGAGATTTTGGATCGAGTTAGAAAGGTGGCATATGGACTCGCGTTGCATCCCAGATTGGAGGGCGTCACCTAGTCTTTCACGTGTCTCAGCTGAGAGAATTTATACTATATCCCAGACACATTATCAGTTATGAGGACTTGGTGGTTGAGCCGGGCCACACATTTGTAGAGGATCCAGTAGCGGTCTTAGAGCGGAGTAGAACATGCTTGCGCTCAAAGGACATCCCGATGATGAGGATATAGTGGTCTAGACGGGGAGCCGATGAGACTACTTGGGAGATAGAGGATCGTATCAGGAGGAACTATCCAAAGTTTTATGCAACGATAACCGCATTAGGTGGATTGATGAGAGACTTGTTACGCTAGAAAGGTGACACGCAAAAGTTTTAAATTTATAACTCGATATATTTTTCCTAACTCCTAGCGAACCCACAGTGTATGGGTCATTTTGTAGAAAGGATAGTATTCCGAGGTCGAACACAAAGACTAAGGTGAAATTGAGTCAATAGTGACGAAAGATAGTGAAGATCTAGGCTAAGAAAAGAAAAAGAAATAAAGAAATGAAAATCTCAATGTTTTTGGTTTGGTTTTGAGGTGATCAATCAAAGATCACAAATCATACAAGATTGACAAACAACTAAACTAGTAACACAAATGAACAAGCAAACACGAGATAGGTAATCAAAGATAGAGAACCGGATTTTAGGGGTTAGAAATTCCGGTTATGGCATAGGACTCAAGCTATCTAGTCATTCTTTGGATCAACTATAGTATGTTAAGAGTGGGTGTTTCTAGATTGGGATCAATCACCGGGTAGGTCTCATCTTCCACTAGTCCGTTCCTAAGGTCTTATCACTGGGTAAGTCTCAAAGAACCTAAGGTTAGGAATTCTACACAAACCGGATTTCTATCTAGGGATCTAACCTTTCCTCACCGGGTAGGTCTCGGGAAGGCAAGCCCTAAACAAAAATCCTAGCACACTCAGTCCAATAGCGGCTAGTGAGGCTCACTACTACCTAGAGTTCATCATCTTTGGTACCTAAGGGCAAGAATCACCGGTAGGTCTCTTCTCACACTTAGTTGCTAACACTAGGTCACCCTAGGATAGATCTAACTCAACAAACACTAGGATTTCAGCAATCTAATAGCCTAACACTTAGATTTATCAATACAAGCGAGTCAGACAGAATCACGGGCAGTTCCTCACTTCCACGGCCGTAGAACTACCTAGAACAGACCGTGATTTACTACAGAGGTTAGGTTCGAGCAAAAAAATCATCCAAAGGTACGTTTAAGTCTATCCTATCATAGTCCAAGCCATAACCATCATTTCCTTACCCTAGAATCACATCTATTTAGCCAACAACATGCATCATCACAATCAAAATCATCAAGCATAAAATCATGGAGTCCATATCAATAGGATGAAATGAAAGAGAGATGAAGCAAATAGAACAAGAAAAACGAGATGGATAAAAGTTAAAGGAGAGACTTACAACCCTTCAACAAAAGGTTTGAATCGTTCTTACAACCTTAGAAAATGTTTCCAACAAACTTCACTCTAAAAACTAAGAAATCTAGGAATGGTGTGTTCTTCCCTTCTTCTCCAATGGAAGTCTTTCTTCTCCTCCAAGAGTAGCTCCAATCCAATTCCAAAATGAGAGAGTATGGGAGAGAATGTGTGTGAGGTATGGTGTGTAGTGTATCCCCTTAGAATCAGCCTGCAAGGGTAGTTATAGCCTTCACCATTTGCAAGAGTCGGTTATAGAGATCGTGGGACAGCTGTCCCAGTTGTGCAGAAGGAATCACGGGCAGTTTCCACGGCCGTGGATCTCCCAGTGGCCGTGATTCCTGTGTTTCAGCCTTCTTTTGATCGTTGAGCCGCGAGTTGGTGCAAGGCATGCAGCAACATGGCCCCATGTGTTCTCCTTTGCTCCTAACTTGCTTCCCAATGAGCTCGGATACGTGTCATCAGGAGGAACGATCCTTGGATGTATCGATTAGGCTCGAAAAGCTCCCAAAATACCTACAAAACATGCAAAAGTCCGTGTAGACGTCTATCTCGACAAATATACATGTATTGAATGTAAACGCCACAAACTAATGCTAAACTATGCATGAATAGCGGGAAAACTATCTAAATGGATGCCTAGACTAACGTCATAAATCGTGTTATCAAAATACCCCATACTTAAGGTTTGCTTGTCCCCGAGCAAGTCCCAACTATAGACTAAGAGATGACATGATTTATGCATGCAGAAAAACAACAAAGTCTTTTTGGAATTGTGCTTCTAATATTGGATCACCTTCATAGTCATGTTTCATGGCAAATGGACAAGCAATTATGCAACAAACGAATGAAGGTATGGAAAGACAATTATACTTAACTAGAAAGCATGCATGAAAGGTAACAATGAAGAAGTCAAGATGATCATGAGCATATCCAATCTAGATCACTAAGTCTTACACACATGCAAATAGGTCGCAAGGACTTAGGAAAGAAGAGGCTAAGAAATGTTGTGGTTAGGTCGGAATTTTGAAGTCATGTGATGCTAATCCGGGAAAGGAACTATCTTAGCATGAAATATTGTGATATTTTAGGCACGTTTTCTAAGTGTATTTGATTCATATTGATAGTCATTGATTGAGCATTGATGCATTTGTGAGCTAGTTTGCCTATAATGTCGATATAGAGATCTACACAAGCTTTATGTTGATTATAGGTGATTGAGAGCTATTTCCGAGCGGAATCGAGCAAAGATGGAATTGTTGAGCAATGTCCATGGATTGAGGGCATTCTTAGGAGCAAAAGGAGTGTTAACTTGAGGAATGCACGAAGCTAGGGAAGAATCACGTTCTTGCCCTAAACCACGCTCTAAAATACGGCCGTACTACTTTCCACATTCAGTTCCACGGCCGTGGAACCATGGTTAAGGAAACGTGGTTCATTCCAGCAACTTCTACGGCCGTGGAGAAGATGGTTCAAACCGTATTTATTCCCACGCTCTAAATTACGGCCGTGGAACCCTTCCACGACCGTGATCTTGGCGATCTTTTTCGCCACACTTTAAGCCACGATCTTTTAAAAGATTGGGCCGGGCCGCTACTTCATCATACACTATAAAAGGACGGACGAAGGGAGATTCCGTCACCTCCGCTTACACCTCGCTTTAGGCTTACACTTTCGCCCACACCGCGGCTTAGAGATCTTTGTGATTGAGATTTCCGGATTGACGGAAGATCGAAGATTCGGAAGAGTGTTTGCAAGAAGATTCCTCTTCTTGTTTAGGTTTGATTTAGAAGACGGATTGACATCCCGTTCTTCCTTCTTATCTAAGATTGTGTTTGGTTGTTCTATTCCGAATCTAGTGACGATATTTGTTCTTGATTGTGACTTTGAGGATGGTTTGAAGTTTATTGAAAGTTTTCGGAAGTTTTCATCTTTCAATCTTTTAAACCTTGAAATTGATATCATTATGACTATTGTTGGCTAAAAACCCTTAACAATTCTAAGGTGAAGGGTTGATAGTTGTGGCTTAGATGATGATAGATCGATCGTAAACAGATTGGACCCTGAGAGTTAGAGAGAATCGCCGACGAACCCTAAATTACGGCCTGTTCTTGAAGTCCACGGCCGTGGAACCTCAAGAACTAACCGTGATTTCCCTTAAGTTTACGAACCTGCTTTTACTTTAATCCAAAGTTAAAGATTTGCTTTAACTTAGTCTTGGCTTGCCTTTTCTAGGTAGTGGTGAAGCCTCAACAACCTCTACCTCGATTGTGAGTGTCACAACCTTAATCGATTTAGTTAGTCTTGATCCTTGGATTACAAGTTTGGGTATTTGACATTAATTCTCATCTTTAGAACCTTTCTATATTGAAGCCTCAACAACCTGTATAGGGAGTTTCTTGTAGGTGAGTCACATAAGGTTTTTGGAACTTCACCGTACGATTACCTTACATTAGCATACCTTTGCATATCTCAACTCTGTCCTTACATCATTAGTATATCTTGAATCGATTGGCACAGCTGGATTCCCGGATCTTTAGGATTGTTGTTTTCCCAATAATTTGAAAAGCTCTTACATTTACTCGCTTGATAATCTATAACTGGATTTAACCCCCCAAATCCCTGTGTTCGATACTCTAGAATTCTTGCTTAACTATATCGATCCGTACACTGCGGGTTCGCTTGCTTGATTCTAGTTTTATAAATTTAAAGCTTATTTGCATGCACGCTAAGTGGCGAACAAGTTTTTGGCGTCGTTGCCGGGGATTTGGTCTAGGCTGAATTCGGTTTTCGGTTGTCAAGCTTGGGAGCTTCTCCCTTGTTATTTGATATCTTTTTGAGTGCATGCGCAGGTCTAGGAACACCGGAGACCTCTTACCTCTTGATCAAGAGCTTGAGAGGACTTTGAGGCAAAAGCGCAAGGAAAAGAAGATGGCTGAAGAACACAAACGTGATCTTCAAGCGGAGTTAGCGGAGAAAGAAGCTCAACTCCAATGGAATGAGAATATTCGCCGGGATGAAATGGATCGTCATCAATCTGAAGTTAACGATCTAAAAGATATGATGTTCCAGATGAGGATAGAAATAAGCGACCTTAAGAATAAGGGGAGCCGGAAATCCTCAAGAAGGGCATCAAGATCAAGAAGAAGAAGTCATTCATCCGCTGATGATAGTGATTCTTCCATGCCACCGCTAGAGGAAATTGATCCCACGATCAATGTAAATCCTTTCCATCGACGGGCAGCTGCTAATCGTCGTGTTCCACCTAGGAATGCGAAGATCGAACGTGTAGATGATGAGCCAAGAACTCTTGGCCAAAGGATGGATCCAACACAACAACCGCGCCGTTTGGGCGTGAACTTCAATGCTGATGATGTGCAAGGGTTTAGCTTCAACCCTCAAGTTATTACTCTTGTTCGCCAAAACCAATTTGGCGGAACAAGCGCTGAATCTCCACACCAACACTTGCAAAACTTTGAGTGTATGATGGAGACAATGAGGCCGAAGAACGCTACTACCAACAACTATAAGCTCAAGCCTTTCTTCTTCTCCTTGAAGGGGAAAGCGTTGTCTTGGTACCAAACTCTTCCTAGTGGGAAACTAGACACGTGGGAAGACCTTTCCGCGGAGTTCCTCACCAAATTCTTTCCGCCATCCAAAACGGTGGAACTTAGAGGTAAGATCAATGCATTTTCCATGAAGTCTAACGAAAGTTTGTTTCAATCATGGGAAAGGTTTCAGGACTTGTTATTGGATTGTCTTCATCATGACATATCCAAGCTTGCATTGTTGGAGATTTACTATAAGGGGCTAGATGCGGGGACGCAATTCAACCTCCAATCCCTCTCATGTGGAACATTCAGGGACATGAGAGAAGATGACGCTTGGGACTTTATTGAGAAGCAAGCAAGAGTCTTAGAGAAGTATTCCCACCGGAAAGTGGAGGGAAATCATGTGGAGCAAGGAGCAAAGCTCACACATGAAGCTCAAAACCAGATTTTCTCCCTCAATAATGAGATCAAAGAGTTGAAGGAGGCAATCAAGACCAACTTTCCAAAGCAACAAGGCAAGGATGTTGGCTATTTGGGCAACAACAATGGCGGTGAGAACACAAACCGCAACAACAACAACAACAACCGGAACAACAACCGGAACAATTGGAATGGCAATAACAATAACCGGAACAACAACAATTGGAACAACAATAGGAGTTCAAACAACAACAATTGGCGCTCCAATCAACAAAATTCCGGTAACTCTTATCCCTCCAATTCGAATTCACTAACTCCACCTTCTTCTTCCTCTACTCGTTTGAAAAGCCAGGGGCAAACATCTAATGGAGGAAACACTTCGGGGAAGGAGAAGCCCGATCCCATGTTGGAAACGATTTTCGGAAAGCTTCAAGGTTTGGAGAACCGCATCATTAAGGTTGATGATCAAATTTCTAAGGTTGATAAAGCCCAAAAGGTTTTGGAAAACCAAATGTTCAGCCATGCGGAGGAAGTTCCTAGGAATCAAGGGAAACTTCCAGGAAAGACGGAGGACAACCCTAAGGGAAGGGTGATGGCAATCACAACTAGGAGCGGAGTGACTACCACCGATCCGCAGCCTAAGTTCGTTGAAGTCCCCGTAGAGAAAGACAAAGAGAAGGGGAAGCAGAAGGAAGATGTCTACGTTCCTCCTCCAGCTTACAAACCTCCCCTACCATTCCCTCAATCTAGAGCAAGAGCACGCCTAGATAAACAATTTGGTAAGTTTATAGAACTCATGAGCAAGCTGCATATTAATATACCCTTTATTGATGCTATTGTAGGCATGCCGGCTTATGGCAAGTTCTTGAAGGAGCTCCTCTCCAACAAGAGGAAGCTAGAAGATTTCGGTGAGGTTAAGATGAGTTCGGATTCTTCGGATCTCATCAAGACCATGAAAGCGAAAATGCCCCCAAAGCTAAAGGATCCGGGGTCGTTTTGCATTCCCACAGGAGTGGGAGATGTCACATATGATGCGCTATGTGATTTGGGAGCAAGTGTGAGCATCATACCACTTGCATTGTGTATGAAGATCGGTTTAGGCGACACTAAACCGGTGAAGATGACGTTATACATGGCAGATCGATCCATCACTCGCCCCGTCGGTATTGTAGAAGACGTCCCAGTCAAGCTAGGTAAATTTTTTGTTCCTATTAATTTTGTCGTGCTTGACATTCCTGCAGATAGTCCGGTCCCGATCATACTCGGAAGACCGTTTCTTGCAACTTCCGGCTGCATAGTCGTTTGCAAGAATGCTAGACTCGCCTTTGACATAGGAGAAGAGAAGGTAGAATTCGTTCTTTCCACTCTAGTGAAGGAACCAATCTTTGATGAGGATATATTCAATATTCAAGATGAAGAAGGGTTGTCTAGAGAGGAGGTAAGTGTTATTCTCTTCAAAGATCCTTTACAAAAGGTTATCACTATGAGTCTAACGAATGTAGGGGAAGAAGAGGAGTGCAATGAGGCAATTGAAGCCTTAGAAGCACAAGAAGAGATGGGTGAAGTGGAGTTTGAAAAACTCCACGATGAGGCAGAAAACGTGAGAATCCACGGCCATACACTATATTCCACGGCCGTGGATCTCACAACCCAAAGCGTGGCTCACTCCAGGGGGTTACACGGTCGTGGAGGAGATAGAGAAACCGTGACCACCTTCCACGCCCTAAACCACGGCCGTGGAGGACATGGGGAAACCGTAATTTTGGCCGTGGAAGAAGGTGATCGAGACACTTCTTCAACTTCTTTTGATTCTTCTCCTACACCTTCTACTTCCTTAGACACTTCTAAGGAAGCATCGGATGCTCCTCAAGAACCATTGGAAACTCCGAAAGCTATGGAATTGAAACAACTTCCTACACATCTAAGGTACGATTTTCTAGGACCTAACTCTACTTATCCAGTTATTGTTAGTTCCGATCTAACCATAGATGAACATAGTAAACTTATGGTTGTCCTTAGAAAACATAGGAAAGCTTTAGGTTATACTATAGAGGACTTAGTAGGAATCAAACCCTCCCTATGCATGCATAAGAAATTAATGGAGGAAGACTTTAGGACTTCAAGACAACCTCAAAGGCGGTTGAATCCGACCATGAAGGAGGTTGTCAAGAAGGAAATTCTTAAACTTCTTGATGCAGGTATCATATATCCTATCTCCGATAGTAAGTGGGTGAGTCCGGTTCAAGTAGTTCCGAAGAAGGGAGGAATGACGGTCATCACCAACAAGAACAACGAACTCATTCCTACCCGAACCGTAACGGGATGACGGATGTGCATAGACTACCGCAAGCTTAACAATGCAACGAGGAAGGATCACTTCCCATTGCCATTCATTGATCAAATGCTTGAAAGGTTAGCACAACATTCACATTTTTGCTACCTTGACGGTTATAGTGGTTTCTTTCAGATTCCGATACACCCGGATGATCAAGAGAAGACCACATTCACGTGCCCGTGGGGTACGTTTGCCTATAGGAGAATGCCATTTGGGCTTTGCAACGCCCCAGCCACCTTTCAAAGGTTCATGATGACCATCTTCTCCGAATACATAGAGGAAATCATGGAGGTCTTCATGGACGATTTCTCCGTATACGGTTCCTCTTTTAACGATTGTCTTTCTAACCTTTCTCTTGTTTTACAAAGGTGTGAAGACACTAACCTAGTTCTTAATTGGGAGAAGTGTCAATTTATGGTTAAGGAAGGAATTGTATTAGGACACCTAATCTCTAGTAGAGGGATAGAGGTGGATAAGGCTAAGATAGAGACCATAGAAAAGCTTCCTCCCCCAACTTCGGTGAAAGGGATAAGAAGTTTTCTAGGACATGCTGGATTCTATAGACGCTTCATTAAAGACTTTTCTAAAATATCAAAACCGCTCAATAATCTATTGATGAAGGATGCAGTTTTTGAGTTTTCGCAGGAATGTTTGGATGCTTTTAACACCATTCGGCAAGCTCTAATTTCAGCACCTATTATCCAACCTCCGGATTGGACTCTTCCTTTTGAGGTTATGTGCGATGCTAGTGACGTAGCTATAGGAGCTGTTCTTGGACAACGAAAAGAAGGGTGAACCCATGCCATATACTATGCTAGCAAGACGCTAGATGAAGCGCAACTCAACTACGCCACTACCGAAAAAGAGTTTTTAGCCATTGTCTATGCTATTGACAAGTTTTGCTCTTATCTTGTAGGTGCAAAGGTGATTGTCTACACAGATCATGCTGCGATCCGGTACCTCCTTGCGAAGAAAGATGCAAAGCCTAGGCTAATTAGATGGATTCTTCTCCTACAAGAATTCGATCTAGAGATCCGCGACAAGAGAGGTTCAGAAAATTCTGTTGCGGATCATTTGAGTCGCCTAACACATCTAGAGGACGACCATTTACCCATCGATGACTCCTTCCCCGACGAACACCTACACATTATAGAGGAGTGCATCGATGTGATCTCCAAAGGTAACGAACCATGGTTTGCTGATTTTGTTAACTATTTGGTTTGTCAGGAGATACCGCCCGGACTATCATACGCACAAAGGAAGAAGTTCTTTAAGGATGTCCGGGAATACTTTTGGAACGAGCCTCTCCTTTTCAAGAGAGGTCCGGATGGCATCATTCAGCGATGTGTGCCGGAAGATGAGATGCAAAGTATCATCCGCCATTGTCATTCACTACCTTGTGGAGGACACGCTAGTTCGAACAAGACTAGCGCAAAGGTATTGCAATCTGGATTCTTTTGGCCTACTTTTATTAGAGATGTGCAATCCTTTGTTTCTTGCTGCGATGCTTGTCAAAGAACAGGCAATATCTCTAGGAGGAATGAGATGCCCCTCAACAATATCCAAGAGGTGGAGATTTTCTATGTTTGGGGAGTAGATTTTATGGGACCGTTCCCATCCTCTTGTGGAAACCAATACATACTATTGGCAGTGGATTACGTTTCTAGATGGGTGGAAGCAATTGCCTCTCCCACCAATGATGCCATGGTGGTGGTTAAGTTCTTCAACAAGACCATTTTTCCTCGATTTGGGACGCCAAGGACTATCATTAGTGATGGAGGTTCTCACTTCATTGCCCGGCGCTTTGAAGCTCTTCTAGCTAAGTATGGGGTTACTCACAAGATCGCTACCCCTTATCATCCACAAACTAGTGGACAAGTTGAGATCTCAAATAGGGAGATCAAAGGAATCCTAGAGAAGACGGTTTCAAGGACTAGGAAGGATTGGTCTTTGAAGCTTGACGATGCATTGTGGGCATACCGGACTGCGTACAAGACTCCCATAGGAACCTCACCATACAACCTTGTGTATGGGAAGTCTTGTCACTTACCGGTGGAGTTGGAGCACAAGGCGTTTTGGGCTATCAAATGGTTGAATTTCAGTATGAAGGAAGCGGGAGAGAAGCGTCTCTTGAACCTTAATGAGCTGGAAGAACTCCGCTTGAATGCCTACAAAAACGCCAAGATCTATAAGGAGAGAGCAAAGCGTTGGCATGATAAGCACACCATTCCAAAGGACTTCAAAGAAGGAGATCAAGTTCTCCTCTTCAATTCAAGGCTTCGTCTCTTTCCAGGTAAGCTTAAATCTCATTGGACTGGACCTTTTCTAATTAAGCTTATCTTCCCCCATGGTGCAGTTGAAGTATGGGGTGAAGCGGGCGGAAGCTTTAAGGTGAACGGCCAACGACTCAAGAAGTACACGCCGGAACTCCAAGCTGAAGAGTTCGCGCCTACCGCACTCGAATAAGTGCGAGATTGGTCTAGCTACAGACCTTAAACAAAGCGCTTCTTGGGAGGCAACCCAAGGTATTGCATTTTTGTTTTTGTTTTTGATTCATAGTTTAGCTTAGTTTAGACGTTTTTGCTTTGTTTTGCCTTCAGTTCCTTCCGGTATGTTCGTGTTTTTGGGTGTAGGAACGATGGAAAAGGAAAAGGGAAGAATAATGTTGAAGAAAAGTGACGAAACTTGGACTTTGGAGCATTACAGAGAATTCCACGGCCTAAACCACGGTCGTGACAGCTACAGTGACCGTAATTTCCAAAAGCCTTTGAAAAATCACTAAAACCACGGTTCCGTACAATTCCACGGCCGTGGAACCTCCCGACAAACCGTGATTTTCAAAATTTTGCCTGGCACTATATAAACCACATTCTTCACCAAAACACTCCACAAATACCCAATTCCACGACCCAAAAAGCCGAATTCACGCCCTTCCTTCCAAATCCTTGTTCCTTAATCGTTTTCAACGATTCTTCTTCCCAAATTGAAGCAAATTCAACCACCAACAAGATCCAAGCAACAAATCGAGCGGCAAATCACCACGGAACTCACAATTTGGATTTTAAAATCCGAAACCTAGGTTTTTTTTCCCTCTTCTTGATCTTTGTCGATTTGGTTCGTTTTGCTAGAAATTTTAGGAAGAACTGATTTAAATTGGAAGGAACTAGACTAGGGCTGCCTGATTGCTGAGTTTGAGTGTTGATTTCTGAGATTTGCGAAAAAACCAGACGAACCACGGTCGCTGCTAGTTCCATGGCCGTGGAATCCTCAAGAACAACCCGTAATTTTAAACAGTGATGGACTTCGTGAGGAGAGTTTCTGGGAGAATAAAAGAGAAGAAGAATGACCAAAACAAGAAGAGGAAGGGTAATCCCTCTTCTTCTTCATCCTCCAGAGCACCACCACCCTCTTCCCCTTCACCTCCATCATCACCTTCATCACCCTCACCTCCTAGCCCTAGAGTACCGACCATTCATGAGGATCACCTTGATGCATTCGAGAGGATCCATGAGAGACCTGTGATTGGACCTAGGTACCTACTGTTAGAGGATCTAGCTCCTCTTAACATTGTAGATGACCTTACTTGGCTCTTGGATAGAGCCGGACTAGTTGTCTTCTCGGCTATCCGAGAAGACGCCTATGAGGAGATTACGAGGGAGGTTGTGACGTCTTTCGAGCACAGCCATGTGGATAGGACCGTTTCTTTCCGTCTTATGGAAAGAAACTATGATTTTACCATCCGTGAGTTCCGGACCTTCTTTGGATTCCATGAGACCTTTAACGGTCGTTTTCCTAGTGGCGTTTACGCCAAAGACTTTTGGGAGGAGGTTGCCATGATATACGCCAGCGAGGACTGCTGGCAACCTGCTGATACCAAGGCCAAGTTGATGTATCACTTGGCCTTGAAGATTGCTCACCGTGTTCTTTCGGAGTGTCTCTTCCCTAGGACGGAGACGCCCCAAAAGATCAAGACGGATGAGCTGTTTCTGCTGTACTCTATGCTGTACGGACGCCGAGCTGACTGTGCCACCCTCTTAGCTGCTACTATGAGCAAGCTAAAGAACAAGAGGAAGGGCAACATTGGATATGGTGGGATAGTTACCCATCTTGCTAGGGCGTTGGGAGTTGATTTTTCTGCCTGTACCCACATACCAGCCGTACCTTTAGGACTTCATGCCTTCATGACTAGAAGTCTCATCTTCCCCACACATAGAGGTCCGCCCTATGCGGCCATGCCTTGGGAGAGCAGGACGGGAGACGTTCGCTGCTATGCACGCGAACAGGATTGCAGCTCCTCCGTATGTTCCACCACCGCCCGTAGTTGAGGAGGAGGAGATGAGGGATCAGTTTGAGGGTGGAGGAGGAGCCGAGCAGGAGTTTGGCACGTTTCCAGATCAGCCGGATGCGGCCCCCGATGTGCCTAGACGTTCTCCACGTCCCGCCAGAGCTTCAGGCTCGTCTTCTTGCCACGCCAGCGTGAGTGAGAGACCCACTTGGGCTGAGACACCTCCTGCATGGTATGGAGATCCACCTCCATGGGCTACACAGACACCATCTGCACCAGCACCAGCACCAGCACCATCCGACGCTCTAGAGTGGTACAGTAATGCTCCGGGATGGTATGAGCAGATGCCGGATTGGGCTACTGGCCTTTCGGAGAGAGTAGGAGCATTGGAGATTCGAGCTGATGCTAGAGATGGACGCTTGGACGACCTCGATCACATGATGAGAGACGTCTACCGCCAGCAGTTTGGGCGGTTTTATGATCCTAGCTTCTCTCCATTCCCGCCTCCACCAGCGCCGTAGTGATTGATTGCATGACCGACAGTTTTAGCCGCTCCACCGCCATTTTGTGAGTTTCTTTTTTCTTTTCTTTCTTTTCTTTCTTTTATTTGAACATTAGGGACAATGTTCGTCCTAAGTATGGGGTGGGGTGTGACTAAAAGTTGTAATAACTCTTACTCACTATGTTTGCTTCTACCGAGACTATCATTGCATGTTCATTATATTGTTGCACGTTTCATTATTGCATTGTATGAAAAAAGTTTGAAAAACCCATAAAAATTGAAAAATTTTGAAAAATTTTGTGTTTCTAAGGAATTGAGATGATTTCCATGATAATCGCTACTTGTGAATTGAGTTTGATGACAATTGCATGCTTAAACGAATAGTGAATTGAAAAGGAATTGAATGAGTTGATTATACCTCTTTTGCAAGTTTCATAATGTGATAAATGTTATCTAAATCATGTTGAGGAATTGAAGTTGAAATCACACTATAAGTTCTTATGCTTCTTGTTGAGATGATTAAGGCAATTCGATTCTTTCTTTCTTCTTTCTTTGATCATTTAGCTCCTCATTGAAATATTGACCTCCTTTACCTATCCGGGAATTTGGAGAAGTGAATGAAAAAGGCATGTTTGATGTGGGAGGGCCATGAGAGCAATTAATTGCAATCAAAAGAATAGAAAGAAATTGTAGGGTTGGGGAAGTCAATCATGACGATGAGTAACTCGGCACCATTCACATAGCCGGGTGTTTGTGTCTTGCCAAAGTCGGATTGAGCGATATTCCTAGCGGATTATGGTATGTGCGCTAAGGGTTTGAGGCATCTCATAAAAATTGAGAAACGCCAATCTCCTAGGCTTCGGTTTTTGTGCACCTCTATCCATAACACCAAAAGTAAAGTCGAAAAATGAAAAGAAGAGAGCGAAGCTCTAAGTTGAAAGTGTTGCGGAAACCGCAAGAGAAGAAGAAAAGAGTAGTTATCCACTTTCCCGGATTCATGCACCACATTCCTTAAAGTTTCCTTCCCTTTCCACATTCTAGACCTTTTTCTTTGAAAGTCCTTAAGATCAAAAGAATGTTATATGACTTGGTGATCTAAATTGAAGTTTCTTGTGATTGATTTTGATAATGTTTAAGGGTTATGATGTTTGTATGGAAGTTTGATTGATTCATGAGCTTTCCTTAATCTTTACTCTTTGATTAAGTGTATGAAAGTCCTATAAATGATTGAGCAAGATTTGAGAATGATCTATTGTTTAGAAGGCACATTCATCCAAAAGAAGTATTGCTTTGAGAAGGTACACATATTTCATCCTAACTCTTGTTTTAAAGCTTTTGAAAGACCTTGCTTAGGGACAAGCAAGTGTTAAGTATGGGGTTATTTGTTAGCATGAAATATTGTGATATTTTAGGCACGTTTTCTAAGTGTATTTGATTCATATTGATAGTTATTGATTGAGCATTGATGCATTTGTGAGCTAGTTTGCCTATAATGTCGATATAGAGATCTACACAAGCTATATGTTGATTATAGGTGATTGAGAGCTATTTCCGAGCGGAATCGAGCAAAGATGGAATTGTTGAGCAATGTCCATGGATTAAGGGCATTCTTAGGAGCAAAAGGAGTGTTAACTTGAGGAATGCACGAAGCTAGGGAAGAATCACGTTCTTGCCCTAAACCACGCTCTAAAATACGGCCGTACTACTTTCCACGTTCAGTTCCACGGCCGTGGAACCATGGTTAAGGAAACGTGGTTCATTCCAGCAACTTCTACGGCCGTGGAGAAGATGGTTCAAACCGTATTTATTCTCACGCTCTAAATTATGGCCGTGGAACCCTTCCACGACCGTGATCTTGGCGATCTTTTTCGCCACACTTTAAGCCACGATCTTTTAAAATATTGGGCCGGGCCGCTACTTCATCATACACTATAAAAGGACGGACGAAGGGAGATTCCGTCACCTCCGCTTACACCTCGCTTTAGGCTTACACTTTCGCCCACACCGCAGCTTAGAGATCTTTGCGACTTTTGCAAAATACGTACTTGCGCTCATCCTTGGAGTTGCCCTAATCTCGCACTTTGGTGGAGATTGTGATTGAGATTTCCGGATTGACGGAAGATCGAAGATTCGGAAGAGTGTTTGCAAGAAGATTCCTCTTCTTGTTTAGGTTTGATTTAGAAGACGGATTGACATCCCGTTCTTCCTTCTAATCTAAGATTGTGTTTGGTTGTTCTATTCCGAATCTAGTGACGATATTTGTTCTTGATTGTGACTTTGTGGTTGGTTTGAAGTTTATCGAAAGTTTTCGGAAGTTTTCATCTTTCAATCTTTTAAACCTTGAATTTGATATCATTATGACTATTGTTGGCTAAAAACCCTTAACAATTCTAAGGTGAAGGGTTGATAGTTGTGGCTTAGATGATGATAGATCGATCATAAACAGATTGGACCCTGAGAGTTAGAGAGAATCGCCGACGAACCCTAAATTACGGCCTGTTCTTGAAGTCCACGGCCGTGGAACCTCAAGAACTAACCGTGATTTCCCTTAAGTTTACGAACTTGCTTTTACTTTAATCCAAAGTTAAAGATTTGCTTTAACTTAGTCTTGGCTTGCCTTTTCTAGGTGGTGGTGAAGCCTCAACAACCTCTACCGCGATTGTGAGTGTCACAACCTTAATCGATTTAGTTAGTCTTGATCCTTGGATTACAAGTTTGGGTATTTGACATTAATTCTCATCTTTAGAACCTTTCTATATTGAAGCCTCAACAACCTGTATAGGGAGTTTCTTGTAGGTGAGTCACATAAGGTTTTTGGAACTTCACCGTACGATTACCTTACATTAGCATACCTTTGCATATCTCAACTCTGTCCTTACATCATTAGTATATCTTGAATCGATTGCCACAGCTGGATTCCCGGATCTTTAGGATTGTTGTTTTCCCAATAATTTGAAAAGCTCTTACATTTACTCGCTTGATAATCTATAACTGGATTTAACCCCCCAAATCCCTGTGTTCGATACTCTGGAATTCTTGCTTAACTATATCGATCCGTACACTGCGAGTTCGCTGGCTTGATTCTAGTTTTATAAATTTAAAGCTTATTTGCACGCACGCTAAGTGGCGAACAAACTAACTCCACAATTTCATTTTTGATCAACTTCACCACAAGTGTATATTTTCTCCATCTTTTCTTTGTTTTCTTTTCTTTTTCACTTTCTTTTTCTTTTATTTTTGAGGCAATGGCATTGGTGTACAAAAGCCGAAACCTTGGTGATTAGCGGACCTCGGGATTTTTCCGAGGTGCCTCAAACCGGGCACAAATACCAAGGCTCGTTAGGACATTCGGTTTATCCGACTTTGGCAAGGCACAAACACCCGATTATGTGAATGGTGCCGAGTTACTCGTCATCAAAACCAAAGTCCCCAAACCTATTTTTTTCTAGACTTTTCTCAACAAATTCAGCACTTCATTCACCACATTCTTTCATCAACAACTTCACCCCACACTTGCTTTTCACACACATCAACACACTAGCATGCTCCTATTCCCGGATGGGTCAAAAGAGGTCAAATTTTATATCAATTGAGGTGCTCAAACAACATGATAAAGATGAGAAGTAGAGAAAGATGAATTGCCTTAATCACTCCTAAATGATGTGCAAGAACTAACATGTAATTTCGACATTCAATCGTCAATATAATCAAGGCAAACATTCATGATCACAATTCACACATGGGATTCAAGATAAGTACTTCAAGTCTACATATACATTCATCAATTCACCACACAAGGCCAACCATAGACAATTCACAAGACAATTTCATCATAAGGGTCATACCCAAGCTTAGAAGCACTAAAATTTTTTAAATTTTCTGATTTTTTTTTTTTTTGAATTTTCGAAATATATATGTACAATGCAAGACAAAATGAAACATGTGACAAAATTAAGCTATCCTAGATGCTAATCATGCAAGTGATCATGAAAACTCCACCCCATACTTAGAAACACATTGTCCCCAATGTGTAAATGAAGTAAAGAAGAGTGAAAGAGGGTTCTCACAATGTAAATATGGTTTGCTTCGGTATTTGGGTTTGATCAAGTGGATTGATGGTGGATGATCCTATCAACGATAGTAGAGAGCTCAAGGTGTTTGTTATGGCGTCGGGACCCGCGCTAGGCACCGCTAGCCGTCCAAGTTCCGCGTCCGCTCCACCCATAATTGATGAGGGGCTCATCATCATCATCCACATGCCATGCAAGGCTTCCATGCTACTTAAACTCTAGCACACAAACTCCAAACACACAAAAAAAACACACACAAAAACAAAAAAATAGAAAACAAAACAAAAACAAAAAGGGATAGATGTCTACCAATGGGTTGCCTCCCACCAAGCGCTTCTTTAAGGTTATTAGCTTGACCAAACTCGGGGGCGTCTCACTCAAGGTGAAGTGGGGCAATCATATCCACCGGAGCTCCCGGGATATACTTCTTCAACCGGTGCCCATTCACTTTAAAATCTCCACAATGCTCCCCTCCTATCTTAACCGCTCCATGGGGAAAGATCTTCTTCACCATATAAGGACCCGTCCATCTTGACTTTAGCTTTCCGGGGAAGAGCCGCAGCCTCGAGTTGAAGAGAAGGACAAGGTCGCCTTCACTCAACTCTTTTGGGATGAGACGCTTGTCATGCCAACGTTTGGTCCTTTCCTTGTAAATCCGGGCGTTTTCATAGGCATCCAACCGGATCTCCTCAAGAGTGTTCATGTCTAGCAATCTCTTCTCACCGGCCTCCTTGAGGTCAAAATTTATCCACCATATAGCCCAATACGCCCTATGCTCCATCTCTACCGGAAGGTGGCAAGACTTGCCATAAAATAGCTTGTAGGGAGTGGTGCCAATTGGTGTTTTGAAAGCGGTTCTATATGCCCACAATGCATCATCGAGCTTCATATCCCAATCCTTTCTTGTCCTAGAAACCGTCTTCTCAAGGATCCCTTTTATCTCCCAGTTGGAGATCTTCACTTGGCCACTAGTTTGGGGATGGTAAGGTGTTGCCACCTTATGAGTCACCCCATACTTAGGCAAAAGTGTCTCAAAGTTCCTATTGGTGAAGTGCTTCCCTCCATCACTTATGATCACCCTTGGTGTCCCAAACCTAGGAAAGACCACTCGGTTGAAGAATCGCACCACAACCTTGGCATCATTTGTGAGAGAAGCGATTGCTTCCACTCATGTCGATACGTAGTCTACCGCCAATAGGATGTAGAGGTTACCACAAGAAGAGGGAAATGGTCCCATGAATCCACACCCCACACATCCAATATCTCCACCTCTTATATGTTGTTCAAGGGCATCTCGGATGGCACCTCCTCACAAACGAGGTAGTTCACAATGTCGGCATACCATGGCTCACTCCCTCTAGACACTTGAAGAAAGCACTCCTCCACCAATTGCAATTGCTCATCCCAAAATGAGTCATCAATCGGGATGTCATCTTATTCAATCTCCAACGGTGGGAGCTTACTAAGATGGTCCGCCACAGAATTTTCGGACACTTTCTTATCCTAGATTTCCAAATCAAACTCTTGAAGAAGAAGGATCCACCGAATCAAACGAGGTTTGGCATCCTTCTTTGTAAGTAGATAACGGATCGCAACATGATCCGTATACACAATGACCTTCGCTCCAACAAGATACGAGCGGAACTTCTCAAATGCATACACAACCGCTAGCAACTCTTTCTCGGTGGTAGCATAGTTGAGTTGGGCATCATCTAGCGTCTTGCTAGCATAATAGATGGCATGTGTACGCCCATCTTTCTTTTGCCCCAAAACAGCCCCGACGGCTACATCACTCGCGTCACACATGATCTCAAAGTGTAAACTCCAATCCGGAGGTTGCATGGTGGGTGCAGAGATCAAAGCATTCTTCAACCTACAAAAAGCCTCAAGGCAAACCTTGGAGAAAACAAACTCAACATCTTTCATTAGTAGGTTAGTAAGAGGCTTCGAAATTTTAGAGAAATCCTTAATGAATCTCCGGTAAAAACCGGCATGCCCTAGAAAACTCCTTACCCCCTTCACCGAGGTAGGTGGTGGCAACTTCTCTATCGTCTCTATATTAGCCCTATCAACCTCAATCCCACAGTTGGAACCAAGTGTCCCAACACAATGCCTTCACTTACCATGAAGTGGCATTTTTCCGAATTTAAGACAAGATTTGTCTCCTCACATCTGTTAAGCACCAAGGACAAATTAGCTAAACAATCATCAAATGAAGATCCTTAAATAGAGAAATCATCCATAAACACTTCCATGATGTTTTCAATATACTCAGAAAAGATAGCCATCATACACCTTTGAAAGGCGGCGGGTGCATAACACAACCCAAATGGCATTCTCCTATATGCAAATGTGCGCCAAGGACATGTGAATGTAGTTTTCTCTTGGTCATCGGGCTGGATTGGAATTTGGAAGAATCCACTATAACCGTCTAAGTAACAAAAATGGGAATGTTGAGCTAATCTCTCTAGCATTTGGTCAATAAAGGGAAGAGGGAATTGATCTTTCCTAGAGGCCACATTTAGTGTCTTATAGTCTATACACATCCTCCATCCCGTAACTATTCTAGTCGGAATTAGTTCATTATACTTATTGGTTACTACGGCCATCCCACCCTTCTTAGGAACCACATGCACGGGACTAACCCACTTGCTATCCGAAATCGGGAAAATGATTCCCACATCTAGCAATTTAAGAATCTATTTCTTTACTACTTCTTTCATGATGGGGTTTAGTCTTCTTTGAGGTTCAATTGAAGGTTTATGATTATCTTCCATTAAGATCTTATGCATGCACAAAGAAGGTTTAATGCCAACTAAATCATCAATGGTATAACCAATAGCCTTTCCATGCAATCTCAATTCATGCAACAATCTACTCAACTCATCATCATTCAAGCATGCATTAACAATCACCGGATATGTAGAATTATCACCAAGAAAAGCATACTTAAGATGAGAGGGGAGGGGTTTAAGTTCGAGTTTAGGAGGACCTTTATCGATTGGAGACGCTCCATATAATGTAGGTTGAAATGAATCCAAAGCTTTGGATGACTCTTCAAGACTCCTTGAAGCTTGATCAACCATCAAGGAACTTTCTGGCAAAATCACGGTCTGAATCACGGCCTCTGGCAAAACCCCGGGCGTGGAATCTGAGAAGCTAGCATCGTGGAGCACTCCAGAGAGTTCCACGGGACAAACCACGGCCGTGGTTCCCTGTGCCAAACCGTGATTCCTACAGCTCTTCAGCATACTCTCGTGTACTTCAAATTCAGCACTTGCCTCCTTCTCCAATGCATCTAAGGCCTTGATTTCTTCATTACAATCAACCTCAACACCTTCCTCCATCAAACTTAAACTAAGAACCTTATCCAAGGGGTCCTTGATCAAAATCGAGCTCACAACTTCTCTACATTCCTCTTGCTCGACAATGTGGAACACATCTTCACCAAGGGCTGGCCCCTTCATCATTGTGGATAATTTGAACTTGATATTCTCTTCTCCAGTGTTGAAGGAGAGAATTCAATTTTTGCAATCCACCAAACATCCGGAAGTGGCTAGGAAAGGTCTTCCCAAGATGATAGGAACCGGATAGTCCGCCGGGATGTCCAAAACAACGAAGTCTATGGGCACATAGAACTTCCCTAGTTGCACCGGTATGTCTTCCAAGATTCCAACGGGATGGGTTATCGAACGGTCCGCCATGTAAAGGGTCATCTTGACCGGATTTAGCTCTCCTAGCCCAACCTTCTTGCAAAGTGCAAGCGGGATGATGCTTACACTTGCCCCAAGATCACATAGGGCTTCATACTTCACTTCTCCCACTCCAATTGGCACACAAAAAGATCCCGGATCTCTTAGCTTAGGAGGCATCTCCTCCTTCATGGTTTGGATCAATTCTGAGGACCTCTTCGTCATCCTCACTTCCCCATACTCCTCCAACTTCCTTTTGTTGGAGAGTATTTTCTTCAAGAACTTGCCATATGCCGGCATACCTAGAATAGCATCCATGAACGGAATGTTAATATGCAATTTAGACATAATTTCAAGGAATTTACCGAAGTGTTTGTGTTACGCTAAAAAGTGTGCACGCAATAAGCCTTAAATTTATACTCGTTATAATTATCCTAACTTCTAGCGCACCCGCAGTGTACGGGACGTTTGTAGTATGGATAGTATTCCGAGGTCGAACACAAAGACTAAGGTGAAATTGATTCGGTTGTGTGATTAAGTTTAGTGAAGGTCTAAGGTTAGAAAAGGGGGAAACAAAGTAATGAAAACCTCAATTTGTTTTTGGTAGGTTTTTGGTGATCAATCAAAGATCACAATTCATGCAAAGTAAACAATCAAACTAAACTAAAAATCAACTCAAATGAATAAACCAAACAAGATAATGATCAAGGAAAGAAAAGACGGATTCTAGGGGTCGGAAGTTCCGGTTATGGCATAGAACTCAAGTTATCTATTCATTCTTTGGATTAACTATGATATGTTGGGACTAAATGTATCTAATTTGGGATCAATTACCGGGTAGGTCTCATGGTCCAACTAGTCCACACCTAAGGTCTCATTACCGGGTAAGTCTCTAAGAACCTAAGGATAGGAATTCTACACAAACCGGATTTGTTAATTAGGGATCTAACCTATCCTTACCGGGTAAGTCTTGGAAGGGAAGTCCTAAGCAACTATCCTAGCACATCTAATCCAATGGCGGCTTATTAGGCTCACCACTACCTAAGGTTTGCTATTTTAGTTCTAAGGGAAAGGATCACCGGGTAAGTCTCTCCTAACACTTAGTCGCTACACTAGGTCACCCTAGGGTAGGGCAAACTCAACAAACACTTAAGGTTTCAACATTTTATATGTCTAAGGCAGGATCCTTCGAACCAGGGAGAATCACGGTTTGTTCTACAGAAACCACGGCCGTGGTTCTTCAAGAACTACCCGTGATTTCTAACAGCAACTACGTTCATAAGCAAAAGTCTTCCAAAGGTAAATCTAAGTCCGTCCTATCATAGTTCTAGCCATAACCATCCTTTCCTTACCCTAGAACCACATCAATTTAGCCTACAACATTCATAACGGAAATCAAAACAAACAAACATAAAATCAAAACATCCATTGCAAAATAATGAAAGAAGAGAGATGAACAAGGGAACTTAATTCAAAACTAAGCTGAAGATTAGAATAGAGCCACTTACAACCCTTCCAAAAGAAGGTTCAAAGGTTCATACAATCTCTAGAAAACGAAATCCGAAAATACAAGAAAGCTATGGTGTGTGCTCTTCTCTTCCTCTTCAATGGAACTCTTCTT
This sequence comes from Fagopyrum homotropicum, assembly GCA_033239125.1. Classification (NCBI taxonomy): domain Eukaryota; kingdom Viridiplantae; phylum Streptophyta; class Magnoliopsida; order Caryophyllales; family Polygonaceae; genus Fagopyrum; species Fagopyrum homotropicum. The sequence goes on from BSWB01000002.1 coordinate 49,465,514, forward strand.
CTTCTCTTTGACACTTTCCTTCCTAGAAAAACTTCTTGATTTTTTGAGAATATATTTGTTAGAGAAATGGATAATGGATGAGCTGCTCCCAAACTACCCCAGCTGCCTCAAACAACCCATGAAGGACCACTTTTATAACAAATCTTGCATGAGCTGGCCATGAGAGTCGTGGCACAGCTGTCACGGGAATCTGGCAAAATCCACGGTCATTTCCACGGCCGTGATTCGTCAGAGAACCGTGATTCTATGCAGAAACTTTGCCTTGGATCATTAAGCTGTGGTTTGGTGCATGGCTTGTGTTGGCAAGGTTTCATGAGTCCTCCTTAGCCCTTGGCTTGTGTCCTAATGAGTCCGAGGGTGCGTCATCTAAATGAACGATCCTCAAACGCATCGTTTAAGCTCCTAAACTTCCCGTAATACCTACAAAACGCGCACAAGTCTGTGTAGACGTCTATCTCGACAAAATATGTGAATTGGGTGCAAAACGTCTTGAACTAATGCTAGATTATGCATGAATGAGCGAGAATTCTATCTAAATGTACACCTAAAACTATGTTATAAATCGTGTTATCGGTTTGTCAAAGCAAGCTCTTGCTCGTGATTGTGGGAATGGTCATGGTGGCTTGTATGGAGGTGGTGCCACATATGTTGGCTCATCATCCTTGCTCCTTCCTCCATCTTCTTTCAATGTCTCTTCTTCTATCACCACTTGCTTTCCCTTATCACTTCCCTTAGGTAAGGGATCCTTCATGCTCAATCCACTCCTTGTTGTGATGGCCAACACTTGGCCTCTTGGGTTATCTTCGGTTCTTCCGGGAAGCTTTCCCGGATCTCTATGAGCTTCACCCGCCTTTTGGAACACTTGTGTTTCCAAAACCTTTTGAGCTTTAGAAATGGAAGTCACTGTGCTTTCAAGACCACTCAACCTCCCAAGCAATTGCTCAAACATCATCTCGGTTCTATCCTTTGGAGGTTGAGTAAATCCAGGTGGAGGTTCTTGTGAAGCCTTAGGTAGTGGAGCTGTGGTTGTGGAAGCGGGAGGGTTCAAGGCTCCATCCGGGTTAGAATAGGAAAACCCGGGATGGTTGTGGTTAGGCCGGTAATTGTTGAATTGCCGGTTGTTGTTTTTGAAGTTCCTTGGGCCTTGATAGTTGTTGTAGTTTCCCCTTCCCAGGTAATTCACATCTTCCTCCATGAAAGACAAGTTTGCTTGCATTTGCACTTGAGGGCTTTCTTGACTCTTCAAAGTTGTAGCACATAACTCCCTCAAAGACTTAAGCTCATTGTTGATTGCATCAAGCTTGAAATTACTCATGGTGACTTCACTCACCTCATATGCTCCCGCTTTCCTCCCATCACTCTTCCTATGGGAGTACTTTTCAATCACCAAAGCTTGTATCTCTACAAATTCCCAAACTTCATCCACATTCTTTTCCATGAAAGTCCTACCGGAAAGAGATTGAAGCTTGAATTGGCTATCTTCATCAAATCCTTTGAAGTAGATCTCCAATAGCTCTATTTTCGGTATACCATGGTGTGGACAATCTAGGAGAAGGTCTTTGAACCTCTCCCAAGACTTGAATAGGCTTTCTCTATCCTTCATTACAAAGGCATTGATCTTCCCTCTTAGCTCTGTAGTCTTGGTAGGTGGGAAGAACTTAGTCAAGAACTCGGTTGTCATCTCCTCCCAAGTACTACTCGCCCTAGTGGAATCGATTGGTACCAAGCCAAGGCCTTATCCTTAAGTGAGAAGGAAAAAGCCCTAAGCTTATGGTTGTTGTTCTCCAACCTAGGCGGCCTTAGGGTCTCCATCAATATCTCGTAGTTCTTCAAATGTTGATGAGGAGACTCTTCTTCCATCCCTCCAAATTGATTATGCCGGATCATTTGTAGAACTTGAGGGCGGAGCTCGTAGTCATGGGATGCGGGATCTCCTAAGTTCACCCCCGGACGGTGTACTCTTTGAGCTGGATCCATACGTTGCCCTAACGTTTGTGGCTCCTCAATCATTATCGGCGCAAACCGAATATTAACCGTCGGTTGCGGTTGTGGTGGTGGTGGAGGAGGTTGTTGACGATTAAGCTCTCTTTGCACAAGAGCTTGCCTAATCTCTTCAATCTCCCTCCTAGTTGCTTCTAGCCTCTCATTGGCAAGTCTCATTTCATTCTCCAAGAGCTCATCTCTTAACCTAATTTGCTCTAAAGCCTCATCCAACTCATCTTGGAGATCTCTTGCGACCATCTCCTTCTTCTTCTTAATGCTCTTAGATCTAGCTTTAAGGGTTTTCTCCGGTTCGGGATCGAATGGAGCTAAATCCTTGCCACGAGATCTTCGCATACACATAATGAGTGAGAGATATCCTGAAAAATCAAAGACACACACCAAACGAGATCAAAAGCAACAGGAAAGACCGACACTATAAACAATCACAAAAATGACTCAATCTGGACCTAGTCCCCGGCAACGGCGCCAAAAACTTGTTACGCTAGAAACGTGACACACAAAAATCTTAAATTTATAAGTCGATATATTTTTCCTAACTCCTAGCGAACCCACAGTGTATGGGTCGTTTTGTAGAAAGGATAGTATTCCGAGGTCGAACACAAAGACTAAGGTGAAATTGAGTCAATAGTGACTAAGGATAGTGTAGATCTAGGCTAAGAAAAGAAAAAGAAATAAAGAAATGAAAATCTCAATGTTTTTGGTTTGGTTTTGAGGTGATCAATCAAAGATCACAAATCATACAAGATTGACAAACAACTAAACTAGTAACACAAATGAACAAGCAAACACGAGATAGGTAATCAAAGATAGAGAAGCGGATTCTAGGGGTTAGAAATTCCGGTTATGGCATAGGACTCAAGCTATCTAGTCATTCTTTGGATCAACTATAGTATGTTAGGAGTGGGTGTTTCTAGATTGGGATCAATCACCGGGTAGGTCTCATCTTCCACTAGTCCGTTCCTAAGGTCTTATCACCGGGTAAGTCTCAAAGAACCTAAGGTTAGGAATTCTACACAAACCGGATTTCTATATAGGGATCTAACCTTTCCTCACCGGGTAGGTCTCGGGAAGGCAAGTCCTAAACAAAAATCCTAGCACACTCAGTCCAATAGCGGCTGGTAAGGCTCACTACTACCTAGAGTTCATCATTTTTGGTACCTAAGGGCAAGAATCACCGGGTAGGTCTCTTCTCACACTTAGTTGCTAACACTAGGTCACCCTAGGATAGATCTAACTCAACAAACACTAGGATTTCAGCAATCTAACAGCCTAACACTTAGATTTATCAATACAAGCAAGTCAGACAGAATCACGGGCAGTCCCTCACTTCCACGGCCGTGGAACTACCTAGAACAGACCGTGATTTACTACAGAGGTTAGGTTCGAGCAAACAAATCATCCATAAGGTACTTTTAAATCTATCCTATCATAGTCCAAGCCATAACCATCATTTCTTTACCCTAGAATCACATCTATTTAGCCAACAACATGCATCATCACAATCAAAATCATCAAGCATAAAATCATGGAGTCCATATCAATAGGATGAAATGAAAGAGAGATGAAGCAAATAGAAGAAGAAAAACGAGCTGAATAAATGTTAATAGAGAGACTTACAACCCTTCAAGAGAAGGTTCGAATCGTTCTTACAACCCTAGAAAATGTTTCCGACAAACTTCACTCTAAAAACTAAGAAATCTAGGAATGGTGTGTTCTTCCCCTCTTCTCCAATGGAAGTCTTTCTTCTCCTCCAAGAGTAGCTCCAATCCAATTCCAAAATGAGAGAGTATGGGAGAGAATGTGTGTGAGGTATGGTGTGTAGTGGATCCCCTTAGAATCAGCCTGCAAAGGTAATTATAGCCTTCACCATTTGCAAGAGTCGGTTATGGAGATCGTGGGACAGCTGTCCCAGTTGTGCAGAAGGAATCACGGGCAGTTTCCACGGCCGTGGATCTCCTATGGCCGTGATTCCTGTGATTCAGCCTTCTTTTGATCATTGAGCTGCAAGTTGGTGCAAGGCATGCACCAACATGGTCCCATGTGTTCTCCTTTGCTCCTAACTTGCTTCCCAATGAGCTCGGATACGTGTCATCACGAGGAACGATCCTAGGATGTATCGATTAGGCTCTAAAAGCTCCCAAAATACCTACAAAACATGCAAAAGTCCGTGTAGACGTCTATCTCGACAAATATACATGTATTGAATGTAAACGCCATGAACTCATACTAAACTATGCATGAATAGCGGGAAAAACTATCTAAATGGATGCCTAGACTAACGTCATAAATCGTGTTATCAAGACTCTTAGATTATATGGTGACTTTATGTGCTTATGTGATATTATCTGCTTTTGCTTTTCGTGCTAGATTGTGATCTATAATCTTACTAGATCTTGTTGTGCTAGCACGAATTAAAATTGTAGATTTTCTGGAGATATTTATGCCTCCATGAGATTAAGTGTGTATACCTTGGTTGAGACCGAGAGGATTTGAGGTTGGTCAAGTTTCGGGATGAAACTTGTTTTTAGGGGGATCTGATGTAAAAACCATGTCTAGTTGAAGATCCCGTGATCACGCCTCGCCATGGCCGCAGTCGTGGTGCTGCATTAGCGGTAAGGAAGGCCCGCTATCACGGGTTAGCGGTGTAGGCGGCCGACTTTTTAGCCTCCATCCTTTCTCTCCCTCCTTCTTAAGTCTCTCTCTTTCTTCATCTTGAGGATTTAGCGATCTCTTTCCATACCTTCTTCTTTCTCTCTTACGTTCTTCCTTTCTGTTCTTCTTCCCTTTCTCTTTTTCTCTCCTTCCTTGATTCTTCTTGCAATTGAAGATGATGATCATGTTGTTGAAGAAGATGGTGTAATTCCGTGTGTTGTGGCAAGTTAGCAACCATCAGAACTTGCTTCTGTATACCAAAGAAGAGTGATGAGCCTCTTCTTTCCCTTCCTTGTTCTTCCCTTTCTTCTCCTTCCTTGTTTTGGATTCAACAAGGATACCCTTGTGGGTTTGTGACGTTTGGAGCATGTTGTGTATGTCTTGAGAAAGACAAGTTTGCCTTTGATGATTTCTGAAGTGGATTGAGCGGATTATGTGAAGGATATGTTGAAAAGAACAAAGAGGTGTGCTTTGTTAGAGAAACCGCACCCGCGCCTCACTTGTGCCGCCCCCGCGCCTTCATGCGTGTCGCCACCCTCACGCCTGCGTTGTCCGCAGTCGCGGTATCATTGACTTGTCACCACGCCCACGCATCCTTAGCCGCGCCCACGCCTTTCTGCAGGACATACCAAATATTTTGGTATGTCATTCCTTTCCCTTGTTCTTGGCTTTTTTTAGGAGCATGCTAGGTTGGATATATGTATGTTGATGGGATTATAGTGTGTTGGAATTCCTTGAGAGGCTTTATGGGTTTGATGAGAATTTTAAGGATGATTACGATATGTATGATCATGTGAGGATCTTTTAGGCTAGAAGTTAGCGTCTTCTAGCTTATGACTTGATGATTGATATGTGTACCTTATTTATCAGGCGGTGTATATTCCTACGGGAATCTGAGAGATTGATTGATAGCTGAGGTTTCATGGATACAAGTAAGTCTGTGGGACATACTTAGATGCATTCATGTATTGGATGAGTATTTGAGTGGTGTTTGTTATATGTGTGATAGCATATTATAGGTTGTTTATCACCAACGTATGATTGGCCCACTTGTATCGGGCGGTGTAAACTTGCTCAATTCTCTCGATGGAGTCTAAAGGGTTCTCTAGGACTAGGCCACTCCTGTTATATGGGGAGGGTACCGAATCTTTCTTTATGGTATACGGTGGGGTGCTTTGAACCACTCCAAATGGAAAGAGGAATAGAGGTGAGAGTCGTCGACTTCTCGTGTCACACCTATAAATGGATCATGAGTTTATGACGCTATAAAAGATAATAAATGGGAAATGTGTGATAGCATGCTTGGTGTTTAATATACTTCTTGACGTGTGTTTGTGCTTTTGCATTTATCTTATATATGAATCGTTAGCTAACGGTGTATAACGTGTTGTAGATGCCTTGTAGGTTAGGAAAGGTGCAGCGTCATTTGGTAGGAGCGATTAGCCGAGGGTTTCCGTACATGTAGGATGGGAGATGGGTTTTCTATGTATTGATACATGATTGTACAATTTTGATTCTCGGTTGTGAGTTTTGTATGTTTGTGGGTTTATGATATTTCAGTTTTATCGATGTTCATTTTTTGTAATTATTTGTGTCTTGTTGTAAGATCCGATGAACTTGTTGTCAGGCTAGGATCAGGACCCATTGTTAGGTCCTACCCCGTAGCATCCCGAGTCCATAGGATTTGGGGTGTTACAGTTGATGTCTATTGTCATGATGAATTTAACAGGGAGAGACACACAACTTGTACATGATATTTTCCACTTTTCAATTTTCAATATGATAATACTTTCTAATAAGTTTTCGAATCTAAGTTCATTTTCAATACGCTAATATATCGTCAACAATATTAACATAACAATCATGGTCATAATCATCAGAATATCACTTGAATACAAACAACCGAATGACATTCTAAAGAAATAAACGACAAAACTAAAATAAAAACGAGTCGGGAGAAATTATGAATGCCATTTCATTTATTAAAAAAATAAACGATTGACGGGGAGCTATAAAAAGATGAAGAAAAGTGTAATACCAACCCACCTCCAAACACACATAATACGATAAGAAGGGAAGAAAAGTAAATATCAAAAGGAAAAAAACCCAAAGATATGATTCCATACATAAACATTGATAGATCTAGACTAGACTCGGGAAACCTCAATGAATGAGTTGGTTAAGTAGGTACGTTATGTCACATGTAGTATAAACTATGCACTTTTTGTTATGTATAAACAAACTAGGCACCTTATATTTTCACAAAAAGTATTAATTGGAAATCATTAAAGATATTACTTAATTAGTCAACATTCTCTCTCCTATATAATTTTAATTTTTTTTTCCTAATTAAATATTCTAATAAATATTCTACAACGTTAAATAATGAATGAAATTGTAACTAATCCTAATATATCTCCTCATTTATTTACGGTAAATAACAAAATCCAACGCTCTTTCTAATTTACTCTATTGTTAACCGAATACGATCTCGGAGTTCTTGTTCAGCTGCTTCAATGGAGTTCTCTCGTTGAATATCGGTCCTACATAAGTTAGTGAAGTCGCAAGGAAAACGGCGAACCAATCATCTCTCTCCATTTATTTCTCGGAGTTCATGTACATAACTTTGTCATTTACACAAGGTCGGTCGTTTTTTAAGTACACAAGTTTTGTTTATTTATGTCATGTATACAAGTCTGTCATTTAAACAAAGTTTGGTTACACAAGTCTGTCATTTACACAATGTGTGGTTACACAAGTCCGTCATTTGCGCAAGATTTGGTTACACAAATTTTTTATGTATTAACATTGTGTATATGAAATTGTGTATGAACATTGTGTAATTGAATTATGTATTAGCATTGTGTAATTGAAATTGTTTTTTAATATTGTGTATCATCAAAAGAATACACCAAGTTTGATTAGTATAGCTGGTATAAGGGTGGGTGGGTGGGAGGGTCAACTCATCCAGAGTTCGAATCCTACCTTTGACACAATCTTTTTTGGTTATTTCATCCGTAACCAAAAAGTGAGATTTTTTGCCTCGGAGAACAAAAATACAATTTTTACTTTGTAATCAAAGCGGAAGCATATGTCCTCAAAAGAGGTTTGGAATAAGCTATTAAATTGCAAAAGAAAAAAAATTGGCACTCCAAGGTCATTGAATTTCCCTTATGAGGTCGTTGAAATTGTCTTTGTGTGGTCAAGATGATCATATCGGACTCTATGATGGATCTTCGCCCTTTCATCGAAGTCTAGTTCAAATTTGTTTTAATTGTATTGCTAATCATTTTACCTAATTAGACACTCTACACCCTGTAAAATTTTCACGTTCTCAAATTTTGTTTATAATTGATAGCATGAATTATAGTCTATATTTTGGGACCTGTTTAGACGTTTTATCTTCAATAATCTGCATGTTTGGATGTATGTTTTGTGATTATATTGTCGTTTCATCTACCTTTGCGGGAATCGAGGTCTACAGCAAGTTTCGTTGTAATCGTAGGTAAAATGGCACGTTTTGCATCAAAATGGAGCTAAAGAAGCTAAGGAGTCATTGGAGCTATATACATTCAGGAGCTTAAGGAAGAATCCAGAAAGCATGGAAATGGATTAAAGATTTACTTTGGACCAGATTTGAGAGATTTCACCTTCAGCTGAGAGTCACCTCGGTTAGTTACAGTACCACCTCGACCGAGGTGATCTAGAGGAGCGCCCCGACCGAGGCGAATATTCTGACGCGGCGAGATATATTTTATTTGGGTGAGATCTTTTATTTTTTGAAGGTGAGATCTTATATTTTTGAGGTGGATTTCTGGAAGGAAGATCATATATTTAGAAGATTTATTTTAGGAGATAAGATATATTTTATTAGGAAATTATCTTTTTAAGATATTTTATCTTTGGAAGATAATTCTCCTATATAAAGGGTTGAATTTTCCACAAGTTCAACCATGCTTAGAGGGCTGATAGCATCCAGCAATTAAGGGATTTTCTCCAGAGTTTTAAAGAAAGGAAGACTGAAGATCAATCAAGGAAGGATTGATAGCATATTATAAGCTTTTGTGAAGGGTTTTTGTAAGACTTTCTTAGATTCCCTTCTTGTTGATTTGTCTTTGTTGGATTTGTGATCCAAGGAACGCTGATTTATTTGATATTTGATTCAGTTATTGAAGCGGTTCTTAAGGTTTTCGTGTTCAAATATTCATTCTCTTCCTATATATTTGATTATTGCTTTCATGATGATGAGTGGCTAATTTCTTTGTGCGATTCTAGGGTGATTGGTTGAAGGTTGTGGGAAAAACAATGATAGAATAATCTTAAAATCCCAGTAGGACCCTGAAAGCTCGAGTCTTTATCCTTAACCTTAGAACATCTCATTCAGTCGATGAACATCTCGGCCGGGGTGGAACTTGACTGACCGAGGTGACCTTTTCTGATCCGAAACTGAGAGTTGAGTGTTATAGTTTGCCAAATCCTATTCTTATTACACCTTTAATGGTTCAATGCAAGCCTAGGATGAGACTTACCCGGTAATTCCTTTGTTTGTTTACCCATGATCATAAGTGTAGGTAATAAAGGTTTATCCTTTATTGGGGTTTGAGTGTGCCTTCATTCCATCTTTGTGAGTTAGCCTGAGACTTACCCGGTAAAGGTTGATTATATTCCCTTAGTTGGTATGTGGATTTGAGATTATAATTCCTTTCCTTAGTACCTTGAGACTTACCCGGTAATAGGTTCTTTGGCTTGGGATTGTGAGTAGTGAGACTTACTCGGTGATCTATTCCACTTTAGTAACACCTTCCCTTTGCAAAAATCTCAACTTTGTCCGCTTATCTTGAGATCTTGAGTTGAAACCACAACTAGATGCTTTAATCCCTAGAATTTGCATATTTCCTTTAATTGACTATATTATCATCTTTAATTGCTTTAATCCCTTTTGTGGTTAGTTGTAATATTGACAACCTATACTTGCTTGTGTTTCACTTAAGTCCCTGAGATCAACACCCCGGAATTCTTGCTTTTACTACGATTGACCCGTACACTACGGGTTCGCATCCTTGTTTTAAGCATACATCTTGGGTTATAAATTTAAAGCTTGCGCACAGCATTTGGAGCGAACAAGTTTTTGGCGCCGTTGTCGGGGACTTGGTCTAGACCGAGCCGGTTACGGGTGTCTTTCGAGGATATTGCCCCTGTATTACTAACCACTCAACTTGAGTGACTTTCGCAGGTTCTTTTTCTTAGGTTTATGTGAAGAACCCGTATTGGGAAGGAAATCGTTCCTTACGACCCTGAACCAGAAAAGACATATAAGAGACGCTTGAAAGAAGCGAAAATGGCCAACCAAGACAATCGCGATCTTGAGGCCGAATTGAAGGAGGCAATGGAACAAATGCGCCTCAATAGGGAAGAACTACAGCGCGAAAGGGAGGAAAATCGCACCCGAGCTGCAGAGATTGAAGCAGATATGGCTAAGTTACGAGCTCAGATTCTACATCGACCAGATCCTCGACTGAGGCAGGACCCCGCTCCAGTTGCCCCGGCCGAGATACTTCCACCTCGGATGCCAGTCCGAGATGTTCTTTTTGTAGGTATTCCACAAACCCTAGGGCAGAGGATGGACCCAAACCAGCAAGTGAGGCTTCTAGGAGTCAACCTAGGAGATCCAGCGGAGCATGATTATGAACTTCGACCGCAAGTTCTTTCCATGATTCGCCAATGCAAGTTCGGAGGTCTAGAAAGGGAGTCTCCGCATCAACATCTACAAAACTATGAGATCTTGATGGAGACCTTGAAACCTTCAAGAGTGGAAAATAATAATTACAAGTTAAGGCCTTTTTACTTTTCTTTGAAGGACAGGGCGCTTACTTGGTACCAGTCTCTTCCTTCCGGAAAGATCAACACTTGGGAGGAGATGGCGACGGAGTTCTTGACGAAATTCTTTCCCCCCCTCCAAAACTGCCGAAATGAGAGGGAAGATCAACGCATTCATCATAAAGGACAAGGAGAGTGTGTCCAAGTCATGGGAGAGATTTAAAGATGTTCTTTTGGATTGTCCACATCATGGGATTCCGAAGATAGAGTTGTTGGAGATTTACTTCAAGGGATTGGATAGAGCTACCCAATTCAGCCTTCAACTACTATCCACCGGCACATTCATGGACATGCCGATTGATGAAGCTTGGGAATTCATTGAAAAACAAGCTTTGCATATGGAGAAGTACTCACACCAAGGAGCTGTAAATGGAGTTAAGAGAGTTAATTTACAAGAAGCTCCATCAAACGATAATCAACTTACCTCCCTCAAGAATGATGTGAAGCAATTGAAGGAACTTTTGGTTGCTCACGCCAAGAAAGAAGAGGAAGGATATCAAGGCTCAAGGAACAACAATGGTTACCGGAACAACAACTACAACAACAAAAGAGGATCCATCAACAATAATTAGAGGCCAAACAATCAAAATTCGTGTAACTCTTACTCTAACTCCAATTCGAACAACTCTTCTAATCCCTTCCTCTCTTCTTCTTCCTCTTCTACTCCATTGAAGAGCCAGGAGCCTGGATCAAGCTCGTCCCTGCCGGAAAAGAAAGATGCAGTGCTGGAGGCTATCTTGATCAAGCTCAATGCTATGGAGACATCCATGACTTCATTTTCGAAGGCACAAAAAGCCTTAAAACAACAATTCTTTAATAAGGCGAATGAAGTGCCAAGAGACCCAAGGAAGCTTCCAGCAAGCACAGAGAGGAACCCCAAGGGACAGATCATGGCAATAACGATGAGAAGTGGACTGAAAACTGCAGATCCTGTGCCTCGGTCGATGCCAGTGAAGAACACCTCGGTCCAGGTACAAACGAAGAACACTTCGGCCGAGGTACCAACCGAGGTGGAGCCTCAGAGAGCGTCGGACAAAACTAATGTTTATGTCCCACCTCCTACATATAAACCACAACTTCCATTCCCTCAGTCAAGGGCCAGAGCACATCTAGACAAACACTTTGGTAAGTTCCTTGACTTAATGAATAAACTGCATATTAATATCCCTTTCCTTGATTTTATTCTAGGAATTCCTGCATATGGGAAGTTCTTACAAGAGATTCTATCAAGGAAGAGGAAGCTGGAAGACTTTGGTGAAGTCAGGATGACATCTAAATCCTCCGAACTCATTCAAATCATGAAGGAGAAGATGCCACCCAAGTTAAGGGATCCCGGCTCATTTCGCATTCCCATTCAAGTTGGGGATGTCACTTGTGAGGCGTTGTGTGATCTAGGAGCCAGTGTGAGCATCATCTAGTTGGAGCTATGTGTGAGGATCGGACTTGGAGAGCCCAAACCGGTGAAGATACGATTATACATGGCGGACCGCTCCATTACCCATCCCGTGGGCATTTTGGAAGACGTCCCGGTTAAGTTAGGTAACTTTTATTTACCTATAGACTTTGTTGTGCTTGACATTCCCACAGATTATCCCGTTCCTATCATTCTTGGGAGACCATTTCTAGCAACTTCGGGTTGCAATGTGGATTGTAAGAACGCCAAGTTGCAATTCAAGATTGGCGGTGATCAAGTTGAGTTTGCATTACTTGTGGCAATGAAAGGAGAGTCGCTGGGAGATGATATCTTCAACATCTATGATGAAGATGAATCAAGAGAATTGGTGAGCTCTATCCTTATTAATGATCCACTTGAGAGAGTTATTAGTTTTAGCTTAATGGAGGAAGGTATAGATGTTTCTTGTGGTGCAGATATACGGAGCTTAAGGGCACTGGAAGAAGATCCAGGAGCTAAGATTGAAAAATTAATCCAGGAGAAGAGAATCTCAGTTTCGGTCCCAGTTGCAGTACCTCGACCGAGGCACTTTCTGGACCAAGCGAGGTGTTCTTGACTGAAGAACACCACGGTCACCCTCTCTGGACCTCGACCGAGGTCGAAGGCGAGATGATGTCAACTGAGACTTCTGAAAGTCCAGTTCTTGGATCTAAGTCTACTCCACTGGAAGGAGGAAGCAAAGATCCACCTCGGAAAGCACCCCCAGTTGTGGAGCTTAAACAACTCCCGAGTCACTTGAGGTATGTCTTTCTTGGACCGGACTCCATTTATCCCGTCATTGTTAGTGCTTTTCTCTCCGAAACTGAATTGTATAAACTAATGCATGTCCTGAGAAAGCATCAAAAGGGTTTGGGTTATACTATTGATGATCTTATTGGTATTAAGCCCTCTTTCTGCATGCATAGAATACTAATGGAGGACAATCATAAGACTTCACGGGAACCTCAAAGACGGTTAAATCCGATCATGAAAGAGGTTGTGAAGAAAGAAATTCTTAAGTTTTTGGATGCAGGTATCATATTTCCTATCTCGGACAGCAAGTGGGTGAGCCTAGTGCACGTAGTTCCGAAGAAAGGAGGGATGACCGTTGTGACAAATAAGAACAACGAGTTAATCCCAACTAGGACCGTCACGGGCTGGAGGGATGACCGTTCCGAAGAAAGGAGGGATGACCATTTTCCACTTCCCTTCATCGATCAAATGCTCGAACGGTTGGCCCAGCATTCACATTTTTGCTATTTAGATGGCTATAGTGGCTTCTTTCAGATTCCTATCCATCCGGATGATCAAGAGAAGACCACTTTCACTTGTCCATGGGGGACATTCGCTTATAGGAGGATGTCATTTGGATTGTGTAATGCACCCGCTACCTTCCAGCGATGCATGATGGCTATCTTTTCCGAGTATATAGAGGAGATCATGGAGGTATTTATGGACGATTTTTCAGTATATGGTTCCTCTTTTGATGATTGTCTATCTAACCTTTCTCTAGTGCTACAAAGATGTGAAGACACTAATCTCGTCTTGAATTGGGAGAAGTGTCACTTTATGGTTAATGAAGGTATCGTACTAGGACACCTTATTTCCAACCGAGGTATTGAGGTCGATCGAGCTAAGATCGAGACTATTGAGAAACTTCCTCCCCCTTGTTCTGTTAAGGGTGTGCGGAGTTTTCTCGGGCATGCAGGTTTTTATAGGAGATTCATCAAGGACTTCTCGAAGATTTCTAAACCACTAACTAACCTCTTGAATAAGGATGTTGTTTTTGAGTTTTCGCAGGAATGTCTTGATGCATTTTACAGGATTAAGGAAGCACTGATCTCCGCTCCCATTATCCAACCTCCGGATTGGACCTTGCCCTTCGAGATCATGTGTGATGCGAGTGATGTGGCAGTAGGGGCAGTGCTAGGACAAAAGAAGGATGGCCGGACCATCGTCATTTACTATGCTAGAAAGACGCTAGACAAAGCCCAGCGTAACTACGCCACCACCGAAAAGGAGCTATTGGCGGTTGTATATGCTTTTGAGATATTTCGATCTTACTTAGTGGGAGCGAAAGTTATTGTTTACACTGACCATGCAGCTATTCGTTACTTGCTTGCTAAGAAGGATGCCAAGCCACGTCTTATTCGATGGATTCTCTTGCTTCAAGAGTTTGACCTAGAGATCCGCGATAAGAAGGGGTTCGAAAATTCTATTGCGGATCACCTCAGCCGGCTACCTCCCTCTTCACGCGAGAAGGACAAACCACCCATAGACGATTCATTTCCAGATGAGCACTTGCACTTGTTGGAACGTTTGATAGACTTCTTTATCTCACCCCATGATGAAGGTGAAGTATGGGGTGAGGACACCTTCCAGAATGTTTAGAGATGCCGTACGGTCCAGGTAGCAACCTTAAACCAAGCGCTTCTTGGGAGGCAACTCAAGGTATTACTTTCTTTTCCCTTTTTTCTAGCCTAGCTTTAGATAGTTTGCTTTTGCTTTGCTTTGCTTTGCTTCGTTTTTGGCGTCCTAAACAGAAAACAGGTAATCTCTAAGGAAGGAATACGACCCAGGAGCAACACTGGAAGGACAGAAGTTCGAGAAATTGAGAAGATGGAGTTTGACTGACATACATCTCGGTTGCTGTCACAACACCTCGACCGAGATTATTCTTAAGCAACCGAGGCGACTAGTGCTGACAACATTCCACCTCGGTCCAGACACCTCGGTCCAGTCGGGACCACCTCAACCGAGGTGACAGCAGATTCAATGATGGGTATAAAAGAGGGAACGGTTTCTCTCTCTTCCCTCCCTCACCTTCTCGACCGCGGCGCTAATCTCACCTCGCTTCTTCGTTTCTCGATCGTTTTCGACGATTCTTGCTCCCATTCTGCAAGGAAAGGGTAGAGGAACCGATTGCAAGAAACAATCTGCAACAAAAATGCCTCGAATCCACCGAATCTGGGGTAACAAAACCAAAAACCCTAACTTCTCGTCTTTTACTGATTTTGGAAGAAATTGGCTTTGGTTTCCAATTACTTTTGTTGGAAAAGGATTAAGTACCCCTTAGGAACAATCTGTAGTGATATTAGGAGAAAAGAACTGAAATCCAAAGAGTTGAAATCGAACAGCTTCGCACCTCGGTCCAATCGACCTGCGCCTCGGCGGAGGTCATTCTTGAGAATTGTCAGGGCAACTGAGGTGGTCTGACAGAGAAAAAAATGAGTTCTTGGTCTGATAGACAGCTTGTTCTGAGTGATGGATCTTCCCCTTCTCCTTCTTCTTCTAGGCCTTCTGTACCGGTGATACACGAGCGTCACTAGGCCGACTACGACCGCATCTATACGCGCCTAGTGGTTGCGCCGCGGTTTTTGGACATCTCCGCCTTTGATTGTTTATATGTTGCGGAGGATCTGAGACGGATGGTCTCGATGGTAGGGCTGGAACAGTTTATGGAGATCAGAGCTCCAGCCTACCTCGAGCCCACATTAGAGTTTGTGAGCTTTGTGACTCACCTGCCTGCAGAGCAGGCCATCAAGTACCGGTTGCTGAACCAGAATTATCTAGTACCGATGG
Source organism: Fagopyrum homotropicum (assembly GCA_033239125.1). Taxonomy (NCBI): domain Eukaryota; kingdom Viridiplantae; phylum Streptophyta; class Magnoliopsida; order Caryophyllales; family Polygonaceae; genus Fagopyrum; species Fagopyrum homotropicum. The sequence goes on from BSWB01000002.1 coordinate 49,481,061, forward strand.
ACCAGTGGAGAGAGGTCTTCGGCTTCCCGATCCCGACAATTGCTGATTTCCCCTCTTGAGCTGTAGCTCGCAAGTTCTGGGGACAGATAGCTCACGTAGTTGAGCATGGAGATAGGTGGAGACCTGGAGACTCCAGGGAGCAGATCATCTTCCACCTCGCTTTCAGACTCGCCCACAGGATATTCAGCGAGACACTTCTGGTGCGTACTGAGACGCCCCAAAAGGTTAGACAGGGGGAGCTTTTGAGTTTGTTTTGCATGGTGACTGGAGGTGTGCCTGGTTTCGGTGCCTTGCTAGCTTAGGATCTACATCGGATCAAGGCAAACGGGAGAGGAGACATCTGCTGCGGAGGTCTAGTGACCCATATAGCAACAGTGATGGGATTGGATCTGAGTGCTTGTACACTAGTGGCGGCTGCCAAGCCGCTAGGGCTGCAGGAGATGATCACTGATAGCATGAATTATAGTCTATATTTTGGGACTTTTTTGGACGTTTTATCTTCAATAATCTGCATGTTTGGATGTATATTATGTGATTATATTGTCATTTCATCTACCTTTGTGGGAATCGAGGTCTACACCAAGTTTCGTTGTAATCGTAGGTAAAACGGCGCGTTTTGCATCAAAAAGGAGCAAAAAGAGCTAAGGAGTCATTGGAGCTACACTCAGGAGCTTGAGGAAGAATCCAGGACCATGGCCATGGATTAGAGATTTACTTTGGACCAGATTTGAGAGATTTCACCTTCAGTTTAGAGTCACCTCGGTTGGACGAAGTTCACCTCGACCGAGGTGATCCAAAGGAGCCGACTCGACCGAGGCGAACACCTTGGACGCGGCAAGGATATTTTATTCTTGGTTGAGATCTTTTATCTTTGGAAAGAGGATCTTATATTTTTGGGCTGGATTCCTGGAAGGAAGAAGATAAGTTAGCCCATATATTTTACCTATTTTTATGAGAAAAGATCTTTCTAAGATATCTTATCTTTGGAGGGTAATTTTCCTATAAAAAGGGTTGGATTTCCCATAAATCCACATCATGCTATACCACCGATCGTGCTTAGAGCAGCCGTTTTATCCCATAACAGCTGGAAGATTTGAAGAACCTTTTTGAAGGTTGAAGGAAAATTGAAGGAAGAAAGTTTATAGCTTTTATAGCTTTTGTGAAGGGTTTTGTAAGATTCTCTTAGATTCCCTTCTTTTGTTGAGTGTCTTGTTGGATTTTGATCCAAGGAACGCTTGTTGTTTGATAATTGATTCAGTTATTGTAGCCTTTTTCTTAAGGTTTTCTTGTTCAATTATTCTCTTTCTTCCCTTATATTTGATTATTACTTTCATGATGATGAGTGGCTAATTTCCTTGTGTGATTCTAGGGTGATTGGCTGAAGGTTGTGGGAAAAACAATGATAGAATAATCTTAATCACAATAGGACCCTGAAAGTTCGAGTCTTTATCCTTAACCCTAAGCATCTCGCTCAGTCGATGAACATCTCGGCCGGGGTGGAATTCTTCTGACTGAGGTGACTTATCTGATCCGAAACTGAGAGTTAAGTGTTAGAGTTTGCCAAATCCTATCCTTATTACACCTTTCCTGGTCCAATGCAAGCCTAGGATGAGACTTACCCAGTAATTCCTTTGTTTGTTTACCTAAGATCATAAGCGTAGGTAATAAAGGTTTATCCTTTATTGGGGTTTGAGTGTGCTTTCATTCCATCTTTGTGAGTTAGCCTGAGACTTACCCGGTAAAGGTTGATTCTATTCCCTTAGTTGGAGTGTTAGTTTGAGGTTATAGTTCTTTTCCTTAATTCCTTGAGACTTACCCGGTAATAGGAGTTACGGTTTGGGATTAGTGAATAGTGAGACTTACCCGGTGATCTATTCCACTCTAGAAACACCTTCCCTATGCAAATATCTCAGCTTTGTCCGCTTATCTTTAGATCTTGAGTTGGAACTACAAATAGATGCTTTAATCCCTAGAATTGCATATTTCCTTAATTGACTTTATATCATCCTTGATTGTTTTAATTGCTTTTGTGGTTAGTAATTACATAGCTTACCTATTCCTGCTTTGTTTCACTAAGTCCCTGTGATCGACCCCTTGAATTCCTTACTTTTACTACGATTGACCCGTACACTGCGGGTTCGCATCCTTGTTTTAAGCTTACATCTAGGGTTATAAATTTAAAGCTTGCACACACCGTTTGGAGCGAACAAGTTTTTGGCGCCGTTGCCGAGGACTTGGTCTAGACCGAGCCGGTTGCGGTACGCTTTTGGGGCACTTGCCCCCGTTTCTACTAACCACTCTACTTGAGTGACTTTCGCAGGTTCTTTTTCTTAGGTTTATGCGAAGAACCCGCGCTGGGAAGGAAATCGTTCCTTACGATCCCGAACCAGAAAAGACTTACAAACGACGCTTGAGAGAAGCGAAGATGGCCGACCAAGACAATCGCGATCTTGAGGCCGAATTGAAGGATGCGTTAGAACAGCTACGCCTCAGCAGGGAAGAACTGAGGCTGGAAAAGGAAGAAACTCGCACCAGGACTGAAAGGATCGAAGCAGATATGGAAGCTCCACGAGACCAGTATCTACCTCGACCGAACCCAGATCCTCGACCGAGGCAAGACCCTGTTCCAGACCCTCGACCGAGGCAACTCCCAGTACCTATTGCCCCGGCCGATGTATTTCCACCTCGGATACCAGTCCGAGGAGCTCTTTTTGTAGGAATCCCGCAGACCCTAGGGCAAAGAATGGACCCCAATCAACAACTGAGGCGTCCTGGAGTCAACCTAGGAGATCCGGAGGACCATGACTACGAACTTCGACCGCAAGTTCTTTCCATGATTCGCCAATGCCAGTTTGGAGGGATAGAGAAGGAATCTCCGCATCAACATCTGCAAAACTATGAGATCTTGATGGAGACCTTGAGACCTTCAAGAATAGAAAACAACAATTACAAGCTAAGACCTTTTTACTTTTCTTTAAAAGATAGAGCTCTTACTTGGTATCAATCTCTTCCTCCAGGAAAAATCAATACTTGGGAGGAGATGACTACGGAATTCTTGACTAAATTCTTTCCCCCATCTAAAACCGCTGAAATGAGAGGGAGGATTAATGCATTCATCATGAAGGACTAGGAGAGTTTGTCCAAGTCATGGGAGAGATTTAAAGATATTCTTTTGTATTGCCCACATCATGGGATTCCAAGGATAGAGTTGTTGGAGATATACTTCAAGGGACTGGACGGAAGCACCCAGTTCAACCTTCAACTACTATCCGCCGGTACGTTTATGGACTTGCCGATTGACGAAGCTTGGGAGTTCATAGAGAAACAAGCTTTGCATATTGAGAAATATTTCCACCAAGGAGCTGAAGGTGGAGTTAAAAGAGTCAACTTTCAAGAGGAGCCATCAAACACTAATCAACTTATCTATTTGAAGAATGACGTGAAACAATTGAAGGAGCTCTTGGTCGCTCAAACCAAGAAGGAAGATCAAGGATTAAGGAACAACAACAATGGATACCGTAACAACAACAACGGTTCCCAGAACAACAACTACAACAACAACAGAGGATCCAACAGCAATAATTGGAGGGCAAACAACCAAAATTCGGGTAACAATCATTCTAACTCCAATTCTAACGATTCCTCTAATCCCTTCCTCTCTTCCTCTTCTTCTTCTACTCCATTAAAGAGCCAGGAGCCTGGATCAAGCTCATCCCAGCCGGAGAAGAAAGATGTGGTGCTGGAGGCTATCTTGATCAAGCTTAGTGCTATGGAGACATCCATGACTTCATTTTCGAAGGCACAAAAAGCTTTTGAACAACAACTTGCTAGTAGGGCGAATGAAACACCATGAGATCCAGGGAAGCTTCCATCAAGAACGGAAAGCAACCCTAAGGGCCAGATTATGGCCATAACGACGAGGAGTGGACTGAAGACTGCAGATCCAGTGCCTCGGTCGGTGCCAGTACAGACGAAGACCACCTCGGTCCAGGTGCAGTCGAAGAACACTTCGGCCGAGATGTCAACCGAGATGGAGCCACAGAAAGCGGAGGAGAAAACTGAAGCTTATATTCCACCTCCTACATATAAACCACCACTTCCATTCCCCCAGTCAAGGGCCAGAGCACATCTAGACAAGCACTTTGGTAAGTTCCTTGACTTGATGAATAAACTACACATTAACATTCCTTTCCTTGATGCTATTCTAGGGATGCCCGCCTATGGGAAGTTCTTGAAAGAGATTCTATCAAGGAAGAGAAAGCTGGAAGACTTTGGTGAAGTAAGGATGACATCTAAATCCTCGGAGCTTATTCAAACAATAAAGGAGAAGATGCCACCTAAGTTGAGAGATCCCGGCTCATTTTACATCCCCATTCAAGTTGGGGATGTCACTTGTGAAGCCCTATGTGATCTAGGAGCCAGCGTGAGCATCATTCCGCTGGAGCTATGTGTTAAGATCGGACTTGGAGAGCCCAAGCCGGTGAAGATACGATTATACATGGCAGACCACTCCATTACCCATCCCGTGGGTATTTTGGAAGACGTTCCGGTTAAGTTAGGTAACTTCTATTTACCTATAGACTTTGTTGTACTTGATATTCCCGCAGATTATCCCGTTTCTATCATTCTCGGGAGGCCATTTCTTGCAACTTCGGGTTGCAATGTGGATTGTAAGAACGCCAAGCTGAAATTCAATATTGGCGGAGATGAAGTGGAATTCGCATTACTTGCGGCCATGAAAGGAGAGCAGCTATGAGATGATATCTTCAACATCTATGATGAAGAAGAATCAAGAGAATTGGTGAGCTCTATCCTTATTAACGATCCACTTGAAAAAGTTATTAGTTTTAGTTTAATGGAGGAAGGTATAGATGTTTCTTGTGATGCAGATATACGGAGCTTAAAGGCACTGGAAGAAGATCCAGGAGCTAAAACTGAAAGACTAATGTAGGAGAAGAAGATCTCCAGTTTCGGTTCCAGTTACAGTACCTCGACCGAGGCACTTTCTGGACCAAGCAAGGCGACTGAAGAAAATCTCAGTCAATGCCTCTGCACCTCGACCGAGGTCGAAGGCGAGATGATTTCAACTGAGACTTCCAAAAGTCCAGTTTCTAGATCTACCCCACGGGAAGGAGGAAGCAAGGATCCCCCTCAGAAAGCACCCCCAGTTGTGGAGCTTAAACAACTCCCTAGTCACTTGAGGTATGCCTTTCTTGGACCGGATTCTACTTATCCCGTAATCGTTAGTGCTTCCCTCTCCGAATCTGAATTATCTAAACTAATGCATGTTCTGAGAAAGCATCAAAAGGCTTTGGGTTATACTATAGATGATCTTATTGGCATTAAGCCTTCTTTCTGCATGAATAGAATTCTAATGGAGGACGATCCTAAGACTTCACGGGAACCTCAAAGACGGTTAAATCCGATCATGAAAGAGGTTGTGAAGATAGAAATTCTTAAGTTGTTGGATGCAAGTATCATATATCCCATCTCGGACAGCAAATGGGTTAGCCCAGTGCATGTAGTTCCGAAGAAAAGAGGGATGACCGTTGTGACGAATAAGAACAACGAGTTAATCCCGACCAGGACCGTCACGGGATGGAGGGTTTGCATTGATTATAGGAAGCTGAACACGGCCACGCGGAAGGACCATTTTCAACTTCCCTTCATTGATCAAATGCTCGAACGGTTGGCCCAGCATTCACACTTCTGCTATCTAGACGGCTATAGTGGTTTCTTCCAGATTCCGATCCATCCGGATGATCAGGAAAAGACCACTTTCACTTGTCCATGGGGGGCATTCTCTTATAGGAGGATGCCATTTGGATTATGCAATGCACCCGCTACCTTCTAGCGATGCATGATGGCTATCTTTTCCGAGTATATAGAGGAGATCATGGAGGTATTTATGGCTGATTTTTCAGTATATGGTTCCTCTTTTGACGATTGCCTATCTAACCTTTCTCAAGTGCTACAAAGATGTGAGGACACTAATCTCGTCTTGAATTGGGAGAATTGTCATTTTATGGTTAATGAAGGCATTGTGCTAGGACACCTTGTTTCCAATCGAGGTATTGAGATCGATCGAGCTAAGATCGAAACTATTGAGAAACTCCCTCCCCCTTGTTTTGTTAAAGGTGTGAGGAGTTTTTTCGGGCATGCAGGTTTCTACAGGAGATTCATCAAGGACTTCTCTAAGATTTCTAAACCTCTAACTAACCTCTTGAATAAAGATGTTGTTTTTGAGTTTTCGTAGAAGTGTCTTGATGCATTTTACAGGATTAAGGAAGCGTTGATCTCCGCTCCCGTTATCCAACCTCCGGATTGGACCTTTCCCTTTGAGATCATGTGTGATGCTAGTGATGTAGCCATAGGAGCGGTGCTTGGACAAAAGAAGGATGGCCGGACCACCGCCATTTACTATGCTAGCAAGACGCTAGATGAAGCCCAGCGTAACTACGCTACCACCGAGAAGGAGCTATTGGCGGTTGTATATGCTTTCGAGAAATTTCGTTCTTACTTAGTAGGAGCAAAAGTCATTGTCTACACCGACCATGCAGCCATCCGTTACTTGCTTGCTAATAAAGATGCCAAGCCACACCTTATTCGATGGATTCTCTTGCTTCAAGAGTTTGACCTAGAGATCCGCGATAAGAAGGGATCCGAAAATTCTGTTGCGGATCACCTCAGCCGGCTACCTCCATCTTCACGCGAGAAGGACGACCCACCCATAGAAGATTCATTCCCCGATGAGCACTTGCACTTGTTGGAGCGTTTGATAGACTTACTTATCTCACCCCATGATGAAGGTGAAGTATGGGGTGAGGGAACCTCCCATCACGCATAGAGATGCCGTACGGTCCAGCTAGCGACCTTAAATCAAGCGCTTCTTGGGAGGCAACCCAAGGTATTGCTTTCTTGTCCCTTTTTCAAGTCTAGCTTAGATAGTTTGCTTTTGCTTTGCTTTGTTTTGTTTTGGGCGTCCTAGACAAACAACAAGTGACATCTAAGGAAGGAATACAACCCATGAGCACAACAAAAAGGACAGAAGTTTGAGAATTTGAGAAGACGGAGTTTGATTGAGACACACCTCGGTTGCTGTCACATCACCTCGATTGAGATGATTCTTGAGCAACCGAGGCGATTAGGGTTTCTAAAGATCCACCTTGGTCCGTACCACCTCGGTCCAGTCGAGCCCATCTCGACCGAGGTGACAGCAGTTCCAGAAAAGGGTATAAAAGGGGGCTGAGATTTCTCTCTCCTCCCTTTACCCTCTTCTCGACCGCGGCGCAGATCTCACCTCGCTCTTCCGTTCTTCGCTCGTTTTCGACGATTCTCGCTTCCACACTGCAAGAAAAAGAGTAGAGGATCGTGTTGCAAGTACCAATCTGCAGAAAGAACGAGCCAAATCGACCGAATCGGGATAAAAATCGAAAAAACCTAACTTTTTACATCTCCACTGTTTTCCCTCGTTCTGGGCTTTGGTTGCCCCTACATTTGCTGAGAAATAGATTAAGTACCCCATAGGAACCTGTGGTAGTGATTTTGTGGGAAAAGAACTGGATTTTTAAGGGAATCAATCGCACAGTTTTTCGCCTCGGTCCAGTCGGTCTGCGCCTCGGCCGAGGTGTTGTTCAGGGTTGTCAGAGCAACCGAGGTGACCTGACAGATCACAGAAAGATGAGTTTTGAGAGACATTTGGTCCTGAGGGACAGATCTTCTCCTTCCCCTTCTTCTTCTTCTCGACGTACTAGACCGGTGATCCACGAGAGACACCAGGTCGACTATGACCGCATAGCGGCCCGTCCAGTGATTGCACCTCGCTTCGTGGACATTTCAGCCTTTGACTGCCTCTACGTTGATGATGACTTGAGACGCATGATTTCTGCTGTGGGACTGGAGCAGTTTACAGAGATCAAAGCTCCAGCCTATCTAGAGCCTACACTGGAGTTTGTCAGCTCCTTCACCTACCTTCCCACGGAGCGGGCCGTGAAGTACCGGTTAATGAACCGGAACTTCATAGTTCCTTTAGATCACTGGCGGGATATCTTTAGCTTATGTTCGCCCCTAAACGTGCGTGCAAATAAGCTTTAAATTTATAAAACTAGAATCAAGCAAGCGAACCCGCAGTGTACGGATCGGTGTAGATTAGCAAGTATTCCAAAGTATCGAACACAGGGATTTGGGGAGAAACAAATTCGATTTCAGATTATCAAGCAGGTAAATGTAAGGGCTTTGCAAATTATTGGGAAAACAGCAATCCTAAAGGTCCAAGTATCCAGCTGTGGCAATCGATTCAAGATATTCTTAATGATATAAAGACAGAGTTGAGATATGCAAAGGTATGCTAATGTAAGGTAATCGTACGGTGAAGTTCCAAAAACCTTATATGACTCACCTACAAGACACTCTCTATACAGGTTGTTGAGGCTTCAATATAGAAGGTTCTAAAGGCAAGAATTAATGTTAAATACCCAAACTTGTAATCCAAGGATCAAGACTAACTTAACCGATTACGGCTGTGATACTCACAATCAAGGTAGAGGTTGTTGAGGCTTCACTACAACCTAGAAAAGGCAAGCCTAGACTAAATTAAAGCAAATCTTTAACTTTGGATTAAAGTAAAAGCAGGTTCGTAAACTTAAGGGAAATTACGGGTGGATCTTGAGATTCCACGGCCGTGGAACTCAAGAACAAACCGTGATTTAGGGTTCGTCGACGATTCTCTCTAACTCTCAGGGTCTAATCTGTTTACGATCGATCTATCATCATCTAAGCCACAACTATCAACCCTTCACCTTAGAATTGTTAAGGGTTTTTAGCCAACAATCATCATTATGATATCAAGTTCAAAGATTAAAAGATTGAAAGATGAAAACTTCCGAAAACTTCAAATAAACTTCAAATCAATCTCAATGTCACAATCAAGAATGAATATTGTCAATAGATTCAGATTAAAGCAAACAATCACAATCTTAGGAAAGAAAGAAGAACGGGATGTCAATCCGTCTTCTAAATCAAACCTAAACAAGAAGAGAAATCTTCTTGCAACAATCTTCCAAAAACTTCGATCTTCCGTCAATCCGGAAATCTCCACAGCAATCTCCACCAAAAATGCGAGATTAGGGTAACTCTAAGGAAAGGGCAAAATACGTCTTTTGCAAGAACCGCCAAAATCTCCAAAGTGAAAGTGCAAGCGTAACTCTAAAACGAGGTCGCAAAATGCGTCTAAGCGGGGATGCTGGAATCTCCCTTCGTCTGTCTTTTTATAGGGCAAGATAAAATATCGGCCCGGCCTAATCTTTAAAAGATCGTGGCTTCAAAATGTGGCGAAAAAGATCGCCAAGATCACGGTCGTGGAAGGTTCCACGACCGTAATTTAGAGCGTGGTAATCAACACGGTTTGAACCATGGATTCCACGACCGTAAAAGCTCCTGGAATGAATCACGCTTCTCCTGCAGGGTTCCACGGCCGTGGAACTGAACGTGGTTTGTAGTACGGCCGTATTTTAGAGCGTGGTTTAGGGCAAGAACGTGATTCTTCCCTAGCCTCGTGCATTCCTGAAGATTACACTCATTTTGCTCCTAAGAATGTCCTCAATCCACGGACATGCTCAATCAACTCATCTTTGCTGATTTCCGTTCGGAAATGGCTCTCAATCACCTATCATCAACATAAATCTAGTGTAGACATCCATATCGACAATATAGGCAAACTAGCTCACAAATGCAACAATGCTAAATCAAAGACTATCAATACGAATCAAATACACTTAGAAAACGTGCCTAAAATATCATAATATTTCATGCTAACAAATAACCCCATACTTAACACTTGCTTGTCCCTAAGCAAGGTCTTCCAAAAAACTTTAAACAAAAGTTAGGATGAAATATGTGTACCTTCTCAAAGCAATACTTCTTTTGGAGGAATGTGCTTTCTAAAGAATAGATCATTCTCGAATCTTGCTTCAATCGTTTATAAGACTTTCATACACTTAATCAAAGAGTAAAGAGTAAAGAAAGCTCATGAATTAATCAAACTTTCATACAAGCATCATAACCTTCAAACATTATCAAAATCAATCATAAGAAACTTCAATTTAGATCACCAAGTCATATAACATTCTTTTGATCTTAAGGACTTTCAAAGAAAAGGTCTAGAATATGGAAAGGGAAGGAAACTTTAAGGAATGTGGTGTATGAATCCGGGAAAGTGGACAACTACTCCTTCTTCTTTTGCGGTTTCCGCAACACCTTCAACTTAGAGCTTCGCTCTCTTCTTTTCATTTTTCGACTTTACTTTTGGAGTTATGGACAGAGGTGCACAAAAACCGAAGCCTAGGAGATTGGCGTTTCTCAATTTTTATGAGATGCCTCAAACCCTTAGCGCACATACCATAATCCGCTAGGAATATCGCTCAATCCGACTTTGGCAAGACACAAACACCCGGCTATGTGAATGGTGCCGAGTTACTCATCATCATGATTGACTTCCCCAAACCTAGAATTTCTTTCTATTCTTTTGATTGTAAATAATTGCTCTCATGGCCCTCCCACATCAAATATGCCTTTTTCATTTACTTCTCCAAATTCCCGGATAGGTAAAGGAGGTCAATATTTCAATGAGGAGCTAAAATGATCAAAGAAAGAAGAAAGAAAAATCGAATTGCCTTAATCATCTCAACAAGAAGTATAAGAACTTATAGTGTGATTTCAACTTCAATTTCTCAACATGATTTAGGTAACATTCTTCACATTATGAAACTTGCAAAAGAAGCACAATCAACGCATTCAATTTCTTTTCAATTCACTAATCTTTTAAGCATGCAATTGTCATTAAACTCAATTCACAAGTAGTGATTATCATAGAAATCATCTCAATTCATTAGAAGCACAAAATTTTCAAAATTTTCAATTTTTATGGGTTTTTCAAATTCTTTTTCATGCAATGCAATAATGAAACGTGCAACAATATAATGAACATGCAATGATAGTCTCGAATAGAAGCAAACATAGTGAGTAAGAGTTATTACAAACTTTTAGTACATCCCACCCCATACTTAGGACGAACATTGTCCCTAATGTTCAAAAGAAAGAAAGAAAAGAAGAAAAGAAAAAGAAACTCACAAAGTGGCGGTGGAATGGCTAAAGCGAACGGTCATGCAATCAATCACTACGGCGCTGGTGGAGGCGGGAATGGAGAGAAGCTAGGATCATAAAACCGCCCAAACTGCTGGCGGTAGACATCCCTCATCATGTGGTCGAGGTCGTCTAAGCGTCCATCTCTAGCATCGGCTCGGATCTCCAATGCTCCTACTCTCTCTCTGAAAGGCCAGTAGCCCAATCCGGCATCTGCTCATACCATCCCGGAGTCTGACTGTACCATGCTGGAGCGTCGGATGGGGCTGGTGCTGGTGCTGGTGCTGTTGACTGCTCTGTGGACCAAGGAGGTGGAGCTCCGTACCATGCAGGAGGTGTGGTCATCCATGTAGGTCTCTCACTCACGCTAGCGCGGCGAGAAGACGAGCCTGAAGCTCTAGCTGGACGTGGAGAACGTCTAGGTGTATCGGGGGCCGCCTCTGGCTGATCCGGAAACGTGCCAAACTCCTGCTCGGCTCCTCCTCCACCCTCAAACTGTTCTCCCATCTCCTCCTCCTCAACAACTGGTGGTGGGACATATGGGGAGCTGCTATCCTGTTCGCATGCATAGCAGCGAACGTCTCCTTCCAATTATGGCGTCCCGCCATAATGGAGTACTCCGGTAGCCACTCTATACCCCTACCCGTCCTGCTTTCCCAAGGCATGGCCGCATAAGGCGGACCTCTATGTGTGGGGAAGATGAGACCCCTAGTCATGAAGGCATGGATTCCTAAGGGAACAGCCGGTATGCGGGTACAAGCAGAAAAATCAACACCCAAGCTCCTAGCAAGGTGGGTAACTATCCCACCATATCCGATGTTTCCCTTCTTCTTGTTCTTGAGCTTGCTCATAGTAGCAGCCAAGAGAGTGGCACAGTCAGCTCGATGCCCGTACAGCATGGAGTAAAGTAAAAAGAGCTCATCCGTCTTGATCTTTTGGGGCGTCTCCGTCCTAGGAAAGAGACACTCCGAAAGAACACGATCAGCAATCTTCAAGGCTAGGTGGTACATCAACCTAGCCTTGGTGTCAACGGGCTGCCAGCGGTCCTCGCTGGCGTAAATCATCGCCACCTCTTCCCAAAAGTCCTTGGCGTACACTCCACTAGGAAAGCGACCGTTAAAGGTCTCATGAAACCCGAAGAAGGTCCCGAACTCACGGATGGTAAAATGATAGTCTCTTTCCATAAGACGGAAAGAGACGGTCCTGTCTACATGGCTGTGCTCGAAGGACGTCACAACCTCCCGTGTAATCTCCTCATAAGCGTCTTCTCGGATAGCCGAGAAGACAACTAGTCCGGCTCTATCTAAGAGCCAAGTGAGGTCATCAACTATGTTAAGAGGAGTTAGATCCTCTAACAAAAGGTACCTAGGTCCAATCACAGGTCTCTCATGGATCCTCTCGAGTGCAGCAAGGTGATCCTCATGAATGGTCGGTACTCGAGGGCTAGGTGGTGAGGGTGAGGAAGGTGATGATGGAGGTGAAGGGGAAGAGGGTGGTGGTGCTCTAGAGGATCAGGAAGAGGAGCGATTACCCTTCCTCTTCTTGTTCTGGTTATCCTTCTTCTCTTTGATCCTCCCCGAAACTCTCCTCACAAAGTCCATTCTGTCAAAAATTACGGGCTGTTTTAGGGGTTCCACGGCCGTGGTTCTCCCAGGAACCGTGGTTCGTCTCAGAAATTTGTAAATCTCATAATTCAGCACTCAATCTCAACAAACAGGCAGCCCTAATCTAATTTCCTCTAATTTCAATCAGTTCTTCCTAAAATCTCTAACAAAAACGAACCAAATCGACAAAGATCAAGAAGAGTGGAAAAACCTATTTTTCGGATTTAAAAATCCGAATTGTGCGTGCCTTGGTGAATTTCCGCTCGATTCGTCGCTTGGATCTTGTTGGTGGTCGAATTTGCTTCAGTTTGGGAAGAAGAATCGTTAAAAACGATTAAGAAACGAGGATTTGAGAGAGGGACGTGGATTTCGGCGTTTAGGTCGTGGAGGAGTTTTGTGGGTGATTTTTGTGAAGAACGTGGTTTATATAGTCACAGGCAAAATTTTGAAAATCACGGTCTGTCGGGGGGTTCCACGGCCGTGGAATTGTACGGAACCGTGGTTTTTGTGATTTTTCAAAGGCTTTTGGAAATTACGGGTGTTGTAGCTGGCACGACCGTGGTTTAGGCCGTGGAACTCTCTGTAAAGCTCCAAAGTCCAAATTTTGTCACTTTTCTTCAACATTATCCTTCCCTTTTCCTTTTCCATTGTTCCTACATCCAAAACACGAACATACCGGAAGGAATCGAAGGCAAAAGCAAAGCGAAAAACGTCTATACTAAGCTAATCTATGAATTGAAAACAAAAACAAAAAATGCAATACCTTGGGTTGCCTCCCAAGAAGCGCTTTGTTTAAGTTCCGTAGCTAGACCAATCTCGCACTTATTCGAGTGCGGTAGGTGCGAACTCTTCAGCTTGGAGTTCCGGCGTATACTTCTTGAGTCGTTGGCCGTTCACCTTAAAGCTTCCGCCCATTTCACCCCATACTTCAACTGCACCATGGGGGAAAATACGCTTAATTAGAAAAGGTCTGGTCCAACGAGATTTAAGTTTACCTGGAAAGAGACGAAGCCTTGAATTGAAGAGGAGAACTTGATCTCCTTCTTTGAAGTCCTTTGGAATGATATGCTTATCATGCTAACGTTTCGCCCTCTCCTTATAGATCTTAGCGTTTTCATAAGCATTCAAGCGGAGTTCATCCAGCTCATTGATGTCTAGGAGACGCTTCTCTCCCGCTTTCTTCATGCTGAAGTTCAACCACTTGATAGCCCAAAACGCTTTGTGCTCCAACTCTACCGGTAAGTGACAGGACTTCCCATACACAAGGTTGTATGGTGTGGTTCCTATGGGAGTCTTGTATGCAGTCCGGTACGCCCATAATGCATCGTCAAGCTTCAAAGACCAATCCTTCCTAGTCCTTGAAACCGTCTTCTCTAAGATTCCTTTGATCTCCCTATTTGAGATCTCAACTTGTCCACTTGTTTGTGGATGGTAAGGGGTAGCGATCTTGTGAGTAACCCCATACTTAGCTAGAAGAGCTTCAAAGCGCCGGGCAATGAAGTGAGAACCTCCATCACTAATGATAGTCCTTGGCGTCCCAAATCGCGGGAAGATGGTCTTGTTGAAGAACTTAACCACCACCATGGCATCATTGGTGGGAGAGGCAATTGCTTCCACCCATCTAGAAACGTAATCTACCGCCAATAGTATGTATTGGTTTCCACAAGAGGATGGGAACGGTCCCATTAAATCAACTCCCCAAACGTCGAAAATCTCCACCTCTTGGATGTTGTTGAGGGGCATCTCATTCCTCCTAGAGATATTGCCTGTTCTTTGACAAGCATCGCAGCAAGAAACAAAGGATTGCACATCTCTAAACAAAGTAGGCCAAAAGAATCCAGATTGCAATACCTTTGCGCTAGTCTTGTTCGAACTAGCGTGTCCTCCACAAGGTAGCGAATGACAATGGCGGATGACACTTTGCATCTCATCTTCCGGCATACATCGCCGAATGATGCCATCCGGACCTCTCTTAAAGAGGAGAGGCTCGTTCCAAAAGTATTCCCGGACATCCTTAAAGAACTTCTTCCTTTGTGCGTAGGATAATCCGGGTGGTATCTCTTGACAAACCAAATAGTTAACAAAATCAGCAAACCATGGTTCGTTACCTTTGGAGATCACATCGATGTACTCCTCAATAAGGTGTAGGTGTTCGTCCGGGAAGGAGTCGTCGATGGGTAAATGGTCGTCCTCTAGATGTGTTAGGCGACTCAAATGATCCGCAACAGAATTTTCTGAACCTTTCTTGTCGCGGATCTCAAGATCGAATTCTTGTAGGAGAAGAATCCATCTAATTAGCCTTGGCTTCGCATCTTTCTTCGCAAGGAGGTACCGGATCGCAGCATGATCCGTGTAGACAATCACCTTTGCACCTACATGATAAGAGCGAAACTTTTCAATAGCATAGACAATGGCCAAAAACTCTTTTTCGGTAGTGGCGTAGTTGAGCTGCGCTTCATCTAGCGTCTTGCTAGCATAGTATATGGCATGGGTTCGCCCTTCCTTTCGTTGTCCAAGAACAGCTCCAATAGCTACGTCACTAGCATCGCACATAATCTCAAAGGGGAGAGTCCAATCCGGAGGTTGGATGATAGGTGCTGAAATTAGAGCTTGCCGAATGGTGTTAAACGCATCCAAACATTCCTGCGAAAACTCAAAAACCGCATCCTTCATCAATAGATTAGTGAGAGGTTTTGATATATTAGAAAAGTCTTTAATGAAACGTCTATAAAATCCAGCATGTCCTAGGAAACTTCTTATCCCTTTCACCGAAGTTGGGGGAGGAAGTTTCTCTATGGTCTCTATCTTAGCTTTATCTACTTCTATCCCTCTACTAGAGACTAAATGACATAATACAATTCCTTCCTTAACCATAAATTGACACTTCTCCCAATTAAGAACTAGGTTAGTGTCTTCACACCTTTGCAAAACAAGAGAAAGGTTAGAAAGGCAATCGTTAAAAGAGGAACCGTATACGGAGAAGTCGTCCACGAAGACCTCCATGATTTCCTCTACGTATTCGGAGAAGATGGCCATCATGCATCGTTGGAAGGTGGCTGGGGCGTTGCAAAGCCCGAACGGCATTCTCCTATAAGCAAACGTACCCCATGGGCACGTGAATGTGGTCTTCTCTTGATCATCCGGGTGTATCGGAATCTGAAAGAAACCACTATAACCGTCATGGTAGCAAAAATGTGAGTGTTCTGCTAACCTTTCAAGCATTTGATCAATGAAAGGCAATGGAAAATGATCCTTCCGCGTTGCATTGTTGAGCTTGCGGTAGTCTATGCACATCCGCCATCCCGTCACAGTTCGGGTAGGAATGAGTTCGTTGTTCTTGTTGGTGATGACCGTCATTCCTCCCTTCTTCTGAACTACTTGAACCGGACTCACCCACTTACTATCGGAAATAGGGTAGATGATACCTGCATCAAGAAGCTTAAGAATTTCCTTCTTGACAACCTCCTTCATGGTCGGATTCAACCGCCTTTGAGGTTGTCTTGAAGTTCTAAAATCTTCCTCCATTAGTATCTTATGCATGCATTGGGAGGGTTTAATTCCTACTAAGTCCTCAATAGTATAGCCTAAAGCTTTCCTATGTTTCCTAAGGACAATCATGAGCTGATTATGTTCATCTATGCTTAGATCGGAACTAACAATAACCGGGAAGGTAGAATTAGATCCTAGAAAAGCGTACCTTAGATGAGTAGGAAGTGGTTTGAGTTCCATTGATTTCGGAGCTTCCAATGAATCTTGAGAAGCTTCCGATGTCTCCTTAGAAGTTTCTAAGGGTGTTGAGTGTGTGGGAGAAGAATCAGAAGAAGTTGAAGAAGCATCTCGATCACTCCTTTCCACGCCCAAAATTACGGGTCCCTCTTGTCCCCCACGGCCGTGGTTTAGGGCGTGGAAGGGAAATACGGTTGTCATGTCTTCTCCACGACCGTATAACCCCCTGGAGTGGGACACGAATTTGGGTGTGAAATCCACGGCCGTGGAATACAGCGTGTGACCGTGGATTCTCACATTTTCTGCCTCATCGTGGAGTTTTTCGAACTCCACTTCATGCATCTCTTCTTGTGCCTCTAAAGCGTCAATTACCTCATTGCACTCTTCGTTTTCCCCTACATTTGTTAGACTCATAGTGATAACTTTTTGTAAAGGATCGTTAAAGAGAATCGCACTTACCTCCTCCCTAGACAAGCCTTCTTCGTCTTGGATATCGAATGTATCCTCATCGAAGATTGGCTCCTTTACTAAAGTGGAAAGAACGAACTCTACTTTCTCTTCTCCTATATCAAAAGCGAGTCTACCATTCTTGCAATCGACTATGCAGCCGGAAGTTGCAAGAAACGGTCTTCCGAGTATGATCGGGACCGGACTATCTGCAGGAATGTCAAGCACGACAAAATCAATGGGAACAAAGAATTTACCTAGCTTGACCGGGACGTCTTCTATGATACCGACGGGGCGAGTGATGGATCGATCCGCCATGTACAACGTCATCTTCACCGGTTTAGGGTCGCCTAAACCGATCTTCCTACACAACGCAAGTGGTATGATGCTCACACTTGCTCCTAAATCACATAACGCATCGTATGTGACATCTCCCACGCCTATGGGAATGCAAAATGACCCCGGATCCTTTAGCTTTGGGGGCATTTTCTCCTTCATGGTCTTGATGAGATCCGAAAAATCCAAACTCATCTTAACCTCTCCGAAGTCTTCTAGCTTCCTCTTGTTAGAGAGGAGCTCCTTCAAGAACTTGCCATAAGCCGGCATACCTACAATAGCATCAATAAATGGTATATTAATATGCAGCTTGCTCATGAGTTCTATGAACTTACCAAACTGTTTATCTAGGCGCGCTCTCGCTCTAGATTGAGGGAATGGTAGGGGAGGTTTATAAGCTGGAGGAGGAACGTAGACATCTTCCTTCTCCTTCCCCTTCTCTTTGTCTTTCCCTACGGGGACTTCAATGAACTTAGGCTGCGGATCGGTGGTAGTCACTCCGCTCCTAGTTGTGATTGCCATCACCCTTCCCTTAGGGTTGTCCTCCGTCTTTCCTGGAAGTTTCCCTTGATTCCTAGGAACTTCCTCCGCATGGCTGAACATTTGGTTTTCTAAAACCTTTTGAGCTTTATCAACCTTAGAAATTTGATCGTCAACCTTAATGATGCGGTTCTCCAACCCTTGAAGCTTTCCTAAAATCGTTTCCAATATGGGATCGGGCTTCTCCTTTTCCGTATTGTTTCCTCCATTGGATGATTGCCCCTGGCTTTCCAAAGGAGTAGAGGAAGAGGAAGGTGGAGTTAGTGAATTAGCATTGGAAGGATAAGAGTTACCGGAATTTTGTTGATTGGAGCGCCAATTGTTGTTGTTTGAACCCCTATTGTTGTTCCAATTGTTGTTCCGGTTGTTGTTGTTTCCATTCCAATTGTTATTCCGGTTATTGTTGTTGTTGTTGTTGCGGTTGGTGTTATCACCGCCATTGTTGTTGCCCAAATAGCCAACATCCTTCCCTTGTGGCTTTGGGAAGTTGGTCTTGATAGCCTCCTTCAACTCTTTGATCTCATTGTTGAGGGAGAAAATGTGATTTTAAGCTTCATGTGTGAGCTTTGCTCCTTGCTCCACACGATTTCCCTCCACTTTCCGGTGGGAATACTTCTCTATGACCCTTGCTTACTTCTCAATGAAGTCCCAAGCGTCATCTTCTCTCATGTCCATGAATGTTCCACATGAGAGGGATTGGAGGTTGAATTGCGTCCCCGCATCCAGCCCCTTGTAGTAAATTTCCAACAATGCAAGCTTGGATATGCCATGATGAGGGCAATCCAATAACAAGTCCTGAAACCTTTCCCATGATTGAAACAAACTTTCGTTAGATCTCATGGAAAATGCATTGATCTTACCTCTAAGTTCCGCTGTTTTGGATGGCGGAAAGAATTTGGTGAGGAACTCCGCGGAAAGGTCTTCCCACGTGTCTAGTTTCCCCCTAGGAAGAGCTTGGTACCAAGACAACGCTTTCCCCTTCAAGGAGAAGAAGAAGGGCTTGAGCTTATAGTTGTTGGTAGTAGCACTCTTCGGTCTCATTGTCTCCATCATACACTCAAAGTTTTGCAAGTGTTGGTGTGGAGATTCAGCGCTTGTCCCGCCAAATTGGTTTTGGCGAACAAGAGTAATAACTTGAGGGTTGAAGCTAAACCCTTGCACATCTTCAGCATCGAAATTTACGCCCAAACGGCGCGGTTGTTGTGTTGGATCCATCCGCTGGCCAAGAGTTCTTGGCTCTTCATCTACATGTTCGATCCTCGCATTCCTAGGTGGAATGCGGCGATTAGCAGCTCCCCGTGGATGGAAAGGATTCACATTGATTGTGGGATCAATCTCCTCTAGCGGTGACATGGAAGAATCACTATCATCAGCGGATGAGTGACCTCTTCTTCTAGATCTTGATGCCCTTCTTGAGGATTTCTTGCTTCCCTTATTCTTAAGGTCGCTTAGTTCTATCCTCATTTGGAAGATCATATCATGTAGATTGTTAACTTGAGATTGATGACGATCCATTTCATCCCGGCGGATGTTCTCATTCCATTGGAGTTGAGCTTCCTTCTCCGCCAACTCCGCTTGAAGATCACGTTCGTGTTCTTCAGCCATCTTTTTTTCCTTGCGCTTTTGCCTTAGAGTCCTCTCAAGCTCTTGATCAAGAGGTAAGAGGTCTTCGGTGTTCCTAGACCTGCACATGCACTCAAAGAAATATCAAATAACGAGAGCAAAGCTCCCAAGCTTGACAACCGGCTACCGAATTCGGTCTAAACCAAATCCCCGGCAACGGCGCCAAAAACTTGTTCGCCCCTAAACGTGCGTGCAAATAAGCTTTAAATTTCTAAAACTAGAATCAAGCAAGCGAACCCGCAGTGTACGGATCGGCGTAGATTAGCAAGTATTCTAGAGTATCAAACACAGGGATTTGGGGAGAAACAAATTCGATTTCAGATTATCAAGCAGGTAAATGTAAGGGCTTTGCAAATTATTGGGAAAAAAACAATCCTAAAGGTCCAAGTATCCACCTGTGGCAATCGATTCAAGATATTCTTAATGATATAAAGACAGAGTTGAGATATGCAAAGGTATGCTAATGTAAGGTAATCGTACGGTGAAGTTCCAAAAACCTTATATGACTCACCTACAAGACACTCTCTATACAGGTTGTTGAGGCTTCAATATAGAAAGGTTCTAAAGGCAAGAATTAATGTTAAATACCCAAACTTGTAATCCAAGGATCAAGACTAACTTAACCGATTACGGCTGTGATACTCACAATCGAGGTAGAGGTTGTTGAGGCTTCACTACCACCTAGAAAAGGCAAGCCTAGACTAAATTAAAGCAAATCTTTAACTTTGGATTAAAGTAAAAGCAGGTTCGTAAACTTAAGGGAAATTACGGGTGGATCTTGAGATTCCACGGCCGTGGAACTCAAGAACAAACCGTGATTTAGGGTTCGTCGACGATTCTCTCTAACTCTCAGGGTCTAATCTGTTTACGATCGATCTATCATCATCTAAGCCACAACTATCAACCCTTCACCTTAGAATTGTTAAGGGTTTTTAGCCAACAATCATCATTATGATATCAAGTTCAAAGATTAAAAGATTGAAAGATGAAAACTTCCAATAAACTTCAAATCAATCTCAATGTCACAATCAAGAATGAATATTGTCAATAGATTCAGATTAAAGCAAACAATCACAATCTTAGGAAAGAAAGAAGAACGGGATGTCAATCCGTCTTCTAAATCAAACCTAAACAAGAAGAGAAATCTTCTAGCAACAATCTTCCAAAAACTTCGATCTTCCATCAATCCGGAAATCTCCACAGCAATCTCCACCAAAAATGCGAGATTAGGGTAACTCTAAGGAAAGGGCAAAATACGTCTTTTGCAAGAACCGCCAAAATCTCCAAAGTGAAAGTGCAAGCGTAACTCTAAAACGAGGTCGCAAAATGCGTCTAAGCGGGGATGCTGGAATCTCCCTTCGTCTGTCTTTTTATAGGGCAAGATAAAATATCGGCCCAGCCCAATCTTTAAAAGATCGTGGCTTCAAAATGTGGCGAAAAAGATCGCCAAGATCACGGTCGTGGAAGGTTCCACGACCGTAATTTAGAGCGTGGTAATCAACACGGTTTGAACCATGGATTCCACGACCGTAAAAGCTCCTGGAATGAATCACGCTTCTCCTGCAGGGTTCCACGGCCGTGGAACTGAACGTGGTTTGTAGTACGGCCGTATTTTAGAGCGTGGTTTAGGGCAAGAACGTGATTCTTCCCTAGCCTCGTGCATTCCTGAAGATTACACTCATTTTGCTCCTAAGAATGTCCTCAATCCACGGACATGCTCAATCAACTCATCTTTGCTGATTTCCGTTCGGAAATGGCTCTCAATCACCTATAATCAACATAAAGCTAGTGTAGACATCCATATCGACAATATAGGCAAACTAGCTCACAAATGCAACAATGCTAAATCAAAGACTATCAATACGAATCAAATACACTTAGAAAACGTGCCTAAAATATCATAATATTTCATGCTAACAGCTTCCCTGATAGCATGAATTATTGTCTATATTTTGGGGTTTGTTTAGACGTTTTATCTTCTATAATCTGCATGTTTGTATGTATATTATGTGATTATATTGTCGTTTCATCTACCTTTGCGGGAATCGAGGTCTACACCTAGTTTTGTTGTTATCGTAGGTAAAATGGCACGTTTTGCATCAAAAAGGAGCAAAAGGAGCTATGGAGTCATTGGAGCTACATTTAGGAGCGTAAGGAAGGATCCAGGAAGCATGGCCATGAAATAGAGATTCACTTTGGACCAGATTTGAGAGATTTCACATTCAGTTGTGATTCACTTCGGTTGACTACAGAGTCACCTCGACCGAGGTGATCCAGAGGAGCCGACTTGACCGAGGCGAACACTTGGGACGCGGCGAGAATATTTTATTCTTGGCTGAGATCTTTTATCTTTGGAAAGAGGATCTTATATTTTTGGGTTGGGTTCCTGGAAGGAAGAAGATAAGTTAGACCATATATTTTAAATATTTTTATGGGAAGAGATCTTTTTAAGATATCTTATCTTTGGAGAGTAATTTTCCTGTAAAAAGGGTTGGATTTTCCACAAATCGATATCATGCTACACCACCGATTGTGTTTAGACATCTGCTGTAGCTATACTCCAGTTGAGAGATTTGAAGAACCTTTTTGAAGGTTGAAGGAAGAAAGTCTATAGCTTTTATAGCTTTTTGAAGGGTTTTGTAAGATCATTTTAGATTCCCTTCCTTGTTGTTTGTCTTGTTGGATTTTTATCCAAGGAACGCTTGTTTGATAATTGATTCAGTTATTGAAGCCTTTCTTTTAAGGTTTTCTTGTTCAATTATTCTCTTTCTTCCCATATATTTGATTAATACTTTCATGATGATGAGTGGCTAATTTCCTTGTGTGATTCTAGGGTGATTGGCTGAAGGTTGTGGGAAAAACAATGATAGAATAATCTTAATCACAGTAGGACCCTAAAAGTTCGAGTCTTTACATTAACCCTAAGCATCTCGCTCAGTCGATGAACATCTCGGCCGGGGTGGAATTCTTCTGACCGAGGTAACTTATCAGATCCGAAACTGAGAGTTAAGTGTTAGAGTTTGCCAAATCCTATTCTTATTACACCTTTCTTGGTTCAATGCAAGCCTAGGATGAGACTTACCCGGTAATAGGAGTTACGGTTTGGGATTAGTGAGTAGTGAGACTTACTCGGTGATGTATTCCACTTTAGTAACACCTTCCCTATGCAAAATCTCAGCTTTGTCCGCTTATCTTTAGATCTTGAGTTGGAACCACAACTAGATACTTTAATCCCTAGAATTGCATATTTCCTTAATTGACATTTTATCATCCTTGATTGTTTTAATTGCTTTTGTGGTTAGTAATTACAAAGCTTACCTATTCCGACTTTGTTTCACTAAGTCCCTGTGATCGACCCCTGGAATTCCTTGCTTTTTACTACGATTGACCCGTACACTACGGGTTTGCATCCTTGTTTTAAGCTTACATCTAGGGTTATAAATTTAAAGCTTGCACACACCGTTTGGAGCGAACAAGTTTTTGGCGCCGTTGCCGGGGACTTGGTCTAGACCGAGCCGGTTGCGGTACGCTTTTGGGGCACTTGCCCCCGTGTCTACTAACCACTGTACTTGAGTGACTTTTGCAGGTTCTTTTTCTTAGGTTTATGCGAAGAACCCGTGCTGGGAAAGAAATCATTCCTTACGATCCCGAACAAGAAAAGACATATAAACGACGCTTGAAAGAAGCAAAGATGGCCAACCAAGACGATCGCGATCTTGAGGCCGAATTGAAGGATGCATTAGAACAGCTACGCCTCAGCAGGGAAGAACTAAGGCAGGAGAAAGAAGAAACTCGCACCAGGACTGAAGCGATCGAAGCAGATATGGCAGCCTTATGAGACCAGTATCTACTTCGACCGAGGGAAGACTCAGTTCCCGATCCTCGACTGACGCAGGATCCAGTTCCAGACCCTCGACCGAGGCAGGTCCCAGCACCCGATGCCCCGGCCGGGGTACTTCCACCTCGGATACCAGTCCGAGGCGCTCTTTTTGCAAGAATTCCGCAAACCCTAGGGCAAAGGATGGACCCCAATCAACAACTGAGGCGTCCTGGAGTTAACCTAGGAGATCCGGCGGACCATGACTACGAACTTCAACCGCAAGTTCTTTCTATGATTCGCCAATGCCAGTTTGGAGGGCTAGAGAAGGAATCCCCACATCAACATCTACAAAACTATGAGATCTTGATGGAAACCTTGAGACCCTCAAGAATTGAAAACAACAACTACAAGCTAAGATCTTTTTACTTTTCTTTAAAAGATAGAGCTCTTACTTTGTATCAATCTCTTCCTCCAGGAAAAATCAGTACTTGGGAGGAGATGACTACGGAATTCTTGACTAAATTCTTTCCCCCCTCTAAGACCGCTGAAATGAGAGGGAAGATTAATGCATTCATTATGAAGGACAAGGAGAGCTTGTTCAAGTCATGGGAGAGGTTTAAAGACATTCTTTTGGATTGCCCACATCATGGGATTCCAAAGATAGAGTTGTTGGAGATATACTTCAAGGGACTGGACGGAAGCACCTAGTTCAACCTCCAACTACTATCTGTCGGTACATTTATGGACATGGCGATTGACGAAGCTTGGGACTTTATAGAGAAGCAAGCTTTGCATATGGAGAAATATTCCCACCAAGGAGCTGAGGGTGGGGTTAAAAGAGTCAACTTTCAAGATGCTCCGCCTAACAACAATCAACTCACGTCTTGGAAAACTGACGTGAAGCAATTGAAGGAACTCTTGGTTGCTCAAACCAAGAAGGAAGATCAAGGATCAAGGAACAACAACAATGGATACCGTTACAACAACAACGGTTCCCGGAACAACAACTACAACAACAATAGAGGATCCAACAACAATAATTGGAGGGCGAACAACCAAAATTCAGGTAACAATCATTCCAACTCCAATTCTAACGATTCCTCTAATCCTTTCCTCTCTTCCCCTTCTTCTTCTTCTACTCCATTAAAGAGCCAGGGGCAAGGATTAAGTTCGTCCCAGCCGAAAAAGAAAGACGCAGTGCTGGAGGCCATCTTGATCAAGCTTAGTGCTATGGAGACATCCATGACTTCATTTTCGAAGGAACAAAAAGCCTTTGAACAACAACTTGCTAGTAGGGCGAATGAAACGCCAAGAGATCCGGGGAAACTTCCGGCAAGGACAGAAAGCAACCCTAAGGGCCAGTTTATGGCCATAACGACGAGGAGTGGACTAAAGACTGCAGATCCAGTGCCTCGGTCGGTGCTAGTACCGACGAAGACCACCTCGGTCCAAGTGCAGTCGAAGAACACTTCGGCCGAGATGCCAACCGAGGTGGAACCACAGAAAGCGGAGGAGAAAACTGAAGTTTATGTTCCACTTCCTGCATATAAACCACCACTTCCATTCCCCCAGTCAAGGGCCAGAGCACATCTAGACAAGCACTTTGGTAAGTTCCTTGACTTGATGAATAAACTACACATTAACATTCCTTTCCTTGATGCTATTTTAGGGATGCCCGCCTATGGGAAGCTCTTGAAAGAAATCTTATCAAGGAAGAGGAAACTGGAAGATTTTGGCGAAGTAAGGATGACATCTAAATCCTCGGAGCTTATTCAAATCATGAAGGAGAAGATGCCACCTAAGTTGAGAGATCCCGGCTCATTTTGCATTCCCATTCAAGTTGGGGATGTCACTTGTGAAGCCTTGTGTGATCTAGGAGCCAGCGTGAGCATCATTCCGCTGGAGCTATGTGTTAAGATCGGACTTGGAGAGCCCAAGCCGGTGAAGATTCGATTATACATGGCGGACCGCTCCATTACCCATCCCATGGGCATTTTGGAAGACGTTCCGGTTAAGTTAGGTAACTTCTATTTACCTATAGACTTTGTTGTGCTTGATATTCCCGCAGATTATCCTGTTCATATCATTCTCGGGAGGCCATTTCTAGCAACTTCGGGTTGCAATGTGGATTGTAAGAACGCCAAGTTGAAATTCAACATTGGTGGAGAAGAAGTGGAGTTCGCATTACTTGCAGCTATGAAGGGAGAGCAGCTAGGAGATGATATCTTCAACATCTATGATGAGGAAGAATCAAGAGAATTGGTGAGCTCTATCCTTATTAACGATCCACTTGAAAGAGTTATTAGTTTTAGTTTAATGGAGGAAGGTATAGATGCCTCTTGTGATGCAGATATATGGAGCTTAAAGGCACTGGAAGAAGATCCAGGAGTTAAAACTGAGAAGCTAATCCAGGAGACGAAGATCTCCAGTTTCGGTTCCAGCTACAATACCTCGACCGAGGCACTTTCTGGACCAAGCGAGGGGACTGAAGAACATCTCGGTCAACGCCTCTACGCCTCGACCGAGGTTGAAGGCGGGACGATTTCAACTGAGACTTCCGAAAGTCCAGTTTCTGGATCTACTCCACTGGAAGGAGGAAGCAAGGATCCCCCTCAGAAAGCACCCCCAGTTGTGAAGCTTAAACAACTCCCAAATCACTTGAGGTATGTCTTTCTTGGACCAGATTCTACTTATCCCGTTATTGTTAGCGCTTCCCTCTCCGAATCTGAATTGTCTAAACTGATGCATGTCCTGAGAAAGCATCAAAAGGCTTTAGGTTATACTATAGATGATCTTAGTGGCATTAAGCCTTCTTTCTGCATGCATAGAATTCTAATGCAGGACGATCATAAGACTTCACGGGAACCTCAAAGACGGTTAAATCCGTTCATGAAAGAGGTTGTGAAGAAGGAAATTCTTAAGTTGTTGGATGCAGGTATTATATATCCTATCTCGGACAGCAAATGGGTTAGCCCGGTGCATGTAGTTCCGAAGAAAGGAGGGATGACCGTTGTGACGAATAAGAACAACGAGTTAATCCCAACCAGGACCGTCATGGGCTGGAGGGTTTGCATTGATTATAGGAAGCTGAACACGGCCACTCGGAAGGACCATTTTCCACTTCCCTTCATTGATCAAATGGTCGAACGGTTGGCCCAGCATTCACACTTCTGCTATTTAGACGGCTATAGTGGTTTCTTCCAGATTCCTATCCATCCGGATGATCAGGAGAAGACCACTTTCACTTGTCCGTGGGGGACATTCGCTTATAGGAGGATGCCATTTGGATTGTGCAATGCACCCGCTACCTTCCAGCGATGCATGATGGCTATCTTTTCCGAGTATATAGAGGAGATCATGGAGGTATTTATGGATGATTTCTCAGTATATGGTTCCTCTTTTGATGATTGCCTATCTAACCTTTCTCTAGTGCTACAAAAATGTGAGGACGGTAATCTTGTCTTGAATTAGGAGAAGTGTCATTTTATGGTTAATGAAGGCATTGTGCTAGGACACCTCATTTCTTATCGAGGTATTGAGGTCGATCGCGCTAAGATCGAGACTATTGAGAAGCTCCCTCCCACTTGTTTTGTTAAAGGTGTGAGGAGTTTTCTCGGGCATGTAGGTTTCTACAGGAGATTCATCAAGGACTTCTCCAAGATTTCTAAACTTCTAACTAACCTCTTGAATAAAGATGTTGTTTTTGAGTTTTCGCAGGAGTGTCTTGATGCGTTTTACAGGATTAAGGAAGCGTTGATCTCCGCTCCCATTATCCAACCTCCGGATTGGACCTTGCCCTTTGAGATCATGTGTGATGCTAGTGATGTAGCCGTAGGAGCGGTGCTTGGACAGAAGAAGGATGGCCGGACCACCGTCATTTACTATGCTAGCAAGACGCTAGATGAAGCACAGCGCAACTACGCTACCACCGAGAAGGAGCTATTGGCGGTTGTATATGCTTTCGAGAAGTTTCGTTCTTACTTAGTAGGGGCGAAAGTCATTGTCTACACCGACCACGCAGCCATTCGCTACTTACTCGTTAAGAAAGATGCCAAGCCACGCCTTATTTGATGGATTCTCTTACTTTAAGAGTTTGACCTAGAGATCCGCGATAAGAAGGGATCCGAAAATTCTGTTGCAGATCACCTCAGCCGGCTACCTCCATCTTCATGCGAGAAGGAAAGCCCACCCACAGACGATTCATTCCCCGATGAGCACTTGCACTTGTTAGAGCATTTGATAGACTTACTTACTTCACCCCATGATGGAGGTGAAGTATGGGGTGAGGACACCTCCCATCACGCATAGAGACGTCGTACGGTCCAGCTAGCGACCTTAAATCAAGCGCTTCTTGGGAGGCAACCCAAGGTATTGCTTTCCTTTCCCTTTTTCTGGTCTAGCTTAGATAGTTTGTTTTTGCTTTGCTTTGCTTTGTTTTTGGCGTCCTAGACAGAAACTAGGTACTTCCAAGGGAAGGATTATAACTCAGGAGCAGCACTGGAAGGACAGAAGTTCGAGAATTTGAGAAGATGGAGTTTAACTGAGGTACATCTCGGTTGTTGTCACAGCACCTCGACCGAGATGATTTGTGAACAACCGAGGCGATTAGGGCTTCTGGCAACTCACCTCGGTCCGTACCACCTCGGTCCAGTCGGGACCATCTCGACCGAGGTGACAGCAGTTTCAGAAAAGGGTATAAAAGGGGGATCGAATTCTCTCTCTTCCCTCTCTCACCTTCTCGACCGCGGCACAGTTTCACCTCGTTATCCCGTTCTTCGATCGATTTCGACGATTCTTGCTTCCAAACTACAAAGAAAGAGTAGAGGATCGGACTTCAAGCACTTCAGCTTTGTCCGGTGAGTACTCTATTTTCCAGATTTATTTGACCCATTGGGACAGTTCTGGCCGGACGAGGTTACATGCATACATACAGGTTATTATTGTTTTATATTGCTCTATGTATTTATCTGAGATTACATGCATACATACAGGTTATTTGATTGATAAAAACGTCGAACAACAGGTTAAAGAAAAAAAAAATTTTAACCTCGACCGGGACAGTTCTGGTCAGACGAGGTACTTCACCTCGGTTGACCTAGAACACCTCGACCGAGGCGGTTTAACTGAGAGTTTTCGAAACGTTTTGTGCTTCTTATCTGGATATGATCTCAGTGAAGATCTTGTTTGCTAACTGGTTTTGAAATCTTTATATGCTTAAAAGGTTTTATGATATGTTTAAGTTGCTAAATGCTTTGTTTGAAATTGTGGCATGTTTAATACTTTATTTTTATCCAAATTATGTTGAATTTGAAGGTTGACGCCACAAGATAAGTTCTCTCACTTTCTTCCTGGAAAGACCAAGGCAATTCATTCTTCTCTCTTCTTCTTCTTGATCATGCTTAGCCCCTCATATACATTTTTGCCTCCCTTTACCTATCCGGGAATTTGGAAGTAAGCAAAGTGGTGAAAGCAAGTGAAGCAAAAGTTGAGAAGTTGGCTGGAAGTGAAAGTGTTAGAAAGTAATAAATAGGTTTGGGAAAGTCAATCATAATGATGAGTAACTCGGCACCATTCACATAGTCGGGTGTTTGTGTCTTGCCAAAGTCGGATTGAGCGATATTCCTAACGGGTCATGGTATGTGCATCAAGGGTTTGATGCATCTCAAGAAATTGATGATTGCTGATTTCCTAAGCTTCGGTTATTGTGCACCTCTGTCCATGCATCCCAAAAAAGTAAAGTAAAAAAAGTTTG
This sequence comes from Fagopyrum homotropicum, assembly GCA_033239125.1. Lineage (NCBI taxonomy): Eukaryota > Viridiplantae > Streptophyta > Magnoliopsida > Caryophyllales > Polygonaceae > Fagopyrum > Fagopyrum homotropicum. The sequence goes on from BSWB01000002.1 coordinate 49,510,048, forward strand.
AAACAAGCAAAGCTTATTGGTGGAAGATGTTGAAGTTCAAGTGAAAGTGAAGTGATATCCTTTTCCCGGATTCTAGCACCACATTATCTTCTATACATCCCTACCCTACACGTTTCTTGACCTTTCTTTTGGGAAGCCCTTGAGACCTCAAGCTTGTTGATTGACTTAGTGGTTTAAACTGGATTATACATGATTAATTTCGATGATTATGATTTATTATGCATTCTATGATTTTATGCAAAGATGAACAACTTTCTTATATTTATAAAATGTTTTGATCATATTTTGATTTTAAATTCCATGAAGTATTCTCTTAGAGTGATCTATGATTGTAGCACACCATCAAAAATGTTTTTGAAACACTTTTTCATTGATCTTTATGACTAATAATCCATTCAATCTTGTATTTTATATGCGGAACTTGCTTGGGGACAAGCAAGGGCTAAGTATGGGGTATTTTGGTAGCATGAACTATTGTCTATATTTTGGGGTTTGTTTAGACGTTTTATCTTCAATAATCTGCATGTTTGTATGTATATTATGTGATTATATTGTCGTTTCATCTACCTTTGCGGGAATCGAGGTCTACACCTAGTTTTGTTGTAATCGTAGGTAAAATGGCACGTTTTGCATCAAAAAGGAGCAAAAGGAGCTATGGAGTCATTGGAGCTACATTTAGGAGCGTAAGGAAGGATCCAGGAAGCATGGCCATGAAATAGAGATTCACTTTGGACCAGATTTGAGAGATTTCACATTCAGTTGTGATTCACCTCGGTTGACTACAGAGTCACCTCGACCGAGGTGATCCAGAGGAGCCGACTCGACCGAGGCGAACACATGGGACACGGCGAGAATATTTTATTCTTGGCTGAGATCTTTTATCTTTGGAAAGAGGATATTATATTTTTGGGCTGGGTTCCTGGAAGGAAGAAGATAAGTTAGACCATATATTTTACCTATTTTTATGGGAAGAGATCTTTCTAAGATATCTTATCTTTGGAGAGTAATTTTCCTATAAAAAGGGTTGGATTTTCCACAAATCGATATCATGCTATACCACCGATTGTGTTTAGACATCCGCTACAGCTATACTCCAGTTGGGAGATTTGAAAAACCTTTTTGAAGGTTGAAGGAAGAAAGTCTATAGCTTTTATAGCTTTTTGAAGGGTTTTGTATGATCATCTTAGATTCCCTTCCTTGTTGTTTGTCTTGTTGGATTTTTATCCAATGAACGCTTGTTTGATAATTGATTCAGTTATTGAAGCCTTTCTTTTAAGGTTTTCTTGTTCAATTATTCTCTTTCTTCCCATATATTTGATTAATACTTTCATGATGATGAGTGGCTAATTTCCTTGTGTGATTCTAGGGTGATTGGCTGAAGGTTGTGGAAAAAACAATGATAGAATAATCTTAATCACAGTAGGACCCTGAAAGTTCGAGTCTTTACCTTAACCCTAAGCATCTCGCTCAGTCGATGAACATCTCGGCCGGGGTGGAATTCTTCTGACCGAGGTGACTTATCTGATCCGAAACTGAGAGTTAAGTGTTAGAGTTTGCCAAATCATATTCTTATTACACCTTTCCTGGTTCAATGCAAGCCTAGGATGAGACTTACCCGGTAATAGGAGTTACGACTTGGGATTAGTGAGTAGTGAGACTTACCCGGTGATCTATTCCACTTTAGTAACACCTTCCCTATGCAAAATCTCAGTTTTGTCCGCTTATCTTTAGATCTTGAGTTGGAACCACAACTAGATGCTTTAATCCCTAGAATTGCATATTTCCTTAATTGACTTTTTATCATCCTTGATTGTTTTAATTGCTTTTGTGGTTAGTAATTACAAAGCTTACCTATTCCGACTTTGTTTCACTAAGTCCCTGTGATCGACCCCTGGAATTCCTTGCTTTTTACTACGATTGACCCGTACACTGCGGGTTCGCATCCTTGTTTTAAGCTTATATCTAGGGTTATAAATTTAAAGCTTGCACACACCGTTTGGAGCGAACATTCCCCATCCCGACTGTTGCTGATTTTCCCTCCCGAGCTGTAGCTAGGGAGTTCTGGGGACAGATTGCTCACGTGGTTGAGCATGCAGATAGATGGCGACCTGGAGACTCCAGGGAGCGGATTATATTTCATCTTGCTTTCCGGCTGGCCCATAGGATATTCAGTGAGACTCTTCTGGCGCGTACTAAGATGCCCCAGAAGGTCAGACAGGGGGAGCTTTTGAGCTTGTACTGCATGGTGGCTGGAGGGATCCCAGATTTTGGTTTGATGTTGGTAGAGAATCTGCATAAGATAAAGGCAAAGGCGAAGGGCGACATCTGTTGTGGAGGTATTGTGACTCACATAGCGAGTTACATGGATATGGACCTCAGCGCTTGTACCATGGTGGCGGCTGCCAAGCCGCTTGGACTTCAGGAGATGATTACTCGGAGGATACTGGTTCCCCGAGGACTTACTACGCCATATGTGGTGATGCCATGGGAGCCGACTGCACCACAGGGGATCAGATGGTCAGCTCGGTTCTCCGTGTTTGATCCACATTACTGGCAGACTGCGTGGATCCCATTTATGGAGGATGCTAGAGAGGCAGCAGCTGCGCCAGCTGAGGAGGAGGATGTTGCTGAGGATGATGATGATATTGCTTAGGATGGTGGTGTTCCTATGGATACGGGCATCGATACTGCTGGGACTAGTGCGCCGGTCATTGATTTGGATGATGACGAGACTGAGACAGAGCCGGCTGCAACACCAGCACGTCCCGCTAGGCGTAGGGTACGCTGACAGAGGGATCGAGATGATCACCGTCGGATCGATGACCTCACCGATCAGATGATGGACACCTATGCTGCCCTGACCGTAGACATCCAGGAGATATTTGCCGACCAGCACCGAGAGATCGACAGCTGGACTCATCAGATGCTAGAGGGCCAGCACTATCAGAGACGGATGGCTGAGATTCAGTTTCAGCAGATCATGGGTTATCCATTTGACCCGTCCCAGTACCCGTATGTGCCACCACCACCACCACCACCGGATCGTGATTATTGAGAGCTTGCAGGATTTTCTATCTTTATTATTTATGCAGCTCAGCTATGTCCGGTGAGTACTTTATTTTCTAGACTTATTTTGACCCATTGGGACAATGTATCCCAAGTATGGGGTGTGCGAATGTACTTTTATGACTTATGTGTTTGTATGACTCGACTTTATCAGAAATTTATGCTTTATTTTGCTTTATGTGCTTATTTGAGATTACATGCATGCATACAGGTTATTTGTTTGAAAAAAACGTCAAAAACTAGTCTGGTATTAAAAAAAAAAAAATTTTGACCTCGACCGAAGCGATTCTGGCCAAACGAGGAACTTCACCTCGGTTGACTTAGAACACCTCGACCGAGGTGGTTTAACTGAAAGTTTTCGAAAACGATTTTTTGCTTCTTATCTGGATATGATCTCAGTGAAGATTTTGTTTACTGACTGGTTTTGAAATCTATATATGTTTGAAAGGTTTTATGATATGTTTAAGTTGCTAAGTGCTTTGTTTAAAATTTTAGCATGTTTAATACTTTGTTTTTATCCAAATTATGTTGAATTTGAAGGTTGACACCACATGATGAGTTCTCTCACTTTCTTCCTGGAAAGACCAAGGCAATTCATTCTCTTCTCTTCTTCATCTTGATCATGCTTTAGCCCCTCGTATACAGATTTGCCTCCCTTTACCTATCCGGGAATTTGGAAGCAAGCAAAGTGGTGAAAGCAAGTGAAGTAAAAGTTGAGAAGTTGGCTGGAAGTGAAAGTGTTAGAAAGTAATAAACAGGTTTGGAGAAGTCAATCATGATGATGAGTAACTCGGCACCATTCACATAGCCGGGTGTTTGTGTCTTGCCAAAGTCGGATTGAGCAATATTCCTAACGGGTCATGGTATGTGCATCAAGGGTTTGATGCATCTCAAGAAATTGATGATTGCTAATTTCCTAGGCTTCGGTTATTGTGCACCTCTGTCCATGCATCCCAAAAAGTAAAGTAAAAAAAGAAAAGTGTGAAATAAGCAAAGCTTATTGGTGGATGATGTTGAAAGTCAAGTGAAAGTGAAGTGATATCCTTTTCCCGGATTATAGCACCACATTACCTTCTATACATCCCTACCCTACATGATTAATTTTGATAATTATGATTTATTATGCATTCTATAATTTTATGCAAAGATGAACAACTTTCTTATATTTATAAAATGTTTTAAGCATGTTTTGATTTTAAATTCCATGAAGTATTCTCTTAGAGTGATCTATGATTATAGCACACCATTAAAATGTTTTGAAAAGCTTTTTCATTGATCTTTATGACTAATAATCCATTCTATCTTGTATTTTATATTCGGAACTTGCTTGGGGACAAGCAAGGGCTAAGTATGAGGTATTTTGATAGCATGAATTATAGTCTATATTTTGGGACTTGTTTGGACGTTTTATCTTCAATAATCTGCATGTTTGGATGTATATTATGTGATTATATTGTCATTTCATCTACCTTTGCGGGAATCGAGGTCTACACCAAGTTTCGTTGTAATCGTAGGTAAAACGGCGCGTTTTGCATCAAAAAGGAGCAAAAAGAGCTAAGGAGTCATTGGAGCTACACTCAGGAGCTTAAGGAAGAATCTAGGAAGCATGGCCATGGATTAGAGATTTACTTTGGACCAGATTTGAGAGATTTCACCTTCAGTTTAGAGTCACCTCGGTTGGACGAAGTTCACCTCGACCGAGGTGATCTAGAGGAGCCGACTCGACCGAGGCGAACACCTTGGACGCGGCAAGGATATTTTATTCTTGGCTGAGATCTTTTATCTTTGGAAAGAGGATCTTATATTTTTGGGCTAGATTCTTGGAAGGAAGAAGATAAGTTAGCCCATATATTTTACCTATTTTTATGGGAAACGATCTTTCTAAGATATCTTATCTTTGGAGGGTAATTTTCCTATAAAAAGGGTTGGATTTCCCACAAATCCACATCATGCTATACCACCAATCGTGCTTAGAGCAGCCGTTTTATCCCATAACAGCTGAAAGATTTGAAGAACCTTTTTGAAGGTTGAAGGAAAATTGAAGGAAGAAAGTTTATAGCTTTTATAGCTTTTGTGAAGGGTTTTGTAAGATTCTCTTAGATTCCCTTCTTTTGTTGATTGTCTTGTTGGATTTTGATCCAAGGAACGCTTGTTTTTTGATAATTGATTCAGTTATTGAAGCATTTCTCTTAAGGTTTTCTTGTTCAATTATTCTCTTTCTTCCCTTATATTTGATTATTACTTTCATGATGATGAGTGGCTAATTTCCTTGTGAGATTCTAGGGTGATTGGCTGAAGGTTGTGGGAAAAACAATGATAGAATAATCTTAATCACAGTAGGACCCTGAAAGTTCGAGTCTTTATTCTTAACCCTAAGCATCTCGCTCAGTCGATGAACATCTCGGCGGGGTGGAATTCTTCTGACCGAGGTGACTTATCTGATCCGAAACTGAGAGTTAAGTGTTAGAGTTTGCCAAATCCTATCCTTATTACACCTTTCCTGGTCCAATGCAAGCCTAGGATGAGACTTACCCGGTAATTCCTTTATTTGTTTACCTAAGATCATAAGCGTAGGTAATAAAGGTTTATCCTTTATTGGGGTTTGAGTGTGCTTTCATTCCATCTTTGTGAGTTAGTCTGAGACTTACCCGGTAAAGGTTGATTCTATTCCCTTAGTTGGAGTGTTAGTTTGAGGTTATAGTTCTTTTCCTTAATTCCTTGAGACTTACCCGGTAATAGGAGTTACGGTTTGGGATTAGTGAGTAGTGAGACTTACCCGGTGATCTATTCCACTTTAGAAACACCTTCCCTATGCAAATATCTCAGCTTTGTCCGCTTATCTTTAGATCTTGAGTTGGAACCACAACTAGATGCTTTAATCCCTAGAATTGCATATTTCCTTAATTGACTTTATATCATCCTTGATTGTTTTAATTGTTTTTGTGGTTAGTAATTACATAGCTTACCTATTCCTGCTTTGTTTCACTAAGTCCCTGTGATCGACCCCTGGAATTCCTTGCTTTTACTACGATTGACCCGTACACTGCGGGTTCGCATCCTTGTTTTAAGCTTACATCTAGGGTTATAAATTTAAAGCTTGCACACACCGTTTGGAGCGAATAATCACCAAGAGGATTCTGGTTCCTCGTGGACTTACTACGCCATATGTGGCGATGCCTTGGGAGCAGACTGCCCCTCAGGGTATTAGGTGGTCATCCCAGTTTTCTGTCTATGACCCTCAGTACTGGTCCACTACATGGACTCCATACATTGAGGACGCTAGAGACGCAGCAGCTCTAGTGCAGGAGGATCAGGATGAGGAGGACGATGGCGGTACTGCCATGGAGACAGGGACGGACACAGCCGGTCCCAGCGTACTAGTCGTTGATCTGGACGATGAGGAGACTGAGGAGGAGGCAGCTGCACCACCACCACGTCCTGCTAGGCGCAGAGTCCGTAGATTTAGAGATACGACAGCACATCAGAAGATCGACGACCTCACCGATCAGATGATCGAACTCCTACGCCGCTCTTATAGTTGATATCGGTGAGCGCCTTGATGACCAGCGCCGAGAGATGGAGAGTCGGACCCACCAGATGCTGGAGAGCCAACACTATCATCCCCGGATGATGGAGATCCAGTTTCAGCACACTATGGGCTACCCTTTTGACCCATCCCAGTATCCGTACGTGCCATATCCACCACCACCAGTAGATGAGGACTAGAGCTTGCAAGGATTTCTTTTATTTATTTAATATGCAACTCAGCTTATGTCCAGTGAGTACACTTCTTCTAGACTTATTTTGACCCATTGGGACAATGTGTCCCAAGTATGGGGTATTTGGATGTATGATTTGACATTGTGTGTATGCTTGTATGACTCTATTTGATATTATTGTTTTATCTTGCTCTATGTGTTTATCTGAGACTACATGCATGCATACACGTTAATTGATCGAGAAAAATGTCAAAAACTGGTTAAGAAAAAAAAATTTTGACCTCGACCGAAGTGATTCTGACCAATCGAGGTGCAGTACCTCGATTGACTTAGAACATCTCGACCGAGGTGGTTTAACTAAGACAAATTTCGAAGTGATTTTTGTGCTTCTTATCTGGATATGACCTCAGTGAAGATTTTATTTGCAGATTGGTTTCAAAATCTTTATAAGTTTGAAAGGTTTTATGATATGTTTAAGTTGCTAAATGCTTTGTTTGAAATTTGAGGCATGTTTAATACTTTGTTTTTATCCAAATTATGTTGAATTTGAAGGTTGACATCACATGATGAGTTCTCTCACTTTCTTCCTGGGATGATTAAGGAAATTCATTCTCTTCTCTTCTTCTTCTTGATCATGCTTAGCCCCTCATATACATATTTGCCTCCCTTTACCTATCCGGGAATCTGGAAGCAAGCAAGTGAAAGAAAAGTTGAGATATTGGTTGGAAGTTAGAAGGAAACAAATAGGTTTGGGGAAGTTAATCATGATGATGAGTAACTCGGCACCATTCACATAGCCGGGTGTTTGTGTCTTGCCAAAGTCGGATTGAGCGATATTCCTAACGGGTCATGGTATGTGCATCAAGGGTTTGAGGCATCTCGAGAAATTGATGATTGCTAATCTCCCAGGCTTCGGTTATTGTGCACCTTTTTCCATGCATCCCAAAAAGTAAAGTAAAAAGGCAAAAATAAGCAAAGCTTATTGGTGGAGGATGTTGAAATTCAAAGCAAGTGAAGTAAAGATCCTTTTCCCGGATTCTAGCACCTCATTCCCTATATACATCCCACAAAAATGAACAACTTTCTTATATTTATAAAATGTTTTGATCATATTTTGATTTTAAACACCATGAAGCATTCTCTTAGAGTGATCTATGATTGGAGCACACCACAAAAATGTTTTGAAATACTTTTCATTGATCTTTATGACTTATAATCCATTCTATCTGGTACTTAAGATTTGGAACTTGCTTGGGGACAAGCAAGGGACAAGTATGGGGTATTTTGATAGCATGAATTATAGTCTATATTTTGGGACCTATTTAGACGTTTTATCTTCAATAATCTGCATGTTTGGATGTATGTTTTGTGATTATATTGTCGTTTCATCTACCTATGCGTGAATCGAGGTCTACACCAAGTTTCGTTGTAATCGTAGGTAAAATGGCACGTTTTGCATCAAAATGGAGCTAAAGGAGCTAAGGAGTCATTGGAGCTACATTCAGGAGCTTAAGAAAGAATCCAGGAAGCATGGAAATGGATTAAAGATTTACTTTGGACCAGATTTGAGAGATTTCACCTTCAGCTGAGAGTCACATCGGTAAGCTACAGTACCACCTCGACCGAGGTGATCTAGAGGAGCGCCCCGACCGAGGCGAATATTCTGACGCGGCGAGATATATTTTATTTGGCTGAGATCTTTTATTTTTGGAAGGAGAGATCTTATATTTTTGGGCTGGATTTCTAGAAGGAAGATCATATATTTAGAAGATATATATTAGGAGATAAGATATATTTTATTAGGAAATTATCTTTTTAAGATATTTTATCTTTGGAAGATAATTCTCCTATATAAAGGGTTGGATTTTCCACAAGTTCAACCATGCTTAGAGGGCTGATAGCATCCAGCAATTAAGGGATTTTCTCCAGAGTTTTGAAGGAAGGAAGATTGAAGATCAATCTAGGAAGAATTGATAGCTTATTATAAGCTTTTGTGAAGGGTTTTTGTAAGACTTTCTTAGATTCCCTTCTTGTTGATTTGTCTTGTTGGATTTGTGATCCAAGGAACGCTGATTTATTTGATATTTGATTCAGTTATTGAAGCCTTGTTCTTAAGGTTTTCGTGTTCAAATATTCATTCTCTTCCCATATATTTGATTATTGCTTTCATGATGATGAGTGGCTAATTTCTTTGTGCGATTCTAGGGTGATTGGCTGAAGGTTGTGGGAAAAACAATGATAGAATAATCTTAAAATCCCAGTAAGACCTTGAAGGCTCGAGTCTTTATCCTTAACCTTAGAACATCTCGTTCAGTCGATGAACATCTCGGCCGGGGTGGAACTTGACTGACCGAGGTGACCTTTTCTGATCCGAAACTGAGAGTTAAGTGTTAGAGTTTGCCAAATCCTATTCTTATTACACCTTTACTAGTTCAATGCAAGCCTAGGATGAGACTTACCCGGTAATTCCTTTATTTGTTTACCCATGATCATAAGTGTAGGTAAGAAAGGTTTATCCTTTATTGGGGTTTGAGTGTGCCTTCATTCCATCTTTGTGAGTTAGCCTGAGACTTACCCGGTAAAGGTTGATTCTATTCCCTTAGTTGGTGTGTTGATTTGAGATTATAATTCCTTTCCTTAGTACCTTGAGACTTACCCGGTAATAGGTTCTTTGGCTTGGGATATTGAGTAGTGAGACTTACCCGGTGATCTATTCCACTTTAGTAACACCTTCCCTTTGCAAAAAAACTCAGCTTTGTCCGCTTATCTTGAGATCTTGAGTTGGAACCACAACTAGATGCTTTAATCCCTAGAATTTGCATATTTCCTTTAATTGACTATATTATCATCTTTGATTGCTTTAATCGCATTTGTGGTTAGTTGTAATATTGACAACCTATACTTACTTGTGTTTCACCTAAGTCCCTGAGATCGACACCCCGGAATTCTTGCTTTTACTAAGATTGACCCGTACACTGCGGGTTCGCATCCTTATTTTTAGCATACATCTTGGGTTATAAATTTAAAGCTTGCACACACCATTTGGAGCGAACAATAATTCCCAAAGATACTATAGAAAGGACCACTTAGAGGAGGTGATTATAAAAAAATAAAATTAAGATGGACCATTACCTTAAGAGTGTGCACATTCGGAGTTCCTCAATATGTTCTTGAAGTGTCACTTAGGAGAGAGGATTTTATTTTGATAGAACCAAGAAAAAATTAATCTTTTTGAAAGATGATGATCTTTTGAAAGATGATGATATTAAACTAGGCCTTTTTAAAATAGTAAATAAAGTATTTTATTATAAGAAGATTGGTCTAATAAGGCCTTTTTTGTATCGGTGATAAAACTAGGCCTTTGATTTTTCGGATTATAAATAAAAGTAAAATAGCTGGTATTAATGAGTAAGATATGCATATTATTAAGGGTAAATACGTAATTGAAGAAGAAGCAAATAAGAATGCCAATATAAATCAGATCCGTCTCTCTCTTCCATTTGCATCTGAAACCATCCTAAACCTAATAGCCCGTCGTTGATCCCATACATCCACCAATTCGGCGATCGCTTCCCAACGCAAAACAATGGTAACGTAGTGGAGGCGATCCCAGTTGATGATCCCATACTTCCTAAACCTAATTTCAGTCGTTGATCACATACATCCACCGATTCGGCACATAGTTGTTGCGGCGATTCCATCGACGATCCCAAACGACCTAGTCGATGATCCCTTCAATGCGCAAAGTAGTCGATGATCCCTTCATTGTGGTGCTTTGACACAATCTTTTTTGGTTATGTCATCCGTAACCAAAAAGTGCGATTTTTTGCCTCGGAGAACAAAAATACAAATTTTACTTTGTAATCAAAGCGGAAGCATATGCCCTCAAAAGAGGTTTGGAACAAGCTATTAAATTGAAAAAGAAAAAAATTGGCACTCCAAGGTCATTGAATTTCCCTTATGAGGTCGTTGAAATTGTCTTTGTGTGGTCAAGATGATCATATCGGACTCTATGATAGATCTTCGCCCTTTCGTCGAAGTCTAGTTCAAATTTGTTTTAATTGTATTGCTAACCGTTTTACCTAATTAGACACTCTACACCCTGTAAAATTTTCACGTTCTCAAATTTTGTTTATAATTCCCAAAGATACTATAAAAAGGACCTCTTAGAGGAGGTGATTATTAAAAAATAAAATTAAGATGGACCATTACCTTAAGAGTGTGCACATTCGGAGTTCTTCACTATGTTCTTGAAGTGTCACTTAGGTGAGAGGATTTTATTTTGATAGAACCAAGAAAAGATTAATCTTTTTGAAAGATGATGATCTTTTGAAAGATGATGATATTAAACTAGGCCTTTTTAAAATAGTAAATAAAGTATTTTATTATGAGAATATTGGTCTAATAAGGCCTTTTTTGTATCGGTGATACAAACTAGGCCTTTGATTTTTCGGATTATAAATAAAAGTAAAATGGCTGGTATTAATGAGTAAGATATGCAGATTATTAAGGGTAGATACGTAATTGAAGAAGAAGCAAATAAGAATGCCAATATAAATCAGATCCGTCTCTCTCTTCCATTAGCATCTAAAACCATCCTAAACCTAATAGCCGGCCGTTGATTCCATACATCCACCAATTCGGCGATCCTAGTTGGCGATCGCTTCCCAACGCAAAACAATGGTAACGTAGTGGAGGCGATCCCAGTGGATGATCCCATACTTCCTAAACCTAATTTCCGTCGTCGATCACATACATCCACCGATTCGGCACATAGTTGTTGCGGCGATTCAAATCGACGATCCCAAACGACCTAGTCGATGATCCCTTCCCGGGGCAAAGTAGTCGACGATCCATTCATTGTAGTGCTTGCAGCGTCGGCAAAGTTCATCTGCAGACTGAGTAGAAGTAGAAGAATTGGACGAAGTGATTGATTTCTTTTTTTTTTTTTTTTTTTTTTTTTTTTGAAATGGTACGTTTCCGGTTCGGCTTCGCCTACGTCCGGATAGGGTATTTAGTGTGGCCCATTAAGGGGATACCCTCCCAATACCAATTTTTCCATACATGTCTCCAGGAGGATTCGAACTCGAATCTCCGGGCTAACACTTAAGGAGTCTAGCACCACAACCACTAGACCAACTGAGTATTGGTAAGTGATTGATTTCTTCTTCGACCCCATTTGTGAATTTAAGCAAAAAAAAAAAAGCTTTCACAAATCACAATCTTTCCAAGCATTGTACACTTTGTACAAAGGTCCATATCATACCGCATTGCAAAAGGTAGGTGGAAGGAAAAGCTCAAATTCTGTCAACTCAAATCGAATAGAAAACATAGATATTAAATCTCAACTCCTAAATTTCAAATTGATAATTTTTTTATGGGGACGAATCTATGAAGAAGATATATTATAATTTAATTGACGTAATTAATCTACTTAATTTAATTAAGTTTTGTATATTAGGGTGCGTTTGATAGGCAGGATCCTTTACAAATTTGTATAGCTAATATCTTTAAAAAGTAACAACAAATATCCAAGTTCAATTAGTCTAGCTGGTAAAAGGGTGGGTCAATTAGTTAAGGTTCGAAACCCCCTAACTACAAGATTTGTTCAATTGGGCTTGGGTTGTGTAAATCAAAATTACCACATAGGATGTTGAATTAATCTTTTAAAATTATTTCAATAGGCCTACTTTGTTTCATGTAAAACAAACTTTGATGCTCAACTAGGCAAAAAGAGCCTAGTTACCCAACTCACCCTTTTATTATTATAGGTAAAAAGTTGATAAATTATTAAATAATGTGAAAGAAAGAAAATAAAAAAATATATGTTCAAATTAATATTACTAGACTATCGATGTAGGTGATCTAAGAGCATCTACATACTAGACATTGTGGGCTTCTTCCCCATATAATATTTTGAAATTAAAAGTAAAGGCCTGTTTGGAATGCCGAGACTGGAACTGAAAGTGAATGGAACTGAAACTGAATGAAATGAATCGAATTTATTTGTTTCTATGTTCGTTTAAGATGAGAATGAATGAGATGAATTAGGTGTTAATTGGCCAAAAAGCCCTTACAATTTTTTTTAATTTTGTAAAATGGAAATTGAGCCACATTTTCCTTCCCTTTTTTTGTTGCACAATTCCGTCCCGTCTTCAACCATAAGCACAAGAGATTTATCTCAATGATCTTTTGTGTGTGGTACATTTAGTTTGCTACAAGGACCATAATTGGCTTCAAGAAACAGTAGTCATCTTATTCTAGCTTGAATTATTAAACTTAAAGTTTAAAGTGTTAGATGTCAAGCCATTAGAGTTAGCTTAGAAGACTATGGAGTTACCTGCATTTTGCAGACATTATGTATGCATTAATATTAAATAAACATGCATTTGAAATATATCAAAAAAATTACTAACACACTATGCAACTTTGCATACTAATTTTTTTTGTGTTATTAATCGTTTATAAAGGGCAAATGAAGCTCATTACATCGATTGATGCCTGAGCTATCAATAACTTTGCCTTTAGTTATGTGGGACCATCCTCGATAGAATTTACACCTACACTACATGAAGCATTCACTAATCTTGGAGCGAGAGAAACTCAAGGAAACATCGCTTATGAGCTACAAACATGGGAGGAATCAATGGAGTGGAAGATTGAATGGCAGATGCAAATTCTCGGCCAACACTCAGGAATCTCAGCCGAGATTTCATCCGAGATTTCATTCCTGACGCGTGCTAGAAGATCTGGCCAAAGTTCTTTTAAATTTTGCAATTATCTTTTATATTTTATTTCCTTAAAGTTCTCAAACTATCTTAAGGAAATTGTTACTTTTGGATCCTATCTTTTAGGATTATTTTTAGATTATTTTTTAAAGATATCTTTCTTAGATTATCTTTTAAATATATCTTTCCTAGTTTACATAGAAGATCTCCCTTATAAATAGCCTTAGAGGGGGAGATTGTTAGATAGATTAGATTTGATATATTTTCCACATATTGTGTGAAGTTGAAGCTTCGTTTATGAAGTTTGTATTTTATTCATTCCTATTCAATCAAAGGAGAGTTTTGGTCGAATCGTTGTGAAGTCCTTGCTAGATTGTGATGATATGTGTTAATCTTTTTGAAGGTTGGTTCTCTTGGTCAATTCTAGTCCCTCCTTGTGCTTGTCTTATTTAGAAAACTTGTGTAAGGTTAAAGAAATGAGGGTTAAGGTAAGCTCTTCGTTAAGGGGTTTTAACACATCACTGGTCAAGGTTCTTTGCTCTTAGTTCATATCTTCCTAAATCTGTCATTTATCAATCCATATTCATCTTCTTATCTTTCCATATCATCCATTAATACGTATTCTGAGTTTCATAAAATATCGGTCTGTTCTTACGAAATCTCGCCCGAGATTTCTATTATCTATCCGAGATTTAGCTTATGTCGTGGAATTTCAATCTAGATCGGGAACTACGGTTTAACCCTGAATCAAAGTGGTATCGGAGCTAACTGATTGAAATCCGATAAACACCCAAAGGTTTGATCTTTTATTTGAGTCTTCTTTAAATCATATAAAAATTGAGTCTTTTGTGTTTTCCATCTCTTTCGAGATTATTTGAGCTTAACGTGCATTGGCTTGTGTCTACTGGAAAATAGAGAAAGTCTTAGCCAAACACAATCCAACCAATACCTTGAAAACCTTGGAACCTCTCGTGAGATTCCATTACAAAGACAATCTCGGCCCAAACACTCGGTTGAGATCCCTAAAGGATCACCCAATATTTTTTGTAACCGCAAGATTGTGCTTCTTGCCAAATCTAATCAGATCCAAAGTTATATTTGGAAGATATCTTCAGGAGAAGATCAAATCAAGCTGCAAAGGAAAGGAAAGAGATATTTGGATATAATTTATTGAGATTTTATCTAGTAGATAAAATCTTATCTTATCTTCAAAGGAAACCAAATATCGTTCACGGGTGCGACTGTATCAGCAACAATATATACATCATATACCTTGGATTTCACGTTCATACAACATCAAAGGTCCTTTATTGACTTCACCTTCATATTATATCATCGATTATAACCTAAAGTTTTGGTGAGGTCATTCGGACAAGAGTTATTGCGATTCAAGAGTATATATAACAAGAAGGCAACCAAGAAGAAGCTTACTCTAAGTCCCAACCAGTGTACATAACCAGAATCTTGCCCTTTGACAAATCTCGGCCTGTATATACCTAATCTTGCCCGAGATTTCTCTGAATCACCCGAGATTTGCTACTGTCGGGGCTTAACTCTAACCGGCTAACTCTCGATCCACTTATTTCAAGTGTGAGGTACGTAAAGCTCTCTTCTTATTCTCTTATGTGCCTTTTTCTTGCCTCTCTTCTAATCTAAACACACTAATGACATGATTTATGACACTAGTTTAGGCATTCATTTAGTTAGTTTTTCTTTTTATTCATGCATGATTCCGCACTAGTTCATGATATTTACGCTTAATCGAGTCATATTGCTAGAAATGGTGTTTACACGAGCTTTTGTCGGTTTTGTAGGTATTTTGGCAATCTTTTGGACATTATTGACATACTTGAGGACCAAGCCTCATGATGGTCCAGATTTGAGGTTCCAAAGGACTCATGATTGGAGAAAAGATGAAGGCAAAGACCCTAGTTGGTGCAAGGGTTGGACTAACTCTTGATCAAGTGGTGTTTAGTGTTGAAATTGGGTTATCTCGGTCCAAGGCTTTGTATCTCGGCCGAGATGGGTCCTTGGAGCAACCGAGATCCTTCTTTGGACAACCTTGACACATGGCAAACTATCTCTATGTCCGTCCTTTGCTTTGGCTGAGTACTTAAGTGATTTTTGCAGGATGATTTGGGGTTCCTCCCCCTCTCCCATGTCAGCTCTCTTACAAGCACCCTTGTAGGTGTTCTTGGGGGAGATTAGTGTAGAATATTTCCCAACATTAGATCTAGAATGTTTTGAGTGGTTTTAAGTGAGGTTTTCTTGTGTAGTTTGTAAGTTGACACCTTGGAGCTGCCCTTGAAGCTTTGTAAGATTGTGGCAACTTCTATTTCAGCTTAGTAACCTTCTTTCTTTGGTTTCATCTTCATTTTCTAGCTATGAAATGCATGCATTCTTGTATGATGGAGTTTAATCTAGATATGTATGTTATTGGGTGAATAGATGGGATTCCAGGGTGAAGGAATGGTGGTTATGCTTTGGATTATGATTGTATAGACTTGCATGTTAGCTTAGGATGATTTTGTGTTCTAAAACCTAACTTAGTCCATGATCTCGGCCTGTTCTTCATCCCATTTTGGCCGAGATATTCAAGATCCACCCGAGATTTATGTGTTGTTGTTCTATTATTGATGAATTTTGGATGTTAGGATATAGATGTGTTGAAATCCTAGTGTTTGTTGAGCCTAATCTAGCCTAGGGTGACCTTTTCTAGCAAACAAATTGAGGAATGATACTTAACAAGTGATTTCCGCTCTTAGATATAGAAGATGATTTACTTTAGGTTGTAGTGAGCCAAAAAATCCGCTATTGGATTGAGTGTGCTTGGATTGTTGCCTAAGACATACATTTTCCGAGACTTACCAGGTAAGGAGGGGTTTAACCCTTAGGTAGTGGCCCGTTTGTGTAGAATTCTCAACCTTAGCTCCTTGAGATATACCCGGTAATAGGACTTAGGTTTGAGACTAGTAGAACATGAGACTTACCCGGTAATTTTTCCCATTAGAGAAACAACCAACTCCGAACAACCGCAGCTTATCCTATGATGTTTTGATTGCATGAGTCCATTTCCATAACCGGAATTCCGAATCTCTAGAATCCGCATTTCTTACCTCTTATCACCAATCTTTGTGTTTGTGTGTTGTTTGTTTGCTTGTTTTCATATCTTGTGATCTTTGTTTGATCACCCCAAAACCAACAAAAACATTGTGATTTTCATTCCTTCATTCCTTGCTCATCTCTAAGTTTAGATTTACACTATCTATGGTCATTGAATGGTTTAATTTCACCTCAGTCCTTGTGTTCGACCTCGGAATACTTTCCTTCCTACAAAATGACCCATACGCTTTCGGTTCGTTGGGTAGTTTAGGAGATTTTATTGAGTTATAAATTGTAAGACTTTGTGTGCACGTTTTGAGCAAACAAGTTATTGGCACTCTTGCCTCGGATTTGTGTCACACACAAATTCTAGTAGAACAAGTTTTTGGCGCCGTTTCCGGGGACTAGGTCTAGATTAATTCATTTGTGTTTGATTATTTTTAGTGAAGATCTTTCTTGTTACTTTTGATCTTGTTTTGTTTTTGTCTTTGCATGTTTCAAGTTTTCCATGGACGGATTGTACTTTCAAGACGACCTTGACGACATGGAGTATGAGGGATGGATGGAAAGCCAAGATCGAGGACCTCTCCACGATGAGCTTGAGTATTGGGAGGAGTTTAATGCCTATCATGAGTTCCATGATCAAGCTCACGTGACTACTTTGCCTCATGTGGAACCTCCCCAACAACCTCATGAAGACTGATTAGAGATGATGTTTGAGCAAGTGATGAGGAAGTTGGAGGACTTAGAAGACATCATCTCTTCCACTTCGAGGGCCCAAGTGGAGCTTGAAGTGGAAGTGTTTCAACAAGTGGAGGTGCACCATGAGGATATCAAAGAATTTCCCGACTCAACCATAATCATTAGAGACCTTCAAGAAGAGTTGAATGACGCTTGGGAGCAAGTACGGCTAAGGGATTTGACCCTGGAGAATGAAAGAAGGATAGCATTCGAGAGAGATGAAAAAACGAGGAGGGAGATTGAGGAGATTAGACATGCTCTTTTGCAAGGGAAGCCTACACTCCTTCAAGACTCATCTCCACCCCCTTCATCTTTGGAGGAGTGCAATGAAGAGCTCTCAGCCCTGGACATCTTTGCCATCAATCCCGGAACCACGCTTGAAGTGCTCTCGATGGAAGAGGAGGAAAAGAACAACAATCTTGGTTCAGCCAGCTTGATCTTAGTTGAGATTGCACATATGTCCATCCGATATTTCACTACAGGGGCTCACCTCGACCCACATCTCAGTCTGATCAACCTAGATGTTTATCCGAGATCCTGTTAAGAGATTCCCAAGCTTACTTCAATTCCTTTCTTGCTTGTCCGGAGTGCACTCAAAGGTTGGAGTTCCTTTTCTAAGGAGCCGACATGGTCGACATAAGACTCCTCCCGGTTAGAGAAGATGGATCCATGATGGTTGTGGAGATCTTCAACAAAGACATCTTTCCCAAAGTCGACTTTCCTTGGATCATAGTGAGTGAAGGAGGAAAGCATTTCACCGGTAGGACTATTGAGTATTATTTGTCTAATTATGGGGTGGCCCATATGGTTGCAACCCCACACTATCATCAAGGAAGGGACCATAAAGAGTTATACCAATTTCCGGTGAAGCGAGAGCTTAATGTTTATTTGGGCATCAAATGGCCCATTCTTATGATCATGGAAGCGGGAAAGCGATGGTTGCTTGGACTCCTTTAGCAAACCAAGATTTTTAGTGTAGATTGAGGCAACATGGAGTTTAGTCAAGCTAATGACCTATAAGAAGCGCTTCTTGGGAGGCAACCCAAGGGTAAACTCTTTCCCTTTTCTTTTTCATTTTTTCTTTTGTTTTGTTTTTGTGTGTTTTGTGTTTGTGTGCTAGAGTCTTGCTAATAAAGAAGCCTTTCAAGGCATGACGTTAATGATGATAATCCCACTTCAATCATGTGTGGAGCGGACGTGGGACTTGGACGACAAGAGGTGTCTTTGAGGGACTGATGACATGATTTATGACACTAGTTTAGGCACTCTTTTAGATAGTTTTCCTTTCCATTCATGCATATTTTCGCATTAGTTCGTGACGTTTATGCTTAATTCATGCATATTGTCGAAATAGACGTCTACACGGGCTTTTGTCGGTTTTATAGGTATTTTGGAGAGCTTTTGGACTTAATCGATACATTCAAGGATCATTCCTCGTGATGCCACACTTCCGGACTCATTAAGGAGCAAGCTAGGAGCAAAGGAGAGCACATAGGACCTTGTTGGTGCATGCCTTGTACCAACTCATGACTTGGTGATCCAAGGAGAGTTTCTGGTGAGAACCACGGCCCAGAGGAAAATCTCGACCGTGGTTTTGGCCGTGGTTCTGTCTGGACAGCTTTGACACGTGTCCTACGATCTCTTTGTCCGACCCTTGCTTTTTGGTGGAGTATTTAAGTGGTCCTGCAGGCTGATTTTGGGAATCTTCTTCCTTTTTGGACCCTTCTCCTCTAGCTCTTCTCCAATACTCTTCCATTGTAGCTTCTCTTCCAAGCACCCTTTTGGGTGTTCTTGGGAGAGATTAGTGTAGATTTTAGTTTTAAAGTGAGATTTGAGTGGTTTTGAGTGAGGTTTCCTTTGTTGATACCTTGGAGCTGCATCTTGGACCCTTTGTAAGACTTGGTAACTTATATTCTAGCTTTATCATGTCTTTTCTTTGGTTCATTCTTCATTATCTAGCTATGACTTGCAAGCATGCTCTATTTATGAAGTTTGATCTTGAAATGTATGTTGTTGGCTGAGTAGATATGATTCTGGGGTGAAGGAATGATGTTTATGCTTTTGACTATGATTTTATGGACTTTCATTTTAGTTTAGGATGGATTCGTGTTCGAAACCCTAACTCAGACCCAAACCACGGCCTGTTCATCTAAAATCTAGACCGTGGTTTGTCATGATCAGCCCGTGGTTTTCTCTGTTGTGCTTATATTGATGAATCTGGATGTTAGGATGTAGATGTGTTGAAATCCTAGTGTTTGTTGAGCCTAATCTACCTTAGGGTGACCTAATGTTAGCAACCTTTTTGAGGAATGAGACTTACCCGGTAATTTTCTCTCTTAGATACACAAGATGATGAACTCTAGGTAGTAGTGAGTCAAAAAAGCCGCAATTGGATTGAGTGTGCTAGGATCGTTGCCTAAGACTTAACTTTTCCGAGACTTACCCGGTAAGGAGGGGTTTGACCCTTAGGTAGTGGCCGGTTTGTGTAGAATTCCCGTCCTTATGTTCCTTTAGACTTACCCGGTAATAAGACCTTAGGTTCGAGACTAGTGGAGCATGAGACTTACCCGGTAATTGCTCCCATTGGAGAAACACCCAACTCCGAACAACCGCGGCTTTCCTTTGATCTTTAGAAGCATGAGTCCATTGTCATAATCGGAATTCTGAATCTCTAGAATCCACATTTCTTACCTCTATCTCTTATCTTGTGTTTGTGTGTCTCCTTGCTTGTTTGTGTTGCATATTTTGTGATCCTTGTTTGATCACCCAAAACCAACAAAAAATATTGTGTTTTGCACTTTCCTTATTCCTCATCTCATCTTAGTTTAGATTTGCACTATCTTTGATCATTGAATTACTTGATTTCACCTCAGTCCTTGTGTACGATCTCGGAATACTTTCCTTCCTACATAACGATCTGTACACTGCGGGTTTCGCTAGGTAGTTTAGGATTTTAGATCGAGTTTATAAATGTAAAGCTTTTTGTGCTACATCTCTAGCGTAACAGGGATAGAAGAGCTCTCATCTCGCTTACACCTTGGCCCGGATCCCGATGTTGGAATGACCGTATTGAGCTCTCTATCATGTTTGATCAATCATCAACCACCTCTCCACTTGAGTGAACCAAAATACCGAAGAACTGCATTTTACATTGTGAGGACTTCTTTCACTCCTCTTTACTTGATTTTCACCTTAGGGACAATGTGAATTTAAGTATGGGGTGGGGTTTTCATGATTCTTTGCATCTAGGATAGTTTCAAGCTATAGTCACACATTCTTTTCATGTTTTGCATTGTGCATACATATATCAAAATTCCAAAAAAATCAAAAAAAAATTTTGAAAAATTGTGCTTCTAAGTTTGGATATGAACCTTATGATGATTTTTGTTTTGTGGATTGGCGATGGATGGCCTTGTGTGTTGAATGAATTTATGCATATGTGGACTCGAATACTTCTCTTGAATCCCAAATATGAATTGTGATGATGATTGTTGTTTAGAGTGGATTGCGAATTGATGGTCGAAATTGCATGATAGTTCTTACACACCATTAGGAATGATTAAGACAATTCATTTCTCTCTTCTTCTCATCTTGATCGTGTTGTTTGAAGCACCTCACATGAATGAAAAGTTTTACCTCTTTTGACCCATCCGGGAATTAGGAGCATGTTAGTGTGTTTAGTGTGTGAAAAGCAAGTGTGGGGTGTTGAAGTAAGTGAATGAATGTTGTGATAGAAGTGGTTGATTGTGTTGTGAAAGTGTAGAAAAAAATATAGGTTTGGGGGCGTTGGTTTTGATGACGAGTAACTCGACACCATTCACATAAACGAGTGTTTGTGTCTTGCCAAAGTCAGATTTACAAATAGTCCTAACGAGACTTGGTATGTGCATCCGGTGTGAGGTACCTCGGAAAATTTCCAAGGACCGTTAATCGCCAAGGTTTCAGCTCTAGTGCACCAATGTCATTTCCTCAAGTGAATAAAAATAAAAATAAAAAGTAAAAAAAGTAAAAAAAGAAAGAAAAGAAAAAGAAGAAGAAAATTACACTTTGGTAGATGAAGTACAAATATGAAGTTGTGGTTTTTTCTTCCTTTCCCGGATTTGCACCACATGACCTAAGATTTTCTCACCTTTTGACACGTTTTTTGGCCTCTTCTTTCCTAAGTCCTTAAGACCTCTATGCATCTGTGTTTAGACTTAACATTTTTTGGCCTCTTCTTTCTGCTCTTAGATATAGAAGATGATGAACTCTATGTAGTAGTGAGTCAAAAAAGCCGCTATTGGATTGAGTGTGCTAGGATCGTTGTCTAAGACTTACCTTTTCCGAGACTTACCCAGTAAGGAAGGGTTTGACCCTTAGGTAGTGGCCGGTTTATGTAGAATTCTCAACTTATCTCCTTGAGAGTTACCCGGTAATAGGACTTAGGTTTGAGACTAGTGGAACATGAGACTTACCCGATAATTGTTCCCATTAGAAATACACCCAACTCCGAACAACCGCAACTTATCCTTTGATGTTTTGATTGCATGAGTCCGTTGCCATATGTTCGCTCCAAACGGTGTGTGCAAGCTTTAAATTTATAACCCTAGACTTAAGCTTAAAACAAGGATGCGAACCCGCAGTGTACGGGTCAATCGTAGTAAAAGCAAGAAAATTCCAGGGGTCGATCACAGGGACTCGGTGAAACAAAGTCAATACGGTGTGCTTATGTCAATACTAACCACAAGAGTGATTAACACAATCAAAGATGAATAAGAAGTCAAATAAGCAAACATGCAATTCTAGGGATTAAAGCATCTAGTTGTGGTTCCAACTCAAGATCTATAGATAAGCGGACAAAGCTGAGATTTTTGCGTGGGGAAGGTGTTTCTAAAGTGGAGTAGATCACCGGGTAAGTCTCACTACACACTAATCCTAAACCGTAGCTCCTATTACCGGGTAAGTCTCAAGGAATTAAGATAAAGAACTATAACCTCAAACTAACACACCATCTAAGGGAATAGAATCAACCTTTACCGGGTAAGTCTCAGGCTAACTCACGAAGATGGGATGGAAGCACACTCAAACCCCAATAAAGGATAAACCTTTATTACCTACACTTATGATCGTTGGTACACAAACTAAGGAATTACCGGGTAAGTCTCATCCTAAGCTTGCTTTGAACCAGGAAAGGTGTAATAAGAATAGGATTTGGCAAACTCTAACACTTAACTCTCAGTTTAGGATCAGATAAGTCACCTCGGTCAGCCAGTTTCCACCCCGGCCGAGATGTTCATCGACTGAACGAGATGCTTAGGGTTAAGGTTAAAGACTCGAACTTTCAGGATCCTACTAGAATCTAAGATTATTCTATCATTGTTTTTCCCACAACCTTCAGCCAATCACCCTAGAATCACACAAGGAAATTAGCCACTCATCATCATTATGAAAGTATTAAATATATGGGAAGAAGATGAATATTTGAACAAAGAAGAATTTAAGGAAAAGACTTCAATACTGAATCAAATATCACAACAAAAGCGTTCCTTGGATAGCAATCCAACAAGACAAGACAACAAGTGAGGGAATTGAAGACAATCTTACAAAACCCTTCAAAAAGCTATAAAAGCTATAGACTTCTATCTTCCTTCAACCTTCAAAAAGGTTCTTCAAAACTCTCCCAACTGGAGTAGGTTGCTGCTGCTGCGTGCTGTAAACCCTGATCGACGGTATAGCGTGATGTCGGAATTTGTGGAAATCCAACCCTTTTTATAGGAAAATAACCCTCCAAAGATAATAAATCTTAGAAAGATATTTTCCCATAAATATAGGTAAAATATATGATTCTGCATATCTCCTTCCTTCCAGGAGCCAAGCCCAAAAATATAAGATCCTTTCCAATTTTAAAAGATCTCATCCAAGAATAAAATATTCTCGCCGCGTCCTAGGTGTTCGCCTCGGTCGAGTCGGCGTCTCTGGATCACCTCGGTCGAGATGAATCTCTGGTCAACCGAGGTGAGTCATAACTGAATGTGAAATCTCTCAAAACTGGTCCAAAGTAAATCTTTAATCCATGGCTATGCTCCCTGGATGTAGCTCCAATTGACTCATGACTCCTTTTGCTCCTTTTTGATGCAAAACGTACCAAATTACCTGCAATTACAACAAAACTAGGTGTAGACCTCGATTCTTGCAAAGGTAGGTGAAATAGTAGTAAAATCACATAATGCACATACAAACATGCAGATTACGAAAGATAAAACGTCCAAACAAACCCCAAAATATAGACTATAATTCATGCTATCAAAATACCCCATACTTAGCCCTTGCTTGTCCCTAAGCAAGTTCCGCATATAGAAGACAAGATAGAATGGATTATAGGTCATAAAAATCAATGAAAAAGTCTTTCAAAAACATTTTATGGTGTGCAACTACCATAGATCACTCTAAGAGAGTACTTCCTGGAATTTAAAAACTCAACATGATCAAAACATTTTATAAATATAGGAAAGTTGTTCATCTTTGCATAAAATCATAGAATGCATAATAAATCATAATTATCAAAATTAATCATGTATAATCCGATTTAAACCGCTAAGTCAATCAACAAGCTCAAGGTCTCAAGGGCTTCCCAAAGGAAAGGTCAAGAAACGTGTAGGGTAGGGATGTATGTAAGGTAATGTGGTGCTAGAATCCGGGAAAAGGATGAACTTCACTTTCATTTTGACTTGCAACATCTTCCACCAATAAGCTTTGCCTATTTCACACTTTTTTTTCTTTTTACTTTACTTTTTGGGATGCATGGACAGAGGTGCACAATAACCGAAGCCTAGGAAATCTGCAATCATCAATTTCTCGAGATGCATCAAACCCTTGATGCACATACCATGACCCGTTAGGAATATCGCTCAATCCGACTTTGGCAAGACACAAACACCCGGCTATGTGAATGGTGCCGAGTTACTCATCTTCATGATTGACTTCCCCAAACCTATTATTGCTTTCTAACACTTTCACTTCCAGCCACTTCTCAACTTTAACTCCACTTGCTTTCACCACTTCGCTTGCTTCCAAATTCCCGGATAGGTAAAGGGAGGCAAAATGTATATGAGGGGCTAAGCATGATCAAGAAGAAGAAGAAGAAGAGAATGAATTGCCTTGGTCTTTCCAAGAAGAAAGTGAGAGAACTTAACCTGCGGTGTCAACCTTCAAATTCAACATAATTTGGATAAAAACAAAGTATTAAACATGCCAATAATTTCAAACAAAGCATTTAGCAACTTAAACATATTATAAAACCTTTTAAACACATAAAGAATTTAAAACCAGTAGGTAAACAGAATCTTCACTGAGATCACATCCACATAAGCAACACGAAAAATCGTTTTCGAAAACTCTCAGTTAACCTACCTCGGTCGAGGTGTTCTTGGTTCAACCGAGGTGAAATGCCTCGTTTGGCCAGAATCTCCGCGGTCGAGGTCAAAAAAAATTTTTTTTTAAAAAACCATTTTTTTTTTTCGGTTTCGACGTTTTTTCTCAATCAAATAACCTGTAGGTATGCATGTAATATCAGATAATCATATAAAGGCAACTGAAGCATAAATATGAAAATATCCGATAAATAAAGTGTCATACATCAAAAGGTAGTCGAATAAATACATCACGTAGTCAGATAAGTACAAACACCCCATACTTGGGACACACTGTCCCAGTGGGTCAAATAAAAAGTCTAAACATGAGAGTACTCACCGGATAAATGGCCGAACTGCATAAAAGAAAATAGAGAAAATCCTGCAGCTCCTCAATAGTCTCGATCCGGTGGTGGTGGTGGTGGCGCATACGGATACTGAGCCGGGTCAAACGGATAGCCCATAGTCTGCTGGAACTGTAGCTCCATCATCCTGCGCTGATAATGCTGCTCCTCTAACATCTGATGAGTCCAGCGGTCAATGTGTCGGTCCTGGGCAGCATGCATGTCCACAGTAAGGGCAGCATAAGAGTCTATCATCTGATCTGTCAGGTCGTCGATCCGGCGATGAACCTCAGAATCTCTATGGCGGCGTGTCCGACGCCTAGCAGATCTAGCAACAGGTGCTGGCTCAGTATCCTCCTCATCATCTAAGTCGATGATCGGTGGCGCGCTCGTACCTGCAGTATTTGTCCCTGTATCCATCGGGACTCCACCATCTCTCTCATCCACTGTCTCATCGTCGTCGTCATCCTCCTCCTCCTCAGCAGGGGCAGCTGCTGCCTCTCTGTGATCCTCCATCAGTGGAGCCCATGCTGTCTGCCAATAATGCGGATCAAAGACTGTGAACTGAGCAGACCAGCGGATCCCCTGTGGTGCAGTCCGCTCCCAAGGCATGGCGACGTATGGAGTGGTCAAACCACGGGGAACCAGAATCCTCCGTGTGATCATCTCTTGTAATCCCAGCGGTTTCGGAGCCGCCGCCATCGTGCAAACGCTGAGGTCCATCCCGTGGTAGGTAGTGATATGGGTGACTAGACCTCCGCAGCAAATGTCTCCCTTCGCCTTGGCCTTGATCATGTGCAGATCCTCTGCCAAGAGCAAGCCAAAGTCTGGGAAACCTCCTGTAACCATGCAGTAGAGGCTAAAAAGCTCGCCCTGTCTGATCTTCTGGGGCGTCTCAGTACGCGCCAGAAGTGTCTCGCTGAAAATCCTGTGAGCTAGTCTGAAAGCTGGGTGAAAGATGACCTTCTCCCTGGAATCTCCAGGGCGCCATCTGTCTGCGTGCTCAGTAATATGGGCAATCTGCCCCCAGAACTCCCTAGCTACAGATCGGGAGGGGAAGTCGGTGGCGGTGGGCTCAGAAAAGCCAAAAATCTCTCTCCATATCTCTAAAGGAACTATGAAGTTCCGGTTCATCAACCGGTACTTCACAGACTGGTCTGTGGGAAGGTAGGAGAAGGAGCTAACAAACTCTAAGGTCGGCTCCAAGTAAGCTGGGGCTCGGATCTCAGTAAACTGATCCAGCCCGACAGTAGCAATCATCCTCCTAAGGTCAGCATCTAACCCTAGGCAATCAAAAGCCGACACGTCCAGAAATTGTGGTGCGATAACTAGACGGCTAGCTATCCGCTCATAGTCTACCCGGCATCTCTCGTGGATAACCGGGCGGTAAGGACGGGAAGAAGAGGAAGAAGGGGAGGGTGAGGATCTGTCTCTAAGGGCCAGGCGACGAACGGAACTCATTCTTACTCAACACTGTCAGACCACCTCGGTTGCTGACAAGACTCAAAAACACCTCGGTCGAGATGCAGTTCGACCGGACCGAGGCGCAGCAGTTACGATTCCAATTCTCAGAAATTCAGTTCTTTTCCCCCAGAAATCACTACAATTGCTTCCTAAGGGGTACTTAAATCCTTTCTCAGCAGAATCAGGGGCAAACAAAGCCCAAATCAAAGCGAACGAACGAGTTAGGGTTTCGACTTGTTTTACCTCGTTTCGGTCAATTCGCTCGATTTCTGTGCAGATCTGTTGTTGCAATCGGTTCCTCTACCCTTCAATCACAGTTTAGAAGCAGAAATCTTCAAAAACAGGCAAGATCTGAGAAGGAGCGAAAGGGAAGTCGCCGCGGTCGAGGTGGGTAAAGTAAAAAGTGAAAAATAAAAAAATTTTCCTTTTTATACTGTTCCTGGATCTGCTGTCACCTCGGTCGAGATGGTCTCGACTGGACCGAGGTGGTTCTGCAGAAACCCTAGTCGCCTCGGTTGCTCAAGAATCAACTCGGTCGAGGTGCTCTGACAGTGACCGAGGTGCTTCTTTCTTCTCAGAATCTCAAACTTCCGTCCTTCCAGTTATGTTCCTTCCTTAGATGTTCCCTGTTGTCTGTCCAGAACGCCAAAAACAAAGCAAAACAAAACAAAAACTATCTAAGTTAGACTAGAAAACGGGAAAAGAAAGCAATACCTTGGGTTGCCTCCCAAGAAGCGCTTGATTTAAGGTCGCTAGCTGGACCATGCTGGGTCTCAAATGAGGTATATTGGTG
The DNA here is from genome assembly GCA_033239125.1 of Fagopyrum homotropicum. NCBI lineage: Eukaryota > Viridiplantae > Streptophyta > Magnoliopsida > Caryophyllales > Polygonaceae > Fagopyrum > Fagopyrum homotropicum. The sequence goes on from BSWB01000002.1 coordinate 49,537,393, forward strand.
CAACCTCCTCAACCGGCGTTTCCGGTTGGTATTTCTTAAGTCTATGACCGTTGACCTTGAAGCTTCCACTAGTTTCGCCCCATATCTCAACTGCACCATGAGGGAAAACATGTTTCACAACGTAAGGCCCGGTCCATCTAGATTTCAACTTACCTGGAAAAAGGCGGAGGCGGGAGTTGAAGAGTAGAACTAAGTCTCCTTTGTTAAGCTCCTTTGGGACGATACGCTTGTCATGCCATCTCTTCGTCCTTTCCTTGTAGATTTTGGCATTCTCATAAGCGTTCAAACGCAGCTCCTCCAGCTCGTTGAGTCCAATAGTCGCTTCTCACCAGCCTCTTTGATGTCGAAATTCAACCATTTGATCGCCCAATATGCCTTGTGTTCCAATTCAACGGGCAGATGGCAAGACTTCCCGTATACCAAATTATAAGGAGTGGTACCTATGGGAGTCTTGAATGCGGTCCTGTACGCCCAAAGAGCATCGTCCAACTTCATGGACCAATCCTTCCTCGTTCTAGAGACGGTCTTCTCCAAAATTGCCTTGATTTCTCTATTCGAGATCTCGACCTGTCCACTAGTTTGAGGGTGATAAGCAGTTGATACTTTGTGGGTTACCCCATACTTCGATAGAAGTGCTTTGAACTTCCGGTTGATGAAATGCGTTCCTCCATCGCTAATGATGATGCGTGGAGTTCCAAATCGTGGAAAGATAGTTCTATTCAAGAACTTCACAACCACTTTGGCGTCGTTAGTGGGAGAAGCAATGGCTTCAACCCATCTAGAAACGTAATCAACTGCAAGGAGAATGTAGAGGTTTCCTCCGGAGGATGGGAAAGGTCCCATGAAGTCAATCCCCCATACATCAAAGATTTCCACTTCTTGGATGTTATTAAGTGGCATCTCGTTCCTCCTTGATAAGTTCCCTGTTCTTTGGCATGCATCACAAGAGACAACAAAAGATTGCACATCCTTAAATAATGTAGGCCAAAAGAAACCCGAACGCAATACCTTAGCGCATGTTTTATCGGTGCTAGCATGCCCCCCACAAGGAAGTGAATGGCAATGCTTTATGACGCTATTAACTTCATCCTCCGGAATGCACCTTCGAAGCATCCCATCCGGTCCGTGCTTGAATAGCAGCGGCTCGTCCCAGTAGTAATGTCGTACTTCCTTGAAGAATCTTTTCTTTTGAGAGTATGTCAATCCGGGCGGTATCTCCTGGCAAACAAGATAATTCACAATATCAGCGTACCAAGGTCCTTTATTATCAGAAAGTTTGTGGATGGAATGCTCCACCAACAGTGGATGAATATCAGAGGAGGGAGTAAGAAATTTGTTGTTCTTAGCAATCTCAGTTGACATCATCTCGCCTTCGACCTCGGTCGAGGCGCATAAGCGTTGACCGAGATGTTCTTCGGTCGCCTCGCTCAGTCCAGAAGGTTCCTCGGTCGAGGTACTGCTAGTGGATCCGGGACTGGAGATCTTCGTCTCCTGGATTAGCTTTTCAGTTTTAGCTCCTGGATCCTCTTCCAGTGCCTTCAAGCTCCGTATATCTGCATCACAAGAAGCATCTATACCTTCCTCCATTAAACTGAAGCTAATAACTCTTTCGAGTGGATCGTTAATAAGGATAGAGCTCACCAATTCTCTTGATTCTTCTTCATCGTAGATGTTGAAGATATCATCAGTTAGTTGCTCCCCTTTCATGGCTGCAAGTAGCGCGAACTCCACCTCATCCCCACCAACGTTGAATTTCAACTTGGCATTCTTGCAATCCACGTTGCAACCCGAAGTTGCTAGAAATGGCCTCCCGAGAATAATAGGAATAGGATAATCTGCGAGAATGTCAAGTACAACAAAATCTATGGGTAGATAGAAGTTACCTAACTTGACCGGAACATCCTCCAAGATGCCTACGGGATGGGTAATGGAGCGATCCGCCATATAAAGTCGAATCTTGACCGGCTTGGGCTCTCCAAGACCGATCTTCGTGCATAGCTCCAGCGGGATGATGCTCACGCTGGCTCCTAGATCACAAAGGGCTTCACAAGTGACATCCCCAACTTGAATGGGAATACAAAATGAGCCGGGATCTCTCAACTTAGGTGGCATCTTTTCCTTCATGATTTTGATAAGCTCCGAAGATTTAGATGTCATCTTAACTTCACCAACATCCTCCAGCTTCCTCTTCCTTGATAAGATTTCTTTTAAGAACTTCCCATAGGCGGGCATACCTAAAATAGCATCAAGGAAAGGAATATTAATATGTAGCTTATTCATCAAGTCAAGAAACTTACCAAAGTGCTTGTCTAGATGTGCTCTGGCTCTGGACTGAGGGAATGGAAGTGGTGGTTTGTATGCAGGAGGTGGAACATAAGTTTCTGTCGTCCCTCCTGCTTTCTGTTGCTCCGCCTCGGTTGGCATCTCGGTCGAGGTGTTCTTCGACTGGATCTGGACCGAGGTGGTCTGCGTCGAGCGAGGTATTGGATCTGCAGTTTTGAGTCCACTCCTCGTCGTTATGGCCATGCATTGGCCCTTAGGGTTAGTTTCCGTCTTTGCTGGAAGCTTCCCTGGATCTCTTGGCGCTTCATTCGCCCTATTAGCAAGTTGTTGTTCGAAGGACTTTTGGGCCCTCGAAAACGAAGTCATAGAATTCTCCATAGCGCTAAGCTTGATCAAGATTGCCTCCAGAACTGCGTCTTTCTTTTCTGGCTGAGACGAACTTGATCCTTGCCCTTGGCTTTTCAATGGAGTGGAAGAAGAAGAAGGGGAAGAGAGGAAAGGGTTAGAGGAATCTTTAGAGTTGGAGTTTGAATGATTGTTACCGTAGTTTTGGTTATTCGCCCTCTAGTTGTTGCTATTGGATCCTCTATTGTTGTTGTTGTAGTTGTTGTTTCGGGGACCGTTGTTGTTGTTACGGTACCCGTTATTGTTGTTGTTCCTTTGCCCTTGCTCTTCCTTCTTAGTTTGAGCCATCAAGAGCTCCTTCAATTGCTTCACGTCATTCTTCAAAGACGTGAGTTGATTGTTGTTGGATTGAGTCTCTTGAAAGTTGACTCTTTTAACTCCACCTTCAGCTCCTTGGTGGGTGTATTTCTCCATGTGCAAGGCTTGCTTCTCAATGAAGTCCCAAGCCTCATCAATCGCCATGTCCATGAAGGTACCGGCGGAGAGTAGTTGGAGATTGAACTGGGTGCTTCCGTCCAGCCCTTTGAAGTAGATCTCCAGCAACTCGATCTTTGGAATCCCATGATGTGGGCAATCCAAGAGGATATCCTTGAACCGCTCCCAAGATTTGGACAAGCTCTCCTTGTCCTTCATAATGAAAGCGTTGATCTTCCCTCTCATTTCAGCGGTCTTTGAGGGGGGAAAGAATTTGGTCAAGAATTCCGTAGTCATCTTCTCCCATGTGCTAATTTTTCCTGGAGGAAGAGATTGATACCAAGTAAGAGCTCTATCTTTTAAAGAAAAGTAAAAAGGTCTTAGCTTGTAGTTGTTATTCTCAATTCTGGGAGGTCGCAAGGTTTCCATCAAGATCTCGTAGTTTTGAAGATGTTGATGCGGCGACTCCTTCTCTAGCCCTCCGAATTGGCATTGGCGAATCATGGCTAGAACTTGCGGTCGAAGTTCGTAGTCGTGATCTGCTGGATCTCCTAGGTTCACTCCTGGACGCCTTAGCTGTTGATTAGGGTCCATCCTTTGACCTAGGGTTTGTGGGATTCCTGCAAGAAGAACATCTCGGACTGGCATCCGAGGTGGAAGTACATCGGCCGGGGCGTCAGGTGCTGGAATCTGCCTCGGTCGTGGGTCAACTACTGGATCCTGCATCGGTCGAGGATCAACAGGAGGATCTTCCCTCGGTCGAAGTAGAATCTGGTCTCGTATGACTGCTATCTCAGCTTCGATTGCTGCAGTCTGGTGCGATTCTCTTCTTTCTCTTGCCTGAGTTCTTCCTTGCTGAGGCGTAGCAGCTCTAGCGCCTCTTTCAATTGGGCCGCAAGATCACGATCGTCTTGTTGGGCCATCTTTGCTTCTCTTAAGCGTCGCTTGTATGTCTTTTCTGGTTCGGGATCGTAAGGAACGATTTCCTTCCCAGCGCGGGTTCTTCGCATATACCTAAGAAAGAACCTGCAAAAGTCACTCAAGTAGAGTGGTTAGATGAAACGGGGCAATCGCCCCAAGAGCAAACCGTACCGACTCGGTCTAGACCAAGTCCCCGGCAACGGCGCCAAAAACTTGTTCGCTCCAAACGGTGTGTGCAAGCTTTAAATTTATAACCCTAGACTTAAGCTTAAAACAAGGATGCGAACCCGGAGTGTACGGGTCAATCGTAGTAAAAGCAAGAAAATTTCAGGGGTCGATCACAGGGACTCGGTGAAACAAAGTCAATACGGTGTGCTTATGTCAATACTAACCACAAGAGTGATTAACACAATCAAAGATGAATAAGAAGTCAAATAAGCAAACATGCAATTCTAGGGATTAAAGCATCTAGTTGTGGTTCCAACTCAAGATCTATAGATAAGCGGACAAAGCTGAGATTTTTGCGTGGGGAAGGTGTTTCTAAAGTGGAGTAGATCACCGGGTAAGTCTCACTACACACTAATCCTAAACCGTAGCTCCTATTACCGGGTAAGTCTCAAGGAATTAAGATAAAGAACTATAACCTCAAACTAACACACCATCTAAGGGAATAGAATCAACCTTTACCGGGTAAGTCTCAGGCTAACTCACGAAGATGGGATGGAAGCACACTCAAACCCCAATAAAGGATAAACCTTTATTACCTACACTTATGATCGTTGGTACACAAACTAAGGAATTACCGGGTAAGTCTCATCCTAAGCTTGCTTTGAACCAGGAAAGGTGTAATAAGAATAGGATTTGGCAAACTCTAACACTTAACTCTCAGTTTAGGATCAGATAAGTCACCTCGGTAAGCCAGTTTCCACCCCGGCCGAGATGTTCATCGACTGAACGAGATGCTTAGGGTTAAGATTAAAGACTCGAACTTTCAGGATCCTATTGGAATCTAAGATTATTCTATCATTGTTTTTCCCACAACCATCAGCCAATCACCCTAGAATCACACAAGGAAATTAGCCACTCATCATCATTATGAAAGTATTAAATATATGGGAAGAAGATGAATATTTGAACAAAGAAGAATTTAAGGAAAAGACTTCAATAACTGAATCAAATATCACAACAAAAGCGTTCCTTGGATAGCAATCCAACAAGACAAGACAACAAGTGAGGGAATTGAAGACAATCTTACAAAACCCTTCAAAAAGCTATAAAAGCTATAGACTTCTATCTTCCTTCAACCTTCAAAAAGGTTCTTCAAAACTCTCCCAACTGGAGTAGGTTGCTGCTGCTGCGTGCTGTAAACCCTGATCGACGGTATAGCGTGATGTCGGAATTGTGGAAATCCAACCCTTTTTATAGGAAAATAACCCTCCAAAGATAATAAATCTTAGAAAGATATTTTCCCATAAATATAGGTAAAATATATGATTCTGCATATCTCCTTCCTTCCAGGAACCAAGCCCAAAAATATAAGATCCTTTCCAATTTTAAAAGATCTCATCCAAGAATAAAATATTCTCGCCGCGTCCTAGGTGTTCGCCTCGGTCGAGTCGGCGTCTCTGGATCGCCTCGGTCGAGATGAATCTCTGGTCAACCGAGGTGAGTCATAACTGAATGTGAAATCTCTCAAAACTGGTCCAAAGTAAATCTTTAATCCATGGCTATGCTCCCTGGATGTAGCTCCAATTGACTCATGACTCCTTTTGCTCCTTTTTGATGCAAAACGTACCAAATTACCTGCAATTACAACAAAACTAGGTGTAGACCTCGATTCTTGCAAAGGTAGGTGAAATAGTAGTAAAATCACATAATGCACATACAAACATGCAGATTACGAAAGATAAAACGTCCAAACAAACCCCAAAATATAGACTATAATTCATGCTATCACCATAACCGAAATTTCGAATCTCTAGAATCCGCATTTCTTACCTCTTATCACCTATCTTTGTGTTTGTGTGTCGTTTGTTTGCATGAGTCCGGTAATAGGACTTAGGTTTGAGACTAGTGGAACATGTACACTATTTATGGTCATTGAATAGTTTAATTTCACCTCAATCCTTGTCTTCGACCTCGGAATACTTTCCTTCCAACCAAACGACCATACACTGTGAGTTCTCTAGGTAGTTTAGGAGATTTTTTGAGTTATAAATTGTAAGACTTTGTGTGCACGTTTTGGGCGAACAAGCTCTTGACACTCTTGCCTCGTATTTGTGACGCACTCAACTTCTAGCGTAACACACATTGAGTAAATTTTTTGAGTGTGTTAGTTAGTATCTATACTTTCTATCATACTAGTTGTGTCATACTTGTAATATTCTTTCTACCTTGTACAATTGTGTGAAGAGACTTGCAACAAGAATCCTTTCACTATCTTTCAACACAAGAACCTTTCTCCGAACACAAGTTGACTACTTGAGGCATCCAAGGAGGTTCTAGTGGAAGCTAGTTCATCGATTAGTAAAGAAGCAATAATCCATCCAAGGCAATTACATCAAATTGGCTTGTGATTCACAACAGAGTGTGAGCGCGAGAGAAAATTTGTAAGAAACCCTTGTTTTCACTAACTTCCCGCATTTGTTGTTATTTTATATGATTGTGCAGGGTGTATAACCAGGAATATTATTCTAGGGGGAAATCTAGACCCCCAGAGCAAAATCTCACCTGAGATTTTGACCGAAATTCACCCCAATCAAGATGTTCTAGTTACCTTCCTCAGCGGAGATCTGTGAATAAGGACGGTGGACGTTCACGTGTCCCGTATAGTACTTCAGCCCTGGAACCACATCCATAAATCCATTATGAGCAAGATATGAGATATTCAAATCAATATTATGATATGCCTAACGCTCAGAAGTATGTTGAATTTTAGGAATTCGAGGATGAGAGGGATTGTCATCGGTATGATCAACGTTCCAGGAGGGAACACTATTATGATTCATATAAATCTTCTCCAACACATAATAGATTTGTACGTAACGAGGAAATTTACCCAAGGGCGGAACCACCTAGACGTCCTTCGGTTATGGATGATGATTCCTTAGAGAAGATCCGAGATGACTGGGAAAAAGTACGTAACTAGTTGATCACATTAATGGGGGCTATCCAAGTTGAAAAGGTTAGTGATTCTAAACCTTCTGTTCCTATTAATGATCATGTGGAATTAACGGGATGTGATTTGATTTATGATGATGACAAGCATGACATAGATATAAGTATGAAAGAACATTCTCTTGAATGTGATGTGCATGATCCCAAGTTGTTGCATTCATCTTTAGATTGTTCTTTAGTACAAAATCCTAGTAATCTATCCTCTGATGTGCCTAAGTTTTATGTAGTACATACTCAAGTTGAGGCATTGTTAGATTACCATAGGACGTATGTTATGCATGAGATTGTTCATGAAAGTTTAAGATGGCTTAGAGTGTTGTATGCTTTGCATGGCCATGACTTTGCTAATACATTACTTCTTTCAAGCATTAATCTTGCACTGTTATCCATAAGGAAGCGAGTGAGCTTTATTGTAGGATTGCAAGATGAGATTGTCAAGAAGGAAGATATACACAAAGTCGATATGCTAGGAATGCCAGGAGAGTGTGGTGAAGGAAGTTCTACCCTAATCAAAACAGAACCACGACATAGGAAAGCAAGAGTTCATTCCAAAGAAGAAATCTCGGCCGAGATAACCTACTGTCGTCGATTGTTTCGATTTCAATCTGCGGGACCTCACCCCATTCCTTCAGGGTTTCTTTCTGACCTTAGCATGGACATATTTGAAGAGTTAACAAAAGCTAAAAAGGGGAGTAGCTATACCTTTGATTTTATATTATTATCTCCTATTAGTTGTGCTTACTTTGGGAGTTGTGGTTCATATACAACTCTAAATTATAATGATTTTGTGATTAAGTGGTTTTTATTGACATCTTTAGATCTTATACCGTTGCCTATTGAGGAGCGAGTAAGTTTGAATGCAGGAAAATAGGAAAAGCTCCTGAAGACAAGATTCTTGTAAATTCATAGATGTATAAAATGCCTACCCCTCAACATGAGGTACTCGGCTGCAAACCAAAGGTCCAACGTAAAGGCAAGCAAGCTAAAGCGAAAAACAACACATCACATGCACGGTCATACCGACGTTACATAGACAAACCCAAACTAGAGTCTTACATAAGCATATAAAATACAAAAAGTGGCTACACAACCAGTCAATAGCCTATAATCTCATCTCCAATGTCTCTAGGAAATGCTTCATGTAATAGCATGAACACGTGAGTCTTCACAAAACGAATACCACCTCATCCGACAACCGATTGCCCTCTGATAGCATGTATTATAGTCTATATTTTGGGACTTGTTTGGACGTTTTATCTTCAATAATCTGCATGTATGGGTGTATATTATGTGATTATATTGTTGTTTCATCTACCTTTACGGGAATCGGGGTCTACACCAAGTTTTGTTGTAATCGTAGGTAAAATGGCACGTTTCGGATCGAAATGGAGCTAAGGAGCTAAGGAGTCATAGGAGCTACATTCTGGAGCTTGTTCGCCCCTAAAGGTGTGTGCGTCAAAGTCTTAAATTTATATCTAGAACTCAAAGCAAAGCGAACCCGCAGTGTACGGATCAGCTGTAGTAAGGTAAGAATTCCAGAGTCGAACTCAGGGATTTGGTGAGAATAAATTCAACTTCAATTATCTAGCGAAAATGCAAAAGCTTTTGTGATCAAATAAGGGTAAAATGATTCCAAGGATTCAAGTATCCGATTTCGGCTTTCGATTCAAGACACTTCTAAATGATATAAGGACAGAGTTTATATTGCCAAGATTAAATATTCAAAGGTAGGTATCGTACGGTGAAGTTCCGAAACCTATATAACTAATCTAAAGATTCTCTCTATAAGGGTTGTTGAGGCTGCAATATAGAAAGATCTAAAGACAAGAATTATGTCCAAACTAACTATCTAAAACTCCAGGATATGACTCTCCAAAGTAAGAATAGAAAGCACACTTAGAATCTTAATAAAGGATGTTGAGTCTCTTTATTACCCAAATCTTATAATCCTAATCTATTAAATGTAGAACCAGGTTTGAAGTGTCTTCATACATTCAATTAGAGGTTAAAAAGATTAATCAATGTTGGGATTTAGGCAAGGATTAGTTTTGGTTAAAGATTGATTCAATTAAAGTTCGTCAGAAGAATAAATCGGGCTGTTCATAAGAAAATCGGTCGATTTACTCCAAGAACACACCGATTTTCCTGTTGTCGCAAAACTAAAATCTAAACTCTCAGGGTCCTAATGTTTAAATGAGTTCAGTCTATCATCATCTAAGCCTTAATCATCAACTATTCTCCCCAGAATCACAAGGGTTTTAGCCAACCATTTTCAAAATCGAATCAAATTAAATATTGAGTGAAATATCGCAAAGAAACCGAATCTTGAATAAAAATCCAATAACCTTCAAATCTGTAAATAAAACTCGAAACTAATCAATGTATCTCTTGAGTAACTCAATTTCGTGTTCAAAAACAACAATCACTTCAATGGATAAAGAAATCTCACAAACAAGAATCAAGATTGGCTTCCCGGCAAAAAGTCTTTCAATCCTTCTCCAAGAATCTCCAAATTCTCTCAAACGTGTAAAGATTTCCCGCTGCGGCCTCCTCGTTTTCGTTCCTAGGGTTCTCCTCTATAGTTTCTTGCAGATGGCCCGTTTGGCAAAACTCTCCTCTAGCCCAAAAGAATTGGGCTTTGTGTCGTCTTTTCATTTGGCCGGAAAACAAAGGAAATCGACCCAGTCGATTTATACACAAAACCGTTCGATTTCTAGGATAGAAAATCGTCCGATTTATATGCATGTTGGCACGATTTTCTTCAACAGAAAGTGTTCTTCTTTTGGCTTGTCTTCTATGCTTCTCCTTTGAAATTCCTTAGCTCTTTATGATCCCTTTAAGGCTCCTTTAGCTTCCTTAACACCCTTAGATGCTCCTTGCTCTGCTTTTGCTTTCAATTCCACTCCATTTACCTATAATTCATCAAAAACTCGTGTAGACCTCTATTTCCGACAAATGATTGAATAGAACATAAAAGGTACACAAAATCTCTCTAAATGCAGGGTAAACTGAGATAATCTTCTACAATATGCATGAATATGATGGTACATAATTCATGTCATCAAAATACCCCATACTTGCCCCTTGCTTGTCCCTAAGCAAGACTCAAATTTAGAATACAAGATGTCATGGATTATGTATGTATGAAAACTCAAAAACTTTTCTTTTGGTAGTGCTTCTTCTTATTGGATCACCCTCAAAGTGATATTTCAAGGCATAAAAAGGCAAAGTGTGTATCAATGATAACTATAGGATGAACTAACTTCCTTTTCTTTCTTGAAAACACAAATAAAGGACATGATAAAGGTGTAGAGGTAATCAAAGTCAAACAAATCTAAGCTATGAAGCCTTAAACACATGCATAAAAGTCTCAAGGTCTTCTAATCAAAGGAAAGGTCAAAGAAATGTATTAAGGGGAGGAATTCTTTTTGGCAATTGTGGTGCTAATCCGGGGAAGATGAACACATAGTACCTTCAAGATTTTTCTTCACCGCACATGCTTCGCATGTAGAAAGCTTTGCTTTCATTATACTTTACTTTTTTTGAGAGTATGGACAGCGGTGCACAAAAACCGAAGCCTAGGAGATCGGCGTTTCTCAATTTCTAGATGCCTCAAACCCTTGATGCACATACCATATCCCGTTAGGACTTGTCGTTCAATCGGACTTTGGCAAGACACAAACACCCGGCTATGTGAATGGTGCCGAGTTACTCATCCTCATGTTCAACGTCCCCAAACTTATGAATTTCTGCACTTTCTTTTAATACATTTTCCTTGGCCCTCCCACATCAAACATGCCTTTTTCTATCACTTATCCTAATTCCCGGATGGTAAAAGGAGGGGTACATATTTCATTGAGGGGCTAACATGATCAAGATATGAGAAGAGAAAAGAAGTGAATTGCCTTAGTCATCCTTATATGATGTAAAAGAACTTGTAATATAGCTTCGACTATTATTTCATTCTCTTATCAAAACAACTAAATCATATAACTTATTCATGCTATTCAAGTAACAAAAGTAAACTCATTCATGCTATGATTAATATCTCAACACAACTAAGCATCTTTTTGCTTATCCACATGCACATTTCTCATCATAGAGGTCATTTCCATCATAAGAAGGACAAAAATTTTTGAAAATTCATAGGATTTGAAAAAGAGCATGCAAATGCAAGTGTCATAGTGGAAAGCAAGTAGTGCAAGAGTTATTACAAGCCAAATTGTCAAGAGTAATGCAAGGTTCATAAAGTGCTAAGATGAAACAAAAGATATTGTAAGTACCCCCACCCCATACTTAACATCCACATTGTCCCCAATGTGAAAATCAAGTGTGAGATGAAGAAAAATACTTACAATGTAAAAGAAGTGGCAGCTCAATCCTCTGTCGGTGGTAGAGGTGGTGGATAAGGATACATCGGTGCACTAGGATCGTAGAAGTGGCCGAACTGGTGGTAGTATAAATCTCTCATCTGGCCATCGTAGGATGAATGCCTAGCGTCCGTCTCCTGCCTGTAGTTCCTGAACTGAGTGTTCAGGGTGTCGTAGTCGGAATGGAGAGCGTGATAGTCGGTGCTGAGGCTCTGGAAGCTAGAGACTAGCTCCCTAAAGTGACGGGGAGGGCGACGTCCTCGTCCATGTCCTGGGGCACGTGCAAATGAGCGGCGAGGTGGCTGCATGTCATCCTCCGTCTCCTCATCGCCTCTACTAGTCCGGCTAGGTCCTGCACCATGAGTGTCGGTGTCCATGGCATCCGTGGCATGACCGCTATGAGTGTCACTCTCGAACTCGAGCATGGTCCCTTGTCCGCCATCCTCATCCTCCTCCTCAGAGTCACCTGCATCATCATCATGGTAAGTAGGAGGAGAGAACTCCTCAAGCATCGACTCGAACGTCTCCTTCCAGTTCCTCTTGTTCCGAATAGTGTATTCGGACTTCCAAATGATCTCGGATGGTTTCTTCTTCGGATCCCTGTGCCATGGCATGGGAACATGAAGTGTTCCTCTCCCTCGAAGAATCAAGACCTGGCGAACAACCAACCGCTGTGAGCCTAATGGAAGGGCACTCTCAGCTAGAGTGCATCCGGAGACGTCTAATCCCATTGTCTTAGCCACATGAGTGACAAGACCTCTTGCACAAATGTCGCCCTTAGCTTTGTTGGCTATCTTTCCTAGATAGTCAGCAAGCATGGTAGAGATGTCGGGAATGGTGGTGGATGTCATGCAATAGAGAATGAAAAGCTCATCAACCTTGAGCTTCTGTGGGGTCTCAGTCCGTGCAAATAGGCTCTCACTAAGAAGCCTATGTACTACCTTGAAGGAGAGGTTGTACATACTAGTCTCCTTAGAGTTGCCGGGTCTCCACTTGTCTCCTCCGTATTCACCCACTGAAATAGCCTCCCAAAAGTCACTGGCACTAACACCTCTAGCAAATGTGCATGCATCTGAATAAGAAAAACCAAACAAGTCTCCAAAAGTGTCAATAGACATGGTGTGATCTTGGCTCATAAGGCGGAAGGTGACCATCCTTTCCCTAGGGTCATGCTCGAATGTACTAAGGAACTCTAGGGTGATCTCGGTGTAAGCATCCTCCCTAATCGTAGCAAACTGTCTCAGCCCAGCCTTGTCAAGCATCATATCTACATCCTCTCGAACAAACAAGGAATCTAGATCATCTAACACAATGTAGCGGGGAGGGGTGAATGGGCGATCTAGGATGCGTTCATAGCGTTTCTTGTGCTTGGATAGGGGAGGGGGAAGCTTAGGAATGTTTTGAGGTGGTGGTGGAGGTGGGGGAGGAGCTTTGGAAGAAGATCCCTTCTTCTTCCCCGTATTCCTAGTTATTCTCTTCACAATATCCATTCTGCACTGAAAAATCGGCCTGTTCTTCACAAAAATCGTCCGATTTTTCTGGGTTGGGTCGATTTTTCTGTCGATTTCTACGATTCTCACAATTCTGTAAAGTTCTATTCCAGCAATCACCACATACAGTTTCCTATAATGATTCCTAAGCAGATTCCTCAATCAATTTCAGCAAACAACACTTCTTAAGCAAACTTCAATTTCGAACAAGAAACTTAGGTTTTGGAAAGAAAAACCTGAATTCCGTACGGAGGAGTCGATTGTCGTGCTTGTTGTTGGTAGATCCTTGTTCCTTGTTGAAAATGCTTCAGTTTGGAGCCAAGAATCACTCAAAATGATTAAGGAATAAGGATTGTAGGGTATGGGCGATTTTCGGAGTTCTTGAGAGAGAGAAATCGAGAGTGGAAGGTTGTGGAATGAGGAAGATCGAGTGGTTGAGTCTTTATATAGGGTCGAGAAACTGTGAAGAAAATCGGCCGATTTTTAAGGTCGATTTAATCGTCGGGGCGATTTTTCTCTGAACTTGAAGAAAATCGGACGATTTGCTTTGGTAGGTCGATCTCCAGGTCGATTTTTCTTCCTGTTGTCAAAAATCGCCTTGCTCTGTTACTGGATCGGACGATTTACTTTGGGTAACTCGATTTTTCTCTGAACACATGGAAAATCAGACGATTTACTTTGGCAGGTCGATCTCCAGGTCGATTTTTCTTCCTATTGTCAAAAATCGACTTGCTCTGCTCCTGAATCGGACGATTAACTTAGTGTAGCTCGATTTCCTTCCTTATTCTTCATGGATATTGAAGATTTAACTGATTTATGCTCCCTTTCTCCATGGATCTCTCAGTTTGAACCTAATTTCCTGCGATTAATGACACGACAAACCAAGAGTGCATCGAGGAACAAATAGAAAACGAAAACAAAGAAACAAAACAACTAATCTACTCTAACTAAGTGATGAAAGGAGGGAAAAACTATAATATCATGGGTTGCCTCCCAAGAAGCGCTTTATTTATCGTCTTTAGCTGGACGGTGTATGGTTTTGCGTTCAATGGAGGAGGATAGGCGCTATCTCCTCGACCGGAGCTTCCGGTGTGTATTTCTTCAGCCGTTGGCCATTAACCTTGAAACTTCCGCTTTGTTCACCCCATACTTCAACTGCACCATGGGGGAAAACTCGTTTAATTACATAAGGTCCTGTCCAACGGGATTTACGCTTACCTGGAAATAGACGAAGCCTTGAGTTGAATAGAAGGACTTGGTCTCCCTCCTTCAAATCTTTTGGAATGATGTGCTTATCATGCTAACGCTTTGTCCGTTCCTTATAGATCTTTGCGTTCTCATACGCATTTAGCCGGATCTCATCTAGCTCATTGATGTCTAAGAGCCGCTTCTCTCCGGCTTCTTTCATGTCAAAATTGAGCCACTTGATAGCCCAGTAGGCTTTATGCTCTAGCTCTACAGGAAGATGACAGGATTTACCATAGACAAGGTTATAGGGAGTCGTACCTATTCGTGTCTTGAAGGCCGTCTTGTACGCCCATAGTGCATCGTTAAGCTTCATTGACCAATCTTTTCTTGTTTTAGAGACGGTTTTCTCTAAAATTCCCTTAATCTCTCTATTGGATATTTCGACTTGTCCGCTGGTTTGCGGATGGTAAGGTGTAGCTATCTTATGGGTCACCCCATACTTAGCCAATAGAGTCTCAAATCTACGGGCTGTGAAATGTGTTCCTCCGTCACTAATGATGGTTCGGGGAGTTCCGAACCTTGGGAAGATCGTTCTATTGAAGAACTTCACCACTACCATTGCATCATTAGTAGGAGAAGCGATTGCCTCTACCCATCTTGAGACATAGTCTACGGCAAGAAGTATATATTGGTTACCGCATGAAGATGGGAAAGGTCCCATAAAATCGATGCCCCATACATCAAAGATCTCTACTTCTTGTATGTTGTTGAGAGGCATCTCATTCCTCCTTGATATATTACCTGTCCTTTGACAAGCATCACAAGCAACAACAAACTTTTGCACATCTTTGAAAAGTGTAGGCCAATAGAAGCCGGAACGAAGTACCTTAGCACAAGTCTTGTGGGAACTAGCATGTCCGCCACATGGTAGAGAATGGCAATGGTGGATGACACTATCCACCTCATCTTCGGGAATACATCTCCTGTAAATGCCATCGGGACCTCTTTTGAATAGAAGAGGTTCGTTCCAATAGAATTGCCGGACGTCTCTAAAGAACTTCTTCTTTTAAGCATATGAAAGTCCGGGCGGAATCTCCTGACAAATAAGGTAATTCACAATGTCAGCAAACCATGGATCATAACCTTTTGAGATGTGTTGAAGACACTCTTCAATCTCGTGTAGCTGTTCGTCAGGGAATGAGTCGTCTATAGAAAGTTCATCCGTTTCGCTGGTAAGTTGCGGAAGACGACTAAGATGATCGGCAACGGAGTTTTCCGATCCTTTCTTATCACGAATCTCCAAATCGAACTCTTGTAAGAGTAAGATCCATCTTAGAAGCCTTGGCTTTGCATCCTTCTTCGTGAATAAGTATCGAATTGCGGAATGGTCCGTATAGACTATCACCTTTGCACCTACAAGATAGGAACGAAATTTCTCAAAAGCGTAAACTACGGCTAAAAGTTCCTTTTCTGTGGTTGCATAATTATATTGAGCCTCATCTAGCGTTTTGCTAGCATAGTAGATGGCATGTGTGCGACCATCTTTCTTCTGTCCAAGAACGGCTCCTATAGCGACGTCGCTTGCGTCGCACATGACCTCAAAAGGAAGAGTCCAATCGGGTGGTTGAATGATTGGTGCTGAAATCAAGGCTTCTTTGATCCTGCAAAAAGAATCTAAACAATCCTTCGAAAATTCGAAAGTTGCGTCTTTCATCAAAAGATTAGTCAAAGGTTTTGAGATCTTAGAAAAATCCTTTATGAATCTCCTATAGAAGCCTGCATGCCCTAGGAAACTTCTAATTCCTTTCACCGAAGAAGGGGGAGGTAACTTCTCAATTGTTTCTATCTTTGCTCTATCAACCTCTATTCCCCTTTGTGATACTAGATGACCTAACACAATCCCTTCGGTGACCATGAAATGACACTTTTCCCAGTTTAAGACTAAGTTAGTGTCTTCACATCTCTTAAGAACTAGTGAAAGGTTATAGAGACAGTTATCAAAGGAAGAACCATATACCGAAAAATCGTCCATGAAGACTTCCATGATATTCTCTACGTATTCGGAGAAGTTTGCCATCATGCACCTTTGGAAGGTGGCTGGAGCGTTGCATAGACCGAATGACATTCTTCTATAAGCAAACGTACCCCATGGGCACGTAAAAGTCGTCTTCTCTTGATCATCCGGATGAATTGGAATCTGAAAGAAACCGCTATATCCATCTAAATAACAAAAGTAAGAGTGTTGGGCTAACCTTTCCAACATTTAATCGATAAAAGGAAGGGGGAAGTGGTCCTTCCTTGTGGCCACGTTCAGTTTGCGGTAGTCGATGCACATTCGCCATCCTGTAACTGTCCGTGTGGGGATGAGTTCGTTGTTCTTGTTGGCAACAACGGTAATGCCTCCTTTCTTGGGTACTACTTGTACTGCACTCACCCATTTGCTATCAGAAATAGGGAAGATGATACCTGCATCAAGTAGCTTAAGGATTTCTTTCTTCACGACCTCTTTCATTGCCGGATTTAACCGTCTTTGAGGTTGGCGTGAAGGTTTGTAATCCTCTTCCATTAGAATCTTGTGCATACATAAGGAAGGCTTTATTCCTACTAGATCATCAATAGTATAGCCTAATGCTCTCCTATGTTGCTTCAAAACATGCATAAGTTTCTCTAATTCAGCGTCATTCAAATTGGCATTGACTATGACCGGATATGTGGAATTAGTGCCAAGGAATGCGTACCTTAAATGTGCGGGGAGCGGCTTCAATTCTAATGATGGAGGTACCTTGACTGATGATGAATCGTGGCCTTCGGATGTTGTAGGAGAGGCCTCTAGAGGTGGGGGTACTGCATCATTAGAGTCGAGAACGGCTGCGGTGAAGTTTTGAGAATCCAGAAATTTTCCCACTGGATCGACCTCCCCTGAAGTAAATCGGTCGATCTGAGGCACGATTTTTCTTTCTGTCGAAAAAATCGGGTTGCCTCTTCACAAATCGGACGATTTTTCATAGTCAGGTCGATTTTTCTTTCTGTTGACAAAAATCGGTTTGCCTCCTCACAAATCGGACGATTTGGTTTATGCAGGTCGATTTTCTTCATAGTTTCCGGAGTTAGTTCTAGTTCTTCAATTCTTGTTCCTTGTTCTTCCTCCACATCATTTAATGCTTTCACATCCTCATTGCAATCATGTTCCACTCCTTCTTCCATGATGCTCATACTAATAACCTTTTGAAGAGGGTCTTTCATCAAGATTGAACTTACCACCTCTCTAGACTCTTCTTCATCAAAAATTTCAAAAACATCGTCTCTCAAGGCTGGTTCCTTGATTAAGGAAGAGAGTATGAATTCTATCTTTTCTTCACCTATATGGAAGGACAACTGGCCGTTCTTGCAATCTACCATGCATCCGGATGTTGCAAGGAATGGTCTCCCAAGAATGATGGGAACCGGATAATCTGCAGGGATGTCAAGAACGACAAAATCTATTGGGATGTAAAACTTACCGAGTTTTACCGGAATGTCTTCTAATATCCCCACCGGCTTAGTGGTGGAACGATCAGCCATGTAGAGTGTGATCTTCACCGGTCTAGGCTCTCCTAGACCAACTGCTTTGCATAGAGCAAGAGGTATGATACTCACACTCGCTCCAAGGTCACAAAGTGCATCATAGGTGGCTTCTCCCAAAGTGATGGGTATGCAAAAGGATCCTGGATCACGGATCTTGGGTGGCATATTCTCCGTCATAGTCTTGATGAGTTCGGATGACTCCATACTCATCTTGACTTCTCCTATGTCTTCCAATTTCCTCTTGTTAGAGAGGATCTCCTTGAGGAATTTCCCGTAAGCCGGCATACCTAAAATCGCATCCATAAAAGGTATATTAATATGCAGCTTACTCATAAGTTCAACAAACTTATCAAAATGTTTATCTAGGCGTGCACGCGCTCTAGATTGAGGGAAAGGTAGAGGTGGTTTGTAAGCGGGAGGAGGAACATAAACTTCTTCCTTCTCTTTTGCCTCTCCTTCTTTAGTGGTGGTCTCGACTACTTTAGGTTGAGGGTTGGTAGTTGTCTTGCCACTCCTAGTAGTTATTGCCATAACCCTCCCCTTTGGGTTATCTTCCGTCTTCCCGGGAAGTTTCCCTTGGTCTCTTGGAACTTCTCCGGCCTTGTTAAATACTTGGTTTTCTAAAGCTTTGTGAGCTTTGTCAACCGAAGTTATATAACTCTCCAACCCTTGTAGCTTGCCTAGGATCGTCTCTAGCATGGGATCGGGTTTGCTCGATCCGCTTGATTGCCCCTGGCTTGTTAAAGGAGTAGAAGAAGATGGAGGTGTTAGAGCCTTTTCAGCGTGAGAGTAAGGATTACCTGGATTTTGCTGATTTGACCTCCAATTGTTGTTATTTGAGTTCCTATTGTTGTTGTTCCAATTGGAATTCCGGTTGTTGTTGTTGTTCCAATTGGAGTTCCGGTTATCATTCCTTTGGTTGTTGTCCCTCCCCGTGTAGTTGGCTTCTTGCTCCTTAGTCTTTTGAAGACTTGTTTTGAGCACTTCCTTTAACTCTTTGATCTCATTGTTGAGGGAGAATATTTGTGTTTGAGCAGCTTGGTTCAACTTGGCTCCCGAATCGCTTTGATTCCGGCTATTTGAGTCCACCTTCCGGTGGGAATACTTCTCAATCACTTGGGCTTGCTTCTCAATGAAGTCCCAAGCATCATCCTCTCTCATATCCATGAATGTGCCACAAGAGAGAGATTGGAGGTTGAATTGTGTTTCCACATCCAATCCTTTGTAGTAGATCTCCAATAATTCCAGCTTGGAAATGCCATGGTGTGGGCAATCCAACAAGAGATCTTGAAACCTTTCCCAAGATTGAAACAAGCTTTCATTAGGTTTCATAGAAAAAGCATTTATTTTACCTCTCAATTCCGCCGTTTTGGATGGCGGAAAGAATTTGGTGAGGAATTCCGAAGACAATTCCTCCCATGTAGCTAGCTTTGCAGCTGGAAGTGTTTGGTACCAAGCTAGAGCCTTGTCCTTCAAAGAAAAGAAGAACGGTTTGATCTTGTAATTGCTTGTAGTAGCCTTCTTCGGCTTCATAGTCTCCATGAGAATCTCAAAATTCTGCAAGTGTTGGTGTGGAGATTCAGTACTTGCTCCGCCATATTGACTTTGGCGAACCATGGTGATGACTTGTGGTGAGACCAAATCCCCGGCAACGGTGCCAAAAACTTGTTCGCCCCTAAAGGTGTGTGCATCAAAGTCTTAAATTTATATCTAGAACTCAAAGCAAAGCGAACCCGCAGTGTACGGATCAGCTGTAGTAAGGTAAGAATTCAAGAGTCGAACTCAGGGATTTGGTGAGAATAAATTCAACTTCAATTATCTAGCGAAAATGCAAAAGCTTTTGTGATCATATAAGGGTAAAACGATTCCAAGGATTCAAGTATCCGATTTCGGCTTTCGATTCAAGACACTTCTAAATGATATAAGGACAGAGTTTATATTGCCAAGATTAAATATTCAAAGGTAGGTATCGTACGGTGAAGTTCTGAAACCTATATAACTAATCTAAAGATTCTCTCTATAAGGGTTGTTGAGGCTGCAATATAGAAAGATCTAAAGACAAGAATTATGTCCAAACTAACTATCTAAAACTCCAGGATATGACTCTCCAAAGTAAGAATAGAAAGCACACTTAGAATCTTAATAAAGGATGTTGAGTCCCTTTATTACCCAAATCTTATAATCCTAATCTATTAAATGTAGAACCAAGTTTGAAGTGTCTTCATACATTCAATTAGAGGTTAAAAAGATTAATCAATGTTGGGATTTAGGCAAGGATTAGTTTTGGTTAAAGATTGATTCAATTAAAGTTCGTCAGAAGAATAAATCGGGATGTTCATAAGAAAATCGGTCGATTTACTCCAAGAACACACCGATTTTCCTGTTGTCGCAAAACTAAAATCTAAACTCTCAAGGTCCTAATGTTTAAATGAGTTCAGTCTATCATCATCTAAGCCTTAATCATCAACTATTCTCCCCAGAATCACAAGGGTTTTAGCCAACCATTTTCAAAATCGAATCAAATTAAATATTGAGTGAAATATCGCAAAGAAACCGAATCTTGAATAAAAATCCAATAACCTTCAAATCTGTAAATAAAACTCAAAACTAATCAATGTATCTCTTGAGTAACTCAATTCCGTGTTCAAAAACAACAATCACTTCAATGGATAAAGAAATCTCACAAACAAGAATCAAGATTGGCTTCCCGGCAAAAAGTCCTTCAATCCTTCTCCAAGAATCTCCAAATTCTCTCAAACGTGTAAAGATTTCCCGCTGCGGCCTCCTCGTTTTCGTTCCTAGGGTTCTCCTCTATAGTTTCTTGCAGATGGGCCGTTTGGCAAAACTCTCCTCTAGCCCAAAAGAATTGGGCTTTGTGTCGTCTTTTCATTTGGCCGAAAACCAAAGGAAATCGACCCAGTCGATTTATACACAAAACCGTTCGATTTCTAGGATAGAAAATCGTCCGATTTATATGCATGTTGGCACGATTTTCTTCAACAGAAAGTGTTCTTCTTTTGGCTCGTCTTCTATGCTTCTCCTTTGAAATTCCTTAGCTCTTTATGATCCCTTTAAGGCTCCTTTAGCTTCCTTAACACCCTTAGATGCTCCTTGCTCTGCTTTTGCTTTCAATTCCACTCCATTTACCTATAATTCATCAAAAACTCGTGTAGACCTCTATTTCCGACAAATGATTGAATAGAACATAAAAGGTACACAAAATCTCTCTAAATGCAGGGTAAACTGAGATAATCTTCTACAATATGCATGAATATGATGGTACATAATTCATGTCATCAGAGCTCAAAGAAGAACTCAGGAAGCATGGAATTAATGAAGAAGATTTACTTTGGACCAGATTTGAGAGATTTCACATTCATTTGAGATTCACCTCGGTCAGCTACAGTGTCACCTCGACCGAGGTGATCTTGAGGAGCATCCCGACCGAGGCGAACACCCTGGCGCCGGCAAGATATATATTTTTGGCTGGGATCTTTTATTTTTGGAAAGAAGATATCTTTTTTTTGGGGCTGGATTTCTAGAAGGAAGATCTTATATTTGGGAGATCTATTTTAGAGATATGGATATATTTTATAGGAAATTATCTTTTTAATATTATTATCTTTGGAAGATAATTCTCCTATATAAAGGGTTGGATTTTCCACAAGTTGAAGCATGCTTGAATGCTTGGAGGCTGAGAATAACCAGCAATTAGGAGATTTTACGGAAGCTTGAAGGAAGATTGAAGATCAATCAAGGAAGGATTGATAGTTTGGAGTTAGCTTTAGAGGGAGTTTATAAGACTTTCTTAGATTCCCTTTTTGGTTTATTGTCTTGTTCGATTTGTGATCTAACGAACGCTGATTTGTTATTATTCAATTTAGTTATTGAGGCCTTTTTCTTAAGGTTTACTTGTTCGAATATTCATTCATTTCCCTTATATTCGATTATTGTTTTCATGATGATGAGTGGCTAAATTTCTTGTGCAATTCTAGGATGATTGGCTGAAAGTTGTGGGAAAGACGATGATAGAATGATCTTAATCCCAGTAAGACCCTGAAAGCTCGAGTCTTTAACCTTAACCCTAGAACACCTCGCTCAGTCGAAGAACATCTCGGCCGGGGTGGAACTTGACTGAACGAGGTGACCTTTTTCTGATCCGAAATTGAGAGTTAAGTGTTCTAGTTTGCCAAATCCTATTCTTATTACACCTTTCTTATTTCAATGCATGCCTAGGATGAAACTTAACCGGTGATTCCTTTGTTTGTTTACCCATGATCATAAGTGTAAGTAATAAAGGTTTATCCTTTATTGGGGTTTGAGTGTGCCTTCATCCCATCTTTGTGAGTTAGCCTGGGACTTACCCGGTAAAGGTTGATTCTATTTCCTTAGGTGGAGTGTTGGTTTGAGATTATAGTTCCTTTCCTTAGTACCTTGAGACTTACCCGGTAATAGGAACTTTGGTTTGGGATTGTGAGTAGTGAGACTTACCCGGTAATCTATTCCCATCTTAGAAACACCTTCCTTTTGCAAAACCTCAGCTTTGTCCGCATTATCTTTAGAGATCTTGAGTTGGAATCACAACTAGATGCTTAATCCCTAGAATTCGCATTTCCCCTTATTTGACCTTATTATCATCTTTGATTACTTTAATTGCTTTTGTGGTTATTTGCAATATTTGACAACCTATTCTTACTTAGTTTCACCTAAGTCCCTGAGATCGACCCCTGAAATTCTTGCTTTTTATTACAATTGATCCGTACACTACGGGTTCGCATCCTTGTTTTAAGCATACTTCTTGGGTTATAAATTTAAAGCTTGCAGACACCGTTTGGAGCGAACACCCTCAAAGATCAATTAATTCCTTGCATGCCATATGAAGTAGATTGTTGCCACAAATGCAAACCTCCAAGCACTATCCTTACATTGCTTCTTCCTTCTACACCTCTTTAGCCATCTCAGTGCAAGGTCCAAGGTGCCCAACCGGCATCCCAAAACTACGTCTCACTTCATGCCATACCATCCTCGTGTATCGGCACGTGAAGAACAAATGGTCATGGGTCTCAACCTCTCTCTTGCAAAAATGATAAACTGGATCAATCCCAAGGAAGCCCATCCGATCATGAGTGGAAAATCGCTTGAGTGTGGCCATCCAAGCAATAAATGAGTGTCTCGACGTGTGCCTTAAATCCCACACAACACTCGACCAAGGGACTACTTCCCCTCTTCTTCGGACTAGATTATATGCCCTTGTGACCTTGAACTGGTCACCCTGACACATCTCCTCCCTAGTGTTCTCAAGGGTATTACCATGCAAAGTACATCCTATCATTTTATCCCTCCCAGCCAATTTGGCCTTAATGAGGGGAGAGTCACGTCGATGAGGCTGCCACTCATGTGGCTCCGTCACTTGAAAATATCGATGATGTATCCACTTGACCCATAGGTTATCCCTTCCTCTGTGTATATGTCAATCATGCTTACATATAAAGGCATTATTCCATGCCCTGAGATCCTGAAGACCAAGGCCACCTTCATCATTCGGCTTACACACTTTCTACCAAGCAACACTCGGCCTTGACCACAACAACTGGCGACATAGCTTGATAACTCTATCAATCACAAGGCCAGGGATGGGTAAGATGGATAGCCAAAAGCTATCGACACCCTGGATAACCGAGGTGATGAGCTCAACCCTTCTAGCAAAAGAGAGGTGTTTCTTGTTCCATGCATTAATGTTCTATCCGATCTTATCAAGTAATAGGGTATAATCCGTGGCTCTCAAGGTACGGGGAGCAAGAGGAATACCTAAGTACTTAAACGAGCCCATGGGAAAGCCCATGATTTCACGTATCTCCAACGCTTCACCATCGGGGACCGAAGCAAGGTACATTGATGACTTGGAGAGGCTTACATTGACGACTTGGATGAGCTCCTGAAGAGATTTCATACTAGGATGTGAAAAGGGATCACGGAGAAAGGAATCCATGTTCTTACCTGGGCAAACAAGTTTTGCCAAGCAATGTCATTTGAACTAGGAGATCCATCTTGCTTGCATCTAGGAAGAGGAAAACTCTGAGAAAACATGAGACCATCCTTGAGTCATTGTGTGATTAGTGATGAGCAGGACTATGATTCGAGGTCGAATCATTTTCAAGATGGGGAGTATGATGTGGGACCACCTCGATAGCATTTACACCTACACTACATGAAGCATTCACTAATCCTGGAGCGAGAGAAACTCAAGGAAAGGTTGCTTACGAGCTACAAACATGGGAGGAATCAATGGAGTGGAAGATTGCATGGCAAATGCAAAATCTCGGCCAACACTCAGGAATCTCGGCCGAGATTTCATCCGAGATTTTGTTTCTGACGAGTGCTAGAAGATCCGGCGAAAGATCTTTTAAATTCGGCAATTATCTTTTATTTTTTTTTCCTTAAAGCTCCCAAACTATCTTAAGGAAATGGTTATTTTTGGATCTTATCTTTTAGGATGATTTTAGATTATCTTTTAAAGATATATTTCTTAGATTATCTTTTAAAGATATCTTTCCTAGTTTACATAGAAGATCTCCCTTATAAATAGCCTTAGAGGGGAGATTGTTAGATAGATTAGATTCGATATATTTTTCACATATTGTGTGAACTTGCAGCTTCGTTTATGAAGTTTGTATTTTATTCATCCCTATTCAATCAAAGGAGAGTTTTGGTTGAATCGTTGTGAAGTTTTTGCTAGACTGTGCTTGTGTGTGTTAATCTTTTTGAAGGTTGGTGCTCATGATCAATTCTAGTCTTTCCTTGTGATTGTCTTATTTAGAAGACTTGTGTAAGGTTAAAGAAGTAGGGCTTAAGGCAAGCACTTCGTTAAGGGGTTTTAACACATCATTGGTCAAGGTTCTTTGCGGGAATATCTTGGTTCATATCTTCCTATATCCGTCATTTATCAATCCATATTCATCTTCTTATCTTTCCATATCATCCATTAATCCGGATTCTGAGTTTTAGAAAATCTCGGTATGTTCTTACAAAATCTCGTCCGAGATTTCTATTATTCATCCGATATTTAGCTTATGTCGTGGACTTTCAATCTAGATCGGGATCTGCAGCTTAACCCCACATCATTTAGCCTTAGATCTTTGGATGTTTCTTGGTGTGCCTTTGATAAAATGATTTGATCCTTTCGAATGCCTCCTCCAACAGTGTTGGTTCAATGGCGAAAGATATTCGAAGCCAATTCTTCACCCCCACAACAAAACCTACCAATATGTATCAAATTACTCAGAAGATCATATAACAAGACCAATATTGGTTAACAATCCTTAATTACCGGGTAGAGCTATCACGGACTCCTCTTTGGTGAGCTTCATACAAAAATCATGATCATCTTTGATCTCATCCAACATACAAAGATTCAACTTGGCCTGCAGCAAAATGGATTACAACTAATTTTGAAACATGGAAATCATGACAATAGTTTTATTTCCTTACTACAACAGACATTCCACCTTCAGGCTTGTATGGGCAAGTAAAACAAGGAAATTCCTTGAATTTTTCTTATCAAATATCTACATCTTTGCGTAGTGTGTCGAGAACTCTTACAAAGAAATCGTCTTTCGTATTCTCAAGTAGTTGAGGAACTGCACCCTGAATGAAGGTTACAACGTCAAGAGAAGTGGTGAAAAAGCATTCAGTGCAGTCAGTAAGCTGTCAAGAACAAAGAAAGAGACATCAATACTGCTGACAAATATAACCTTATTAAAGATGTATAACTAACACCATATTTTTTCAATATGCCATTCGAATCAGTCGTTACAAGCCAATCAAGTCCCTAGCCAGGAACAATCCATCGTTTCGAAATGGATCCAAATGTAAGAACATAAGAAATTGATCTAAATGTACTCATTGGAACAAATGGATTGCTTCCGAATCTAAATGTACTCATTGGAACAAATGGATTGCTTCCGAATGCAATTTTACCATATACTTCATCAGCAACTACATCTATCCCAAGTTTCCCCGTAGTTTCCGGCGGCGGGAGAGTAGCAATTGAAAGCGGCGGAGTGAAGGGCGGAGGAGACGGAGGCGACGACTTCGTGAGAGGGGTGGAAGCTGGGATAGGAGAAGGAGTGAAGAAGAAGAACCTTTGCTGCATTTCAGAATGGAAATCCCTAAACTGTTCAATTGTCTTCAAGGGTAGAACAGCCATCGAATTGATATTCATTCGATTCAACCATTGCCCATCGAATGAATGATTCAATCAATTCAACCGAATTATTTATTCAATTCGGTCGAGTGATTGAACACAATAAAGCACCACCGAATGACATGGAAACTCATTCAGTCGATTCGACTGAATGAAGCATACCGAACGGGGCCTAGGTGTCATAATTGGACGTGTGAATATAGAGATCCCAAAATAATAATAATAAAAGGCAAAAATATTATGAAATTATGAACGGATAAAAAATGTTGACAAGAATATGAAGTCTCTCAGTTTCGGTAAAGACCCATAGTTTAAAACGATCGGAAAAAAATTTGTTCATAAACGTTGTTTGAAACTGCATTCATGTGTTTATTTTGTGCAAAAAATTGGAACAAAAACCATAGTTTTAAATAATGCCTTCTTATGTAACCCATAATTTTAAATTGCGGGTTATGCCCTTAACGTGAGAGAATTTATATTCCCGTCATTATTTTATTCCGTTCCTAGTTTGGTTTTTTCTCTTATTATTTAGAAAACAATTTTTAATATAGAAGTAATTATTGGAGAGACGCTTTTTGTAGAAGAAGTTAATTTTGACGATAACTTGCACAAATCACAAAATCAAGGTAGCCTTATAATGTTGCTACAAAAAAGAAGGGTAGATTAGTGATTTACATTTTTAATTTTAAAATTAGACAACGTCAAGGTCTAAAGTGTATAATAAAAATAACAAAAATTAATAAAAATAGTTTTTTTTTAATGTAAATAAAAATATGTTTATCTATCTATAAACAACAATATTTATTATATTTTTGATAAATATTTCTTTATTAATATCAATTAAAGCGATAAACATAAACTTACTAGTAGTTTATGTTGGATTGTTTTCACGTTGTTATATTTCTAACTAGTTTAATCCCGCACCTTATGCGAATTTTATTTAAAATAAAAAGTATTTTATTTTTATTTTTATGTATTATGTACCGCATATTTATTTATAGTACATTTAGTTCAAGTTAAATTGACTTAAAAACATAAAATTTTATGTTTTAA
Source organism: Fagopyrum homotropicum (assembly GCA_033239125.1). Lineage (NCBI taxonomy): Eukaryota > Viridiplantae > Streptophyta > Magnoliopsida > Caryophyllales > Polygonaceae > Fagopyrum > Fagopyrum homotropicum. The sequence goes on from BSWB01000002.1 coordinate 49,564,461, forward strand.
TATCATCATGAACAATGTTTTTCTAATAATACAATATTTATTCTGAATAAATAAATAAATTTTGTATTTAAAATTTTTTTTCAAATAATACATTAAAAACTAATAGTGAATTTATGAATTCCAAAAGTAGTAAGAGATACTTCAATATTTATTTATACGTGGTGAATGAATCGATGATATCATTGTTACCTTGATAAGGATTATAGAAAATATTTTGTTTCATACATTTAGAAAATAAAATTAGTTTTATTAAACTCATTTTTTATGACTAAATCAATAGCGGATAATATCATTCAATTTATTTTGTATGCAAAATTTGAAAAAAATATATGGCTTGATATTTTTATTTAAAAACCATAGTTAAGCATCATTTATTAGTGTTAAATACAATTTGATTTAGCAAAATCTACACACAAAAAATGTATGAATTTGTCGATTTTAGATCAAAATAGTTTTAAATCAACTTAAAAGTTTTGAAATCGATTGTTTTAGTTTCAACAAAACCGTTAAAAATATATAGTTGGCAAACAACAACTAAAAAGAACGATCTGTCTATGTGAAAATTTTTTCACCAAAATAGGATTATAAAATAGTTAAAAATATATAATTTTGCTAGATAATTAACATTCACACTCATTTTATCCTTTCAAAAGCTTATGTATAAAATAAATTGACATCTTTCATCATATGAGCCACTCTGAGTATAACATACATGTACAAGCAAGAACATCAAAATTACACTCTCAAAGACAAACATTTCATGATTTTGATATCCAATTCATTTTGAACAACTACATATTCTTCAACTCCTTTGATAAAGAGACGCGGAGAAAATGTCAAATTTTTCATACAAATCCACAATAGTTTTGTTGTAAAAATAAAAAAGAAGGTTTTCTCTTGACTTTCTTTCATTTTGAAAGTGAATACATTATTTACATGCTTGGATTATCATGGTTTGATGAATATTGTATTTACATGCATAAGGTTGTTGCACACTCATTCGTTATCGTCACCAATGTGACCTCTTTGTATTTTTGGCTCCATCCTCCGACCTTTATTGGAAATCCGTACAACTCTAACAGGGTCGTCCAATGAGTTTTGAAGAACTTGTGTTAACATTTTTTTTATCAATTTTTAAAAGGAAAAATTTGACATACTAGCCTTTTTTTAGTTTTTGTTTAAGAAAATGTACCCCAAATTTTTTACCACTTTCATTTAATAGTAGGTAAAAATTATTAACCCTTCTATTAGAAAGAAAGAATAAATGATGTTTGTTATTTGTTATATAAGTATAATTTTTAATTTTTAATTACTGAATTTGTTTTCTTTTATTATTTTTCTTGCCTTTTTTTATTTATTTTTTATTTTCTTTTTTATTTTCTGGACTGAATTTCTCATACCGGAAATTCTCATACCAGAATTTTCATACCAGAAATTATCATACGAAAAGTTCATACCAGAAATTTCATACCAGAATTTTTTTCATACCAGAATTTTTCATACCAGAAATTTCATACGAAAAGTTCATACCAGAAATTTCATTCCAGAAATTTCTGAATTAAAACTAGCGGCACAATCAGCACTTGATCCTTGTGCTTTCTGTCCGCTATTTATTTTTGTTTACATAATACTTTATTTTGAGACAATTTTAACATATAATTCTCCACTCAAATAATGCTCAACTCCTCCACGTCTTGTCAATTTGTCATTGTCAACTGGGAAAAAGAACAAGTCTTTTGGAAACCAAAAGAGCCGGTGATGGACCCATTTTTGCAAACCGTCATCATATACGCAAATTACAATAAAAAAATTGCAAAATTACGAGCCCCCTAAAATTTGCAAAATTAAATATTAGACAATTAAAAATTCATTCCGATATGTAAATTTCGGTATGTAAATGTCCGGTATGTGAAATTCTGGTATGTGAAATTCCGGTATGTGAAAATCCGGTATGTGATAATTCCGGTATGTGAAAATCCGGTATGTGATAATTCCGGTATGTGAAAATCCGGTATGTAAAATTCCGGTATGTGAAAATTATGGTATGTGAAAATTCCGGTATGTGAAAATCCGGTGTGTGATAATTCCGGTATGTGATAATTCCGGTATGTAAAATTCCGGTCCGGTATGTGAAAATTCCGGTATGAAATTCCGGTATGTGAAAATTCCGGTATGTGATAATTCCGGTATGTGATAATTCCGGTGTGTGAAAAAATTCTTCATTCTAGAAAATAAATGAAATAAAAAAGACAAAAAAATTAATAAAAGAAAATAAAAAAAGAAATTCAGTTTTTAAAAAGCATTTGGAAGAAAGAAGAAAACAAGAGGATGGAGAAGGTTTGACCGTAAAAAAAAATAAGAGGGGTATATTTACTTAATTGAAAAACAAAAAAGCCTACTTACTATCACTATTTTTCTAAATAGCCTACTAACCAAATTTGCCCTTTTTAAAATTATGTTTTAATAAACAATATCTCAAAAAAAAGACTAAAAATATTTTTCAGTAAAAAATACATGAAAGAATTGATATTAAAAAATTAAAAAAAAAAAATATATATATATATATATATATTAATTTAAAGAAGATTTGAAATGTTGACCATTTGCACCTTGTGCTGTTGGACATAATGGCACCTCTAGGACAGGGCTCAACTCTAATACACATAACTATAAGACAATTTCTAATTGCATGGTAGCCCTTGCTGCCCTACTTTAACAGGATCAAAACATCAAGGAGTAGAATGGTCTCAGTAGTAAAACATGGTAACCACCACACCAATCACAAAATCGATTTTGCACTTAAGTTACTTTTTTATGTAAAAACAAAATTTTGATATATCTACACAATGCGTCCTACAATTTAATCCTCCTAATACTAAAGAAGAGACTTCAAAAGATAAAGTGTTTAGAAGTACATTAGAAGAAAAAAAAACATTAAAGATCAGGACGACGACATTATGGGTAACAGTGGTAGTACTCAAAAGTCGGTTAGATCACAATAACGCCCTACACCGGCACAATTATTGCTCTCCCGCGTAATCCTCTTACACCACCACCGCCTTTTCTGATCACCGCCACCACATGTTTATCTGATCGAATACATCACATACTAACTAAACATGAAGCTCAACTACGCTATTGTTGTACATTTATTTTGCACTCATACTGGATATAACTAAGCTCAATTATGAATAAAATGTAATTTCAAATCGATATAGAGGAATACCTGAAGAGGCATGAAGAGAACATTTGCAAGCAAAACATAAGCAATAGAAGAAAAGTCAATAGACTGGTTGATTCTTCATCTTCTTCGCCACTCCTACATCTCTCACTCTTTGTTCGAATGTGTATATGCCTATTTTAAAGGGTGTGTTTTTATTTTAAAATCGTCAAAACATATAGAAATATAGAAGAACTAAAAAAAGGTAGTTGAAAGTGTAAATTGAGTTGAATTGTCAACTAAACACCACAGCTTGACATTTGCCACTTTTTAAAATATTTTCCCATGTGATTGTCACCCTCGTTAAAAGATGGGGGTCAATAGCTAGTCGGGGATTACGAGCAACATTTGACAACATAAAGCCTCTCTAAGGCACATCCCTCCATAAAAAAACATAGTCCATCAAATTATCTTCAAAAAGCCACTGCACTTGAAAAATAAACAGTAGGGAAAATCAGTCACGATCCTCTATAGCCTTTATATGTAACCTTCTCTATTGCCTTCACTTAAATTTTTAATTGATTGCAGATTTGATGAATTAACTAATTAAATAATATATTTGCCATATATCAATTATACATACTAAACGAGAGGGCATGATTTGATGACGTGGCACGCTGTGGAAGCAGCAATCAAATGGAGCTCCCACAATTTTTTGGCCAATAAATCTTTATTTTTTAAACCAAAAAATCTTTTTTTTACTAAACTAACAGAATGCTATTCAAAATTGTACGTAACTTTTTTTTGGTTGGAGATTCTCCAAAATTTTATTGGCCAATAAATCTTTATTTTTTAAATCAGAAAATCTTCTATATCTATATATATATATATATATATATATATATACAACTAAACTAGACTGCATTGATTCTGATGTGTCATTCTCATAAATTTTGTAGGGTTAAATATTTTTTTTTCTAATTAACTTATTAAACCATAAATCTTTATTATTAATCCAAAAATAAATAAATAAAATTTGTAAAATTAACTAACAAATCTCCTAAATATTTTAAAAATAATTTTGTTTACGTATTTCTTATATTTTTAAGTTGTCAAAATTTAAGTAATTTATTTATTGGAAAGATTTTTATTTTTTTCTTAATTAATTTTTGAAGTATTATAAGCTCAATCTATTTACGTTAAAAAATTTCACGGACTTCCTTTCTTACATCGATTATAAGTAAGTTTGATAGTTTAATAACTTGTATAAATAGAGGGTTTGAAGATTAAACAAATCACACATTTCTTGGCCTTTTGGCTAAGTTAAGTATAATTTTTATTCATAACGGATTAATATCTGTTTTGTGTGGGTCATTGACCTACTGTTTTGTGGGTCGTTAGCCTACTGTTTTGTGGGTCGTTGAACTACTGTTTTGTGGGTCCTTGACCTACTATTTTGGGGGTCGTTGACCGATTGTTTTGTGGGTCGTTAAGTCACTGTTGTGGGTTGCTAAGTATTTTCAGCGATTTTTTGTTAAGTTGAAGTATAATTTTTATTCATAAACTAATATCCGTTATATGAGTCGTTCACCTACTAAAAGTGATGGTTTGAAAACTTGTATAAATAGAGGTTAATAACGGATATTGAAGATTAAAGAAATGATACATTGTGTGGTCTTTTAGCTAAGTTGAACAATAATCTATGATACATTGTGTGGTCTTTTAGCTAAGTTGAACAATAATCTATTATCTATTATACATACTAAGTTGAAGTATAATTTTTATTGATAACGGATTAATATCTGTTTTGTGTGGGTCGTTGGCCTACTGTTTTGTGGGTCGTTGAACTACTGTATTGTGGGTCGTTGAACTACTGTTTGTGGGTCCTTGACCTACTGTTTTGTGGGTCTTGACCTACTATTTTGGGGATCGTTGACCTATTGTTTTGTGGGTCGTTAAGCCACTATTTTGTGGGTCGTTGACCTACTGTTGTGGGTTGTTAAGTATTTTCAGCGATTTTTTGCTAAGTTGAAGTATAATTTTTATTCATAAATTAATATCTGTTATATGGGTCGTTCACCTACTAAAAGTGATGGTTTGAGAACTTGTATAAATAGAGGTTAATAACGGATATTGAAGATTAAACAAATAATACATTGTGTGGTCTTTTAGCAAAGTTGAACAATAATCTATGATACATTGTGTGGTCTTTTAGCTAAGTTGAATAATAATCTATTATCTATTATACATATTAAAAGAGAGTGCATGATTTGATGACGTGACACGCTATGGAAGCAGCAATGAAATGGAGCTCCCACAATTTTTTGGCCAATAAATCTTTATTTTTAAAACCAAAAAATCTTTTTTTTTACTAAACTAACATAATGATATTCGAAATTGTACGTAACTTTTTTTGTTTGGAGATTCTCCAAGATTTTATTGGCCAATAAATCTTTATTTTTTAAGCCATAAAATCTTCTATATCTATATTTATATATATACTACTAAACTAGACTACATTGATGTTGATGTGTCATTCTCACAAATTTTGTAGGGTTAAATATTTTTTTAATTAACTTATTAAATCATAAATCTTTATTATTAATCCAAAAATAAATAAAAAAATTTGTAAAATTAACTAACAAGATCTTCTAAATATTTTAAAAATAATTTTATTTACGTATTTCTTATATTCTTAAGCTGTCAAAATTTAAGTAATTTATTTATTGAGAAGATTTTTATTTTTTTCTTAATTTATTTTTGAAGGATTATAAGCTCAATCTATTTACGTTAAAAAATTTCACAGAATTCCCTATCCCACATCGATTATAAGTAAGTTTGATAGTTTGATAACTTGTATAAATAGAGGGTTTGAAGATTAAACAAATTACACATTTCTTGGCCTTTTGGCTAAGTTAAGTATAATTTTTATTCATAACGGATTAATATCTGTTTTGTGTGGGTCATTGACCTACTGTTTTGTGGATCGTTGAACTACTGTTTTGTGGGTCGATGAACTACTGTTTTGTGGGTTGCTAAGTATTTTCAGCGACTTTTTGCTGAGTTGAAATATAATTTTTATTCATAAATTAATATACGTTATATGGTCATTCACCTACTAAAAGTGATGGTTTGAGAACTTGGGTCGTTCACCTACTAAAAGTGATGGTTTGAGAACTTGGGTCGTTCACCTACTAAAAGTGATGGTTTGAGAACTTGTATAAATAGAGGTTAATAACAGATATTGAAGATTAAACAAATGATACATTGTGTGGTCTTTTAGCTAAGTTGAACAATAATCTATGATACATTGTGTGGTCTTTTAGCTAAGTCGAACAATAATCTATTATCTATTATACATACTAAAAGAGAGTGCATGATTTGATGACGTGACACGCTATGGAAGTAGCAATCAAATGGAGCTCCCACAATTTTTTGGTCAATAAATTTTTATTTTTTAAGCTAAAAATTCTTTTTTTTACTAAACTAACAGAATACTATTCAAAATTGTACGTAACTTTTTTTGTTTGGAGATTCTCCAAGATTTTATTGGCCAATAAATCTTTATTTTTTAAGCCAGAAATCTTCTATATCTATATTTATATATATACTACTAAACTAGACTGTATTGATGTTGATGTGTCATTCTCACAAATTTTGTAGGGTCAAATATTTTTTTAATTAACTTATTAAACCATAAATCTTTATTATTAATCCAAAAATAAATAAATAAAATTGTAAAATTAACTAACAAGATCTCCTAAATATTTTAAAAATAATTTTGTTTACGTATTTCTTATATTTTTAAGCTGTCAAAATTTAAGTAATTTATTTATTGAGAAGATTTTTATTTTTTTTTAATTTATTTTGAAGGATTATAAGCTCAATCTATTTACGTTAAAAAATTTCACGGAATTCTCTATCTCACATCGATTATAAGTAAGTTTGATAGTTTGATAACTTGTATAAATTGAGGGTTTGAAGATTAAACAAATTACACATTTCTTGGCCTTTTGGCTAAGTTAAGTATAATTTTTATTCATAACGGATTAATATCTGTTTTGTGTGGGTCATTGACCTACTATTTTGGGAGTCGTTGATCTATTGTTTTGTGGGTCGTTAAGCCACTGTTGTGGGTTGCTAAGTATTTTCAGCGATTTTTTGCTAAGTTGAAGTATAATTTTTATTCATAAATTAATATCCGTTATATGGGACGTTCACCTACTAAAAGTGATGGTTTGAGAACTTGTATTAATAGAGGTTAATAACGGATATTGAAGATTAAACAAATGATACATTGTGTGGTCTTTTAGCTAAGTTGAACAATAATCTATGATACATTGTGTGGTCTTTTAGCTAAGTTGAACAATAATCTATTATCTATTATACATACTAAAGGAGAGTGCATGATTTGATGACGTGACACACTATGGAAGCAGCAATCAAATGGAGCTCTCACAATTTTTTGGCCAATAAATCTTTATTTTCTAAGCCAAAAAATCTTTTTTTTTACTAAACTAACAGAATGATATTCAAAATTGTACGTAACTTTTTTTTATTTGGAGATTCTCCAAGATTTTATTGGCAATAAATCTTTATTTTTTAAGCCAGAAAATCTTCTATATCTATATTTATATATATACTACTAAACTAGACTACATTGATGCTGATGTGTCATTCTCACAAATTTTGTAGGGTTAAATATTTTTTTAATTAACTTATTAAACCATAAATATCCAAAAATAAATAAAAAAAACTTGTAAAATTAACTAACAAGATCTCCTAAATATTTTAAAAATAATTTTATTTACGTATTTCTTATACATTTAAGCTGTCAAAATTTAAGTAATTTATTTATTGGGAAGATTTTTATTTTTTTTCTTAATTTATTTTTGAAGGTTATAAGCTCAATCTATTTACGTTAAAAAATTTTATGGAATTCCCTATCCCACATCGATTATAAGTAAGTTTGATAGTTTGATAACTTGTATAAATAGTGGGTTTGAAGATTAAACAAATCACACATTTCTTGGTCTTTTGACTATGTTAAGTATAATTTTTATTCATAACGGATTAATATCTGTTTTGTGTGGGTCATTGACCTACTGTTTTGTGGGTCGTTGGCCTACTGTTTTGTGGGTCGTTGAACTACTGTTTTATAGGTCGTTGAACTACTGTTTTGTGGTCCTTGACCTACTATTTTGGGGGTTCGTTGACCTATTGTTTAGTGGGTCGTTAAGCCACTACTTTGTGGGTCGTTGACCTGTTGTGGGTTGCTAAGTATTTTCAGCGATTTTTGGCTAAGTTGAAGTATAATTTTTATTCATAAATTAATATTCGTTATATGGGTCGTTCACCTACTAAAAGTGATGGTTTGAGAACTTGTATAAATAGAGGTTAATAACGGATATTGAAGATTAAACAAATGATACATTTTGTGGTCTTTTAGCTAAGTTGAACAATAATTTTTATTCATAACGGATTAATATATGTTTTAGGGGTCTTTGACCTACTTTTTTATGGGTCGTTTACTTACTGTTTTCAGCGAATTTGCTATCCCACATTGAAAACGTTTATAATTGTCTAAATTAAAATTAATTTGTCCGTTATTGTATGAGATTTGTTTAATTTTATATTATAGAATTTTTTATCGTCATCTATAAATTATTTTTTAATTTACAAATCTATATCTATATTCTATATACTATACTAAAACAGAAGACACTAAAGCTGACGTGTCATTCTCACAAATTTTGTAGCGTTAAATATTTTTTTTAATTAACTTATTAAACCATAACAATCTTTTTTATTAATCCAAAAATAAAACAAAATTTTGTAAAATTAACGAACAAGATCTCCTAAATATTTTAAAAATAATTTGGTTTACGTTATTCTTTTATTTTTAAGCCGTCAAAATTTAAGTAATTTATTTATTGGAAAGATTTTTATTTTATTCTAAACTTATTTTTGAAGGATTATAAGCTCAATCTATTTACGTTAAAAAATTTCACGGAAATCTTTATCCCACATCGATTATAAGTAAGTCTGATAGTTTGATAACTTGTATAAATAGAGAGTTTGAAGATTAAACAAATCACACATTTCTTGGCATTTTGGCTAAGTTAAGTATAATTTTTATTCATAACGGATTAATATCTATTTTGTGAGTCGTTGGCCTACTGTTTTGTGGGTCACTGGCCTACTGTTTTGTGGGTCGTTAAGCTACAGTTTTGTGGGTCGTTGGCCTACTAAGTATTTTCAGCGATTTTTGGCTAATTTTAAGTATAATTTTTATTCATAAATTAATATCCGTTATATGGGTAGTTGACCTACTAAAAGTGATGGTTTGAGAACTTCTATAAATAGAGGTTAATAACGGATATTGAAGATTATATTTCGGGTTTCATTTAGATAATTACAATATATTAAAGTAATTTAGTTATAAGTATATAACGGAGTTGTGTATTGTAATTATTTTAAAAAAATTTGGGCATTGTATAAGGATTAAATTTATGAAGTGTAGAATAATAAGAAGTTCTTTATTTGTGACTATTTTTTAGTTTTGAGAATAATCAAATCCGAATCATTATTATAAAATTTCATAAATATATCTTAAGTTCGTACAACTAATATTATAAAGATACCCGCACAAGGTGCGGGCTATACACTAGTTTTACCTTAAACAAAGCATATCAAATCTTTTCCTCTATCTTCTTCCAAATGTTATTCTCCTCTTTATTCCGATCTTCTCCGGTCTTGTTACCGCATCTATTGTCTCAAAGACCTTGCTCCAACGGAAACGAAATCCCGGCGCCGTTGCAACGTTGTTGACAAAACATTTACCTCTTCACCCCGTATCGACTTCGAATACCACAAGTTAGAAACATCGAACCCTTCGAATCTCTTTGATTGAGAATCTAAATTCAATTGAAGTTCAATATGTTCAAGTTGAAGTTCTGGTTAACATGTATGGGCCTTCAAACTAAAAGGCGTTTCTTTATCAATAGAATCACGTAGTACTACATTCTTTTTTGAATTGTAATTTGAAATTTTACAAAACCTTACTTCATATACTTAAACATTGAATAAATCAAATTGATACCAACAGAAACACATACTATTGTATATTTGAAGTGAAATTTGCAATGTTTGCATATTTGTTAGTTGTAATTGTGGCAAAAAATTTCGAACAATTGGATCTCGTATAAGCTCTCTATTCGTTGCAATATTAGTTCAAGTTCTCTTTCAACATTGAATAAATCACATGAATTGCATAACACGAGTCTCAATGTAACTCTGTCCGGATTGAATGGGAGTTTGTGTGATATAAGCCGGTCCATCCGCTCTTCAACTGCCTAATTCCATGCCAATAAATGGTGACATTTGTATTTAACACGGTTCACAGCCTTGTGGCCTTCCCTTACAACAATCCTAGGCCCCGGGAATTGTTCGTTTACGGTGACAATGCTCTTTGTCTAGCACAGTCTTGTCACGTTTTGCATCTTGATATGCACATTCAGATAAGATGAAATGCATGTTGAACATGATGATAGAGAGTAAACTACGGATATGAATCTTACCTCAAACTTGTAATGTCGAGTGGAGCGCTAGTGCTTGATAAGTGTAACCTCGGGCCAAATAATAAAGCAGCTGATCACAAGGAGAAAAAATATTTTGTCAGCAACGGCCTCCACTTTAACCCAATTGAACCCAAACGGTATCCAAAGTCGAGACGGGGTGAAGAGGTAAGGGTTTTGTCAGCAACGGCGCCGGAATTTCGTTTTCGGTGGAGCAAGGTCTCGTCTCCGGCAATATCTGCAGTGAATGAAACCAAAGAAGAGAGAACAAGATTTGATATCTTTTGTTTAATTAGTTAATTTGTCAAATCCACAATTTGTTAAAATTTAGATAAAAAGTTAATCTAAAATTTGCCCAATCACACAAAGGCAATAGAGAAGGTTACATATAAAGGCTATAGAGGATCTGACTAACGGAAAATATGCTATCAAATTATGCACACATCTGGACTTGGTTGCACATACTCAAAACAAACATTTCGGCACAATCAGGCTAAAATCTTCAAATCGTCAAGCCTAAAGAACTTTGTAGATCCAATTTCTGCATGAATATAATATTATCAATGAGTATCAAAGTAAAAGAACAATTATTTTCAAATTGTTGTGACGAAAAAGAGTTGAGGACACCACCAGTGAGCCTATAGATCCACCAGATGGTATCGGCTTGCCTCCACTCCGAGCAACCGCCCGTCAACACACTGGTGTTGCTTGATTTCACCGAGATCTTTGTCGTGGATAAGAAGAGATCATGCACGCTCATGGCCAACCTGCAGACAATTGGGAGAAGGCGGAGGACTGAGCTAAGGGAGGATACACGACAATTGATATCGAACCAAACTTTATATTAAACGTGGTACACAAAATCGGTATCATCAAAAATACTACTAACCTACGATATACTGTTATATTGTTATTGTTGATAAGGATAACCGGAAGAAGCGAGATCGTGAGATTTCATCGGAAAGATTAAAAATTTTTGAAATTATAATTTATAATTTAAAAATAATAGTTAAAATAATAAGTAAAAATAAAAGCTGTGAAATCTTTTAATTGACAAAATGTTTTTTAATTAAAATCGAAATTTGTTGGATCCCAAATTAAATGGAATCGTTGAAATAACTAAAAAAATAATTTTAATGATTTAAAACTAAATTTCAAAAAATCAGATTTTGTAATCGCTATAGATTGAATCGAACGATTGATTGAATCTGAATTGGATTAAAAAATAGATTTGTTCATTTATATTTATTAAAAAAATCGAAATTAAAAATTCGGACAATTTCTTATCTTTTTAAATGAATTGGATACAGAAAAATAGATTCGTTCAATTATTTTTGAAAAAAAAAAGAAATCAAAACAGACGATCGAAACATCAAATAGAGTCATTGAATTGTTTTGTTTTTAAATGATCTGAGGTGAATGTTTATCCCGAAAAATAGATCAAATATATAATTCATTATTTTTATTATAAAAAAATTGTCCTCAAAAAATAGATTTATTCGAGAAAAAGTGATTTGGTTCCTATAAAACTAGTGTATATCCCGTGCCTTACACGGATATTTGTTACAAATATTTCTTTATATTTTTTTATTTGGATGATTAACATCTAATATTACTTGATTGTCATGAGCCGTTCATTGTAAATATTGACCATATTTAAGTAGCTTCTGACGATACGGAGTAATAAACTTGTATGTTGATAAAATATGAAACGATAATTATTAAAATAATTTGCTATTTATCACTTGTATTGAAATATAATATGAAAAATAATATTTTCATGGATAAAATAACTTTTTCATTTGTTCAAATTAGGGGGTAATAGAAAAACCGAAACTATAACAATTTATCTTAAAAGTGGACCCAAAAAAATTTATCTTAACAAACTAAATTGATATTATAGGCTAACAGATATATTTACTTGTAAACTTTAAATAAAATTATAAAAACAACAATAAAGACGTTTTAAAAAAGATTAATAAATATTATTGTTACAGTAAATTCCTAGATTTGATAACAAAAAAGTAAAATTAGTTAAGTCAAATCACAAGACAATTATATCAAATATTCAGTAATCAAACAAAATTTGCCAAAATTCGATATTGTTAAAAACTTTAAAGTATGTTATGATATTTAAAAACCTTAAAAGCTTTAAATTATTTTATGATAAATAAAAACCTGAAAACTCATTATACGTAACCATGACAAACTGCCTTTGCCACAACCCGTTTCTTCTCAGCAAGCTCCTTATCCCCTGCTAGCTTGATAGTAAGAAAACCCTCATCTTCCCATGTTTTTCTAATGCTAGCCATCTTGACTCGAGCTTCATTCGACGGGGAGAAAAAATACTTCAAAATCTCTAACAGGTCTGACCAATTCAGATCATCAGAATAGCGTTTGACACACAAGCAAACCGGAAATAATAGAAATAACTAGATTAATATGAAATCGAAACACAAACGTTAACCTGGAAGTTATCTTCAAATCGGAAATGATAAATTATGTAAATGAGTAGATCAATAAGAAATCGAAACACTTACCTGAAAGCTATATTCAAAACGGAAATTTAGAAGCACAACCCGAACCCTGAAAAAGAAACGAAATATGATTAATATGAAGTAAGTTTTGACCAGAAGTTATAGAATTACGTAGGTCAACTTGAAAAAGAAGAAAATGTTATTTTTGCTAATGGGAGATGTGCTCAACATGTATAGTGGAAATGATGTGCGAAGTGTAGGTGAGAAGTTTTTGTATAGTATACGAAAAGTTTAACGTAAGATCGAAAAAACTTGAGGAAAAAAACAGATTCTATATCTGAAATGAAAATTTAAACGTAAAAAATTAAATAAAAATCTAACACTCTAAAAAAAAATATTCTTCTCAAACAAACTATAATATTTCAAAATTACACCATGTTAATATTAGGAAACGTACACAATTTTTTTTAAAAACTGATCCATCATGTCAACTAATCTCAGCCAATCAATTAAAGTTTGTTAATTTGTTAATTAGGAAACATACAAATTATTTTTAATCAGTTATGATTTTAATCAAAGTTTGTTAAAACTAAATTGATTTTTTATGCATAATTTTAAATTTTAATTTGGTTATGATTTCAATTGAAGTTTGTTAAAACTGATTTAATTTTTTTTTGCGTAATTTTAAAATTTAACATGCATATTTTAGTTTTTACTTTAGTGAAAAGATACGTTAAACAAAATTGAGGAATAAAAGAATAGTTTAAAATATTATTAGAATAGTTTAAAATATTATTAGAATTAAAAATAGATTATAACAATTGTGGAAAATAACCTAGAACATTATACGGTTATTTTCTAAATATTGTGAAGCAATTTTCTTAAAAAATAAAAAGGATTAGTGTTTTAATTAAGTTTTAACCAAAATCTAATTTTCCGTAAAAAGTAGAAAATTTTAAAAATTATTAATGACCAGAAATTCGAAAACAACTTGGATTAGTGTTAATTAAGCTTCAGAAAATAATTAAAAGATTCAAAATCTACTATTCCGTAAAAATAGAACAATTTTAATAAAATATGACCAACAAACTTGAGAACAATTTAAAAAATTATGTGTTTTAAATATATATATATATAACACATAATTTTTTTTTAACAAAATTCTACGTAGAAAGAGAAATATGTGAGGATCTGTATTAATATAAATTTCAATTGTTAAATTAAAATTTTTTGAGCGCGATATGTGACAAAAAAAAAGTATTTTTAAAATATATTAATTTAGCAACTAATTGGCTAACAAAATCTTTTTTATTTTGAAAACTTACAAAGAAGTTAGAGTTTATGAAAAATCTAAAAAAATATTTTAAAATTTACTAATATAGTAGTTAGTTAGTAACAAATCCGTAATTAAAAAAATGTGGGCCCAAGTTAATTTTCTAACTATTTAAAATATAATTTTTAATAATAATGGCAATTTAGTTTATATTTCACAAAAAAATCTGACGTGGCATTACTCGTTGAATGACACGTGGCGCTAGCGTCCTTAGTTTTAGTAAGTAATATAGATTGGTAATTTAATAATAAAAGATTTTTTTGGCTTAATTGTTATTAAAAAAAATTTGTCACACAAAATAGAGTCGTTTGAACTAATGTGAGTTGGTTCCTATAAAATTGTTGATTTAATAATAGATTCGAATAAAAGTGATTTGGTTCCTATAAAATTAAAATTGTTAATTTAATAATAAAAGATTTTTTGGCTTAATTTTTATTATAAAAAAATTGTCACACAAAATAGAGTCGTTCAAACTAACATCCGTTGGTTCCAATAAAATTGTTAATTTAATAATAAAAGATTTTTTTGCTTAAAAATAAAGATTTATTGATTTTAATTGTGCGAGCTCCATTTCAAAAATACTGCATCCACAACGCCCCAATTCATCGACTTGTGCTCTGTTTTAGTATGTATAATAGATTTAATTTTCAATCAAATTTGTCTTTTATTCTAGATTGTTGATAAGAATAATAAAGAATAAAGAATAATAATAGTAGTTATATCAATTGATAATGTAACACCCCGGATTCTCGGAACCTGGGACATTACTGGTTAGGACCTCACAATGGGTCCCGACCTCAGTTTGACAACAATATCACTGGGATCTTGCAACAAGACACAAATAAGAAAAACCAAAATTTATAAAATAGTATTTTTAAGAGATGAATGCAACAACGTCTAACAGCCTATAGTACTTAAACCACAAAAAGACTAACTGTCTTTTACAAGAAGAAAGAAACCACAAGGTAAACACCCAACCCCACTATAAAGAGTACGGACACCCGGCTGACCACTACTTCCGGATCACTCAGCTGCCGTTCTAACCTGCGGTAGAATATAAAAACACAACAAAACAACCATTAGCTAGTTATATAAACATTAGGAGAATAATAATAGCACACACACATAAAATAATAAACATTCATCATGCTTTCAACAATCCATTTATTATCTTTATTTAAGTCATTCACTCTAATGATACTTATTTTGTGACACGAGGGATTCCCAAACCTCGCCTCCGCCCCCGTGTACCCATCAGGAGTGGATCCGATGCATCTCACCGTGTACCTGTATGGTCTGGGTATAGAGAACCTCCCAGTCTCCTGGCAGAGCTGGGCAGTGATGTCACGGCCCGTTATACATACACTTTGGCCTTAACACATAATAACCACGGTCGTCCTAACAAGTTATTATTCTTATTATAACACACATTGCACACACAACCATCATTACCCAACTAATATCCAAAAACCAGCTAAGTAAGTCGTAAGGACTTACCTGAGTCAAATCACCCTCTAACAAGTCTCAAAACGATCCGTACTTGTGGTAACTCAAACGCCTGTCAAATAAGGCATGTGGATCAAAATCTCATCCAGATGTCCAACCTCACGCGAAGGAATTACGGAAAAAGCTCTCTTACGGTAAAAGACCATTTTACCCTTAGTGTCGTATATTCTCGAAGTTCATTCTGGAATGCTACTAATTTCTTTCGTATCTTGTTTTCCATAAATTAAGTCCCTCGGATAGCTACTTATGGTTATAAGGTCAAAACTCGAGACCACTCGAAGAAGGACAACACTCCTTCTCTCCGGTTACTAACTACGCTACTACATATATTATACCGTGAAACATGTTTTTAACCTTTCTCCTCAACTCATTCATTTTCACATAATTTTATAATTCTCAACTCGTACTTATATATTAACTCATATATTTATGTACACTATATTTATGCTTATAATATTTTCTTATATACAAAAATATATATCTACTAATTCTATGGTTCTATATAGTTTACACACATTAACTTATACGTCTATATATATATATATACTCGTATCACTATGCATTTACGTATTTATATATATAAGTATATATATGTTGCGGTACCTCACTCTAATGTCCAATATATATGTATGTATATATATATATATATATATATATATATATCCGTATACGAACTCTCTCTCCTTCTACATCCATATCAATGTATATATACATACACTATCACATTTCACACTTCTTAATACAAATATATATATATTCATACTCCTATATAGTATAAGGTACTAAAAGAAGGGTGTTGTCTACTCACCTACGCACAGAAGGACTACAACTCGCCGATGCTCAACTAGGAGAGCGACCCAGATCTGAATCTCGCTTGGATGTAGGTGCTATAAAGGCTGCATTAGATTAAATGGGAAGAGTTACAGTTCAGTTCGTGAGGAAAGGAGAGTGGGCCGCAAGGAATAGCTGCTCACCCGGTCTTCGTCTGTAGCAGGTTGAAGACGATCCAGACCTTCGGTGTTCGGTGCGCGACCGAGGCGTCCTGGACCTGGTGCTCGTCCACTGGCACAACCCTGCGAGGCCTTCCTTCTACTGCGATGCCTTCCGTCTGCTGCGAGGCCTTCCGTCCTGGACCTGATGCGTGAATTCAGATAGGAAAGAAGAGGGTGAAGAGGGACCGCTTTGGCTCACTTGGTTGTCGACGGAGAAGATCGAAGAGGAGCCGGTGGTGGGCTGCTAACGACACTGCAATACTCCCAATCGGTTTGATTCGGTCAAGTGGTTCGTGGTTCGGACTTCCTGAACCTACTGCTCGTACACTAGCCTAAATGCACTCACCACAGATGCACAACCTGTCCTGGCTTGTCACTGCACGAATCAGAGAGGGGCAGGACGTCCGGCTGTTACTCCATGAAAACAGAAGGGGAAGAAGAGGGGTAGAAGACAGCAGCGGCTCACCTGCTCAACGACTCTAGTGCCGACAACGCTGCTCCCTGATGCTCGACTCCAGTGGCGGCTGCGCTGCTCCCAGATGCTCGACTCCAGTGCCGACAGCGCTGCTCCTCTGTGGTGGACCAACAATGGACGGCTTTCTTCGCTGGCCGACGTAGATGGGCAAGGTCCGGCGCCGAGGGAGTTGCTGCTGTTGTTCGATCTCACAGAGGAAGGCAGGAGAGGGAATCGTACGGGCTGCTAATTAGGTTAGAGTCATTAGATTAGGTTTAAAATTAATTAGGTTTAGGATTAAAATATGGGCTGGCTGCAAGGTCATTGGGCCGGGTCGAATGGGCCAGACTGGGTCTGCTCCTTAATTAAAACAAAAGGGCTGAAGGAATACTCGTTATTCGCCCGGGACCGTTCTTCGGTTTTTTTTAAAAAAAATTTTACGGAATTATTTACGTTTACAAAAGTTATCGTTTTATGTGAATCAAGGTCACATAAAATGATATAATTTAATATCGTTTTTTTTTATTTAAAAGAATTAAGATTGGCGGATCAGAATCCGATTTGATCGGTATTAAATGGAAATTAAACTTTTCCGGGTATTACATCAGTGCCCTCTTAAAATAAGTTTCGTCCCGAAACTTTGAATAATGTATCTAATCAAACGGCTTTCTTTGTATAACTTGATTTCATTAAGTCTCATTTTCTAACATGTAACTACTCAATCATCAGAATCTGGCATACATCAAAGAAAACACATTTACTCAATCCAAAGTAAAAGCATGTAAAGTCAAACAACACAGCATCCGAGTACTAACTCGTCGGTACCAAAAACAGCTAACCCCTCAAAGAACTTGGGCTAATTACGTCTAATACTCTCCTCTGTCTCCCAAGTGGCCTCATCATCTCCTCGTCTAGACCACTTAATCCTCAACATCGGTATCTCCTTGGACCGCAGACGTCTAGTACTGCGCTCCAGGATAACTAGTGGGTACTCTACAAAATGGCGATCTGGCTTGACTGTTAGATCCTCATGACCGATGACGTGTCTCGGATCCGGTGTGTACTCTCTCTCTATTTATACATGTAGAACACTGAGTCAACACCCTCCACTATGGTTAGGGGTACTAGTCGATAAATTACTCGTCAATCCGTTTAAGGATATCAATGGGCCTTTCCCAACTCACTCCCAACTTCGTGGGTGATTTTACCAAAGTAACTTGTAAAACATTATTTCTTCCGTTGAATTCACTTGCTTTTGACTTTTCGGGAGGTCTCCACTATAAATTCTGAAACAACGATCTTAGGCATATCCCGACACTAGACTAAGTGTCTAATGCTCTTTGTAGGACCATTCACTTGGTCTTGTCGCTCTAATATGAGTCAGTCGGGCCGTTTCTCAATTAATGACTCAACACCTATATCTTGTCAGGCACTCAACTTGTTGCGCTCCAACTTCATACTCCCCAGTGGAGTTTTCCATAAAGATTTCCATTTCTCTAACTTGAGGTCATAGATATAATATCATTAAGTTTCCTGATCTATAGCTTATGGGCCCACCACGCTTCCGCTGCGCTACTCTGATTAATATGTTGCCACTCATTACTCATAATTGCGTCCTTCGTGAGTCAGGATGATTTCCAGACTTTCTCTCGTAAACTCCTTTCTAATAACGGTAAGGCCCTCCCCAACCGATCGTCATTCTAGGGATGATTCACTATAGTATAGTGAAAGCTCGTACTCTAAGCCGTGGCTACTAGTTGTCCAAACCCCGAGATAAACTGTCCTTCTTTGTCGAAACTATTGTCCTCGACCCCCATTGCTTTAACAATTAGTCTAGGAACTCCTTAGCGAAATAACTCACCGGTTACGCCTCTTTAGATCGATTGGAGCGTTCGGTCTGAGACTTTCCCGGAATCCCTTCAGGTCTCATCAAAACTCTACTTACTACTCGTCAAGACTCCTCAATGTGGTTATTCTTCCATAATCCCGTTGACCTCTCACGTAGGGCACATCACGCTGGCCTACAAGTTCTAACCTTGATCTCTTTACAATCTTGACACGTGTTTTTTTTCTATTTAGTTCCAAACTCTCGAGGTGCGTTAATGAGTCTACACCGACGCAATAATAGCAACTCATTATGGTCTCTCATGCTTGTCTTGTGAACTCTTCTACTAAGTGACTCTTCTTATAATAATTTCCTTTTCTAAATCGGTCTCAAACTGTCTGTTGATCATTACTACCCATTCTGTGTTGGAACTTCAGTTGCTTTGTACTCTTGCATAGATTTCCTAAGGACATCCTCATCTCAAGACTTTATTTAAAATTCATCCCGACCCGCAATTTTCATACATGACTTTCCTTCTCACTGGATAAGTTATACACTTGGTTTACACTAAATCCATCATAGTGTCATCAGTCCGTTAGTATGATTTTTATTAAACATCTAATGGTACCATTTGTATACAACACATTAGGTGCATATGATTTTCCCACCAATCAAATTTCTCGCATCGCATTTATTATGTCTTCCTTATACTCATGTCGCTTTACCTTCTTTAATCTTTACACCCCGTAAGATAGTTAAATCCCTTTGAGTTTTCTCGTACAAGCTTTACGAACCGCGTTGGTTGGTATTGTTACTTTCATCAACTCTTAGGTCATCAGTCTAGCTGAATTTTCAATGGAGTACCTCCATTTCTCCTTAAATAACAGTCTTTAGTCCTTTCGGTAACCATCTTATTGGTGTGGTACCGGATCCATATAACAGCCTTTAGTCTTTCAATTTTACTCCTTCTCATGTCTTTTTTAGTCAACCTGTAGATTCCATCTGCAATCACCTCACAACTCGACCACACATTTCACCAAGGCTTTACATCATACTCTCTATGTTTGTGCCGCCTCGGAATTTCCAATTATTCTGTGTCACATCCTTAATCACAAGGGTTTTCCCTGTCAATCTAGACAGTCTGACCCTACTTTTTCTCGAAGGAGCACCATCAGTCTTACTTGTGTGGAATGCTAAGACATAGGACATGTTTCCAATCATCTACTTCCTCTTAGTCTTCTAGTTCTTCTTACAGGGATCTCCTCATATTAACTTTGATATGTATCTATCCTTAGTCAATAGTAAGCAACTACTCACAAACAATTCTCTTTACAACCATTACTATCATCAATGGTCATTACCGATCGTCAAGAGCTTTTCTTTAACTTCTATATTAAAGTTATCATATTCGACTCATTTAACGTTACCATCCAGGCTACTAGTACGTGTATTGATTTAACTTCACCATTGTCGTCGTGGATCTCCGGAAGAAATTCACCAGATGTCGATAAACTTCCTTTGTAACCTTGTGGTTATTCTTCTTATCGGTCAACTAACCATCACTAGTTAGCCAACACGTGTAAATTCTTTGTTGTTACCAATTAGCCTGTAGTTGACCTTCTACAAGATCGTAGACCTACTTTTCTTCCATCTCTTTCGAGGTTTGTTATTCCAGATGAAAATTTATACTCCTTTAGCTCCTTCTACAAATTACACTCCTATAAGAGCACTATACTCTTACGAGTCTAGTTGTATCTTCGTCTCCCGCCAACGGCCTTATCACTTTTCCTGCGATAACTTGTAGGCATTTCTCCATGATTTTTTTTACCCGAGTTATTATCCCCTTGTTGTTCTCTGTTATGACATGCTAGTGTTATTAACTTAAATCCCTTCGTGAGTGAGAAGTTATTTGAGACCCTCTTTTTCACCAAGACCATTCTCCTACACCTTCCTTCCTTGGGTGTTGCTTGTACTTCCGCCTTTATAGAAATCCGGTATTTGTTAAATCCCGATCCTGATTGAAATTCTTGTGTGTTCTAGGATGTCATACCACTTCCATGCTGGTGAAATCTGCCTTCCACTCTCTAGCAACATGTAAGCTTCCCTCTTTCGGCTATTTTATTCTTCGTATATGGGTGAACAATGTATCTCATCTCGACTCCTACGCTTATGATTGTCTCGGTTTCCCATCTTAATTGTGGTGTCAAGTAGTTGGTTGGAAGTGATCATATTCCGCCCTGGTTCTAGCCTCAAACTTTCACCTTCTGGTCCGTTAGTAAGCTTAGATTCAATGCCTCTTGTCTGGATCGCTACTATATTTCACCTTGACTTTCATGCCTATTTGTGTTTCTGAAGGCATCCCCCTTTGTTTGTAACGTTTCTTTACACCATCTTGAAAGACTCTATGGGTTGTCTCTTCCCATTTGTATACTTGTCAGTCATCCAACGCGTTGCCAGAACTACCCTCATGTATATTCCTCATTTGATCCTATTGAGTTGACTCGGGATTCCCTTCTTATCATCATCGGTGGTGTTGTCTTTTAGTCTTTACTTTTCCGTCTCGACGTCCC
Source organism: Fagopyrum homotropicum (assembly GCA_033239125.1). NCBI lineage: Eukaryota > Viridiplantae > Streptophyta > Magnoliopsida > Caryophyllales > Polygonaceae > Fagopyrum > Fagopyrum homotropicum. The sequence goes on from BSWB01000002.1 coordinate 49,586,355, forward strand.
TAAACAAGCTCGAAGGAATTGTCCTCCGTTCGTCTACCTTAATGCACATAAGATGTGCATCCTAATCCTCACGTTGACACCCTACAAATCTACTTAGGTGTGTCAAAGGGGTGAGAAACTCAGTATGTTATCTCCGTTAAGGACATAACATAACTATAATTTCTATTAATATTCGGCATATAATCATCTATATCACATAGCTTTATAATCAAGCTAATAAGTCAACCTAAAGTAAAACATAAAGTCCATACTAAGCATACTGAGATCCGCGGTAGTAGTGGTGGTCAGCCGTACTTTCTATCCCCCACCAGACTATGCATGCATTTAAAACCAAAAGTCCTTTTTAAAACTCAGATCCCTTTTCGGGTTCTGCTTAAGTACTTATTCGGTCTTTCAGAAGATTTCAAGTGTCATTGTTGCCAACCTGGCTCTAATACCATGTTGTAACACCCCGGATTCTCGGAACCTGGGACATTACTGGTTAGGACCTCACAATGGGTCCCGACCTCAGTTTGACAACAATATCACTAGGATCTTGCAACAAGACACAAATAAGAAAAACCAAAATTTATAAAATAGTATTTTTAAGAGATGAATGCAACAACGTCTAACAGCCTATAGTACTTAAACAACAAAAAAGACTAACTGTCTTTTACAAGAAGAAAGAAACCACAAGGTAAACACCCAACCCCACTATAAAGAGTACGGACACCCGGCTGACCACTACTTCCGGATCACTCAGCTGCCGTTCTAACCTGCGGTAGAATCTAAAAACACAACAAAACAACCATTAGCTAGTTATCTAAACATTAGGAGAATAATAATAGCACACACACACATAAAATAATAAACACTCATCATGCTTTCAACAATCCATTTATTATCTTTATTTAAGTCATTCACTCTAATGATACTTATTTTGTGACACGAGGGATTCCCAAACCTCGCCTCCGCCCCCGTGTACCCATCAGGAGTGGATCCGATGCATCTCACCGTGTACCTGTATGGTCTGGGTATAAATAACCTCCCAGTCTCCTGGCAGAACTGGACAGTGATGTCACGGCCCGTTATACATACACTTGGGCCTTAACACATAATAACCACGGTCGTCCTAACAAGTTATTATTCTTATTATAACACACATTGCACACACAACCATCATTACCCAACTAATATCCAGAAACCAGCTAAGTAAGTCGCAAGGACTTACCTGAGTCAAATCACCCTCTAACAAGTCTCAAAACGATCCGTACTTGTGGTAACTCAAACGCCTGTCAAATAAGGCATGTGGATCAAAATCTCATCCAGATGTCCAACCTCACGCGAAGGAATTACGGAAAAAGCTCTCTTACGGTAAAAGACCATTTTACCCTTAGTGTCGTATATTCTCGAAGTTCATTCTGGAATGCTACTAATTTCTTTCGTATCTTGTTTTCCATAAATTAAGTCCCTCGGATAGCTACTTATGGTTATAAGGTCAAAACTCGAGACCACTCGAAGAAGGACAACACTCCTTCTCTCCGGTTACTAACTACGCTACTACATATATTATACCGTGAAACATGTTTTTAACCTTTCTCCTCAACTCATTCATTTTCACATAATTTTATAATTCTCAACTCGTACTTATATATTAACTCATATATTTATGTACACTATATTTATGCTTATAATATTTTCTTATATACAAAAATATATATCTACTAATTCTATGGTTCTATATAGTTTACACACATTAACTTATACGTCTATATATATATATATATACTCGTATCACTATGCATTTACGTATTTATATATATAAGTATATATATGTTGCGGTACCTCACTCTAATGTCCAATATATATATATATATATATATATATATATATATATATATATATATATATATATATATATATATCCGTATACGAACTCTCTCTCCTTCTACATCCATATCAATGTATATATACATACACTATCACATTTCACACTTCTTAATACAAATATATATATATATTCATACTCCTATACAGTATAAGGTACTAAAAGAAGGGTGTTGTCTACTCACCTACGCACAGAAGGACTACAACTCGCCGATGCTCAACTAGGAGAGCGACCCAGATCTGAATCTCGCTTGGATGTAGGTGCTATAAAGGCTGCATTAGATTAAATGGGAAGAGTTACAGTTCAGTTCGTGAGGAAAGGAGAGTGGGCCGCAAGGAACAGCTGCTCACCCGGTCTTCGTCTGCAGCAAGTTGATGACGATCCAGACCTTCGGTGTTCGGTGCGCGACCGAGGCATCCTGGACCTGGTGCTCATCCACTAGCACAACCCTGCGAGGCTTTCCTTCTACTGCGATGCCTTCCGTCTACTGCAAGGCCTTCCGTCCTGGACCTGATGCGTGAATTCAGATAGGAAAGAAGAGGGTGAAGAGGGACCGCTTTGGCTCACTTGGTTGTCGACGGAGAAGATCGAGGAGGAGCCGGTGGTGGGCTGCTAACGACACTGCGATACTCCCAATCGGTTTGATTCGGTCAAGTGGTTCGTGGTTCGGACTTCCTGAACCTACTGCTCGTACACTAGCCCAAATGCACTCACCACAGATGCAGAACCTGTCCTGGCTTGTCACTGCACGAATCAGAGAGGGGCAGGATGTCCGGCTGTTACTCCATGAAAACAGAAGGGGAAGAAGAGGGGTAGAAGATAGCAGCGGCTCACCTGCTCAACGACTCCAGCGCCGACAACGCTGCTCCCTGATGCTCGACTCCAGTGGCGGCTGCGCTGCTCCCAGATGCTCGACTCCAGTGCCGACAGCGCTGCTCCTCTGTGGTGGACCAGCAATGGACGGCTTTCTTCGCTGGCCGACGTAGATGGGCAAGGTCCGGCGCCGAGGGAGTTGCTGCTGTTGTTCGATCTCACAGAGGAAGGCAGGAGAGGGAATCGTACGGGCTGCTAATTAGGTTAGAGTCATTAGATTAGGTTTAAAATTAATTAGGTTTAGGATTAAAATATGGGCTGGCTGCAAGGTCATTGGGCCGGGTCGAATGGGCCAGACTGGGCCTGCTCCTTAATTAAAACAAAAGGGCTGAAGGAATACTCGTTATTCGCCTAGGACCGTTCTTCGGTTTTTTTAAAAAAAATTTACGGAATTATTTACGTTTACAAAAGTTATCGTTTTATGTGAATCAAGGTCACATAAAATGATATAATTTAATATCGTTTTCTTTTATTTAAAAGAATTAAGATTGGCGGATCGGAATCCGATTTGATCGGTATTAAACGGAAATTAAAATTTTCCGGGTATTACAGATAAAATAATAATAATAATAATAATAATAATAATAATTGATGCATATGAATAAATAAAAGAATGTAGACTATCTAAATTAAGTATAGATGTAAGTAAGAAATTATTATATAAACGGAACTCGTATTCGCACGGTTCAGGATTTAGGTATTGCACGACTCATTCTCAAAGCGTGAACGTGAGGCCACGGTCACGCTTTGCGAATGAGTGAAAAGGTCACGCATTCGCAATGCGTGACCGTCACGGTCACGCATTGCGAATGTGTGACCTTTTATGCCCTAAAAGCGCTTACGGAATGAGATCCCGTAAGCGCTTTCCTTCAAAAAAAAAAATTCGGAAACAGCGACGATGACTTTGAAGCGACGAAGGAAGGGATTAGCCGAATCAAGCACCATTTGACACAAAATCAGCAATGGATAAAGACGGTAACGAAGGAAGGCCATTTCAGAAGCAGAAACATGACCCGAGAGAGGTATCGTTTGATTTTTGTTCGGTTTTTGCTCGGTTTTCGTTTTTCACTTTTCGGTTCGTAATTGAGCATGAAATGGACATGAATAGGTTAGATTGTTGTTGAATTAGTTAGTTTTAGGTTGATTGAAGAGAGATTGTTGAATTAGTGGAATATGGAGCTTCGACAGTCCGCCTTCAATGGCGGACTGTCGAAGAAGATGAACAGTGCTCCCACGGTCACGCATTGCGAAACCGTGGAGCCACTGTTCATCCTTTAATGCATTGGAATGCATTATAATGCATTCCAATGCATATAATTAATTTAAAAAAAATTAATTTAATTAAAGAATAATAAATACAAATTAAATTAAATAAAAATATATTTATTTAATTTAATTGTAATATATTAAATATATTAAATTAGTTTATCCATTTTAATTTAAAATAAAATGGATTAAAAATATTATATTAAATATATTAACATTATATAATCTTAATTAATGTATATTAATTCAAAATAAATGGAATAAAAATATATCTAATTAATTTAATTGTAATATATTAAATATATTAAATTAGTTTATCCATTATAATTTAAAATAAAATGGATTAGAAATATTGTCTTAAATATATTAATATTATATAATCTTAATTAATGTATATTAATTCATAATAAATGGAATAAAAATATATCTAATTAATTTAATTGTAATATATTAACGGAAACTAAATAAAAGAAAATGGAATTAGTTTATTAAATTAGTTTATCCATTTTAATATAAAATAAAATGGATTAAAAATATATAAAATAAAATAGATTAAAAATATATTAAATTAAAATCTCTACCTTTACTTTTTCCCCCTAATTTTATTTATGTAATTATAATTTATTTAATTTCTTTTAGTTTCTTTTAAATTCAATTTAAATGAAAGTAAAGGAAACTAAATAAAAGAAAATTAATTAAATTGGCTTGTAATATCAAATATAGATATTACAGGCCATGCAGAGACATAGACGGAGGCGTCCCACGGCCTCGGCTCGTAGAGATGGTCTCGCCACCGCGAGGGCTACGATGGGGAGGAGGTCCCAGGTAGCTGGTTCGGCTGCCGACACACCACCACCACAGCATCCACAGAGACCATGCATCTCAGATGCATCTCCGGCTCTCCCTCGGGAGGTTCTTCCACCACCGACATACGGATCTGACTCGGACCAGGATGTGGCCGGTCCTTCTGTACAGACAGGGGAGATAGATCCCACAGCTGGCGAGCGCGTTGATACTACTGCTGACGAACAGGTTGAGCCACCTACTGATATTACTACTGACGAGCACATGGAGACAGCTACAGATATTCCTGCTGAGGAGCACGTAGAGCCACCGGTTGGCGATCTTACCGAGCAGCGAGATTTTGACTTTGATGCTCCAGCTGCAGATTCCGTAGTACCGCCGCAGCAGGAGCCATTTGTACCGGGTGATCGAGGCCGTGTAGTTGCTGATAGAGGGGCACCATTGATCAGCGATGTGCTCACTTGCTATGCCGGACACCGTGCTCGAGGTGTCTGGATGGGAGAGGTAGATAACTAATCACAATTACAACACATTATCTTACAAAAACTAAATTAGTAAAACGTTTAACTGAATATTCGTTGTGTTATGAAGGAGGATTACAGGAGGCCGATGACAGCTTTACGGCGGATAGAGCACATTCAGACGCTCGGTAGATGGATTTCCGACGCTGATAGAGCGGACACCACTTCCTGGTTTGCTTTAGCATCTCAGAGTGGATTGATGGGTTTGCTAGACGTCTCGTTTGCTGGAGTTGACCACACCCTCATACATGCATTTGTGGAGCGCTGGCATCCAAAGACTAGTAGCTTCCATCTACCTTGGGGTGAGATGACCATCACCCTGCACGATGTAGCCATCATCCTAGGCATTAGGATTGATGGAGAGGCCATGGTCACACCTATGCTGGCACGAGATAGGGTTAGGTGGCTGAGTGATACATTTCACATATCAGAGGTGGAGGCTAGGAGTCACCAGACAGCTCTACCAGTTGACTTGTTGAGGACTGCGTATGATGCCATTCGGCGCGACCCAGCTACCCCAGCTGAGGAGGTGGCTTCTGTATTTCTTCTTTTCTTTTTAGGCTCATCCTTGTTCGTCGATAAATCGACGAACAAGATTCAACCTTGGTTGATCGACTTGGTGCGAGACCATGGCCGGACTGGAGACTATGCTTGGGGCACCGGCGTGTTAGCGTACTTGTACTCGTACGTATAACTATCACTCTACTTCAATACCTAATAAATTCTTATTGTTACTGTTATGATAAAATGACAAATCTGGACTTTACGTACAGTATGTTGGGCGATGCCTCACGACTGAAGGTGAAGACGATAGGAGGATGTACATCACTTCTACAGGTAAGAACTTTCATTGTAATTAGTCACTTTAGATAAGAACTTTCATTTGTTATTCTTACTAATAATATCTTTCATTTACTTTAATATTTACAGTTCTGGATCTATGTCCACTTCCCGTCCTTGGGTTGTTCAGCGGCAGAGGATCCAGGATGTCATGGATCGGCCATATGGGCTTCTAGACTGTCTGTTCCGAGGACACCAGCACCCACTCTTGAGAGGCTGAGATCCTTGCGCTCACAGTTAGATCGGATGAGAGCGGAGGACATCAAGTTCATGCCATATAGCGATAGAGTGTTAGATTTTGAGGGCGAGTTTGCTGTGTCGACGTACCGAGGGACGATCCAGATAGGAGATATCATCGAGGCATACATGCCGGATCGAGTCCTCCGACAGTTGGGTACATTCAGACGATCCCACTTCAGAGGATTGTCCCTTATTTGGAGCAGCGCCCCACTTCTGGCAGTAGAGGGTATAGGGTGAGATTCCATGGCGCAGATGATCGTTGGGCTGCTAGACACGAGGAGGCGAGCAAATTTGCGCTTCAGGGTCAGACTAGGGCCCCTTTACCATGGACAGTATCTCAGGACTACATGTCCTGGTTTAGCAAGCGGTGCCATCCATTTCTCCTTCCTGGCTCAGCTATGCAGTCTCCACCGGTAGATCGTCCTCCTCCGGTCCCTATTTCAGATACTCGGGTATGTGCTGATATATGTATCTTTAAAGTTTTAAAGTATTATGCTTTACCTTTAGCGCTGTCAACTTTATTTTCCAATGCAGAGACTACACATTATTCAGGCCCGCCTACGGGATATTATTAGTCGTGGCTCAGTGACTATGAAGGACATACATACGATGTACGACGAGTCCGTTGGCCAGGACGTTCATATAGCACCATCTCAAGTCAGGGCGACACAACCGAGACGAGATTGATGTACTTTACATTTTGTAGTATGGAGGACATACATGTCATGTATTTTACCTTTTGGTGTATACAAGTTTATTGAAGCTTATGAAGTTTATTGAATCTTCATTTGTCTCCTTTCCATTTATCTCACTTCATATGTGCTCCATATATTTATCTTTAAAGTTTATTGAAGCTTACAACTATACAAGTTTATTGAAGCTTATGAAGCTTATGAAGTTTAATGAATCCATTCCTTAATATTCATCAAGTGGAGCATTGTAGTCATAGCTAGTAGCAACGAATCATCCATTAGTATTTCCGAAGAAGAAGAGAAGAATGGTTAGGATCGACGAAGAAGAAAAGATTAAGAGATTGACTATCACTTCATAAGCTTCAATACAAACATCCATCAACCAAATGAAACCCTGAAACAAATATAACATATCACTCTGAATAAGATACGAGATTGACTATCTCTTCTCTAGGACACTCTTTGCGCCGGAGGTTGTCGAACATCTTGAATCTATCACGGAAGTGTGCGTCCCATCCATCAACGCTAGAATCATGTCCACGCCTCCATGGAATGGTCAAAGGTGGTAATGGAGAGTCTGGTTTAAGCCAAACCTAACGAAAGATGATTGCCAAATGAAAAATTGATTACCTTTTTTTGTCATCCTTGAATAAAAGTAACAGAATATATGTGATATAAGTGGTGTAGAAAGAAAGAAAACTTACGGCTACAAAGTGATTGCCATTGACCCACGCTATTGCACGAATCTCTGTTGGAGGTTCTTGGTTCTCAACCGTTGCAACAATTGGTAAACATGTCTCGGGGGTAGAGCCAAGTATAACAACTGCACACCGGTAATATGTCGCTGCTACTGTTGCAATAAGTGGACACTTCATCCAATTCTCCGGCCCACAAGGTATAGGATCAGTCCACCAAGTGGCCTCGATAACTTCATCAACCGTCCATCTTACCGCCGACTATTGACAAAAAAACAATTATTAGTGAAATTTATCATTTTATCAACAAAATATAGTAAATCAAAGAAAAGGATGAAGGGTTTATCAACAAAAAATACTCACACGTGCGTACAAGTCCTTTCTCATCAACAACTCCGTAGCCATTTCCCTTCTAACAATCAAGTAATCTTCTTCCGAGTATCCCGAAACCACGGCAATAGATCTAAATCCACAATGCCCATCTCCTTTAACATCATAGGCTGAAAGGATGAAGGGTTTCATGAACTTCTGCATCTGATCACCCTTGAACCGATAGTTCTTAGAACGTTTGGTGATGCTTTTCTTACCACGTGGCTCAACCTCCTCAACTTTAACTTCAACTTTGGCCTCTTCAGGCTCGGGCTCCTCCACTTTAACTTCCACATGTTGTCTTGCTTTAGGTGGACGACCTCGAGGATGTGGACGTGCCGATCCAGAACCATGTTCAAACCGACTTGGTTCTCTCCTTGTTAAAAGAATGCCGTACTTTGGTGGTCTTCCTTTAGTTCTGACTTTTTGCTCTGGTACTCTCAACGTTGAATTGCCCGGACTTGTAATATCTTCATATGATGAAGCCATCCGCTCAAGCACATCTCTCGGAAGCAAATTCTTGTCCAATCGCTCCCTAAAGTCATTGAGTGACTCCATGTATGGATCAATATGGACAACCTCATCTTCATGCGTCGGATTCAATTTTTCCCATCGTACTTGCTTCCAATAAGGGTGAATCTGATCCAAACGTATTGGCTCCCGATGCCTAATAGCAATATAGAACTCGTGCGTACAAGGCAACCCATGAGCTTCCCTCCAATATGAATCCTTACATGTTGTCAAGCTTCTAATTTGCTTTGCCTTCTCGTAGATCTCCAACAACTCCAAGAAGCACTCGTTGCTTACTTTGTTTCGGAGCAAATCAAATATAGGCACACGCACAACCAACAACATCCTCTCACGTGACATCTCTATTGACGCTTGAATCTTATCAATCTGATCATTTACCATCAAGTCAATGTTTTCCATCACCAACTGAAATCCTTGAACGGTAGAACGTCATGTACCCTTCAACAATGAGTGTGCGGACTCACACCTAACAACCAATATCAATTCAATAAATTAATCTACAAGACAAACATTAGAAAACAATTGCAAACAATATAAAAATAAGTTCTTACGCATTCGTTGTCCTCGTGCCAAAGTGTAGATGCAAGTCGCACCAATATCGAACAATTGCTTCCTTGTAGGGGATTAGCCATGTAGTTTCCAAATACTCCATCAATCTCGGATACGCTTGCCAATGCACTTTCATTTCACCCAAACGACGCTCGTAACTCTCAGGAGATCTAGATTCAATAAGAGCATGGTAGTGTGATGTAAAAACAGCTTGTAATTCCTTTGACCGAGTCACCGCCCAAGATCTATGTTGGATGTTGCACTTTATATGAAAGGTGCAAATCATGTGCTTCACATCCGGAAAAATAACACCGAGGGCACTTATGAGTCCTAGCTCTCTGTCCGTCACAATCACCCCCGGTGTAACATTTCCGCACACATGTCGGAGTCTCCGTAATGCCCACTTGTAATGTTTGGCGTTTTCCTTGGCCATGAAAATAAATGCTATTGCAAACGTCAACCTCATGCTAGTGATACCGACAATCTCTAACAACGGCATCTTGTACCTATATAGGATATATTATGAGTTTACATTTATATTAAACTAAAAGTACATGAAAAATTAAAAAAATCATAATAACATGTATATTAAAACTTACTCGTTCGTCTTGTACGTCGTGTCCATTATGATGACATAAGGAAATAGGTTGAGGAGATGTCTTGAATCCGGATGCATGATGAAAAAATCTGAAATTTCTTCCGATTCCGAGCATCTTCTCACATTTACGTAATAACGACGCTCCTCTAAAATATGTAGTGCTTGTTGGAGAGGACTCCGTCCTTCGGCTTGTAGCTTCCTAATCTTCATTCCAGCATTGTATATTTGTTCGATTGTGCTGACGTTGTATGGATCATCTAACTTTATTGACTTCAATATATTTCTCGGCTTGAAACCTGACCCAAGCTCACGTCCCACCTTCCGAAATTGTTTCTCCGTCAATCTCCCAACATATGTGTGTCCCTTCAACTGCTCGGGAAGTGTATGGTTGTGCACTTCATTTATAACATGCAACGTCCACTTCTCAGCCTCGCTTTGTACGCCATCAAGCTCAAAACAACATCCGTCCTTCTTCGATTTCTGTGCTCGGCTAGAAGATGACTCGGTATCATGATCCACATCTTTCTTCTTACGAGGGGCTCCAAAACGTTCGCATGTCAAACGAAACGTAACGAACCCCCAAGAATTTCTCCACGACCTACTAGTAACCAACACCATGTTCATGGTTCCTCCCATGAATCGAGCCCAATCCACCATCGTCTCGCGATCATGGAAAAAACCGCGAATTTCAAACATTCGCAAATAATCACTCCCTTTGTCACGAGAATAATTCGGAAGATCCTAGTTCACATAGAAAAAAAAACTATAAAATTTCTAGTTTTCGGTTTACTAATTTCCAAATAATAAAAACACGAATTATAATAAATGTTTCTAACATTAATTGCAACTATATCTAACTTAAAAATACATTATATACAACAATTCTAGTTTTTCTATATTTTCGTTTATAAAGTACTTACCTCGAAATGCCGAAGAAACTTGTCTGGATCACTAAATTTTGTATCGTCGAACGGAATCATCACTTCATCATCCTCGTGTGTTGACATTCTCGCAGCTGTTCTCCAAAAAATGTTGTGTTGTTTTTTCGAAGATGTTGTGAGCGTTTTTCACCTCTTCTATTACTATCTTTATATAACCAAATGAAATCAATAACGTTCAAATTACAACGGTCACTTTTACAACGTTCGAATTACAACGTTCGAATCTCAACGGTCATAAATCCACGTAGACGAAATCGAGCGCCGTGCCCTTAATATCCCCCTATAAACGGAACTCGGGAAGAAAAGTAGAGTTTTTTTTATAATGAGGTGGCATATGAAGAAAATAAAAGATAAAATAACCTAAAATAATACCAATTATCAACATTGAACCTAAAATAATACCCATTTTAAAAACTACAAGGAACGATACATTATTAACGGTTCTTACTATTCGTACCACCATATACATGCTATACATACCACATCTACGCCTACGCATGGCGTAGGCGTAGTAAAAAAAAAAAAATTTTATTTTTTTATTTTTTAATACCTTACTACGCCTACGCAATGCGTAGACGTAGTAAGTTTCCCTTCATTTTTCGAAGGGAATATATGTTACGGACTACTACGCGTACGCGATGCGTAGTCGTAGTACAGCTACGACTACGCATCGCGTACGCATAGTAGGACTACGCATCGGCCATGCGTAGTCGTAACCATTTTCCTTTATTTTTTGAACGAAATGAGCTTCTTGCTACGGCTACGCATTGCGTACGCGTAGTGAGGGTACGAATAGCATGAATACGTGGGTACGAATAGCAATCTCGATCATTAACGTAGTACCAAAAAATATATTTCTTACGTGACATCAAAAAATTAGGATGGGTTGTGTGACGTGGATTTTATTTAATCAAATCAATATTATTTATTATGTTAAAAATATAAATAGAGTTATTTAAATAAAAAATTATTTTTGAAAATCATTTCCAGAATTTTGTACAGAATAAATTTTTTTTTTAAATAATCGATTTTTAAAGTTTCATCTTTTAACTAATTTTTTAAATCTTGTTAAAAGATATTTGTATTAAAAATTAATTGACTAATTTGGTTGATAAACTTTTTTGAGTTTTACTTTTAGTAATTACGCCATTTAGTTTTTTAATTAGGTAAATATACCCAACCTTTTGGATTTTCTCTCAAACTCTAAACACTCTTCTAGGGTACATTTACTAAAACTAAAACTCAAAAAAGTCTAGTAAACCAAATTATTTCAAAATTAATTCAAATATATGGAAAAAATTTCCAAAAGAAATTGATTTTTAAAAATAATATTTTGTTTTCAAAAATTATTATTAAATTTTTTTACAAAGAAGTATTATTTTTTAAAAAAACTTAATTTAATTTTTAATATATTAAATGATATTAAATTTTAAAATATTATAATTCACATCACACAATTAATCTCATTCTTTCATGACGTGTAAGATATTAGTTGTCACGTCATCACCGAAGTTAGAATTTTTACTGAAAAATAAGAAGTATAATGTAATTTATTTTTAAAAAAAATATGTTGATAGTTTATATCATTCGTGAAATAAAAGTGAAATAAAATTGATATTATTTTAGGTTCAAATTGATATTTGGTATTATTTTTAAAGAATTTTAAAAATAAAAAAGTGAAATAACAAAGTAAAATTAAAAAACTAAAACGGAGTTTTGGGATACAAATAATCTAAATAGATAGATGAGTGTGCACGAGACAAAAGAACTCAATCACAATTTTTTTTTCCTTTTTGTTATATTTTACGTAATTATTTTCGTGTGGATTTGATATGGCAATGCAGTTTGGTGATGACAGAGATAGGGAGAGGCTGAAGTGCGGTTCAAGTTGGAAGCGTACACGTGAAAAGGTCACGAGTAAGCCGTTTAAGGCCCACATCTCTCTCACTACCTGATGAGCTGTCACTCCTCCTCACTTACTAAACCTAAACCCCTCCAGGCTCGGACAACCGTTTGGTCTCCAACCCGAAACTTAATATTTTATTATTAAACCCTAACCAAAATAATAATAAAAAATATAAACCCTCTGGTTCTCGTAAGTCGTAGCCAGGAAAAGCTGCAGATAATAGCACTGTAATAGTGATTGCTATTACACATACCAATAATAAAAAAAGAAACAACAAGATAGATATTCATATCCCCATTTTCGCTTTCTGCTTCCTTTGCTTATCTCTCAAGCCTCACTGTTGCTACCCACCTCTCCGCCATCAAAGCCCCCACGAGAAGTTTGGTAACACACCGCCATTTTTACTACTTTATAAGAACTGGTTACTATCGTTGATTTGAATCCACTATCAGTTTCATTCACGATGGAGTACACTGGATTGAGGTTTCTATACCTCTTGATTTTTCTCCATTGTTGCAGCATTTCCACCTCTCTTCTTAATCCGCTTGATTTTTTAGCACTTCAAGCGATTCGGAAATCGCTAGATGATGTACCTGGTTCTAAATTCTTCCAATCATGGGATTTCACCTCCGATCCCTGCGGATTCCCTGGTGTTTTCTGCGATGGCGATAAGGTCATAGCTCTTAACCTCGGCGACCCCTCCGCCGGTTCTCCTGGCCTCGCTGGCCGTCTTGACCCTGCTCTTGGTAAGCTATCCTCTCTCGCTGAATTCACCATTGTCCCTGGTCGGATTATGGGACAAATCCCCGATTCCGTTTCCGAACTCACCAACCTCCGATTCTTCGCTATTAGTCGGAACTTCCTCTCCGGCGAAATACCTGCTGGATTCGGTGAGTTGAGGGGACTTCGAACCCTAGATTTGAGTTACAATCAGCTAACCGGTTCGATCCCCAGGCAACTTGGTTCGCTTCCTGATCTTTCCAACCTCATTCTCTGTCACAACCATCTCTCCGGTTCGGTTCCTCCTTTGAACTCCGGCTCCCTCGCTCGTGTGGACCTTATGCACAACAATCTCTCCGGTTCACTCTCGCCGGATTCATTCCCTCCTTCACTGGAATACCTCTCATTAGCCTCCAATCAACTCGCCGGTCCAGTCGACCGGGTTTTGACCAAAATGAGCAACCTGAAGTATCTCGACCTAAGCATGAACCGGTTGACCGGAATCATCCCAAGCCAAATATTCCGGTACCCGATCACCAACCTTCAACTTCAAAGAAACGTGTTCTTCGGCCCGGTCGAACCAGAAGATCAAGTGACGATCGGGACCGTTGATTTAAGCTACAACAGACTATCCGGTTCAATCTCGCCGTTCTTCTCGACAGTCCAAAACCTTTACCTGAACAACAACCGGTTCACTGGGGAGGTTCCGGCAAATTTAGTGGACCGGCTGTTGGAAGCGTCGATCCAGATCCTCTACTTGCAGCACAACTATCTGACCAGGATTGCGATTAATCCAACGGTTGAGATTCCACTAAGCAGCTCACTTTGCTTACAGTACAACTGCATGGTCCCACCTGTGCAGACATCTTGCCCGTTGAAGGCTGGGACGCAGAAAACCAGGCCTACACCACAGTGCATCGAATGGCGAGGTTAAGGTTCGGCATAACGGCAATTTTATTAATTTACGATTTTCACTTGCTTTATTATAATATTCATTATTATATATATATTTTTGTTTTGTTTTGGATAATATTTTTTGTTTTAGGAATAGTGTACTTCACTATTTAGTGTTGGGCTGGTTCAGAAATCGCAAGAGGTAGTGCTGCTGCTACTACTCACTATTTGATTTTATTCGTTGATGTTAGTATTTTGTATAGCTGAATTTTTTTAAATAAAAAACAGTGATTCTTTATTTAATATGAATTGAATTATTACATTATTGGGATGTATGTTTATGTGTCGTTGGAAGTGTTTTGTTGGGTTGTGTATGTACATGTTATGGGCAATGTATTAATGTGAAACAGAATTATTGGATATTGGGGTCCAATGGTCCAAATTTATAAGATCATAGAAGCGTAGGTGCAGGGAACAAATGCAATGTTAACAAGACATCTTGTTCACTCATCAATGTTTGGTTGTACAATGAACCAAAAATTCGGGTTTTTATTATTCAGTACTTGTATGACAATTTGGGCTACTTCAATTCGAATGTAATGGTTTAATACCACATGTATGAAGCAACAATGAACATTCATATTAGTGAATATAAAAATGTTATATTCTTGTCGTAAAATGAACAACAATGAACCTGTAATCCCTAGGCGAAATTCTGATAAAAGAGAACATACAAAAACAAAATAAAATTCGGTCTTAGTGCACTGTGAGTTTTGTACAGACCGTCTTTCAAATGCATTCATAATATCAAAAATGATAAAATAAATTTTCACCATGAAACAAAACTATCCCAAATAATAAAATAAAATTTTCTCCATCGTTTCTCCACCATCTCGTGCTTTTTCTACCGGACCCTCTGCCTCCCCAATTTTGGCCCTCAATCCGCCGCCCGCCGTGGGTTATCACCTTCTTGTTTTCCACGATTGCATATGCCCGATCACCACTATCTTTCTTTTCGAGGAGCCGCTCTTCTCCAAACCCCAACTACCCTCGCGTTCATATATCCTAGATCTAACCCCTTGCACCCATTGACCTGCTAGATCCAACCTTTTTCATCAACCCACCGTCAACCCTAATCGTGGAAACCTTATCATCTTCTCCTCTTTGTAGCCGCTCTTCTTCGAGCCCCAACTACCCTTGACTCGCTAAGCTTAGACTCCTAGCGCTCAAATCCTCGGGACTCAGCCCCTTGCCACATTCAACCTTCTAGATCCAATCTTTTCTCGACGGCTTTCCTTTATTTCTCACTCAACTGAAGCCTCCTTCTCACGGGAAACAACTTTTTCCTTTGTGGGCGACCGTGAAACAAACTTGCTACAAGTGTTTAATAAATAGTGAAACAATTTTGAAGAAATCTAGATCATATGTTCAATTTACTCTTGGTTGATTCATTGTGTGATTCATCCGATGCATTCAATCAAAGATTGTTCTCTCCCGTTCATTTTTACCTATATGAATTCAAGAACATAATCTATCAAGCTTTCGATTTGAAGCATCTTTAGCCTTAAACCTTGAACCAATCTAATGTATCAGTGAATATCTTTAATCCTTGAACCTATCTATTGTTTCAATTAATATCTTTGCAAAGTTGTATGGGAAGAAGTTTGCACGAACACCACTAGTTGAACAATGGTCTATTGTAACAAAATTTGACCAAATTCTTTACAAATCAAAGTAGAGAGTTCAATTCATTGTGTTGTTGTGTGCTGTAATGCTGAACGACAATAAGAATTAAACCATAATTGCAAGCATATTACTCATATGGTCTATCTTATACTATAATGTATGTACTTACGGGGTTAACTTTCAAAAAATGCAGATACGCCCAACAGTTAAAAATTCAAAACAAGCAAAATATATCCATCGAATGTATGCATTTATGACCTTTAATGTTCAATAAAATTAAAAGTATGTCAAACTTTAAAATCATATTTCACTCTCAATTTCATTCAAGTTTCAAATATTATTTTAATCGAATATGTACTCATGAGCAGAAATCCGCAAACTTTACAGGCAGTGCCGGTTAATCATATAAAAAGAATGAAGCAACAACGAGCTTTCATTTTTAGTAGCCAATATTTTTTATAAAAAGAGTGTTCAAGCCCTATGCGTACCTTTTCTAATAGTTTTACAAAATAAAATTATAATTAGTCGGTTAAAGTTAAATCATATTTCCTCAAAAATTTTAAGAGTCTTACGTTTAGTATAAATATCTACTATTATTATAGAGAAAATATATTTTATTCATCATCTACGAAGAACAATGATACCAATGTTAAAAAGGCTAATTAGGTAAGTAGGCTTTTTTTAATTTATAATTAGTAACTAGGCTTTTTTTTATTTTTGTTTAAGTAACTAGGCCCTTTTTTTTTTTTTTTAACCGTGAAACCTAACTCTCCTCATCTTCTCTCCTCTCTTCCCTCTTTGGTAGCCGCAAATGGCAAGCAAACCCTAACTCTCCTCCACTCTGCGACTAGCTCATACCTTCCGACGATGCCCTCACGCAGCTCGATCCCAACCAGGAGTTACATCACCGGGTGAGTAGCATTTCAATCTCCCATTTCCTTCTTCTTCAGATCTACTACTACCATTTCAATCTCTCTCTCGTTTTAGAACCTCCTTCAACCGCGAGATTTTTCTTCCCGGATCTCTCGGATCTGAAATAGAACAAAGCTCAGATGGTGGTTATAGCCCATGATGTGGACCCAATTGAGTTGGTTGTGTGTCTTCCAACTCTGTGTAGGAAGATGAAGATTCCATACTGCATTGTGAAGGGGAAAACACGATTGGGATCGGTACTTCACTTTGCGGTAACACTTTCTATTCTATTTTATTCCCGATTTTAGTATGTTTGCTAATCAAATATTTCGACTCCAAAAATAGATTGTGAAAAATGCGTCTGTGTTGTGCCTAACTACAGTCAAGAATGAAGACAAGTTGGACTTCAGCAAGATCTTGGAAGCCATTAAGGCCAACTTCAACGACAAGTATGAAGAGTTCAAAAAGAAGTGGGGAGGTGGTACAATGGATTCAAGCCAAGACCAAGGCCAAAGAGAGGGTCCTTGGAAAGGAGGCTGCCTAGAGGATGACCTAGAGGCATGTAATTTTTTTTGGATTTTCAATATTTATTTGAAATACTAGTTCAATTAGAGGGACAATTATGTTTTTTCAGTCATGCGTATGACATTTTGTGGTAGTTTACTTAACTGAGATGAAACGGACATGAAGAAACTCGAGGAAGCAGTTAGAAGTGTTGAGATGGAAGGCTTACTGTGAGATGAAGAAGATATCCTCTTCAGTGTGCTAACCTATGTGAATAACAATTATGTTGCAAATTGTGCTGCATTGATTTGTGGAGTGAAACCTTAAATTTTTTAAATTCTGGTATGTAATTTTGATAGTAAAAAATTCTGGTATATTAAATTCTAGTATGGCAAAATTCTGTATGACAAAATTTTGGTATGAACTTTTCATATGATAATTTCTTGTATGAAATTTCTGGTATGAAATTTATGGTATGAACTTTTCGTATGATAATTTATGGTATGAAATTTCTGGTATGAAATTTCTGGTATGAATTTCTGGTATGAAATTTCTGGTATAAAATTTCTGGTATGAAATTTCTGGTATGAATTTCTGGTATGAAATTTCTGGTATGAATTTCTGGTATGAAATTTCTGGTATGAAATTTCTGGTATGAACTTTTCGTATGAGAATTTCTGGTATGAAATTTCTGGTATGAGAAATTCTGGTATGAAAAATTTAGGTATGAGAAATTCAGTCCTGAATATAAAAAAGAAAATAAAAAATAAATTAAAAAAAGGCAATAAAAATAATAAAAGAAAACAAATTCAGTAATTAAAAATTAAAACTTATACTTATATAACAAATAACAACCATCATTTATTCTTTCTTTATAAATAGAAGGGTTAATAATTTTTACCTACTATTAAATGAAAGTGGTAAAAAATTTGGGGTACACTTTCTTAAACAAAATCTCAAAAAGGCCTTGTATATCAAATTATCCCATGTTAAAATAACTTTTTTTTTTTGGTGAAAGAGAGATTAGGCTCCCCGCGTTAGAACGCTTTATTATAAATAAAAACAAAATTACAACCGAGTAATGCGAGGATAGGCAAAACTCCTCTCAAATCGTCCATAATCAAAACTCGAATACCCAAAGGGGTTCTAACAAACAATGCCTACCGAAATCCAAACTAAAAGCAAAGTTTGCAATAGAGTAGCAACTCTATTCCCTTCCCGGTAAACATGAGCGAAACTGATAGAGCAGTCTCGGATAATGGAGCCTTCACAATGCATCATAAGGCTAGAGAGTGGGTGCATGGAGCTAACACCATTTTAAATGAGTCCAACCTCTAGAAGCGAGTCTAGTTCAACCTCTACTTGCCGATAACCTAACTCCCAAGCCAGTTCAATACCGTGGAGAACAGCCTAGAGTTCCGCAGCCGGAGCCGAGCATGCCCCTAAGTTGACCGCCCTACCTTGGATCCGCTCACCACTCTCATCCCGCAGGACCACCCCATCAGTAGCTTGCTCTTGTTCACCCCTAGAAGCCCCATCAATGTTAACCTTAACCCATCCAAAGCACAAGCTTTTCCAACTTCGGACCTTTCAATCCCGTATTGTTCCTGATCCCCATAGTCCTTATAGTAGTCCAAGATAAATCCACCTTATCACCCACCAAATGACCATTGTTTGCTCTCAGACGTGTATGAATAGTGAACGAAATAACTTTAAATTTATAACTTAAAATAAAAGCCCGAACAAAATGCGAATGCGCAATGTACGGATCAATTGTAATATGGCAAATACTCTAGGGTCGAACACAAGAACTATGGTGAAATCAAGTACGATAAATATCATGTTGTCAATCAAGAACTAAACAACAAAAACAAGATGATGTATAAATCAGATAAAGGAATGCAAATTCTAGAGGTCAAAGCATCGAGTTGTGGTTTCGACTCAAGATTTATAAGGATAATGTGGACAAAGCTGAGGTTTGCAAGGGAAGGTATTTCTAAGGTGGGAATAGATCACCGGGTAAGTCTCACTACTCACTATCCCAAACCCAAGATCCTATCAGCGAGTAAGTTTCAAGGAACTAAGGAAAGAAACTATAATCTCAAACCAACACACCACCTAAGGGGATAGAACTAACCTATACCGGGTAAGTCTCAAGTTAACTCTCAAAGGTAGGATGAAGTCACACTCAAACTCTAATAAAGGACAAACCTTTATTACCTAACACTCATCATCATGGGTATACAAGCAAAGGAATCACCGGGTAAGTCTCATCCTAGGCTTGCGTATAAACCAGGAAAGGTACATGAAGAACCGATAGGTGATATAAATAATATAGATAATACTCTAGAGGGGGGGGTGAATAGATTATGAGAACTTTTCGCAAACCAAATCTCAAGGCCTTGAAACTCCTTTCAAGGGCCTTGATGTCAATCTGTGTTACTAGTGAAACTCTGATTTCAAGGGCTTTGATAACATGAATTATAGTCTATATTTTGGGACCTGTTTAGACGTTTTATCTTCAATAATCTGCATGTTTGGATGTATATTATGTGATTATATTGTCGTTTCATCTACTTTTGCAGGAATCGAGGTCTACACCAAGTTTCGTTGTAATCGTAGGTAAAATGGCACGTTTTACATCAAAATGGAGCAAAAGGAGCTAAGGAGTCATTTGAGCTACATTCAGGAGCTTAAGGAAGAATCCATGAATCATGAAAATGGATTGAAGATTCACTTTGGACCAGATTTGAGAGATTTCACATTCAGTTGTGATTCACCTCGGTCAGCTACAGTACCATCTCGACCGAGGTGATCCAGAGGAGCTGACTCGACCGAGGCGAACACCTTGGACGCGGCAAAAGATATATTTTATTTGGCTGAGATCTTTTATTTTTTGGAAAGAGGATCTTATATTTTTAGGCTGGATTCCTGGAAGAAAGAAGGTAATTTAGCCCATATATTTTACCTATTTTTATGGGAAAAGATCTTTCTAAGATATCTTATCTTTGGGGGGGAATTTTTCTATAAAAAGGGTCGGATTTTCCACAAATCCGACATCCGCTAACGGCTGGAAAACACCTACTATAGCTGGGAGATTTGAAGAACCTTTTTGAAGGTTGAAGGAAGATTGAAGGAAGAAAGTTGATAGCTTTTTATAGCTTTTGTGAAGGGTTTTGTAAGATTCTCTTAGATTCCCTTCTTTGTTGATTGTCTTATTGGATTTTGATCCAAGGAACGCTTGTTTGTTTGATAATTGATTCAGTTATTGAAGCCTTTCTCTTAAGGTTTTCTTGTTCAGTTATTCTCTTTCTTCCCATATATTTGATTATTGCTTTCATGATGATGATTGACTAATTTCTTTGTGTGATTCTAGGGTGATTGGCTGAAGGTTGTGGGAAAAACAATGATAGAATAATCTTAATCACAGTAGGACCCTGAAAGCTTGAGTCTTTATCCTTAACCCTAGAACATCTCGCTCAGTCGATGAACATCTCGGCCGGGGTGGAATTCTTCTGACCGAGGTGACTTTTCTGATCCGAAACTGAGAGTTAAGTGTTAGAGTTTGCCAAATCCTATTCTTATTACACCTTTCCTAGTTCAATGCAAGCTTAGGATGAGACTTACCAGGTAATTCCTTTGTTTGTTTACCAAAGATCATAAGTGTAGGTAATAAAGGTTTATCCTTTATTGGGGTTTGAGTGTACTTTCATCCCATCTTTGTGAGTTAGCCTGAGACTTACCCGGTAAAGGTTAATTCTATTCCCTTAGGTGGAGTGTTAGTTTGAGGTTATAGTTCTTTATCTTAATTCCTTGAGAATTACCCGGTAATAGGAGTTACGGTTTGGGATTAGTGTGTAGTGAGACTTACCCGGTGATCTATTCCACTTTAGTAACACCTTCCCTTTGCAAATCTCAGCTTTGTCCGCTTATCTTTAGATCTTGAGTTGGAACCACAACTAGATGCTTTAATCTCTAGAATTGCATATTTCTTTAATTGACTTTTTATCATCTTTGATTGTTTTAAACGCTTTTGTGGTTAGTAGTTGCATTGACAACCTATACTTGCTTTGTTTCACTAAATCCCTGTGATCGACCCCTGGAATTTCTTGCTTTTTACTACGATTGACCCGTACACTGCG
Source organism: Fagopyrum homotropicum (assembly GCA_033239125.1). Lineage (NCBI taxonomy): Eukaryota > Viridiplantae > Streptophyta > Magnoliopsida > Caryophyllales > Polygonaceae > Fagopyrum > Fagopyrum homotropicum. The sequence continues at coordinate 49,607,905 of BSWB01000002.1, forward strand.
GGTTCGCATCCTTGTTTTAAGCTTACATCTAGGGTTATAAATTTAAAGCTTGCATACACCATTTGGAGCGAACAAGTTTTTGGCGCCGTTGGCGGGGACTTGGTCTAGACCGAGCCGGTTGTGGCTTGTTTTCGGGGAACTTGCCCCTGTTTGTACTAACCACTCTACTTGAGTGACTTTTGCAAGTTCTTTTTCTTAGGTTTATGCGAAGAACCCGCGCTGGGAAGGAAATCGTTCCCTATGACCCCGAACCAGAAAAGACATACAAAAGATGCTTGAAAGAAGCAAAGATGGCCAACCAAGACAATCGCGATCTTGAGGCCGAATTGAAGGAGGCGTTAGAACAGCTATGCCTCAGCAAGGAAGAACTGAGACTGGAAAGGGAAGAAACTCGCACAAGGACTGAGGCAATCGAAGCAGATATGGCAGCTTTACGAGACCAGTATCTACCTCGACCGAACCCAAATCCTCGACCGAGGCAAGACCCTGTTCCAAATCCTCGACCGAGGCAGAATCCAGTACCTGTTGCCCCGGCCGAGATACTTCCACCTCGGATGCCAGTCCGAGACGTTCTTTTTGCAGGTATTCCACAAACCCTAGGGCAGAGGATGAACCCTAATCAACAACTGAGGCGTCCAGGAGTCAACCTAGGTGATCCAGCGGACCATGATTATGAGCTTCGACCGCAAGTTCTTTCCATGATTCGCCAATGCCAGTTTGGAGGGCTAGAGAGGGAATCTCCGCATCAACATCTACAAAACTATGAGATCTTGATGGAGACCTCGAGACCTTCAAGGCTGGAAAACAACAACTACAAGCTAAGGCCTTTCTACTTCTCTTTGAAAGATAGAGCTCTTACTTGGTATCAATCTCTTCCTCCAGGAAAAATTAATACTTGGGAGGAGATGACGACGGAATTCTTGACTAAATTCTTTCCCCCCTCTAAAACCGCTGAAATGAGAGGGAAGATTAATGCATTCATCATGAAGGACAAGGAGAGCTTGTCCAAGTCATGGGAGAGATTTAAAGACATTCTTTTGGATTGCCCACATCATGGGATTCCAAAGATAGAGTTGTTGGAGATATACTTCAAGGGACTGGACGGAAGCACCCAGTTCAACCTTCAACTACTATCCGCCGGCACGTTTATGGACATGCCGATTGACGAAGCTTGGGAGTTCATAGAGAAGCAAGCTTTGCATATGGAGAAATACTCCCACCAAGGAGCTGAAGGTGGAGTTAAAAGAGTCAACTTTCAAGATGCTCCACCTAACAATGATCAACTCACTTCTTTGAAGAAATGATGTGAAACAATTAAAGGAACTCTTAGTTGCTCAAACCAAGAAGGAAGATCAAGGATCAAGGAACAACAATGGATACCGTAACAACAACGGTTCCTGGAACAACAACTACAACAACAATAGAGAATCCAACAATAATAATTGGAGGGCAAACAACCAAAATTCGGGTAACCCTTACTCTAACTCCAATTCGAATGACTCCTCTAATCCTTTCCTCTCTTCCTCTTCTTCTTCTACTCCATTAAAGAGCCAAGAGCAAGGATCGAGTTCGTCCCAGCCGGAAAAGAAAGATGCGGTGCTGGAGGCCATTTTGATCAAGCTCAACTCTATGGAGACATCCATGACTTCGTTTTCGAAGGCACAAAAAGCCTTAGAACAACAATTCTTTAACAAGGCGAATGAAGCGCCAAGAGATCTAGGGAAGCTTCCAGCAAGGACGGAAAGCAACTCCAAGGGTCAGATTATGGCAATAACGACGAGGAGTGGACTGAAGACTGCAGATCCAGTGCCTTGGTCGATGCCAGTACAGACGAAGACCACCTCGGTCCAGGTGCAGTCGAAGAACACTTCGGCCGAGATGCCAACCGAGGTAGAGCCACAGAAAACGGAGGAGAAAACTAAAGTTTATATTCCATCTCCTGCATATAAACCACCACTTCCATTCCCCCAGTCAAGGGCCAGAGCACATCTAGACAAGCATTTTGGTAAGTTCCTTGACTTGATGAATAAACTACACATTAATATCTCTTTCCTTGATGCTATTCTAGGGATGCCCGCCTATGGGAAGTTCTTTAAAGAGATTCTATCAAGGAAGAGGAAGTTGGAAGACTTTGGTAAAGTAAGGATGACATCTAAATCCTCGGAGCTCATTTATATCATGAAGGAGAAGATGCCACCCAAATTGAGAGATCCCGGCTCGTTTTGCATTCCCATTCAAGTTGGGGATGTCACTTGTGAAGCCTTATGTGATCTAGGAGCCAGCGTGAGCATCATCCCGCTGAAGCTATGTGTTAAGATCGGACTTGGAGAGCCCAAGCCGGTGAAGATATGGTTATACATGGCGGACCGCTCCATTACCCATCCCGTGGGCATTTTGGAAGATGTTCCGGTCAAGTTAGGTAACTTTTATTTACCTATAGACTTTGTTGTACTTGATATTCCCACAGATTATCCCGTTCCTATCATTCTCGGGAGACCATTTCTAGCAACTTCGGGTTGCAATGTGGATTGTAAGAATGCCAAGTTAAAATTTAACATTGGCGAAGATGAAGTGGAGTTTGCATTACTTGCGGCTATGAAGGGAGAGCAGCTAGGAGATGATATCTTCAACATCTATGATGAAGAAGAATCAAGAGAATTGGTGAGCTCTATCCTTATTAAAGATCCACTTGAAAAAGTTATTAGTTTTAGCTTAATGGAGGAAGGTATAGATGCTTCTTGTGATGCAGATATACGGAGCTTAAAGGCAATGGAAGAAGATCCAGGAGCTAAAACTAAAAGACTAATCCAGGAGAAGAAGATCTCCAGTTTCGGTTCCAGTTGCAGTACCTCGACCGAGGCACTTCTTGGACCGAGCGAGGTGACTGAAGAACATCTCGGTCAACCTCTCTGGACCTCGACCGAGGTCGAAAGTGAGATAATGTCAACTGAGACTACTGAAAATAACAAACTTCTTACTCCCTTTTCTGACATTCATCCTCAGTTGGTGGAACATTCTCTCCACCAAATTTCTGATAATAAAGGACCTTGGTATGCTGATATTGTTAACTATCTTGTTTGCCAGGAAATACCACCCGGACTGACGTACGCTCAAAGGAAGAAATTCTTCAAAGACGTACACCATTACTTTGGGATGAACCACTACTATTCAAGCGAGGGCCGGATGGGATGCTTCAAAGATGCATTCCGAAAGACGAAGTTAATAGCATCATACGACATTGTCACTCACTTCCTTGTGGAGGACATGGTAGCGCCAACAAGACATGCGCTAAGGTATTACGTTCCTGTTTCTTTTAGCCCACATTATTTAAGGATGTGCAAACGTATGTTGTCTCTTGTGATGCATGCCAAAGAACAGGGAACTTATCTAGAAGGAATGAGATGCCACTCAATAACATACAAGAGGTTGAGATTTTTGATGTATGGGGAGTAGATTTCATGGGACCTTTCCCATCATCCGGAGGAAACCTCTACATTCTTCTAGCAGTTGACTACGTCTCTAGATGGGTTGAAGCCATTGCTTCTCCTACTAATGACGCCATGGTGGTTGTGAAGTTCTTTAACAAGACTATCTTTCCACGTTTTGGGACTCCACGCATCATCATCAGCGATGGAGGGACGCACTTCATCAACCGGAAATTTAAGGCACTTTTATCGAAGTATGGGGTAACCCACAAGGTAGCAACCCCTTATCACCCTCAAACTAGTGGACAGGTCGAGATCTCGAATAGAGAAATTAAAGCAATCTTAGAGAAGACCGTCTCTAGGACTAGGAAAGATTGGTCCATGAAGTTGGACGACGCTCTTTGGGCTTACAGGACCGCATTCAAGACTCCCATTGGTACCACCCCTTATAATTTGGTATATGGAAAGTCTTGTCATTTGCCCGTTGAGTTAGAACACAAGGCGTATTGGGCGATCAAATGGTTGAACTTCGACATCAAGGAAGCCGGTGAGAAGCGGCTATTGGATATCAATGAGCTGGAGGAGCTGCGTTTGAACGCTTATGAGAATGCCAAAATCTATAGAGAAAGGACGAAGAAATGGCATGACAAGCGCATCATCCCTAAGGAGCTTAAAGAAGGAGACCTAGTTCTACTCTTCAACTCCTGCCTCCGCCTCTTTCCAGGTAAGTTGAAATCTAGATGGACCGGACCTTATGTTGTGAAACATGTTTTCCCTTATGGTGCAGTTGAGATTTGGGGAGAAACGAGTGGAAGCTTCAAGGTCAACGGTCATAGACTTAAGAAATACAAACCGGAAGTTCCGGTTGAGGAGGTTGCACCGCTATACCTTGTTTAGAGATACCGTACGGTCCAGCTAGCGACCTTAAATCAAACGCTTCTTGGGAGGCAACCCAAGGTATTGCTTTCTTTTCCCTTTTTCCAGTCTAGCTTTAGATAGTTTGCTTTTGCTTTGTTTTGTTTTGTTTTTGGCGTCCTAGTCAGACAACAGGTGACATCTAAGGAAGGAATACAAACCAGGAGCACAACTAGAAGGACAAAAGTTCGAGAATTTGAGAAGACGGATTTTGACTGAGACACATCTCGGTTGCTGTCACAGCACCTCGACCGAGATGCTTCTTGAGAAACCGAGGCGAATAGGGTTTCTGAAGACTCACCTCGGTCCGTACACCTCGTTCCAGTCGAGACCATCTCGACCGAGGTGACTGCAGTTCCAGAAAAGGGTATAAAAGGGGGCTGAAATTTCTCTCTCCTCCTCTACTTCCCTTCTCGACCGCGGCGCACTTCTCACCTCGCTCCTTCGTTCTTTGCTCGTTTTCGACGATTCTTGCTTCTAAACTGAGAGGAAAGGGTAGAAGATCGCATTGCAAGCGCAAATCTGCAGCAAAAACGAACCGAATCGACCGAATCTGGGTAAAAATCCGAAAAACCCTAACCCTCATTTTCTCCACTGTTTCCTTTCGATTTGGGCTTTGGTTGCCCCTGCATTTGCTGAGAAAAGGATTAAGTACCCCATAGGAACCTTTGGTAGTGATTTTGGGGGAAAAGAACTGGATTTTTGAGGGAATCGATCGAGCAGTGTTTCGCCTCGGTCCAATCGGCCTGCGCCTCGGCCGAGGTGTTCTACAAAGTTGTCAGGGCAACCGAGGTGATCTGAGAAGTTGCAGAAAATGAGTTCTGACAGGCAGTTGGTCCCGAGAGACAGATCTTCTCCTTCTTCTTCCTCCCGCCGTACTAGACCGGTGATCCACGAGCGACACCAGGTCGATTATGACCGCATAGCGGCACGTCCAGTGGTTGCACCACGTTTTTTGGACATCTCTACATTTGACTGCCTCCATGTTGATGAGGACTTGAGGCGTATGATATCTGCTGGGGGGCTGGAGCAGTTCACAAAGATTAGAGCTCCGACCTACTTAGAGCCGACCTTGGAGTTTGTCAGCTCCGTCACTTATTTGCCCACCGAGCGCGCCATCAAGTACCGGTTGATGAACCGGAATTACATAGTTCCCTTGGACCACTGGCGGGACATCTTTGGCTTCCCGATCCCTACTGTTGCTGATTTTCCTTCTCGAGCTGTAGCTCGAGATTCTGGGGACAGATTGCTCATGTGGTTGAGCACGCTGATAGATGGAGACCTGGAGATTCCAGGGAGAGGATTATATTCCATCTTGCTTTTAGACTAGCTCACAGGATCTTCAGTGAGACTCTTCTGGCGCGTACTGAGACGCCCCAGAAGATCAGGCAGGGTGAGCTTCTGAGTCTATACTGCATGGTGATTGGAGGAGTCCCAGATTTTGGATTGATGCTGGCGGAGGATCTACATAAGATAAAGGCGAAGGCGAAGGGCAACATCTGCTGTGGAGGTATAGTGACTCATATAGCGAGTTACATGGATCTGGATCTCAGTGCTTGTACCATGGTGGCGGCTGCCAAGCCGCTCGGACTTCAGGAGATGATCACTCGGAGGATACTGGTTCCTCGAGGACTTACTACGCCATATGTGGCGATGCCATGGGAGCAGACTGCGCCTCAGGGGATCAGATGGTCAGCTCAATTCTCCGTGTTTGATCCACATTACTGGCAGACTGTGTGGATCCTGCTGATGGAGGATGCTAGAGAGGAAAGCAGTTGCAGCAGCTCAAGGGCCAGCTGAGGAGGATGAGGCTGAGGAGGACGATGACGATGAGGATGGCGGTGCTCCCATGGATACGGGCACAGATACAGTTGGGACTAGTGCGCCGGTCATTGATTTAGATGACGACGAGACTGAGGAGGAGCCGGCTGCAGCACCAGCACGTCCCGCTAGGCGTAGGGTACGCAGGGAGAGGGATCCAGTTGCTCACTGTCGGATCGATGATCTGACGGATCAGATGATAGATTCCTACGCTGCCCTGTCTTTGGACATCAGAGAGATGCAGGAGAGACTACACTACCAGCACGTGATGGCTGAGATTCAGTTTCAGCATGTCATGGGCTATCTATTCGACCCATCTCAGCACCCGTATGTGCCACCACCACCACCACCGGATCGTGATTATTGAGGGCGTCCAGGATTTTCTTTCTTTATTTATTATGCAGCTCAGCTTTGTCCGGTGAGTACTTTGTTTCTCTAGACTTATTTTGACCCATTGGGACAATGTGTCCCAAGTATGGGGTATTTGATGTTATTTGACTATGGATGTATAACTTGACTCTATCGGATATTTATGTTTTATTTTGCTTTATGTGCTTATCTGAGATTATATGCATGCATACAGGTTATTTGATTGAGAAAAACGTCAAAAACTGGTTTGGAAAAAAAAAATTTTATGACCTCGACTGAAGTGATTATGGCCAAACGAGGTACTTCACCTCGGTTGACTTAGAACATCTCGACCGAGGTGGTTTAACTGAAAGAGTTTTCGAAATTATTTTTGTGTTTCTTATCTGGATATGACCTCAGTGATGATTTTGTTTGCTGACTGGTTTTGAAATCTCTATATGTTTGAAAAGTTTTATGATATGTTTAAGTTGCTAAATGCTTTGTTTGAAATTTGTGGCACGTTTAATGCTTTGTTTTTATCCAAATTATGTTGGATTTGAAGGTTGACACCACGTTATGAGTTCTCTCACTTTCTTCCTGGGAAGACCAAGGCAATTCATTCTCTTCTTTCTTCTTCTTCTTGATCATGCTTAGCCCCTCATATACATATTTGCCTCCCTTTACCTATCCGGGAATTTGGAAGCAAGCAAAACTGAAAAGCAAGTGAAAGAAAAGTTGAGATGTTGGCTGAAAGTTAGAAAGAAACAAATAGGTTTGGGGAAGTCAATCATGATGACGAGTAACTCGACACCATTCACATAGCCGGGTGTTTGTGTCTTGCCAAAGTCGGATTGAGCGATATTCCTAACGGGTCATGGTATGTGCATCAAGGGTTTGAGACATCTCGAGAATTGATGATTGCTGATTTCCTAGGCTTCGGTTATTGTGCACCTCTGTCCATGCATCCCAAAAAGTAAAGTAAAAAAGTAAATAAGCAAAGCTTATTGGTGAAAGATGTGAAATTCAAAGCAAGTGAAGTGAAGATCCTTTTTCCGGATTCTAGCACCACATTCTCTATATACATCCCACCCTCACACGTTTCTTTGACTTCTTTTAAAAGCCCTTAAGACCTCGAGCTTGTTGATTGACTTGGTGGTTTAAAATGGATTATACATGATTAATTTCAATGATTATGATTTATTATGCATTCTATGATTTTATGCAAAGATGAACAACTTTCTTATATTTATAAAATGTTTTGATCATATTTTGATTTTAAATTCCGTGAAGCATTCTTTTAGAGTGATCTATGATTGTAGCACACCACTAAAATGTTTTGAAAGACTTTTTCATTGATCTTCATGACTTATAATCCATTCTATCTTGTATTTTATATTCTGAACTTGCTTGGGGACAAGCAAGGGCTAAGTATGGGGTATTTTGATAGCATGAATTATAGTCTATATTTTAGGACCTGTTTAGACGTTTTATCTTCAATAATCTGCATGTTTGTATGTATATTATGTGATTATATTGTCGTTTCATCTACTTTTGCGGGAATCGAGGTCTACACCAAGTTTCGTTGTAATCGTAGGTAAAATGGCACGTTTTACATCAAAATGGAGCAAAAGAAGCTAAGGAGTCATTGGAGCTACATTCAGGAGCTTAAGGAAGAATCCAAGAATCATGAAAATGGATTGAAGATTCACTTTGGACCAGATTTGAGAGATTTCACATTCAGTTGTGATTCACCTCGGTCAGCTACAGTACCATCTCGACCGAGGTGATCCAGAGGAGCTGACTCGACCGAGGCGAACACCTTGGACGCGGCAAGAGATATATTTTATTTGGCTGAGATCTTTTATTTTTGGAAAGAGGATCTTATATTTTTAGGCTGGAGTCCTGGAAGAAGAAGGTAATTTAGCCCATATATTTTACCTATTTTTATGGGAAAAGATCTTTCTAAGATATCTTATCTTTGGGGGGGAATTTTCCTATAAAAAGGGTCGAATTTTCCACAAATCCGACATCCGCTAACGGCTGGAAAACACCTACTATAGCTGGGAGATTTGAAGAACCTTTTTGAAGGTTGAAGGAAGATTGAAGGAAGAAAGTTGATAGCTTTTTATAACTTTTGTGAAGGGTTTTGTAAGATTCTCTTAGATTCCCTTCTTTGTTGATTGTCTTATTGGATTTTGATCCAAGGAACGCTTGTTTGTTTGATAATTAATTCAGTTATTGAAGCCTTTCTCTTAAGGTTTTCTTGTTCAATTATTCTCTTTCTTCCCATATATTTGATTATTGCTTTCATGATGATGATTGGCTAATTTCTTTGTGTGATTCTAGGGTGATTGGCTGAAGGTTGTGGGAAAAACAATGATAGAATAATCTTAATCACAGTAGGACCCTGAAAGCTCAAGTCTTTATCCTTAACCCTGGAACATCTCGCTCAGTCGATGAACATCTCGGCCGGGGTGGAATTCTTCTAACCGAGGTGACTTTTCTGATCCGAAACTGAGAGTTAAGTATTAGAGTTTGCCAAATCCTATTCTTATTACACCTTTCCTGGTTCAATGCAAGCTTAGGATGAGACTTACCCGGTAATTCTTTTGTTTGTTTACCAAAGATCATAAGTGTAGGTAATAAAGGTTTATCCTTTATTGGGGTTTGAGTGTCCTTTCATCCCATCTTTGTGAGTTAGCCTGAGACTTACCCGGTAAAGGTTAATTCTATTCCCTTAGGTGGAGTGTTAGTTTGAGGTTATAGTTCTTTATCGTAATTCCTTGAGACTTACCCGGTAATAGGAGTTACGGTTTGGGATTAGTGAGTAGTGAGACTTACCCGATGATCTATTCCACTTTAGTAACACCTTCCCTTTGCAAAATCTCAGCTTTGTCCGCTTATCTTTAGATCTTGAGTTGGAACCACAACTAGATGCTTTAATCCCTAGAATTGCACATTCCTTTAATTGACTTTTTATCATCTTTGATTGTTTTAATCGCTTTTGTGGTTAGTAGTTGCATTGACAACCTATACCTGCTTTGTTTCACTAAGTCCCTGTGATCGACCCCTGGAATTTCTTGCTTTTTACTACGATTGACCCGTACAATGCGGGTTCACATCCTTGTTTTAAGCTTACATCTAGGGTTATAAATTTAAAGCTTGCACACACCGTTTGGAGCGAACAGGCTTTGAAACTCAATTTCAAGAGCCTTGATTTCTTGCTCCTGCAAAACAAAGTTAGTCACAGTAAAGTTTATATGGTGCGGAATTGAAAAGGTTGACACGAGGATATGTTTACGAAGTTCGGCTCTAAATAACCTACTTTCCGTCCCAGGGTATATCCGTAGGATCTAACTATCTATTATCAGCTTCAAAGAGTCCTAGATACAAACTAGAAGAAATCCCCTTCTTCTCTCACTTGTAGCCAATGCAACGATCTAGCTCTAACTCTTAACCTAGCTATAATAGCCTAGTTACTTAGCAGAGTAACACACTCTAGTATAACACTTTTTTGATCTACCAATGGAGCTCTTGTGTTTTCTCTCTCTCTGAGGGGATAAAACTTTTTCGTGAATGTGAGAAAGAAAAACAATGAATGAAGATGATTAGGTTGCTTGAGGATGCAAAGATGTTTTCCGATGTAAGCTTGCTCCTCTTCCTCGACCATCATATTCATTTATATCTTCTATGGAAAGATTTTCTAGTCGTTGTAGAGATGACCGTTTGAAGATCAACCTTCTTTTCCATGAAGATCGTAAGGTAGACGTTGCACGTCTTCGGTCCCTACAAACACGTTGAGTCTTTTACTCCTTGATCTTATCGTCTTCTGTTGGATAAGAGAGAGAAGATATTTTTGCCGTTATTGTTGTTTAGAAAATCTTCTCGAAATGATTCTCTATCCTTTGGTTGAAATCTTTTTTCGGTTGACAAAGTCTTTGGTGGATGAGATCTTCTTGTTACAGAATCTTCAACGAAGGTCTTCAATTTAGTTGAATTCTTGTTCCGTGCACCTTAGATTCCAAGGCCCTTGATCTTCATCCTTTTGAACTTGTTCTTGAATCCAACTTCAAGGCCCTTGACATGTAGATATACAACCTGCACTGAATTCAAACCAACCAAACATCTAGAAATATAATCAAGTACATTGTTAGAAATCCAACTGCTATTTTTGTGTGAAGTCTTTCATCATCAACACCTGTAAACCATTTCAATCAAGGCGGAGTTTTCAATCTCCCCCTTGATGGAAGACAACACAAAGTTTCGTACCTGCATTTGTTAGTTTAGTAATGCATATAATAATCTCAAAACTAAAAATGCAGAATGCAGTATATCGAAAATGTCGGATCATATTTCTCCCCCTTTGTCTTTCAACAAGGGAGAAAAAGAAGTCAAACCAGGAAGTCTTTATTAAAAAAAACATTACAGACCCAAAAACCAAAAGTATTTCCAAACCAAAAAATATTTTTCAAAAACTCATAAAATGCCGAGAGGCTTCAGTCTTCCTTGTACCATTTGGAGGAACTTCCTTTTCCATAATAATCTCGTAGACACATATCTCTCCATCGATCGTTCACATAAGAAAGATCACATTCTTTAAGAGATAGGTCAGTTCCTCGTTGTGTAGACTCTTTTGCATACTTCTTGACAACCCCAAATTCTTCGATTGTCAAGATATCTAGATCTTCTGGCATTGGCTGTCGGATGGGTTTATCTTTGACAACTTTATAACACTGATCCATAACCTTCTCAATATCCTTATGGGTTTCCTGTCCATCCTTCTCTGATATTGGTTTGATACTACTTGCAGCGGTTAAAGTCATAGCACTCACATGAAATAACTAGTTAATCTTCTGATTCAGAATTCCCAGCAGATCTTGAGCTTTATCCGTCTGATCAGCATTGACACTCTAAACTCTACAAAGTCAGAAGTTAATGATTTCAACGATTATTCCACAAAATTTAGTCGCTGCTGAGTAGTAAAATTCCATTTAGGCTGTTCCATTAACACCCACACAGTACTAAAGCCCACTTTAGTCTTTTTGATTCCTATTGTCTCAAAAAAAGTTTCATCTAATCCATCATTGTAAAGATTCAACACCTCACTAGAATAATCTACTGAAAAATGTGTGAATATTATAGGAAGCAAATTCCCATAAGGTAGGTGACTTGTGCTTGGAGAATTAATCACATTCACCATATGAGATAAAATAATTTCAGGTAGATTCACCTTCAACCCATTCAAGGCATTCTAAGTCATCATCAGCACATAATTGGTTAAAATCTCTTTGTTGCCAACTCTAGGGACAATGCATCTGTCCATAATAAAATAGACTATCCTAGCCTCCAGAGTTAAACAGGTAATGGTTGGAGGTGATAAGGCATTAGGAAGGAGAAGTTGTTCTTTTGCTAGCCTTAAGGTTCTAGCAGGGTTTGAGTCTTCTGAAGCATCATACAAAGGAATCCCAAAAATATCTGCTATGATTTCAGGAGTGATGGTGATTTTCTTATCTTTGATAACCGTGTTTAGAATCCATTCCCCTCTCTCACGCCTTGCTGTCAAGTTGACATAGAATAGCCTTGTCAGTCGAGGATAAGATGATTCCCCTGGATTTAACATGATCCATATTAAGCTCGCTTGGAGCGCTTCAAGCTCTGGCAGAGACGAGCAAGTGAACAGTTCACAGTGTACCTCCTCACACATGCATTGATGTCGGTCATCATACTCCATGACCCACTTCTTAGCAACTGTCGGGTTGGCAAACCAATTTGATGGAAGCCCAATTCTGGCAAAAATACCAGCATCGCTTAAAAATCCCGAAGAACTTGAACTTGACCCCGAGTCGGAGCTTGAGTCAGAGTCGGATGACACTTGAACGACCCTCTGTCGTTTTGGAACTGAGGATGTTGCTTCGTTGACTGAAGATCTCTTGGGAGCCACTGAGAAATTTTGAAAAAACGATGAAGAGGGTTCTGGAAATTTGGAAGAGTAAAGCACCGTTCTTTCGAAAGCAAAGGGAAGCGGAAGAGAGAAAGAGGGAAGAGAAGAGATATTTAAGGAAAGAAGTCTAATCAACGTAAGATCAAAAGATTTTAAAGATCTTGAGTGATAAAAATTGCTTCCATAAATTAATTAACCACTTTTTAAAATCCTTTGAATCAGAAAACAAAACCTTTGAAATCCCTTTTAAAGAATTAGATAATTCAATATCTAAAAGATATGAATTTCTAATTGATCTGTTTTATTTATGTACCCTTTGAAATATGTTTCAAGGCCCCTTGAATTTTATTTCAAGGCCCTTGAAAACATCAATTGGGCTGCATGCGTAGGATGATTAAAACTCGTTTACTCCCCCTACGTTAATGCTTCCTTGTTCAACATACCAAGCTCCAATCTAATAAAATTAAATTGTTCCTCAGAAAGAGGCTTGATAAAGATATCTGCAAGCTGCAAGTTAGTTGAGATAAAAGAAATCGAAACATCACCTTTCTCAACACGATCACGTATGAAGTGATGCCTTACATCAATATGCTTAGTCCTTAAATGCTGCACAAGATTTTTGGTTATAGAAATAGCACTAGTATTATCATATTTTATAGGAATACCTCTCAAGTCAAAGCCAAGGTCACAAAGTTGTTGAGCAATCCAAAGAATTTGAGCACAACAAGCTCCTACAACTATGTATTCAGCTTCGGCTGTGGATAGGGCAATAAAATTTTGCTTCTTGGAGTGCCAACTAATTAGGAATGACCCTAAGAATTGACAACAACCAGAGGTACTTTTTCTATTAACCTTATAACCTGCAAAGTCTGCATCTGAATATCCAACAAGATCAAACAAGCTTTGACGTGGATACCATAACCCTAGATCCTTAGTGCCATTGAGATACCGAAAAATTCTTTTCACAGCTATCAAGTGTGAAACTTTAGGATCAGCTTGAAATCTAGCACACATGCACACGCTAAACATAATGTCAAGACGACTAGCAGTTAGATACAATAATGAACTGATCATACCTCGTTACTCCTTCTGTACTACACTTTTGCCATTCTTGTCATGATCTAGCGAAAGTGTTGAACTCATAGGAGTCTTTGCAACCTTAGATTGATCCATTTTGTACTTTTTAAGCAAGTCTTTAGTATACTTGCTTTGATTGAGAAAAATTCCTTTCTTTGCTTGTGTAACTTGAAGTCCAAGAAAGAAATTTAACTCTCCCATTAAGCTCATCTCAAATTCCCTGCACATAATATCTGAAAATTCCTTGCAAAGGGAATCATTTGTAGCACCGAATAATATATCATCAACATAGATTTGTACTACTAAAATGTCGTTGCCTCTAGTTTTGATAAACAATGTTTTATCAATCAAACCTCTTTTAAAATTGTTTTCAAGAAGATATTTAGACAATATTTCATACCAAGATCTAGGAGCTTGCTTAAGACCGTAAAGAGCTTTATCTAATTTAAAAACATGATCCGGAAATTCATCATTTTCAAAATCAAGAGGTTGAGCAACGTAGACTTCTTCTTCTAAGAAGCCATTTAGAAAAGCACATTTTACATCCATTTGAAAAAGTTTTATGCTCATGAAGGATGCAAATGCAAGTTTTAACATACGTATGGCTTCTAACCTGACAACAGGAGCAAAAGTCTCCTCATAATCAATACCTTCTTCTTGGTTATAGCCTTGTGCTACAAGTCGTGCTTTGTTTCGTATGAATTTGCCACTTTCATCCAATTTGTTTCGAAAGACCCACTTCGTGCCAATAACTGATTGATGCTTTGGTCTTGAAGTAAGAGTCCATACCTTGTCCCTCTCAAATTCATTTAATTCATTTCGCATGGCAATGATCCAGTTTGGTTCTTGAAGAGCTTGAATGTAGTTCTTTGGCTCGACAAGTGATACAAAAGCGGAGAAGGCACAAAGATTATTCACTTTAGATCTAGTTTGAACTCCAGCATTTGGATCTGAGATCACATTTTCTTGTGGATGATATGAGGAGTGTTGAACTTTTCTTCTTTTGACAAATGATGTAGATCCAGAAGGTTGAGCTGAATATGTCTGACTTGATTCAGGTACCGTTTGTGCATTACCTGTTGTTCCAATCTCAAGGCCTTGAAGTTGGGTTTCAAGCCCTTGAAGTGGAGTTCTGTTATCACAGTTTTCAGTTTCAAGGTCTTGAAGGTGTGTTTCAAGGTCTTGAGGATTTTCTTTGGTATCTTGAATCTTTTCTTGCATATTCTTGTCTTGACCTTTAGGATCTTCCTTTTCATCCGAAATGTGATCTTCTCGTTGATTCAAATTTAAATCTGCAAAACTTTCACTCAAAGTACCATCATTGCTGTCATAAAAAATAATATGAATGCTTTCCTCAACAACTTTGGTACGTTTGTTATGTACTCAATAAGCTTTGCTATTTGAAGCATATCCAATGAATATAGCTTCGTCACCACGTGCATCAAATTTCCCGAGATTGTCTTTTCCATTGTTATGAACAAAACAAGTACACCCAAAAGGTTTGAAGTATGAAATGTTTGGTTTTCTTCCTTTAAAGAGTTCATAAGGAGTCTTTTTCAAAATAGGGCGAATTAAACATCTATTTAAAATATAATTTGCGGTGTTTACTGCTTCAGCCCAAAAAATTTTTGGCAAATGATTTTCTAAAAGCATTGTCCTAGACATATCCTCAAGAGTGCGGTTCTTGCGTTCCAAAACTCCATTTTGTTGAGGAGTTCTAGGAGCTGAAAAGTTGTGAGAAATACCATATTTTGCACAAAATAAATCGAACTTTAGTTGATCAAATTCTCTACCATGATCGCTTCTTATAGAAACGATTGGTAGGTTTTCAAACTTTGTAACTCCTTACACAATTTTGAAAACTCAAATAAAGCTTCAGATTTTTTTCGTAGAAAAGATATCCATGTAAACCGAGAGAAATCATCTACTATAACAAGGATGTATTGTTTTCTTCCGGGAGATTTGACACGCATAGGTCCACAAAGATTCATATGTAAAAGTTCAATAGGTCGAGAAGAACTTACAGCTTTCTTAGGTTTGAATGAACCTCTTGTTTGTTTATCTTGTGTACATGCTTTACATAGGTCATCAACCTTGAAGTTTAGGTTTGGAAAACCACGTACCAAATCTTTTTTAAGTAGCTTCTGCATGGTGTGCATGCTTACGTGACCAAGTCTTCTATGCCAAAGCCTTGGATCATCAGTCAAGGCCTTTAGACATTTTAGCTTTGTTCCTGCAACTTGGTTAGTACTCAAAGAATAAACATTATTACACCTAGGAGCAGTAAGCAATACTTCTCCCGTCTTTATGTCTTGAACTTCACATTTTTCTGAATCAAACATGACTTTATTGCCTTTATCACAAATTTGAGAAATACTTAGCAGATTATATTTCAAGCCATCAACTAAATAAACATCATCAATAAAGTTGAATGAATCATAGCAAATTTTACCAATGCCAATTATGTCACACTTTCCTTTATCACCAAGAGTAATAGTTCCAGATGATTGCTTCTTTAAATCTGAGAATAAAGAACTGTTTCCACTCATGTGTCTTGAGCAACCACTATCTAATATCCATTTGTGCTCTTTTACCTTGGTGATATCCTGCAAAACAGCAAACATCAACCTTTCCGGGTCGACCAAATGACATATTTTGGTTCATACTCAGGTTCGATCATGTTTGGTGGTCTAGTACCTTTAGGAACCCAGATTTGTTTGACCTGTTTCCTTAAACATAAAGGATAGGTGTATCTGATGATATAAGGATCATTTCTTCTATAAGGACATATAGATTTAACATGACCCTTTTTATAACAATAGAAGCAGGTAGGTATATGAATGCTTCCTTTTTCCGTAACAAAAGTGGTGGTAGGTTTTCTAGGAAAGCTTCTATGATACCCTATATCATTTTTGTTAAGTGAAGATTGTTGTTCACCCATCATTCTTTCCAGATTAGCTTTTGAACGAGTAAACTTAATGAGTGATGCCTTCTGGTCTTGACAAATTAAAGTTAGATCAACTTTCTCTTTCTCTAGATCGATATAGTTTCGATGTAGAGAAGAGAGGTTGTTCTTGAGAATCAGGTTTTCTGATTCCAAGCCCTTGATATTGTCATCAAGTTCTTCCTTTTCCGTGTTAAGATTTTCAATCTCCAGAGACATTTTAATCAATTGTTTATCTTTTTCATGAAGTTTTTCTTTGAAAGAATTTATCCTTATTCTATGTTCCTTATCACTTAAGATAATATCCTTAAGAAATTGTTTAAGGTAAATCTCAGGTTGAGACAAAATTGTACTTACCATATTGTCGATATAAAGATTTGAGTTATCTTCATGATCGGCCATAAGACACAAGTTTGTTTGTTCTTGTTCATCCTCTGATTCATTTTTTGATTCTGAATCACTCCATGAAGCAACCATGGCTTTCTTCTTTCGATCATTCTTTTTGAAGTTGGCCCTCTTCTTTTGTGGACAATCCTTCACCAAATGATCTGTTTCACCACATTCAAAACAAGTCAATACTTTCGTTTTCTTATTAGAGTTAGAAAACTTACCTCGGGGTTTTGATGATCATGCAAATTCTCGGTTTGCAGATTGTTTCTTTATCTTGAGAATTTTTGCTAAACCTTTAGAGATCATGGCGAGAGCATCTTCTTCATTATCATCATCACTATTTTCTTCATCAGAAGGTAACTCATTTCTTATGGATTTTAATGCCAAATTCTTAGAGTTGGATGGGAGTTCTCCATCTTCTTCGCCAAGAATCATTTCATGTGTGATGAGTTTTCCAAGTAAATCATCAAGAGGAAGAGTAGTAAGGTTTTGAGCTTTTTCAATAGCAGTCATCTTTGGTCCCCACTTGGCTTTAGGTAAGCTTCTTAGAACCTTTCTCACTTTTTCTTCATTTGTGAAGGTCTTTCCAAGTGAGTCTAGATTGTTCACTATCTTAGTGAATCTAGTGAACATTTCTTTGACTGGTTCATTTGGATTCATCTTGAATAGCTCGTATTGTCTGAGAAAGATGCTAATCTTTGTTTCCTTGACTTCACTTGTTCCTTCGTAAGTGACAACAAGCTTGTCCCATATTTCTTTTGCACTTTTGCATGATGAGATGCGGTTGAATTCATTAGCATCTAATCCACAGTAAAGTAGATTCATTGCCTTGTAATTCTTTGACACACTATCCAGGTCAGCCTATGTGAAGTCTGATTCCTTCTTCGAGACTTGGACGCCTTCAACCGTTGTCATTAGAACTTTTGGTCCATCTTGAATAATGCTCCAAAGCTCCATATCCTGGTCAATCAGGAACATAGGCATAAGTGATCTCCAATGAGTGAAGTTGTTGCCACAGAAGAGTGGTGGTCGAGATGAGGATCTTCCTTAAGCAAATCCACCATCACCTACAAGATTCGTGATTAGTCTCACTGATGGTTAAATCAATAAACGTGAGTCTAGCTATGATACCAATTGAAGAACCGATAGGTGATATAAATAATATAGATAATACTCTAGAAGGGGGGGGGGTGAATAGAGTATGAGAACTTTTCGCAAACCAAATCTCAAGGCGTTGAAACTCCTTTCAAGGGCCTTGATGTCAATATGTGTTACTAGTGAAACTCTGATTTCAAGGGCTTTGAAACTCAAATTCAAGATCCTTGATTTCTTGCTCCTGCAAAACAAAGTTAGTCACAGTAAAGTTTATATGGTGCGGAATTGAAAAGATTGACACGAGGATATGTTTACGAAGTTCGGCTCTAAATAGCCTACTCTCCGTCCTAGGGTATATCCGTAGGATCTAACTATCTATTATCAGCTTCAAAGAGTCCTAGATACAAACTAGAAGAAATCCCCTTCTTCTCTCACTTGTAGCCAATGCTACAATTTAGCTCCAACTCTTAACCTAGCTATAATAGCCTAGTTACTTCGCAGAGTAACACACTCTAGTATAACACTTTTTAGATCTACCAATGGAGCTCTTGTGTTTTCTCTCTCTCTGAGGGGATAAAACTTTTTCGTGAATATGAGAAAGAAAAACAACGAATGAAGATGATTAGGTTGCTTGAGGATGCAAAGATGTTTTCCGATGTAAGCTTGTGTCTCCTCTTCTTCGACCATCATCTTCATTTATATCTTCTATGGAAAGATTCTCTAGCCGTTGTAAAGATGACCGTTTGAAGATCAACCTTCTTTTCCATGAAGATCGTAAGGTAGACGTTGCACGTCTTCGGTCCCTACGAACACGTTGAGTCTTTTACTCCTTGATCTTCTCGTCTTCTGTTGGATAAGAGAGAGAAGATATTTTTGCCGTTATATTTGTTTAGAAAATCTTCTTGAAATGATTCTCTATCCTTCGGTTGACAAAGTCTTTGGTGGATGAGATCTTCTTGTTATAGAATCTTCAACGAAGATCTTCAATTTATTTGAATTCTTGTTCCGTGCACCTTAGATTCCAAGGCCCTTGATCTTCGTCCTTTTGAACTTGTTCTTGAATCCAACTTCAACGCCCTTGACATGTAGATATACAACCTGCACTGAATTCAAACCAACCAAACATCTAGAAATATAATCAAGTATAATGTTAGAAATCCAACTGCTATTTTTGTGTGAAGTCTTCTATCATCAACACCTGTAAACCATTTCAATAAAGGTGGAGTTTTCAGTACAACAAGGATAGGATTTGGCAAACTAAAACTCAAATAGGTCGAAATCAGGTTTACGTCTCGCCTAGTTCTTATCGATCTTGACCGAGATGCTCCACGAACTGACCGAGATGAGGTGCAGTTAGGTTAAGGCTCGAGCTTTCAGGGTCCACTAAAGTAAAGGTTCACTCTTTCATCGTCTATACCACAACTTTCAGCAAATCACCCTAGAATCGCAAGGTGTTTAGCCAACAATCATCATAATAATAACAATCAAATCTATAATAGAAGAAGCAATAAGAGAACAAGAAAACCTTAACAAAAAAGTCTCAATAATCAAATAAACAATCAATTGAAACAAGCAGCAAACTGTGTTCCTCAAAGATCGAATCAAAAGACAACAATCAACGTTTCCTAAGAAAATCTTACAACTTTTCTTCAAAATCTTCAAACTTCCACTCAAAGCGATCTTCCTTCAATTTCCTTCTAATCTTCCTTCAATTTCCTTCTCTTCCTTGGAATAAATTTTGTTCCAAAGATAATCCGCTGTCCCAGCACACCTTCCATCTAGAAATTATCTTCAATCTTATAGGAAAATTGTAGGCAAAAAATAAATGATCTCATTCGGTTGCGGGCCGGCCGTCTCGATCCAGGCCCAATTAGCCATCTCGACCGAGATGCTAATATGGTGAACCGAGATGGTCGAGCTATTACGTGCAAATCTCGATAACTGGTCCTATATCTCGTTTCTGTCCAACTTCCATGGTTCCTATGCCTTTCTTGTAGCTCCTTGATGCTCCATAATGCAGCTCCTATGAATCCTTTGACCCCTTGGCTCCATATCGACCTATAACGTGCCATTTTCCCTACAATTACAATGAAACTAGGTGTAGATCTCGATCCTTGCAAAGGTACACAAAATGACATAATCATCGAGAATATATAGCCATGCATGCAAAAACCGCAACCCCATATTCGGAGCAACAACCTGGTTATACCCTTCAACGATACCTCTCCAGATATGAGAACTTCCCCCTCTATACACTAGCTTAGAGGGCCATTCGGACCCTCCTCTAGCATACTTGTTAAGGATAGCTTTTGCCCAAAGTTGATCCTTAAGAAAAAAGAGCCTCCACCCAGTTTGCCTATGGCCGCAAGGTTAACATCAGCGGCCCTCAGATGCTCAGACCACCATCTTCAAGCAGTTGGCAGATCTTACCCCACTGTACAAGATGCATATTGTTCTAGCCCTCCACACTACCCCAGATGAAGCTACGACAAATTTTGGCTAGCTCATGTGTAATACTCATGGGGAGCAGCATGATATTCATATGATATAGGGGAATGGTTGCCAACAGAGATTTTACCAACGTCATATGTCCCGCGATACTCATAAGTTTGGCCTTCCATCCCGATAATCTCGCCATAACTCACTCAATCAACGGTGGAAATACCTCTTTCGAGACCGAGCCATGAATAATCGGCACTCCCAAGTACTTTCCTAGATTTTCGGTGCAAGGAATCCCGCTGATCTCACTAAGCTGACCCTCTAGGTCTCCTCTTTTGTTATGCGAGACAAAAATACGTGACCTATCGAGACTCACTTTCTGACCCGATGCAGCACAAAAGTCATCAAGGATATGCTTTATCACTTTAATTTGAGCTTTTGAAGCCTCTGCAAATAGAAGAATATCGTACACAAAGAAAAGATGGGAAATCGGAGGTCCCCCTCTCGATAATCGTAGTGGATTCCATCTGTCTTCTATAACCGCTTTCTCAATAAGATGACCAAATCGTTCAAGACATAGCACGAACTAGATAAGGGGATCGAGGGTCACCATGTCTAAGCCCCCTAGCCATCCAAAACTTCTCCGATTTAGAATTTAAAATTACTATCAATTTTACAAATAATTAGCTTTAGAATTATAAATAATTTAAACTTGATTATCCATAAAAAAAAATTGTATTACTATTAACATATAACTTGCAATAAATAAACTAACCACTTATATGATATAAAATTTAAACATTAAATTACACTACACTCTACATTTATCTCAAGTTCAATCACTTCCAAGCTTCAAACTATGAAAGTCACAGTCAAACTCCTCTTTACCGGCCAAAAATGGACATAAATCCACTCACAACCACGATTTGGTGGTTTTAAAAAAATAATTAGAAAATATGATTTAGTAATTAGTTATTTTATTTGAGATAATTAATATGTCAAAAATCTAAAATATACTATAGTAAATTAATTAACTTTTAAAAGGTGTACAATTAATTATATTCGTATGACTCAATCACAAAAGCATAAAATGTAGGGTAATAAGATTGAATTTATATATGTATACAAATTTTATTACTACACATTAGAGTATTTCACAAAAAAAAATAATCATATTCTGAACACGTAAACTAATCGCTTCATTATCATACTTTTGAACAAATCTTTTTCAATTTAGTAGACCAAACGATCATCAAGAAATTCTTTTTTTATTCGATTACGCGAATCCCTCTTGATGCAAAAAGGACTAATTTCAATAGAGGCTTCATATATAGTAAATAGTTTTCATTATTGATTGATGTGGGTGGAACTAACTACCTCAAAATCACATATTATCTCAAGTGCAAAACCGTGCCAATGCGAGTATGTGATTATAACATTAAGATCGAATTCAAAGGGACTATGTGTTTCTTGACTATTGTCTAAAGTTCAACTAGAAATGCTTGAATGTAACATCCTAAATCTCAAACTCGGGGCGCTACGAGCTAGGACCTCACAATGTGTCTTGACCCTAGCTCGACAACAACTTTATTGTACCTTACAATAAGACACAAAATGTCAAAAATACCAAAACTGAATAAATAACATGCAATATCATGATAAAAAAGGACCCTTAGCTGAGTATAACAATAATATCAAAACTATAATACTAGAGTCAACAATGAAAAGAATAACCATAAACCACCACCCTTCTTATATCGTACGGGAATCCCGCTTGACCACACCATCCGGATCACTCGACAACTACCCTATCCTACAAGATATTTAACAATACGGATAAACTGTTAGCTGAAAATCTACATAATAGAATAACAACATAAGCACAAACACACACAATGCGGAAACGAAAACACATAGCATGCTATCACAAAATCCATTTATTATCTTCATTAATGTTTTACACTTCTAATTCCAATTATTCTTGTTACACAAGAAGTCTAAAACTCTCGCCTCCGGCCCTTTATCTAACAGGGAGTGGTTAAACGCACCTCCCCGCATAACATGTGGAATTGTTCTGTACCCTCCCGGTATACCATGTCTGGCCTAGTTGCGGAGAACCTCCCAGTCTCCCTCACGAGTTGAGAAAATGATGCCACTGCCCATTAAACTTGGGCCAAATACAAGTTGGCCATACTAACCCAATTATCATAAATAAACACACAATATCACACACCACTCATGTCATTCAACCGATACATAAATGCAACCAAGTAATCCCAAAGAACTTACCTGTAATAGGATAAGTCCAGTTAATCACACTTCTGATCCAAAATCTACTCACAACTGCCTGATACAAACCAAGACATCACATCAATGATCCATCAACAAACCGAAAACTACATCCTAGTAGTTTTCTTATACTTCACGTAACATTGTCCACATCCTAAAACCTTATCTCATCACAATTCCAACATCTAACCCACTACATGAGATTCACACTACTTCTCTAGGTTCCATCATAGCATGCCAACAGACGGTATCCTCTACAGAGGTGATGCGATCGCGGAAACAAGGAGGTGCGGCCGTGGAAGGGAAGAGTCGGCGTAACCGCGGCAACCCAGATGCACGACCGCAGTGATCTTGGGGCGCGATTACGGTGACAAGCGTCACGGTTCGACTGTGGCTAAGTGCAGGCGTGACCGAGGGCAAAGTCCAGTTCGGTTGTAATTGTGCCTGTCAACGTGCAGAAAGGGCTCGTACCCTTTGGTTATTGCTCCTTCTCTTGGTCGTCCTCTCCTAATCTGTAGATATCAACAAGACTCCTTGCTCCATCAGACGACACACACAACATAAGGAGGGAAGGAGAATCAAGATACCCTTGATGGTGATAAAGAAGTGAAGAAGGAGGAGAAGAAGAACCGGCTTACCGTTTGTCCAGAGAACACGCAAGACGACTCCTTGCCTCTCTGGAATACAATCACTTGAAGGAGATTGAAAGCGGCGGAATGCTTGTTATAAGGATGAACAAAAGAGAGAGATTGATAGAGGAGATGAAGGAAGGAGAGGGTTGAACGTGGAATATGAATGAAGATCGTTAGGAAGGCTACTAGGGTTATGAGGGAGTTCTGGTCGCATAAAGATCGAGATAAAATAAAATAAGGAAACAAATCTTGACGGTTACAAAACCAAAAGATCGTGATCTATTGTTTTCCCATGACCGCGGGAAGTAGAAGTTGCGGCCGCGGCTGCGCGACAGCAGGCCACGTCCGTGGGTAGGCAATATTACGCGGTAGCCTTTGGATAGTTCCTCTTAATAGTTCATCCTGATACTATCCTCCGTCTCCCAGGCAGCCTACCGAGAACTAACCCGTTGGTCCTAGGGTTGCAGCTAACTAGTCCCTCTTGATATAATCCTCCGTCTTCCAGGTAGCCTCATCGGCTCCTCGTCGAGACCACTAGACCCGCATCATCTGTACGTCCTTAGACCGTAAGCGTCTTGTGCTCCTCTTTAGGACACCTACCGAATGCTCTACAAAGGTGTGGTCCAACTCAACCACTAGATCCTCGTAACTGATAATGTGTTTGGGGTCTGGTATGCACTCCCGTAGCTGATACATGTGAAAGACCGTGTGAACACTCTCCAGTCTCGGCGGTAGGCTAGTCGGTATGCCACCTCTCCGGCTCGCTCCAGGATCTCGAAAGGTCCGACATATAGGGGATTCAACTTCTCGTTAATGCCGAAACGTCTGATGCCTCACGTCGGTAATACTCTCAACCAAATTTGAGCACCCACTCTAAACTCTAGAGGACAACACCTCTTGTTACCGTAAGACTTCTATGACTGTGCACTGCCAACATATGCTCTCGGATCAACTCTACTCGAGGGATGTCTTCCTGTATCTGCCTAGGGGCTACTCGACTAGCGCGACTCGGCTCATCCCAACATATCGATGTAACATCTCCGCACATACAATGCCTCACAAGGAGCCATCCCAATCGATGCATGCTAGCTGTTATTGTACGTAAACTCAACTAAGTAGAGATGGTCTGGCCATACATGTCCCCAATCTAGAATACAAGCTCTCAACATATATCCTCCAAGGTCTGGATAGTCCTCTCAGACCGACCGTCTGTTTGAGGGTGACACGCTATCGTAAAATGGAGACTCATCCCTAAGGCTGCATGCAACTGTTGCCAAAACCTCGAGGTAAGCCGTCCATCTCTATCAAATACATTGGTCCTCGCTGTCTCATGAAGTCTCACTATCTGCCTGGTTAACTCCTCAACTAACCGACTCACCAGACACGTTTCGTTAATAGGAATGAAACATGCAGTTTTCGTCAGTCGGTCCACTACTACCCAAATTGAATCAAAGCTCTGACTCAACCTCAAGCCGTTGACAAAGTCCATGGAGATGTCCTCCCACTTCCACTGTGGCACTAGTAGTGGGTGCAAATCTCCTCTTGATATGCGATGCTCAATAATGACCTGTTGACAGGTCGCACACTAAGCTACATATCTAGCCACGTCGGGCTTCAGTCCTCCCAACCTTAAAGAGCATCTCACATCCTAATACACCTTACTAGCACCTGAATGTACTGAGTAAGGTGTGGTGTGAGCCTCGCCAAAAATCCTTTGTCTAAGCTCTTTGTCTAACGACACACATACTCGCTCTTGGCGTCACATCACCCCGTTGGCAACTATAGTAACCTGTGGTGCCTCACCTCAAGACACTTGTCTCGGATCCTAGTTAGCGCCGGACAACTCTCCTGTTTTTGTCGGATCACTCCCGAAAGATCAAGTAACAACTCTAAAGTGGACAAGTGGCTGTCCGTGTCCGGAAACTGGATGTCCAACTCTAGTCAATAGATCTCTTTGTAACTGAGGTTGAGCCGTCAGTCGACCTATAACCTTATCTCGAGGCATCTTTCTGCTAAGGGCATCAACGACCATATTTCCCTTTCTTGGATGGTAAAAAATCTCCAGATCATAGTCCTTGACCATCTCCAGCCATCTCTTTTGGAGGTAATTTAACTCCCGTTAAGTGAATATATACTTCAAGTTCTTATGGTATGTGAAGATCTGACACGTCGCCCCATAAAGATATGGTGCCAGATCTTAAGGGCATGTACCACTGTAGATAATATGAGGTCGTGAGTCAAGTAATTCTCCTCATATGTCTTCAACTGTCGAAACGCATACACAATGACTCTACTTCACTGCATCAACACACATCCTAAGCCTAGCTTGGATGCATAACTGTACACCACAAAATCCTCAATGTCCTTTGGCTGTGCTAGAATAGGAGCGGAAGTCAATCTCGTTTTTAGCTCCTCAAAGCTCTATTGACACGGCTTGGAAAACACAAATCGGGTAGTATTCCTCAACAAGCAAGTGAGTGGTCGGACGATCATTGAAAACCCTTCCAAAAACCGACGGTAATAGCCCACCAAGCCTAAAATGTTGAGTACCTCCTTAACATTCCACGGAGGCAGCCATGAAGATACCAACTCGATTTTCATTGGATAAACCTTGATCCCCTCGGCATTAACCACGTGACCAAGAAAGGACACCTCAAGCATCCAAAACTCACACTTAGAGAGCTTAGCGTACAACTCTCTATCTTGCAGGACTCGTAGTACCGTCGTCAAGTGTGCTGCATGCTCATCCCGGTTCCTAGAGTACACTAGGATATCCTCTATGAAGACCAGCACAAACTGATCTAGAAATTTGATGAAGATGTCGTTCAACAACTCCATGAACACGGTGGGCGCATTCGTAAGCCCGAATGACATCACTAAAAACTCGTAGTGATCATACTTTGTCCGAAATGCCGTCTTAGGCACATCTTGTTGTCTCACCCTCAGCTGGTGATACCTTGACCTTAGATAAATCCGGGAGAACACTGTAACTCCATGCAACTGGTCTAACAAGTCATTAATGCGGGGCAATAAATACTTGTTCTTGATAGTCACCTTGTTTAACTCTCTATAGTCGATGCACATCATTGACCTGTCCTTCTTCATCACGAAAAGTACGGTACGCTTGATGAAGAAACACTAGGGCGAATGAAGCCCTTCTCAGCCAACTCCTCTAGCTTCTTCTTCATCTATAGCAACTCGATAGGCGTCATGCGGTAAGGTGCCTTCGAGATCGGTCTCGTACCAAGCTCCAACACGATACTGAAGTCTACGCTCCTCTGCGGCAGCAAACTTGATGGCTAACTGAATACGTCTGTGAACTCACTCATTACTGGAATCTCCTCTAAAGTCGGGCTCTTACTCAACTCATGGAGTAAAACCATAAGGCCTCACAACCCTGCCCAATCAATCTCGCTACTCTGACTACGCTAATAACTGTACCGGTCTTCTCTAGGTCCCATCCTCGGAATATCTCAACGTGACCAGCCTCGGTAGTGACTGTCACAGTCCTCCTACCGATTTCTAAGATTGCACCATGTCGGTCCATCCCCAATATGACTTCCTCGTGTACCAAATACATGACGAAGAAGTCCACTAACCAATCACGATTTCCCAAACGTATAGGACAATCGTGAATCTCCGAGTTATCTATAACCTTAACCCATCGGGTAACCCTATAATAAAAGGTCCTCTACCGTATCTAAGGACAACCTCATTACACATGCATCCGAAATAAACGAATGCGTATCACCCATATCAAATAACACTAGCAACATGTAAGCCATTAATCTGAATGGTACATGTAGTCGCCGGTGTAGTTGGCTCCTTAGAGTTCCTCATACCTAACACCCATGCTTGAGTCCCTCTAGTGTCTATCGTACCTCCACCGTGTCCCCTACCTCGACCTGATCCCCAGGCGGAACCCTATAGAAGAGGATGCCCTAGAGCTCTGTGATGTTGCTACTGCTCCTGAGCATGGAAATGTGGGAGTCTTTGCCCTTCACTCTGTACTCTTGCAGAAGAGGACCCCTGATGTGATGGAGCTCTGCCCGGTTGGCAAAAGATAGCCTTGTGTCCGGTCTTGCCACAAGTAAAACAGGTCAAAAGCAACCTCTTGCAAGTTGGCCTGATATGCTCGCGATCTTCACAATTGAAACACTGTTTGTCTCCCTCGGTAAGCAAAGTTGGAATAGAATGACTTGGTCGACCGTGCGAATGACCTCGTCCATAGTCTGATGCTCCAGTACTAGTACTAGCCTGCCCAGTCCTACATCTCTTCTCTGGTTCTCCGGACTGAGCAACTCTCCTCAGACCCGGTCGGTCCCTCTCATACGCCGAGGCTTGGTCCTGGTAGTCCATCAATAAGTTACAACGAAAACCCATCAGGTAAGAACGGGTACTCTCTCATCCTCCGGGATAACAAGTACACATGTTGGTCAGCTGGAGGTGTAGCTGGACCAAGCAGTGGAAGCTCCTCCTTGAACTTCCTAATCGCCTTTGAGATAGGAATGTCCTCAAACCCTGCATCTAAGAAGTCCTGCAATCTCCCTCCTCAACGCGGAAGGATAAAAACTCTCACAGATGAGACTCCTCGTCTGATCAAACCCAGTGACTCCTGTATGGAAGGTCCTCCACCAATATTGTGCCTATTCTCTAAACAAGGTCTACACCAACTCTACACAACAATCCTTTGGGCAACGGAACGACTCCAATACGGTCTCAATGTGCCCTAACAAATGCTCCACCTCTAGCTCGCTTCCCATCGAATGAGGGTACTCTTATGTGGTTGAAAGTCTTCAACCACGAGTATGGTCTCGGTGCTCTTGGCTCATTCCGAGCCTTGTCAACCTCAGCTCTTCTCTCGGGTGCAGCTGACACCTGAGTCACTCTCTATGATACCTCATCTGGTCTCGCTAGTACCGATAGATCTGGGACAAGTCCCCCTTTCGTAACTACCTCTGCCACTTGCCAAACATAGTCATGCAACTCTGTCTCTCCCATAGAGATGCGACTTGACTCAGCCGATTGCACTATCTGTGATCCTGATCCTATGGCAGTCCCATTCCCGACCTCTGGAATTACACTCTCAATAACTTCTACGGCTCTATCCTCATCCACTGGTGTGTCAGCAATGAGGACACACCCACAAACTCTCTCTGTAGGAGATCTACCTCATCATCCTCGTCATTGGACTGTAGGAGTGCTATTACCCCTACCCTACTCAAAAGGAGGAAGAGGTGGACAAATTATACCTCGTCCCATAGTCATAACAGTCCTAGCACGTGCCATCTGCACGAGGTGTCATCATTTAATCAAGTCAAGCTAACGTAAACATGCATACATAAAAGTCCAAGAAGTCTCCATATAAAAGTCTACAACGAACAAGCTAAACTGCCGAGATCCGCCGAGGTAGTGGTAGTTCTCCGTACTTCTATCCTAACTCGACTATGCACATGATTTCGAAAACAAAATTTTGAAAACTCAGCCCCCTTCATTTCTGTTTTTTCATTCGGCCTTTTAGAAGATTACGAGTGTCATTGTTGTCAACCTACCTCTGATACCATGTTGTAATACTCCAAATCTTAAACTCGGGGCGCTACGGGTTAGGACCTCACAATGGGTCCTGACCCTAGCTTGACAAAAACTTTACTGGACCTTACAACAAGACACAAATATCAAAATACCAAAACTGAATAAATAACATGCAATGTCATGATCAACAAAGGACCCTCAACCGAGTATAACAATAATATCAAAACTAAACTACTAGAGTCAAAAATGAAAATAATAACCATAAACCACCACCCGTCCTATATCGTACGGAATTCTTGGCTGACCACACTATCCGGATTACTTGGCAACTACCCTATCTTGCAAGGCATCTAACAAAACGGATAAATTGTTAGCTAACAATCTACATATTATAAGAACAACATAAGCACAAGCACACACAATGCGGAAATCAAAACACATAGCATGCTATTACAAAATCCATTTATTATCTTCATTAAGGTTATACACTTCTCATTCCAATTATGCTTGTGGCACGAGAAGTCTAAGACTCTCGCCTCCGTCCTTTTATCCAACAAGAGTGGTTTAACGCACCTCCCCATATACCATGTGGAATGGTTCAGTACCCTCCCTGTATATCATGTCTGGCCTAGTCGTGGAGAACCTCCTAGTCTCCCTCAGAAGCTGAGCAGATGATGCTACCGCACGTTACACTTGGGCCAAATACAAGTCAGTCAAACTAATCTTTTTATCATAAATAAACATACAAAATTACACACCAGTCATGTATTCAACCAAAACACTAATGTAGCTAAGTAAGCCTAGAGGCCTTACTTGTAGTAGAATAAGTCCAATTAATTACACTCTCCATCCGGAATATATTCACAACTACCTGATATGAACCAAGACATCACATCAATGATCCATCCACAAACCCAAAAACTGCATCCTAGCAATTTTCCTATACTTCACGTAACATTTTTCACATCCTAAAACCTTATCTTTTAATAATCCCAACATCTAACCCACTACATGGGATTCACAATAGTTCTTTAGGTTCTATCCTAGCATGCTATTAATATTGATAAAACGTAGACAATGAAAGAGGATCACATACCAACAGTCGGTATCCTCCGCAGAGGTGACACGACCGCGGGAACAAGGAGGTGCGGTCGTGGAAGGGAAGAGTCGGCACGACCGTAGTGACAAGGCACGGCCGCGGTGATCATAGGGCGCGACTGCAGTGAAAAGCGTCAAGTGTGACCGCGGCTAATTGCAGGAACGACCGCGGACGAAGTCGAGTACGGTGGTAACTACGCATGTCGTCGTGTAGAAAGGGGTCGTACCCTTTGGTTGCGGTTCCTTCTCTTGTTCGTCCTCTCCTAGTTTGTAGATACCAACAAGACCCCTTTCTCCAACAAACGACACAAACAACATAAGGAGGGAAGGAGAATCAAGATACCCTTGATGAGGATAAACAAGTGAAGAAGGAGGAGAAGAACTTGCTTACCGTTTGTCCAGAGAACACGCAAGACTGCTCCTTGCCTCTCTGGAATACAAATCATGATCTTTCGGTTTGGACATTCACAAAACAAGTAAGATAATCATCCTTTTGGCCCTAACTAGCATTACTCAAACAATTTAGGCATCAAACATCGCACAATCACCTTTGAATTACTTATCTGTCTCATCTAGGGTGATTGATTCATAAATCACTCATTCATGCTAGAGAATATATAATGTGCTAAGGAAGAATCTAGACTATTTATAATCTAGCATCCAACATGCAAAATAAGATCAAGCATGTATGAATTTCAAGATGAAATTAAGAACTCGTATATGCTACTAAACTTACATTTGATTCTCATCAATTCATAAACACAACATATAATACACTTAGTCTAGCATGATTTGGAGTTTTCATCCCAAACCCTAGTATGGTTACTACTCACTTATGACTGAAAATCTAAGAACACAAATATTATAGATGAATAGCATGGTGATAAGTTAGACTAAAATTGAGGAATGCATGAACAATAATGGAAGCAAACGGACTTACCAATCCAAACTTATGATATTAACAAGATTGCAATAAGATCTACAAATGGAAATAACAAGAACAACAAGATCTTCCTTCAAGTATTCAAATCGGCAAAAACTACAACTAAAGAGAGAATTTCTAGAGCATTGTTTAGAGAATTGTTGTTCTATGACTTGGTACATTTTTAAGAGCCAATATCCATATATAGGCTTAGAATCGTGGTCCCCTAGAATCATCTATAAAAAACATCCATGCAACTAGCATGAGTTAGTTAGAAATGTGGTCCACAACAACCTTAACAACCCAGGGTTGAGCTTGACCTTAGATCGGGTGAATGTTTTATTTTGGGTCAAGTTCTTCCACCGCCTTACAACTTTACACTTCAATCGGGTTTTTCATAATCTTTAGTCAGGTTTTTCATCTTCTTTAGCCGGGTTGCACATTTCACCCGAGGTACGTTGACACCCTTGCTCAAAAGGCTTCTTTGTCTGGATTTTCTTACCTTCTTTATTCAAGCTTGAGGTACACCTCTTCTATGTGGACACTTCGTTTTCTTCACTTGGGTTTCTTGTCGTTTTTTGTCGGGTTTTTTGTCTTCTACACTTGGGTTTTTGGATTAACCCGACCTTAGTTGACATATGTTCTTTGGATTCTTCTTTGTTCGGGTGGGTTTGTGACGTTTGTCTTCTTCAGTTGGGTTTTGTGTCTACTTCACTTGGGGTTTTTTGGATAAGCCTGACCTTAGTTGACAATAACACCTTGGATTCTTCTTGGTTAGGGTTTCCGTGTCTTGTTAACTCGGATTTTAGTTCACCCGAGGTTCCTCATCGAGGTTTCATTGCTCCTTTAGCCACTTGCATATGTTGATATCTTGATTCCTTTCCTCCTTTGCTTGATGATGAAAGTGCCTTGATGAGTGTTCCTTGGATTGTTTGGGTTTGATCATTTGAACTCCATTTTAGACCTAGATCACCTATAAACACAAAACACAAGGGGAGTAGACATTATTTGACAATTTAAGCATAAGCAAAGATGTAGATGTCTAATCCCATACAAAACTCAGGAAAAACCATAAAATACATCTATAAAGATAGCATAAAAACATGTTATCAAAATACCCATACTTAGCTCTTACTTGCCCCTAAGTAAGAACAGAATCCAAATTTAAAAGAAAGAAAATGATCAAAGAAAGGTAAAGGAAAAATATTTTTGGAGTATGCTTCAAATGATAAATCACTTTTTAGAATATTAGAGACATGACAAGACATTATGACATGTT
Source organism: Fagopyrum homotropicum (assembly GCA_033239125.1). Taxonomy (NCBI): domain Eukaryota; kingdom Viridiplantae; phylum Streptophyta; class Magnoliopsida; order Caryophyllales; family Polygonaceae; genus Fagopyrum; species Fagopyrum homotropicum. The sequence continues at coordinate 49,640,052 of BSWB01000002.1, forward strand.
GAAAATAATGAGCATGAAAGTAAGCATGTAAGAATATATGCTAAATCTTCACACATAATGTTTAAAATATAGTTAATGGCTCACATGCTTAAATGCAATCAAATGTGATCGGATCCTTTATAATTCATTTCTTCTTGAACTTGGCCTAACATATAAAATCTTAATGCTCTTTTGACATGATTTACATTCACTTGTGCATTCATCTTTTGATGTGAGTATACTAGGCCTCATTAGCATAAAAGTAAAAAATGAAAAATAAGCATGCATCACATAACCAATTGACATTTTAGAACTTTGATGAGCTTTTTTATGGATTTTTCTTTACTTTTTTTATGATATGCCTTTTTCCATACATGTTAGTATTTTTCACTCAAATGAGTGTCAACTAATGTAAGTTTTCCTAGGCCGAGCAATTAAGAGTTCATAACCAATACACACTATCATGAACCTAAGCATGTTGACTTTAACTTAAATTTCATAGTATATTTTTCACTAAGTCATACATCAACCCACATAATGGTGTAAATGCATATCTAAATTCATCTTTCATATACGTTTGATGGATGACTATTTAACATGATTCTAGTACACTTAATGCACACACTTTACAATCAACAAGTCTAAAATTATTGCCATGATCATCACATCATTTCAACATTTTAATAAGCATACAATTTTTGAAAATTTTCAAATTTTTTTTTTGGATTTTAAACCTTTTCAAATATTTTTGGATTTTTGAAAAGTAAAAGACTAACACAACAATTAAAAACTAACACAAAAATGAAAATTAAACATGAAAAACATGCAACACATATAGACAAATGAATGTAATAATTCTCATACCCCAGACTTAAAATTTACATTGTCCCTAATGCAAAAAAGAGATAGAGTTTAAGAAGTACTTACAAGATGCATTGTGTATGTGGTAGTAGGTGAGGTCTGTTCGCATCCGGAAGAGGTGCACACAATGTCTTAAATTTATAACACATAATAATCTCCTAATTCTACCTAGCGAACCCACAATGTATGAGTCGTTTCGAAGTAAGGCTAGTATTCCAAGGGCAAACACAAAGACTAAGGTGAAGTTAAATCAAACTAATGATCATGAATAAGGAAAATATAAACTAAGAAAAGGAATAAAGAAATAAAAATCATGATATTTTTGGTTGGTTTTGTTGGTGATCTATCCAAGATCAATGATATGCAAAGTTATTAAACAAACACAATACAAGATATGTGAATAATGAGAAAAAAATGGATTCTAGAGTTCAAGATTTCCGATTATGGCATTGAGTTCTATTTTTTAATCATATAGGACAAGGTTGCGGTTGCTATGGGAGAGGTGTTGCTTCAATAAGAATAATTACGGGGGAGGTCTCATACTCCACCAATCCTGCACCAAGGTTCCTATTACCAAGTAAGTCTCAAGGAACTAAGGTTGGGATTTCAATACTAACCGGCTAATTACCTAAGGCTCAAACCAATCCTTACCGGGTAAGTCTCGGAAAATGTTCGACTTATGCATCAATCCTAGTACACACAATCCAATAGAGGTTCTTACACCTCTACTACCTAGAGTTCATCATCATCAATATCTAAGGGTGGAAATTACCGGGTAAGTTTCATTCCTCACTTAGTTTGCTAACATTAGGTCACCCTAAGCTAGATTCAACTCAATAAACACTAGAATTTAAACAATCTAACATCCTAACATACATGTTCATCCTAACATACATGTTCATCAATTACATATCAACAGAGGAAATCTTGGATGGATCATGAAAAATCTGATTCGAGATCCATGAAGAACAAACCGAGATTCCTAAGAGCTAGGTTATGGGCAACCAAATCATCCTAAACTAACATGAAAGCTTATTCTATCATCATCCAAGCCATAACCATCAATCTATCACCCTAGAATTACAAATACTTAGCCTACAACACGCATTTCTAGATTAAAAATCAACAAAGAGGCATACATGCATCCCATGGTGAAAATGAGAAAGAAAGAGAGAAATATCTTAGATGATGGTTGTTCAATAACAAGTCTTACAACACTCCAAACAGTTGGTTCAAGTCGGATCTACAAACACCTTCCAAAGATTTCGCTAAAAACTTCTCAAATTTCACTCTCCAATGTAAAATGATGTTTCTTTCCTCTCCAAAATGAGAGTATTTTCTATCCCCTCCTCCAAATTATGGGATCCTCCTCCCTGATAGACCGCGATCAAGGCAAAACTCCACCAAAAGGAAAGTAAAGGTCACCCTTGAAAGTTCGTGACAAGTGTTGAAGCTGACAAAACAGGAATCTTGACCTTGCCGAGATTTCCATAGGACCGAGATTCCTGAGACTTTAGTGAGCTTTCTTCTAATAAAAACATATCTTGTGCAAAACTTGAACCAACTTAGGTTCTTGTCTTCTTTTTTTCTCTAAGCTTGTTTCCTTCAGAAATTCAAATTCGAACCACCACGAGGCTTGATCCTCGAATATGTCAATAACATCCAAAAGATCGCCAAATCACCTGAAAACCCAACAAAAGCTTGTGTAGACATCTTTTCTAACAATATGACTCAAATAAACGTAACTGGCACAAACTAATGCCAATTCATGCAAAAAGAAGGGGAAAATCTACCTAAATGAGTGCCTAAACTAAGGTTAAAAATCATGTTATCAAGGTCTAATCAAGTTCTCTGCATTCTTCCTAATCCTTCCTCATGGTGTCAAGATCATTGTGAATGCTTTCTACCTTGTTCGAGTTTGATTTCGCTAAGGGTTTTAGCTTGCTCATCAACTATACCCCTGATATCATTATACCTTTTATCTTGTTTTTGCTTCCAATTCTTGTCCTCCTTCTTTCATCTAGTATATTCTTCCAAACATGCTTTTTTTCCTTTGCATGTATTGGAAGATTTCTTCATTTTTGATTTGATAGGAGCTTCATTAAGGGAGAGACCCGAACACACCATCCATCAAAACATCATCATTATCATTGAGGTTTCCTTCCTCCTCCTCGAGGTCAAGGTCACCACCACTACCACCACCATCACCACCACCATCATCATTTTTTATATAACTACGATCATGGTCTTCAAGCATGCTCTCCCAATACCTTGCCCTATTCTTTGCCTCAAAAACAATTTGGCTAGGGTTCCAAGGAAACATAACCTCATGCAACTTTACTCTTACACAACCCGATCTAAAATAACCAACTTATGACTAAATAGACTGAATGAAAAAGAGAAGTCATGTTGGACAATGAGCACAAATATTGGATAAGAAGAGCTAAAATAACCAACTTATGACTTGGTAACAAAAATACGAGTTTCAACCATAGACCAACTACAGGACAAAGAAATAAGAAGACAATTGCAACAATTACCAAAAACATTGGGACAGTACTATCAAAGGAAAAAGATAAAAATAAAGAGTTATAAATGACTATGAACATATATTTAAAGCCTTGACGATAGTGTAACACCCCAAATTTTCAAAACTCAGGGAGTTACGTGTTAAGACCTCACAATGGGTCCCAACCCTAGTTTGACAACGATTTCACTAGATCTTACAACAAGACACAAATAAACGAAAACCGATTATTATAGAAAGAGTTTTAATATTATGAACTCAACAAAATTTTATCAGTCATTAGTATATATTAGAGTAATAATATCTAAGGACAACATGCAGCAATAAGAAAGACTAAAAATAAAGACCCAAATCCCATCTTACGTAGTACGGAATCCCAGTTGACTCTACATTCCGGATCACTCGGCTTCAACTCTAACCTGTAGCAAATCTAAATAACATACAAAACAATCGTTAGCTAACTATCCAAATATTACTAGAATTATAATAGCACAAACACACACATGAATTGAATTTAAACACTCAACATGCTTGCATAGAAGTCCACTTACTATCTTGTGAATGTGATTCACTTCTAATTCAACTTATGGTGTAGCACGAGAGTCTCCCGAATTCTGCCCCCGTCCCCGTATACCAACCACAATGGATCAAATGCACCTCACCGTGTACCAGTCTGGCATGGTCGCAGAGAACCTCCAAGACTCATGGTAGAGTTGGGTAGTGATGCTACCACCCGTTATACACACACTTGGGCCAAAATTACATAATTAACGTCGTCCTATTGAAGTTATAGTTATTAAATATAAATACACACACCACCAACATAATTCACACTAATATTTAAAAACTAGATAAGTGAGCCCAAAGGACTTTTCTGAACCGAGTTATAAATCTCATTATCTCAAAAACTCAATCCGTAAGCGTTAGAACTAAACCGCCTGATTATAGAAGAAAAACGGATCACTAAAATATCCACAAATCTTAGAAGTTACCAACTTCTAAATCACCAAAGGTCATCTAAATTAAATTACCAATTTACCCTTATAAGGGTAAAAAGATGATTTTACCCTGGGTCTTAAAACCCTGGAAATACCTACAATACTCCTTAAAACATCTTTGAAACCAATCACCATATATCAACACTAAAAGGAAAGATTAATATTAAGTATAAGGATTTTCAACTTCTTAACTTCTAAGAAAACTTCACTAAGGTCATACTTTGAACCAACTTAAAACATTCATACTACAATCCAAAAATTCCAAAGAAATGTCCAAACCGTATATGCCATACACACTTCTCACTAGAATAATAAAACTTCCAAAAATAATCCACCATTAATCCTACATAAAAAGTCCAAAGATGACTCTAAGACACAAAACTTCTCATACTTAGCTGAAATATATAATTTTACAAAATTACATAACTAGCACTTTGGGACGTCATAACTCCAAATCTGACCGTTAGATTAAACCCAAATTTTGATACATCAAAATATGAATCTCCATCTAAAACATACCAAAAATGCAACCGTGGAAAGTAAAATCTAAAGTATTGAAAGATCGATTCAAAGTGGAATGATCAACATGGTTTTTGGAACTCAAAACAACTAAGATATGTAAGGGGTCTAAGGTTCAAATCTCACCAGCTGCCAAAGTGGTGTTTCCAAACTACTATGCACAAAGTCTATGGTTTGAAACCCGCGGGTGACATAGTTGGAATAACACCCCTCCTCTCTTGTGTACATGTTGATCGAAAGAAAGGCTAGAAGCTTTCCTACGTGGCCTCCCTTCAACTCCAGGCTCGACCAAGGCTGAAGTGACTACGGGTTGGAGCGTTGTGAGGATGGCTCCTTGGTTGTAGTATCCAAGAGATTGTCGGATCTGTGGGAACAAGGATGAGTTTAACCCTCTCCTCTCACGTAAACAAACATGTAGGAAAACTAGTGGCTTACCCAACGCATGTGTACTCGTTGTCATGGTGAAAGTTGCCTTGTTGGGAGTTGCAAACGTGGGAGAAGGAATGCCATCCGGCTTGCCACCAACCCTTGCCCTCTGGTTGTCGATAGGAGGAAAATATGCTCGCCACTGTCCCGTCAGGTGGAAAGACGTCCAAGGTGTGAGTGGTTACGATGCATAGAAGTATGAGGAAGACAGTGACACTTGCTACAGTTCCTATACTATACTAGAGGAAATGGAAAGGGGACAACAACTTACATCGAAACCCACTATTGATGATGGCGACGGCAAGGGAGAAGCGACTCACTCTATATGAAGGGTCCCTACTGTACTGGTCGAAGTTAGGGTGCTCCTCTGCGGCTTGTCCTCGAAGGATCTGCTTCAGAGGACAGGGTTGATGTCTAGGAGAAGTGAAGGAAGACGGTTAGGTTTAGGCTATCCTTAAGATCCATCCCGAAAAGGATATTAAATCTAGTAAAAGAAGTACTATCGACCGAAAGAGAGAGGAGATGATTTGATCTTGCACATATAAGGTAACTAGATAATATAGTTTGGAGAGTGTAGGAAAATCTCAACTTAAAGGGGAAGGAGATCATTCATGATTGTCATGCTTACCGTACATGGAAGAGGGGCATTGAAGGGGAGAGATACGATTTCAGCCGTACGGATGAGTACCCAACTGGCATGAAGAAGCAGTAGGGAGGTGTGTATAATGGGTTAACGGGTTGGTCTAATGGGCTCAAGGCCTTGTCTTAGTCTTGTCATGATGGGTCATGGCTTGTCTTGATAGGCCATTTATTCTAGTCTTGCAATGTAATAGCTAGGATTTTCGAATTCTCATTAATGTTGATTAACTTAATCATTGATAGTAATTGACATATAACTCGCAAAGATTGCGCAAGTGATGAGTATGAGTCCCACCGTTATGTTTTTGGCGTAATTTTGGACGTATGGGGAAATTTTCACTTTTTTCCCCGGGTAATTATTTTTACCCTCCGGTGTTATCTGGAGCATTTGGGAGCTCCAATTAATAAAAATGCAGTTGAGAGAAATGATCAGGACATCGGATATGTCCTAGATATGAAATAATATGGAGAGGCAAAACGGCCAAAAGAGTTGCTATTTCGTTTCTTAACGGCTAAGAAAGACGGCTTAGGAATACACATTTTCCGAGACATTTGTGGAATAGTTATCCCTACAATATTCCAGATTTATTATTCCAATCTCGAGAAGTTTGGAGAAGAAGGTTCAACCCGCCTTTGGATCGGTTAAAGGATAATTATCGACTTCGCTAAAGGATAATTATCGTCTTCACTATAAATAGCGGAAAATCCTTTATTAATTCATTTCCTTTCATGTTTCCTCGTAAAATCTATGATTTCTCTCAACCTTCAAACTTAGATCTACTCTCCGTTTCTAATCCGATTTCAATTCCGTTTGAGTTTTTGGATTCCTCTCTTTATTTTCTTCATATTGGTACCAAGTTTTTGCATTTCCGAGTATATAGAGATTTGGTTGGGCATATATGTCACCAGGATGGTTCCGTCGCTCAGATTCCGGTGAATTTGATGATATCCATGCGTAGCTTGCGTCGTTGTGATTCCGAATCTTCTTTCAGATCATCAATCGGGTTAGTAACAAATAAGTTATGAATTTATTCGTTTTCTGTACTGCGATTTGACCTAAATTGACTTTAGACTTGTCAAAATGGATAATTAGAAATTCCATTATGGTCGTTGTATTATTCTGGTGATTATGGGTTGTTTGTTTGATGAAATTTGATGACAGGTGGGTTTAGAAATTGCCTACGGGCAAAACGTTATTCTGGCAAAATTTAATTAATTAATCAAAGGTTAATAAACTAAATTAGGATTAGAATTGAGATCGAGGAATGTTGATTAGATACTACCTTGAGATTTGAGGAATTGTGAGTTTTGTTGAGATATTGAGGTTTAGTTGGTTGTGAGGCTTATTGATTGATTATTATCCTTATGGGTCCCTTGGGTCTAGGTGTGACCTTTTTGATTGATAGGAGTATTGATATCTCTTTATGCCTTGTTATTAGGCAGTGTCCCTCTCAGGATTGGAGGTTAATCGTGGTTGAGTTTGTACAAGGTTAAGGTAAGTCCGTAGGATTTACTTAGCTACCATTCTTATAATATTGGGTGTTTGCATGAGTGGTGTGTGTATTATATGCTTGATATGATAGCATGAGATGTCGAGTATTACCGACCTATGTTTTATTGATGGCCTAGTGTGTGGTAGTGATAACCCTTCCCTTCATCCTGTAAGGAGTTGGGGGGGGGGGGTTCTCTATGCTCATGCCATCTAGTATACAGGAAGGGAGCATTCCATTCCCATAGGGTACACGGGTTGTGTGATCGACACTACTTCTAGATGGACGTCAGGCCCAAAGGCGGGGATGATACGGTCCTCATGTCAGATGGTTTCATCTATCTATATATATACGATTTGAGTGAATGACTATTATATAAAGATGATAAAATGGGTAAATGTGTGACACCATGATTATGTGTTTATATACCTTCCATGACATGTGTTTGTGCTTATGCATTACCTTATATACGTATGGTTAGCTAATGATTTCATACCATATTGTAGATGCCTTGCAGGATAAGTGAGCTGCTGAGTGATCTTGCAAGGTAACAGGCCGAGGACTCTCGTACATTAGGTGGTTATGGTTTTGGGATATTTAATATACCTCCTGCGTGAGAATGATGTTTTGTATACCTCCTGTGTGAGGACGATATTTTATACTCGGCTATGATCTTCTATAACTTTTGATGTACAGTTTTATGTATTTGTTTTATATCTGTCAGTGCCATGTTGTAAGGTCCAATGAGCTTTCTGTCAGGATAAGGTCCGGATCCACTGTGAGATCCTAGCCCAATGTGGCATCCCGATTCCCGTGGATTCGGGGTGTTACATGCAAGAGTAAGACATCATGATCTTTTTATCATTTTATGTGAGCAGTATTAACACATAAAATTATAAATTTTATGTTAACTCGGTTATAAACGGAAATAAATTTCTGGGTATTACATGAGTTCCTCCTATAAAAATAAGTTTCGCCCCAAAACTTAGAGTAAAGAACATTGCTCATGTAACCTTATATAAATAAAACCGAAGTATCTAATTGCTCTTCTAAAGAGTCTTCGTTCTACTTTTCTAAACATACAAGTATCACCCAAGGATTAAAGATATGAAACACATGAAATAACAATTACTCCAACATGAATATCAAATATATAGTCAAAAAGGTTACACAAATCAAAGTTCGAGTACTAACTCGTCGGTGCTGAGGTTACGGCTAACCCCGCAAAGAAGTCAAGATAACTACTCTTAATGCTATCTTCCAGCTCCCATGTAGCCTCGTTGGTCCCTCGTCTAGACTATTGGATCCTCATCGTCGGTATATCCTTAGACCATAGACGTCTAGTACTATGCTCTAGGACGGCCACCGGATACTCCACAAACGTATGATCTGGCTCGACTATCAGATCCTCACAGCTGATGACATATCTCAGATCTTGTATGTACTCTCTCAACTAAGACACGTGAAAGACTGGATAGACATCCTCTAATGTTGGCGGTAGCGCTAGTTGGTAGGCGACCTCTCCGACTCGCTCTAAGATCTCAAAGGGTTTGACATATCGTGGATTCAACTTCCCCTTAATACCAAAACGCTGGACGCCTCGCGTCGGTGACTGCAAAGCGTAAATCCGATGGTCATTGTTTTAAACTTATCAAAGAGAATTACGAACTTAACTACTAACAAGAGTATAGTGATTAAGCAAGGGTCGAACCCAAGAGAGTGGGAGATTAAAGAGCAATTTGGGATTAGATTATCGATTATTAGTAACAAGGGGGGGGGGGTTGGATTGTAGATGTAACAAGACAAAAACATGTAAAAGTAAGCAAAGATGATGATAATATCAATGAGAGAAGCACTACACTAGGTTAGATATTCACTTGCATATAACTTGGTTGGTTCTTTTTAGAAGTATTTAAATACTCTTTCTCATCTTGATCATATATATGTATATATATGTATGTATATATATGTATATATATATATGTATATATATGTATATGTATATATATGTATGTATATGTATGTATATATATATATATATATATATATATATATATATATATATATATGTATATATATGTATATGTATATATATGTATATATATATATATATATATGTATATATATGTATATATACATATATATATATATACATACATATATATACATATGCATATGTATATATATATATGTATATATATGTATATATATGTATATATATATATGTATATATATGTATGTATTAAGCCAACCAGCATTAATATAACTTAACAAGTTGATAATCCGTAAACCTACAAGACCAAACAACAAGTTAGCATTCAACAAAAGATAAAGAGATACATAAAAGATAAACAACCCGTTAATCTTATTATGTAGTTATATTCCTTTTCACTTCGATATTCACAACCCGTTAATATCTCAAGTGTTTGCTACCGGATTGATGACCCGAACCCGGAACCATGTAACCTTAGCATTTTGCATGCAATTTAGACTACTTAGGTGATCAAACTAAGGAAAAAACAACATGTAAACAAAGTTAGATACTAGGAATATAACACAAATATGATTCTGAATAAAACTTCTATTAAAAAGACTTACAACCAACTTATATGAAGCTTCAATCAACCCATTGTAGCAAGGAGACTTAGCACTCGATACAAGGACTTGAGAAAACAAATGACAAAGAAAGGTTTTTGTGGGAAAAATTAGGTAATTTTAATGTCATCCTATCACCTCTATTTATACTAAAAAGCACACAAAATGATAGTAAATGGGTTGTCTAAACCATCACCTTAATGGCGATAAAGGTGGAGTTTAAACAACCAAACTAATGTCGTCCGTTGAACAACCGTAGACGTGGATTTGGGAGCCGCGGGGGCGGTTTATTGCAAAATGTTCCATCTTCAACATATCCACGGGGGCGGCGTCTTTAATGATTTGGAAACACTTGATGATTGATCTTTTGACGTTTTTGTTGTCAATCCATAGGTGCGGCCTAGTGTCACCGCGGGGGCGGTGACATTGTTGTTTGGGCTCCTCAGGTCCACAAGCAAGAGGCATTGGCCTTCATCTTCAGGCAGTGTCACCGCGGGGATGGGTCAAGGATGCCGCGAGGGAGGTGACAAGGTTGCTCTTGGGCGTTGGCGAGGCGTAGGGTGCGGCGAAGGGAGCGTCGGTCACTGTGGGGGTGATGACCCTATGCCGCGGGGGAGGCTGAGCGACAGAGTGTCGGCTTGGTTGTCTTCTTTGATCTTCTTTCTCTTCCAAGTATTGCTAAATCCTTTGATATCTTCATTTGTGACTTATTAAGCTAGATTTACATAATAACAATAACAAACAACCAATATACTCTAATAACATGCTAAATCTACTTAGATATGACACTGATTTCATTACCTATCAAACCAAATTGTTCACGTACTCTAAACTCCAGACGTTGATGCCTCTTGTCGGCGTAGGATTTATGACGACTCTATGTCGCTAAAATACGCTCTTGAATTAGAGCTACTTAGCGATGTCGTCTTGCACCTGCTCTGGAACTACTCCACCTGCTCTTCTAGTCTCATCCCAACACAATGGTGTACGACATCTCCACTCATGCAAAGCCTCATAAGAAGCCATCCTAATAGACGCATGACAACTGTTATTATACAAAAACTCTAAAAGGGGGAGCTGATTTGGCAATACCTATTCTCAATCCAACACACAAGCTCGCAACATATCATTAAGCGTCCTGATGGTCCTCTTAGATTGACCGTCAATTTGAGGGTGATAAGTTGTGGTAAAGTGGTGACTCGTCCTTGGAGTTGTATGCACCTGCTGCCAAAATCTCGAGGTGAACCGTTCGTCTCTATAAAAAACGAAAGTCCTAGGTACACCATGGAATCTTAAATTTTGTCTGGTGAACTCCTTAGCTAAACGACTCACCGGCCACATCTTCTTGATAGGAATAAAACATGCGGTCTTCGTTAGTGTATCAACTACTACCCATATATCATCAAAGCTCCTATGAGGTCGCAGTCTTGTGACAAAATCTATGGATATATTCTCCAACATCCACTATGGCAATGGTAGTGGGTGGAGCTCTCCTCCGGACCTACGATGCTCAATCTTGACCTATTGGCAGGTCGCAAACTAAGCTACATACCGAGCTATGTCGGGCTTTAAACAACCCCACCAGAAGGAACGTCTCACATCCTTATACCTCTTACTCACTCTAGGGTGTAATTGAGTATGGGCTAGCGTGAGCCTCACACAATATCCTTCTCAGCTCGTTGTTTGATGGTATACAAATACGCTCTTGGCGCCTCATTACTCCATCAACACCTACGGTAAACTGTGGTGCCTCACCTCGAGCCATCCTGTCTCATATCTTAGTCAAAGTCGGGTAGATTTCCTGCTTCTGTTGGATATCTCCCTACATATCACGTAGCAGCTCCAAAGTAGACAAGTGATGGTTTGAATCTGGAAACTGAAACTCAATCCCTAACCATGTTAAATCTCTTTATAACTGAGGTTGTACAATCAATCAGGCTATCGACTTCTCTCGAGGCGTCTTCCGACTAAAAGCATCAACAACTACATTCGCTTGACCTCGAGATCTCCTTTCTTCCTTCCTCCATTAGGCCGCCACCACTCTTCTCTTTCCCTAGTTTGATCATCGTTTTTAGGCCGTAGAAGACCGGGGTTATGCCTTGATTTCCTACATCGTTCATTGAAGACTTTGGTCGCTACACCCCCGTCAGCCTAGGTCATTGGCCGCCAAGGAACTGTAATTGCTTCTCTCCTTCTCTTCATACCTTCCCACGCAGACCTTCCACCAACGTCGTAGCAGCCCGGGCAAGAGGCCGATGACTTCCTTCATGTAGATCGGCCACCATACTACCTGAGGGTTGCAAAGGGAGTCGACGTCGGATGTGATCCTTCATTGCAGATTGGTTGCCATACTACTCGAGGGTTGCACAATGAGTCGACACGGGACGTGTTCCTTCAATGCAAAATAGTTTTCGGGATCTCGCTTCACTACATGGCCACCACCTGCTCCGGCGCCACCAGGACCTTCTCCGGCGCCAGTATTCCCCTCTCTATAGTCCAATTTTTGAAAACAATGGGTGAGGTGTTCTTGTGTCTTGTGCCTTGATTTCAAATTAATCAAAGGTGTTAGTGATTTAGATGAGCTTGTGTTAATTGGCTTGTGATGAAATGAATGTGGGATAATTGTGGGAGATGAATATGGGATAATGGTGGCATGTTTGAGATCTGTGTAATACGTGAATTGTGTGCAACTTAAGACTATTGTAATTGGATTTGTAGTTAACGGTGGGAAAGGTGGATTTTGGGGAATTTGGATCGTAATCTTGTCTAGGTTTATACCTATGTAACTAAATGTAACTTTTGTGTATTGTACATTAACCTTATGGGCAAGAGTTGATGAGTTCATTGAAGGAATTTTGTGATCCGAGTTAACAATTGTATAATGGGAATGATGAGATGGAAATATTATGTAATCACTATTTGGATGTAAAGGTGTGAAGATGTATATGATTGTAACGTAAGTGGATGTAAGTTGGATTGTAATCTTGGAGGAAGTAGTTTAGTGTGTATGAACAATATGTATATGTTATTGTTGAGAAAGATAGATATTAGTGGGGGCTAGTGTGTCTTCCTATGACCTTTAGGGTTTTCCGAATCACCAGGGGTAAAATGGTCATTTTAGGAAACGGACAAGTTTGTTTTACATTCTTGGTTATTCATCGTTAACTTAGAATGGGAAACTTCTAGAGGATAGATAAATGATATTAATCCAAGTTCTTTTTATTATTAGGGAGTTGAGACCATTCTCTTACGGACCGAGTATTAGCATTAGCGGAATGTTGACGCGATCTAGGTAAGTTCTTTGGACTTACTTAGCTGGCATTCTGTGTTTTGAGTTATGATGGTGGTGTGTGTTTTAGTTGATATAACTATAACCGGACTACTATGATAATATTGTTAATTGACCCAAGTGTATGTATAACGGGCGGTGGCATCACTGCCCAACTCTGACATGAGACTTGGAGGCTCTCTACGACTAGCCCAGACAGGTACACGGTGAGGTGCATCGGATTAAGTCTTGTTGGTATACCTGGACAAAAGTGAGGTTTACCTCGAGATCGAGATGGACGGTTTACCTCGAGATTTTGGCAGCATTCAAACTGCTTTGGGGATGAGTCTACACTTCACGACCGTGTTTCACCCCCAGACAGATGGTCAGTCTGAGAGAACCATCCAGACCCTGGAGGATATGTTGCGAGCTTGTGTGTTGGATTGGGGACATGGATGGTCTGATTACCTCCCACTTGTTGAGTTCTCATACAACAACAACTGGCATGCATCTATTGGGATAGCTCCTTATGATGCACTGTATAGGCGTAGATGCCGTACACCTTTATGCTGGGATGAGCCTAGCAGTATCAGTGGGATAGCGCTAGAGTAGATTCAAGATAATATGGCTTGAGTAGTGTTGATCAGAGAGAGGATGGTGGCTCAACAAAGTCGCCAGAAGTCATATGCAGACAAGAGGCGTCGGCCTCTAGAGTTCAGGGTAGGAGCTCATGTCTGCTTGAGAGTATCTCCGACGTGTGGCGTCAAACGCTTTGGCATAAAGGGGAAGCTGAGTCCCCGATATGTCGGTCCTTTCGAGATACTGGATAGAGTTGAGAGGGCAGCCTATAGATTAGCATTGCCTCAAAGATTAGAGGGTGTCCACCCTGTGTTCCATGTGTCTTAGTTGAGGGAGTATATACTAGATCTGAGGCACATTGTAAGATATGATGATTTGGTGGTGGATCCAGACCACACCTTTACTGATCATCCGATTACAGTCTTAAAGCGAGGTGTGAGACGCCTGCGTTCGAAGGACATTCCTATGTTGAGGATACAGTGGTCTACGTGGACCTGAGGAGGCTACCTGGGAGATTAAGGACAGTATCCAAAGGAACTATCCAGAGTTTTATGCCGAGATAGATGCACCTAGGGTCGATGAGTAGATCTTAGTTCTATCTTGGTGAGTATGTGATTATGTGCTTATATGCTTACACGCCTTGATGTGGGTATTCCATGCTAGCTATGATGTGCTTTATGATCTTATTAAATCTTGTTGTGCTAGCATGATGTATGTTTATAGCTGGAGATGGTTCTTTCCTCCATGTTATTTGAGTGTGATTAGGATTCAGCTGGAGATGGTTCTTTCCACCATGCTACCTTGATGGACATAGTTTAGTGGAGATGTTATTCCTCCATGCGGTTGTATACGTTTATGGTTTGGCTCTAGATGTACTTCCTCTATGCCTTGTGTTGTGATATGGCGAGAGATGTGATTCCTCTGTGCCTTTGGGTAGCTTTATGACCCAGTTTTCTAGAGATGATGATTTCTCCATGTTATGTTTGAGGTTATAGATTTTTATAGGTTATGACCTTCTGAGTGGAGATGTGATACCTCCGATAGAGAGAGAGAGAGAGTTATACCTCGGCTTATGGGTCTGAGAGGATTTGGGATTCTGCAAGTTTCAGGATGAAACTTGTTTTTAGGGGGGGGGTGGGGTGTAAGGGCCTAGTTGCTGAGTGTGTGAATTGAGGACCCAGTTTTAGCCAAGACTGCCCCTGCGTGACCCAGTGGCCACCCCTGCGGGTTGCCTGGGCCGCCGTTGCGGCTCATAGAGTCCGCCCCTACGGCTTTGTGTGGTTGCAACCGTTTTCTTTGACCCGTTGACTCGTGCTTTACCCTTTCACCCTTTTTAACCTTCTTCTTCTTTCTTCTGATGAGGTTATCCTTCTCCACAACTCATCTCTCTCTCCTACATACATCTTCTTCTCCTCTCTTCTCCCTTGGATCATCTTTGATCTTCTTTTGAGTTTTGTGTGAGTTTGAGAGCTTAGATGCTTGGTTTGCTATTGATTATGGTTATTGAGCCTTGTGAGCCAGCTTGAGGATGTTTTGGTGATGTGCTGATCTTCTGGACTTTCAGCTTGGTAAGCTTTCATGGCTTCCACCCTTTCTTTTTTCATTCTTTCATCTTCTTAACTCTTTTCCTATCTTTCCTTAGGCTAGCTTAGATTCTTTAGGTTTGAATCATGCTTCAGCCATGATTGGCTTGTGTTGATGTATATATATGTATGTTTTGTATTTATGTTGATGTTGGAGTGAAGAAGGAGTGAAAGGAACGAAGGAAGAAGTGAAGAAAGGGGCTGAAGTGGTGCCTCTGCTGTCCAGCCGCCCCTGGGCCACCTTGCAGCCGCCCCAGCGCCGGCCAGAGCCACTTCGCCACCTGGGATCCCCCCGTGCTGCCACCTGCATCAACAAGGTCCTACACTTGGTTCTGCAGGTGTGTGTTGCTTCTAGGCTTTCCTTAGGATGCCTTTGTTCCCTCCTTTCCTAGTGTGAGTGTATTGGATCATGCTAGATGTGTGAGGATGTGTTTGGATAAGGTTATGATCGATATATGCCTTGTACGGCTTTAAGGACTTTGGTTGATGTTGGTTGAGGTTTTGAGGTTGAGTATGATCCCTATGGATCCCTTTGCGTGTAGGTGTGACCCTTTGATGAATAGAGGATGATATCTTTCTATGCCTTGTTATTAGGCAAGGCCCCTATTTCAAGATTAGAGGTTGTTTGTGGTTGAGCTGTATACGAGGTTGAGGTAAGTCCGTAGGACTTACATAGCTATCATCCTTATATTGGGTGTTTGCGTCAGTGGTGTGTGCTTATATATTTGCTATACCGATTTATGTTTTATTGATTGCCCCGTTGCGTGGCTGTGATAACCTTTCCCTTTCATCCCGCCGTGGAGTCTGGGAGGTTCTCTGATGTCAGCCTACACTGGTTTACAAGAAGGGCGCAATCCACTCCCATAGGGTACACGGATTGTGTGACCAATACTCGTACAGTTGGCTATCAGGCTTAGAGGCAATGATGTATCGGTCCTCGTGTCGCATATACATACATATATATATATATATATACACATATATATATATATATATATATATATATATACAATTTGAGTGAAGGACTATTATATAAAGATGATAAATGGGTAAATGTGTGATATCATGCTGATATGATTATCTTTACATGATTGTGATTGTGCTTCTGCATTACTCTATATATGTATGGTTAGCTAATGGTTTACTACTATATTGTAGATGCCCCACAGGATAGGCATATTGATGGGTGATCTAGAAGAGTGACATACCGAGGACCTCTCGTACATAGGATGTTATGGGCTTTTGGGGTTGTTTACTTTTCCCTCATGCGTGAGGATGATCTTTTGTTACCTCCTGTGTGAGGATGTTGTGGTTTATACTCGGCTATGTTATTTTACCTTTCGGTTGTACAATTTATACAGTTTTATGCATTTGTATTTATATCTTTCAGTGCCATGTTGTAAGGTCCAGTGAACTTTTTTTCAGGCTAGGGTCAGGATCCAATGTGAGATCCTAGCCCAATGTGACACTCCGAGTCCCGCAGATTCGGGGTGTTACAGAGTTGGTATCAGAGCCTTAGGTTAACAACAATATCTCTTGCTACCAACAATGAGTTTGATAGGTAAAATAAACAAAACTCGAAAGGGGTCTAACATTTTCAAAGTGTTTTTGGTTTTAAATATGGTTTGGGTTAGAATGTACGAGAAGTCGCCACTTCTGCTATAGATCTGTGCAGTAGAGATATATGTATATATGTATTATGGATTATGTTTGTATATGTGTTAAGTATATATATATATATATATATATATATATATATATATATATATATATATATATATATATGGCCTATATACAGCCTTATAAGTTAGGTGTGCATACCCGCTGATGGATCGGACTAAAGCTACTACTGTTGTAGGTAGAGGCAGAGGTAGACCACCCCTTCCTCCGGGTGTGGTAGGTGAGGGACCAGTTCCCGCTACTGATCCACTAGTGGTGGAGGAAGTACATGAGGAGGCTGTCAGAGCTGGCAGAGATTAGGAGTGGTGGATCTAGGAGACGAGGAGTGGTGGATCTAGGAGACATCTTTCACATCGAGTCCAGTCTGATGATTCAGATCGTGTCTCCATGAAGCCAGAGTTTAGAGAGTACCTCAGACGTTTTGAGGAGGTTGTCAAAGCTGGCAGACGGGCCTCAAAGATACCAGGGCATGAGGGATCATCTGAGATGTCTCAGGGAGCCACACAAGTGCCAGCTATTCCGGCACGTGCAGCTAAGACTGCTGGGGCTATAGAGGAGACCAGAGGGCGTCGACCAAATACATGGTTGAAGGATTCCATTAGTAGGGAGTACCACCCTTTTCAAGACAAATTGTTTTAGAGACTGAGGTATGGATAGGATATGTAGACTCAGCTTTAGAGTCTATCAGATGCCCTGAGGACAGACGGATAGAGCTAGTACAATCTCTATTCCGTGACCTTGCACATCAGTGGTGGAGGACCGTACGAGCCAAAGCCACCGGTTATGATCATATGAGGAGCATGATTCGAGAGTAGTTATGCCCTGCCTCAATGAGGAGGGAGAAGCTGCAAGATTTCATGGAGGCTGGTTTTGAGGATGTACCCATTGCAGACGCCATCCGCCGCTTCCAGGCTGAGTTAGCCTTGTTGGGTCCAGCTGCACCGTTTGAGGACCAGCATGTGTATCTGTTCTCTCGTCGTTTGAGTCCCTAGCTGATTATCAGGACCGCGCTTCTGCTTACGAGAGGGAGCGAGCCAGTCAGAGGAGAGCTTCTCAAAGGGGACGTTTTGAGAAGAGGCAACGCACTAGGCAGACTCGTGGAGTTGGAGGAGCATCTGGTTCTAGATGGGACCAGAGACGTCAGAGTTACCCCTCGTCTGCACTGACTACATAAAAGGGACGATAGTGTTACAACTGTGGTGATCCTAGGCATTTGAAGCCAGATTGTACCAGACCAGTTGTGACTTGCTTTATCTATGGTAGACCAGGACATCGAGCTATGTTTTGTAGGCATGGTGGAGTTACATCTCAGTAGGGTTCTTCCCCTGCTAGTGTAGCAGGAGGTGGTCAAAGGACACCTCAGCAGCAAACACAAGGAATGCAAAGAGTCACAGATCGTCCATCTACTGAGGGATCTACTCCCAGGCCGAGTAGAGGTAGAGGTCGTGGTGGGAGTACCACGGATGTTAGAGGAGCTCAATGTAGAGCTTTGGAGTTGAGGAGTGAAGAGGATCCACCTGCATCGGCTGCTACAGGTACCATTCTGCTTCATGGTTTACCTGTTAGAGTTTTGTTTGATACTGATGCTACACATTCATTTATTTCTGATACATGTGTTGAGCGTCTGAGGTTAGCTACTATAGAGGGGATGCCCTTTACTATAGGGTTACCTGATGGTAGCCGGGTCAGAGGTACCCGTGAGATACGTAGTTGTCCCCTTCGTTTAGGGACTTGTGTTTTGCTTGTTGACTTCTTAGTCATGCCATTGATGCATGAAGAAGTCATATTAGGTATGGATTGGATGCGTAGGCACCGTGCGGTTTTGGATGTGGGTAGACGGACTGTTACAGTCTCTACCGAGGTTGGTCAGATTGAGGTCTTCCGAGGTTGGGACCTTGGGAAGACGGATTCTGTTATTAGTGTTGTACGAGCAGCTAGACTGATAGCACATGGATGTGATGCCTTCTGGTGCTATTCTATGAAGGATTGAGAGAGTCCAGCTTTGGAGCACATACTAGTGGTTTGCGAGTTTGTAGATGTTTTTGTTGAGCCGTCGAGCTTCCCGCCTCAGAGGTGTGTGGACTTCAGTATCGAGTTGGAGCCTGGTACGAGACCCATCTCGAAGGCCCCATATCTTATGGCACCTATCTAGATGTTGGAGCTGAAGAAGCAACTCGAGGAGTTGGCTGAGAAGGGCTTCATACGCCCTAGTATTTCAATAGGGGGTGCACCTGTCCTCTTCGTACGGAAGAAGGACGGATCGTTGAGACTGTGTATTGATTACAGAGAGCTGAACAAGGTGACAATCAAGAACAGGTATCCACTGCCTCGTATTGATGATCTACTTGATCAGCTTCAAGGAGTGACAGTTTTCTCCCGCATTGATTTACGCTCAGGATATCACCAGCAGAGGGTGAGAGAGCAACATGTGCACAAGACGGCATTTCGTACCCGTTATGGACATTACGAGTTTGTAGTGATGCCATTCGGGCTGACAAATGCCCCAACTGTCTTCATGGAGTTGATGAACAATATCTTCATCGACTTTCTTGATCAGTTTGTGGTGGTCTTTATTGATGACATTTTGGTATACTCTCGTAGCAGAGAGGAGCAAGCCGGTCATCTGAGGACGGTTTTGCATATTCTGAGGGATAGAGAGTTGTATGCCAAGCTCTCTAAGTGTGAGTTCTGGATGTCTAAGGTTGCTTTTCTTGGACATATCGTCTCCGCCGATGAGATTATGGTTGATCCGGCGAAGATCGAGTCTGTTGCTTCTTGGACGACACCGACGAACGTCAAGGAAGTGCGTAGCTTTCTTGGCCTTTCCGGTTATTACAGATGCTTTATGAAGGGATTTTCTGTGATTGCCCGTCCATTGACGAGTCTTTTGAGGAAGACTATCAGATTTGCGTGGACCGACCAGTGTGCCCAGAGTTTTGAGGAGTTGAAGAGACATTTGACTTCTGCTCCTATTTTGGCACAGCCAGAGGGTTCCGGTGATTTTGTGGTCTACAGTGATGCATCCAAGCTAGGCTTGGGATGTGTGTTGATGTAGAGAGGCAGAGTGATTGCTTATGCGTCTAGACAGCTGAAGACGTATGAGGAGAACTACCTGACTCATGATCTGGAGTTGGCAGGTGTAGTTCATACTTTGAAGATCTAGAGACATTACTTGTATGGTGCCACATGTCAGATCTTCACAGACCGTAAGAGTCTGAAGTACATTTTCATGCAGCGGGAGTTGAATAAACGCCAACGTGGATGGCTTGAGTTGATCAAGGACTTTGACCTTGAGATCTTGTATCATCCTGGGAAGGCGAATGTTGTAGCTAACGCTTTGAGCAGGAAGATGCCTCAAGAGAAGGCGATTGCCAGATTGACAATATAGCCTCAGCTTCAAAGGGATCTAGTTTGGCTAGAGTTGGACATCCAACTCCCTGATGAGGATGTCTAGTTGTATGCTTTAGAGGTTTTACCAGGTATGTTGGATGAGATCCGGCAGAAGCAAGGGACCTGCCCGACCTTGATGAGGATTAGAGAAATGATGTCTCGTGGAGAGGCACCACAGTTCTCCATTGGAGAAGATGGAGTGATGAGGCGACATGATCGCATCTGTGTACCTACTAATGTAGAGTTGAGACAGAGGATCTTACCGGAGGCTCACTGTACACCTTACTCTGTACATCTAGGTACGAGTAAGATGTACCATGATGTGAGGCGTTCATATTGGTGGGGAGGGCTGAAGCCCGATGTAGCTGGATTTGTGGCTCAGTGTGCGACCTGTCAACAGGTCAAGATAGAGCATTGCAAACCTGGATGTGAGCTCCATCCATTACCAGTACCACAGTGGAAGTGGGAGGACGTCTCCATGGATTTTGTGACTGGTTTGAAACCCATCAGGAGTTGTGATGCCATTTGGGTTTTAGTTGATTGATTGCCGAAGACGGCACGTTTCATTCCTATCAGAGAGACGTGGCCAGTGAGCAGTTTGGTTGAGGAGTACACTAGACAGATAGTGAGACTCCATGGTGTACCGAGGACAATCATCTCTGATCGAGATGGACGGTTTACCTCGAGATTTTGGTAGCAGGTTCAGACTACTTTTGGGACGAGCCTACACTTCACGACTGCATTTAACCCAAGGACAAATGGTCAGTCTGAGAGGACCATCCAGACCTTGGAGGATATGTTGCGAGCTTGTGTGTTGGATTAGGGCAGGGATGGTCTAATTACCTCCCACTTGTTAAGTTCTCATACAACAACAGTAGACATGCATCTATTGGGATGGCTCCTTATGATGCATTGTAATGGCGTAGATACCGTACACCTTTATGTTGGGACGAGCCTAGCAATATTAGTGGGATAGCACCAGCGTAGATTCAGGATTATATGGATCGAGTAGCGTTGATCATAGAGAGGATGGTGGCTGCACAGAGTCGCTAGGAGTCATATGCAGATAAGAGGCGTCAACCTCTAGAGTTCAGGGTAGGAGCTCATGTCTGGTTGAGAGTATCTCCGACGCGTGGCGTCAAACGCTTTGGCATAAAGGGGAAGCTGAGTCCCTGATATGTCGGCCCTTTCGAGATACTGGATAGAGTTGGGAGGGCAACCTACAAATTAGCATTACCTCCAAGATTAGAGGGCGTTAACCATGTGTTCCATGTGTCTCAGTTGAGGGAGTATATACCAGATCCGAGGCACATTGTGAGTTATGATGATTTGGTGGTGGAGCCAGACCACACCTTTGTTGAGTATCCGATTGCGTACTTTGAGCGAGGTGTGAGACGCCTGCGTTCAAAGGATATTCCTATGTTGAGGATACAATGGTCTAGACGTGGACCTGAGGAGGCTACCTGGGAGACTGAGGATAGTATCTAGAGTTTTATGCCGAGATAGATGCGATGCACCTAGGGTCGATGAGTAGATCTTAATGCTATCTTGGTGAGTATGTGATTATGTGCTTATATGCTTACATGCCTTGATGTGCTTATTCCATGCTAGCTATGATGTGCTTTATGATCTTATTAGATCTTGTTGTGCTAGCATGATGTATGTTTATAGTTAAAGATGGTTCTTTCCTCCATGCTATTTGAGTGTGATTAGGATTCAGCTGGAGATGGTTCTTTCCTCCATGCTACCTTGATAGACATACTTCAGTGGAGATGTTATTCCTCCATGCGTTGTATAAGTTTATGGTTTGGCTAGAGATGTACTTCCTTTATGCCTTGTGTTGTGATATGGCGAGAGATGTGATTCCTCTACACCTTTGGGTAGAGTTATGACCCTGTTTTCTAGAGATGATGATTTGTTCATGTTATATTTAAGGTTGTAGATTGTTATAGGTTATGACCTTCCGAGCGTAGATGTGATACCTCCGATAGAGAGAGAGTTATACGTCGACTTATGGGTCCAAGAGGATTTGGGGTTGTGCAAGTTTCGGGACAAAACTTGTTTTTAGGGGGGTGAGGTGTAAGGGCCTA
Source organism: Fagopyrum homotropicum (assembly GCA_033239125.1). Taxonomy (NCBI): domain Eukaryota; kingdom Viridiplantae; phylum Streptophyta; class Magnoliopsida; order Caryophyllales; family Polygonaceae; genus Fagopyrum; species Fagopyrum homotropicum. Next base: position 49,662,676 of record BSWB01000002.1, read on the forward strand.
GTTGCCGAGTGTGTGAGTTGAGGACCCAGTTTTAGCGTGGACCGCCCCTGCGTCACCCAGTGGCCGCCCCTACGGGTTGCCTGGGCCGCACCTGCGGCTCACAGAGTCCGCCCCTATGGCTTTGTGTGGCTGCTGCCGTTTTCTTTGACCCGTTGACTCGTGCTTTACCCTTTATAACCTTCTTCTTCTTTCTTCTGATGAGGGTATCCTTCTCCACAGCTCATATCTCTCTCCTACGTACATCTTCTTCCCCTCTCTTCTCCCTTGGATCAACTTTGATCTTCTTTTGAATTTTGTGTGAGTTTGAGAGCTTAAATGCTTGGTTTGCTGTTGATTATGGTTGCTGAGCCTTGTGAGGCAGCTTGAGGATGCTTTGGTGATGTGTTGATCTTTTGGACTTTCAGCTTGGTAAGCTTTCATGGCTTCCACCCTTTCTTTCATCATTCTTTCATCTTCTTACGTCTTTTCCCATCTTTCCTTAGGCTAGCTTAAATTCCTTAGGTTTGAATCATGATTTAGCCATGATTGGCTTGTGTTGATGTGTATATATGTATGTTCTGTATGTATGTTGATGTTGGAGTGAAGAAGGAGTGGAAGGATCAAAGAAAGAAGTGAAGAAAGGGGCTGAAGTGGTGCCTCTGCTGTCCAGCCGCCCCTGGGCCACCTTGCAGCCACCCCAGCGCCGGCCAGAGCCACTTCGCCACCTGGGATCCGCCCGTGCGGCCACCTGCATCAACAAGGTCCTACACTTGGTTCTGTAGGTGTGTGTTGCTTCTAGGCTTTCCTTAGGATGCCTTTGTTCCCTCCTTTCCTAGTGTGAGTGTATTGGATCATGCTAGATGTGTGAGGATGTGTTTGGATGAGGTTATGATCGATATATGCCTTGTACGGATTTAAGGACTTAGGTTGATGTTGCTTGAGGTTTTGAGGTTGAGTATGATCCCTATGGATCCCTTTGGGTCTAGGCGTGACCCTTTGATGAATACAAGATGATATCTTTCTATACCTTGTTATTAAGCAATGCCCCTCTCTCAAGATTGAAGGTTGTTTGTGGTTAAGCTGTATACGAGGTTGAGGTAAGTTCGTAGGACTTACTTATCTACCATCCTATATTGGGTTTTTGCGTGAGTGGTGTATGCTTATATGTTTGCTATGATAGCATAAATTATCGTTTATACCGATTTATGTTTTATTGACCGCCCCGTTGTGTGGTTGTGATAACCTTTCCCTTTTATCCCGCCATGGAGTGTGGGAGGTTCTCTGATGTCAGGCCAGACTGGTTTACAGGAAGGGTGCAATCCACTCGCATAGGGTACACGGATTGTGTGACCGATACTCGTACAACTGGCTATCAGGCTCAGAGGCGAGGATGTATCGGTCTTCGTGTCGCATACTTTCATTTTTCTATATATATATATATATACGATTTGAGTGAAGGACTATTATATAAAGATGATAAAATGGGTAAATGTGTGATATTATGCTGATGTGTTTATCTTTTCATGATTGTAATTGTGCTTATGCATTACTCTATATATGTATGGTTAGCTAATGGTTTACTACCATGTTGTAGATGCCCCACAGGATAGGCGTGTTGCTGGGTGATCTAGTAGAGTTGCAGGCCGAGGACCTCTCGTACATAGGATGTTATGGGCTTTTGGGGTTGTTTACTTCTCCCTCCTGCATGAGGATGATCTTTTGTTACCTCCTGTGTGAGGATGTTGTGGTTTATACTCGGCTATGTTGTTTTACCTTTCGGTTGTACATTTTATACAATTTTATGTATTTGTTTTTATATTTGTCAGTTCCATGTTGTAAGGTCCAGTGAACTTGTTGTCAGGCTAGGGTGAGGATCCATTGTGAGATCCTAACCCAATGTGACACTCCGATTCCCGCGGATTCGGAGTGTTACACCTATGTTCTTAATGCGTCAAATCTTGGGCTGAGTTTTGTTTATGTCAGATTATCATGTGACATCTTCAGGTAACAAGTGCTCTTGTTGTCAACCTAAGCTCTCATACCAAGTTGTAACACTCTAGATTTAGAACCCGAGATGTCACTAGGATGTGCACCATATAGTGAGTCCACTATAATTAGCCTAGCAATAAATTCACTATTGGACCTTCCAACAAGAGCACGACACAAAAAATCCAACCGTTATTCTCAAAACAAATTTGATAATGCTAACTTGAAACCATGCAAAAAGAAATACAAAGGCAAATAACCCCACGGCGAAAACTCAACAACCAGAGAACTTTAGACCAAGATACAACAACCTTCCCAAAATCCTATGGCACACGTGAGTCCGGTTGTGCATGATCTTTCGGAAGATAATCTCCAAGGTGATTCCAATACCTAAACAAGGTCCTAAAACAACAGGGATCCATTAGCTAACGCTCCAGAATGGATTCTAAGCTCCGGAATCAAAAATAACCCGTAGTTATCAAGTAAGGGACAAGAAATACCGATTACATCATGAATACAGGTCGTCCAAATCTAACTAAGACTACAATATATACTTAATGTTTAATGTGATGGTGGAATGAATACCCTTGGCCCGGGAATCGGTGGACACTCAATATGACGATGCTCTATGTAACGAGATATCCTTTCAATATATGACACATCCCATCCATCAACGCTTGGCGTGATGGTTAATCCTCGTACAATCTAATTCGGGTAATGAGGCATCATCCTTTAACCAAACCTACAAAAATTTAGAAAATGGTGTATGATGGTTATGAGTGAGATAAGTTGTATAGTGTGTAAAGTTTATATATCATTTCATTGCGAGTACTTGGTTATGCTCGGGAAGTTGCATGTACGCCTTGAGACCTTGATTTTTTAGATTACACTATTTGCACCTTAAACTTAAGGTCTTGACATCTTGTACATAGACTTTGGTGTGTTTATTAGTACTTTTATTTTCTACGAATTAACCTTTACCCCACATATATAACAATTTGATGAAACCTATGATTAACAATAAATTTAAAAACAAAATTAAATATAAAATATAACAATTTGTCGATATTTATATAATTAAATTAAAATTTACCAATATGACATTATGTATAATTAAACTAAACTATTACCTTTTTGAAAGAATTTGGCCTACTAGGCTTTTATGGATTTTGTTTAAGAAACTATACCCCATATTTTTTTTCCACTTTCATTTAGTTGTAGGTAAAACTAATTAACACTTTTATTAAAAATAAAGAATGTTTGTTATTTGTTATGTAAGTTTTAATTTTAATTACTGAATTTATTTTTTTATTTTATTTTATTTTATTTTTTTGCCTTTTTTATTTTCTTTATTTATTTTTTTTTGGTAAGCATACCGGAGTTTCACATACCGGGAGTTCACATAACGGAAGTTCACATACCGAAGCTTCACATACCGGAAGTTCGCATACCGAAAGTTATCATACCGGAAGTTATTATATCATACCGGAGGTTATCATATCATACCGGAAGTTATCATACCGGATGTTATCATATCATACAGGAAGTTATCATATCATACCGGAAGTTATATATCATACCGAAATTTATTTTTTTATTTTCTTTTTATTTTTTTTGTCTTTTTTATTTTCTTTTTTTATTTTTTTATTTTTTGGAATGCATACCGGAGTTTCACATACCGGAGTTTCACATACCGGAAGTTCACATACCGGAAGTTCACATACCAGAGTTCACATACCGGAAGTTATCATACCGGAAGTTATTATGCCAGAAGTTATCATATCATAGCGTAAGTTATAATATCGGAAGGTATCATACCGGAAGTTATACCAAACAAACTAATTTTATGTCATAGTTTAGAATTAAGATTTACATACCGGAGAATTACATACCGGAAGTTATAAAAATGGTATGAGCAAAAACGCAACATTCATGTATCAACCTTGAAGCAACAAAAAAGTCTCTAAAAATGGAATAACCTTCTTCTTTGTCCAAAGACGATCAAGACCACTATCAACATCACCCTGAGCGAGCAAAGGTTGTAAATTCACTAGTGTAAACATCATTGGCATCCGGTATGAACTTCCGGTATAAAAAAAGTTTCGGTATGAACTTCCGGTATGAAAATTTTCGTTATGAACTTCCGGTATGAACTTTCAGTATGAACTTTCGGTATGAACTTCCGGTATGAACTGTATGAACTTCCGGTATAAAAAATTATGGTATGAACTTTCGGTATGAAAATTTTCGTTATGAACTTTCGGTATGAACTTCCAGTATAAAAAATTTCGGTATGAACTTCCGGTATGAAAAATTTTGTTATGAACTTCCGGTATGTACTTTTCGTATGGACTACCGGTATGAACTTTCGGTATGAACTTCTGGTATAAAAAATTTCGGTATGAACTTCCGGTATGAAAAACTTTGTTATGAACTTCCGGTATGAACATCCGGTATGAACGGTATGAACTTCCGGTATGAACTTTCGGTATGAACTTCCGGTATGAACTTTCGGTATGAACTTCCGGTATGAACTTCCGGTATAAAAAATTTCTGTATGATCTTACGGTATGAAAAAATTCGTTATGAACTTCTGGTATGAACTTTCGGTGTGAACTTCCGGTATAAAAATTTCGGTATGAACTTCCGGTTAGAAAAACTTCATTATGAACTTCCGGTATGAACGGTATGAACTTCCGGTATGAAGTTGTTGTATGAACTTCCGGTATAAAAAATTTCTATATGAACTTCCGGTATGAAAAATTTTATTTTCCGGTATGAACTTCCGGTATGAAAAACTTCCTTATGAACTTCCGGTATAAACTTCCGGTTTGAACTTCCGGTATGAACGGTATGAACTTTCGGTATAAAAAATTTCGGTATGAACTTCCGGTATAAAAAATTTTGGTACGAACTTCCGGTATGAGCTTCCGGTATGAACTTCCGGTATGAATATCCGGTATGAACTTTTGGTATAAAAAATTTCGGTATGAACTTTCGATATGAAAAATTTTGTTATGAACTTCCAGTATGAACTTCCTGTATGTAAAATGTCCGGTATGTAAAATGTCCGGTATGTAAATGTCTGGTATGTAAATGTCCGGTATGTAAATGTCCGGTATGTAAAATGTCCGTTATGTAAATGTCCGTTATGTAAATGTCCGGTATGTAAATGTCCGGTATGTTAAATGTCTAGTATGAAAAGAAAAAATAAAAAGGGAAATAAAATAAAATAAAATAAATAACAAATTTAGTAATTAAAATCAAAATTTACATAACAAACATCAAATATTTTATCTTTTTAATAGAAGGGTTAATTAGTTTTACCTACCATTAAATGAAAGTGGTAAAAAATTATGGGGTATATTTACTAAATAGAAAACTAGTAAAGGCCTTGTTAGTATACAATAAAATAAAAAAGCCTACTTACTAAATTAGCCCTTACATTTTTATGTTACATATAATTAAATTTAAATTTAACAACGTATTATTAAATTTGTATAGACCTTGTATAACTAATATAGAAGTTAAATTAAAATTAATTAATGATATCTGATATGTCTTGTGCACGCCAATTATGCATTAGTCAATTCGACGCCGTGTATTTAACAATTTGAAAAAAAAAAAATCATGTTCTATACCAACCAAGATAGGTCTACCTTTTTTCTGAAACTCGACACATCAACTAGTTACTGTCATGTTCTATGCCATTTGTGAACTTGAAGTATATCTTTGTAAAGTCTATCTATTTACTGATTTTTCTATATAAACCATCTTCGGTTACTAGGGAAAATACCTCTTTGAAGGTTATTGTTATTCGTACCACACTAAACATATATTCATACCGCTTGTACGACTATGCATTGCGGAGGCATATTAAGCGTTTTTTTTAATTTAAAATTTATTTTTATTTTTATAAATTTGAGCGCCGGCGCATGGAGCGGGCGCCCAAAACCCTTTTTTTTAACGATATTTTCACAATTTACATCGAAAAACACCGGCATTTTAACCTTATTTAGGATTTGAGCGTAGGCGCTAGGAGCCGGCGCTCAAATATTTTTTTTTAAAAAAAATAAGCGTTTATGCAGCCGCATGTTAGACGTGTACCTCTGATTGACCTTATCGCTCCGCGTATGAGATGCGTAGGCGTAAATGTGATACACATTGCATGAAACGTGTGGTACGAATAACAATCGGGCTCTTTGAATCATGAAAAAAGAGTTATTCTTTATAATATGTCAAACCAAATAAAATTTAGAATATATTTATTTTAATTGAAGTACCTTGGCTACCACAACCATCCGTATGTCTGCCTATCCCAAAAATTCTATCGAAACACCATGCCTTTGTTCCATCATGAGCTTCCTAACGGATGTGTGAGGCTTAACGAAGGATGATTGAGATTTTACCAATAGAAGACTTTTCACGTCATCATTTCCATCTTTTAATTTTTATATGATTAATAATTAAAGAGGATATTCTTATAAATTTCTCCATTTAAGAAGAATGTAATTGCTTGACATATTTATTAGAATATGCCTATCAAATTCCTTCTTTGATGTCTAGATATTTGCATTTAAGTTTTAAAATTTGCCTCGTCCTCCATATGTACAGGATGTTTAAGCTCACTTCTAAGACCTATCTCATTTAACCAATGTTTTTCCCTTGATTTTGGGCATCACAATCTTCCTCTCACAATGTTCTTTAATATATCTTCGATCGAAGGCTCCACATTCGAGAATTCTTCAAGATTTACCTTATCCACTCCACTTTATTGGTTGCTCAATCTTTTTAGACGAATCAACCAATCGCTTCCACGTCCATTTCATCACTTCCGTCAACCAATTTTAATTGTTCGATCCATCTAATGACGCATCACCTTCTAGTTGGAACTAGAAAGGAGTGCGCTTTTTTCATTCATGTCAGCTTGGTCTTTAACTAGGATTCCAATCTATAAATGACATGCTTATTGAATATTTTTTCTATCTTTTTTTTTTTTGTTTATATCCTGCATAAGGGGAATATAACAGTACAATGAATAACATATTTTGTTTCTGGACAATCAAAATAAGGATTTTCATTAAAAAATACTTCTACACCGAAAATGATGGCACATATTTGATATGAAGCAGTGAAGGTGCAACTCTTATCTTCAAGTCACCGTACAAGCTCAATAAAACCAATCCGAAGAAGTAAACATGAACTATTGGACTTGTCATCCTAGTTTAACCTGCATAGCTACGAAGATTTATTAGTCGAATTCAAGTCATCGTACAAGATAAATTAACCAAAATTCATTGGTTGTTTAATACTCCTCCTTAATCTTCTTGCTAGAACGCGGAAGAGTCGATTCCGAATCTGGTGTAGTGAACATGTAACCTTTATCTTCAATCTCCTTATCAAAACACGGCTTTGAAGTAACGTTAAAGAAGGATTCATCTCCAATATATTTCCTAATCAAATGTGCCCCGGGCTTTTCCACCAAACTCGATTGGCCCATCGGTTGAAAATGAGGGTTTGAAGCTCCGACATTAAGATGTTCATTGGACACTTGGATCTGACCAGGTTGTCGAGTAATAGGCATTGGTGGATTGGTAACATTATGTAGTATAAGAACTCTTTCATGCTCTTTGGTTCTAATCTCATGGCTCCTTTGACGAACTGGAAAGCCTGGAGGAGCATCGATAATGTTGGATGTTCCGATTTGACCAAAACTCATATTGTTGGTGACATTGAGAGCGATCCATGGGAGTTGATGAGAATAAGTTGGATGGACCGCATTAATAGGCTTCGGTGAGAGGACACGAGCTTGGGCCTTAGACTGAGATGCTTTTAGGCGATTCGAGTGCACTTTACAGTGCCCCGACAAACCATAAATTGACCGGAACTTTCTATCACAAACGTTGCATTTGTATAAGCGTGATTGCTTCATATGCTATTGGGTTGAACTGGGTCCACCATTGGATCAGCCATTCCCCCCTTTAGGAGGGGAACTCTTGCCAAATGGAAGAGGAGGAAGAAAAAGAGGCTTATTAGAACATATGTTTTGTTAATTGTATAAAAGTATTTTGGTTTGTGGGTCTCTTGTGGGTATTTATTGACGAGCATAAGGGATGCATATGGGTATTGCAAAATGTGAGAGTAGTTGGGATATAAATCATAAATTTTGATAATTAATTTTAATTGATTGATCAATTAATGTAATTAGAAAGAAAAAAGTATGGGGTGGGAGAATGGGTATCATTCAAGTAAGGCCCATTATTGCGGTACGGCCGTGCGGCCGTACCGCAGGGCGACACGTGTCCCGAAAAAAAAAAAAAAAAAAATTTTTTTTTTTTTTTTTTTTTAAAAACGAGTAAAAGTAATAGTTCAAAACTTATTATGGAATAGTTCATAACTTATAAAAGGATAGTTCATGAATTATAATAGAATAGTTCATAGTGTAAAATTTATAAAGGATTGAAAGTAATAGTTTAAAACTTATTAAGTAATAGTTCATAACTTCTAAAAGGATAGTTCATGAATTATAATAGAATAGTTCATAGTGCAAAATTTATAAAGGAGTGAAAGTAATAGTTCAAAACTTATTATGAGATAGTTCATGAATTATAATAGAATAGTTCATGAATTATAATAGAATAGTTTAAAGTGCAAAAATTTATAAAGGAGTGAAAGTAATAGTTCAAAACTTATTATGGGATAGTTCATGAATTATAATAGAATAGTTCATGGATTATATTAAAAAGTAATAGTTCATGGATTATATAGGAATAGTTCAAAGTTTATAGGATAATAGTGCATAAATTATAACATGGTAGTTCAAATAAATTTTCATTAGTTTCCGTAAAAAAAAAAAAAAAAAAAAAAAAAAAAAAAAAAAAAAAAAATTTTTTTTTTTTTTTTTCGGGACACGTGTCGCCCTGCGGTACAGCCGTACGGCCGTACCAGATAAATAGGGCCGTACCTGAAGGAAAACCGTGGGAGAATTGTGAATTGTATTAATTACATAATGAAAATATCATTTATTTCCTCATTACTATAGTAACGCTTCATTTTGCGCTGACAAACAAGCAAGTGATAAGAACATCCATAAAGGAGATCGAACAAAGATTATCATCATGTTCATACATCAGTACTAAAAAATTTCATTCTTAAATAGAAGGATTTTATAAATATTTAAACTTGTTATCTTTCTTTAATTCTTTCAAGAAATCACATGTTATTCTTTTTCAATAGTTGATAACTTTTAAAATTGATGTTATCTAGAAGACGGATGGTAACGTGAATTATAGTCTATATTGACAATTGTTTTGACGGTTTCTCTTTATTATTCTGCATGCCTGGGTATATATTAATAATGATTATGCCATTATTTGTCTACTTTGCAAGAATCGAGGTTTGCACCTAGTTTGATTAGAATTGTAGGAATTAGGGCACATTTTGGATCGAAAAAGGGACATTGAAGCATAAGGAGTCCATTGAGCTACATTATGGAACACTTGGAACTACAAGAAGGAAGGAAGTAAGGAACATTAGGAAATGGATGAAAGAAGAAATCAAGAGAAGAAACGAAAAAAGTACGTAATTAAGTTGAGATCTCGGATGAGGATGTAACCATCTCGACCGAGATGCCTGACTGGACTTGCTTGAGGTCGACGGCCCACATGCCAAGAAGAATAAATAATTTACCCTAAGTTCTTCTATAAGAATGGAAGGTGAATATTGATTATGGGCGGCTTTTGACACAAAGTTTTACGGTTGACGACTGTGAGTTCGATTCTCTTTTACGGAAGGAGATCTTGGAAGGATTGCTTGGAGATCAAGATTGAAGGTTAAGGAAGATATTGGAAGACACTTTTGTAAGGTTTTTTTGGGAGGATTCTAGTTGTTGTTATCACCTTTTGGAACACATTATTGATACTTTGCTGGATTGTTTTTCACCTTTGATAATTGAGAAGCTTTTGTCGACTGTTTATTTCTCTTTTTATGACAACTTGATTGAATATATATTGATTGCTTTGAACATGATGATTGTTGGTTAAAACCCCTCCGATTCTAGGGTGATTAGTTGAAGGTTGTGGTATAGACGACTAAACAATAGACCTTTATCTCGAGTGGACCCTGAAGGTTGAGTTTAACCTAAACCATTTACCATCTCGGACTGCTCTTCAGTGATCTCGATCGAGATCGGGCAAGAACTGACTGAGATTGACCATTGAGTTGTCGATCTTGGTTATAGTTTGCCAAATCCTATCCTTGTTGTACCTTTCCTAGTTTATATTCAAGCTTATGAATAGACTTACCCGGTGATTCCTTTGCCTGTTTCCCTATGATGATGAGTGTTAGGTAACAAAGATTTATCCTTTGTTAGGGTTTGAGTGTGCCTTCATCCTATTATTGTGAGTTAACCTCAGACTTACCCGATAAATGTTAGTTCTATCCCCTTACGTAGTGTGTTGGTTTGTGAGTATAGTTCCTTTTCTTAGTTCCATGAGACTTACTCGGTAATAGGATCTTTGGTTTGGGATAGAGGATAGTGAGACCTCCGCCGTAATCTATCCCATCTTAGAAATACCTTCCCTTAGCAACCTCAGCTTTGTCCATGCTTATCTTTAGAAATCTTGAGTCGAAATAAAAACCGGATGCTTTGATCTCTAGAATCTGCATTCATTTATCTGATTATCATATACTTGTTCTTTGTTGCTTGGGAATTGCATAACAATCTGAAGATTATATACCATTGCTTGATTTCGCCATAGTCCTTGTGTACGACCCTGAAATACTTTCTTGTATTGCGATTGATCCGTGCAATATGAGTTCGCTTATTTTGCTAGATTCTTAGTATAAATTTAAGACTATTTTCTCCAATATAAACACACATTTTGGAGCGAACAAGTTTTTGGCGCCGTTGTCGGGGACTTGGTTTAGACCAAGCCGGTATTTGGTTGTCTTGGGGCTGCTGCCCTTTTGCTATTGATTATTCTACTTGAGTGCTCTTACAGGACCTTTCTATAAGTTTATGCGACGTTCTTAAGCTGGTAAGGAAATCGTTCCCTATGATCCGGAGACAGAAAAGACTTATAGAAGAAGATTGAAAGAAGCTAAAATGGCTTTGGTTAGAGATAGAGATATCCAAGATGAATTGGACGATGCTTTAGAGCAATTGAAACAACGAGATGATGCTCTACCTGAAGAGAGGGATGCTGCCCGTGAGAGAGAAGAAGGCATTCGAGCCGATTTGGCCGAGATGCAAGCTACGGTGAGAGAGTTGCTCCTTAATCAAAGGGGAAATGCTAGGATTGAAGTTGACCCACTGGCACCCATTGTTATGCCACCACCTACACCTTACTATTTGGAGAGGAATGAGAGGTGTAACACCCCAAGTTCTAGGAACTCGAAGCGCTACGGGCTAGGACTGCACCATGTGTCCCAACCCTCAGAGTAGATACAACAAACTGATCTTACAACAAGGCACAGACGAATGAAAACCAAAACTCAATATAAAATCAATGGTTTAAACAAAAAAAACACAAAAGCTCCGCAACCGATTTCAAAACAAAAGGAAAACAACAAAAGAAACAAAACCCGATCCCGTCCTATAATATACGGGAACCCCGGCTGGCGACACCATCCGGATCACTCAGCAGCATCCTGAACTTGCAGAACATCTACTACGACGGTATAAACCGTTAGCTAACATTCTAGATACTAGCAAGAGCGTATAGACACAAACACACACAAGGTAACGAAACACATAACATGCTCACACATCAACCGGTTATTATCTTTCATTAAGGTTATCCATTACTAATTCATCTTCTTTTGTCATACTAGAATATCCCAAAACTCGCCTCCGCTTCTTTCTACCTATAGGAATAGATCAGTACTATCCATTACCTACGGGCCTGGGTTGCAAGAGCACATTCTAGTCTCCTGTCGAAATAGACAAGTGGTCACCGCCCAGTTATAATACACTTGGGCCAGATAAGGTTAAAAAGGGTGAATCCTATTCTGTTTATCCGTTATAAATATGAATAAACAACACAACAAGCCAATACAATCCAACTAATACGCGGAATGAACCTAAGTAATTCCAAGTGACTTACCTCACTCGAAGGTAACACAAAACTCAACAACAACTCAAGAACAACTCAAGAGAGGCTCAGTTTCCCTCAGGAAAGGAGCAAGGAAAGCCTGTATGAACAAGCATCACGGATCAAGAAAGGAACGGTTGCTAGAAGTCTATAACTTCTAGTCTCAATGATCTCTAAGAGATCTACACAAGCTAAGGGCTCAACCTTAGTCTTATAGCAACTCAGGGAATAAGGAACAACCACAAGGAACCAAGAAAGGAACTTGGAAAGGAAGGAAGGAAGCAACTAACCAAAGACGGGAGTTACAACAGAGAAAACCACAAGGGTGGTTCGATAGAGACGCAGGGGCGGCACGTGACAGAGGCGCAGGAGCGGCTCTGTGCAGGCGCGGGGGCGGATCTTCGTCAGAAGCTACTATCGGGCTTCTCTTCGACATATCTCACAGCAGGGGCAACCAAAGTTCGCACTTTTTATTCTAACACGTCAAGACTCAACTCTAGAGAGCCTGAGAACAACAAAAGATCAACAACGGAACGTTCCACAAGAATCAAGGATCATGCTTGATCCTTGGAGAAGAAGAAAAGAGAAGAACGAAAGGAAGAAACCGAAACATAAGGAGAAGCAAGGTGCAGAAGCACAAGAACGTGAAGAAGAACAGGGAGGGAGAACTTACACATTCAGTAAGAACACAGAAGCAGGACTGCAACACTCTAGGGTTGAAGAAGACGTAAGCAAGAAACGGGAAAAAGAGGAAAAGACGGGAATATAAAGGGATGGGCTGGAAAGATAGACGGAAAGGTGAATAGGGTTTAGAAAGAAGTTCATGACCCCGGCCCATAAGATAGAATATCGGATATTCTATCTATGGAAGGAGGATAAAAAGAACGGAAGAAAGATCGGGCACGATCTGTCGTCTTCCGAAGGGGCGGATCACCTCGGCCGCAGGGGCGGCCTTTTTCCCCGCGGGGCGGTGAAGGCAAAAACTGGGGTCTTACATTAGATCCCCCTAAAAAGAATTTTTGTCCCGGAACTTGCAAAAGCCCAACGATCACAACAACACACAAAACATAACTGAACTCATATATATTCCCACTCGGGGCACGTAACTCAAATCGTCACAAAAAGCGTACGCCATGCAACAAACGACTATGCTAAAGGTGCATCCAACTCAGCGTAAACTCCGGATAGTTCCTTTGGATACTATCCGTTGTCTCCCAAGTTGCCTCATCAGCTCCTCGCATCGACCATTGTATCTTCATCATCGGTATGTCCTTCGAACGCAAGCGTCTCGTACTACGCTCTAAGACAGCCACCGGGTGCTCTACAAATGTGTGGTCTGGCTCCATCACTAGATCCTCATGACTGACGATTTGTCTCAGGTCTGGTATGTACTCCCGTAACTGAGACACATGGCAAACTAGTTGAACACCCTCGAGTCTCGGTAGCAAATCAAGTCTGTATGCTGCCTCCCCAACTCGCTCCAGAATCTCAAACGTCCAACATATCTGGGGCTCAATTTCCCCTTGACACCGAAACGTCTGATGCCTTGTGTCGGGGATACTCTCAACCAAACCTGAGCTCCAACTGTGAACTCTAGAGGTCTGCGCCTCTTATCTACATAAGACTTGTGTCGACTCTGTGCTACTAACATCCGCTCTCGAATCACTGCTACTCGAGCCATGTCATCCTGAATTTGCTCAGGTGCTACTCAGCTAGCACTACTAGGCTCATCCAAACACAACACAGTGTACGGCATCTCTGACCATATAAAGCCTCATAAGGAGCCATCCTAATCGATGTGTGCCAACTGTTGTTATACAAAAACTCTATCAAAGGAAGGTGATCTAGCCACACTTGTCCCCAGTCTAACACGCAGGCTCACAACATGTCCTCCAAAGTCTGGATGGTCCGCTCAGACTGACCATCAGTTTGAGGATGATAAGCAGTCGTGAACTACATACTCGTACCTAGGGCGGCATCAACCTGCTGCCAGAACCTCGAAGTGAACCGTCCGTCTTAATCAGAGACAATAGTCCTAGGTACTCCATGAAGTCTCACTATCTATCTCATGAATTCCTCTGCCAATCGACTCACCGGCCACGTTTCCTTGATCGGAATGAAATGTGTGGTTTTCTTCAGTCGATCTACTATCACCCATATAGAATCAAAGCCTCGACTCGGTCTTAAACCGGTCACAAAATCCATAGAGATGTCTTTCCACTTCCTCCGAGGGACGGGAAGTGCGTGTAGCTCACCTCCTGGTCGATGATGCTCGATCTTGACCTGTAAAGATCTCTCGTGACGTCTTGCTTCAGACCTCCCTAGAAAAAAGAGCGTTTGATATCCAGATACATCTTACTCGCACCAAGATGCATTGAGTAAGGTGAAGAGTTAGTGTCCTGAAGGGTCCTATGTCTTAACTCTCGATCTGAAAGCACAAAAACACGGTCTTGGCATCTCAAAACTCCATCAGCACCAACTGCAAACCACGGTGCCTCTCCTCGAGACATCCGGTCTCGGATCTATGTCAAAGCTGGGCAACTCTCCTGTTTCTATCGGATTTCGGCCAACAAATCAGGTACTATCTACAAGGTGGACAACTGGTGATGACATGAATTATATACCATTATAATCATGCATATTGTAGAGGTTTACCTCGATTTACTTTGCATTTAGAGAGAACTTGTGTATGTTTTATGTCTTATTCAATTATATTTCAGAAATAGAGGTCTACACGAGTTTTGGTTGAATTGTAAGTAAATTGAGTGGATTTGGAAGCAAAAGTGGAGCAAGGAGCATCTAAGGTCATTAAGGAAGCTAAAGGAATCTTAGAGGAATCACAAGAGCAAAGGACTTGCATAAAAGAAGCATAAAGGGAGGAAGGAAGCAAGCCAAGAGACGAGCATTTTGTGTTGAAGAAAATCGTGCCATTTACTACATAAATTGGATGATTTATCTCCTTAAAAATCGAACGGTTTTGTGCGTAAATCGTCTAGCTCGATTTTCTTTGTTTTCGGCCCAATGGTAAAGACGACTCAAAGTCCATCACTTTTAGGCTAGAGAAGTGTTTTTCCAAGTGGCCCATTAGCAAGAAACTATAGGTTGGAACCCTAGGAACGAAAACGGAAAGGCCGCAGCGAGAAGTGTTTACACGTTTGTGAGAGATCGAAGATTCTTGGAGAGGGATTGAAGCGATATTTGCCGGAAAGTCAATCTTGATCATATTTGTGAGATTCCTTGTTTCCATTGTGATCTTTGTGGCTTTTGAACACAATATTGAGTTGATTGAGAGATACATTGATTAGTTTTGAGATTGGTTTACAGAATTGAAAGTTATTGAGTTTTTATTCAAGATTCGGGTTTATTTGATTTATTCACTCAATCTTAAATTTGATTTGATTTTGAAAATAGTTGGCTAAAACCATTGTGATTCTGGGGAGAATAGTTGTTGATTGAGGCTTAGATGATGATAGACTGAACTCATTAAACCAATTGGACTCTGAGAGTTTAGATTTTAACTTTGCGACAACAGGAAAATCGGGTTGTTCTTGAAGGAAATCGTCCGATTTAATGATGAACAGCACGATTTATTCCCCTGAAGATCTTTAATTGATTTAATCTTTAACCAAAGTTAATCCTTGCCTAAACCCCAACCTTGCTTAACCTTTTCAACCTCTATTTGAGTGTATGAAGAAACTTCACCATTGATTCTACATTTAATAGATCAAGATTACAAGATTTGGGTAATAAAGAGACTCAACATCCTTTATTGAGGTTTTAAGTGTTCTTTCTATATTTACTTTGGAGAGTCACATCCTGGGGTTTTGGATAGTTAGTTTGAGTGTAATTCTTATCCTTAGAGCTTTCTATATTGCAGCCTCAACAACCCTTATAGAGAGAACCTTTGGATTAGACAAATAGGTTTCGGAACTTCATCGTACGATATCTACTTTTGAAACACATAACCTTGGGAATATAAACTTTGTCCTTTGATCTTTAGAAGTGTCTTGACTCGAAAGCCGCAGTCGGATACTTGAATCCTTGGAATCATTTCCCCCTTTATTAATCACAAAAGCTTTTGCACTTTGTTAGATAACTGAAACCGATTTTATTCTCACCAAATCCCTGAGTTCGACTCTGAAATTTCTTACCTTGCTACAGTTGATCCGTACACTGCGGGTTTGCTTCGCCTTGAATTCTAGATATAAATTTAATATTTTGACGCACACACTTTTGAGCGAACAAGTTTTTGGCACTGTTGCCGGGGATTTTGTCTAGATCAAATTCGGTTTTCGGTTGTCTAGCTTGAGAGCTCTTTCTCTCGTGATTTGATTTGTCTACTTGAGAGATCTTTGCAGTTTATTTAGCAATATGTGAAAGACTAGATCCACTAAAGATCTAGTTTCTTTCGATCCCGAATTAGAGAAAACTTTAAGAAGGAAGTTGAAAGAAAGGAAAATGGCTGAAAATAACGAGAGAAACATCCAGGCTGAGTTGGATGAAGCTCAACGTCAACCAAAGTTGAGTGAGAAAGCTCGTGTAGATGCTGAAACGAGTCATCAGTTCCAAATTGATGAACTCAGGGCTATGATGTTGGACATGAAGTTGGAATTGAATGATGCTAGGAAGAAGAAGAAAGTCAAGAAGCCAACTAAGTCCACTAGAGATGATTCATCCGATGATGAAGAACTCGATCCGGACATGCCGGAACTTGAGGAAATCAATCCAGTGATTCATCCTGTTCGTAACAACCCAAGACCACCGGTTGTTCCTCGCATTCAAGCTGGGGATGTGAGAGTTGCTAATGAAGGTGATGAACCCCGAACTTTGGGGCAAAGGATGGATCAAATTCAGCAACCACGCCGTCTAGGTGTCAATTTCGGAGCTGAGGACGTCCAAGAGTTCAGCTTTACACCACAAGTTATCACCATGGTTCGCCAAAGTCAGTTTGGTGGAGCAAGTGCTGAATCTCCACACCAACACTTGCAGAATTTTGAGATTCTCATGGAGACCATGAAGCCGAAGAAGGCTACTACAAGTAATTACAAGATCAAACCGTTCTTCTTTTCTTTGAAGGACAAAGCTCTAGCTTGGTACCAAACACTTCCAGCTGCAAAGTTGGCCACATGGGAGGATCTATCTTCGAAATTCCTCACCAAGTTCTTCCCGCCATCCAAAACGGCGGAATTGAGAGGCAAGATAAATGCTTTTTCTATGAAGCCTAACGAAAGTTTCTTTCAATCTTGGGAAAGGTTTCATGATCTCTTATTGGATTGCCCACACCACGGCATTTCAAAGCTGGAATTGTTGGAGATCTACTACAAGGGATTGGATGTGGAAACACAATTCAATCTCCAATCTCTCTCTTGTGGCACATTCATGGACATGAGAGAAGATGATGCTTGGGACTTCATTGAGAAGCAAGCCCAGGTGATTGAGAAGTATTCCCATCGAAAGGTGGATCCAAATAGCCGGAATCAAGGAGATCCGGGAGCTAAGTTGAACCACGCTTCTCAAACACAAATATTCTCTCTCAACAATGAAATCAAAGACTTGAAGGAAGTCATCAAAACTAGCCTTCTAAAGGCTAAGGAGCAAGAAGCCAACTATATGGGAAGGGATAACAATCAAAGGAATGACTACCAAAACAATAACCGGAACAACAACTGGAATAACAACAATAGGAACTCCAACAACAACAATTGGAGATCCAATCAACAAAATCCAGGTAATCCCTATTCTCATGCTGAAAAAGCTTTAACATCTCCATCTTCTTCTACTCCTTTGAAAAGCCAGGAACAATCATCAAATGGATCGAACAAGCCCGATCCTATGTTGGAGACGATCCTAGGGAAGTTAGAAGGATTAGAGAGCTATATAACTTCGGTTGATAAAGCCCACAAGGCTTTAGAAAACCAAGTGTTTAGCAAAGCCGGAGAAGTCCTAAGAGATCATGGGAAGCTTCCCGGGAAGACGGAAGATAACCCAAAGGGAAGGGTTATGGCAATCACTACAAGGAGTGGTGTAACAACCACCGATCCTCAACCTAAAGTAGTTGAAGCTACCACCGAAGAAGGGAAAGGAAAGGAGAAGGAAGATGTCTATGTTCCTCCTCCCGCCTACAAACCACCTCTACCTTTTCCTCAATCTAGAGCGCGGGCGCGGCTAGATAAATACTTCGGTAAGTTTATTGAACTTATGAGTAAGCTGCATATTAATATACCTTTTATGGATGCAATTTTAGGTATGCCAGCTTATGGGAAATTTCTCAAGGAAATCCTCTCTAACAGGAAATTAGAAGACATTGGAGAAGTTAAGATGAGCACGGAGTCATCCGAACTCATCAAGACTATGACAGAGAATATGCCACCTAAGCTGCGTGATTCAGGATCATTTTGCATAGCCATCACCTTAGGAGAGGTTACTTATGATGCACTTTGAGACCTTGGAGCAAGTGTGAGCATCATACCACTTTCTTTATGCAAGGCGGTTAGTTTCGGAGAGCCTAGACCGGTGAAGATAACACTTTACATGGCCGATCATTCCACCACTAAACCAGTTGGGATAATAGAAGACATTCCTGTAAAACTAGGTGAGTTTTACATTCCTATAGATTTTGTCATTCTTGACATCCATGCAGATTATCCAGTTCCCATCATTCTTGGGAGACCATTCCTTGCAACATCCGGATGCATGGTAGATTGCAAGAATGGACAGCTATCCTTCAATATAGGTGAACAGAAAGTGGAGTTCGTACTCTCCTCTTTAATCAAAGAGCCAGCCTTGAGAGAAGATGTTTTTAACTTCTTTGATGAAGAAGAGTCTAGAGAAGTGGTAAGTTCAAACCTAATGAAAGACCCACTTCAAAAGGTTCTTAGTATGAGCATCATGAAGGAAGGAGTAGAGCATGATTGTGATGATGAGGTAAAAGCATTAGAAGATGTGAAGGAAGAACCAGGAGCAGGATTTGAAGAGTTAGAATTAACCCCGGAAACTGTGAAAAAAATTGACCTACACGAAATAAATCACTCGATTTCTGAAAAGGCAAGTCGATTTTTTACAACCGGAAGAAAAATCGACCTAAAAATCGGACGATTTTCTTCACAGGGGGTCGATTTAGCGATGAATTCTCCGGTTTCTACGAACTTGACTGCAGTTGTTCTCAACTCTAATAGTGCACCTTCCCCACCTTCAGAGGCTTCTCCCATGACATTAGAAGGTCATGACTCATCAATCAAAGCATCTCCTTCATTGGAATTGAAGCCCCTTTCTACACACTTAAGGTATGCATTTCTTGGGCCTAACTCTACATATCCTGTTATAGTTAGTGCTGTAACACCCCAAATTCTAAGAACTCGGGGAGCTACTAGTTAGGACCTCACAATGGGTCCCGACCTTAGTTTGACAATAATTTAACTTGGATCTTACAACAAGGCACAAAAGTATTTAAATCATTTGAAAACTTTAAACAATATATACATGAAGAATATGTACCAGCCTTACAAAGCAAAGGTACCAAAACGACACATAAGAAGAACAAAAGACATCCCGTCCCCAACTAAATAAGTATGTGGACCCGGCTGACCATTCCCTTCGGAGCTCTCTACAACTGTTTTAACCTGCAAGACATCTACAAGCGGTATAAAACCGTTAGCTAACATTCTATGCATAAGTATAAAGGTAAAAGCACAAACACACAACATACACAATCAACATGCAACACTCAATCCTTTTATTATCATTAATTAGGTGATAGGTTATTACTAATGATACTTATTTTGTGACACGAGGGATTTCCAAACCTCGCCCATGTCCCCGTTTACCAACGCGGAATGGTACTAATGCATCTGACCGTCTACCGGACTGGGCTGGTCGCAGGGAACCTCCTAGACTCTCGCAAGAGCTAGGCAGATGATGTCACGACCCGTTATCATACACTTGGGTCAATTACGTAAATAATAAAGTCGGCCTAATCCGGTTTCGTTGTTTATCATAACTAGCAAACACCACTCATACACATTACACTCATACAAGAAAGCCAGCTAAGTAAGTTTGGTGACTTACCAGAATCAAATCTCGACTCTCTCTTAACCGCCACTAAATCCGTAAGTGCAGAACTCAGTTGCCTGTCAGAGGAGGCACGTGAGTCAACACATTTCCCTGGATACCTATAAGTCTAAAACTCTTAAGATATACGATTCTATGTGTAGAAGTTATTGCAGTGTTTATTTAAGGTAAAATGACTATTTTACCCTTAGTCCCGGAACTTTCAAAAACTCGGAATATGCACTTAAATTATAATTTGAGGCTATCTAACCATATTCTACTCCCTATGATGATTTTAGGTAACAACTAGAAAAATTACCCATTTTCTATTTCCCGAAAAGTCACTAAAGTCCAACTACAGCTTCAAATATAAAATTCGAATAATCTTATAAAAATTCCGAAATAATTCCCTAGATCATCTATGATATCCCATCTACTCATAGGAGAAAGAATTTCTTAAAACTGTTAAAGCATCGCTTCTACAAAAATTTCTAAAGTTGGTTACAACACTTAACAAGCAGCACACTGTCTTAACTTTGAAAAATCATAACTCCTAAAATACTTGCTGGATTTATCCCAAATTTTGATATGTTCTACTATAAAATCTTATCTCTAATATATCCAAAATTCAGATGCAAAGGAGATCAAAATCCTATTTAAAACTAACTCACAAAACCGAATTTCAGCACAACAGAAAAACTGCTTACGACTCAATCTTTGAAAAATCGTAAATCCCAAACCACTCGCTGGATTCCTCTCAAATTTTAATATGTTCTACAAAAATATGTCAACTATATCATATCCAAAATTCAAACCCAACGGAGATCAAAAGCCTATTCAAAACTATCTCACAAAACAGCATACCATGCTGTTTTTCTCAACTCAGCACATTTATAAAAACTGTATGAGGAGTCAACTTTGAAACCCCATATCTCTCAAACCGTAACATGGATTACTCTGAAATTTTAGTATGATTTACTATGCAATACCATCTACAAATTATCCTAAAATTAGCCAAAAAGAAGTAGTTTAGCATACCTAAATCTGGCCCAGAAGTTGGATCCTCGACACAGTTTCGAAAATTCAAAAAAAGGTTGAAACTTCACAGATCTACAGATAGTAACTCCAAGTCAGGTTAAGGGAGGTTTAAATCTCGATCAAGACCTGAGGAAGAAGGGAAGTAGGAGAGGAGAAGGAAGGACTCACCCTGCTGCAACTGCCGTTATGTACAAGGTCTTGGGGAGACCGGTTGTCCTTCACTGTCGACGCACAAGGATCTCATGTTCTGGTTGCTATTGCGAGGCTTGCTGTCCGGACAGAAGAGTTGCAAGGTCCCCCTGTTGGCCACGAGGTAAGATCGTTGTTCTGGAGAGGAGAAGACTCGTCCGCTCACTGCTGCTGTCTACGGTTGGAAGAAAGGGCGAGGTTGGGCACGCCATGGCGCCGGTGAGGGAGAGACGGGTTTAGCGAGGGGATGAGACTCGGAGCTGCGTGTAGGAGGCAGTGGTTGGTGCCGGAACTGCTTGATGAGAGGACCCTCAAAGTGAGCAGCGGGGGAGACGGCTTTTAGGGTTTCTGACGTGAAAGACGGAACGTGAAAGAGGGAGCTGCGTTGCTTCTGGCTGTTGTACGAGCTGCAGCAAGGAATAGGCTGAAGAACAGCAGCTGAACGTTACTGGGCTGGCAGGCCATACTCGAGATCAGGCCTTGTCTGGGCCTCGTCAACTGCTTGTCTGGGCCTCGTCAACTGCTTGTTTGGGCCTCGTCAACTGCTTGTCTAGGCCTCGTCAACCGCTTGTCTGGACCTTGTCAACTGCTTGTCTGGACCTCGTAAACTGCTTGTCTGGGCCTCGTCAACTGCTTGTCTGGACCTCGTAAACTGCTTGTCTGGGCTTCGTCAACTGCTTGTCTGGGCCTCGTCACAGCTTTGTCATAGTCTCGTTACAGCTTTGTCACAGTCTGGTCTCAGCCTTGTCATGATCTCGTCTAAAGTCGTCGTTAAGGATTAATTATAAGAATTAGAGTTTGATATAATTCTATCATTTTATGTGAATTAAATTCTACGTAAAATGATAAAAAAAAAAATTATAAGAATTAGGGTTTGATATAATTCTATCATTTTATGTGAATTAAATTTTACATAAAATGATAAACTTTGTGAAGAAAGAAATACTAGATTGAATGGAAAACTGTCAACGGCTCGAAGTCCGATTTGCTTCGGAATTAAACTGAATAAAAAAAATCCGGATATTACTTCAGTACACCCTTAAAAGAAGTTTCGTCCCGAAACTTAAAAGAAGGAAACATAATGTCGGAATCCATACTAAAGAACTAAAGCGCCGAAAACGTCATAATCGGTCAAGTTCTTATTGTTTCGGGACTTGTCGGAAGAAAATTTCCGGTTATTACAAGTGCGAAACTGAATGATGATGAATTAGAGAAGCTTATGAATGTTCTAAGGCAACATAGGAGAGCATTAGGCTATACTATTGATTATTTGATAGGCATTAACCCTTCTCTATGTATGTATAAAATCCTAATGGAAGAGGATTACAAGCCTTCACGTCAACCTCAAAGACGGTTAAATCCGATCATGAAAGAGGTCGTGAAGAAAGAAATCCTTAAGCTACTTGATACAGGTATCATTTTCCCTATTTCCGATAGCAAGTGGGTGAGTCCAGTGCAGGTAGTACCAAAGAAAGGAGGCATTACCGTTGTTGCCAACAAGAACAACGAGCTTATTCCCACAAGGACAGTTACGGGATGGAGGATGTGCATTGACTACCGTAAGCTGAATGTGGCCACCAGGAAGGATCACTTTCCCTTTCCTTTTATTGATCAGATGTTGGAAAGGTTAGCCCAACACTCTTACTTTTGTTATCTAGATTGATATAGCGGTTTCTTACAGATTCCCATTCACCCGGATGATCAAGAGAAGACAACCTTCACGTGCCCTTGGGGTACGTTTGCTTATAGAAGGATGCCATTCGGCTTATGCAACGCTCCAGCCACCTTTCAAAGGTGTATGATGGCAATCTTCTCAGAATATGTAGAGAATATCATGGAAGTATTCATGGACGACTTTTCGGTATATGGTTCTTCCTTTGATAACTGTCTCTCTAACCTTTCATTAGTTCTTAAGAGATGTGAAGATACTAACTTAGTTTTAAACAAGGATAAGTGTCATTTCATGGTCACCGAAGGAATTGTGTTAGGTCATCTAATATCAAAT
The DNA here is from genome assembly GCA_033239125.1 of Fagopyrum homotropicum. Classification (NCBI taxonomy): domain Eukaryota; kingdom Viridiplantae; phylum Streptophyta; class Magnoliopsida; order Caryophyllales; family Polygonaceae; genus Fagopyrum; species Fagopyrum homotropicum. Next base: position 49,686,013 of record BSWB01000002.1, read on the forward strand.
GGAGGAATAGAGGTTGATAAAGCTAAAATAGTAACTATTGAGAAGCTACCTCCTCCATCCTCTGTGAAAGGAATTAGAAGCTTTTTAGGACATGCCGGCTTCTATAGGAGATTCATAAAGGATTTTTCTAAGATTTCAAAACCCTTAACTAATCTTTTAATGAAATATGCAACTTTCGAATTCTCGAAAGATTGTCTAGAAGCTTTTTGCAGGATCAAAGAGGCTTTGATTTCAGCACCAATCATCCAACCACCCGATTGGACCCTTCCTTTCGAGGTCATGAGCATCGCAAGCGACGTCGCTATAGGAGCCGTACTCGGACAAAAGAAAGATGGTCGTACATACGCCATCAACTATGCTAGCAAGATGCTAGACGAGGCTCAATCCAATTATGCCACTACGGAAAAGGAACTTCTAGCCTTAGTTTATGCTTTTGAAAAATTTCGTTTCTATCTTGTAGGTGCGAAGGTGATTGTCTATACAGACCATTCAGCGATCCGCTACTTGTTCACGAAGAAGGATGCGAAGCCAAGACTTCTAAAATGGATCTTACTCTTACAAGAGTTTGATTTGGAGATCCGTTACAAGAAGGGCTCAGAAAACTCAGTTGCTGACCATCTTAGTCGTCTTCCACACCTCACTGACGAGATAGATGAGCTCCTTATAGACGACTCATTCCCTGACGAACAACTACATGAGATTGAAGAGTGTCTTCAACACATCTCAAAAGGTAATGATCCATGGTTTGCTGACATTATAAATTACCTTGTTTGTCAAAAGATTCCCCCCGGACTTTCATATGCTCAAAGAAAGAAGTTCTTTAAGGACGTCCGGCACTTCTATTGGAACAAACCTCTTCTTTTCAAAAGAGGTCCCGATGGCATATACAGAAGATGCATTCCAGAAGACGAGGTGGAAAGTGTCATCCGACATTGCCACTCTTTACCATGTGGAGGACATGCTAGTTCCCACAAGACTTGTGCTAAGGTACTTCGTTCCGGTTTCTTTTGGCCTACCTTATTCAAAGATGTGCAAAAATATGTTGTTGCTTGTGATGCTTGTCAAAGTAGGGGTGTTCAAAAATAATCCGATCCGTTGATCCGGTCCGAAGATACGACAGATCCGATCCGAGAAAATCCGAGTCCGACGGAATTTAATCCGAATCCGGTACGATCCGAAAAAGTATGCCGGATCGCCGGATCGGATTCGGAATGAGCATTTTAGTGCTTCGGATATCCGGGGTATAGTTCTCATATCCGATAATATATTTTATAATTTTCAAATATGTTCAAACAAAACACATAGCTTAGTTGGTTGGAGGGTTTCGGAGGTACCATTTGATACAGGTTCGAATCTCTCCGCCGTCATATTTGTCATGTATTTTTTTATGTTAGTCTCACGGTCTCACAGGAGTCAAGTCTGCGGCCTTCGAAGTTCGAATTAATAAAATTAAAAAAAAAACCTAATTTAGATTGCTCGAAATGATTAAAAAAAGGATTAAAACATGATAATTGTGAGCAGAAGATTACAGCCGGATATCCGGCGGATATTTCCGATCCGATACGGGGCTTTCGGATCGGATATCCGGCTCCTGCCGGATCGGATCCGGAATGAAATATAGTGAAAATATATATACGGATATCCGATCCGATAAGCCGGATCGGATCGGATATCCGGCTGTGCACACCCCTATGTCAAAGGACAGGTAATATTTCTAGGAGGAATGAAATGCCCCTCAACAACATACAAGAAGTGGAGATTTTCGATGTTTGAGGAGTAGATTTTATGGGACCATTCCCATCCTCTTGCGGCAACCAATACATACTCCTCGCCGTAGACTATGTCTCAAGATGGGTTGAGGCAATTGCTTCTCCTACTAATGATGCAATGGTAGTGGTGAAGTTCTTCAATAGAACGATCTTCCCAAGGTTCGGAACTCCCCGAACCATCATTAGTGACGGAGGAACGCACTTCAAAGCCCGTCGATTTGAGACTCTATTGGCTAAGTATGGGGTGACCCATAAGATAGCTACACCATACCATCCGCAAACCAGTGGAGAAGTCGAGATATCCAAACAAGAGATTAAGGGAATTTTAGAGAAAATTGTCTCTAAAACAAGGAAGGACTGGTCAATGAAGCTTGACGATGCACTATGGGCGTACAGGACTGCCTTTAAGACACCAATAAGTACGACTCCATATAATCTTGTTTATGGTAAATCTTGTCATCTTCCTGTAGAGCTAGAGCATAAAGCATATTGGGCTCTCAAGTGGCTCAACTTTGACATGAAAGAAGCCGGAGAGAAGCGGCATTTGGATATCAACGAGCTGGGTGAGATCCGGCTGAATGCGTATGAGAACGCAAAGATCTACAAGGAAAGGACGAAGCGCTGGCATGATATGCATATCATTCCAAAGGATCTGAAAGAAAGAGATCAAGTCCTTCTATTCAGCTCAAGTCTTCGACTATTCCCAAGTAAGCTTAAATCCCGTTGGACAGGACCTTATGTAATTAAACGAATTTTCCCCCATGGTGCAGTTAAAGTATGGGGTGAACAAAGCGGAAATTTCAAAGTGAATGGCCAACGGTTGAAGAAATACATGCCGGAAGTCCCGGTTGAGGAGATAGCTCCTATCCTCCTCCATTGAACACAAAACCAAGCACCGTCCAACTAAAGATGATAAATCAAGCGCTTCTTGGGAGGCAACCCATGATAGTATAACCTTTTTTCTTCTTTTATCACTTAGTTTAGCTTAGTTTAGTTTCTTTGCTTCTTTTGTTTTCACTTTTGTTTGTTCCTCGATGCACTCTTGGTTTGTTTGTGTCAATAATCGCAGGAAATTAGGTCCAATTTGAGAAATCAATGAAGATGGGGAGCATAAATTAGTTCAAATTGCAATCTTCAAGAAATACAAGGAAAGAAATCGAGTTACACAAAGCAAATCGTTTGATTCAGGAACAGAGCAAGTCGATTTTTGGCAACAGGGAGAAAAATCGACCCACCAGATCAACCCCCCTGAACTAACTCGTCCGATTTTCTTCTTGAGCTGAGAAAATGAAGGAAAATCGACCCGACTAATAAATCGCCTAGATAAATCGTCCGATTTTCTTCATTAAATCTCTCGCCAATATAAAGCCTTCACCACTCGATTCTCTCATTCCACAAACCCTCCATTCCCGATTTCCTTCTCTCAAAGAACCGAAAATCGCCACCATCTCATCTCCTCATTCCTTAATCGTTTTGAACGATTCTTGGCCCTAAACTGAAGCATTTTCGACAAGGAACAAGGATCTAGCAACAGCAAACTTGGTAATAGACTCATCCATCCGGAATTCAGGTTTTTCATTCCGAAACCTAAGTTTTTCGCTCGATTTTGATTCTTGCTTAGAAGTTGTTTGTTTGCAGCGATTGATTGAGGGTTTTGCTTAGGAACAACTATAGGAGACTGTGTGTGGCGATAGTTTAGTCAGAACTTTACAAAATTGTGAGAATTGTTGAAATCGACAGAAAAATTGACCCAGCCTAGATAAATCGTCCGATTTTCTATAGAACAGCCCGATTTTTTGTTACAGAAATGGAGACTTTGAAGAGAATCACTCAAAATGCGGGAAAGAAGAAGGGATCTTCTTCCAAAGCCCCTCCCCCACCTCTACCACCCTCTCAAACCATACCAAAACTCCCCCTCCCCTATCCAAACATAAGAAGAGATATGAACGTCTCTTAGATCGTACCTTCACCCCTCCTCAATACATTGTGTTAGATGACTTAGACTCTTTGTTTGTTCGAGAGGATGTGGATATGATGTTAGATAGAGTTGGGCTGAGTCAGTTTGCTATGATTAGGGAGGATGCTTACACCGAGATTACCCTAGAATTCCTTAGTACATTTGAGCATGATCCTAGAGAGAGGACGGTCTCTTTCCGCCTCATGAACCACAACCATGCTATAACTATTGATGACTTTGGAGATATGTTTGGTTTTCCTTACTCTGATAAAGGCACATTTGCGAGAGGAGTTAGTGCTAGTGCCTTTTGGGAGACCATCTCAGTGGCAGAGTATGGTCGTGATAAGTGGAGACCCGGAAATTCGAAAGAGGCTAGGATGTACAACCTTTCCTTTAAGGTAGTGCATAGGATCCTTAGTGAGAGCTTGTTTGAACGGACGGAGACCCCACAGAAGCTCAAGGCTGACGAGCTCTTTATCTTGTATTGCATGACATGTAGCACCATTCCTGAAATCACCTCTATGCTTGTTGACTATCTAGGAAAGATAGCCAACAAGGCAAAGGGTGACATTTGTGCTGGAGGCCTTGTCACTCATGTGGCAAAGGCATTGGAGTTAGATTTCTCGGGTTGTACCCTAGCTGAGAATGCCCAGCCCTTAGGATCATAGAGATTGATTGCGACATAGGTCTTGATTCCTCGAGGGAGAGGTACTCTTCAAGTGCCCATGCCATGGCAAAGGATCCAAAAAAGAAGCCATCCGAGATAGTGTGGAAGTCCGAATACACCATTCGGAATAAGAGGAATTGGAAGGAGACGTTTGTACTAATGCTTGAGGAGATAGCTCCTCCTTTGTATTATGATGATGATGTAGGTTACACTGAGGATGAGGAGGATCATGAGGAGGGAGTGCACCAGGGGACCATGCTTGAGTTCGAGAGTGACACTTATAGTGGTCATGCCACGGATGCCATGGACACCGACACTCATGGTGCAGGACCTAGCCGGACCAGTCGAGGCACCGAGGAGACAGAAGATGACATGCAGCCACCTCGCCACTCCTTTGCACATGCTCCTAGCCACGGTAGAGGCCATGGACGAGGACATAGACTTCCCCGCCACTTTAGAGACTTAGTATCTAGCTTCCAGGGTCTACGCACCGATTTCTAGGGTCTACGCTCTGACTATCAGGCCCTCCACACCGACTACAGCACCTTGAACACTCAGTTCAAGGAATACCGGTAGGAGACGGATGCTAGACACTCCTCCTATGACGGCCAGATGAGAGACATGTACTACCATCAGTTCGGCCACTTCTATGATCCCAGCGCGCCGATGTATCCATATCCTCCACCTCCGCCACCTACCGAGGATTGAGATTCCACTCCTTTTACATTGTAAGTATTTTTCTCCATCTTATGCTTGATTTTCACATTGGGGACAATGTGAAGGTTAAGTATGGGGTGGGGGTACTTACAATCTTTTTACTTCATTTTAGCACTCTATGCACTTTGTACTACTTTTGATGATTTGGCTTGTAATAACTCTTGCACTACTTGCTTTCCACTATGACATTCGCATTTCCATGCTTTATTTCAAAAATTATGAATTTTCAAAAATTTTTGTGCTTCTTATGATGGAAATGACCTCTATGATGAGATTGTTTGATGTGGAAATGCAAAAAGATGACATGGTTATGCAGAGATTTTGACTATAGCATGAATAAGCTTACTTTTGCTACTTGAACACATGAATGATCTATATGATTTTGATGTTTTGATAAGAGAATGAAATAATGGTTGAAGCTATATTATAAGTTCTTTTGCATCATATAAGAATGATCAAGGCAATTCACTTCTTCTCTATTCATATCTTGTTCATGCTAGATCCTAAATGAAATATGTGACCCTCCTTTTTACCATCCGGGAATTAGGATAAGTGATTGAAAAAGGCATGTTTGATGTGGGAGGGCCAATAAAAATGTGTTAAGTGAAAGTGTAGCAATTCATAAGTTTGGGGACGTTGAATATGAGGATGAGTAACTCGACACCATTCACATAGCCGGGTGTTTGTGTCTTGCCAAAGTCTAATTGAACGACAAGTCCTAACGAGATATGGTATGTGCATCAAGGGTTTGAGGCATCTCGAAATTGAGAAACGCCGATCTCCTAGGCTTCGGTTATTGTGCACCTCTGTCCATACTCTCAAAAAGTAAAATATAAAGAAAGAAAAGCTTTTACATGCAAAGCATGTGTTGTGAAGTAAAATTCTTGAAGGTATTATGTTGTTCCTCTTTCCCGGATTAGCACCACAATTGCCTAAAAGAATTCCCTCCTTTAACACGTTTCTTAGACCCTTCTTTGATTAGAAGACCTTGAGACTTTTATGTATGTATTTAAGACTTCATGGCTTAGACTTGTTTGATTTTAATTGTCTCTACATCTTTATCATGTCTTTTATTTGTGTTTTTGAGAAAGAAAAGAGAGTTAGTTCATGTTATTGTTATCATTGATACATGCCTTGCCTTCCTATGCCTTGAAACATCACTTTGAGGGTGATCCAATAAAAAGAAGCACTATCAAATAAAAGGTTTTTTTAATTTTTATACATATATAATCCATGGCATCTTGTATTCTAAATTTGAGTCTTGTTTGGGGACAAGCAAGGGGCAAGTATGGGGTATTTTGATGACATGAATTATATACCATTATAATCATGCATATTGTAGAGGTTTACCTCGATTTACTTTGCATTTAGAGGGAACTTGTGTATGTTTTATGTCTTATTCAATTATATTTCAGAAATAGAGGTCTACAAGAGTTTCGGTTGAATTGTAGGTAAATTGAGTGGATTTGGAAGAAAAAGTGGAGCAAGGAGCATCTAAGGTCATTAGGGAAGCTAAAGAAGTCTTAGAGGAATCACAAGAGAAAGGAGTTGCGTAAAAGAAGCATAAAGGGAGGAAGGAAGCAAGCCAAGAGACGAGCATTCTCTGTTGAAGAAAATCGTGCCATTTACTACATAAATCGGACGATTTATCTCCTTAAAAATCGAACGGTTTTGTGTGTAAATCGGCTAGCTCGATTTTCTTTGTTTTCGGCCCAATGGTAAAGACGACTGAAAGCCCATCACTTTTAGGCTAGAGAAGTGTTTTTCCAAGCGGCCCATTAGCAAGAAACTATAGGTTGGAACCCTAGGAACGAAAACGGAAAGGCCGCAGTGAGAAATCTTTATACGTTTGTGAGAGATCGAAGATTCTTGGAGAGGGATTGAAGCGATATGTGATGGAAAGTCAATCTTGATCATATTTGTGACATTCCTTGTTTCCATTGCGATCTTTGTGGTTTTAGAACACAATATTGAGTTGATTGAGAGATACATTGATTAGTTTTGAGATTGGTTTACAGAATTGAAAGTTATTGAGTTTTTATTCAAGATTCGGGTTTATTTGATTTATTCACTCAATCTTAAATTTGATTTGATTTTGAAAATAGTTGGCTAAAACCATTGTGATTCTGGGGAGAATAGTTGATGATTGAGGCTTAGATGATGATAGACTGAACTCATTAAACTAATTGGACTCTAAGAGTTTAGATTTCAACTTTGCGACAACAGGAAAATCGGGTTGTTCTTGAAGGAAATCGTCCGATTTAATGATGAACAACACGATTTATTCCCCTGACGATCTTTAATTGATTTAATCTTTAACCAAAGTTAATCCTTGCCTAAACCCCAACCTTGCTTAACCTTTTTAACCTCTATTTGAGTGTATGAAGAAACTTCACCATTGATTCTACATTTAATAGATCAAGATTACAAGATTTGGGTAATAGAGAGACTCAACATCCTTTATTGAGGTTTTAAGTGTGCTTTCTATCTTTACTTTGGAGAGTCACATCCTGGGGTTTTCGATAGTTAGTTTGAGTGTAATTCTTATCCTTAGAGCTTTCTATATTGCAGCTTCAACAACCCTTATAGAGAGAACATTTGGATTAGACAAATAGGTTTCGGAACTTCATTGTACGATATCTACTTTTGAAACACATAACCTTGGCAATATAAACTCTGTGCTTTGATCTTTAGAAGTTTCTTGAATCGAAAGCCGCAGTCGGATACTTGAATCCTTGGAATCATTTCCCCCTTTATTAATCACAAAAGCTTTTGCACTTTGTTAGATAACTGAAACCGATTTTATTCTCACCAAATCTCTGAGTTTGACTTTGGAATTTCTTACCTTACTACAGCTGATCCGTACACTGCGGGTTCGCTTTGCCTTGAATTCTAGATATAAATTTAAGACTTTGACGCACACACTTTTGAGCGAACAACTGGCTGTCAGGATCCGGAAAGTGGATATCCATCTCTAGCCATGCAAGATCTCGATGTAATTGTGGCTGAGCTGTCAGCCTAGCGATCGCCATCTCTCGGGGAGTCTTCCTATTGAGGGCATCTGCTACCACGTTAGCCTTCCCCGGGTGGTATGTGATCTCAAGATCAAAGTCGTTGATCAACTCCAACCATCTGCGCTGGCGGTTATTCAACTCCCGCTAAGTGAATATTTACTTCAGAATCTTATAGTCTGTGAAAATCTGACACGTAGCTCCGTACAGATAATGTCTCCAGATCTTCAAAGCATGAACAACAGCAGCCAACTCTAGATCATGGATAGGGTAATTCTCCTCGTACATCTTCAGCTGTCTAGACGCATAAGAAATCACCTTACCCCTCTTCATCAAATCACATCCCAAGCCCAGCTTTGATGCGTCACTGTGAACCACAAAATCCTCAATGCCCTCTGGCTGAGCTAGGATAGGAGTAGAGGTCAACCTCTTCTTCAGCTCTTCGAAGCTCTGCAGGCACGGCTCGGACCATATGAACCAAGTAGACTTCCGCAACAAGGAAGTGAGCGGTCGGGCGATAACTGAAAAGCCCTGAACAAAACGCCGGTAGTATCCCGCCAATCCTAAGAAGCTGCGAGCCTCCATGACATTCTTAGGAGGCGGCCAAGATGCTACTGAGTCGATCTTCGCCGGATATACCTTGATCCCTTTAGTTGAAACAATGTGACCAAGGAATGCTACCTCAGACATCCAAAACTCGCACTTTGAGAGCTTAGCGTAGAGCTCTCTATCCTGTAGGACCTGAAGAACGATCCTCAAGTGTCATACATGTTCCTCTCTACCGCGGGAGTAAACCAGAATGTCGTCGATGAAGACAACTATAAACTGGTCTAGAAAGTCGATTAAGATGTTGCTCATCAACTGCATGAAGACTGTTGGCACATTCGTGAGCCCGAATAGAATCACTAAAAACTCGTAGTGTCCATATCTAGTCCGAAATGCCGTCTTGGCTACGTCTTGCTCTCTCACCCTTAGTTGGTGATATCCAGATATCAGATCGATCCTCGAAAAAACTGAAGCTCCATGCAGCTGATCCAAAAGATCATTGATACGGGGCAATGGGTACTTGTTCTTGATCATCACCTTGTTCAGCTCTCGGTATTCGATACATAACCTCATTGACCTGTCTTTCTTCCTGACGAAGAGAACTGGTGCGCCCCAAGGAGATACACTAGGGCGGATAAAGCCCTTCTCTACTAACTCCTCGAGCTGCTTCTTTAACTCAAGCATCTCGATGGCTCCACACGATAAGGAGCCTTAGAGATCGGTCTTGTACTGGGCTCTAGATCAATGCCAAAATCTACACTCTTTTGTGGAGGTAAACCTGATGGCTCTCCAAAGACGTCAACAAACTCGCAAGCTACTGGAATCTGCTCTAAATCTAGACTAGTACTATCCTTCATGGCATAGCACCAAAAAGCCTCACAACCCTGACTGATAAGTCTCGCAGCTCAAACTGCACTGATGACTCTACCAGTCTTCCCGAGATCCCATCCTCGGAAGATCTCAACATGGTCTGCATCTGTAGTTACTGTCACGGTCCTCTTGCCGATGTCCAAAACTGCTCGATGTCGATCCATCCAATCCATACCCAGAATAACTTCTTCATGTACTAAGTATATGACGAAGAAGTCAGTTCGCCAATCGCGACCTCCCAATTTGATAGGGCAATCACGAACCTCTCGTGTACCTCGAATCTTACCCCCATCGGGTAATCCTACAAAGAAAGGTCTTCCTTCTACATTACTAAGGCCAATCTATCTACACATGCATCAGATTAAAGAATGCGTAGCACTAGTATCGAAAAGAACTTTGACAGGAAAACCATTAATATGAATGGTAATTGTGGTTGTTGGCCTTGTCGGCTCTACAGCACTCCTCAACTCATACACTCTGGCTGATGCATCTCTGGTGTCTACAGATCCACCAAAACGTCCTCTACCTCTCCCATGTCCCGGAGTGGAACCTTGAGGAGCGGTAGAACCGGAAACTCTCTGTTGTTGCTGCTGTTGCTGAAGTTGAGACCTCTGTCCTCCTCCAACAACACTTGCAGGTGAAGAACCCTGTTGTGATAGCGCCTTATCCTGACGACAAAACGCAGCTCTGTGTCCGGGCTTGCCATAAGAAAAGAAAGTCACTGCTGACTTCTTGCAATCAGCTCGGATGTGTCCAACTACTCCGCAGTTGTGACACTACCATCCTCTGTCAGAACTCTGCTGGAAACTAGAACGTCCAGGCATCTGACTACGCCCAAAACCAACTGCTCCAGCTCCAGCACTAGCTGATCAAGTCTTCTCTCTTCTCACGACCTCCTATCTGAGAAGCTCTCCTCTGAACCGGTCGGTCTCTCTTATAGGCAGAAGCTCTATCCTGATAGTCCGTCAAAGAATCAGAACGGAAACCAGCAAGATAAGAGCGTGTCGACTCTCTCAACCTCCGAGAGAAAAGGTAAACATGGTGATCCTCCGGTGGTGCAGACGGACCCAGCAACGACAACTCATCCTGAAACTTGCTGATGATCTCAACAATAGGCAAATCCTTGAATCCAACCTCAAGGAAATACTGAAGACGGTCTCTCCTCATAGTTGCAGGGCAGTAGCGATCCCTGATCACCGTCTTCATCTGCTCATAACTGGTGACCTTACTGCGAACGGTCCTCCACCAAGAATGAGCCTGATCCTTTAGCAACATCTTTGCTATGTTGACTCGACGTCCCTCTGGGCAACTGATAACCTCCATAGCAGTATCCAGCTGTCCTAGTCACTGTTCCACCTCCAATCCAGTCTTTCCCACGAAAGTGGGAACCTTCAACTAGTCGAAAGCCTTCAACCAACTGTCAGGCTTTGGCTCTTGCGCCTCAGCCGGCGCTTTGACAACCTCAGCAACTCCAGCAGGCAGGGCAACAACCTGTGAAACTCTTTGCAAAACCTCAACTGATCTCGCAGGAACTGGCGGCACTGGTGTTGGTCCTCCAATCCTGATAGCATCCTCAACTCTCTGCACATAGTCGTGATATGCAGAAGCTTCGCTAGACACTCGAGCGGACTTTGTCGATGGCACTCTCTGTGCTCCTGACCTAGCAGCGGTCCCGTTTCCAGCCTCAGGAACCACACTCTCAGCAAATTCTTTAGCGAACGCCTCATCCATAGGCGGATCAGTAACTGGGGCGTGGCCCCGACCTCTAGCTAGTGGAGGTCTTCGTGCACGTCCTCATCCACGGATGACAAGTGAAGTGGTGGTCGACCCCTTCCTTACCCCATAGCAGATGTAGCTCTAGTACGCGTCATCTGCTATAAGGATAGGTATAAGAAACTATATACAAGGCCACGCTACAGCTAAAGCAGAACTCCAAGAAAAGCACATATAAAGGAAAACACATAGAAAGTACACTATTGAGATCTGCGGAGGTAGTGGTGGTCACCCGTACATCTATCCCAGACCGACAAGTTAAAACAAAACACCCTTTGAAAACATTAGACCCCTTACGGGTTCTATTTATTTATCCATCCCACCTTTAGAAGATTTCGAGTGCCATTTGGATTCATCTTGAATAGCTCGTATTGTCTGAGGAAGATGTTAATCTTTGTTTTCTTGACTTGACTTGTTCCTTCATATGTGACAACGAGTTTGTCCCATATTTCCTTTGCACTTTTGCATGATGAGATGCGGTTGAATTCATTGGCATCTAATCTGCAGTAGAGTAAGTTCATAGCTTTGTAGTTCTTTGACACACTGTCCAAGTCAGCTTGTGTTAAGTCAACTTCCTTCTTTGGGACTTGGACACCTTCAACCGTAGTAGTTGGGACTTTGGGGCCATTCTGAATGATGCTCCATAGTTCCATGTCTTGATCAATAATGAGCATACGCATGAGTGCTCTCCAATGGGAAAAGTTGTCACCACATAAGAGTGGTGGTCGAGATGAGGATCTTCCTTGAGCAAATCCTCCATCAACTAGTCTCACTGATGGTTAAATCAATATACGTGAGTCTAGATCTGATACCAATTGAAGAACCGGTAGGTGAATAAAAAGGATAAAAGATACTCTAGAAGGGGGGTTGAATAGAGTATGAGAACTTTTCGCAAAACCAATCTCAAGGCCTTAAACCCAATTTCAAGGGCCTTGATATCGATCTAAGCTCTTTGTGATACTTTGATTTCAAGGGCTTTGAAACAACTTTCAAGGGCCTTGACTTTGTACTCCTGCAAAACAAAGTTAGTCACAATAAAGCAAAATATAATGCGGAATGTAAAAGATTGACACGAGAATATGTTTACGAAGTTCGGCTAAAATAGCCTACTCTCCATCCCAGGGTATAGCCTTAGGATCTAACTATCTATTATCAGCTTCAAAGAGTCCTAGATACAAACTAGAATAAATCCCCTTCTTCTCTCTCTGTAGCCAATGCTACGATCTAGCTCCAACTCTTCACCTTGGTATAATAGCCTAGTTACTTCGCAGAGTAACACACACTCGAGTATAACACTCTTTAGATATACCAATGGAGCTCTCAAGTTTTATCTCTCTCTAAGGGATAAAGCTTTTTAGAGAAAGAGAGAAAGAAAAACTATTTGATTGAATGAAGATGTTTTGGATCGCTTGAAGACTATTGATGTTTCCGTATAAACTTCTGTACTTGTTCTTCAATTTCCATCTTTATTTATAGCCTTCTATGGAGAGATCTTCTAGACATTGGAACGATGACCGTTTGAAGATGATTCTTCTTCTCCATTAAGATCGCTTCTTCGTTGAGATGAGATAGACGTTGTGAATCTTCATCTCTTGAGAACACGTTGATCTCTCGGCTCCTTAATCTTCTCGTATTTGTTCTAACGATATCAAATTCCAGAGGAGAGAATCTTCGTGCTTTTGGTTGAGGATCTTTGCAAGACCTTTAATGGTCGGTTGAGATCTTCAAACAAATCTTCTTTTTGAGCAAATCGTTCCTAGAAGATCTTCTTTAGTGATTTGATTTCCTTTAGCGTACGGCCTTGACATCTTTGTTCCCTTGGAATTAATTTCAAGGCCTCCGTTGTTTGAACACTCTAAACTCCTTGTCTTTCAAGGTCTTCCAAGGTCCTTTGAAGTGTCTTGCAAAACCTGCACTTATTCAATCCAAACCACCAAACCAAACCAAGCTACTCGATAGATAATCAATAAATTGTTAGTGTATTAAACTACTTCATATGTGTTTAAGTCTTCCATCATCAACACCTGTACAACTTTATAATCAAGGTGGAGTTTTAAATCTTGTTCTGCATGACCACCGGTACCACTCTTGATTGTGCAACTCTTCTAGCCGACAGCTTGAGGAAGATCGAAAACAAGGAGAAAGGGGACATTTGTGTGGGAGGTATTGTGACTTACATCGTTCTCCGTCTAGGGGTAGACTTCTGCGCCTCTGAGCTTGCTGTAGAAGCAAGTCCTCTTGGGCTTGCATGTTTTATTCATAGGGGTATTATGATTCCCCGACACAGAGGGCCTCCACGCACAGTTATGCCCTAGGAGGGCAAGGGAGCGAGAGGGATTCCGTGGAAGGCGGAGTACACCATTAGGAACAACGTCAACTGGAAGTTGACATTTGAGGAGATGCATGTTGATATGGTAGGTCCAAATTATGAGGAGGATGATGTTGCAGCTGAGGCGGAAGGAGGACAGAGCCATGATTACATGGACATGGGGACGGACACCGGCCCCAACAACTATAGGGCTGACAGAGAGTTGGATAGTTCTCAAGAGCTGCCATCTTCATTTTCATCCATAGGAGGGCAGCACGAACCTCCTAGGAGGTCCACTTCCCACCGTCCTCGAGCTAGTCCCTCCTAACGCCGTGTCAGTACTTCAGAGTGTCCATCATGTTATGATGAGCAGCCTCCATGGCTTCCCGCACTACAGTAGAGGATGGATAGCATTGATGACCGCCTTGTCACTGTCGAGGAGGGGCAACACATGATCCGAGACCTTTACCACGCCCAGTTCAGCCGCCCATATGACCCGGCATAGCATTCATTCCCGCATTCATTTTGATGATGACATTTGCTTTTTAGCTTCTCCACCGAACTTGTCAGTTTCTTGTACTTTTACCTCTACTTCTATTACGCGTTGGGGACAACGTGTTGTTCAAGTATGGGGTGGTTGAATACCTTTGGTCTGTAATAACTTTGAGATACTTTCTTGCTTGTATGACCCTCGCACCTTTGCATTTTTTTTCATTACCTTTGTCACACGTTTCATTGTTGCATTGCATTCGATAGTTTTAAAAAACCAATAAAATATTGAAAATTTTAAAAATTTTGTGCTTCTAGGATTGGAGATGACCTTAATGAAGAAAACTACTTGTGAATTGGATTTTTGATGATTTTTATGTGTTTGAAATGAATTGTGATTTGTGAAGAATTTGAATGTTTTGTTGAGCTTTCTTGCAAGTTTTATAATTTGTAAATTAATCTAAATCATGTTGAGAATTTGAAGGTTGAAACTGCTTTTACAAGTTCCTACACATCTTATTGATATGATTAAGGCGTTTCGTTTTTATTCCTTTCTTCTTCTTGATCACGCTTTTAGCTCCTCATGTATATGTTTTGCCCCTTCTTACCTATCCGGGAATTAGGATGCGATTTGTGTAAAAGTCTGAAGTTTGAAGTTGATAGTGATGAAGTGTGTTAGAAAAATAGGTTTGGGGAAGTCAATCATGATGATGAGTAACTCGGCACCATTCACATAGTCTGGTGTTTGTGTCTTGCCAAAGTCGGATTGAGCGATATTCCTAACGAGTCATTGTATGTGCATTACGGTTTGAGGCAACTCGAAAAAAATGAGTTAATGTTGATTCCCTAGTCTTCGGTTATTGTGCACCTTTGTCTTTGATCTCAAAAGTAAAGTTGAAAATTTATGCTGAAAAAGAAGAGCAAAGCTCCTATTGGTGAAGGTTGAAGTGTGCTTAAAGAAGTGGTGATATTATTGTCCTCTTTTCCGGATTTTGCACCACACATTCTATACATAATCCCACCCTAACCCGTTTCTTTGACCTTTATTTGAAAGACCTTAAGATCTTTGAGATTGATGTTTGGCTTTATGGTCTAAATTGAATTTTCCCATAAGTGATTTTGGTTTTGCTTCATGTTATAATGCTTGTTTTGAAACTTTTGCAAAATGTGATTGTTCTTTTCAAGACATGAATCCTTTTGTTCACATAACGATTTTTCGGAAGACCATGAAGCAAGTGTAGAGAGTGATTTTTGAATAGAAGCACTAATCCAAAAATATTGTGTTTTTCCTTGTCTTTGCATTCATATCTCATACATCTTTGTATTCTAGATTGAATATTGCTTGGGGACAAGCAAGAGACAAGTATGGGCTATTTTGATGACATAAAATATGACCTAGTTTAGATGTGCATATAGGTAGTTTTTCCCTTTCTTTTGAGTACATGGACATGCATTTGAAGCATTTATCGAGTATATACATTATTATCTTATAATCAAGATCTACGGAACCTTTGTTGTGATTTTAGGTGATTTGGAGCTGAAATAGAGTGAAAGGAGTCATTCACTGAGTGTTGGTTAATGAGAATTCCATTGGGAGGGATTGGAACGTCATTAGAAGAAGTATGAAGTGAAGCAAGGGTGAAAAGTGTCAAAAAGGAAGAACCACGGTCAAGAGAGGAGTTCCACGGCCGGGGTTTTGATAATTAATTGAATTTCACACGTGGAAAGGAAGGTCGAGAGTCGCCACGGGAGAAACCACGGCCGTGGTTTTGTGACGTTACCCGTGGTTTTCTTCGGAAAAGTCCGTTACGTTTATTGCCACGACAACATGAAAGAAAGGAGCTTTTTTTACCTAGTTTTATTTTATAAAAGGAGGTTGACGGCTGCATTTCGGATATCTCACTTTGGACAAAGATCACGCTTTAGGCCGGAAGGAAGGCTCTTGGATTCCATTTTCCGTACATTGGAAGGGATTTCTTTACCATTGTAGGAGGTTGAAGAAGTCATTGGTTCTACCTTAGAAATTTGTGAGATCGTTCTAATCTTTTATTCTTGTCTTTGAGAACACATTATGGGATTATATTGTTCGATTGATTGAGTTATTGATTCTTTGAAGATAGGTTTTATTCATCTTTGCGTTCTTGATTGCATGTTCTTCTTGATTTCTATTATTAATCTTGAATTTATTATGATGATGATTGTTGGTTAAACCCCCCTGCGATTCTTGGGTGAAGGGTTGATGGTTGTGGTACAGATGATGATTGATTGAGCCTTTATAAATCGGACCCTGAGAGTTGTGAGACGAAACCCTCGAACGAGGATTTTCACGGTCTGTTCTTAAAGAACCACGACCGTGGTTTCCTCTGTTTTGCACGTTTTGCTTTTTCCTTTATCCAAAATTTAAGATTGCATAAATCCTACCTTTGTTATCCTTTTTTGGCCTTTGCTTTGCTGATTGTGAGTGTTTACAAGCTCTAGGTGATAGAGGATTCAAACCCCTCTATTAGGTAAAGAGGAGTGTCATCCCCTTTATCCTTTATCTTCCTTTTCCTTGGGTTTTGGTTGATGTGAGAATTTAATCTTATCCTTGTGACCTCTTCTTGACAAGACTCAACATCCGTTAAGTAGAAACCTTTGGTTGGGACATAAAGGAAAGTCGGATCTTAAACCGGACGACATTCCTACCGAATATATACATACCTTGTTACCCAGCTCTGTCCGTACACATCCTTAGACATCTTGAATCGAATACCGCAATTGGATACTTGGATCTTTAGAATCTGCATTCCCATTATTCTTGCTTCTATATTCTTTATTGTGATCATTGCATTGCTTGCTACCCAAGTTGGATTACCTTTATTGCTTTGTTCTCACCGATTCCCTGAGATCGACTCCGGAATATTAGCCCATACTACGATTGATCCGTACATTGCGGGTTCGCTATCGTTAGACTTAATTCTTGGATATAAATTTAAAGCTTATTTGCGGGCAAACCTTTTGGAGCGAACAACTTCTATTCCAGCAATAATAGCCTAGTTACTTCGCAGAGTAATACACTCGAGTATTACACTATAATGATATGTCAATGAAGCTCTTGTGTTTATCTCACTCTAAATGAATCTACTAAAGAAGCTAAAGAGGAAGATAAACTTTTGGATCGATGAAGATGTTCTTGTATGATCGCTTGGAAGGCTTGGTTACTTTTCCTTGTAAGCTCTTGTCATCATCTTCAATCGATGTCTTCATTTTATAGTCTTCTATGGAGATCTTCTTTTAGCCGTTGTCTTGCAGCCGTTGTAACATTTTCTTTCCTCCACAGAATCCGATGTTTTTTTGATTGAGATCTTCTCACATTATTTGAGAAGTAGCCGTTGCAAATAAGATCTTCAAGTTGTCGAGATCTTCTTCTTCAACGTTCACTTGAAAGTTGTTGGAGATCTTCAAGTTCGAGATCTTCTCTTCACAATCTGTTGGACATCTTCAAGTCCGAGATCTTCTCTTCTCAGCAAACTTTTCCCTCTCCGAAATCTTCTCTTCAAATCTTCATTCGAGATCTTCTAGTTTGGTTAGTTTGTTGGTTGTTGAAGATCTTCTCCTAGATCTTCTCCTTTGGTTGTAGATGTCTGTGTTTTGTAATAAATCTCTTAGCCGAGATGTTCCCTTGTAATGTTATCCAAGACCTACACGCATTTTAACAAACAAACCAAGACAGACAATCTAGATATATAATCTATATTTGTTAGTTTATAAAACCGCATTTATATTAAATAAAATAATTCATATAAAAGGTGGAGTTATCATGACTTTCTCATACATGACCACAACACCATACTACTTGGTACAGACAAGTGAAGGTGTGAAGTTGAATATGTCCTTAAAGCAAAAACGTATGCACTAATAAAGGGCTTCCAAAAGGTCACATGTTTAGGATTCACGACATTAAAATTGAATAAGATGATCTTTTGTTCGTAAACTTTAATCAACGAGGTGTGAAAATCGCCATGGAAAGAAGACATGATCATTTCCGACATCTCAATTTTGATTTCTAGGTTCACTCAAGCTAGAATTCAACACATTTTTAGAGAAATCAAACGTGATTGCAGACAAACTCGCATGTGTAGACCAAAGCTCGAATTCAGTCAACTGAACTATTCCACAAGATGTTAAAAACCTCGTTAAAAAAACATTTTAGGGCAACTAAAAAACAAAAAAGAGTTTAATTAATAATATACAGGGATTGAGTTATTGGGGTCCGACTATGACAATATGTACAATTGGTTGACACAAGAATACCTCCATTGCGTAGCAAACAAAATTACATACACATGCCCTTTGCCCTTTATTTCTCTATCACCTAATTTGAATTATTGTTAGCCATTTGGCATTTGGTGGGCAACCAATTTTATATTTCTACCTTTCTTATGCGTGTCTTACGAGTCTACATTCATCATAGTTTTTTTATTTATAATTATTTACGTTATTACTTGATGTTCTTTAAAAATAATATATTTTTTTGAAAGATAGTTTTTTTATTAAAATTATAATAAATATATAAAAATAGTCATACACATTAGGTTATTAATTAATTATCATGATTTGGTACTTTAAAATTTGAAAAGTGAGATTGAAAAGTTGTAGGAGATTTAGCTTGTATTTGAGATGTCTTTGGAATTGCCTTTTGATAATGTAGAAAGTAAGTAAGCTAGTTTGAAGACGGAAGTTGGTTAAATTATTATTGAAATTTGCAATGCAAAGGAGAAGACGTATGTCATTGGAATGCAACCTTTTTGTTGTCAGCAGAAATGCACGTTGGGGGGCCTCCTCCTCCTACAATCATATACAGTTTAGCGTCTTCAAAACGTATGCTCACATTCCACGGCCCACAACTTCCCTTACCCAACAAGTTTTCATTTCGCATTCACCAATTTCTTTTAAAGATTATAATATATATGTATATATAATTGGACAATTTTGAGTATGCAGTTTCTTTTCAGTTCATTTTATATTTAAAATTTTAACGCATATGTTATGACATATATTATCTGTAATAGGATATACGTTAAAGTTTACACTAAAATTTTTATTAATATAATTAATGTTGATTATGATAACTATAAATTTAGTCATTTTTTCTTAGCAAAGTAATTGTATGTTATTACATCGATCTCATTCAAATGAGAATAGTTATAATGGTAACAAACCATAAACTACCACAACGCATAAAAGATATATATTCATAAGAATAACGATCATTATCAACAAAATAGATAATTCGTGCAAATCAGACTCCTCATACCCTTTAAATGAGAGGATTTCACAAGACACAACTTACATAAATTCACTCTATTATTAATCGAAGGAGAAAGAATTGGTCAGCCGATCACTACTACAAAACAAACATGTCTCTGAAACTTTTTAATGAAAATTGGATAAATAAAACTACTGGCAATAAAACCTTATTTATTGGATGATTTCTAACAACGTTTTCATGGGGTTTGTCAACTAAATCTACCAAACCCTATTTCTAAATAAAAGAGAAAGACTTCCAAGTAGATAAGCTAAAAGATAGCCTCAAAAAGAAAAGGGGAAAAAAGAAAATAATATTTCACAACTCGTAGGCATGTGGGACCAATCGGCCGATCTCCACGAAATGTATTGCATCGTGTTAAAACGCATCGTTCTGGAAAAATGGTCAATAGCTCAGATAAGTGATGGGAGTCGGTTGATCGGATGGTGTAAATCAAGCAATCGCTTTCTTAGTCTCAACCAATTCTTCCTATTTCAATCTCGGATCTCAATCATTTCAGCATTAACCTTGACATCCTTGACCGCACGGAGAACACAAAACACAAAAATGTAGGACATTCTTCCGTTTATAACCCCATTTAGTTCCGGAAAAACCTAGAATGTCTGTAGGATCATTAACCAACAAGTAGATCTCCTAAATACAAAAGAAATGAAAATCTACCAATATACAATAAAAATCTACACTATGGGTCCGTTTGGTGAACATAGTAGATTATTTGAAAGATTAAAATTTCATAATAATCTCCAATAATCTTAATAATCCATGTTGAAGTGGATGAAAAAATGGGTAGAATAATCTCCCAAAATAATCTCCTGAGATTATAATTTCAATAATCTCGATAATATCTGGCTATATACTTAAGAAATGGGTAAAAAGAAGGGTGAAATAAGACACTAAAATGAATAAAACCTAGAATGTCTGCAGGATCATGACCCTACTTCAAGAAGCATTTTAGGATATAAAACACTAAGCAGCTTTTCATCTACAGATTTCTGATTTCTTGCTAACAGCGATAGTAAGTTCTTTTTCCTTTAAGTAGTTTTTCTACCTATTCTGTCAAGAAGCATAATTTTTTTTCATCTATGATTTGTTTTATTTTCAGAATTTATGAGGACTGTGCCATTTTTTACTGCTTTTGTTACACAATAAACTGATTTTATGTGATGTTTTCTCAAAAATGAAATGAATTGTGCCCAGCTAGGACCCGCTTGAGCCTATTGAGCTATCACATTATTACATGCATAGATTGAAATGAAGGATACGTTACTCAAATTGCAATGGATCTTTGGGAAAGATAATGAACTCTATTATATAGTTTAACCCTCCGTTTGGTTGTAATTTCGAAAACGGAAACGGAATGAAAATGAATCTAGTCCATATGTGTAGCTTGTTTATTAATTATTTTTGAATCATTCTTTGGGTCTCATGTATTTTGCATTTGATTTGCCTATTTTCTTTCCCTGTAGGGTATTAAAATTAATCAAATTTAACTCCAATTAGTTAAAATCTTAAGGAATGATTCCAAAAAGTTTCATGAACAAGGATATACATATTGTTTCTATTCCGTTTTCGTTTCTGCAGTTTATATCAAACGGGCCCTAAATCTCATTAACTTGCATCGCTCTTTCTTCGGCTTCTGTAATCTAGTTTGACAGCAGCTGATGTTTTTCTCTTGAGTAGACAACTTGCAGTGATTGCTTTGGGGCATCCTTTGGCTCCCTTGAGTCGTATTGAACTCCTTAAGACTCTTAGAGAAACTAAGCCTCCTTTTGGTTGTAAATTTACAAACGAAAACAAAATCAAAATAAATTCATGAAATTAAATTTTTAGAATTATTGCTTCGATTTTTTTAATGCAAAATGCATTTGCTTCTCCCTTTTGTTTCCCATAGGGTTTCAAAACTAACCAAATTCTACGTATGAACTTGATTCGTTCTATTCCGTATCTATTTTCTTAGTTAAAACCAAACTGGCCCCTAAGTGACTACTTGATATGTTGTTGTGTAACTAGCCTTTGTTGAGACCCATGTGTACATACAACTAACATGAGATTCTTTGGTTTACTTTTTCTTCTCCTTTTGTCCTTTAGGATTTAGATGGATCTCTATTTCTTAGTTCCATCACAAAACAACCTTATCTATATCAGACTATATGTTCCATGCATTTTAATTTATGATCTGCATGCAATCTACTTGTTGCCAGAACATGATGAGAAATGTTTCCACGAGAAGGTCTGAATAATTATCCAACTTAAGGGTCTTATTCTAGAATAGTGGGTTGTCATGTAGTAAAACTATTCAGAAGGCATACATATTGAGGCTTTGTGCTTGGTTGATAGAGAACATCTGTGCAACACTAGACTTTGCAAATGTTGTTACGTGAACCGGTGATAACACGATTTATAGCATAGTTTTAGGGTAACTTTTAGATAGAATTCCCGCTCAATCATGCATGATCTAGCACTAGTCCAATACGTTTTGCACTTAAAACATGTATTTTGTCGAGATAGACGTCTACACGGACTTGTGTGCGTTTTGTAGGTATTTCGGGAAGTTTAGAGCTAAAACGATGCGTCAAGGGATCGTTCATTTAGATGACACATCCTCCGACTCATTATAACATACAAACAAAGAGCTAGGAGGACTCATGGAACCTTGCCAACTCTAGTCATGCACCAAACCACAGCTCAATGATCCAAGGCGAACTTTCTGCATAGAATCACGGGTTCCTGAAGAACCACGGCCGTGAAAATGACCGTGGATTTTGCCAGATTCTCATGACAGCTGTGCCACGACTCTCATGGCCAGCTCATGAAGAATTTGTTATAAAAGTGGTCCAAAGATGGGTTGTTTGGGGGCAGCTGGGGGCTGGAGTAGTTGAGAGAGTTCACACATTATCCATTCCTTGAACAAAATATATTCCAAGAAGAAGAAGGATTTTTCTAGGAAGGAAAGTGCAAGAAGAAGAAGGAAGGAGCCATTGAAGAAGAGAAGAGAAGACACACTTAGTTCTTGTAATTCGGGTTTATTGCTAGGGATTTATGAACTCTTGAACCTTCTTTTAGAAGGATTGTAAGTCGTTCTAATTTCATCTTCAGATTTGGATTGTATTTGAAGTTCATTTGTTCATCTTCTTTCTTTCATTTTCTTGCAATGGAGTTTGTGATTCTATATTTGTTTGCTTTGATTCCCATTATGAATGTTGTAGGCTAATTCGATGTGATTCTAGGGTAAAGAAAGGATGGTTATGGCTAGATCTATGATAGGACGGACTTAGATTTACTTTTGGATGATTTTAGTTCATGAACGTAGCTGCTGTTAGAAATCACGGGTAGTTCTTGAAGAACCACGGTCGTGGTTTCTGAAGAACAAACCGTGATTTTTCCTGGTTCGAAGGATCTTACCTTAGATTCATTAAATTGTTGAAACCCTAAGTTTTTGCTGAGTTTAACCTACTCTAGGGTATCCTAGTGTAGTGACTAAGTGTTAGGAGAGACTTACCCAGTAATCCTTTCCCTTAGAATCTAAAATAGCGAAATCTTAGGTAGTGGTGAACCTAACAAGTCGCCATTGGATTAGATGTGCTAGGAATGTTGATTTAAGACTTCCCTCTCCAAGACTTACCCGGTAAGGATAGGTTAGATCCCTAATTGACAATCCCGGTTTGTGAGAAAATTCCTAACCTTAGGTTCTTAGAGACTTACCCGGTAATAAGACCTTAGGTGTGGATTAGTTGGATCATGAGACTTACCCGGTAATTGCTCCCAATTTAGAAACACCTAATCCCAACATATCAAAATCAATCCAAAGTATGAATAGATAACTTGAGTTCTATGCCATAACCGGAATTTCCGACCCCTAGAATCCGTCTCTCTTTTTCCTTGATCAATATCTCGTTTGATTCGTTTATTTGTGCTGATTTTTGGTTTAGTTTGATTTATTGCTTTGCATGAGTTATGATCCTTGGTGTGATCACTTAAAACCAACAAAAACAATTGAGATTTTCTTCCTTTGTTTCTCTCTCTTCTAACCTTAGATCTTCACTAAATTTAATCACAAAACCGAATCAATTTCACCTTAGTCTTTGCGTTCGACCTCGGAGTACTATCCATACTACAAACGTCCCGTACACTGCGGGTGCGCTAGAAGTTAGGATAGTTAGAACGAGTATAAATTTAAGGCTTATTGCGTGCATACTCTTTTAGCGTAACAAGTTTTTGGCGCCGTTGCCGGGGACTAGGTCTAGATTGAGTCTATTTGTGATTGTTTATAGTGTAGATCTTTCTTGTTGCTTTTGATCTCTCTTTGGTGTGTGTCTTTGCTTTTCAGGACATCTCTTACTCTTTAGGTGTATGCGAAGATCTCGTGGTAAGGATTTAGCTCCATTCGATCCCGAACCGGAGAAAACCCTTAGATCTAGATCCAAGAGCATTCGAAAAGAGAAAGAAATGGCCGGTAGGAACCTCCAAGCTGAGTTGGATGAAGCCTTAGAGCAAATTAGGCTAAGAGATGAGCTCTTGGAGGAAGAAAGGAGACTTGCCAATGAGAGGCAAGAGGCAACTAGGAGGGAGATTGAGGAGATTAGGCAAGCACTTGTGCAAAGGGAGCTTAACCGTCAACAACCTCCTCCACCTCCACCACAACCGCAGCCGGCGGTGAACGTTAGGGTTGTGCCCATTGCTATGGATGAGCCACAAACGTTGGGGCAACGTATGGATCCGGCACAAAGAGCACACCGCCCGGGTGTGAACTTAGGAGATCCCGCAGCCCATGATTACGAGCTCCGCCCTCAAGTTCTACAAATGATCCGGCATAATCAATTTGGAGGGATGGAAGGAGAGTCTCCTCACCAAAATTTGATGAACTATGAGATTTTGATGGAGACTCTTAGACCGCCAAGATTGGAGAGCAACAACCATAAGCTAAGGGCCTTTTCCTTCTCTCTTAAGGACAAAGCCTTGGCTTGGTATCAATCTATTCCACAAGGGCGAGTTGGTACTTGGGAGGAGATGACAACCGAGTTCTTAACCAAGTTCTTCCCACCATCCAAGACCACCGAATTAAGGGGAAAGATCAATGCCTTTGTGATGAGGGATAGAGAAAGTTTGTTCAAGTCTTGGGAGAGATTCAAAGACCTTCTCCTAGATTGCCCACACCATGGTATACCGAAGATTGAGCTATTGGAGATCTACTTCAAGGGGCTTGATGAAGATAGCCAATTCAAGCTTCAATCTCTTTCCGGTGGGACATTTATGGAGAAACATGTAGATGATGCTTGGGAGTTTGTGGAGAAGCAAGCTCTAGTGATTGAAAAGTACTCTCATAGGAAGAACGAAGGAAGAAAGGCGGGAGCATATGAGGTGATTGAGGTCACCATGAGCAATTTCAAGCTTGACGCCATCAACAACGAGTTGAAGTCCTTGAGAGAATTGTGTACTACCACCTTAAAGAGCCAAGCAACTCCTCAAGCGCCTCCACAAGCCAATTTGTCTTCCAAGGAGGAAGATGTGAATTATATGGGAAGGGGCAATTTCAACAATTACCAAGGCCCAAGAAATTTCAACAACAACCGGCAATTCAACAATTACCGGCCAAACCACAACCATCCCGGATTTTCTTACTCTAACCCGGATGGAGCCTTGAACCCTCCCGTTTCCACAAGTACAACTCCATCACAAAGAGCTTCACAAGAACCTCCACCCGGTTTTTCTCAACCTACCAAGGATAGAACTGAAGTCATGTTTGAGCAATTGCTAGGAAGATTGAATGGACTTGAGAGCACCGTGACTTCAATCTCTAAGGCTTAAAAGGTCTTGGAAGCACAAGTCTTTCAAAAGGCGGGTGAAGCGCATAGAGATCTGGGGAAGCTTCCCGGAAGAACCGAAGACAACCCAAGAGGCCAAGTGTTGGCCATCACAACAAGGAGTGGGTTGAGCATGAAGGATCCTTTGCCCAAGGACCAAACTAAAGGAAAGCAAGTAGTGGTAGAAGAGGGAAGAAAGCAAGATGATGGAGGAGAAATCAAGGATGTAGAGCCAACTTATGTGGCACCGCCTCCATACAAGCCGCCACTACCTTTCCCACAATCAAGAGCGAGAGCTCGTTTGGACAATCACTTTGGTAAGTTCCTTGAACTAATGTCCAAGTTGCATATTAACATTCCGTTTATGGATGCCATCTTAGGAATGCCGGCATATGGGAAGTTTTTGAAGGAAATACTCTCCAACAAAAGGAAGCTAGAGGAGTATGGGGAGATAAGGATGACCAAGAGATCCTCGGAGTTGATCCAAACGATGAAGGAGGAAATGCCTCCCAAGCTAAGAGATCCGGGCTCTTTTTGCGTTCCAATTGGAGTAGGAGACGTGAAGTACGAGGCCCTTTGTGATCTTGGGGCAAGTGTAAGCATCATACCGCTTGCACTTAGCAACAAGGTCGGGCTAGGAGAGCCGAAGCCGGTCAAAATGACCCTCTATATGGCGGACCGCTTTATTACTCATCCGGTTGGGATTTTAGAGGACATTGCGGTGCAATTGGGAGGATTCTATGTACCCATCGACTTTGTAGTGTTGGACATTCCGGCGGATTATCCGGTTCCTATCATTCTAGGAAGGCCCTTCCTAGCCACTTCCGGATGCTTGGTGGATTGCAAGAACGGGACTCTCTCCTTCAACATTGGAGAGGAGAACATCAAGTTCAAGCTGTCCACAATGATGAAAGGGCCAACCCTTGATGAAGATATCTTCAACATTGTCGAGCAAGAAGAATCTAGAGAAGTTGTAAGCTCGATCTTGATCAAGGACCCCTTGGAGAAGGTTCTTACCTTGAGTATGATGGAGGAGGACATTGAGGAGGAATGCAATGAAGAGATCAAGGCCTTGGAGGCTTTGGAAGAGGAGCCGAGAGTTGGATTTGGGAGCCATGAAGAAATTGTCAACAGCTGCAAATTCCACGGTCGAGATTTAGGTTCCACGGCCGTCAAACTCTCTGGACAACTCCGAGAAGCAAGCTTGGCAAGAACCACGGCCGTGGAAGATGAACAAGCCGTGTTTCCAACCGTGGTTTCTCCTGAATCAACTTTTGATGGTGATCAAGCTTTTAGAAGCCAAGGAGAGTCTTCTTTTGCCTTGGATTCATCTCATCCAATCTTATTTGGATCGTCTTCAACCGATAAAGGTCCTCCCTCGCTTGAACTCAAACCCCTCCCCTCTCATTTAAAGTATGCATTCCTTGGTGATAATTCTACATATCATGTGATTGTTAATGCATGCTTGAGTGATGATGAACTTGCTAAATTGCTGCATGAACTAAGATTGCATAGGAAAGCCATTGGATACACTATTGATGATTTGGTTGGCATTAAGCCATCTTTGTGCATGCATAAGATAATGATGGAAGATAACCACAAACCCTCTATAGAACATCAAAGAAGATTGAATCCTATAATGAAAGAGGTGGTCAAAAAGGAAATCATTAAGTTGCTAGATGCGGGGATTATCTACCCTATCTCGGATAGTAAGTGGGTTAGTCCCGTTCATGTAGTACCTAAGAAAGGTGGAATGACGGTAGTAACTAATGAGAATAATGAACTAATACCAACTAGGACGGTCACGGGATGGAGGATGTGCATAGATTATAGGAAGTTAAACATGGCCTCCAGGAAAGATCATTTCCCTCTCCCCTTCATTGACCAAATGCTAGAAAGGTTAGCTCAACACTCTCATTTTTGCTATTTAGATGGATATAGTGGATTCTTTCAAATCCCTATCCACCCCGATGACCAAGAGAAAACAAATTTTACATGTCCATGGGGTACCTTTGCATATAGGAGAATGCCATTTGGGTTGTGTAATGCACCCGCCACCTTTCAAAGGTGTATGATGGCCATCTTTTCGGAATACATAGAAAATATCATGGAAGTGTTCATGGATGATTTCTCTGTTTATGGTTCTTCTTTCGATGATTGCTTGGCTAATTTGTCATTAGTGTTGCAAAGATGTGAAGAGACAAATCTTGTCTTAAATTGGGAAAAATGCCACTTCATGGTAAGTGAAGGTATTGTGTTAGGACACTTGGTGTCTAACCGTGGCATTGAGGTTGATAGGGCTAAGATTGAAACGATAGAGAAGTTGCCACCACCTACCTCGGTGAAGGGGGTAAGGAGTTTTTTAGGGCATGCCGGTTTCTACCGGAGGTTCATTCAAGATTTCTCTAAAATTTCTAAGCCTCTCACTAACCTACTAATGAAAGATGTTGATTTTGTCTTTTCCAAAGATTGTCTTGAAGCGTTTTGTAGGTTGAAGAACGCCTTGATCTCCGCACCTATCATGCAACCTCCGGATTGGAGTCTACCATTTGAGATCATGTGCGATGCAAGTGATGTGGCCGTTGGGGCCGTTTTGGGGCAAAGGAAAGAAGGGCGTACTCATGCTATTTACTATGCTAGCAAGACGCTAGATGATGCCCAACTCAATTATGCTACTACCGAGAAGGAGTTGTTAGCGGTGGTGTATGCATTTGAGAAATTCCGCTCATACCTTGTTGGAGCGAAGGTCATAGTTTATACTGATCATGCGGCGATCCGTTATCTACTTACAAAGAAGGATGCCAAACCAAGGTTGATTCGGTGGATCCTTCTTCTTCAAGAGTTTGATTTGGAGATACGAGATAAGAAGGGATCCGAGAACTCCGTGGCGGATCACCTTAGTAGACTCCCACCATTGGAGCTTGGGAAAGACAACATCCCGATAGATGATTCATTCCGGGACGAACAATTGCAAATGATGGAAGAATGCTTGTCCCACGTGGCTAGAGGAAGTGAGCCATGGTATGCCGACATTGTGAACTACTTGGTGTGTGAGGAAGTGCCTCCCGGATTAACATATGCACAAAGGAAAAAGTTCTTCAACGATGTAAGGCATTACTATTGGAGTGAGCCTCTTCTATTCAGAAGAGGCCCGGATGGGGTGCTTAGGAGATGCATACCGGAAGATGAAGTGGAAAGTGTGATCCGGCATTGTCACTCCTTACCATGTGGAGGCCATGCTAGCTCACACAAAACGTGTGCCAAGGTATTGCAATCCGGTTTTTATTGGCCTAACTTGTTTAGAGATGTGCAAGGTTTTGTAGCGGCATGTGATGCTTGCCAAAGGACGGGAAATATTTCAAGAAGGAATGAAATGCCCTTGAATAACATCCAAGAAGTCGAGATTTTTGATGTGTGGGGTGTAGACTTCATGGGACCATTCCCTTCTTCATGTGGAAATCTCTACATCCTATTGGCGGTGGACTATGTGTCAAGATGGGTAGAGGCCATCGCCTCTCCTACAAATGATGCCAAGGTGGTGGTGCGGCTCTTCAACCGAGTGATCTTCCCTAGGTTTGGAACACCAAGAGTGATCATTAGTGATGGAGGGAAGCACTTCACAAATAGGAATTTTGGAGCACTTTTGACTAAGTATGGGGTGACTCATAAGGTGGCAACACCTTACCACCCCCAAACTAGTGGTCAAGTGGAGATCTCCAACCGAGAGATAAAGGCCATCCTAGAGAAGACGGTGTCTAGAACAAGGAAAGATTGGGCTATGAAGCTCGATGACGCACTATGGGCATATAGAACCGCCTTCAAGACACCTATCGGTACCACTCCCTACAAGTTGGTCTATGGCAAGTCTTGCCATCTTCCGGTGGAAATGGAGCATAGAGCTTATTGGGCCATTAAGTGGCTGAATTTTGATCTCAAGGAGGCGGGAGAGAAGAGATTGCTTGATATCAATGCCCTTGAGGAGCTCCGGTTGGAAGCCTATGAGAATGTCCGGATCTACAAGGAGAGAACCAAGAGATGGCATGACAAGAGGATTGTCCCAAAGGAGTTGAGTGAAGGAGATCTTGTCCTTCTCTTCAACTCGAGGCTAAGGCTCTTTCCCGGAAAGCTCAAGTCAAGATGGACCGGGCCATATGTGGTGAAGAAGATCTTTCCCCATGGAGCTATTGAAATAGGAGGGGAGCATTGTGGAAATTTCAAGGTGAATGGGCATCGCTTGAAGAAGTATATTCCGGGAGCTCCGGTAGACATGATTGCCCCGCTTCACCTCGAATAGACGCTCCCGAGTTTGGTCAAGCTAATGACCTTAAAGAAGCGCTTGGTGGGAGGCAACCCATTGGTAACATTTTTCCCTTTTCATTTTTACTTAGATTTTTCTGTTTTTGTGTGCTTTGTGTGTGTTTTGTCTACTTTCGTGTGTGCTAGAAGCATTAGTGGCATTGGAAGCCTTTCTTGACATGTGAATGATGGTGATGAACCCCTCACCAATTATGGGTGGAGCGGACGCGGGATTTGGACGGCTAGCGGTGCCTAGCGCGGATCCCGAGGCTTTAAAGGATGTTTGAGAGCTCTCTACCATGGTTGATAGGATCATCCAACATCAAGTCACTTGAGAATTCCCAAATACCATAGCTAACGCTTTTTCATTGTGAGAACCTTCTTCCACTCTCTTTACTTGAACACCACATTGGGGACAATGTGTTTCTAAGTATGGGGTGGGGTTTGCATGATCCTCGGCATGATGAGCATCTAGGATAGGTTAATATTTTGCACATGTCTTGCATTGTACAAATTTAAAACGAAAATCCCATAAAAATCAGAAAATTTAAAAATTTTTTGTGCTTTCTAGGCTTGGATATGATCCTAATGATAAAACTTGTCTTGTGATTGGCTATGAATGGCCTTATGTGTTGGATTAATAATGCATATGTGGACTTGAACTACTTCTCTTGAATTCCATGAATGACTTGAGATCATGATGATTGCCTAGAATGGATTGAGTATTGAAAGTCGAAATTACACGATAGTTCTTGCATACCATCTAGGAATGAATAAGGCATTTCATCTTTCTCTACTTCTCATCTTGATCATGATTGCTTGAGCACCTCAATTGATATAAATTCAACCTTCTTTAAACCCATCCGGGAATAGGAGCATGCTAGTGTGTTTGAATGTGTAAAAGCAAGTGCGGGGTGAAGATGTAATGAAAAGGATGTCGTGAAATGAATGCTGAAATTATTGTGAAAGTGTAGCCAAAATAGGTTTGGGGGCGTTGGTTTAAATGATAAGTAACTCGGTACACTTCACATAATCGGGTGTTGGTGCCTTGCCAAAGTCAAATAAACTAATAGCCCTAACGAGCTTTGGTATGTGTGCCCGGTGTGGATGCACCTCGAAAACGAGAAAAAGCCCGAGGATGGCTAATCACCGAGGTTTCGGCTATTGTACACCAATGCCATTGTCTCAAAAATGATTCAAAGAAAAAGAAAAAAAGAAAGCAAGATAGGGAAAAATATACACTTGGGGGAAGTTGATCGAGGACAAGGAAGTGAAGTTAGTTCCATTCCTGGATTAGCATTACATACCTAGAAAATCCCCCTCCCCAATTGAAACGTTTCTTAGCCTTTTATGTCACAAGCCCTTATGACCTACTTGCATGTTTGTAAGACTTAGTAATCTAGATTGGATGGACTCTTGATCTTCTTGACATCTTCGTCCTCCCATCTCATGCATGCTTTTGAGTTAAGTACAATTGTCTTTCCATGCCCTTATTGTTTGATACATAATTGCTTATCAAATTGCCATTGATCATGACTATGAAGGTGATCCAATAGTAGAAGCACAAAACCCAAAAAGATTTTTGCACTTTTCTGCATACATAAATCATGTCATCTCTTAGTCTATAGTTGGGAATTTGCTCGGGGGCGAGCAAACCTTAAGTATGGGGTATTTTGATAACACGATTTATAGCATAGTTTTAGGGTAACTTTTAGATAGAATTCCCGCTCAATCATGCATGATCTAGTACTAGTCCAATACGTTTTGCACTTAAAACATGTATTTTGTCGAGATAGACGTCTACACGGACTTGTGTGCGTTTTGTAGGTATTTCGGGAAGTTTAGAGCTAAAACGATGCGTCAAGGGATCGTTCATTTAGATGACACATCCTCCGACTCATTATAACATACAAACAAAGAGCTAGGAGGACTCATGGAACCTTGCCAACTCTAGTCATGCACCAAACCACAGCTCAATGATCCAAGGCGAACTTTCTGCATAGAATCACGGGTTCGTGAAGAACCACGGCCGTGGAAATGACCGTGGATTTTGCCAGATTCTCGTGACAGCTGTGCCACGACTCTCATGGCCAGCTCATGAAGAATTTGTTATAAAAGTGGTCCAAAGATGGGTTGTTTGGGGGCAGCTGGGGGCTGGAGTAGTTGAGAGAGTTCACACATTATCCATTCCTTGAACAAAATATATTCCAAGAAGAAGAAGGATTTTTCTAGGAAGGAAAGTGCAAGAAGAAGAAGGAAGGAGCCATTGAAGAAGAGAAGAGAAGACACACTTAGTTCTTGTAATTCGGGTTTATTGTTAGGGATTTATGAACTCTTGAACCTTCTTTTAGAAGGATTGTAAGTCGTTCTAATTTCATCTTCAGATTTGGATTGTATTTGAAGTTCATTTGTTCATCTTCTTTCTTTCATTTTCTTGCAATGGAGTTTGTGATTCTATATTTGTTTGCTTTGATTCCCATTATGAATGTTGTAGGCTAATTCGATGTGATTCTAGGGTAAAGAAAGGATGGTTATGGCTAGATCTATGATAGGACGGACTTAGATTTACTTTTGGATGATTTTAGTTCATGAACGTAGCCGCTGTTAGAAATCACGGGTAGTTCTTGAAGAACCACGGTCGTGGTTTCTGAAGAACAAACCGTGATTTTTCCTGGTTCGAAGGATCTTACCTTAGATTCATTAAATTGTTGAAACCCTAAGTTTTTGCTGAGTTTAACCTACTCTAGGGTATCCTAGTGTAGTGACTAAGTGTTAGGAGAGACTTACCCAGTAATCCTTTCCCTTAGAATCTAAAATAGCGAAATCTTAGGTAGTGGTGAACCTAACAAGTCGCCATTGGATTAGATGTGCTAGGAATGTTGATTTAAGACTTCCCTCTCCAAGACTTACCCGGTAAGGATAGGTTAGATCCCTAATTGACAATCCCGGTTTGTGAGAAAATTCCTAACCTTAGGTTCTTAGAGACTTACCCGGTAATAAGACCTTAGGTGTGGATTAGTTGGATCATGAGACTTACCCGGTAATTGCTCCCAATTTAGAAACACCTAATCCCAACATATCAAAATCAATCCAAAGTATGAATAGATAACTTGAGTTCTATGCCATAACCGGAATTTCCGACCCCTAGAATCCGTCTCTCTTTTTCCTTGATCAATATCTCGTTTGATTCGTTTATTTGTGCTGATTTTTGGTTTAGTTTGATTTATTGCTTTGCATGAGTTATGATCCTTGGTGTGATCACTTAAAACCAACAAAAACAATTGAGATTTTCTTCCTTTGTTTCTCTCTCTTCTAACCTTAGATCTTCACTAAATTTAATCACAAAACCGAATCAATTTCACCTTAGTCTTTGCGTTCGACCTCGGAGTACTATCCATACTACAAACGTCCCGTACACTGCGGGTGCGCTAGAAGTTAGGATAGTTAGAACGAGTATAAATTTAAGGCTTATTGCGTGCATACTCTTTTAGCGTAACAGAGAACATCTGTGCAACACTAGACTTTGCAAATGTTGTTACGTGAACCGGTAATGACACAAGGCCTGGGTAAGGAAGTAGTGCTGGGTAGCGGGTTGTGATTTTGGGAGCTTCAATTGGGCTTGGGCCGAGAAGGTAGGTAAATTAGATGGTGTAGTGGAAGTCTTAGACGTTGGAACCATTTTAGTGTATGTCATTTCATTCTCAATAAGCTTTACATGACGAGATCTGTAAATTCTTTTAGTTAAGGGATCCATACACTCGGATAGGTACTTTGCGTAGAGGAATATCCGATCAATACGCATGGAATTAATTGGCTTTTCAATTTGTTGTAGTTAGGAAGTTCATTAGTCAGAAGATAGTAGGGAGACTCGTTTTTAGATTTGGCGATGGAATTCGATTAATTAGATAGGTAGCAGTGATCACGACAAGAGGCCAATGATCAAAAGGCATTGGTAAGTTAACATGGACAAGGCTGTTTCCACAGCATGACGGTATTTTCTTTCAAACAACTCATTACGTTCAAGAGTATGGAGAGTTGTGAAATGTGTGATACCAACTTCTCAAAGAATGGAACAAAGTGCTATGTATTCCTCAGGGTTGTCCGAATGGAGAATTTTTATTGTATTTTTGAAGAAATTTTCAACCAAGGAGCAGAACCTTATAAATATATTTTTGGTGTATGATTTGGATTTTATTGTGTAAAGTCAAGTGTACCTAGTATAATGATCCACAAAGATCACATAGTACTGATATCCATCACAAGATGGTACCGGGGAACTCCACACATCATAGGAGATAATTTCAAGAGGGTGGTGTGAGATAATTGTGGAATTAAAAATGTGTAACTTTTTTTTTTTTTTTTTTTGAAAGGTTATGTATATATATCCAGAATATTGGGGTTACAAAGCTACTAGCTTAGAGCAGATACAAAGATTAAACAAAATAATTAACATAGAAAGTGGGAGGAGAAGAGGGGAGAGTTATTGTGAGGAGAAGCTGATGCCGAGAATTTTTGCCCAGCAGAGAGAGTTCCTTGATCGATTTTTCCAATTGAGAGAGAAGTGGGTCTTGATCATGTTAATGATGTTGTGAGCGCAAGAAGTCGGGTGTGTGCTTTTGTTGTTGTAGACGAGTTCATTGCGGGTCTTCCAGATGAGATATACGTAACAAATCAAGGTTGAGATACGTATGTTGGAGATTAGGTCATCTTTATGCGGCTTGAAAGTGCTAATCCAGGTCTAAAAACAATCTCTGTAAGGCGGAGGTTGTGGTATTCTGATCCAGGAAGAGATGAGGGTAAGGACAAGTTGAGAGTAGTTACAGTGAAGGAGTAGGTGTTTCTCATCTTCAGGGAGGATGTTGCAAATATGGCATGTGTTATTGGTGACGATGTTCCAGTCTTGAAGCTTTGATAGAGTAGGGAGGCGGTTGTGGCTTGCAATCCAGGCTATTACTTGGCATTTGGGAGGGCAGGGAACTTTCCAGATGATGTTGTGAAGGTATGGAGTGGAGGGGGGGTCAAAGGCCAACAGTGGTGGTAGGCAGCAGAGATGGAAAATTTGTTATTTGTTCCTGTAGTGATGTTGATGAAGTAGTCTCCAGTCATCTTAGTGAGGATGTCATCACGGACCTTAATAAGCTGGCACCAGGAGTGACTATGATTGGAGCTAGCCTGGCATGTCCAGATAGAGTGGGATTTGATGATGTTGTGGGAGACCCAGTTGCCCCAGAGGCTGTGCATAGCGTTGGTATCATGAAGTTCGAACAGGAGTTTTGAGAAGCAGGCCTTGTTCCAGGAGTGAGCCTCCTTAAAGCCCAGCCCGCCATCAGACTTAGGAAGACAAACCGTGGTCCAGGCGATGAGGGCTCTCGAACTAGAAGCCTCCCCAGCCCAAAGGAATGAGCGTAATAGGCTTATGATCTTCAACATGATGGTAGGGGGAATGAGGAGAATGGAGCACTAGTAGTGATGCAGTGCCATGAGGACGGATGTGATGAGTTGTTTTCTCCCAGCGTAGCTGAGATGTCGAGCACTCCATGACGAGATTTTGCTTGTGATTTTTGTGATGAGGGGGGTGAATTCATTGACATTTAATCTTTTGCTACCCACCGGAATGCCAAGATAAGTGAATGGGAGTGATCCTTTTTGAAAGCCAGAGGAGGAGGCGAGGAGATCACCGTCAGTCTCGGAGAGCCCTCCCAGATAGATAGAAGATTTGGAGGGATTGATGTTAAGCCCTGAATAAGATCCAAAGAAGTCCAAGGTACGCTTCAGGATGGCGATGGAATGTGCATCACCTCTGCAGAACAATAAGAGGTCATCGGCGAAGCAAAGATGTGTGATTCTTGGGGAGGAGTACTTGGGATGCACATTAAAGTCTGGATTTTGAGTATTGATGTTAATCATGTTGGAGAGCACCTCCATAGCAATGACAAAGAGCGGAAGGGAGAGAGGGCAGCCTTGTCGGAGACCTCTCGAGCCATGGAAGTAGCCAACCAGAGAGCCTTTAAAGTTGATAGAGTAAGAGGCGGTGGAGATGCAGGCGTCAATCAGCCTAATGAACTGAGAGGGGTATCCCATACGGCCAAGACAATTCAGGATGAATTGGTGATCGATCATGTCAAATGCCTTAGCAATGTCGAGTTTTAGAGTACATCTAGGGGAGATGTGGCTCCTGCTGTATTTTTTGAGGATCTCTTGGCATAGGAGGATATTGTGTTTGATCTGTCTGCCTTTGACGAAAGCTCCCTGGTATCTTCCAATGACTGTGGGGAGGGTAGCGTTTAGTTTATCTGCAAGCAATTTAGCAATGACCTTGTATGTAGTATTGCAGCAGGAGATAGGTCTGTAATCATCAGGCAGGATGGGGTTTGGCTTTTTTGGTATGAGTGTGAGCGAGGTGTGATTGACGTGGCGGGGCATGATGCCTGTGTTGAGAAAATCCAGCACAGCGTCGGTGAAAAGCTTGCCACTGATGTGCCAGGAGGATTTAAAAAACTTAGCATTGTAACCATCGGGGCCAGGGGCTTTTAGATCACTCAAACCAAAAATGGTATTTCTGACTGCCTCTGGGGTAAAACCGTCGCTTATAATGGCTAGATCAGTGGAGGAGATCATGGGAAGTGGGCAGTTTGGGAAGAGATTCTGTGGGTTAGTTAAGATGTGGGATTCAGAATCTTTGAAAAGTGGTTAATGAGGATAGAGGTTATTCCGCTCTCATTTGAAACAGGCCCATTGGCGTGATTATCGGGATCAATAAGGAATCTGATGGCATTAGACGCTCTACGTTTAGCAATATGTTTGAAGAAGTACGATGTACATTGGTCCCCATACTTGACCCATGATTCCTTGGAGAGTTGTCCGAGGGTGGTCATCAAGTTGGCCTGGAGGTAGCGGAGTGAAGCAAGAGCGTCACGCTCAGAAATCAGGAGAGCCTGGTCCAGTGGAGTGACGATAAGCCTGGATTGAGTGATCTC
Organism: Fagopyrum homotropicum; assembly: GCA_033239125.1. Lineage (NCBI taxonomy): Eukaryota > Viridiplantae > Streptophyta > Magnoliopsida > Caryophyllales > Polygonaceae > Fagopyrum > Fagopyrum homotropicum. The sequence continues at coordinate 49,722,502 of BSWB01000002.1, forward strand.
CAGCGATGATTTGAGGCTTTCAATGGAATTGCTAATGGCCTCCAGTGAGGAGCTAGGGAACTTCTTCAGGTTGCTTTTAAGTTTCTTGAGGTTGCCGTAGAGGTGATCCATGTAGCAGGATCGGACTGAGTTATTGTGAGGGGTCCAGCATCGATTAACAGTGGCTTGAAAGCATTCATGGGAAGCCCAGGAGTTGTTGAACCGAAATTGTCGGTGAAGCTTTGGCTCTTTGGGGTTAAGTGCGAGAATGGCCGGTGAATGGTCTGATATATAGGGGCTGTTGAAGAGGACAGTAGATGTGGGGAAGGCTGTTGACCACAAATTGTTGATCATGACTCGGTCAAGCTTGCACCAGAGTCGAGAATGCACCTGCTTGTTGTTCCATGTGAAAGTGAAGCCGGAAGAAGCATGGTCGAGGATGTCATTCATTTGGATACAATCAGCAAGTTCGGAGGATTGCTGAGAAGATGAGGTTACATTATCAGAGAGTCTCTCGGCAGTGCAAAGTGTGGTGTTAAAGTCACCAAGAATAACCCAAGGCTTGTTTGAGGTGAGAAGTTTGATGGTAGCGATGTTGGGCCAAAGAGTTGCGCGGTCAGTGGGGCTATTGTGAGCATAGCAGAAGGTACATTCAAAGTTTGAGGGGTTTGGGGTGGTGAGTGGGGTAATGGTGCAGTGAATGAGCTGATCATTAACAAAAGAAGTGGATAGGCATAAGGCTGAGGGATTCCACCATAACCAGATTCGACATCGAGTATTATGGGTAACATTAGATGTGGAGGACCAGTGGGGAAGGATGGAGAGAGATGACAACTTGTCGGCATGAATTTTTGTTTCCAAGATTGCAATGCGATCCAGACGGTGTCTTTGAACCAAAGCTCTAACAGCATTATGCTTGCTGGGATGGTTAAGACCCCGAACGTTCCATGCTCCGATATTAATCGACATGGGGGAGGGTGATTGAGGTGGTAGCATCCTTGCTGCTAACACAGGGAGAAGTAGTAGAGGGGTTGATAGTCAGGGAGATGGGTGGTTTATTGTTTTCTGGACACGCTGTGTCCGGTGGTGAATTTTGGATTATGTTTTGGGAGGTTGGGGAGGGATGAGCAGTGGTGAGGTTAGGTTGTGTGGTTGTTCCACCAGTGGTGAGGTTAGGTTGTGTGGTTGTTCCACCAGTGGAGGGAAGATTGTTGCGAAACCTGCCGTCAGTTTTGTTAGCATGCTGGGTAGTTGCTAAGGCAGACAGCTGACGGGATCGATCCGGAGTGGGGAGGATGGGGGTTGGGTCCGAGGGTGGGGGTGGTTGATGCCTACTTTTTTGTATTGAACCTTCCGGAATCCCTCCGGGTTGGTCTTGTTGTCCTGAGGAGCCTTGAGAGGTGTTGTGGTGCATCTATGCCCGAAAGTAAGGCACTTAGAGCAGTGTTCGGGGAGCCATTCGAACGAGATTTTCTGAGTGATAATCTCATCATCCGGTCCAAGCAAGGTGATTTCACGCAGAGGGGGTTTTGTGGCTGAAATCTCAACAAGAATCCTCGCATGGCCAAGCCGGTTGTGATTAGCGGAGCATTGATCTGTGAGAAGTGGAATGCCGATGGCCGAGCCGATTTTTGCCAGCATGTGGGGGGACCAGAATCTGTAGTCGAGGTCAAATAGAGAGACCTAGACCGGAATGGTCGAAAGGCTCGAGTAGCTAAGGTCCATACCATGGAACCAACGCTTGAGGAGAAGGGTAGTGGATCCATTGACAAACCAGGGGCAACCCGCAAGAAAGAAGTTAAGGTCTTCTTCGGATGAGAAGTGGAGAACGTAGAGACCATGTTCATTCCTTAAAATTTTTGGCTTGGCCGTTGAGTTCCAGGCAGAGTCGGCATAGGAGGAGATTTTATTGAAGGATAGGGGAGAGCCAAGTGGGTAACCGATAAGGGTGTGGGACCATCGGGAGATGGTGTCGGCTATGTCGTCCCTTGAGAATTGAATGACGCCATCCTCGTAACCAGGAGAGTATGAGAGAGGGACGTGATTCCAATGTGAGCCAGCCGAAAGGACCTCCTTAAATGATGAAGTTTGAGGGACAGCATGTTCGTTGCAATTAATGTTGTATGGGGGTTGTGAAGGAGGGGGTGTGTGGGCCCTGGCGGGGGAAGAGGGGGAGCTGAAGGGTTTTCATTAAGGTTTGGATTATTTTGGGCAGCTGAAGGGGTTTTGGTGACAAGGCTAGTGTTGTTTGTGAGATCATGCGTAGGCGGGTGAGGAGAAGGTGGCGACAGGCCGGAGGAACCCGACACACATGACAGAGGGGCGTCGCTGGGGCCGGAGTCCGGGTTAATAGTGCTTGCAGCAAGGTTTGGCTCGTTGGTCTGGGCTTGGACATTCTGGTGAGGGACGTTCAACAGCGGAGGCGTTGTTGTGTTAAGTAGGGGAGGGAAGATGATCTTTGAAGAAATTTCCAGGTTGTAGTTGGCTATGTCTTTCGTGAGTCTTGCGTTGTTGGAGCGGATAATTTCCTCAGGGATGGCATCGAATGGGCTTGGGGGGTCCGATGGAGCTTGTTGTTTGGAGGGGCTGAGGTGTAACTGTGAGAGTTTGACAGATTGTTTTTTTTGAGCGGTTTGAACCTCCCATAATGGTTACAGTGGGGCGAGTGAGGGGGAGTGGGTGGAGAGGGGAGGCGGGGAGGCCACCACCGGCAGGGGGAGGGGTGGAGGGCGGCGGGGAGGCCGTCTCCAAGGGGACGCTGGTGCAGCAGGGGAATCAGAAGAGAGCGTTTTTTGACAAACTTGGACACAACGCGAAGAGTTGTGTGACTTTTGGCTCTTATTAATATTGCACAAAGTGTTATCCAACTGACTAAAAGACATATTTCCTAGATTAAAGTTCCTAACAAGTAATTGAAAAACTTGAGATGACGGGTGGCAGAGTGTGTTGTGCAACAAGCTAAAAATGAGGCGAATAGCCGAATTGGTGCTAGGATATGTGTTGGGGAATAAGTAGACACCATCGACACATGGACCTTTATGAAGTGTTGTGTTGGACTTGAGGTCCTACACAAAGAAAGAGTCAGATAAGAAAATCACATCATAAGAGGTATTATGTGTGATTTTTGAAACTGAGATTCTATTCCTGGACATTGAAGGCACACATAAGACATCGGAAAATTTGAAATTATTGTTTGGAGAAGGCATAAGAAGTGAGTATGAGTGTGTTATAGGAAGTCCCTTACCATTGCCTACATGAATCTCCTCAGGACCCGTGTATGGGTCATGTAGAGATAGATTTTTGAGGTCATTAGTAACGTGATGTGAAGCACCACTATCCACTAGCCAATAGTTAAGGTTCGTAGCAGCGGTGGTGAGATTTGTTTGGGGTGTTACCGGGAAGCGAACCGACGATGGAGCCTCGATGGTGTGGTGAAGGTAGCGAAACACTCAGGAATTGGTTTAGTACATGACCAACTTGGAAGCACCATTCGTATATCCCCTTAAAGGGTTTTGAGCCGCCAATGTTCAACTGATGTAGTTGAGGGATTGTAATTGGAGTTTGGAGGTGTGTAAGATGGTCCGCTAGGTTAATTAAGTTGAGTTGGGATAGACGAAGCATATTATGACCAAGTAGACTGAGTAGACTTACCATTGTCACGAGAATACCTAGACCGAGTATTGAAGGTCGTCATAGATTAAACAGAAGCCGTGTGACTGTTTCTCAACGACAACTCATGTTTAATGAGTTTCTCATATAAGGCATCAAATGTGATGGAGGATTCATGAGCATTGATGGCGTGAACCACAAGTAAGTAGGGTTCATCAAGGCCACTAAGAACGTAATTAATGAGATCCTCTTCGAGACACGTAAGTAGGGTTCACCGTTGGTGAGGACAACAACGGTGAAAGGTTCATATGGGTTCTGATGAGTATTTTAAACAAGCTTTAAAACCCTTTTCTTGCAAGTGAACATGATCGAATGTAAAAGTGGAAAATATAAGGGTATCGTATCCGTAGGGAACAATTGAGTAATGTGAATTAAATGTCTACTAACTTAATCTAAAGAGAACACAAATTCAGTTTGGTTTGTTTTATCTAAAACTACGATTGAGACGAAATGTCTTCAACTGCTTGGATTATAGTGGACTCAGATGCACTGAGAAAAAAAAAAAGAAATATAAACAACCACCTTGACACTAGTTACATGGAGTTGGACGACAAATGTCGGTAGAATTCTAGGACATTCAAATCCACCACTATAGGACTGATAGCTTAGATAGAATGAGAATTAGTTGGGATTTAAAAAGCTCCCTATGCTACAAGCTAGTAATCAAAAGCGCTTGTGATTACTATATTGATAAGTTATTGTGATCAATCAAGTGACATAACTCATCTTACTAAACCATGAACTATTGAATTTCATAACCACAAATACATAAAATATCATTGCATAACATCACTCTTAAACTACAAGAGCAAAATATGTAAATTAAATACCATCATGAACCAATAATCTTCTACAAGAATCGATTATCAATCAAAATTGATTGACAATGATGAACATATAATCTTAAAGCTATGCAATCCAAAAACCCACACCACTTCTCAACTACAAAAACAACTTATCAATTTATATCTCTATGGTTTCATGTAAGCCCGAGAATACAAAATTAGCAATTCATGGATAAAGAGGGTATCACTAAATTAAACCAAACCATGAAGAAAAATCTAATTAAGATATATAGATAATGAATTCAAATCTGGTGTTAGATGCTCTCCTTGAGTTTGACTTGTACCTATTCTCGTTCCTCTTGTTCTGCTCGTTCTTGTCCGAATTTTTTTTTGAAAATGGAAAGCGGTTCGAATTATTAGACGACGCGCCGTCTAATGGGTCGAAAGGCCGAAAAAGATCGGCAGACGGACTAACTGTTATGAAGGTATAGACAACAAAGGGGAAAAAAATACACAAAAATACATCAAAAGGAACCCGAAAGAAAAAAAAGTATTCAAGGGAAAGCAGAATGATCTAGCCAACAGGAGGCAATGAGCATAAACGTTCATCTTCGAAGGAAGTGCATAGGTAGGAAGTCTAGGGTACAATTGTGGACACCTCAAATTTGGACTGCAACAGAGCCATCAAGAGTTGATCATAAATCCACGCCCCCTTCTCGACAAACGTTCGAACCGCCGTCAAAAGACTACATCAAACCTCAAAAGACGAAGTTGCTGAAAACAGGTATCTTGATGTATAAACCTGTAAAACTTGAATGTTTAAAGATTATCGATTTGTAAGAAGAAAATTGCTAATAGAAGGTTAGAAAACAAATTGATTAGCCAAAATTTTGAACTTTCTTTGATCATTGATTTCAACAACGGGAAAAATCAAAATTTTCCGTTATTCTTGATCTTTTTTTCCACCTTATCCGGGTCCTGAATATTTGTTGCTTATGGTATTTTTCATTATCATTTTTTTTAACTCTTCTTTTTTGGTGTTAATGGTGTCGTTAGGACGAAATCGGTACTGAATATTTGTTACTTATGTTTTTCTTAACTCACGTTTTTGGGTGTTAGTGGCGTCGTAAGGCCGAGAACGGAACCATTAAGTCGCGAGATCCGAGTCGGTAGGTCCAAATTGTGAACTTTGATTGTCATATTTTTATATTATTTTTTAAAGCATGGTTTAGGAAAAATCCTGAAAGGGGGTGCGTTACCAACCGGTGGGCTGAGAGAGACGGCCGGTGGGCCGAGAGAGACGTCAGGTAAGCCAGCCGAGACATCCAGAAGGTCGAGATATGGACTTCGAGAGAGTAGAAGGGTTGATGGAGGTGTTGGTGCTGGGTGGGTAGGTTATACCCAGACAAACGAAACAAACAAACACAACATATCAGAGTACAAGAACCAACTACTCATCTCATAATCCACTAGGTATTTCAGCAAAAGAGACGACGGAGGAGTGCGAGCCCACGGTGGAGGAGTGCTCCGGGTCGAAGAAACCTAGAGGAGGGGGACCCGGCTGGCGGTGGAAGCAGAGCAAAGGGAACTGGAGAAGGAGGTGATGGACCCATCGCAGGCCCGAGGGCGGAAGAGGCGCGAAAAGGCACCCATGCCTGAGGAAGGTGGTGGCCCGACAAGGTTAGGCGGCAGTGCAAGGCAACTAGTGTATTGCCTTGCTCGAAGGAGATCTGATGTTCTCTCTTTGATTTATAGACTCCTATGCAACAAGCCAAGCCTCTCATTGTAGACCCAAATGAACCAAAATAACGTGCTTTAGCTCTATTTTTTTCTCTGCAGCATTTTCTTCATTACAAAATAACGTGCTTTAGCTTCTTTTTCCGTTAATTAGCTCTTAATCCTTCACTTATCTAAGAGAGAACGATAATAACAAACCCTAGAATCCTTCAAACAACAAAATGAATCAAGTAATCTAGACTAATTCACTATTATTGTTAATAGTTATTGCATTATATAGTTGTTCTGCGTTTCTGTTTGGCAAACTGTTCTTATTGGAAACATGTCTTCTTACAAGATTTATTTTTGTCTCTTCCTTCCAGTTTATGTATTTTTTTTTTGAAATGGTACGTTTCCGGTTCGGCTTCGCCTACGTCCGGATAGGGTATTTACTGTGGCCCATTTTTCCATACATGTCTCCAGGAGGATTCGAACTCGAATCTCCGGGGCTAACACTTAAGGAGTCTAGCACCACAACCACTAGACCAACTGAGTATTGGTCAGTTTATGTATTTATTGTGCATGCAAAGTTCTTATATGCAAAGTTCTCATTGTAGACATTAACTAAATACAGATTATTTAAAAATCAGAATCACCTACGAATAAAACTAATCTTTTAACACACGTAAATTTATAGCAAACCCATCCGAGATCGAGAATGGAAAATTAAATCCAAATGTGATTACACGTCGGGATTACAAACTCATCGATTTGTATATGTATCTTTGATAATCTACTATATATTTAGCAATTTAGCTTCTTCACGCAAATAATATTAAGGGCTAATTTAGTAAGTAGGCTTTTTTTTTTTTTAATTGTACACTAAGTAGGCTTTTATTAGTTTTCCAATTAGTAAATATACCCCTTCCATATTTTTTACCGTGCAAACCCTAACTCTCTTTCGTTCTTCCGCCTCTCTCACCCTAACCCTCACCCTACTCCCGTCTTCACTGTGTCGCTCTGCCTCAACCATCCGGTTACCAAAGTCCGACGCCGAGGAGCAGCGGCACGCCGCCAAGGAACCTTCGGCCACCAGACCCGACGATGGATTGATGTCGACCGAACCAGGATGGGCTCGACATCGGCGACGTTGGCAACGTTGGTGGTGGGGCGGGTTTTGTAGTTAGGAATTAGACCGACGGCTTGGATAGCGACGTAGTCGGCGAAGAGGTAAGCTGTCCAGATGCAGACGATGACGATTATGTTCGAAGACTTCTTGCGGAAGGGAGCGGGGAGGAATTAGACCGAACCAAGATTGATGTCGATCGAACCAGGATGGGCTCGACATCGGCACGCAAGATATATTACACAGATATCACTGTCATACATTAGTTGATTATATTTATATTATTAGCTTCTGGTATCTAATTTCTGACGGCTGAACCTTCAGATGATGATGTTAGGATTGGCCTGAGAAGTGGGGTTATTCTATGCACTGTCCTAAACAAGATCCAACCCGGAGCTATATCAAAGGTATTCTGATGCAGAAAAATGATTAAATGTCAATTTTTGAGCATGTTACCTATACGTGCTGCTTATGTTTTTATAGGTTGTGGAAGTTTCAAGTGATTCTCTTATAATTGTTGATGGAGGGGCTTCAGTAGCTTATCAATATTTTAAAAATGTGAGGAACTTCCTCCTAGCCCTGCAAGAAATGGGGATTCCAACTTTTGATGGCTCAGATTTTGAAAAGGTTAGCTGCTAGTTCTATCTTGGTTCACTTTGATATAACTTGATGTGGGTCAAATTTGGTTTAAACTTTAAAAATGCTTAGCATTATGAAAGAATTAAGTTTTGTTAATTTGACGATTTTGGTATGATTGTGGATGACTTGAATTGTCAGGGTGGGAACACCTCAAGGATAGTGAATTGTGTTTTGGCATTAAAATCATATGCTGGGTGGAAACAAGGAGGGAGTTTTGGACCATGGAAACACAATGCAAATGGGAAAGCATCAAACACAGCAAAGCCTATTACCACGAAAATGAACTCTGAATCCATCACAAGCTCAATATCAAGAAGCTCTTCTTTCAGTGAGAAATCTTTGGATAATCTAGTTGTTGATGTTGAACCTGCTCCTGGCTTTATTGGCACATTAAGTAACCACACTTTTTTTGTCCATGTCCCTTCTTTTGGCTCGCGCAGTAGAATTACTGACTTAAATTGTTCTGGTATGGTATGATGAAAAATTGTGGTAGAATGAAATTCTTGTATGATGAAAAATTATGGTATTATGAAATATTATGTATTATTAAAAATTCTGGTATTATTAAAAATTCTAGTATGATGAAATTCTGGTATGTAAAATTCTGGTATGTAAATTCTGGTATGTAAATTCTAGTATGATGAAATTCTGGTATGTAAAATTCTGGTATGTAAATTCTGGTATGTAAATTCTGGTATGAGAAATTCTGGTATGTAAATTCTGGTATGAGAAATTCCGGTATGAGAAATTCCGGTATGAGAAATTTGGTCCAGAAAATAAAAAAGAAAATAAAAAAAGGCAAGAAAAATAATTAAAAAAAATAATCAAATTCAATAATTAAAAATTAAAACTTATACTTATATAACAAATAACAACCAGCATTTATTCCTTTCTTTCTAAATAGAAGGGTTAATAATTTTTACCTACTATTAAATGAAAGTGGTAAAAAATACGGGGTACACTTTCTTAAACAAAAACTCAAAAAGGTCTAGTATGTCAAATTATCCCTAATATTAATCCCATCATTTTAGGAAACAGTAGTAGCTAAGAATATTTTTGAACATTAAATAATTTTAAATAAATAAAAAACAATATTTGTTTAGTGATAAACATAGAATATTAGAACTTTTTAAAATATGTAATCATTTCCAATACATTTTTTTACATTAACCGTTTTCATTTCACCAACCAATCCAAATGAGTACATAAATGCCTACTTCTGTGTGAAATCAAAAAGAAAGATGGAACTTTGTTCTCATGAAATTAATTAAGGAAGGTAAGTTTGACGCGTTGGGATTAGACTTCAAAGGTGATTAAGTTTGAGAATATTATTGTAGGAATACACGTTTTGTATCGTATATACAAGCGATACCCCTCTATTTTTTTGCCTAAATTTTTAAATCTAAAAATAATTAATTTAAGGGACATAAGGGGAATACGTAAAAAATATATCCAATAAAATCATCCTCAGTTAAGGTTTCTTGCAGCCGTTCCAAATTTCTGAACTGAACTCGTTCGCATCCTCATGACAAATCCTCTCTTCTCTTTTTGTGTTTTCTGGCACAAGCTCAAGATGAATCATCTCAATTTCTCATCACCTCATTCTCATTTTTCTTCTTTATGGTTAACGGTTGCGTTCCTTGTTTTTAAAGTACCATCTTTGACGGCGCCTGCCTGGAGAAGCCGCTGCCTTTGAGAGTTGTGTGTAAGAATATTACAATTTGCCATCTACAAAATGCATAAGTAAAATGATATAGAAATGATATAGCACACGATGACAATCTATATTGGCGGCAAAATTACATAATCCGATTGATGTAAAGAAAAGCTTTTACAACAAATTATAGTACAATTGTTATTGAATGGGTTGTTTTGTACTTGTGTGAGTGATTATCTATCGCTGGTGAGTTAGTTATGTTAGTGGCTGGCAAACGCCAACCGAGAGGTGCCTATTGCTCCACCTTTTAGAAATCTACAAATCTGCCCCTACAAAGTTCATTACAAATTTTTGGCCCAAGTTTTATAATTGCAGGGAAGGCACAAAGTTTTAAAAGTTACCAAATTGCTCCAATTTAATTAATTATAGATTTTGACCCAACTTTATAAATATGGGATACGTTCCTTTTTTATAATGAAAAATGGCATTGTGTTACTCGATGGGCTTGGACTTGTGTAACTCGACCTTGTGTAAATGACGGACTTTGGGCTTGTGTAACTCAACCTTGTGTAAAAAATCGGACTTATGTAATTGAAAAATGACCGATTTTGTTAACTACATAACTTGACATTGTAATTGAAATTGTGTATTAATTAACATTGTGTAATTGGAATTGTGTATTTAACATTGTCTAATTGAAATTGTGTATTAACATAGTGTAATTGAAAATTGTGTATTAGCATTGTGTAACTGAAAATTGTGTATTAATATTGTGTATCGGCAAGATAATATACAAGTTTAATTAGCCTAGATGGTATACAGGCGGGAGGGAAGGCATGTCATCTAGAGTTCCAAACTCACTAGCAACAAAATTTGTATTTTGGATTGGTTTTAGGCTTATGTAACTCGTGTAGGCCTAGTGCCTTAATTGAACTTGAACTTTATTAAATTGATTGGGCTTGGACTTACGTAAATTGAAATTACCAAATAACCCTTTCAATGAATCTATACAAATAAATAATAGTGGTCTAGTTTGTCACTTAATAAGCAAAAGAACCTACTTGATGCTACAATAGGCAAAAAAATGCATACTTAGCCAACTCACCCATTAAGTTTCTCTAAATGAAAGATCATGCATCATATATAATACTGATTTGATCAATTGAATCCCTAAATACAAAGCTTGAACCCTAAATTAAAAACTGAAAGACTAAAATCACTCCTACAAAACTTTAATCTTATTTCTAGTTACAAAATCAAAGCATTACTGGACAATAGAGAAAGAGGATTAGAGGTGTTAGATGTTTCGACGTCAAGGGGAAGTTGAGCCCCAAATCTGTCGGACCCTTTGAGATCCTTGAGTTAGTTGGAGAGGCAACATACAGACTTGCTTTGCCACCTAGACTAGAGGGTATTCACCCGGTCTTCCATGTGTCTCACTTACGAGAGTACGTACCAGACCTGAGGCAAATCGTCAGCCATGAGGATTTAGTGGTCGAGACAGACCATACGTTCGTAGAGCACCCGGTAGCTGCCTTAGAGCATAGTACGAGAGACTTGTGATCGAAGGACATACCGATGATGAAGATATAGTGGCTGATGCGAGAAGCTAATGAGACGACTTGGGGGACAGAGGATAGTATTCGGAGGAACTATCCAGAGTTTTATGCGGAGCTAGATGTACCCATAGCATAGTCATATGAGTTTCAGTTTCCTTTTGTTTGGTGGTGTATACACATGTGTGACGTTTTGAGTTTGATGCCCCGCGGAAATATGAATTATGATCAGTGTTTCTGCTACGTCGTTGTGTTGGTCATGTGTGGTTGCTTCAAATTTCGGGACAAAGCTTCTTTTTAGGGAGATCTGATGTAACATACGGTTTTTGGCTGTCACTGCCCCCGTGGTGACAATGGCCGCATGCGTGGCCAGTTGCGGCCGGGTCAGCCCGCCCTGCAGTTGACCCCAAATCGAAAGATTTGTTTTTATTTTGGCTTTTATTTCTTTCCTTTCTTAGAAGATCCGATCTTCTATATTTTGTGCCGGCTTTCCTTCTATTTTCTAAACTTAATTTGACATTCCTTATTCTTTCCTAACCGTTTTCTATATATTCCCGACTTCTCTTCCGTTTTCTTCTTCTTGCTTACTTCTTCTTCAACCTCGAGCAAAGATGCGGTCTTTCCTTGTGATCTTCTGCAGAACGTGTAAGTTCTTCACCCCTCTCGATCTTTAAGACGTTCATGAATCTGCTACATGTCTCTTCTTTTGCTTTTTCCTCTTTTCTTCTTCTTCTTCTTCACATGAATCAAGATCGATTCTTGAATCTTGTTTGTCCTTCGTTGTTGATGAGTATGTGTTTCCAAGCTCCTTTGGTTGAGTGTTGATGTGTATGGATCGAAGAATCAAGCCTTGATTCCCTTGTTGTGTTGTTTTTGTCAAAAGAGCCCGACGCCGCTTCTGTCACAGAACCGCTCCCGCGCCTAGGTCTGTCCACCCTTGCGGCTGCAAGTTGTGCCACCCCTACACCTGCTTTCGGCCGCCCCTACGGTTTTTATATAGTAACTCCCGTCTTTGGTGAGTTGTTTTCATCCTTGCTTTCTTTGCCCTTTCCTTATGCTAGATCATGCTAGCTTGGACCTAGATGATTAGTGTGAATGCTAGTTAGTGACTTGGTGTTTCCCATGTGTTGATTATACATCTTGAGTTGTATTGTTGATGATGTTCCTTGTGAACCTCGAGACTAGGAATCCTTCTCCTAGCAGGTTGAGATCAGTTAGTGATCATCAAGACTAGAAATAGGGAACTTCTAGCACGCTGCAGTAGATCTATTAGAGAGCATGAGACTAGAAGTATGTAGACTTCTAGCATTCGTATAGTTTCTGATTCGTGATGCCTTGTCTAAGCAGGCATGTATCCTTTCCTTCGAGAAGTTGAGCAGTTAGTTGATTCTTGAGTCTACCTTCGAGTGAGGTAAGTCCCTTGGACTTACTTAGTTGCCTTCCGTATATTGGTTTGACCATTTTGGTTGTGTTTCTTGTTTATTCTTATAACGGAAAACCGGACTAGGACGACCTTATACCTTAATTGGCCCAAGTGTATTATGACCGGGTGGTGACCACCTGTCCAGTTCAAATGGGAAAACTAGGAGGTGCTCTTGTGACCAGTCCAACAGGTAACGAAGGATGCATCGCCTTTATTCTTGCTGGTGAAAGGGGACAGAGGCGAGATCCCGGTGATTCTTGTGTAATAACATAAGTTCAATTTGTAATGTGATTAACGTAATGAAAGATAATAACCGGTTGTGTGAGAGCATGCTATATGTTTACATTCTTATATGTGTTTGTGCCTTTGTTGACTTTTTGATATCTAGATCTTAGGTAACGGTTTATGCCGATTTTGTAGATGCCCTGCAGGTTAGGGACGCTACTGAGTGATCCGGATGGAGTGGTCAGTCGTGTAACACCCCAATTTCTCGGAACTCGGGGAGCTACTGGTTAGGACCTCACAATGGGTCCCAACCTTGGTTTAACAACAACATTACTTGGATCTTACAACAAGGCACAAATGTAATTAAAACAATTTCTAAAACATAATATTTTTAATGGTATAAATGTACACATGTGACAGCCTTACAAACATATATAAAAGTACATAACATGCATGACGTATGGAAGACTCCCCCGTCCCCATCTAATGAGTACGTGGACCCGGCTGACCATCCGTTCCGGATCTCTCTGCAACTGTCTATCTCTACAGATCTACAACACGGATAAACCGTTAGCTAACTATCCAAATATAAGCAAAATGATAACAGCACACACACACGCAGAAACAAAAATAAACAAACATCATGCTGGCACTCAACCGTTTATTATCTATTCTTTAAATGATTCACATTATTCAATTTAAGTTGTGGCACGAGAATTTTTATTAGTTCTCGCCTCCGTTCCTTATCCAACTGGTGTAGGTCTAGCTGACTTCCACTGGTAGCATCACTACAAACCACGTATGGACTAGTCCCGAAAGAAACCCCCAGCGCCCCGCGAGCTACTGAGCAGAATGCCACCGCCCGTTACTCTTAGGCCAAAATATAGGTCGGTAATTATATATCACAACCTATCTCTCTAACATTTCAATCACACACCACCATCATCATTTATACTCATATTTAGCAGTCAGCTAAGTAAGCCCAAAGGACTTACCTGATATACAGCTCGACTCTTTGTAAACCACTCGTTCTGTAAACTGTAGCAACTCAGTTGCCTGTCAAAGGCGATAAGTGTATTAGCACACTCTCACGTAGTTAGAAGTCCAAAACTTCTAAGATCGAATGATGTATTAAGACATAACTAGTTACAGTGTTAATTTAGGGTAAAATGACCATTTTACCCTTGGTCCTGAAATTCTCGAAAAAATCTAGAATTCATGTCTAATCTCCTATTTGAGGTTCTAAATTTATTTTCTAACTCCTAAAATTTTATTTGGTTCCAAACTGACATTTTTTTCTATGTTTCTATTTTCCGGAAGAATTGTAAAGGTCTAACTTCGGTTCTAAATATAAAATTCTTAACAGCTTATAATAATTCCGAATTAAATCTCTAGATCATCTATGAGGTTCTATCTAACTTTAGGAGAAAGAATTTCTCCAAACTGTTCATTCAACAGTTTTATAAAAATTCCTAAGGTTGACTACTCCCTTTACAAATTCTATACTTAGCCCAAATCTGAGTAGACTTTGAAAAAAATCATAACTCCTAAACCACTCACTGGATTTATCCCAAATTTTAATATGTTCTACTATAAAATCTTATCTATAATATATCCAAAATTTAGCTGCAAAGGAGATCAAAATCCTATTTAAAACTATCTCCCAAAACCGAATTTCAGCACAACAGAAAAACTGCTTACGACTCAATCTTGGAAAAATCGTAAATCCCAAACCACTCGCTGGATGCCTCTCAAATTTTAATATGTTCTACAACAGTATGTAAACTATATCATATCCAAAATTCAAGTCCAACGGATATCAAGAGCTTATTCAAAATCATCTCACAAAACAGCATCACTTGCTGTTTTCCCCAACACTCAGCACGTATATAAAACTGAACTTTGAAATCCCATATCTCTCAAACCGTAACATGGATTCCTCTGAAATTTTAGTATGATCTACTATACTATATCAACTATAACGTGTCCGAAATTCAAGTCTAACAGAAGTCAATAACCCCTCAAAATTTATTCTACAAAACTGCATCTCAAGCAAACTTCCACAAACTCAGCACATTTAGAAAACTGCATGAGAAGCCAACTTGATAAACTCATATCTCCTAAACTATAATTCAGACTAGGCTCAAATTTCAGTATGTTCTACACTGCAATACTGACAACAACATATCCAAAAACCAGCCAAAGAGAAGGAGTCTAACATACCCAAAAATGGACCCGAAGTTGACTGCTCAACACTTCCGAAAATTCTGGAAAACACAAGAATCTGTACAGCTCTCCTACGGTTGTTCTGAGTAGGTTTAACAGACGAAACGGGTACACGTTAGGCAAGGAAAAGGTGGACTGAAGTGTAGTGTAGCAAGGGTTACAAGGGTTAGATGGCTTACATGACTGCACTGGTTCTATGGCTTGTCAACAGGGGCTGCACCTTCAGACTAGGACCGACTGCATCAGACATTTCTGCGTTGAGAGACTACTGTTGTGGGCTGCTGCGCTGAAGAGGCTGGAGACGCTGGAGATGGCCGGTTCTGTAGCATTGAAGAAGCAATCCGCTGCAGAAGGAAAGGTGTGCAGAAGAGTGCTGAACGTGGGCGTGAAACTGCAATTCTTCTTCTTTCTTTTGGCGTGAAATCAGGGTTGTTACAGCAGCGATTCTCTTGCCTTATTTACGTAGCTGTTACGTGAGGAGCTGGAAGGTTAATCCAGCCGTTGAAGCTGCTCCAAGGGCTTATCCTCATTGGGCTGGTGCGATCAAGGGAGTGGCTGGCAAGGAGGTGGGCTGAGCTGCTGTGCGGCTGAGCTTGTTCTTGGGCTGGAGGCAAGGAGGGCTACAGCTGGCATGTAGTACGAATTGGGCTGAAATAAAAACAAGGGATAAAATGGGCTGCAACAATCCGCCAGCAAGGAGACATGAAAGGCTGGATAATTGAATTCAAGACAATGGTTGAATGGTAGAAGAAGTGGGCTGAAAGTTTGTCAAGACCTTGGTCTTGTCAAATGTTGTCATGGTCTCGTCTCGATCTCGACGTTGTCATGGTCTCGTCAAAAATTTGTCATGTATGTCAAGATCTAACTTAGGGTTTGATAGATTAGGGTTTAATATAAAAATCTATCATTTTATGTGAAATAAATTCTACATAAAATGATAAATAATTATAAGAATTAGGATTTGATATAATTTTATCATTTTATGTGAATTAAATTCTACATAAAATGATAAATAATTATAGGAATTAGAGGTTGATATAATTTTATCATTTTATGTGAAATAGCTTCTACATAAAATGATAAAATTTGTGAAAAAGAATTGCTAGATAGAATGGAAAACCGTCAACGGCTCAAAGTCCGATTTGATTCGGAATTAAACGGAAATAAAATTTTCGGATATTACATCAGTACCCCCTTAAAATAAGTTTCATCCCGAAACTTAGGGTAAGACAATCCTGATCGGCCTTTAAGGCACCAAATGAGTATCCCGCATATCAAGGTCATCAATAACACACATCTTGACTAAGCACTCAAGCATGAAATAAACAAGCAGTAAGACAACATACACAGATATAGGGTCAAGCCATAACTCGTCGTTACCTAGATTACAACCATCTCCACAAAGGTCTCTGAAAGGTTATGTCTCATACTATCCATAGTATTCTTGGTAGCCTCGTCGGCTTTTTATAAAACCACTAACTCTGAAATCTTTTCATGTATAGACCTCACAAGTGCCTACTACACGTTCTAGTGTGGTAACTAGATATTTCACCGGTATCATCCGGCTTCATTGCCCGATTCTCTAAGCCGATGTCCTAACTTTTGTCTGGTAAGTATACCTCTAACTGAATCCGTAGAAAACTAGGGTTACACTCTCCAATAGGGTGAGGATTACTAGTCCATCAATCACTTATGAACCACTTCACAGCCTCAAGTGGTCACATTTTGCAACTCCCCTCCAGGTCCTTTGGTGACCGTACAGAAAATAACCTAGTCAACTTTCTTCCCTTCGTTGTGTTTACTTGACTACACACTCAGGCCAAAGGTCTTGAGTGACATACAATATGTCCGGAACGACGGTATTAGATACAAGGTGATCTCACATCACCGTCATTTGCTCACACTACTCAATAGTTGTTAACATTGCATTGTGTCCTATAATATCCCTCTTACTCAAAACGCAACTCGACTCCGTTCCGAGATAAAAAAAATTTCTTATACTCAACTCTTGAGATTCTGTTTTCTATATGTACGAGTACTGGTCTGTAAGTACACTCCCATAGCTTCTTTTTCTTATCTGTCTTCCGATTCAACTTGATAGTTACTCACTTGAGCTTGTTAGTGCAGACCCTACACAATACCTTTATTACATCGTTTACTTCCTTTTTCATTCCATCAAGAAACTCGTTCTAAAGTACCCTGCTAAGTATTAAGTTCCAAATTTATTTGTCTACCGACATGTGACGAGGTCGGCATGCTTCACTTGTATCTATAATGGGGTACCACTCTCTTTCTATACTTCTATGTGCCCATACTTTCTCATCTACCTAGATGGTGATACAGTTCCTCTACAAAATTTCCTGTCACTCCATGTAGCCTATTTCACGTTCCTTCTAAACGAAACGCATTTCACCAATTATCATCGTCTTACTCGACACGTCATTTGTTGTACTCTCGAGTTTCTGGTTCTGTGGGTTAGGACTCATCACGCTTTCGCTGCGCTACTTTGATAATTATGTTGTCACCCGCTAATCGTAAGGACATTTTCCGTGAGTCCAAATTGATGGACCCAAAATTCTCCCTCTCAATTACACCATAAGTCCTACCCGGATGAAATACCAAGTACCTTCCTTACTTGCCTTAAGGGACTAAGATAACGGTTGGAAGACGACTTCTTCCGTTTACTTTTGGAATTCTTCTAACACGGATCCAAACTTCTTGACTCGACTGAAGTTTGATCTTAACCAACCGAGAAGTAACCTCTAACACGATTCTCTCTATACCTTTAGTTGTCTAAGTAGATTTTCGTTGTCTACTGGAGGAACTCCTCCAAAGCATCGGTAGAGTTACTTCAATAATCCTCAATCACAGATATCTCTTCTTAACTGTACATAGCTCGTCAATCCCCAAACAACTCTTGCACGTCCTCAGTTGATGTCGGTCAGTCAATAGTTGACTTATCTCCATTTCCGGGACTTACTTTTCTCATACCTCTTTTGCCGTTGAATTTCCTGGCGGGCACTACTTACTCGAGTTCATCAATTTATACTCCTTTAGCTCGTTCTACCTTACAAACTTCCAGTTCTCCCGTGAACTAACTCCATTTCTCGAGTCCAACTGTGTCATCCATCTGATATCAATGGTCCTTTCTAGATCTTCTACTATAGCTTGTAAGCACGTCTATGCGACTCTCATGACCTTAACTTCCCTCTACTGGCGGTTTATCTAGTAGGGAATGCTACACACACCCTGTCTTGATTGACATAGAACCTTATCAAAATCGTATACTCCCTACTCCTCTAGTTCTTCTTTTATAATCCATCTGTACTAACTGTGATTTGCACCCTTTTCCTAGCCAGTAGGTAGTAATTCCTTCACACGCTTCCCTTGGTCTTTAATGATATAAAGGGGGTCCTTTCTGGCCGTCTAGTCTTTCTTCTTAAGTTCTTAATTAGGGTTCCTTGCTCGAACTCACTCCATGTTATTATTAAGATACTAGCGCGCGGATCGATTTAGCTTCACATTTGTCGTTGTTGATCTCTTGAAGGGTCCTCTAGACGTCTATAAAATTCTTTCATCATCCTATGGTTATCCTCCTTATCTGATAACCAGTTACCACTGGTTGACCCGCACGTGTTATGTCTCCGATTTTACCAACCAGTCTGTAGTTGACCTTCTATAAGATTCCGAACTTACTGTTCTTCGATCTCTTTGAAGTTTGATACACTTGGTGCAATCTATCTCCTCCAATTTCTTGGTTAACACTCCTCCAACTCCTTCCAAGTCTGCACTTCTCTTGTTCTCTTATGGAATCACTATACTCTTCTGAGTCTAGTCCTAACATTCATATGTCTTCAAAGGGTTTATTAAGTCTTCCACGATAACTTGTAAGCGTCTCTTCGCAATTCTTCTTACTTTGTCCATCGTTTGTTCGTGTTGCCCTGATATGACCGTTAATGTTGGTAACTTAGATCTTTATGTGAATGAGAAGTTATTATGGACTCTCCAGTCCACTAAAATAACTTTCCCACATTCTTCCATTAGTTTGGTGTTGTGTTGTAATGCCACATTTATAGAATTCCGTTGTCTTAATTTCAGACCTCTACTGTATTTGATACTTACGTCATGATTTCTTGCAAACTCTTGCATCTCTGAGTAGGTCAAACCGTCTCTATGATGATGAAATTTATTTCACGTCTTTAAACTCTTTTGTCAATGGTTGTCTTGTACTCCTTTAATTCTTCGCTTCCGGTCAGCACCTTATCCTCTTTGTACTCTCATGCCCATGTTTACATGTGGCGGCGTTTGCTTTGATTGTAACATCTTTTATTCTGCAAATCTTGGTTGTACTCCGTTCTGTATGATTCATGTTCCCTTATCGTTATCTCTAATCCGACCTCTCGTCGTCTCTTACATGATTCCTCTAATTCATCTCTCAGCCTCATACGACCAAGTCCCTTGTATGACTTCTTGTTCCTTCTGCCTGATTTGACTCGGGGATTCCTTTCCCATCGGACGGTACTTGTGGTGAAAATTGTCTCCACATCTGTACTCCCTTGCCCACTCGTTCTTCGGATGATTTATGTGGTCCCAAGGACGCCCACCAGAGTATAACACTAAATCCTTGGTCTGAATCCATTATCTTGTATTGAAAGCTCTTCAAGTCCGTTACCGATTTATCATGAAGCGATAAGCGATTCATGATATCGTAACTAAAGGATATAGGGTATCCTTTAGGATACTAACATGCTAAACATACACATTTATATAATCATACATTAAAACATATCAATATACTCTATATACTAACATCTATCATTCCAAGTAGCAGAGATCCACGGAGAACGATGGTGGTCCGACGTACTATTAACCAACAACCCGACTATGCACGTGTGTAAAAACAGAAATCCGTTTTGAAAATCTTAGACTCCTTTCGGGTTCTAGTTATTTTATACACTCGGTCTTTTAGAAGATTTCAAGTGCCATTGTTGCCAACCCAGAGCTCTGATACCATGTTGTAACACCCCAATTTCTCGGAACTCGGGGAGCTACTGGTTAGGACCTCACAATGGGTCCCAACCTTGGTTTAACAACAACATTACTTGGATCTTACAACAAGGCACAAATGTATTTAAAACAATTTCTAAAACATAATATTTTTAATGGTATAAATGTACACATGTGACAGCCTTACAAACATATATAAAAGTACATAACATGCATGACGTATGGAAGACTCCCCCGTCCCCATCTAATGAGTACGTGGACCCGGCTGACCATCCGTTCCGGATCTCTCTGCAACTGTCTATCTCTACAGATCTACAACACGGATAAACCGTTAGCTAACTATCCAAATTTAAGCAAAATGATAACAGCACACACACACGCAGAAACAAAAATAAACAAACATCATGCTGGCACTCAACCGTTTATTATCTATTCTTTAAATGATTCACATTATTCAATTTAAGTTGTGGCACGAGAATTTTTATTAGTTCTCGCCTCCGTTCCTTATCCAACTGGTGTAGGTCTAGCTGACTTCCACTGGTAGCATCACTACAAACCACGTATGGACTAGTCCCGAAAGAAACCCCCAGCGCCCCGCGAGCTACTGAGTAGAATGCCACCGCCCGTTACTCTTAGGCCAAAATATAGGTCGGTAATTATATATCACAACCTATCTCTCTAACATTTCAATCACACACCACCATCATCATTTATACTCATATTTAGCAGTCAGCTAAGTAAGCCCAAAGGACTTACATGATATACAGCTCGACTCTTTGTAAACCACTCGTTCTGTAAACTGTAGCAACTCAGTTGCCTGTCAAAGGCGATAAGTGTATTAGCACACTCTCACGTAGTTAGAAGTCCAAAACTTCTAAGATCGAATGATGTATTAAGACATAACTAGTTACAGTGTTAATTTAGGGTAAAATGACCATTTTACCCTTGGTCCCGAAATTCTCGAAAAAATCTAGAATTCATGTCTAATCTCCTATTTGAGGTTCTAAATTTATTTTCTAACTCCTAAAATTTTATTTGGTTCCAAACTGACATTTTTTTCTATGTTTCTATTTTCCGGAAGAATTGTAAAGGTCTAACTTCGGTTCTAAATATAAAATTCTTAACAGCTTATAATAATTCCGAATTAAATCTCTAGATCATCTATGAGGTTCTATCTAACTTTAGGAGAAAGAATTTCTCCAAACTGTTCATTCAACAGTTTTATAAAAATTCCTAAGGTTGACTACTCCCTTTACAAATTCTATACTTAGCCCAAATCTGAGTAGACTTTGAAAAAAATCATAACTCCTAAACCACTCACTGGATTTATCCCAAATTTTAATATGTTCTACTATAAAATCTTATCTATAATATATCCAAAATTTAGCTGCAAAGGAGATCAAAATCCTATTTAAAACTATCTCCCAAAACCGAATTTCAGCACAACAGAAAAACTGCTTACGACTCAATCTTGGAAAAATCGTAAATCCCAAACCACTCGCTGGATGCCTCTCAAATTTTAATATGTTCTACAACAGTATGTAAACTATATCATATCCAAAATTCAAGTCCAACGGATATCAAGAGCTTATTCAAAATCATCTCACAAAACAGCATCACTTGCTGTTTTCCCCAACACTCAGCACGTATATAAAACTGAACTTTGAAATCCCATATCTCTCAAACCGTAACATGGATTCCTCTGAAATTTTAGTATGATCTACTATACTATATCAACTATAACGTGTCCGAAATTCAAGTCTAACAGAAGTCAATAACCCCTCCAAATTTATTCTACAAAACTGCATCTACAGCAAACTTCCACAAACTCAGCACATTTAGAAAACTGCATGAGAAGCCAACTTGATAAACTCATATCTCCTAAACTATAATTCAGACTAGGCTCAAATTTTAGTATGTTCTACACTGCAATACCGACAACAACATATCCAAAAACCAGCCAAAGAGAAGGAGTCTAACGTACCCAAAAATGGACCCGAAGTTGACTGCTCAACACTTCCGAAAATTCTGGAAAACACAAGAATCTGTACAGCTCTCCTACGGTTGTTCTGAGTAGGTTTAACAGACGAAACGGGTACACGTTAGGCAAGGAAAAGGTGGACTGAAGTGTAGTGTAGCAAGGGTTACAAGGGTTAGATGGCTTACATGACTGCACTGGTTCTATGGCTTGTCAACAGGGGCTGCACCTTCAGACTAGGACCGAATGCATCAGACGTTTCTGCGTTGAGAGACTACTGTTGTGGGCTGCTGCGCTGAAGAGGCTGGAGACGCTGGAGATGGCCGGTTCTGTAGCATTGAAGAAGCAATCCGCTGCAGAAGGAAAGGTGTGCAGAAGAGTGCTGAACGTGGGCGTGAAACTGCAATTCTTCTTCTTTCTTTTGGCGTGAAATCAGGGTTGTTACAGCAGCGATTCTCTTGCCTTATTTACGTAGCTGTTACGTGAGGAGCTGGAAGGTTAATCCAGCCGTTGAAGCTGCTCCAAGGGCTTATCCTCATTGGGCTGGTGCGATCAAGGGAGTGGCTGGCAAGGAGGTGGGCTGAGCTACTGTGCGGCTGAGCTTGTTCTTGGGCTGGAGGCAAGGAGGGCTGCAGCTGGCATGTAGTACGAATTGGGCTGAAATAAAAACAAGGGATAAAATGGGCTGCAACAATCCGCCAGCAAGGAGACATGAAAGGCTGGATAATTGAATTCAAGACAATGGTTGAATGGTAGAAGAAGTGGGCTGAAAGTTTGTCAAGACCTTGGTCTTGTCAAATGTTGTCATGGTCTCGTCTCGATCTCGACGTTGTCATGGTCTCGTCAAAAATTTGTCATGTATGTCAAGATCTAACTTAGGGTTTGATAGATTAGGGTTTAATATAAAAATCTATCATTTTATGTGAAATAAATTCTACATAAAATGATAAATAATTATAAGAATTAGGATTTGATATAATTCTATCATTTTATGTGAATAAATTCTACATAAAATGATAAATAATTATAGGAATTAGAGGTTGATATAATTTTATCATTTTATGTGAAATAGCTTCTACATAAAATGATAAAATTTGTGAAAAAGAATTGCTAGATAGAATGGAAAACCGTCAACGGCTCAAAGTCCGATTTGATTCGGAATTAAACGGAAATAAAATTTCCGGATATTACAAGTCGGGGTTCCCGTACATTATAGGACGTGATCGGTTTTATATTTATGTTGTTATCTTTTCAGTTGTTGTTGAACTCGGTTACAAGTCCTTTGTTTTTCCCTTTCATTAAACCTTGGGTTTTTACATAGTTTTGGTTTTCATTAATTTGTGTCTTGTTGCAAGATCCGGTGTTATTGTTGTTACTCTGAGGGTCAGGAGCCATTGTGAGATCCTAGCCCGTAATGCTTCGAGTTCCTAGAACTTGGGGTGTTACAATAATGGTGGTATGATGAGTGTTCCTTGGAATTTCTTGGGATGATCATTTATGTTCCATTAGCTCCAAATGTGAGCTAAAACACCTATAAACATAAAACATAAGGTTAGTAGACATTCTTTGACATTTTAAGGCATAAGTTAAGATGTAGATGTATATCTCATGCAAAATTAACAAAAAACACATAACAACACATCTATAAAGTTAGCATGAAAACAAGCTATCATTTACCATAGAAAAACTTTTCACTTGAGGAGGCTCCTTGTGGAGGGAAGGTGAGGAGAAAATTTTGTTCCTTTTTTTGTACAACTGAGTTCAGTTTTAATCACTGGTTGTTCTTTTTTTTCAATTTATCAAAAATAATCTTTAATCCTACAAAAATGAAATCATATTATCGTTTATAATCTAAAAAAAATGAACATGATGCCAAAATAAAATGAACAACTAACGTAAAAACATCGACACATAGTATAAAAATATAACAAAATTTTGCATCCTCCTCTCTATAAGGAGTCTCCTCAACGAAACCAATATATATATATATATATATAGATCATGACTCATATGTAAACAACTCTTACCATGTGAACATGTAAACACCGAATATATGTGACTATACCGCTGAATATATGTGACTATACCGCCGAATATATGAATCAGGTCCGGCGAATATTTCTTCCACTAATCACACGATTTTTTCCCCTTTAATATTGTCTAATCTCAACCATCTTATTAACGATCTAATGAATACAAGTTGTTCTCATTTTACATGATAAGAGCTGTTTACATGGGAGCCAACCTCTCTCTCTCTCTCTCTCTCTCTCTCTCTATATATATATATATATATATATATATATATATATATATATATATATATATATATATATATATATATATATATATATATATATATATATATATATATATATATATATATATATATTAATTTTCAAACTTAAGTTAAAAGAACGAATTTGGTCAAATAGGCCCTTTTCTATTTTCATTAGGTTTGTGTACCCCTTTAATTTTTACCACTTTCATTAATTGGTAGGTAAAATTAATTAACCCCTCTATTTAAAAAATAAACAACCATGATTTTCTAAGTTACTAAGTTAAATAAAAGACTTTTTTTATTTCCTTTTGTTTTACCTTTTTTTAAATTAACTCATACTAAAAATTCACATACCAAAAATTTTCATAGCAGAAATTCTCATACTAGAAATTTTCATACCAGAAATTCTCATACTAGAAATTCTCCTACCAGAAATTTTCATACCATAAATTTATACCAGAATTTTCTTTTCTTTTTTTTTGTCTTTTTTTATTTTTTTATTTGCTGGTATGAAATTTATACCAAAAAAAATCATACCAGAATTTTCTGGTTTCAAATTCTCATACCAAAAAATTCATACTGAGTTTTCTCAGCGTTTTTCCTGAACAAAGAGGTTTATGTAAATAATATGCTCACAATTATACACAAGATACTAAAAGGTTACTTAGACTAATAAGCCAAAGTGATTTGAAAAACTATAACTTCAATTACAAAACCAGTAACCCAAAAGCTAAAGCATTCCTCGTGCAACACAAAAATTCCATCTCAAATCAGTGAACAGTGCTCACAAGTTTCTTATACAACATCCACATAATTCATTTCCATTTATCAATGCCAGAACCCTGCTAAATAGACAAGATGATAAAAATGACAAGCTTGACATCTTTTCATGACATTAACCAAGACCAATCTCCCTCATCAATAGTTTCAACCGTTAAGTAATGTCTAAAAGGTTATTTGAAGTCCAAAACATAAATCCAACCATCATAAATAAATCTTCAATTTTGGTTCACCCATCATTTTCGTCATCCACCTAGCTCTTATCTAGCTCATGACATCCTTTTTATACATCATATTGACAGATTTCTAGATTAATCACCAATAAACCAACAAAAATGTGGAGTAAGTTAGGACAGAGAAGAAGGAGCAACATCTGCGGGTGTCCACCACCTCCTCCACCGGAGCCTCCACCTCCTCCATCTGAGTTGCCACTAGAACCTCCACCACTTCTAGAACTTGAACTACCACGTCCAGAACCTGAACCACTACGTCCCCAACCCGAACCACCGCGTCTTCCACTAGAGCCGCCACCATGACCTCCACGGAAACCACAAGTGTTACAGGAAGAAGTATAAGAGAAGAAAAGGAGGTTAAAAGAGAGGAGGAGGGAAAGTGCAGTATAGACTTTAAAAGAAGGAGCAGAAGGGGAGTCGACCGCGATGGCCACGAGTGGAGAGTGTTGGTGGGAGGCCCCCGTCGACAAGCTCAACAGAGGAGAGCTCGAACATCCTGCAAGATTGAGGTCCTTGAGCAGAAGCTGAGAGATTGAGTGAAGCGACGATGTGTTTAGTGTTTAGGGTTTGACGGTAAAAAAAAAGGAGGGGTACATGTACCTATCTAAAAAACCTATGGGACTAGTTACTAAACCCACAACCCAAAAAGGTCTACTTACTCAATTTGGCCAAGTTAAAATACCAATGTTAATTGTAAAATAACAATAAAATTATTTTATAAACTCAAATCCATTCTCAAAACTAGTTTATTCTAATTATAAGTACATATATTCATCATAAGATTTTTCTTTATATATTTTTTGTTTTATGTAATATTTTTTTTTAAAGATTGCTTGTATATATGAAGAAGAGGATTTACAGAGGTCGTACTAGACAGAGGTGTGAGATTTGTCCTTCCAGGTACTGGAGGCGTAATTCTTTGTAGTAGCAATGGTGTTATCGGCACAAGTGGAAGGATGAGTGAACTTGTTGGTGAACAAGAGATCGTTTCTTGCTTTCTAAATGAAGTAGATGAAGCTAGTGATTGTAGAGATTCGGATGTGGGAGATAAGTTCATGCTTGCGAGGTTTGAGGGAATTGAACCAGTCCCAAAGGTTAGTACTGGAGAGAGGGGGCATCGGTTGATGAAGCCAACGGAGCGTGAGGTCGGGGACAACCTTGGAGTAACTGTAGTGCTGAAAGAGATGGTCTTCATTCTCATAGTGATTCCACAAAGATTCCAGGTATCCACCGGGACAATGTTCCACGAAAGGAGCTTAGAGAGAGCAGGTAGTCGTTTATGACTAGCCAACCACGAGATGAAGCTACACTTGAGGACGTTTAAACCGCTCCATATGATGCCGAGTTGGACGGGGGGTTCAGAGATTGAGGCTTCCAAAAGAGGTCATAAGTTGTAGAGGATGAAAAGGAGCCATTGGGCTTTGCAATGATATTGTGGAAGATATATCGAGTACCAGAATAGGAAAGTTCATCACGAACTTTAAGGATCGAGAACCAAGTGTAGATGTGCTTATAGTTTGATTTATAGTCCCGGATGGAGGCCCTTTGAGGATGTTGAGATGAACCCATTCGGACCAGAGGCTAGAGTGGAGGGAAACATGTTCCATCTTGTAGATGAGTTTAGCTATACAGGCTTTGTTCCAGGATAGGAGTTCCTTGAATCCGAGTCCACCAACGTCCTTTGAAGTGCAGGCAATGTCCCAAGCAATAAGTGCACGAGGGCTGCAGTCTTTACCGGACCAAAGAAAGGATCTGAGCAAGCCTTTGATCTTTGTGATGACGCATTGGGGAATGAGGAGGATTGAGCACCAGTTGTAGTTGAGGGCCATGAGGGTGGATGTGATGATCTGGGATTTGCCCGCATAGGATAAGTTCCTAGCACTCCAGGTGTTAATTTTGTTGGTAATCTTGTTGATGAGAGGCATGTACTCCATGGATCTAAGAAGTTTGCTGCCGATAGGGATACCAAGGTAGGTGAAGGGAAGGGTGCCCTGCGAGAGGTCTATCGATCTGGATAGAAAGTAGCATTCCTGAGGGAGAAGCCCGCCAATGTAGAGAGTGGACTTGGATGGGTTAAGGTAAAGACCGGAGTACTTGCCAAAGTAGTTGAGAGTGTTCATCAAGATGCCAATAGAGGTGATATCCCCACAAGATAACAACATCAAATCATCAGCAAAGCAAAGATGGGTAATGCGAGGGGAGGCACTCATAGGGTGAAGGTTGAAGTCCGGATTGGCAGTGTTGATAAGCAGTATAGAACAGAGAACTTCCATAGCAATAACAAAAAGCGGAGGCGATAGGGGACAACCTTATCTAAGCCCCCGAGAGCCCTTGAAGAAGCCATGAAGAGAGCCATTGAAGTTAATTGAGTACATTGGGGTGGTGATGCAAGCTTTGATGAGACGAGTGAAAATTTTAGGGAAGCCCATCCTATTTAGGCAGTTGAGGATGAAGCGATGATCGATCATATCAAACGCCTTTGAAATATCGATATTGAGGGCGCTTCTAGGGGAGACATGACGTCTGTTATACTTTTTGAAGATTTCATTACAGATGAGAATGTTATGTTTAATCGACCTTCCCTTAACAAACGCTCCCTAGTAGCTTCCGATAATGTAGGGAAGGGTCGCATTCAGCCTGGCAGCAATAATCTTGGCAATAACTTTGTAAGTAGTGTTGCAACATGATATTGGTCTATAATCAGCAGGGAGAGTAGGGTTGTCATTTTTAGCAATCAGGGTGATAGATGTGTGGTTTGTTTGAGAGCTGAGGATTCCTGTCTCAAAGAACTCGGAGATGGCTTTAGTGAAAACGTCACCGATGGTGTTCTAGGATGCTTTGAAGAGGAGAGCGTTGAAGCCATCCGGGCCGGGGGCTTTGCTATCGCCAATGTCGAAGAGAGTAGCCTTAATATCCTCAGGAGAGACCCTCATGTAGAGGGGGTGGATGAGATCCGGCCTAAGCTTTGGGAGCGGGCAGTCTAGAAAGAGGTTACGAGGGTTATGCGTGGGAGTAGGGTTTAGAATGGAAGAGAAGTGATAAATGAGGATAGTGGAGATTCTGTTAGGATCATGGGTGTAACCATAAGCAAGATTTGCGGGGTCGATAAGGGTTTTGATGGCATTGGAGGCTCGCCTTGCGGTTATATTCTTGAAAAAGAATGAGTTGCATTGGTCGCCGTACTTGAACCAAGAGGCCTGTAAAAGCTGAGCAAGGGTAGTACGGAGGGTGTTCATGCTCGAGTTGAGTTGGTTTGAGGTGTTCCTTTCCAACAACAGGAGGTGTGGGTCGAGTGGGGTTGCTTGGAGCTTTGATTGGGTAGAGTTTAGGGTTGCCTTCAAGTTCTCGATAGAAGTGTGAAGGACCTCCAACTTCATGCTAGGGAATTTTTTTCAGGGTAGGCTTGAGGAGTTTAAGCCTGTGATTGAGATCATGCAAATGGATTCCTCTAAAAGGCTGAGTAGGAGAATTCCAAGCAAGATAGACGGATTGAGAGAAGCCCTCATGAGCAGCCCAGGTATTATTAAAGCGGAATTGATGTTTTGGGGGAGAGGCCTTGTCGGCAAGGAGGAGAAGCCCAGGGGAATGATCTGAGATGAGTGGGTTGTCAAAAAAGACTGAGAAGTTGGGGAAGAAGGTGGTCTAGTTATGGTTGATCACCAATCGGTCGAGCTTGCACCATATCCTAGAGGATATTTGTTTGTTATTCCATGGGAAGGAGGCACTCAGCCAACTCAGGGGTAGGGAGACAGGAGACTGAGGGGCATTCGGAGAGCTTTTCGGAAGGGTCAAGGGTGGTGTTGAAGTCCCCAAGTAGAGCCTAGGGGGTGTTGAAGGTGAGTAGGTGGATGGTGGCGAGGCAGTCCCAAAAAGGCTTGCACTCTTCAAGGGTGTTGTATGCATAGATGAAAGTACAAATAAGGTATGTGGGGAGAGAGGTGGGGGGAGATTTTGCAATGGATGAGTTGGTCATTACATAGGATAGGGGCAAGATGAAGAGAAGTTGGGTTCCACCTAACCCAAACTGGACAGGTTTGGTCAAAGATCATGTTTGAAGTGTGCTTCCAAGTCAGAATAAGGGAGGAGAGTTTTTCCATTCTTTCGGCCTTTATCTTGGTTTCTATGAGGGCAATGATGTCTAAGTTATGACGATTAACAAGGTCACATACACCTTTCTGTTTGTTTGGGTGGTTTAGCCCACGCACATTTCATGCACATATATTAAGATTCATCAGGAATTGTTTGGTTAGGGCTTTCATCCTTGATGCTTTCATTTGTTTGGCTTTGACTTGGGGTTGAGGTGGAGGTGAGGAGTATGTTATGGGTTGTAAGAGGGGTAGGGCTTGATGTGGTAAGAGGGACAACATCCTTAGAAGGATCATGGGTGATAGAAGAAGCCCTTGCCCCCAAGATCGGGATAGTGAGAGGAGGAGCCTCGTGATTTAGGGTTAAGGAAGAGGGATTGGAGTCCAAAGTAGCTCCAGGGGGAGCACAGGGTCGGGCTTTTCAGGAAGGATCTGAGAAGGATTGTTAGAGAGAGGTAAAGCTGACTGGGAAGCCTTAATACGGAGAGAGGCGTCGGGGGTAGGGAGAAGAGGTCCAAGGGTTGAGGGAGCAGGTAAGCGGGTCTTGAAGATTCTGGATGAAGGAGGGTTCGGGGGGAGCTAGGTTGAGCGACATCTATGGCCGAAAAGAGAGCATTTTGGACAGTGTTCCGGGAGCCAATCATAGGTGACTTTTTGGATGATCTTTTCACCTTCTGGGCCAATGAAGGTGAGTTCACGAAGAAGGGGTTTGGAGGCATGAATCTCAACAAGGACTTTAGCGAATCCGAGCATATCCTAGTTAGCCGAGCAAGAGTCTGTGAGCAGGGGGATCCAAAGGGCTGAGCCAATCTTAGCCAGCATATGGGGAGACAAAAATCTGCAATCAAGGTCATGGAGAGAAGCCCAGACAAGGAGGGAAGAAAGGCTCGAGTAATCCAGATCCATGTCATGTTTCCAACGCTTGAGGAGGAGGGACGTTGAGACATTGATGATCTAGGGGCTCCCTAGAAGGACGGTGTTTAGATCATCCTCAGAGGCAAAGTGGAAGATGAAGATTCCGTTTTCGTTCCGAAGGATCTTAGGTTTGGCAACAAGGTTCTAGGAGAGAGAGGTGTAGTTTGACATGCGCTGGAAGGCCAAGAGGTTGCCTAGAGGGAAGCCGAGTAGGGACAAGTGCCATTTAGTGACATTGTCAGAGATCTCATCCCTAGAGAAATGAATGACACCGTCTTCAATGCCAGGGGATAAGGGGAGTGGCACGTGATTCCAGGCCTTAGCATTAATGAGTAGTCTTTGTAGGAACCTTTTAGGCTATCCGGGTTAGGGGGAGCAGAAGTGGTGGGACAGTTTGAGGGGCAGGAGGGTCAGAATATAGGGGGGTGTGATAGGTCTTGAGAGAGGGGGTGTGGGAATATCGACCTCCGTAGAGGGGATCGGGTCAGTCAGAAAAGGAGCAGGGGCCAATGGAACAGTAGCATATAGAGGGGGTGGTCGTGAACGATGTTTGGTAGCTTTGGAGGAGGAGCAGGTTCAGAGGTGGTCTTTTGGGTGCAAAGGGGGTAGATTGAACGTACTCGGAGAGCTTTGGATAAGGGTCAGGTTCCTTTGAGGACTCCTGGGGCTTTACTGCCGGAGTCGGAGGGCAAGTCAGGGGTGGAAAGGATAAGGTCGAGGAGATTTCTAGGTTTTGATTCGCCATGGTCTTAGACAGCCGGAGGTTATTGGACCTGATGAGCTCTTCGGGCACTGGTGGGAAAGGGCTAGGAGGATAGGAAGAAGGGCCAAGTTTATGGCTGAAGTGAAGAGAGCGTTTAATGATACGATGTAGGATCTTGTTTTTCAATTGAATGACTTTAAGCGAGATCATTGCAGTTGTTTTGTGTAATAATTATATAGAGTTTATATATTTTTCATAAAGTTGTAGTTAAATGAATAGATTGTCTAATAGAATTAATTTATGATAAAAATAAATATCAAGTCTATAACTAGAATATGTTAAATAGATTAGTTAAGAGTGAAAATACTAATAACGAGCTCCGCTTATCCGTATTTAAGTAAAATATGTAAATTTGCTTAACTAAAAACCTATCAACATAAATTATATTGACGATTAACATAGTAATAAACTTCATTCTATATTTAAGTACTTGACTAATAGAAAAAGAAAAAAAAAAAAAAAAAAAGGCAACCACTCAAGAATGGTTTTTATGCATCTCCACGTATACCTTACGTGAACTTGTTTCATATTTCTCTCCAATCCTATGCTAGGGTCGTGGATATGTGTCATGGCTCATCATATACATATATACATTCGTGTTTCTCCATAAGTCTTGAAGATGACGAGGGTGGTTGTCGTTGTTGCTTGGCGTCCAGGCAGAAGGAGAGGGAGAATTAGGATTGTTTAAATTTCGATCCTGATCGAGATTTTAGACCGGATCTGGACCTAGACCGAATTTTCAGATATGGTCTAGGTCTGGACTAGTTTGTCTATTTTGGGTCCAAATTTAGGACCAAAGCCCAACATAAAGTATTCGAAAATTTGACCAAATCGGTATGGACCTGAATATACGGTCTAGGTCCGAATAAACAGCCCTAGGGAGGAGGGGGTGGTGGTGGAGGAGGGGTGGAGGAGATGTGTTCGCTCAAAAGGGTGTGCGTCAAAGTCTTAATATTTATATCTAGAACTCAAAAGCAAAGCGAACCCGCAGTGTACGGATCAGCTGTAGAAAGGTCAGAATTCCAGAGTCGAACTCAGGAATTTGGTGAGAAAGATTCCAATTTCAATTATCTAGCGAAAGTATAAAAGCTTTTGTGATGTAATAAAGAGAGAAATGATTCCAAGGATTCAAGTATCCGATTTAGGCTTTCGATTCAAGACACTTCTACGAGTATAGGACATAATTTATATTGCCAAGATTAAATGTTCAAAGGTAGGATTCGTACGATGAAGTTCCGAAACCTATATAACTAATCTATAGGTTCTCTCTATAAGGGTTGTTGAGGCTGCAATATAGAAAGATCTAAAGACAAGAATTATGTTCAAACTAACTATCTAAAACTCCAGGATATGACTCTCCAAAGTATGAATAGAAAGCACACTTAAAATCTTAATAAAGGATGTTGAGTCTCTTTATTACCCAAATCTTGCAATTTTAATCCATTAAATGTAGAAACAGGTTTGAATTGCATTCGAACATTCAATTAGAGGGTAAAAAGGTTAATCAAGATTGGGATTTAGGCAAGGATTAGTTTTGGTTAAAGATTAATTCAATTAAAGTTCGTCAGAGGAATAAATCGCCCTGTTCATAAGAAAAATCGGCCGATTTTCCTCAAGAACAGCCCGATTTTCCTGTTGTCGCAAAACTAAGATCTAAATTCTCAAGGTCCTAATGTTTGAATGAGTTCAGTCTATCATCATCTAAGCCTTAATCATCAACTATTCTCCCCAGAATCACAAGGTTTTTAGCCAACCATTTTCAAAATCGAATCAAATTAATTATTGAAGAAGATATCGCAAAGAAACCAAATCTTGAATGAAAAATTCTATAACTCTTAAATCTGTAAAACAATCGTCAAATCTGTTCAATATATCTCTCAACAACTTAATTTCGTGTTCATAAACCACAAACAAGACAATGGAACAAAGAAATCTCACAATCAAAGATCAAGAATGACTTTCCGGCAATCTCTCTCCAAGAATCGTTGATTTCTTCAAAACGTGTAAAGATTATCTGGTGCCACCCCCCCGTCTTCGTTCGTAGGGTTCTCTTCTATAGTTTCTTGCAGATGGGCCGTTTGGAAAAACTCCCATCTAGCCCAAATTAATTGGGCTTTATGTCGTCTTTTCATTTGGCCGAATCGTGAAGTAAATCGACCCAGTCGATTTTGGTACAAAATCGTTCGATTTCAATGTGTGAAAATCGTCCGATTTATGTGTACATTAGAACGATTTTCTTCAACAGAAAGTGTTCTTCCTTTGGTTCGTCTTCTATGCTTCTCCTTTGCAATCCCTTAGCCTTTTGTGTTCCTTCTAAGACTTCTTTAGCTTCCTTAACATCCTTAGATGCCTCTTGCTCCATTTTTGCTTCCAATTCAACTCTATTTACCTGCAATTCATCAAAATCTCGTGTAGACCTCTATTTCCGACAATTGGTTTAATAGAACATAAAAGTTATGCAAAATCCCTCTAAATGCAAGGTAAATAGAGATAATGTGCTACAATATGCATGAATATGATGATACATAATTCATGTCATCAAAATACCCCATACTTGCCTCTTGCTTGTCCCTAAGCAAGGCTCAAATTCAGAATATAAGATGCCATGGATTATGCACGTATGAAACTCAAAAACTTTTCTTTTGGTAGTGCTCCTTTTCATTGGATCGCTCTCAAAGTGATATTTCAAGGCATAAAAGGGGCAAAGCATATATCAATGGTGACTATAAGATGAACAAACTCCCTTTTCTTTCTTGAAGGCATAAATAAAGAACATGATAAAGGTGTAGAGGCAATCAAATTCAAACAAATCTAAGCCATTAAGTCTTAAACACATGCATAAAAGTCTCAAGGTCTTCTAATCAAAGAAAGGGTTCAAGAAACGTATTAAGGGAAGGAGTTCTTTTTGGCAATTGTGGTGCTAATCCGGGAAAGAGGAACACATAACACCTTCAAGAATTTTCTTCACCGCACATGCTTCGCATGTAGAAAGCTTTGCTTTCATTATACTTTACTTTTTGAGAGTATGGACAGCGGTGCACAAAAACCGAAGCCTAGGAGATTGGCGTTTCTCAATTTCGAGATGCCTCAAACCCTTGATGCACATACCATATCCCGTTAGGACTTGTCGTTCAATCGGACTTTGGCAAGACACAAACACCCGGCTATGTGAATGGTGCCGAGTTACTCATCCTCATGTTCAACGTCCCCAAACTTATGAAATTTTGCACTTTTTTCAATACATTTTCCTTGGCCCTCCCACATCAAACATGCCTTTTTCAATCACCTATCCTAATTCCCGGATGGTAAGAGGAGGGTTACATATTTCATTGAGGAGCTAGCATGATCAAGACGTGAGAAAGGAAAAGAAGTGAAATGCCTTAGTCATCCTTAAATGATGTAAAAGAACTTGCAATATAGCTTCGACTATTATTTCATTTTCTCATCAAAACAACTAAATCATATAACTTATTCATGTATTCAAGTAACAAAAGCAATTTCATTCATGCTATAATCAAGATCTCAACACAACTAAGCATCTTTTTACCTATCCATATGCACAATTTTCATCATAGAGGTCATTTCCATATAAGAAGCACTTAAAATTCTTGAAAATTCATAGGTTTTGAAAAAGTTCATGCAAATGCGAGTGTCATAATAGAAAGCAAGCCGTGCAAGAGTTATTACAAGCCAAATTGTCAAGAGTAGTGGAAAGTACATAGAGTGCTAGAATGAAACATAAGGTATTGTAAGTACCCCCACCCCATACTTGACATCCACATTGTCCCCAATGTGAAAATCAAGCATAAGAAGGAGAAAAATACTTACAATGTAAAAGAAGTGGAAGCTCAATCCTTTGTCGGTGGTGGAGGTGGTGGATATGGATACATCGGTGCTGAGGGATCGTAGAAGTGGCCGAATTGGTGGTAGTACATGTCCCTCATCTGGCCATCATAGGATGAATGCCTAGCGTCCGTCTCCTCCCTGTAGTTCCTGAACTGTGTGTTCAGGGTGTCATAATCGGTGCGGAGGACACGGTAGTCGGTGCTGAGGCTCTGGAAGCTAGTGACTAGCTCCCTGAAGTGGCGTGGAGCTCGGCGTCCTCGTCTAGGGCCTGGAGCATGTGCATAAGAGTGTCGAGGTGGCTGCATGTCATCCTCCGTCTCCTCATCCTGCCTACTAGTCCTGCTCGGTCCTGCTCCATGAGTGTCAGTGTCCATGGCATCCGTGGCATGCCCGCTGTGGGTATCGCTCTCAAACTCGAGCATGGTCTCCTATCCTCCATCCTCATCCTCCTCTGAGTCACCTGCATCATCATCATAGTAAGTAGGAGGTGAGAACTCCTCAAGCATCGCCTCAAAGGTCTCCTTCCAGTTTCTCTTATTCCGAATGGTGTATTCGGATTTCCATATGATCTCGGACGGCTTCTTCTTCGGATCCCTATGCCTTGGCATCGGTACATGAAGAGTTCCTCTCCCTCGAGGAATCAAGACCTGTCGAACCACCAACCTCTGTGAGCCTAAAGGAAGGGCACTCTCAGCTAGGGTGCATCCCGAGAAGTCATAACCTAGAGTCCTAGCCACATGAGTGACCAAGCCTCCTGCACATATGTCACCCTTGGCTTTGTTGGCTATCTTTCCTAGATAGTCAGCAAGCATGGTGGAGATGTCGGGAGTGGTGGTGGATGTCATGCAGTAGAGGATGAAAAGCTCATCAGCCTTGAGCTTCTGCGGAGTCTCAGTCCGGGCAAACAAACTCTCACTGAGTATCCTATGCACTACCTTGAAGGAAAGGTTGTACATGCTTGTCTCCTTGGAGTTTCCGGGTCTCCACTTATCCCCGCCGTACTCTCCTACGGAAATAGCTTCCCAAAAATCACTAGCATTGAGGCCTCTAGCAAATGTGCCTGCATCTGAATAGGAAAAGCCAAACAAGTCGCCAAAAGCATCAATAGACAAAGTGTGGTCCTGGCTCATAAGGCGGAAAGTGACCATCCTTTCCCTAGGATCGTGCTCAAACGCGCTAAGGAATTCTAGGGTGATCTCTCTATAAGCATCTTCCCTGATCGTAGCAAACTGTCTCAACCCTGCTCTATCAAGCATCATATCAACATCCTCTCGAACATATAACGAATCTAAGTCATCAAGTACTATGTAGCGAGGAGGAGTGAATGGGCGATCTATAATGCGTTCATAGCGTTTCTTATGCTTGGATAGGGGAGGGGGAAGCTTAGGGATATTGGTAGGTGGTGGTGGAGGTGGGGCAGGGGCTTTTGAAGAAGATCCCTTCTTCTTCCCCGTGTTTCTAGTTATCCTCTTGACAAGATCCATTCTAAGTCCTAAAAATCGACCTGTTCTTCACAAAAATCGGCCGATTTTTCTGGGCTGGGTCGATTTTTATCTCGATTTCAACGATTCTCACAATTCTGTAAAGTTCTGTTCAATCTATCACCACACACAGTTCTCCACAATGAATCCTAAGCAAATTCCTCTATCAATTCCAACAACAAAGCACTTCCTAGGCAACTTCGATTTCAAGTGAGAAAACTTAGGTTTTGGAAAGAAAAACCTGAATTCCTTATGGAGCAGTCGATTGCCGTGCGTGTTGTTGTTAGATCCGTGTTCCTTGTTGAAAATGCTTCAGTTTGGAGCCAAGAATCTCTTGAAATGGTTAAGGAATGAGGATTTGAGGGTGTGGCGATTTTTCGGCGTTCTTGAGAGAGGGAAATCGAGAGTTGGAGATGTGTGAATGAAGAAGATCGAGTGTGAAGTCCTTATATAGGGTCGACGATTTCTAAAGAAAATCGGCCAATTTTTCTGGTCGATTTATTTATCGGGGCGATTTTTCTCTCTGACTGAAAAAATCGGACGATTTATTTTGGCAGGTCGATCTCCAGGTCGATTTTTGTTTCTGTTGTGAAAAATCGACTTGCTCTGTTACTGAATCGGACGATCTTCTTATGGTAGGTCGATTTTCTTCCTTGTTTTTCTTGAATCTCGAAGATATAACTTAATTGTGCTCCATTCTCCGTGAATCTCTCACATTTGAACCTAGTTTCCTGCGATTAATGACACGACAAACCAAGAGTGCATCGAGGAACATATAAAAACGAAAAACGAAGAAAATAAAGCAATTAATCTATTCTAACTAAGTGAGGGAAAAAGGGGAAAATTATACTATCATTGGGTTGCCTCCCAAGAAGCGCTTTATTTATCGTCTTTAGCTGGACGGTGTATGATGTTGTGTTCAATGGAGGAGGATAGGAGCTATCTCCTCGACCGGAGCTTCCGGTGTGTATTTCTTCAACCGTTGGCCATTAACCTTAAAACTTCCGCTTTGTTCACCCCATACTTCAACTGCACCATGGGGGAAAATTCTCTTAATCACAAAAGGTCCTGTCCAACGGGATTTGAGCTTACCTGGAAATAGACGCAGCCTTGAGTTGAATAGGAGGACTTGGTCCCCTTCCTTCAAGTCTTTCGGGATGATGTGCTTGTCATGCCAGCGCTTTGTCCGTTCCTTGTAAATCTTTGCGTTCTCATACGCATTCAGTCGGAGCTCATCTAGCTCATTGATGTCTAAGAGCCGCTTCTCTCCGGCTTCTTTCATGTGGAAGTTGAGCCACTTGATAGCCCAATAAGCTTTGTGTTCTAGCTCTACAGGAAGATGACATGATTTACCATAAATGAGATTATAGGGAGTCGTACCTATTGGTGTCTTGAAAGTTGTCCTGTATGCCCATAGTGCATCGTCAAGCTTCATTGACCAATCTTTCCTTGTTTTAGAGACGGTCTTCTCTAAAATCCCTTTAATCTCTCTATTGGATATCTCGACTTGTCCGCTGGTTTGCGGATGGTAAGGTGTAGATATTTTATGGGTCACCCCATACTTAGCTAATAGAGTCTCGAATCGACGGGCTGTGAAATGCGTTCCTCCGTCACTAATGATGGTTCGGGGAGTTCCGAACCTTGGGAAGATCGTTTTGTTGAGGAACTTCACCACTACCATTGCATCATTAGTAGGGGAAGCGATTGCCTCCACCCATCTTGAGACATAATCTACGGCAAGAAGTATATACTGGTTGCCGCATGAAGATGGGAAAGGTCCCATAAAGTCGATGCCCCATACATCAAAGATCTCTACTTCTTGTATGTTGTTGAGAGGCATCTCATTCCTCCTGGATATATTACCTGTCCTTTGACAAGCATCACAAGAAACAACAAACTTTTGCACATCCTTGAAAAGTGTAGGCCAATAAAACCCGGAGCGAAGTACCTTAGCACAAGTCTTGTGGGAACTAGCATGTCCGCCACATGGTAGAGAATGGCAGTGTCGGATGACACTATCTATCTCATCTTCGGGAATACATCTCCTGTAGATGCCATCTGGACCTCTTTTGAATAGAAGAGGTTCGTTCCAATAAAAATGCCGGACGTCTCTCAAGAACTTCTTCTTTTGAGCATATGAAAGTCCGGGTGGAACCTCCTGACAAACAAGGTAATTTACAATGTCAGCAAACCATGGGTCATTACCTTGTGATATGTGTTGAAGACACTCTTCAATCTCGTGCAGCTGCTCGCCAGGGAAGGAGTCGTCTATCGGAAGCTCATCCGACTCGCCGGTGAGTTGCGGAAGACGACTAAGGTGATCGGCGACGGAGTTCTCCGATCCTTTCTTATCACGGATCTCTAAATCAAACTCTTGTAAGAGTAAGATCCATCGTAGAAGTCTTGGCTTCGCATCCTTCTTCGTGAATAAGTATCGGATTGCGGAGTGGTCCGTATAGACTATCACTTTCGCACCTACAAGATAAGAACGAAATTTCTCAAATGCATATACTACGGCTAAAAGTTCCTTTTCCGTAGTTGCGTAGTTATATTGAGCCTCATCTAGCGTTTTGCTAGCGTAGTAGATGGCATGAGTGCGACCATCTTTCTTCTGTCCAAGAACGGCTCCTATAGCGACATCGCTTGCGTCGCACATGACCTCGAAAGGAAGAGTCCAATCGGGTGGTTGAATGATTGGTGCTGAAATCAAAGCTTCTTTGATCCTGCAAAAAGCATCTAAGCAATCTTTCGAAAATTCGAAAGTCGCATCTTTCATCAAAAGATTAGTCAAAGGTTTTGAAATCTTAGAAAAATCTTTTATGAATCTCCTATAGAAGCCTGCATGTCCTAAGAAACTTCTAATTCCTTTTACTGATGAAGGGGGAGGTAACTTCTCAATGGTCTCTATCTTTGACCGATCTACCTCTATTACCCTTTGTGACACTAAGTGACCTAACACAATTCCTTCGGTGACCATGAAATGACACTTTTCCCAGTTTAAGACTAAGTTAGTGTCCTCACATCTCTTAAGAACTAGTGAAAGGTTATAGAGACAGTTATCAAAGGAAGAACCATATACCGAAAAGTCGTCCATGAAGACTTCCATGATATTCTCTACATATTCGGAGAAGATTTCCATCATACACCTTTGGAAGGTGGCTGGAGCGTTGCATAAACCGAATGGCATTCTTCTATAGGCGAACGTACCCCATGGGCACGTAAAGGTTGTCTTCTCTTGATCATCCGGATGAATTGGTATCTGAAAGAAACCACTGTATCCATCTAAATAACAAAAGTAGGCATGTTGGGCTAACCTTTCCAACATTTGATCGATGAAAGGAAGGGGGAAGTGGTCCTTCCTTGTGGCCACGTTCAGTTTGCGATAGTCGATGCACATTCGCCACCTTGTAACTGTCCGTGTAGGGATGAGTTCGTTGTTCTTGTTGGCAACAACGGTAATGCCTCCTTTCTTGGGTACTACTTGTACCGGACTCACCCATTTGCTATCAGAAATCGGGAAGATGATACCTGCATCAAGTAGCTTAAGGATTTCTTTCTTCACGACCTCCTTCATTGCCGGGTTTAACCGTCTTTGAGGTTGGCGTGAAGGTTTGTAATCCTCTTCCATTAATATTTTGTGCATACATAGAGAAGGCTTTATTCCTACTAAATCATCAATGGTGTAACCTAGTGCTCTCCTATATTGCTTCAAAACATGCATGAGTTTCTCTAATTCGTCATCATTCAAATTTGCATTGACTATAACTGGGTATGTGGAATTAGTGCCAAGAAATGCGTACCTTAAATGTGCGGGAAGTTGCTTCAATTCTAATGATGGAGGTACCTTGGTTGGTGATGAATCGTGGTTTTCGGATGCTGTGGGAGATGCCTCTATAGGTGTGGGTACTTCATCATTAGATTCGGAAGCGGCTGCGGTGAAGTCCGGAGAATCCATAGAATTCCTCAGTGAATCGACCCCCCCTGTAATAAATCGGTCGATCTTCTGCACGATTTTTCTTTCTGTTGGAAAAAATTGTGCTACCTCTTTGTGAATCGGGCGATTTATTGTCGTCAGGTCGATTTTAGTTTCTGTCGGAAAAAATCGTGCTACTTCTTCATGAATCGGACGATTTTTTTCAGGTAGGTTGATTTTAGTTTCTGTTGAAAAAAATCGTGCTGAATCTTCATAAATCGGACGATTTATTTCTGACAGGTCGATTTTCTTCACAGTTTCCGGAGTCCACTCTAGTTCTTCAATTTTTGCTTCTAGCTCTTCCTCCACAGCATTTAATGCTTTCACATCCTCATTGCAGTCATGTTCCACCCCTTCCTCCATGATGCTCATGCTAAGAACCTTTTGAAGAGGGTCCTTCATCAAGATCGAACTTACTATCTCTCTAGACTCTTCTTCCTCAACAATTTCAAAAACGTCATCTTTCAAGGCTGGCTCCTTGATTAAGGAAGATAGTATGAATTCTATCTTTTCTTCACCGATATGGAAGGATAGCTGGCCGTTCTTGCAATCTACCATGCATCCAGATGTGGCGAGGAATGGTCTCCCGAGGATGATGGG
The DNA here is from genome assembly GCA_033239125.1 of Fagopyrum homotropicum. NCBI lineage: Eukaryota > Viridiplantae > Streptophyta > Magnoliopsida > Caryophyllales > Polygonaceae > Fagopyrum > Fagopyrum homotropicum. The sequence continues at coordinate 49,763,442 of BSWB01000002.1, forward strand.
AACCGGGTAATCTGCAGGTATGTCAAGAACAACAAAATCTATAGGTATGTAAAACTTACCTAGCTTTACCGGAATGTCTTCTAATATTCCCACCGGCTTGGTGGTAGAACGATCAGCCATGTAGAGTGTGATCTTCACCGGTCTAGGCTCTCCTAGACCAACTACCTTGCATAGAGCTAGAGGTATAATACTCACACTTGCTCCAAGGTCACAAAGAGCATCATAGGTAGCTTCTCCCAAAGTGATGGGTATGCAAAAGGATCCTGGATCGCGGAGTTTGGGTGGCATATTCTCCGTCATAGTCTTGATGAGTTCGGATGACTCCATACTCATCTTGACTTCTCCTATATCTTCCAACTTCCTCTTGTTAGAGAGGATCTCCTTGAGGAATTTCCCGTAAGCCGGCATACCTAAAATCGCATCCATAAAAGGTATGTTAATATGGAGCTTATTCATAAGTTCAACAAACTTACCGAAATGTTTATCTAGGCGTGCCCGCGCTCTAGATTGAGGAAAAGGTAGAGGTGGTTTGTAAGCGGGAGGAGGAACATAGACTTCTTCCTTCTCCTTTGCCTCTCCTTCTCTTATGGAGGTATCAACTACTTTAGGTTGAGGGTCGACGGTCGTCTTTCCGCTCCTAGTAGTTATTGCCATAACCCTTCCCTTTGGGTTATCTTCTGTCTTCCCGGGAAGCTTCCCTTGATCTCTTGGAACTTCTCCAGCTTTGTTGAATACTTGGTTTTCTAAAGCTTTGTGAGCTTTGTCAACCGAAGTTATGTAACTCTCCAATCCTTGTAGCTTGCCTAGGATCGTTTCTAGCATGGGATCCGGTTTGTTTGATCCGCTTGATTGTTCCTGGCTTGTAGAAGGAGTAGAAGAAGATGGAGGTGTTAGAGCCTTTTCAGCAGAAGAGTAAGGATTACCTGAACCTTGCTGATTTGACCTCCAATTGTTGTTATTTGAGTTCCTGTTGTTGTTGTTATTGTTCCAATTGGAGTTTCGGTTGTTATTGTTGTTGTTGCTCCAATTGGAATTCCGGTTATCATTCCTTTGATTGTTGTCTCGCCCCATGTAGTTGGCTTCTTGCTCTTTAGTCTTTTGAAGACTCGTTTTGAGCACTTCCCTCAATTCTTTGATGTCCTCTTTGAGGGAGAATATTTGTGTTTGAGCCGCTTGATTCAACTTGGCTCCCGTATCGCCTTGATTCCGGCTATTTGATTCCACCTTCCGGTGGGAATACTTCTCAATCACTTGGGCTTGCTTCTCAATGAAGTCCCAAGCATCGTCCTCTCTCATATCCATGAATGTCCCGCAAGATAGAGATTGGAGGTTGAATTGTGTTTCCACATCCAACCCTTTGTAGTAAATCTCCAATAGTTCCAGCTTGGAAATGCCATGGTGTGGGCAATCCAACAAGAGGTCTTGAAACCTTTCCCAAGATTGAAACAAGCTTTCGTTAGGTTTCATAGAAAAAGCATTTATTTTACCTCTCAATTCCGCCGTTTTGGATGGCGGAAAGAACTTGGTGAGGAATTCCGAAGACAATTCCTCCCATGTAGCTAACTTCGCAGCCGGAAGTGTTTGGTACCAAGCTAGAGCCTTGTCCTTCAAAGAGAAGAAGAACGGCTTGATCTTGTAGTTGCTTGTAGTAGCCTTCTTCGGCTTCATAGTCTCCATGAGAATCTCAAAATTCTGAAAGTGTTGATGCGGAGATTCAGTACTTGCTCCGCCATATTGACTTTGGCGAACCATAGTAATGACTTGTGGTGAGAAGCTAAACTCCTGGATGTCTTCAGCTCCGAAATCCACACCTAGACGGCGCGGTTGCTGAATTGGATCCATCCGTTGCCCCAAAGTTCGGGGTCTATCTTCGTTATTGACAGCTCTAACATTCCTAGTCGTGATGCGAGGGACGACCTTAGGTGTTGGAGTGTTTCGGTTAGGACGAAGTGATGGATCAATCTCTTCAAGTTCCGGCATATCCAGATCAATCTCGTCATCATCGGACGAGTCATCTCGAATGGACTTAGTTGGTGTCTTGACTTTCTTCTTCTTCTTGGAGTCGTTCAACTCCAACTTCATGTCCAACATCATAGCTCTTAGTTCATCAATTTGAAATTGATGACTTATTTCAGCTTCCTTTCGAGCCTTCTCACTCAACTGGAGTTGGCGTTGAGCTTCATTCAGTTCAGCCTTGTAGTTTCTCTCATCGTTTTCAGCCATTTTCTTCTCCTTCAACTTTCTCCTCAAAGTTCTTTCTAATTCGGGGTCGAAAGGAATTAGATCTTTAGTGGATCTAGTCCTTCGCATATACCTAAAGAACCTGCGAAGATCACTCAAGTAGACAAATCAAATCACAAGAGCAAGAGCTCTCAAGCTAGACAACCGAAAAACCGGATTTGATCTAGACCAAATCCCCGGCAACGGCGCCAAAAACTTGTTTGCTCAAAAGGGTGTGCGTCAAAGTCTTAATATTTATATCTAGAACTCAAAAGCAAAGCGAACCCGCAGTGTACGGATCAGCTGTAGAAAGGTCAGAATTCCAGAGTCGAACTCAGGGATTTGGTGAGAAAGATTCCAATTTCAATTATCTAGCGAAAGTATAAAAGCTTTTGTGATGTAATAAAGAGAGAAATGATTCCAAGGATTCAAGTATCCGATTTAGGCTTTCGATTCAAGACACTTCTACGAGTATAGGACAGAATTTATATTGCCAAGATTAAATGTTCAAAGGTAGGATTCGTACGATGAAGTTCCGAAACCTATATAACTAATCTATAGGTTCTCTCTATAAGGGTTGTTGAGGCTGCAATATAGAAAGATCTAAAGACAAGAATTATGTTCAAACTAACTATCTAAAACTCCAGGATATGACTCTCCAAAGTATGAATAGAAAGCACACTTAAAATCTTAATAAAGGATGTTGAGTCTCTTTATTACCCAAATCTTGCAATTTTAATCCATTAAATGTAGAAACAGGTTTGAATTGCATTCGAACATTCAATTAGAGGGTAAAAAGGTTAATCAAGATTGGGATTTAGGCAAGGATTAATTTTGGTTAAAGATTAATTCAATTAAAGTTCGTCAGAGGAATAAATCGCCCTGTTCATAAGAAAAATCGGCCGATTTTCCTCAAGAACAGCCCGATTTTCCTGTTGTCGCAAAACTAAGATCTAAATTCTCAAGGTCCTAATGTTTGAATGAGTTCAGTCTATCATCATCTAAGCCTTAATCATCAACTATTCTCCCCAGAATCACAAGGTTTTTAGCCAACCATTTTCAAAATCGAATCAAATTAATTATTGAAGAAGATATCGCAAAGAAACCAAATCTTGAATGAAAAATTCTATAACTCTTAAATCTATAAAACAATCGTCAAATCTGTTCAATATATCTCTCAACAACTTAATTTCGTGTTCATAAACCACAAACAAGACAATGGAACAAAGAAATCTCACAATCAAAGATCAAGAATGACTTTCCGGCAAAAGCTCTTCAATCTCTCTCCAAGAATCGTTGATTTCTTCAAAACGTGTAAAGATTATCTGGTGCCACCCCCCCGTCTTCGTTCGTAGGGTTCTCTTCTATAGTTTCTTGCAGATGGGCCGTTTGGCAAAACTCCCTACTAGCCCAAATTAATTGGGCTTTATGTCGTCTTTTCATTTGGCCGAATCGTGAAGTAAATCGACCCAGTCGATTTTGGTACAAAATCGTTCGATTTTAATGTGTGAAAATCGTCCGATTTATGTGTACATTAGAACGATTTTCTTCAACAGAAAGTGTTCTTCCTTTGGTTCGTCTTCTATGCTTCTCCTTTGCAATCCCTTAGCCTTTTGTGTTCCTTCTAAGACTTCTTTAGCTTCCTTAACATCCTTAGATGCCTCTTGCTCCATTTTTGCTTCCAATTCAACTCTATTTACCTGCAATTCATCAAAATCTCGTGTAGACCTCTATTTCCGACAATTGGTTTAATAGAACATAAAAGTTATGCAAAATCCCTCTAAATGCAAGGTAAATAGAGATAATGTGCTACAATATGCATGAATATGATGATACATAATTCATGTCATCAAGATGTTTGGTGATGGTGTTGGCGAGAAAGGAATGAATGAGAGGAGGGGGTGTCAGAACTGCCCAAAAAAGAATAGATGCTTCTGTTCCGTTTCGCTTTTATAGTCTCATACCCCGACTATGCATACAAACACATGCAATTTCGGCCTTATTTAATTCTTAACTACATCGAGTTATATGTAAAGCCTAATTCTAAATTTAGTCTATATAAAAGTAATTAATATGTTGGTTAAGATATGACATAACTCGCAAATCATGCAGAAATTTGTGAACTCAATGTTTGTTTATTTCATTGATCAAGTATCATTGATATAGACAACTGTAAATGGACAAAACGATAAACTAGCAAACATAGGATTAAGCCCAAATATACGTCCCATTATACGACCAAATAGAAACATGAAAGGTTTTTGTTTTTGATGCTCCTCGTTGCTTACACTTGAGTCTTGAGCGCAAAAATTGTTGTTAGAGCGAAGAGATGTAGGAAGGACCTGATGTACCTCTCATCCCATCATTGATCTATGGTTTGTTGGTGTTGATATGGCGCCGGTAGGTTGGGTCATAAAACACCGGTATATTAGCATTCTAGGGTGGATTTTTGGTCCTAGAATGCACATTGATTAGTGTCCTCGTGTTGTTTTGGGGCAATGAGACTTAAGTAGTTTAATGTCATAGGGTATGTTTTAGGCCCTAGGATGCAGATTGATTAACATCCTATGGTAGGTTTTGGCCAGGATGCAGGTTGATTAGCGTCATAGGGTAGGTTTTAAGTCATAGGATGCAGGTTGATTAGCGTCTTAGGGTAGATTTTAGGTCATAGAACGTAGGTTGATTATCGTCTTGAGATAGGTTTTGGGCTCTAGGATGCACATAGATGAACGTCATAGGGTAGGCTTTGGGACCTAGGACGCAAGTTGATTAGCATCTAAGGGTATGTTTTAGGCCCGATGACGCATGTAGATTAGCGTCCTAAGGTAGGTTTTGGGCCCTATGACGCACACTTGGTTAGCGTCCTAAGGACTAATACAAAGGGATGAAATGAGGATTAATTTGATGGACCCTCCTCGCTTGTTTGGTCATTGTTTTTTAGGTTCGCGAAAAAAAAGACGCCGATAGAATCGGCTCTAGGGCGCATGTAGGTTGGTGTGATAGACTCCGCCGCCATCACCTGCGGCGATGATAGCGGCGTGACTAGAGTTTGTGTTTTAGGATTTCTTTAGGCGGAAACGTTTTTACGGCTCGTAGGCTCTTATGACATGTAGAGATCCGTGAACTAAAGGTTTGTTTATTTCAATGATCAAGTATTGTTTATATATAATTATTATAAAGGGACAAAACGGTAAACTAACAAATAAATATATATGCTGAAATATACGTTCAATACTCTAACAAATCAATAATGTGTATCATAGTCCATCTTTGTATGTATCACGGCTTAGAGCAGGGCCGGCCCTGGGCATGTGCGAGGTGAGCAGATGCGCAGGCCGCGAGATTGACGGGACTTCCGCTGAGTTGTTATTTCTACTATATTTTGTATCTGTTAATAATATTTGAAAACGTTCAGATGGCACGGTGGGATAGCTAGAGCTCTCTAAGACCACCCACAATGGTGGGTTTTAAATTTCAAAGTTTCTAAATCTCCTTTCTCTGCCACATCAGCTTATAAAACTTCATCTACTTTTTATCTACATTCATAATTTCTTAACTCTCAATCTCTTAACTCTATATTTATTTACCCACCATATTTATATTTTTTTAAAATGTTGGTACTATTTATTTTATCTATAATTAATTTTATTTCAAAAAAATAAATATATAAATAATTAATGTAAATGAGATTTTTTAAAAACACTTCATTAAAAATTAAAAGCATACAAAGACATTAAAATTATAATCGCAAAGTTAAGATGCAAAACATGAAAATACAAACACACTAATACATATAAAATCATACATAAAAATATAAAACTCCATACATTTTTTCCCACATTCATGATTTTTTTAACTCTATGTCTACACAAAGTATTTATATATATTTTTTAACTCATAATATTTTTATTTTTAATTTTAGTTTTATTTTAAAATTATATAGTAAATATATAATTAAACTAATAATAAGTGAGATTTTTGAAGAAACGCTTCATTAAAAAATAAAAACATGAAAATCACTTATTTTGTAATATATATATATATATATATATATATATATATATATATATATATATATATATATATATATATATACTATCTTTTGTGTTAAATTAGTTATGTTTATAATAAACACTAACATCACAAACAACTAATACATTAATACTCAAAAACTTCAACATAATCATTAAATTAATATATTTTTATATTATTTTTTATGTTATATAATTATTTATTTTAAATATATTCAATATTAAACTCTATGGATAGTTAAAAACAAATTGTAAAGTATAAAAAAATAAAAATAGTCAAAATAAAAATATCTTGACTCAAACTTAACATAAGTCATTTATCAAAATACTATACTAGAAGATAAATATTGGCCATTGATTAAAGCCAAATCCAACAACCTACATTCAACCTCTCTCCACCTCTCTTTTATGAGTTTGACTAATAGGCAAAAAGTAGTTTTCGGATGTCTACAAGCGCCGCATAGCCAAGATTTTCTTCTTGTCATTCCCATTAATGGACTTGGTCAATGCATGTCCCTAGTGGAGTACCACTCCATTCTCAAGTACCGACTTATGATTCCGCTTTTCTCGGCTGGTGAGGTTTGCACCATTCCTAATTGTCGGAGGGTGTTGGATGCTTTTGGGGAGCATGTTGTACATTGTAAGAAACTTCCTAGCTTCAAGTATAGGCATGATCTGGTTCGTGATGTTCTTTGTGATAACTTTAGATGGGCCGGAATTTTTGTAAAAAAATAAGCACCTGTGAACTTCTTGACTGATCCGCGAGATGGAAGGTCGATAGTGCGGCCGGCGGATGTTTTGGTGTTTGGTTGGAGTGGAGGGAAGCATGCATGTATTGATTTGACGGGGTCTCACCGCTTGTGGGATTAGGGAACGGATCTTTTGTTGTGGGTCAGGCAACTTGTAGAGCGGCATTAGCTAAGGTGGCTAAGCATGGAAGGGCATGTGTTGAAAACCAACACGTATTTCTTCCATTTGCTTTTGACACGTTTGAATTTTTTGCATCCGATGCTGTTGATATTCTCAAGAGGGTGCAAAGAGTTATGTATAGTAATATTATGTCCTCTAGATTTGTAGATGTTTTTAAAATGTTAGGTATTGTCATCCAAAAAGGGGTAGCGGTGCAACTTGTTGCTCGCTTACCTTCTACTTCTGTGTAAATAGTAATACCGTGTAAATAAAATAAAAGATTGCCATTGTTTTTCAAACAAGACTTCATATATTTTCTCTCTCCTCATTTTGTAAATTGTTTCTATCTTTCATATGTCAAACCCGTTTTTAAAGATTTTATTGCAGTTTCTTTAAAAAATTATTATATTTTAATTTTTAGAAATGACCCTTGTAGATGGTCTAAGTTCTTTTTATTTCACCCGTCTTGTGTTCAAGTGGACAAGTCCTATTGTCTACATTTTCTATAATTTTGATTGTTTCAAATATTTACTTGACTTTTGAGTTCTTCGTCTTTTTTTGTTGGGTTACTTTTCTTAAACTTATAATTCCATATTGATAATACTTTATTAACTTATAGCCTATTTGTGTTTAATAAGTATGAATAAACATAAATTTTATATTAATTTCATTGTTTATATATATATATATATATATATATATATATATATTACAATGACTTATAAATTTGTTATAAAATTAATGTAAAGGCATTAGTTTAATTACTAATAACTATATTTTTATTTAAATACCAAACGGTTATTTATCCAATTATAATATATTAATCTAACATTTAATTAGAAATTCAATAAAATACATTTAAGTTAGAATTTAATCAATTATAATATATTAATCTAACATTTAATTAGAAATTCAATAAAAAACATTTAAGTTAGAATTTAATTTATTCGATAATTTATACATTATACAAAATTAAAATTATAAGTTTATATTTAATAATATAGTTAAATTTTTTATTTAATATTGTAAATATTATATAATAAAATGTATTAAAGATTTAGACGGGCTTTCCGTAAATCATTGGCCGGCCCTGACTAGGAGTATCCCTGTTTTACAATCCACGTTCACTAATTCAATCATTCAAAGAAGAAACAAAAAAATTCCATCAAATAACTCTATTGTTGTCAATCTTCAAACTTTCATACTAATTCAATCTTTCAAACAACAAACATAAAATTTTCATTAAACCTCTATCGTTGTGAATCTTTAAACTTTAATACGAGTTTTATGTATTATTCAAATCCTTACATCCAAGTCTTCATATTTGCTAAAATATATTAATTCCACATCCAAGTTTTCTTATGAGATAAAATATATTAATTTTTGGATATGCGCGTCCAAAGTCACCAAAGATATATGTCACCACCAAGAGGAGCACTCGTGATGGCTGGATGTTGTGCATAGCTTGAGTTAGTCCATACACTCTTAGATGAGTTCTTGGTGAAGTATATATGGTCGAGTATATTTCAAATAAGGGTTTCTCAAATCTAAATGTCGAGTCGGATCCCTTTCAAGTTTGTGACTCCATACACTCTGTATTGTTTGTGGGGGAATATATTGAAATTTCGAGATGGTGTCGACTCGATTTATCGTAAATTATACTCCGTATTGGAATACCTTAATGGTAGAGATTCCGAGAAGGATATAAAACGGTAGGAAAGATAGATTGTCATCGGTGAAGGGGAATTTGTATGTCATTTTTCCTTTCACCTCAAGGCAATAAGAAACAAAAGCAAATAAAGAGGAATAGAAATAAATGACACCATTCGCATACACTTTTGTGTTTGGTTTGTTAATTTTTTTTTTTTTTTTGTTTGATATGATTGGTTGTTTAAGTTGAAAATGTGATATAGCATGTTAGGTGACAAGTTGTGATGGTATTAAAGTGGCTTCTTTTGATAAACGAAGCTAAAAACAAAACAAAAAAGGTAAAGAGTCTCAACTTACTCCAAATGTGGGAACACAATTCAACCAAACAATTTGATTCATTTAGCTTTCTTCAAAGGTCACACTATTTTCATCAAAGTAAAAAAGAAATGTGAATGCACATGGCTTCTTCACCATGCTTACATTTGGCTGACGTGTCATCCATATGCTCTCCCCAACCCCACCTTCTTCTTTTTCATACACATGTTGTGAGTGCCCTTATAATCATTTCTAGGATTAGATACAATTGAAATTTAATTTCGAAAATAGAAAGGGTGGCTTTATTCTGAATAACCCGTAGTTTTAAACAACAATTCACGTTGAATACGTCTGAAGTGAAGGAAGAAGATAGATGGGTTGATTGTGGAACTTTTCGTGTTGAGGTACTAGATGAAACCCCCCTTGTAAAACCCTCATTGTGGAAGAATTATGGGTATGTGGATAACCCATATTTTCATATACCAATATTATTAAATAAGCATTTTTACGAAACCTCTCACACCATCAATCCATCATAATCATGTGAACAGTGTAGTTCATGTTTGAAGTCTATCTCCCATTACACCTATGTCATTTACATGTCTTCCCCATAATACAAATAAAAATATGGTGCGTCGGGTTTATATAAATACAAATAACTTATTACTATAATTATTTTACCATCATAAATAAATTTGGGAGAGCCATTTGGTAAAGTCCTCTTGAAGTTGGCAGAAAAATGAACCGGTGTGTGATGTCTTTTACTGTTAACATGTGTTATCAATTCACTTTGATTAATGGGACACCAAAGGTCTAAATATGGCAATTGAACTTGCATTGTCATTCCAACAATTGACATATTTACTATGAAATTGAGCCCAATTGTCGTTAGATTTTCCTCTTCAATCCAACTTGTGTAGGTCATTATCGTAGTCACGCTAATATAACACCCCAAGTTCTAGGAACTCGGGATGCTACGGGGTAGGACCTCACAATGGGTTCTGACCCTTAACTTGACAACAATTTTACCGGATTTTGCAACAAGACACAAATAAATGAAAACTCTAAGATAAATAAAGTATCCAAAAGGTTTAACAATCATAAAAACAACAGACCCTAGGCCGAGTTCAAAAACGATAACTGAAACGGCAACAAGAAATATAAACTCATATCCCGTCCTAATGTACAGGACCCCCCGGCTGACCACTCCGACCGGATCACTTGGCATCATCCCTAACCTACAAGGCATCTACACAACGGATAAACAGTTAACTAACATTCTAAGCATTAGAATAGATATAATAGCACATACACACATAAGTAAGTAAATCACACAACATGCTCTCACACAATTCCGTTTATTATCTTTCTGGACAAGTTATCACCGCCCGATTATCATACACTTGGGTCAATCAACATATAAGGTCGTCCTAGCATGTTCTTAGTCATAAAACATCTAGCACACACCACTATCATAACCGTGCTAACACATAGAAGGCAACTAAGTAAGTCCAAGGGACTTACTTGTATCAAAGGTAACTCGGTTCCAACAACGCTCAGCTTTCTGCAGGAAAAGAATCTATGCCTACTCAGACAAGGCATCCCAGATCAGAAACTAACCAACATGCTAAAAAATATTTACTTCTAGTCTCGTTGACCTCTACAAGGTCATACTACAACTTTCTAGAAGTTCCCTACTTCTAGTCTCAATGATCCTAGCCTGATCACCACACCATGCTAAGAGACACTATTCCAAGTCTCAAGATCCTCAAGGATCCACATCAACACAACTAGCTCAAGGGTTCTAAAACCTCATCCAAACCCTTAAGAATATACAAGCCCCAAACTGACATTCACACTAGTTCATCTAGGTCCAGCCTAGCATGATCAACCTCAAGGAACGACAAGGACGCCAAGAAGGAAGTGACACACCACAAAAAGGGTACCCGTTGGAGGTAAGGCGCGACCGCGGGTAAGGGAGGCGCGGGTGTGGTGCCAAGGCTTTTGATACCGCGACCGCGGTGACAAGGAGGCGTGGGGGCGGCGGCTTAGAGGAAAGTGTTGGTGCGGAGAACTCCAGAACTTCGCTGAACTCCCTTCGTCTACACGGTCCTTTTGTGGATCATCTACTTCATGTCCAAGGCTCTCACTGCTTCCTAGACATCAACAACCCACCACACAGAGGGGACACACAAAACGAGATGTCGAGGAAGAAATCAATCACTAGGAAAAAAGAAGGAAATGAAGGAAAGAAAGAGAAGAAGAGAATAGAAGAGAAGGAGACTGCTTACCACAAGAACGACAAAGAACTCGTAAGGCACAACTGGTCTCCCCTGGATGCAGTCCCACGAGGAAGACGGATTCACCACGCTTGCTTAAGGAAGGGATGAACAAGGGAAGAACACACAAGAGGATGGAGGAAAAGGGTTTCACGTGTGAGGATAAATGAGACGGTTGGGAAGAGGAAAAGAGATAGGACGACTAGGTTTAGAAGATAGAGAAGAACGGCCCAAAGAAGATCGGATCTTCTAAAACAGGAAATATTGGATGACGGTTATGATAGATCACATGCAATCTGTCATAATACCCGCACCCGTGACAAGACTATGCCACGACCTCGGCGACCAATTCGCCGCGTCTGCGGGCTCATGAGCCGCAGGTGCAGAGACTCTGTTTCGGAACCACTTAAGTGGTTCCGAAAGGAGTCTCAAGGATCTAAATCGGAGTAGAAATTCCGGTAATTACATTTAACTTGTTGGTCGGTTGAAGTTTGTGGAAACAAGAGTTTTTTCATAATCTGATATGGTCGATGCCACTCAACTATGTTTATACATATTAATAGAGCTTTGATCGTTCCTATATAGGAACCCGATTGGCATATCTCTGGTAGGAGTTCCAATATATCTTATGTGTACGGAACTCAATTGAACTATTAAAATATAAACATTTTTAGAATAACTTGTATATTGTATCATTGTAATATATATCGACAAGTGTGATAATAATGAATCTAACCTCATGTTCTAGTTGCTTATCAAAGACATCTTGATAATGATCAAGAGTTCGTGGTGTATGGCCATAATTGTATGAACATCGTGTACCCATCTTAAATAAGCATTGTACAACAACTTGTAAGCTACAAGTCGTGTTAAACGAAAGTTTGAATTGGGTCAGTAAAACACGGATATACTTACCTTATAGCTAAAGAATTTTTCTCGTGTACAAATTGTGTGTCAAATGTAGGTTTTTTAGCATCCTCACTAGCTCTAGCATGCCTAGCTTCATTCCTCCAAGTTTCATTCCTATCAACATGATCATTCTTTTCAGATGGGATGAATATGCATGTTTGTCTATGGTGTGAAGTGAGGAGACACCTCAATTATCACATATTCCTGCAAGTATAAAGTCATAGTCAATGCAAGTATATGATAATTTCATCAAGGTCAAATTCCAAGAGAACTTTATATAGTTTGAAGTGTTTCAAGTTCAAGAGAAAGGTTTAAGCGTGTAAAAGAATGCAAAAGGGTGATGAAATGATCAGTTCTTTGGGGTTTTGAGTAACAAGTAGCAAGTAACAAAATCAAGTATCAAGTATAAAGAAAACACTAGGCTGGAGGCTACTACTCCCAAACCCTATCTAGTAGCATGCTCAAGCAAGTTTTGGTCAATCAATGAAGGAAAATAAGAAGAAATCATGTGTAATTAGGTGAGATTTGTCACAACATATGATTTTATGTAAACTAATATACATCGCATGGTGTTTTCATTTTGTATACTAGTTTATTAAGGTCGGTGACAATTATGATGATACTAGACAACATAAGCATCACATGATGTTTGTTATTTGCATACATCGTCTAACATCACCATAATTTGGACAATAATATCAGAAGTAGGGAAATAATCCATTCCGCCATAACCTCTCTACTATAGCATGATAATCATTTCAACAATGCACAATCATCCTCACATTACATATAGGTCTCAACTTGGATGATTAATCTAAGCATCATTCATGCTTATAAATATACAATGTTATAGATAAAAATTTATAGTAGAGATATTCTAACACCCGACATCAATATAAATCCAAAAAGAATGAATAACAAGTAGATTCGATATCTCCTATATGATACTAACATGCTTGGTTTCACTTCAAATCATAAACACAACACAAGAACAATACTAGTATAGTAATTTGGGGATTTTCACCCCAAAACCTAGCAAGGGTACTACTACTCACACATCGAAAATGTGGACATGGTAATAGTAGAAACAAGTGCATGGTTGCAAATTATACAAGAAATAAGGAATCAAGTAAAAAAAATGGACGAATCTAGACTTGTCAATCCAAAGTTATGAGCAAAACAAGTTGGGACTAAAATCAAGCAAGAACAAGAATGAAGAATATCAATTCTTCTTCCTTTGATTGATTCCAAATTTGGCCAATTCAAACTCCAAATATTATTTCTACAACCAAACTATTAACTAAGAGAGTATAACAGAGAGATGTATATTAATTGGTACATTTACAATCAGCCAAATGCCATTTATATTAGCCCAGAAGTGGTCTCCTGGAGGAAAGTGGATCAAGTTGCAAGAATTAGTTACACAAGTTGCACTTCACTTGATGTTAGGCTACCTCGAGTGATTTGTCTCCGTTGGTCGGGTGGGTTTATCCTGAGCATCGAGTGGTTCCACCGACTTAGTCTTGTCTTCCTTGCTCAAGTGTCATGTTTTCTTCTCTTGAGTTTTTATGTCGTCTTTGCTCGACGGATGTTGTAAACTCAAGAGACGTTCACATTTTGGAATTATGTCGTCTTTGATCAAGTGGACATGTACTCTTTGCTCGAGTGAAAGGTCACTTGTGGTTCCACACTAGCAACGTTGAACTCTTTGCAACTTTGTCTTCTTTGGTCCAATGAGGTGTCTTCCTTGCTTGAGTTTTTTTTGTCTTTTTTGCTCGAGTTATGAGTTATACTCGAGATTAGCTGACACTTCACTCCAAATGGTTCCTTGCTCTAATAAAATCCCTCCTCTTTGCTCCAGTGAGGCTTCACTCGAGGCTTTGTCATTTGGTTTCCTTGGCTCTTTTGACTTCATGTAAACGTCTTAACTTGATTTCCTTTGCTCCATGAGATTGATGGTGAGTTGATGATTAATCCTTAGGATGGTTGGGAGATTGAATGTCTTCATTAAAGCTTCATTTGAGATAAAAAAAAAAACTATTAAGACACAAAACAAAGAGTAGACATTCTTTTTTTATATTTAAAGCTTTATATAAGATGTGAATGCCCAAACCATGCAAAACAAAGGTAAATCACACAAAAACACATCTAGAAACATAGAATAAAAACATGATATCAATATCCCTATTGGTATTCGTTCTCATGCCCATAGTTGCAAAAAAAATATTAATGATTACATAGCTAATATGTAATAAGCACATGTACCTTTTAGGAAAATAAACGTTATTAAAACATAACTATATTTACCTGAACTGAGATAAGAGGTCTATCTATATCAGTTTTTCCCTATGAGACACTCTACATAAGTGCTTATACATGGGCAAAGCAACACTTTCCTAATTGTAGTGATTAAACAATTCAAAGTTAGACAACAATGAGAGGTATTTGAGTTTTCTTACCACCGGTTTCATTGAATAATATTCCCCCCATAAGCTGCAAACTCCTAGCAATTCCTCCATCACTTCTTTCTAGTCGAGATTTGTTGTGACTATCATTGGGTCCCCGTCAACTCGTAATCCTAACAATACAACAACTTATTGTATCGTGATTGTGTAGATGTCAAAGTCTAATAGTCCTAGAGGGTCACAAAGGAGTGAACCATCGAGTCCAAGAACCAAGTACATGTTAAAATAACTCATGGCTTGGATGGCCGTGATGAACGAAAGGATGAGCATACTGGAATCTCGCCCCGGTGGAGAATCTCGACCCTAATCTCACCCGAGATTTCAGCCGAGATTTAACAATTTCACCCCTCAATCGAGATTTGATAACTTCACCTAACGGAGATGAATGTATGATATTAGTGGTCACTCACGTGTCCCGCATAACACCACAACCCCATAATCACCTCAATGATTCCCTCATGAGAAAGGTATGAGATATTCAAACCCTTTTTATAATACACCTAATGTTCGCTCGAAAGTGTGCGTCACTAGTTTTAAATTTATATCTAAAACACAAAGCAAAGCGAACCCGTAGTGTACGGATCAGCTATAGTAAGGCAAGAAATTCCATAGTCGAACTCAGGGATTTGGTGAGAATAAAATCAATTTCAGTTATCTAATAAAGTGCAAAAGCTTTTGTGATTAATAAAGGAGGTAAATGATTCCAAGGATTCAAGTATCCGACTGCGGCTTTCGATTCAAGACACTTCTAAAGATCAAAGGACAGAGTTTATATTGCCAAGGTTATGTGTTTCAAAGGTAGATATCGTACGGTGAAGTTCCGAAACCTATTTGTCTAATCCAAAGGCTCTCTCTATAAGGGTTGTTGAGGCTGCAATATAGAAAGATCTAGGGATAAGAATTACACTCAAACTAACTACCCAAAACCCCAGGATGTGACTCTCCAAGGTAAAGATAGAAAGAACACTTAAAACCTTAATAAAGGATGTTGAGTCTCTCTATTACCCAAATCTTACAATCTTAATCTATTAAATGTAGAATCAATGATGAAGTCTCTTCACACACTTAAATAGAGGTTAAAAAGGTTAAGCAAGGTTGGGATTTAGGCAAGGATTAACTTTGGTTAAAGAATAAATCAATTAAAGATCGTCAGAAGAATAAATCGACTGGATCATAGGAAAATTGGACGATTTTCCTGAACAACAACACCATTTTTCTGTTGTCGCAAAGTTAAAATCTAAACTCAAGGTCCAATTGTTTGAATGAGTTCAGTCTATCATCATCTAAACCTCAATCATCAACTACTCTCCCCAGAATCACAAAGGTTTTAGCCAACCATTTTCAAAATCAAATCAAAATTGAGATTGAGTGAATAAATCAAATAAACCCGAATCTTGAATAAAAACTCAATAATCTCCAAATCTGTAAACCAAATTCAAACCTAATCAAAGTGTCTCTCAAATTACTCAGTATTATGTTCACAAATCACAAGAATCGCAACGGAAACAAAGAATCTCACAAATAATGATCAAGATTGACTTCCCGGCTATTTCCCTTCAATCATCTTCCAAGAATCTTCAATCTCTCTCAAACGTGTAAAGATTTCCCGCTGCGGAACCCCCGTTTCCGTTCCTAGAGTTCCAATCTATAGTTCCTTGTTAATGGGCCGCTTGGCAAAACACTTCTCCAGCCTAAAAGTGATGGGCTTTGAGTCGTCTTTATCCTTGGGCCGAAAGGTAGAAAAATCGTGCTAGTCGATTTACAAAGAAAACCGTACGATTTTATGAAGGAAAAATCGTTGATTTATATGTAAATTGGCACGATTTTCTTCAACAGAGAATGCTCGTCTTTTGGCTTGTTTCCTTCCTCCCTTTCATGACTCTTTTACGCAACTCCTTTGCTCTTTGTGATTCCCCTAAGACTTCTTAAGCTTCCCTAATAGCCTTAGATGCTCCTTGCTCCACTTTTGTTTCCAAATCCACCGAATTTACCTACATCTCAACCAAAACTCGTGTAGACCTCTATTTCCAGAATATAAATGAATAAAGCCTAAAAGGTACACAATTTCTCTCTAAATGCAAGGTAAATCGAGGTAAACCTCTACAATATGCATGATTATAATTATATATAATTCATGTCATCACCTAACATTCTGGATTTTATTGATGATTTTCAAGAATTCAAGAATGAGGATGATGGAGACATGTAGAAATATCTTCCTAAACATAATCATCATCCCAGAAGAGGTCGAGATTATTAGTCATTTAGACCCTCTTAACAACAAGCACCATGGGATCACCAAGAAAGAATGAGTTTGCGCCTGAGCATGAAAGAACTGTGTAGGTAGTTGAACGCATTAGAATTACGAGTCCTTCAGCACCTGAAAAAGGAACCATCAGTTGAGATTATCAAAACTTCAAAGGGGAGTGATTCTAAACCTTCTATTTCAATGTATAATCAGATAAAGTTGCTGAAATCGGAATCTACTATTGTATAACATGTTATAACTAGTATTGAAGCAATTAAGCATGCTTTGATATAGTTGATAAAGTTGAATGTGATAAGCATGAAATAGATGAACATGAATTGTATGCACATGAACTTGTTTTTGATGATACTATTGAGTGTGATGTGCATAAGCATAATGAATGATCTTGAGTTAAATGTGAATAAATTTGAGTTAGAATGTGATAAGTCTATTGATTGTCATACTACCTCTAAACTTTTGTATGCATCTTTAGATTGTTCTCTAAAACCATTGCCTAATGATATGCCTTCGGTGTTGTCTTTAAATCCATACATAGAGCATCATAAGACCCCTAAGATCAAACCAAAAGAGACTTGTGTGGTGTAAACTCATGTTACGACATTGCTAGATCCATATAGGAAATGCATTAAGGATGAAGTTGAAAGTGTAATTTTGAAATTTCCTCATGTAAAATCTACCTTGGTCTTAAACTATGAGAAAAGGGAGAAAAGGAACCAGGAGAAAGAATCATTGGATAAGAAGAAAGAAGAAACTCACTTCAGTGCTGAATCTCGGCCCAAAGGAGAGAAATCGAGATTCCAGAACCTCGCTCGAGGAAATTAGAATCTCGTCCCAATGATGGAATTCTTCATACTAGTGAAGAATCTCGCCCCATGATAGCATGAATTATAGTCTATATTTTGGGGTTTGTTTGGACGTTTTATCTTCAATAATCTGCATGTTTGTATGTATAATATGTGATTATATTACCATTTCATCTACCTTTGCGGGAATCGAGGTCTATACCTAGTTTTGTTGTAATCGTAGGTAAAATGGCACGTTTTGCATAAAAAAGGAGCAAAAGGAGCTATGGAGTCATTGGAGCTACACTCAGGAACATAAGGAACCCTCTAGGAAGCATAGCCATGGATTAGAGATTCACTTTGGACCAGATTTGAGAGATTTCACATTCAGTTGTGATTCACCTCGGTTGACCACAGATTCACCTCGACCGAGGTGATCCAGAGAAGTCGACTCGACCGAGGCGAACACCTGGGACGCGGCGAGAATATTTTATTCTTGGCTGAGATCTTTTATCTTTGGAAAGAGATCTTATATTTTTTGGGCTTGGCTCCTGGAAGGAAGAAGATATGCTAGATCATATATTTTACCTATTTTTATGGGAATAGATCTTTCTAAGATATCTTATCTTTGGAGAGTAATTTTCCTATAAAAAGGGTCGGATATCTCGCAGATCCCGCATAGCCCGCTTACACCGATAGCACGCAGTAGCCATACTCTAGTTGGGAGATTCGAAGAACCTTTTTGAAGGTTGAAGGAAGATTGAAGTCTATAGCTTTTATAGCTTTTGAAGGGTTTTTGTAAGATTATCTTAGATTCCCTTCCTTGTTGTCTTTCCTTGTTGAAATTTTTATCTAAGGAACGCTTTTGTTGTGATATTTGATTCAGTTATTGAAGTCTTTTCATTAAATTCTTCTTGTTCAAATATTCACCTTCTTCCCATATACTTGATTAATACTTTCATGATGATGAGTGGCTAATTTCCTTGTATGATTCTAGGGTGATTGGCTGAAGGTTGTGGGAAAAACAATGATAGAATGATCTTAATCACAGTAGGACCTTGAAAGTTCGAGTCTTTAACCTTAACCCTAAGCATCTCGCTCAGTCGATGAACATCTCGGCCGGGGTGAAATTCTTCTGACCGAGGTGACTTATCTGATCCGAAACTGAGAGTTAAGTGTTAGAGTTTGCCAAATCCTATCCTTATTACACCTTTCCTGGTTCAATGTAAGCCTAGGATGAGACTTACCCGGTAATTCCTTAGTTTGTTTACCTAAGATCATAAGTGTAGGTAATAAAGGTTTATCCTTTATTGGGGGTTTGAGTGTGCTTCCATCCCATCTTTGTGAGTTAGCCTGAGACTTACCCGGTAAAGGTTGATTCTATTCCCTTAGATGGTGTGGTAGTTTGAAGCTATAGTTCTTTATCTTGATTCCTTGAGACTTACCCGGTAATAGGAGTTACGGTTTAGGATTAGTGAGTAGTGAGACTTACCCGGTGATCTATTCCACTTTAGTAACACCTTCCCTACGCAAAAACCTCAACTTTGTCCGCTTATCTTTAGATCTTGAGTTGGAACCACAACTAGATGCTTTAATCCCTAGAATTGCATATTTCCTTTATTGACTTCTATATCATCTTTGATTGTTTTGATTACCTTATGTGGTTAGTATTCACATAAGCATACCGTAATTGGACTTTGTTTCACTAAGTCCCTGTGATCGACCCGTGGAATTCCTTGCTTTTTACTACGATTGACCCGTACACTGCGGGTTCGCATCCTTGTTTTAAGCTTACGTCTAGGGTTATAAATTTAAAGCTTGCACACACCGTTTGGAGCGAACAAGTTTTTTGGCGCCGTTGCCGGGGACTTGGTCTAGACCGAGCCGGTTACGGTTTGCTCTTGGGGCACTTGCCCCCGTGTCTTCTAACCACTCTACTTGAGTGACTTTTGCAGGTTCTTTCTTAGGTTTATGCGAAGAACCCGCACTGGGAAGGAAATCGTTCCTTACGATCCCGAACCAAAAAAGACATACAAGCGACGCTTAAGAGAAGCGAAGATGGCCCACCAAGACAATCGCGATCTTGAGGCCGAATTGAAAGAGGCGCTAGAGCTGCTACGCCTCAGCAGGGAAGAGCTAAGGCGAGAGAAGGAAGAAACTCGCACCAGGACTGAAGCAATCGAAGTAGATATGACAGCCATACGAGACCAAATTCTACTTCAACCGAGGGAAGATCCAGTCCCCGATGCTGGACCGATGCAGGTCCCAGTTGCTGACCCTAGACCGAGGCAGGTTCCAGTACCTGACGCCCCGGCCGAGATACTTCCACCTCGGATGCAAGTCCGAGGCGCTCTTCTTGCAGGAATCCCACAAACCCTAGGTCAAAGAATGGACCCTAATCAACAACTGAGGCGTCCAGGAGTTAACCTAGGAGATCCAGCGGACCATGACTATGAACTTCGACCGCAAGTTCTATCCATGATTTGCCAATGCCAATTCGGAGGGCTAGAGAAGGAATCACCACATCAACATCTTCAAAACTATGAGATCTTGATGGAAACCTTGAGACCCTCAAGGATTGAAAATAATAACTACAAGCTAAGACCTTTTTACTTTTCTTTAAAAGATAGAGCTCTTACTTGGTATCAATCTCTTCCTCCAGGAAAAATTAGCACATGGGAGGAGATAACGACGGAATTCTTGACCAAGTTCTTCCCCCCCTCTAAGACAGCTGAAATGAGGGGGAAAATCATCGCTTTCATTATGAAGGACAAGGAGAGCTTATCCAAGTCATGGGAGCGGTTCAAGGACATTCTTTTGGATTGCCCACATCATGGGATTCCAAAGTTAGAGTTATTGGAGATATACTTCAAGGGACTGGACGGAAGCACCCAGTTCAACCTCCAACTACTCTCCGGCGGTACCTTTATGGACATGGCAATTGACGAAGCTTGGGACTTCTTCGAGAAGCAAGCTTTGCATATGGAGAAGTACACCCACCAAGGAGCTGAAGGTGGAGTTAAAAGAGTTAACTTCCAAGATACTCAGCCCAACAACAATCAACTCACGTCTTTGAAGAATGACGTGAAGCAATTGAAGGAACTCTTGGTTGCTCAAACCAAGAAGGAAGAGCAAGGACAAAGGAATAACAACAATGGATACCGTAACAACAACAACGGTTCCCGGAACAACAACTACAACAATAACAATAGGGGGTCCAATAGCAACAACTGGAGGGCGAACAACCAAAATTCTGGTAACAATCATTCAAACTCCAACTCTAACGATTCCTCTAACCCTTTCCTCTCTTCTCCTTCTTCTTCTTCTACTCCATTAAAGAGCCAGGGGCAAGGATCAAGTTCGTCTCAGCTGGAAAAGAAAGACGCAGTGTTGGAGGCAATTTTGATCATATGGAGACCTCTATGACTTCATTTTCGAAGGCCCAAAAGGCCTTTGAACAACAACTTGCAAGTAGGGCGAATGAAGCGCCAAGAGATCCAGGGAAGCTTCCAGCAAGGACGAAGAGCAACCCTAAGGGCCAGATCATGGCCATAACCATGAGGAGTGGACTGAAAACTGCAGATCCAGTTCCTCGGTCGGTGCCAGTACCGACGAAGACCACCTCGGTCCAGATGCAGTCGAAGAACACTTCGACCGAGATGCCAACCGAGGTGGAGCCACAGACAGCGGAGGGGAAAACTGAAGTTTATGTTCCACCTCCTGCATACAAACCACCACTTCCATTCCCCCAGTCAAGGGTCAGAGCACATCTAGACAAGCACTTTGGTAAGTTCCTTGACTTGATGAATAAACTGCACATTAACATTCCTTTCCTTGATGCTATTCTAGGGATGCCCGCCTATGGGAAGTTCTTGAAGGAGATCCTATCAAGGAAGAGGAAACTGGAAGATTTTGGTGAAGTTAGGATGACATCTAAATCCTCGGAGCTCATTCAAATCATGAAGGAGAAGATGCCACCTAAATTGAGAGACCTCGGCTCATTTTGCATTCCCATTCAAGTTGGGGATGTCACTTGTGAAGCCCTTTGTGATCTAGGAGCCAGCGTGAGCATCATCCCGCTGGAGCTATGTGTGAAGATCGGACTTGGAGAGCCCAAGCCGGTCAAGATTCGACTATATATGGCGGATCGCTCCATCACCCATCCCGTGGGAATCTTGGAGGACGTTCCAGTCAAGTTAGGTAACTTCTACTTACCTATAGATTTTGTTGTACTTGACATTCCCGCAGATTATCCTGTTCCCATTATTCTCGGGAGGCCATTTCTAGCAACCTCGGGTTGCAACGTGGATTGCAAGAATGCCAAGTTGAAATTCAACATTGGCGGCGATGAGGTGGAGTTCGCATTACTTGTAGCCATGAAAGGGGAGCAGCTAAGCGATGATATCTTCAACATCTACGATGAAGAAGAATCAAGAGAATTGGTGAGCTCTATCCTTATTAACGATCCACTCGAAAGAGTTATTAGTTTCAGTTTAATGGAGGAAGGTATAGATGCTTCTTGTGATGCAGATATACGGAGCCTAAAAGCACTGGAAGAAGATCCAGGAGCTAAAACTGAGAAGCTAATCCAGGAGACGAAGATCTCCAGTTTCGGTTCCAGTCGCAGTACCTCGACCGAGGCACCTTCTGGACTGAGCGAGGCGATTGAAGAACATCTCGGTCAACGCCTCTGTGCCTCAACCGAGGTCGATGGCGAGACAACTTCAACTGAGACTTACGAAAGTCCAGTTTCTGGATC